>CM053788.1:323422053-325822053 GCA_028749045.1 Cupressus sempervirens
AAACCTATACATTTTAGAAGTTCCAGAATCACAATGTCTAATCATATCCTAAAAGTAATGCAACATTATCAATGAGAGGCTGAATAAAAGAAGGGAAAATTATTACAAGGAGAAGGAGATTCACAAGGGAGATGTGCTTCATATAAAATTGATCGGGTATATCTAATATCAAAATGAAATATTTAACTAGGGACCTCATAATAAGAGTGAAGGAAAATAGAAATCATTTGGGCCCATTTGTTTGTAGGCATCCAAGGGGTAGTATTCTCCCTCCCCCTATAAGGCACATAGCTTGGATGGATTTACAAATATCTTTTACCAAAAAATTGGGATGTTATTTTTTGGGGACTTGTGTTAGCCATGGAAGAGGCTAGAAGGAATGTTGTTATGCTCAAGCACCTCAACACCACCAATATTTCTCTCATCCCCAAGACTCTGGAGCCTCGATATTTTGTTGATTATAGGCACATCTCCCTCTACAATACCATATACAAGATCTTTACTAAATCTATCTATTTGAGGTTTCAACCTATTTTGAAGAGAATTATCTCACCTAAATAAGGTGGCTTTGTCATAGGCAAAGAGTCTATAAAAGGTGCACTATTAGCCCATGAAGATCTTCACTCCATCAATCAGAATACACTCCCTACTTTTTTTAACAAGCTAGACATGATGAAGGCTTATGATAGAATGAATTGGTCCTTTCTTTGAAAATTTTAAAGAATTTTGGGTATGCTAATAAATGGTGTAAATGGATAAAGGCATGTATTTCTAGTTCCTTTTTCTTATTCAACATCAATGGATCATTAGTGGGATTTTAAAAATCATTTCAAGGTGTATAGAGAGACCCACTATTTCCTGCACTACTCATTCTAATGGTTGAAGCCCTTGATAGGATTATTTCTTCCCAACATTCTCAATGCCTTTGGATTGGTGTTCACATTGAGAGAACAAGCCTAGCAGTGACCCACTCCCTCTTTGCAGATGATACCCTTCTATTTGAATCTTCTTGCATCTCAGAGACGAGGAAAATCAAATCAATTCTAGACATTTACATGGTATCTTTACATCAAAAAAATTAATCCTCCTAAATCCAAGATTTCTTTATTCAATGCTTTTATATTATGGTAAAATCGAGATTTGAGGGGACCCAAAATCCCTTACAACATCAAAAAATAGGTATAACAATAAAAGTCCCTTGGGTTTTACAAGAACCTAAAACCTACAAAGTCATTATAGAAACTAAAAGACCAAGTTTTACAAGGACCTAGAACCTAAAAAATGTTTATCAAATATTTAAAAAAGATCAAAAAAGGAAATAAACACACGAAGGACAAGGACTAGCAACCAATCCAACAACTAGAACCAATAGTTAAGCTAGCTATTTAATCTCCTTAGCTATCTCCTTACTAGTAGTCATAATCCCTTGAAGGATATACTCCACCTCTAACCCAAGAGAAACTTCAACAACTTTCTTTGAACTTTTTTTGGTTCTCTTACTAGGGCCAGCAATCAGCTAAACTATAATAGGGGAAATAATTTCCTTGTTGCTCCTTCTACTAATGCTCGTAGCAGAAACACATGAACTCAAGGTAACCATATCCATAATTTGACCATTGTCCTTTACCAGTTGATGCAACTCCATTTAATAGGCCTTTAGATTCTTAGGGATATTGCCTACCTAACTCTCTAGCTAATTTTTTTTTTCTCTATCTTCATCTAGGTTACTCTAAAGCTCCCTCATCTTTTTCTTGAGGATAAAAATCTTATTATAGAGCCAAGAACCAACCAGAAGAGAAGCATCAACTTTCAATTTAACTTTATGAGGAAAGTTAGCTTCCCACTATTTTCTAATTCTTCATGCCTCTTCTTCAACCCAATTCTTGGGATTGAAAGTAGCATCTTCGATATCATCTCACTTCAACTCTTTTTCCTTGTTCAAAACCCCTAGCCAATCTCTTCCTCATAGTTATCCTTATAAAGTTTATATTTATTAATCACAAAGAAATTTCCAATAAAGTTTTCAAAATCATACATATTCCAAGGGATTCTCTTCCTTCTACATACCTTGGCATTCCCTTTTTCATGTGTCCTAAAAAAGCCACATACTGGAAGTTGATTATTGACAAAATAGGAAACATACACTTGATTGGAATTTTTTTTGGTTTTCTCTCTTAGAAAAAAAATACTTATTGAATGTGTCCTATCTATCATCTCAAATTACTCTTTCTCTCTACTCCAAGCTCCAATTGGAATTACTTCTCAAATTGAAAAAATTACTGAGGATTTCTTATGGTCCAGGAACATGACTAGAAAACCCAAAATTCCTCTTATCTCTTTACAAGAGATGGCATGCGATAAACATGAATGCAAGGTCAACCTTCAAGACCTTTCTAAAAGAAATATGGAATTTGTGGAGAAGTTGGTTTGGCAGCTATATGAACACCCTCACATTAAATGGTGTCAAATTATCCAATAGAAATATCCTGACTCATAAGATCTCGTGATAATATTTACTACCCAAGAGCCTCCAAGGGCCTCAAAAATATAGAATTTCATGGTTGAATCAAGAGAGGGATAGTTTCAAAATACATCACATGGAAAGTCAACAATGGGGAAAAAAATGTTTGGGATGACTCTTGGAATGGTTTCCTTCCAATTTCCTTATTTTCTCTTCTAGAAATGGAGTACATCAAGACCTATCCATCTTCATGGGGAAAATTTTTAACTGATTACATTGATCATATGGATATTTATATATAGAAGGTAGCTTGGAGAGATCCTTTTCTTCTTCCATTACCTGAAGACTATAAAGATTCTTTGTGAGACATAGTCAAATATAGGATGGTTTTCATATCAAATCAATAGGTTTCTATTATTTGTGTTACACCAAAAGATGGAAGATAATCAAGATGCATTAAAAGGCTATCTTGAAATGGAAAGAGGATAGACGCCAATGTAGAGCATAAAAGTTTTTGTGGAGTGCCCCTGTCCTTCCAAAAGTTAGTTTCTTCACTTTGTTAGCTTTGAAGAAAAGAATTTGAACAAGTGATAAACTCTCCAAATTAAACATTATGCAACCCTTCAAATATGTTCTTTGCAATTCAGCATTGGAATCTACTGATCATCATCTCTTATAGTATGAATTTGTACAACAATGTTGGTCTCATATTCTCTAGAAACTCAATATTTGTATGCCTCTTCCTTCAACAATATGGGATTTATTTCAAAGATGGTCAATTTTCTTTCCTTATTGTTTTTATTTGTGAATTTGTATCTATACCCCTACTACAATTGTATGAACTATATGTTGGGAAAGAAAAAAAATGTATTTTCAAGAAAGTCTCTTTAGCACTAGATGTGGTCCTGAAAAATATTGAATCTTCTGCTATTGAGGTTGTTGCATCACATGCTAGAAACAGTTCAAAACATCTTGTTATCTTTTCTTGGGACATTAATCTCACCAATAGGTGGGAGGGTCTCCCCTCCCATTTAAACCTTTTCAATAGGCCTATCTTCCAAACACTCAAGAACATAAAGGGTGTGAAATGGTCTCCACCAATTAAAAATCTCATTAAAGTGAACTTTGAATGTCTTGACTAAGGGATTGATCAAGATATCATAAGGGGGGTTAATCATGGTTTTGGCACAATTAATCCCACCTAGAAAAAACATTTTGGATTAAGCTCAGGCTCTTCTCTAAGGATTATCTATGGAAAAGAAATTGAAGATTAAGAATCTAAACATTGAAGGAAATTTAATAGTTTTTTTAAATGCATGTATTAATAGGTCAATAGGTAGCTAGAAGAATTCCTATATTCTTCACCATTCTTGGGTTCCACTGGAATCATTCACTTCGGTCTCCTTTTCTCATACACTTCGTAAAGGTAATACTCTTATGGATACTCTTGCAAATATTGGGTGCAATAAATTTTTACTAGATTCAAAAATTTCAAGTGTGATCAGTGCTAACTACCATAGACTTCAAGTGACTATTAACTTGGATAGATTGAGTCTCACTTGATAAGGTACTCATCTACTCTCACATTGACTCTATATCTAGTTTCCCTTATTCTTATGAAGGATAAATGACTTTTTTGACTTGCGACCGGTGGTACCTAAAGTAACATGAAGTTTCCCAATTGTCTTCATTTACTAGCTTCCAACCTATTTCTAGTTATCTTCTTTCTCAACATACCTAGGCACTAGTTCTCTCCATACTTTCAACTGGTTATGCTCTCTTTGATGGTTCTTGGATGATTGATTGATTCTATATCCAAACCCTGCAGTGTTAAATGAGATTAATTACTCTCCTGCATATGATGCTTTTATCAATTATTTTATAGCAAGTACATTGGGATTATGTCTAGTAGATCACTTCAAATTACTATACTCACTTATCATCCTTTACTGTAATTTTTTTTGAAGATATAAAGTACAAATATTGCAAATAAATTTCTTAAATTATTTTATGGAGTTTGACAGTTGGCATGTGGGTAATGCCTTTTGATTCTCACATGGTAACTTTCTTGGTGAAGTATATTTTGACACATCATGTTGCATTTCCCAATGTCACTCCATCTATTTCTAATTATAACCATTCTTGCAAGGTATTATTCACCCCCACCTATATTTTTCCTCTCTCCAAATATGAAATATTGTGCAAGGAATTTAAGAATTTGACTACCTTTCATTGATTGGGAAAGGTCATTTAAGGACCCCATCTTAGACTCCCAACTAGGTTAGGTACTTATAGGATCATGTCCATTCTACTTTAGTACTATAAAATGCATCCTTGGGGAGGAAGTTCTTGTTCCATTTGACAAAAAATTCATCTTTCCAACTTAGCTCACTTCAATCTTTTTATCTTACATCATGGAATTTGTTCAATGCTAGAAGGATCTTGAGTTCATAAATGACTACACAATGTGCCCTCAAATTAGGTCCTCCATTGTGCTTTTGGAGCTTATTAAATAATATGATATTTAGTGTGGATGTGAATTAATTGCTGGTATTTTTCATAGGAGCCTATTAAAGCTAATTAGGATTTTAAGCTTATCATGGACAGTTTGAAAAGGTTTATTTGAACATGTTACATTCACCCACTTGGGCATATATTACAAAATTTGGGTTAGGTTCTTTCCTTTGAATTGTGCCTTACAACTTTTTCCAAGCTATGGGCTACTATGACCATCCTTGGTTAAGAATTCCATACCCATCCATTCACCTAGTTAGGTGTTGCTTCATGTGAATATTGTGCTCCTGACATTGTCACCTCTCATCCTCATGTGATTGTTGCACCTTCCTTAATTACCCTATGTTCTATTGGCTTTGTTGGTATACTTCTTCCCCACCAATATGACATTCTTAGCTTTGTTTTCTTTCCATTTCTTATTCTTGATGGCAAAGTTGAAGGATTGTAATCTCTCCACCCATTACATATGCATGGAGTTCAATTTCTCTTATCTGTTCAAAAAACTCAAAGCATTGGTGTAAATAAAATCAATAAAATCTTTGAGAATTAAATAATGCTTTAATTTTTTCAAATCCTACACCATGTCATAAAGCTCCAATATGTAGATTATTTCTTCTTACTCTCATTCAATTTCTCACTAAAGAAGGGTATTGGCCTTCTCTCCTAAGTCAATACTTCTCCAATATCAATTGCACATTCAATGGTAAACCCTTGTTTAAATTAGGAAATACAAGGAATGGGTACTTGGCCTCATTTTATTTTAAGTATTGAAAACTTCTTTATGATTCCTTAGTCCACACAAACTTTACATTCCTATCTCCTTTTATGATCTCCAAGATAGGGGCACAAACTTCACCAATTTTTTTTGCCAAACTTTCTATAGAATTTTGCAAGGTCATGGAAACTTCTTACCTCCCCTATAGTCCTAGGACTTGGCCAATTGAGTATAGCTTCCACCTTTGAAGGGTCTAGCTTCAAGTCCCATTAGAAATCACAAACCCCAAATATGTTAACTCTTGTTTCATGAACTCACTTTTGTCAATGTTTCTCAATAGTTTCCTTTCTTGCAACCTCCTCATCACCATTTCAAGTTTTTCAAGATGTTCTTCCTTGATCTTATTCAACACTAGGATTTCATTTGGGTATACTACCACAAAATTCCCTATGAAATCATGTAGGACCTCATGCATCAACCTCATAAAGGTTCTAGGAGAATTATACAAGCCAAATGACATTACCAACCACTCATAGAGCTCCTCATTAGTCTTCACATTTTTCTTCCACTAAGTCATTTTTTGAGAAATGTGATGCCCCTCCCAAGTATTCCATTAAATATTTTATTTTAGGGATAGGAAACCTATACATAATGGTTATCATATTGATGGACCTAAAGCTAGTATATAACCTCCATTTCCTATCCTTCTTAGGAGTTAAATAGTGGCCACAACACAAGGGCTCAAACTTTTCCTTGTCAAACCTTTGTTAAGAAATTCCTATATGTGTCTACAAAATTCCTCATTTTATTTTACATTAATGTATAAGAAACTTTTTTAGGGGGAACACGCCTGGAATTAGGTCTATTTGGTGGCTATTGTATCTAATGGGAGGTAGCAATTTTGGTTCATCTCCTGATATGGCATCCTTATACCTTTACAACAAGTCCCTTACCTCCTTAGGACCTATGTTAGTAATCTCCTTTTTCTTTTCTTGTTTAGGCTTCAAGACTAAGGAATACCCTATACCCTCCTCCTTCAAGATGTCTAGGGACTCTTTCTCTCCTACTATCATTACACTACTATCATTTTGTTAAAAAAAATTTCCTCTACCAACTACTACATTTGGGCCTGAATTACATTGACAAGCTGTCACATTTATGATAATAACCTGTCACACAACCAACATCAGTCAATTAGCTCTTGTTGGACATGTCAAAATTTTGATGTCGTAAGTTGTAATGGAAAGGGATACTGTCACATTTGTGATGACTATAGCTATCATAAATTGAGCTATCATTCTGGAAAACCATGTATTTTTATCGTAAGAATTACAATGGAAATATGTCAAAGACACTATTGCAATTTTGTTGTCCATGTGATAGATATGGTATGGGTCCCAAGGAAAAATGTCATAAACCTCCATCACAAAATTTTTGTTATGGGCATGTGGTAGGAATGTTTTGGGATCGATGGCATGTTGTCACAATTGCAACATCATGTCATATTAATTAAAAAATTGGTAGCAAATGTTGAATAGAGGTTAAAATTGAGCTTCACTTGGTTTCATGAATAGTTTAATATTCTCTACTAATTAGGGCCAACCACATAAAGGTGCAAGCTCATCCCCCCCACATCTAAATTCCCCATTGATATCTAAAATCTTTAAGAAAGGATCAATATTTAAAGTACTTGGAATGTCCTCATAACCTCCTACTACTCTTAGGGGAAGTCTATCTTCATTACTAATGAGAAATTCATTACACAAGTACATCTAGTAATGTGCTCATCACCTCATGCATAAATTTCATCCCCTTTAGTCAAAGTCCAAAACATCATTTACATCCTTCCCCTAGGACATTTGCATCTTTCATATCAAAATCCTAGTTTTTTTAACACTTCCTTACATTGCATAAAATCCCTAAACAATGAAAAATCCAAAAAATACTCATATCTTGCATACCCACTTCTAGATTTCCTAGTTTTGCCCTATTTTACCAACTGCACCCCTATTTTACCAACTACACAGTTTAGGTGCATAGTTGGTAGTTTTAGAGTGCACTTGGTAATTAGGGATTTTATCTTAGGTTACATAACCCTATTCTACACTTCCATAGCTTGCATTGCATCCCTAAATCCTAGAAAACAACTAAAATCACTCAAATCATTCATACTCTACATTTTAGTCACCCTAACACCCTTTTTACCAATTGCTTACCTTCTCCTTATCAACTACTTACCTATAGGTCCCTAAGTGCACCAAGTGTGCACTTGGTACTATCTAAGCATAGTTGGTAGTTTAGGTGCACACTTGGGAGGTAGAGTGACCATTTAGGGTTTTCACCATTGCATCTACATCCTTGGGTATCATGCAAGCACTTACAAGGACTCAATCAGCTTAGAGACCTAAAAATCTTTATCAACCCTTGTTCTTTGAGGTAAAAACACAACCCAAAATACAACCTAATAATTTTCCAAGGAAAAAGAAGAACAAGAAACCCCAACAAATGTTTGAAAAAGACCAAATCAAAGCATCACAACCTTTACTTGTGGACCCCTTAAGCATGTATTTGCAAGATCATAACCACCAAGGAATGACACCACCAACCCTAAACAACACACCTACTATAAGGTTTCCTTCAAGCACTTCCCCTATGCATGGAATGGTTCAATGGAATCCCAATTTTAAACCTATATTCATATCTATACCACCTGGATGTGGAAGTGTACCTACAACTCCTAAGGAAGAAGAAACTCACCCATTCAAATTTAGTAAACCTAACACAAGTACCTTTAATCCTCTAAACATTTAAGTTACTTTACAACTAAGTGATGATTCCAACATAGATTATGGCATAAATGAGGAAGAAATGGCTAGGGCTTTCCATTAAAACTTTCCACAAAAACTTCAAACTTTTGGCAGCCTAAGAAATTGTCAAATTCAATCCAAACTTGGAGGGAACTAAGTCCAAACATCGAACTAACCCAACACTTGAAAACATACAACCCATGATCAATTTGGACTTGGACAAGGGAAAACAACATTTGGAATTTTCAAACAAAATGATGACAGCTATAAGATCCTATCAAGAGTCAACTATTAAAATCCTCCAAAGTACATTTGAACACATTAACATTAATCCCTTGTTTGGTGAACCTCCATCAATAAATAGAAACAAGACTCTTCCTAAATATCCCAAAATGATGCTAAGAATTGATCTCAATCACATAATGCAACAACAAGACATGCCTAAAGGGACTTACACTCTAGGGATGCCAAACATCCCTTCTTTTGAGGAAAATCAACAAAGTGTGTCCTTGCTCCTAACTTTACCAAATGTTATGACATCAAATGTTATGGAGCCTCCCATGGGTACACCATGTGAAACATCAATTGCAATAAGCCCTATGTAGATACAAAGGAAGAGCCTTACTAACATTTCACTCATTCCCAAAAGGAACATGTCTCATTTCCAAATCAATATGATGTCCTAAGGAGAAACATCTAACACCCAAAGGTATTAAAATAACAACCCAAACATGATGTTCAATTCTCAATGACATAACCAACTTCCAAGCTAACAAAAACCTTTAGTGGTACAAGGACTTAATATTTCTAATATAAAACCAAGTCAAAATCCACTTAACACACATTCAAAATATCAACATCAACATCAACCACAACAAAAAACTCAAGTGGTACAAGAATCCAACATTCCTAACATGGAACCTAATGTAAATCCACTTGAATTTCACACAATGTACCAACAACAAGCAGCCATGTTTGCTAAACAACAAGAGAAAATAAAACAATAGTTGGAATAACAAAATGCCTTGTGCAACAAATTTCATATCAACACCACTTTTTACAACAACAACATATGCCACAACAACCTTAATAGATACCTCTGCAACAATAGTCACATACATAGTCTCACATGCAACCAATAGGGGCATCTCAGCAACAACCACAACAAATGGCACAACAAAAACCACAATAAATGATGGAACAACAACACATGGTAAAACAATCATAATCAATACCACAACATGTACCACAACAAGGACCCTTTTGTCTTTAAGGTACTAACATACCTCCACGACCTAGTGACACATTACTTGACTCTTCAGACATAGAAGTGTTAGAACTAAATAGACATAGTTCTCACTAAAGAAAATGATCTACTCATAGATACAAAAGATTTTAAGAGAATACTATCATGCAAAACCCTAATGAAGAGTTACTTCAACAATTCAAACAAGTTTACAAACAAGTTGAGGCATTGGTAGTATAGAAGAAATAGGCTCTCTATATAGGGATTGTTCCTTTATTCTCTAGGTAGGCCCCCACTCAAATGGTACTCCAAACTTCTCAGTAACATCAAATCTTGGTCAAAACTAGCAAAAAAAAAAAATCTCCCACTTTGGTTTTAACATTATAAATAAGGTGACACTTTCTAATTTGTGCTCAACTAAATAGAAGATGAGAGACCCATTTATCACATTCTTATTATGCTGGAGAAACTTATTTAGTCAATGAACAACAAGTTAATCTATGGATTAAAAACCTAGTCCCCAACTTAATGTATGAACTTAAGATCAAATTCCAAGCACCATTTCCAAGCTAATGAAAAAAGGGGATAGTATTGAAGACACTCTCATCCATAAGGGAATCCTCAAAATGAATAAGGAAAACAAAAACACCAACTCATCTAATGACAAGGAAAATTTTTCCTCCAAAAAAAAGAATATAACCAATGATGGCATTGTAGATGCATGAAAAATTAGTGCAACACAACCTCAACCGACTTTGAAAGGTGAAAACACTACAAATTCACAAACTCCCAATCAAAAACCACCTCAAAAATAGAAAACTGAGACTTCCACACATGACAAACCTCAAATAAGTCCTAGAACCAAAGATAAGAAATTCACACCATTGAGGATACCTCTCGACACTACACTTCAACAATTACTTAGTAATAACTTCTTACAATTATCCCCAATCAGGGATGAGCCACTGACAAAATAAGAATGGTGGGATGAAAATAAATTCTATGATTATCACCATACTAGAGGACATAATAATACCTCATGTTTTTTGCTCAAACATGAAATCCAAGACCTCATCGATGATGGTATAATTACTACAGATACTTCACTACTAGCATCCAACTCTGATCGCACTATTTTTAAAGATCATTTTAATAATCATGATGAAGAAAAGGTCTCTAGTTCAAACTCAAACTCACAAGCTAATGTGAATTACATACACACTAGATATGACTACACCATCAACTTTTTCGATGAGTTTGACTCCTATATATCCACATTCATCTTAAAGGTTGCAGATCCTTATTGCATTATGACTATATGTTGTACCAAGATCACCCTACTTGGAGCTCCTTCTATACTTACTACCTCTAATAGACTTGTACCCCCTAGTAGACATAATGCTCCTACTTCATCTTATTATAGCCTTGTTGAAAAGCTCAGCAAGATCCCTACACAAATATCCATCTTGGACTTGCTGTGTGCATCTCCCCAACATAAAAAAATCTTAGATCAAGCCCTTAAAGAGTTAGTAGTCCCAAATAAAATTGACGTTGCCTTGTTCCAAGCCATGGTTGGGAACCTATCCCTATCAAAACATGTCACCTTTTCCCCTTAGGATATTCCTAAAGACAAACCTAACCACAATGATCCCCTTCATCTTGAAGTCTTTATCTATAATGCCAAGGTCAGATATGTCTTGATAGATGGATGAGTGAGACTAAATATCTATACCCTTAAATTTGTTAAGGGTCTAGGTTACTCTAAAGAAGATGTAGACCCTTCTCAAAAAATCACAATAAAGGCCTATGATGATGGTGAATGCTTCTCCAAGGGCACCATCATATTACCCATCAAAGTTGGTCTGAATACTAAAAATACATTATTCTAGGTCCTAGATATTGAAATGAATTGTAACATGATACTAGGATGCCCTTGGATCCATGCTATGTAAGTAGTGCCCTCTATATACCATCAATGTATGAATTTTTCCTACAATAATGTGGAGGTTACCATCCTTGGCGATCCAGATCCTTTCTAGTTTTGTGCTAATATGAGAGATGCTATTGCATACCAAGTCCCAAACAATGACACACATCCCATAGATTCCTCTAAATATGTGGATGTTGATATACTCCTTTAAGTAAGGCCAAAGAAAAGCCAACGATTGAAGATAGAGGGTGTGGAGAATACTTCATATCTCAATTATCTTGAATTAGAGAGTCACCAATTCCTCCCCAATCTTATGGTAAATTACAACTATTGCAAGCATGACAGTCTGAGATTAGTATAGAAAATACCACTTCTATCAATTTTCTTAGTAGCACTAGCCTACATCAAGAACATTTATATGAAAATACATCTGGTTGTATTGAGAAAGCACAAGAAGAATAAGAACCCACTTTGATATCTCTTAACAAGTATGGACTTGGGTTTACTATCATATTGAAATAAAGCTATGATGGACATAGTGGTATTAGATCATAGAAACAATGAATACTTTAAAATATCACTACAAAAGGATGACCTCCTAGTTTGGGGCTTGGATTCAAACCATTGTGAATAAGTCCTCCTTGTACTAAGGTACCTACATGTGAGACTATGCAAGTTTGAAATAATGAAAAGGAATCTAAGGACACCCAACCTAAAATTAATAATCCTTATGCACTTAACCATATCTTTGTTAAACCCAATAATTCCACTAAATTAGATAACCATATATCTACCTTCAACAAGAGATCATTCAACATTTGATGGTGACATCCCCTCAAGTTATCCTAAACCATTGGATTGGGACCAACATGGACCACTAATTTTTTATCAATTTGACAATGATGATGGTTTTATAATAGACTTTGAAATATATGGAGGCATTATGAATGACAATAATATTAAAAAAATATCTCTTGAAGTGAACACATTGGCATATTGTGGGGAGTCAACTCCATCTTCCAGTTACAAAACTAAAAGAAAAGAAAAAAACAAGAATAGGTCGCTTGGTGAAAACCAAAATGCACCATTAAACCATGAAAAATCAAAAGTTGAGAAGCATCTCCCAAGGATAAAAAATGAAAAAGATGATGCCATGAATATCAATGTTCTAGTATTCAACATGCCACAAAGTCTTTTTGAGTGCTCTTAATAATTCTTCATGACAGAAGTTGTTGGTCTCAATCCTCCCCAATTCTTCCTTCTATCCAACTACTTATCCTCAAATCCTAATACCTAACTTTTCCAATAACCAAAATACTATCCAACAAGTGTTTGAGTACATCATCATCAGTGACATCTTATACCAAGAATCCTTTGAACTAATTATCCTTAGATGCCTTAATTCATGAGAGGTAGACCCTATCTTACACAAGGTACATGATGGTATATCTCAAGGCCTTTCGAGTGGTTTGATTTTAGCTATAGACTCAGAATAAATCATGCATAATTATGGTCAGTCATGGATCTAGAGATTATCAAGTAGTAGCACCAACAATAGATTTATTCTCAACATTTGTCAGCAACATTCATGATTCTATGTAAAAGTCTTGAAAAAATAGCATAAAAAAATGGCATAAAGTCCTAAATAAACATCAAAAAAATAGCAAAAGTCATGAAAAGAGGAAAGAAAATAGTGAAAAAAAAGTCATGAAAAAAATGGATGCATTGATGAAAACCTAGCAAACATGCATCTTAGCATGAAAATTTGAGTCAAGAGAAAAATCCCATCCAACATTGAAAACCTAGCAATTAGGTGCTTTGGGTAAGTACCATGGTGAAAACATAGCAAATAGGTGTAATTTGTAATCAATTATTGCTCCTCCATCTATTGAGATTCCATCCAATTTTTACCCCTTTTGTCATTCCCTGATCATATCCTTCATATTGCAAGAAATCCCTAGTCCCTTATCATGGCCCATGAACTAGTTAATGTCCATTATTATCTTACCCAAGTGTCACCAGTTTGTACACATTCTATCTTTGGCCTTTGTACATAATTTGCATCTTTTCTAGGGGCATATTACCTATAGAGTGCATGAGTTTGAACATGAATTGGGGGCATATCCCTAAGCACTTTTTATCCATCAAACATATCACATAATAGATTAGATCTAACACTTGTATATGCTTTTATAATCCCTAAAAAATATATTTAAAAAATTCAAATATGATCTTGAGAAAATTAAAAAAATCATAAAATGTCCTGAACAAATTCATAAAAAAAAATCATAAAACATAGTGAAGAAATTCATAAAAATCATAAAATGTCCTAAAAAATTCACTAAAAATCATATAAAGTCCTAAAAAAATAAAAAATAAACATCATATAATGTCCAAAAAAAATCATTAAATATCATATATTGTCTAGAAAAAACCACTAAGAATCATAAAATGTCTTGAAGAAATGAGTGACACAAGAACATCAAATATCCCCAAAAACCCTAAAAATCACAAAACCCACCAAAAATTTGTAATAAACCTTGTAAATAGTCACTATGGATTATCACCCCTTTTCCATAAATACTTTCGCTTTGATAGATTGAAACTCAAAACACAACACTTCAATGACAATCACACTATTTGAGCAATATGAGCCAACAATTAATCCAACATGTCACTATTAACCTATCAACTGAATCCACAAATAGAGCTATCACATGATCAACCTTTCAACCACTATTTGCAAACCTAAAACACTAAAAAACAAGTAATAATGGACAAGAATAGTTTTTGGCTCATGATCTTTAGTGAGTGATTTATCTTTTATTTGATTTTTCTTTGATCATATTCTTATGTCACTCGATGATACAAACTGTTCTTTGAGAGGGGTTAGGATGGTTCATGGTCATATTTTGGTTTTTTGTCTATTAAACATGTACCTTTGAGAGTCTGGGGCATGTTTATATGCCTAAGGAAGGAGAAGGTCATTTTCTATTTGCATTGTGCTTGTTTATGCAAAAGGTTTACATTTATGCTCTGACCCTTTATGACCATGATGTGTTGCATTCCATCTACGATATCAAAATAAAGCTCCGTTGACATATAGTGCACTTTCTAAAAGAAAAATTCCTCACCTAATTCTGACTAGTCCTCATTTTAACTGGACCTCATTCTAATTGGTCTTCATATCATCTCCTTAGTCTTCTATCATTCATATCTTCACATATCTAGTGTTATTGTGTATGTGTATTTTCTTATGGTTGCTAGCTATATTGTTCACATGGTTAAGGATTAATAAGGTTGATAAATATTTCATTAGTTGGATAACTAATTGACCCACCCTCCTCCTCTTAGTTATCTTAGTGGACTTTACTTTCTAACATGGTTTGACAATTAATTTGTTTTACTCCATAGTTGGCCATTATTTTTTTCTTGACCAAAAAATTGTATAAAAAGAGGCTTAGGGGATTCAAGTTTTACATCTGTAGATGCTCAAAAATGGTTCACATCTATGGTTTCATTACTATTTTGTACTAACTCATCTCATTTCCTCATTTCACTAATTCTAATCTTTTGGCCAACTTGATTATATCTCAACAATATTCTTTATCACTCATATCCCCATTTGCATCATTTGCATATCATTTCAAAATCATATCTAATCAACCCAAAACTATTTCAACATCATCAAAATAATATCAAATCAACCTAGAATCACCCCAAATCTACCTAGAATCACCTAGAATCAACCATAATTAACCTAAAACATGTCAAATACCTTAAATTGATCATCATCTATCCAATCTTAGGCATTGTTGTGGCTTTTAGTGCCTCACAAACTTATCAATGTATTAGACCTCTTAATTTGACCTTGGTACTATCATGGATCTTAGTACTAGGTCAAAACTATCATTCTTTTCATTTGATCATTGACATTGTCAAGTCCCTTAGTGTCAGATGACATTATCAATTAATTTAATAAAACTCACATTGTCTGTCAATGTTATTATGATCAACCCTATCAATCAATCTTGATCTTGTAGCATTTACAACACCAATTAAATGTTACATGTCCTTAATCCATGCCATGTGTCCTTGGCATGTTATCAATTTTAATTAGTCAATAAATTTAACCATGGCTTTGGTCTACCTATCATCATCCTAGTTGATCCATATTTTCATCAAAGGATATTGTCATACATATCTAATCAAATTGGCCAATCATCTACTAATATCCTCTATAGGACTAAATAACCCATAATTTAATACTATATCATTGCAATCATTTCCATCTCATATTGGTGATCATTCTTCCTAATTAACATCCTCAATTAATTAATTGATTCATCATTCACAAACATGAAAATTCTCAATTTCCTAACTCATATTTTCCACCATTAATTTCCATTTTACTAATTTCTGTTTGTGTGGATGTATATGGATTTTTAATTCAAATATTCTACATAATCTTGACATCATCATGGCACATGGGCATGACACATCATGGATTCTCCATCTACACTTAGGTAATAATTTTCATAATTCATATATTTTTATTCCCTATGCATGTCTATATTTGGCTTCCATTGTCATAGATTCTTGGCTTTAAGTTTCTTTAAGGTGTCACATGACGTGCCATAAGTCCTCCACCATTTTCAGCCATGTTTGACTTCCAAGAATCATATAATCCTACATTTGGCATTTTGTGTCATATGTGTCATGGAATCTCAAAGGAATCTCTTGCCAAGTTGCATATCCAGGGTGACAAGTCCAATGCTCTCACTTTGCATTTTGATTATAAATTGAGCATTCTTCCTCACATTTTTAGTCCTAACTTATTAGTCTCTTTATGCTTCAAATCTCTTATTCTAGTACTCTCGTATCATTATCATTATCATATAATTTTTCTTCCTAATCTTGTGCATTATAAGAAATTGGAGCTACATCATATGGTGAAGAAAGAAGGACATATGAGCTACAAATGAAAGAGGGGGGTTTTAACTTTTTGTTGCTTTCTTTGTTTACTTGGATTTCATGGTAGACTAGAGGGTATCAATGTATGCTTATTGAGTTTCTGATTTTCTTATAGTATGTTAGATTTTAGCCCATTTTCTGGTCCTACAACATCATCACATCTCTACAAGACATCCACAAGAAAGAAATAAATTAAGGAATTCTTCTTCAATAAAGGATATTCAAGTATTTAAATTTAAGCACCTCCTTTTTTCATCAAGCTTATTCTTTCAAGGTGGTATTTGGGTTTTGGATATAAAGATAAGATCTATCATTCCAATCCATTCAAGTTCTTCTATTATTCATCATGACATGTCACATATATTTTGATATATTAGGTTTTGGCTTATTTGGTTTCTTTATGGTTTCTTTGAGTTAATCCTATAAAACTTACTTACTTGATCACATGTAAAATTTAATTGCATCCATGGAGGTGATTGTATCTTTCTTTTAATATTATTTAGTCTTACTATATGAAATATTCCCTATATCAATTATATTTCAATTTATGTTTGATTCCTCAATCTAGAGCTTGACCAAGGGAATCCATCATCCATGAAACAAGCTAAATACCCTTTATTTTCTATGTGTATGAGTAGGGTAAAAAAACTACAAATGCAGATATTGTGAGGCCTCACCTTGACCAATCATAGCTTAGTTGATACCTTTATTTTGATACATCATGATTCGATATTTTGAGACATTATTCAACTAACTAGACATTGATCCATATTATTTATGTCATGTGATGATTACTCTAGTATGATTTACTTGAGTCTTGATGATATTATATATATATGCATGCATTTTTATGGTTTATTTTGATAATTTAATTTAAATTGATGAATATGTTGTGGTATTTTGATTATGCAAATTATTATATCTAATCAATGTGTAGAAATGGAAAAGATTACTAGACTAAACTTTAAAATGTTATGAATTAAATTTGACTATGAAATTTAAATTTATATATAGACATGTGTTTTTTTGAAGCTATTGATATTTGAATTGAGTGTATAGAGAATTAACCATGGTATTAATTAGAGAACCAAGAACCAAACATTTGTGCAAATTGTTGAACCAAGTTTGAATCTATTGAAGAGATATGAACCTCATTGTCATCTAATTTAATTCATAATCATAATTTGAATGTATATATTACACTAATTTATTCTATAATTAGGCACATGCCAATTGTATTTTTTAATGTGATTTTATGTTGTAACTTGATACATGTCATGTATACGTGTAAAATGACATGTCAATTAGGGATTGGAAATGAGACCCTTGACCTAATGAAAAATTTAATTAGGAGCCTAAGCTAATCACCTTTATTTAGAGGCATCCTGAGAATTAGTCCCATCAAATATGAATTTGAATTCAAAATTTCAAGTCACTTTTAGAGGCCAAAAAGTGGTCCTAGGAGCTTAATTTAGTGGAATTTAAGTGCCCATGTGGTAGGGGTACAAGTTGGAGATCTAATTATCACCACTATAAGGCCCAAGTAACTTTAGGGACCCTCCAAACAACACATTTTCCAAAAAATTGTGAGAATGGTGAAGTCTTGTGTCCCTGCCCTTACCCACACTCTTGCACAAACTTGCATTAATGGTAGAAGGAAAGCATAATGGATAAAGGACTTAGAATAAACTTAAGAAGTTACTTCTTGTAGGTGGGTGAGATTTGGAGGCAATTTTAGAGACCTTGGATAAGTTAGTGGATGTTTACCCACTCTCTATCCTTAGAGATACTAGGATTCAAAGATGAGAGAAATAAAGGATTGGACTCTTCTCAACTATCAATTCCATAATGCATTTGAGTAAGTTTGGTGATTCCCTTTCCATGGATGTTCTTCATTTCTTACAAAAGATTAGTATGTTGAAGTTCTTGTCCATGCATTTCTTGCATTTGTATGTGTTGTTGTTTTATGATTGTGAGGGTTGGGAAATGGTGTTTTCAATCTTTCTTTAATTGAATTTTTGTGCATTTTATTGAGGGATTATTTTGGTATTACTCATCCTTGGAAAGAGAACATATGGCCTTGTGGGGTGAAGGGGCTAGTTGTGACCTCCATGAAAGTGTAGAGTCTCTTTTTATGGAGAAGAGGAAAAAAGGAAAGGTATGCTAGCATAAATGTTGATGATATTCCTTTGGGGGACTATGCTAAATATTGCTAGAGCATGTGGGAGATTGTTAGCATGATTAACATGTTGCATTCATGACCGTGTTTTTCATTGATGTCAACTTACTAGTGTTTATGTGAAGACTGGTACAATAGTAGATGGAGAATGAGGTCATACGAATAAAGTATTAAAGATTAGGTGAAGTTCAATTAAGGACATATTGTGTTGGAATTATGATACATTTTTGTCATTAGTTACAACACTTATTGGATTCTGAATTCTTACCGAGCTCACACCGGAAACCAAGCTTTACCTAGTTCTCAGTATTTACCAAGTAATCAAGGTGAACAAAGAAGTCAGTGTTTACCGAGTAATCAAGGTGAACAAAGAAGTTAGTGTTTACCGAGTTATCAAGGTGAACAAAGAAGTCAGTGTTTACCAAGTGATCAAGGTGAACAAAGCAATCAGTGTTTACCGAGTGATCAAGGTGAACAAAGCAATCAGTGTTTACCGAGTGTTCAAGGTAAAGAAAGGAATCAGTTTTGACCGAGTAAAGATGTAATAAGATGTAACTGAGAACTTCATGATAACCGAGCTCTTGAGGTTATCAAGGAAATTAATTTTTACCGAGCTCAGATAGATATCAAGGAAACTAACTATCACCGAGTCACAAGGTTCTATCAAGTATTTCTTTTGATCACCGAGCAACAGTTCAGATAGAAGTAGTCACCGAGTGACATCTCTTCTATCGAGTCTCCAGTGGTTACCGAGTTCAGAACTATTCGAAGTGTTTAGTATGAACCGTGCCTTCACTTCTATCGAGTGCATGACGATGCCGAGTAACGCAGTGGATGCCGAGTATCAGAAGGACACCGAGTCAGTTCAGTGAACCCGAGTTTTTACCTTGGGCCGACTTTGTATAGAGATTTGCACTTGTTGTTTTAGCCGACCTTGCATGTATTGTTTAGCTGACCTTGCATGTATTATTTATATGGATGGTATATATATGCAATATATTGTATCATTCAAACAACAGTTATGGCAATGGTAATGAGTGGAAATGTGAAAGTGTGAAAGTGCGAAAGAAATACATGCGTGCGAAAGTATGTGGGCTGAATTGTGAAGATATTCAGCAGGTCTAATTTTGAAGCAGAAAAGTTTTATCTATCACATCAAGGTGAATCAGAGCATAGTGGATCTTATCAACAATCAGTTGTAATTAGATCCACTGTTTCATTCTAACAGGTGAATCAGTTTTTGCAAATCCTTTAACAAGGTAGACTTAACAGTCTTTTGTAAATCTCCTAACAGAGTGCATACTTTATTGTATGTTTGAAAATCCTCTAACAAGGTGGATCTAGCAATCCTTTGTGCTCCTAATAGGGCAGATCACCAGAAGTGGTCATTGTAAGCCTTAACCGGCCAACTTCATACTGCAGTAACGAAGCTTGTGGGTTTCATCCCCACCCCAGTTTTACTTTCTATTTGGAAGGTTTCTGGGTCACCAAATCTGTGTGTTCAAGTGTTGCAAATGATTTTGTTTCATGCTTACAATAGGTTACTTGGATGAATGATGAATATATCAGTATACAGTTTTATTGTTTGAAATTTTAGAAGTTACTGATTCACCCCTCCCCTCTCAGTAACTTGTCATATCTTGAATATTTCCAACAATTGGTATCAGAGCTATAAGGTTCTCAAGATAAAAGCTTCACAGCTTGAGCAAAGATCAAGGAAAATGGAGATATTCAAATTTGACAAAACTATTGAGAATGAAAAGCTAGATCTGAAAATGGCCATGGCTCAACTCAATGAAGCAAAAGAGCATCTTTTACAATCCTTGAAAAGAAGAAAAGAACTTGCAAAGCAAATGAATGACCATCAGTATGTTGAAGAAAAGATTGAAGATCTATCACCATCAAATAGTTCAGATGAAGCTGACAAAGCAATCAAAGAACTCTTAGAAAAGAATGGATCTCTGCAGGAAGAAGTAAGAAAGCTCAAAAGGGAACAAGGAATCCAGTCCATCAGGCTATGCGAAATCTTGGAGCAAAGGAACAAGGCAGCTGAAGACTTAGAGGTAAGGAATAATCAATCCTCTCAGCTTGAAAATCTTGTAACTCAATTATCTAATGCAAATGAAGAAATTATGAATCTAAGATCTGAGAATGAAATTTTGAGAAATGACTTAATTACTGAAAGACAAATCAATGCAAGCTTACAAAGTGATCTAATCTCTGAAAAACAAGTCAATGAGAGAATGGTAAAATCTCAAAAAGACATGGATCAATTGAATCTGCAAAATGAAGAAAACTTTCATAAACAAAATGGTAAAGCAGGCCTTGGATACAAGGAAGAAGGTGAATCCTCCAAACAGGGTACTCAAAAGAATCAAAAACCTACTTGCAGCCACTGTGGTAAGTTAGGTCATACATCTAACAGATGTTGGAGCAATGGAAAAGGAAAATTTAATGGAAAGTGCTACAATTGCAATCAGCATGGACACAAAGCCAATGAATGCAAAAGGAAACCGAAATTTGAAGGTAAATGTCACAAATGCCAAAAGCAAGGTCATAAGGCATCACAATGCAAATTCAAATCTTTTAATCTAGTGGAACAACTTGTCAAAGCAATATTTGGTTGGGACTACAACACTTGGTGCAGATGTCATTATTATGGAGAATATGGTCATACTAGCATAAACTGTGCAAGGCATCACCTAAGAAAAAGGGATACCACTGTAAGATGTTATACATGTACAAAACTTGGTCATATATCTAAAAACTGCATGAACATAAAGAAAGTCGAGGATGAGAAGAAAATCAAAGTAGACAATATTCAGAAACAAATGAAGCAGCAATGGATTCCAAAGTCTACCGAGCCAGATAATTCAAGTAATGGAATGATCACTCAAGAGGTGAGTGACTCTCCCATTTCCAATTAAGACTCATCAGGATAAGACCAGGACTGTATCCACAAGCAATATCCTATGCAGTCCTAGAATGAAAATATGATCAAATCAGTATTTTAGATACATCAAGATCATGGTCGGTACATGACCTTACCGAGCTCAGTCGGGTGCAATAAGGCTTCTTTCACCAAGTTGCACTTACCGAGCATGGTTGGTTCTTCTCTTACCGAGTTAAGGGCGGATTAACCTATTTTCTTTTGGTCACCGAGTTGCGAAGTTTAAGCCGAGCTAGTGGATGATAGCCTGTCGATCGCAGCTACCTCCGTGCTGAACATTAATGACAAATTTTTCATCAAAAGGGCAGATTTCAACCTCATTTTTTCACCGCGAATTCGAGATTTACAAAAGAGGACTTTCAAGAGAATTCAAGTGAGTTGAAGAAATTTTCCAGCGAAGTATTCTTACGAAATCTTCTTACTCACCGAGCAAAAATGGCTTCTGCAAGCACCAGCAGCAGCAAGGCAAAGAAAGGATCCGAAATGCTTGTGAAGGGAACGGAATGGAAGGCACCGATGTTCAAGCTTGTTCCTGCCATCGCTGAATCACTCGACCTGCATGGAGCTCAATCACAGATTCCTCCAAAGGTACTTCTAATCAATGATATTCGTACTCATTTCAAGTGTACTGTGCAAGAAATAGGGACACTAGATATGGATAGCACCCTAGCCGAGTTATGCATGGATGGAACCCTAAAACCTGAGTTCAAACATTTGGAAACCAAAGGCTTAACCCATATCCCACATCTGCCAAGAAGTTTCCAAGTGAAATGGGTGAGGTATATCTTGAGCCGAGTACATAATGGTCAGTTGTGGTTGGAACAACCAGTTTTGATAACCAAGAAGATGATTCACAAAATCACGGGTCTCCCAATGCTCAGCAAAGCCAAAACCACCAAAACCTTAGGACGGGATGAGTTACAGAAGAAAACCCAAGCCGAATGGGATGGCAGAGGTTTAAAACTCAACAATGTTTCAGATATAGAACTGAAATTTGGTATTTATGTTATTGCATACAAACTGTATAGTTCCAGCAGGCTGAATAGTGTACCTTGCGAAGCAGTAGATTTGGCATATAAAATTGTAAAGAAAAATATGGTGTTTGACCTAGCTGATGTACTATTAAAGCAATTCAATAAAAACATGGAAAGCATAAGGACTGCAAAGACAAACCCTTGAAAATTTGGTTCTTTGCTAGTTTGTTTATTCTTCTATGTACAAAAATTCTTTCCATCCAAAGGTATAGTTGTATGGAGGAAAGATACTCCAATTTTGTATCAAATAAATGAATTCATAGTAGATATGGGTATGAATTTTGACAAAGTAATGGACAACTATTTTGAAGATTTCAAGGAAAGGATGAACAACATATTCAGAATACCTCCAAAACTTGTTGAAGAGTATAAGGATGATGTCTGTTTCATGGTTGACTATGACAAGGTATACATACAGGCAGTTAGACCCCGAGTTGCATGGGTGAAACCTCTTCCATATGAGGTAAATATTGATGAAACCAGGGATATCATTGAAGCACTGGTAAATGAGCCAGTAGACCTAAGGCAATGAATTTTTGGTACTTATGATGAAGCAAAGGCCAGAATTGAACTAGAAATCAAAATTCCATAGGCCATCAGCAAAGGTAAAAGGAAAATGGCCAAACTAAAAATTGAAATGAGTTCTCTTATGGTCACCGAGGGAAAAGGTGAAGATAAAGAAAGTGAAGAAGAAAAAGAAGGAGAAAAAGAATCAAAAAAAGAGCAACCGGCAAAGAAGAAAGGCAAGGTAATCATTACCAAGCCCAAGAAGCAGCCTACTGCAGTATTCACTCGAAGAATAAGAAAAGGTATTCAAGAACCTGTATTGGTCAAACCTGCACCTACATTCGAGCAAAGGCTCAAAAAATTGGAAGAAGGAGCTGGCATTGCAAATTTCAAGGCATTAGGATTTGAGACAAGGACTGATGCAGAGAAAATGAAAATTGAGGAACTGGTACTTAACAAAATGGGAAAATGGAAATACTCCCTAGACCAGATTGCTCCTCATATCTCTAAAGAACTACTGGAGAGAGTACAGCCAAGATGGGAGTTAGCCACCAAGACGGTAAAAGATATATATGAGCAATCCCTGAAGAATCTTCGGCCTAGTCTCACTGGAGCAGAGGTAAAATCTGAATTGAAAACCTATGAAGGTAAGATGATGATTAGATTCCACACTTGTTTGGTTTTGATCAAAGATATAGAGCATGTTGTAAATGATGCTACAAACATGTGGAAAAACATCTATCATCTACATAAGCCCAGTGTAGACCCAGTAGAAATAAAGGATGATGACAGCAGCAACAACAGTGATGAATCAGATAGCACTCCATCCATCATAGTTACACCAGGAGAGTTGCATGCAATGATGGAAGAAAAGGAGGAAGAAGACAAAGAGGAAGAAGCTGAAGAGGAAGATAAGGAGGATGATACAGTAAAAATTGCAGCAGCAGTTATTGCATCCCTTCCTCACTCCCCAGACAAACCTGTGACATCATCAAGGTTGGAGTCAGCTTTAGCAGGTTCATCTACACCAGTTTTACCATCTACACCTACCATATCTCAGCTCCAGGTATCATCAGTAGAAGTGACTACCACTTCATCTACCGAGCTGCATCCCTCTTCGACTACCGAGCTGCACCCCTTTTTAGCCTCCTCGACTCCATCATCATCAGTTGGAATTGCTGTAAGTTCTCAAATTTTGACAACTCAAATTTGTTCTACAATTTTGTTGCCATCTACTTCAGGCACAGTGAGCTCAGATACTATATTACCGAGTGTATCACCATTTTTGGCCAGCACTCAAATTTTTGACCCTGTACATACTTCTATTGGCACTCAAACCTCAAACATCCCAGTCTTTACTGCTAGTCCTTCTATCTCTACTGTTGTGTCTATTCCAAAGGTCAAACTAGTTATCCCAGAAGTCAAACAAAAGCAACCATTAAGACTTATGATCACTGGAAAGGAAATTCCTGAAGACATTGACTTGGACACAGAGATAGTAATTCCAAAGATTGACTTTGATAATGCTACCATTGAAGAAATGAGGTATGCTAGTCAACTTATTGAGAAAAAGGCTACTCAGATGCAGTTAAGATCAGAAAGGGATAAGGAATATAGGATAATTGAGGAAGCCCGGAACATAATTACTGAGGCTATAGGTGTTGATGTTGATACTTCTCAACACATTTTGATTCAACTAGAAGAGGCAGTTAATAAATTCAATGAAGATGCCTCCGGACAAGAAAAGCTAATTGAGTGTGCAGAAAAGAAATTTGATAATAAGGTATTAGGGCACATTTCCCAGAACATTGCAATAAATCAGGTTGCATTAACCTCAGTTTTGGCAGATATGAAAAATTCTTTTAATAATGTAACATCTCTTTTTGCTAAACTTTGTGATGTTACCGAATACACTAAAGGAATAAGAGAAAAACTAAATAAAATTGATGAAGATCTGAAGGTAAGCGCACAGAACTTGAAGCTTGACCCCAGTTCAAGCTCATCTCATCACCTCAGAATCAAATTTTTGTCAGAGAAGCAGGCAGAGCTGTTGAGGGAAGAGGCAAGGATCCAATCTACATTGATAGATATCCAAAACATGATCCTTTCTATCATGGATTCAATGCAGAAGCATATTGCACATTCAAAGACATTAATCCATGATAATAACTTCTCCATTGCAGATCATGTGATTGAACTTTCGACTGAAATTCAAATAGCTCTTTCTACCTGCAAAATTTTGCAAGAGAATTGGGATAAGACTCTCTAGCTTATTCTCTAGGTACATTCAGAGTTCATCTCTCATTTTGGTGTTTCCATATAAGTATATATATTCTTTATTCTTTGGCATTATTGTCAAAAAGGGGGAGATTATTGTTGGATATGTATACTATGGGTGAATAAGTGTTTTCAAAAATTTTTACAAAGGAAGAGATATACAACTCATGTAAATAATGTATGTACATTCTATGGGGGAGTTGTATATAACGAAGCTATGTATATTCAGAATCAGTCATCAGCATGTCAGATAAATTTTGTCTCATAAGTGTTTTTTTGTCACTAATGCCAAAGGGGGAGATTGTTGGCATTATGATACATTTTTGTCATTAGTTACAACACTTATTGGATTCTGAATGCTTACCAAGCTCACACCGAAAACCAAGCTTTACCTAGTTCTCAGTATTTACCGAGTAATCAAGGTGAACAAAGAAGTCAGTGTTTACCGAGTAATCAAGG
The DNA here is from genome assembly GCA_028749045.1 of Cupressus sempervirens. NCBI lineage: Eukaryota > Viridiplantae > Streptophyta > Pinopsida > Cupressales > Cupressaceae > Cupressus > Cupressus sempervirens. The sequence continues at coordinate 323,448,107 of CM053788.1, forward strand.
TGAACAAAGAAGTCAGTGTTTACCGAGTAATCAAGGTGAACAAAGAAGTCAGTGTTTACCGAGTGATCAAGGTGAACAAAGCAATCAGTGTTTACCGAGTGATCAAGGTGAACAAAGCAATCAGTGTTTACCGAATGTTCAAGGTAAAGAAAGGAATCAGTTTTGACCGAGTAAAGATGTACTAAGATGTAATTGAGAACTTCATGATAACCGAGCTCCTGAGGTTATCAAGGAAATTAATTTTTACCGAGCTCAGATGGATATCAAGGAAACTAACTATCACCGAGTCACAAGGTTCTATCAAGTATTTCCTTTGATCACCGAGCAACAGTTCAGATAGAAGTATTCACCGAGTGACATCTCTTCTATCGAGTCTCCAGTGGTTACCGAGTTCAGAACTATTCGAAGTGTTTAGTATGAACTGTGCCTTCACTTCTACCGAGTGCATGACGATGCCGAGTAACGCAGTGGACGCCAAGTATCAGAAGGACACCGAGTCAGTTCAGTGAACCCGAGTTTTTACCTTGGGCCGACTTTGTATAGAGATTTGCACTTGTTGTTTTAGCCGACCTTGCATGTATTGTTTAGCCGACCTTGCATGTATTATTTATATGGATGGTATATATATGCAATATATTGTATCATTCAAACAATAGTTATGGCAATGGTAATGAGTGGAAATGTGAAAGTGTGAAAGTGTGAAAGTGCGAAAGAAATACATGCGTGCGAAAGTATGTGGGCTGAATTGTGAAGATATTCAGTAGGTCTAATTTTGAAGCAGAAAAGTTTTATCTATCACATCAAGGTGAATCAGAGCATAGCAGATCTTATCAGCAATCAGTTGTAATCAGATCCACTGTTTCATTCTAACAGGTGAATCAGTTTTTGCAAATCCTTTAACAAGGTAGACTTAACAGTCTTTTGTAAATCTCCTAACAGAGTGCATACTTTATTGTATGTTTGAAAATCCTCTAACAAGGTGGATCTAGCAATCCTTTGTGCTCCTAACAGGGCAGATCACCAGAAGTAGTCATTGTAAGCCTTAACCGGCCAACTTCATACTGCAGTAACGAAGCTTGTGGGTTTCATCCCCACCCCAGTTTTACTTTCTATTTGGAAGGTTTTTGGGTCACCAAATCTGTGTGTTCAAGTGTTGCAAATGATTTTGTTTCATGCTTACAATAGGTTACTTGGATGAATGATGAATATATCAGTATACAGTTTTATTGTTTGAAATTTTAGAAGTTACTGATTCACCCCTCCCCTCTCAGTAACTTTTCATATCTTGAATATTTCCAACATATTGTACACTCTATCTTGATGATGTGGTTAAGTGCACATCAAGAAATTTAAAGATATGCAAAAGACATGGTTGGTTTATAGAGAGTAGTATATAGACACAGTTCTTGAGAAGTAGTATTTAACAAATGGATTGTATCTACTAATAGAGATAGAATCATGATATGCAAGGTTAGACTATAATAGAAGATGGCCTTATGATGATTTCAGTAAGTGCACAAGGTCTCTAGTCATAGATGTGAGAAGTTGTAAAGATTGTGAGTTGATAGTGTTGTTTAATTTTAATATAATTAATTATCTTAATGTGGTCCAATTATAATTAAGGATTACTCAAGGAATTGTTTTGAGGATATGGTATAAAGGAAGGTTTCTTTGCTTTTGGTGAAGTATGCAATTGAAGTTGAATATGTGAAGTATTTGGTAAATGCGAGTAAGAAATCCAAGAGATTATTGGATGTGAAGTTGGTGATCTGGTATTGAGATCAGAAGAAGAATTCCAATTGATAAGACATAGGAAGTACAAGTATAGTTAATTTCTATTATTCTATAAGAAATAATATGGACATCGATTGGATAGTGAGTTAAATGATCTTAACCCTACATCTATTTGGATAGTGGGTCCATCTACCTTCCATAACTCCTAATAGTGTTGGCACAACACCTAACAGAGTTGACACAACACCTAATAGGGTTAGAATCTCCTAACAAGGATTCAAAGTATCCTAACATGGACTAATATGTATTGAATTTACTTATTGACTTCTAAAAAGGTCCATCCTCTAAACAAGGAACATTTATATTAGTACATAATTTTGTGGGTACCATCCCCACTGAAGTTTTACCTATGATCAAGGGTTTCCCTAGTTAACATATCTGGCATTATTGTGTATGAGTATCTTGTTATGGTTGTTGGTTATATTATTCACATATAGAAGGATTAATAAGGTTGATAATTGTTATAATAATTATATAAATGATTCAACCAACCCCCTCCCCCCCCCCAAGTTATATTGGTAGAATTTAATTTCTAAAAATTGGTATTAGAGCACTAGATCCTTGAAGAGAAAGCTTAATAGCTTTGGGAGATCAATGCCAAGCCACTTTAGAAAAGAAAGGCCTTAGTTTTATGGAGCTAACTATGATAGTTAGAAGAAAAATATGAAGACTCATTTTCTATGTATGGGTCCATGATATTGGCCTTTGACAAAGAGTGCGAAGCTATTGTGGAAGAAAGTAAGCTTGAGGAATGTAGTGAAGCTAAAAGAGATCTATTTATGTGTAATATGTGAGCTAGAGAATCATTATTGTCACCTCTTCTTGAAAATAAATACAGTCAATTAAAATCACTAGAGACATCTCATAAAATTTGATAAGATTTAGAATCTACTTTTGAAGGAGATAAACATGCAAAAATAGTAAGATTACAGAATTGGATATGTTTGCTTCAACATGCTAAAATGATGGAAGATGAATATGTGAGAATCTATATTAGTAAAACTTGAGATTATGTCAAGAATTAATTCTTGTGAAGGATCTAAAGAGGGCAATAAGATTGTATGGAATATTTTGAGAACCTTAACACCACCATTCAAACAAGTGACATAGATGATTGAACTTCTAATACCTTGCACTAAGAAGTTCACCAAGGAAACTTTTCTTAGAAGATTAGAAGAAACATAATCAAGTTTGAGACAATTTGGAGAATTGATCAAAGTGGAAATAATTTCAAGTGCATTAAATGATCATCTTTATTTTACAAGAAGTGCAAGGAAAAATGGAGACTATGCTAGTACTAGTAGATCACAATCTAAAGAGGATAGGAAGATTGAAGAAGGGATAGCCCTACTTATGAGAAGAGAACCAAATGGTAAAAAAAAATTTAAATGTTTTTCTTGTAATAAATTTGGTGTTTTTTCATTTAAGTGTACTAAAAGAGAGAATATTTATAAGAGGAATTTAAAGCCTAGAAGACCTAGAGACTATTTGTATGCAAATTATGATGATGAATATGAGGAAAGAGTTTAGAGAGAAAGTGATGATGAATTGGGATTTTTGGCTATAAAAGAAGAAAAAAAAAATTTGGAGAAGAGAAGGTCCTAGTTTCTCAAGTTGAAAATAAATCTAATTGGACTATAGATACTGGATGTTCACATCACATGACTAGTGATATGAATAAGTTTCTTAAATTTAGAAATCATGATGGAGGAATTATTAGAGTGGGAAACAATGAAGCTTGTCACATCACATGGATAGTATATATTTCTCTTGATGGAAAGACTAACATTGATGATGTTTATTTTGTTGATAGAGTAAACCATACATTTTTGAGTGTTGGATAGTTGGTTGATAAAGGCTATCAGTTGCAGTTCATAGAGAAGACTTGCATTATCAAGGACAAGGATGGTAAGTTGATTGGAATATGTACAAGATCTAGAGGTAAAGTGTTTCAATTAAATCCTACTGAGATGACATTTTTTGTTGCGAAAGTGGATAAATGTTGATTGTGGCATAGAAGGTTTTTCAAAAAAAATATAAAATTTGATAATATTATGAAGGCTAGTAGTGCATTTATAGTCAAAAGATTTACCTAAGATCATGAAGCCTAATAGAGTTGTTTGTAAACAATGTATCATGGCTAAGCAAAAAAAGCTTTCATTTACTAGCAAGAAGTTCACTACTATAGGGAAGTTGGAGATTGTTCATACAAAATTGAGTGGTCCTACTAGAACAAGAGGATTCTACGGAGAAAGGTACTTTATGGATTTTGTTGATGATTTAACTAGAATGATGTGGGTAGCATTTCTTTAAAAAAAATTTGAGGAATTTGAAAAGTTTAAAATATTTAAGAATATAATTTAAAATGAATCTTGTTTAAAGATTAAATTTCTAAGATTAGATATAGGTGGAGAGTTTACTTCTAGAGATTTTAACATGTTCTATGAAGAAAATAGAATTAAGAGACAATTTTCAACACTTAAAACTCCTAAGAAAAATGGGATATCAGAAAGAAGAAATAAATCTATATCAGATAAAGTGAGGGAAATGATGTATTCAAGATATTTTGGAGAAAAATCATCAATAAAATGGTATACACCATGAACAAAGTGTAGACCAAAAAAGGTACAAACAAGACTCCTTATGAACTATAGTTTGGACATGCACCATCAATAAACTATTTTGGAATATTTAGAAGTAAGTGTTACATAAAGAGAGATGATGATATTAGTAGGTTTTATTCAAGAAACAATGAAGGTACATTCCTTGGTTATTCATTGACAAACAAATCTTATAGATATTTTAATCAGAGAACTAAAGAAATTATTGAAAGTGCAAATGTAACTTAGATAGATGAAAAGTTTGGAGGTAAAGATAGAATGATGGATTATACTTTTGGTGATGAGGAAGATAATTCTATGCTCATTAAAGAAAACATTGAAGTTTTCTTTTGGACTAACAATGACTTGCAAAATGATGTAAAAATTGATGATCAAAGAAGAGAAAATAGATTTGAACCAAGAGAAGAGATAAGAGTTGAGGTAGAGACTTCTACACCTAAAAGGAATTTGGAAAAGATTCACCTTGCTAACTAGATTATTGGTAGAAAAGATAAAGGAGTGATGAAAAGAAATAAAGTACCTGAGGAATTATGTTTTCTTTCTCAAGTTTAACCTAAGCGTGTAGATAGGCATGCAAAGATGATCATTGGATCTAAGAAATAAAGGAAGCACTAGATAAAATTATGAAGAATGAGACATATTAACTGGTTCCTAGATCTAAAGAAAAGAATGTTATAGGAACTAAATGGGTATTTAGGAACAAGATGAATGACCAAGGTGAAGTTATGAGGAACAAATCTAGATTGGTATGCAAAGGATATTCACAACAAGAAGTTATAGATTATAAAGAAACATATGGCTCTATAGCCAAAATGGAAGTAGTAAGAATGTTCTTTGCTTATGCAGAAAGTAAGAAGTTTAAAGTGTTTTAGATGGATGTAAAATTAGCAATTCTAAATGGAGAACTTGAAGAAGAGGTTTACACCAAGCAAAGAAATTTTTTTCCTTTTATAGAAGAAAAGGACATGATATGTAGATTGAAGAAAGCATTGTATGGTCTAAAGCAAGTACCCAGAACCTAGTATGTAAGATTAGATAAGTATTTGGAAAAGCTTTGATTTTCTAAAGGAATGACATATAGAACTTTGTATTTGAAAGAAATTAAGAATGGTTTGTTGATAATTGTTATATTTTTTGATAACATAATATTTGGAGGTAATGATGAACCAAGTGATAAGTTTTTTGAAGAGATGAAGAACGAGTTTGAGATGAGTATGATTGGTGAGATGAAGTTTTTCTTGGGTTTAAAATTATGCAAAATAGAGATGATATTTTCATATTACAAGCCAAGTATTTGAAAGACCTATTGAAAATATTTGGTTTGGAAAATTATAAACCTATTCATACACCTATGGTAACTATTCACAAGTCATCTAGAAAAGATGAGACACCTACACTTGAGAAGAAGTATAGATCCATGATTGGAGGTTTACAATACCTAACTCACACCAGAATAAACATAGAAAATGAAGTTGAGATAGTAATAATATTTTAGGTTGATCCTAAAGAATCTCATTATGTAGCAGTAGAGAGGATATTCAAATATCTAAATAGTACTCTTGATTTTAGATTATGGCATGATAGATCAAGTGGTTTCACTTTATGGGCTTATAGTGATGTAGACTAGGAAGTTAATATGGATGACATAAATAACACTAGTGGTGGAGCATTTTTCCTTGAAGGAAGATTGGTTTCTTGGATAAGAAAGAAATATGATTGTACATCACAAAGTACAACTAAAGTAGAGAATGTAGCAACTAAAAATAAGTGTAATAAAATCATGTGGGTGAAGTGGATACTGAATGATATTGGGATAGAGTTTTGTTAAGCATATTATGAGTCACCATAATTTGAACTTTTCCTAGGTTACCTATCTAGTGATCAAAGCTTCTCATTGTCATTTCATATTCTCTTGATCATCAAAGACATTGCACAAAGTCACCCAAAGCTTCATGTCTTTCCTCATCTTTGTCTAAACCTCTTTGAACCACTTTGAATCTTGGTTCAAAGTTGTTCAAAGTAGTTCAATAGAAGGTTTTTATGCTGACCTTTTTTTGCTATAGGTAATTCACACAAGACTCCAAAATTTTCATTTGAACCACTTTGAACCCCTTTGAAGCTTGGTTCAAAGTAGTTCAAAGAAATTCTATAACTAAGGCCCTTCGGCAAAATTGATTGTGCGTTGGTGAAATCGCCAAGTTCATGTGGCATGAATTATCACATCAAGAGGTAATCATTCAAAGGGGGTGCCTTAATTTCAAGCATGGGAAAATGCCATCATAACTTAAAGTGAAAAATATTTTCACCAAAGGAAAGATTGGGTGTTAGATAAAGCTAATCATTGTCAAGACAACCACAAAAAGGGGCCTATTTAATAAAAAGGTCATGTCGCAAGATTTCAAATGTGTGAGCTTAGTTGCAATTGATCTATCATGAATGCCTCATTATGAGGTTGTACTTTTGCATGTAAGTTATTTTTTCCTTAAAAAGAGCATAGTCTTTCTTTTTGTTTACTGTACAAAAAGGAAATTTGGAGGAGGAGTTGCTAAGAGATAGGAAAAGAAGTTATTTTCTTAATAAGTTGTAGGTGAGAACACATAAAAAGCCTTCCTTTGTTCTACCATTTATGTGAATTTCAAAATAAAATCAGTTTGAGCCTTGTTTTTCTTATTTAAAAATGAAATCCATATTGCATTTCTTTGGTAGTGTGTCAAGTCTAGAGTGCAAAAGACCCATTATTTGTGATATGAATTTAGAAGGTGTTAGGTGAAAAAAAATTATATTCAAATTTCCTTGAGTGTACTAATGAATTAAATGGCTGTATGGAAATTCTAACTAGCAGCTTGATTGAAGCCGCAACCTTCTCTCCTTCCCTATTAAGCCCTAAATTGCTCCAGCTTTGCATCAACCATTATGATGTAAGGAGTAAGAGTATCCTGAATAAGGAGTGAGAACCTATACTATCAATATCTAGGGAGACTATTGCCTCAGTATTGCATCTACTAGAAAGTACATTTGTTGCATTTTCTCCCATCCAATCCCTAGCTAAACACCAAGAAACCCCAAAAGAATATCATAACATCCTAGCCAGAAAGTGGAAAATGACTAATTATGGTGGAAGTTCAAGACTACCCAAGATAGTTACAAAGGATCACCTAAAGCCCCATATTCATGATCTTGTAGTGATGTTACATAGATTTAAGGTTCAACTGATGTCCTTCTTTTTGAGGAATGGATGTCTGTTATGTTGAAATTATTTTAAAGGGAGAACAATGGATGGATTGGGAAAAAATAATTGGTAGCTCTTTAAGAACATAGCTTAGACATGCTAAGGAAACCAAGGAGAATTTCTACATGGCTTCTTATCTTACATACTGCATAGCTTGTGTTAGTAATCTCACTTCCCTACCCCATGAGATTTGGAGTGAAGAAATAACAATCTATCAATATTGTCCACTATTGCAAAAAGATAAAGTGTTGGAAAATTTTAGAAAGGTGTATGATGTATTGATAAAAAGTGTACATTTATCTTTGAAAAAGTCACCCATTCCCAAGTTGTCCTCAGAAGCTCAAAAACTAATTCAAAATTATGGAAGCTATTACATACAATTGTCGATGTTCACCTATTTGAGAATAGTTGGGTTTGAAGATGAGCCCATAAGGTTACCCTGCTATGCACTTGACTATTTTGTTATACCTGATGTTTGTAGTCAGTTGTTCTCTATTATTAAGGATAATCTCCCACAAGAAAATTGGAAGTCAGTTTTTCCTATCAATCTTGGTCCTTTGACTTATAGAAACATGATCAATGCGTCAGCCATAGGAAGCAATTTGCTCAACTTTGGTCCCAAGTCTTATCAAGGGAGAATGGATTTTGATAGTAAGGGATTTGCAGCTCGAGTTCTTGGTCTAAAGGGTTAGTTGTCCACAATTCCACACCTAGAGGATTTATGGTAGGACTATAAAAATGAAGAAGAAGTGTTAAAAAGGGACCATTCAAGATTATTGCTTCAATACATCAATTCCATCAAATTGAAATTTCAACTTGAAGGAGTAATTGAAGATGGTTCAGATATTATTGAACCTAGGTGGGAGGAAGCCAGTGAGTTAAGAAAATTAGAAGTGGATTGGAATCAAGGAGAGGAAGATGATATAAACCTAAGAACTAGATCCATTCTCACTCATACAGATAACTAGATAAGGAGGTAGAGCATGAAAGTACTCAATGAATTATCTCTAAAAATGGTTTCTTTTTCTGAACCACTGACCTGTGACATCCAAGTTTCATCTCCTATTGTAGGTTTGTTAACTCTCAACAAGTAGAAAAAGACACTAGCATTCACATAGAACATAGCTCCTCAAACCTGATCTAAAACTAAGTCTAAAGCCCTCATGCAGCAAGAAGTTTAGAAGGAAAGGATGTTGACTCAAGGATAGGATTTGGGTGATGGTTTCAATTTCTTAGACAATCTTGATGGTGATGTGTAGTTTATTAAAGCTCCTAGGTGGACTAGGCTAAATTCATTACTCCTACCTAGGATACCCAAGAAATCTTCACTTAACCCATCATCCCATCCTAATTGTCAAGCTATGTCAACAAGAAAATAAATTTGTAGCCAGTTTACATGTCTGTGAAAGACATTATAACAAAATATGCAAAACATGGTTCCAAAGTTAAAAAGATGAAAATTGATGCCCAATTTATCAAAGACCTAGTAACTAAGAAAATTATAGTAGAGTTGGCTACATATAAGTAGAAGTTTGAATCTAGAGAGATTGACAATGATGGCTTCCAAGTTACTTTGTTTGAAGTTAGAACCATCAATAGAAATACGAGCAATAATTTCTTAAAAAAATTTGTTGACCATATGTTAACCCAGTCTAAAAAGGATAGTAGAGAAAAAAAGGAACTCAAGGCCTTAGTGGTGACTATGGCTACTTATATTGATCCTTTGATGAGTCTCAGAGCCTAACTGGTTGTTCAAGCTCCTTAATCCTTTAACCCTAATTCTATAGACAACCAACACTTGGTAAAATAGATGCAAAAGGGGAAGCTACTCTCAAACACAACATAGGATTGGGTGAATGCTATTATCAAAGAAGGTAACAAGTTTATCCTATAACTTACCATTGTGTATGCTAAAGCAAAAATGCTCTTAGGAAAAATTCAAACTCTAATTCTAGGATGGGAAATCGAACAAAGCCGATGCCAAGAAGTTGTATTTTAGGTGACAAAATTTGAAAGATTTGGAGTGCTTAAGTTTCTAAGTAAGAATCCAATGAAAAATGTGGATTCCTATATGTTTTTCATCATGAAAAATAACATGGGCTAGAAAGAATCAATTTATAAAGAAGCAAATAAAGAGATGCAATCCATTGAAAGAAAGATTATTGAGATGCATGAGGAGCTTCTTAAGGACATGAACATAGTAAACCCTATGGGAATTCTATAATTTGATGATAGGAAAATGGATTTTGAAGCATTAACAAAGAGCTTCAATGATGTTGTTGAAAAGATCAAAGATATTGAATCACCTACTACTAATGATTTCACCACACTAGTAAATATCAAATCCATGTTATCTCTGAACAAGAATCTCATGCCACGTCAGTGCCTAAAAATCAAGGAATTTAAATGGCAAAAAGATGTGTGTAGGGCTAAGCTATTGATTTTGAAGAACCTCCATTCCCATGCGATGCAAGAGTTCATGAACACCGTCAAAAGCTAGAAATTAGTTAGGCAAACTATGGGCGAAGAAGAAAAGATCGGCAATGAAGTTTGATCGAGATAGTTACTTCTAGTTATATTTTGGCAACCATTTTAAATGACTATTTTTTATTCATATCTTAACTATTTGAATTGAAATGACTAGGCTTTAATGGAGGCCTTTCAAATTTATAATAAAACTATAAATGTTAGGGCATTGGACTAATTAGGGGTTAGAAGAAATAGCTAGAAAATATTTTGATAAGTAGATACTTTAACAATAATCAACAGATATCATGTATATGTTTTCTTTTAAATGACTATGCGCATGAATTTTTTTTTAATATATATACACATATCATCTTGGACCCTACTTTGAAACTTGGTGTTTGAAGTGTTTAAATCATTGTTACTCTGTGAGCTTTGATTTATTGATTGGAGGCATCTGTTGCTATTTGTGTTGATGGTTTATTTTAGTTAAATTTATTGAATGATTATTATTAAGTTTTTATATCATTCCATTCTTTGAATAAATGTTTTCGAAGAAATTTTTTAAATTATTTTTCCTTTATTGCATGAATGAATTGTTACCTCACTACCCAAGAGTATGTGAGAGTCCTTATGCACTTTCTGGAAAAAGTGCAAAATTAATTTTGGATTCATTGATAAATCTTTCAAGGAAGCTATACCTATAAATACAAAGATAAAAAAAATAACATGAAGTTTTCTTAGCTATTGTGAACACTTTTGTACTTCCAAGAGTTGGGCATAGAGTAAATTATCATCATAAAAATAGAAAGACAATCTATTCACTAATAGATTTTTGGCGAGTCTATTGGGGAGAGTCCCTGTGTAATAGAACTAACAAAAAGGACTATGAATCATAATGGTTCTTCCACATGATAGTGTCTTCCTTATGTTACAGTCTAATCTTAGATTTGAAGATACACATGAGGACATAGTCTCAGATTTGACTGCAACTGTGTGGACATTGTGTCGAAATAGCCAACAATTTTAGAAAGTGTTAGGGGTCCTAGAAGGAGATGAAGAATAGACTGAATTGTAGGAGGTGTGCCTAAAGTTCAAGAAGAAGTAGTGGTTAATATGCTTAGTCAAGCACCTACAAGACCTTAAATAAAAAGTGAGAAATGGAGCTGGTTGCTAGGAGATATAGAAGAGGAGAAAGAGAAAAGGGGATCCTAGATGAGAACTTTGAACTTGTAAAGAATTTGACTTTCTTGCCTGATTTTAACAATCCCAAAAAGAAGAAAAGTAAGTCTAGTAGTAGACCCAATTCCCCACCAAAATAGTCCCCTTTCTCACCTTTAATGTAGTCCCTATTTCCATTGACAACTCTTGTCTCTTCTCATTTGAATATCCAACCTTGACAGGTCATATTACCAGACATAACTATAAATCAACCATGGGGACAGAATATAGGTCCATTGAACCTTGGTGTCAATTCTACAACATTGCCTAAAGGTGCCACATAAATCCTATCTAAATTTGGTGGAGATGGTAAAATTTCAACGGATGATCACCTCAGTGCTTTTCATATAGCATGTGGTATTATAAGCATCCATACACAAGAAATTGTTGTTAGACTATTTGTTCAAATGCTAACTGATGCTGCTATTGATTGGTTCAATCCCCTACCCCAGCATTCTATTACTAGTTGGAATGATATGAAAAATGCATTCAAAAATAGGTTCAAAGCCCCTAAAAATGAATGCTCCTTTTTACTTCAACTTAGTCAAATGAAAAAGGAGATACACGAACCGATGAGAGAATTTGTGGCAAAATTCAATAGGTTAATTCAAAGAATTCCTGCATCATCTAGGCCTAATGTAGAAAAGCAAAAGATATTCTTTTTCAATGTTGTCCCTCTGGATATAAGTTTTCACCTCATCAAGGACATAGTTTTTGACCTACTTGCTACCCAAAGGCAAGCTATTCAATTGGAGGACATGTTTATTAATGATGGTAAGTGGAGAGGAGAGATTCAATCTTTTGGGATTGCTTCATCATTTGCACCCATAGACCCAATCATGTAAAAGTTGATGAATGATGTAGCAATGATGAAGAGACAACAAAGTAAACCTCATGGCTTTTACCAAGATCCTTACCAGGATATCCATAGGCAACAACAACCCCAAAATTATAGTAAAACCCCCAAACTAACTACCACCAAAACCAGGTTGCAAATTGAAGAAGCCCCCAAGGAGGTGATGTGTTCTTTTCACATGACCACAGATCATGATGAATCAACTAATCCCAATTGGCTAAATTGTGTTCAATTAGCAAAAGATGCCCTTGTAGCAGAACAATCACCTAGAGTTGAAAAGATAGAAAATGAAAGTGCAAGTGCTTATTTTCTTGAATACGAACTAGACATAGAGAGGGGAGGCACTTTTTTCATGACACTTCAAGACCCTACTTGTGTAGTAATGACCAGAGGTCAAAGAAATCAAAAGCCCTATGCAAGATTCATTCTGAACTCATTGAACACTAAAGGGAAAGAACACATACAAGTTGATTCTACGAAAAATGCAAAGCCCAAAATATTTTCCAAAACAAACTCAACAGCTGGTACATCAGCCTTTGATAATGTAGAATTCTATAAGTCCTCCTCTATATCTATTTCTCTAGCTAAATATTTGAGGTTGAATCCTAAGGAATTAGATAAGCTCATTCAATATGTAAAAGGAGGCTATGCTACTATTGTTTAGTTTACTGATAGTATGATTGAGAACTTGAAGGCTACAAGAGAACCTGTCTTTGTATCTAAAAGATGTAGAATAGATGCTCCTTATAGGGAATCGGCTATTAACTCTATTGGAGGAGAAATAGAAGAAAAAAATCCCAATCCATTCTACGTATCATTATTATTAAATGGACAGAAACTTAGTAATTGTATCATTGATTTTGGAGCATTGGATAATATTATGTCAGTGCCCATTGCAAAAGCCCTCAACTTGGAGCTTACAAAAACCATTGGATGTTGTTATTCTATGGATGGGAAGAAAGTACCCCTAGTTGGCAAAGTGAAGGATGTGCAAGCTATTCTTTATGCTTGCCCAGAGAAAAGACTGAAACTTACTATCCTAGTAGCTAACATACTAGCTAGCTATGGAATGTTGCTTAGCAGGACTTTCTATAAGGATATCGGTGGAGAAATCAAAATGGACTAGTTTGAAGCCTATATTCCAGTAGGGAAGAAAAAGATAAAGCTAGAGCTAGAACCAAAGAATAAATACATAGTTGTAACTTTAGACAGTCCTAAAGCACAAATACTATATGAAGAATGTTAGTTTGGAAACTATGTTATTTTTCTTAAGAAGCAATGTGAAGAAATTGGAAGGGGAAATGGTGAAGAAGTCCTATGGAAACTGGATTTTGATGGAAGCTACTCAAATTTTGGATCAGGTGTAGGTGTTTTCTTAATATCACCTTTAGGAGACCTTTATCCATTTTCTTTTAAATTATATTTTCATAATACAAACAACACTGTGGAATACAAAGCATTTCTTCTAGGTATGTAAGAAGCCAAAGAAAAAGGGGTGAAACAATTGAAGGTAAAAGGTGATGCTAAACTCATTGTGAAATAGGTAAGGAAAAAAATTTCTATAAAAAATTATAGGTTAAAAAACTATAGAAACCTAGTTTGGGATGAAATTGAAAATTTTGAGGCCTTTTCTATTGAATTTGTGCCCCGATCTCAAAATACTAAAATATATTCCTTAGCTATTTCAGCTTCCTTGTTATTACCACATCCAGAACTCAAAAGTGATACCTATAGGATTGAAATGATTTATAAACCAAGAGTCCTAGATAATGTCAATCACTGGAAAGTTTTTGATAATGATGCACAATTGAAGGATTTCATCAAATGTGTTGGAAACTTTGCTAAAATTTTCTTTGAATGATCAAATCATGAGGGTAAACCTATTAGAGAGGGATTATCTGAATCAAGAAAAGTTGTTCAATTGAAAGGTAATCGTATCCTGAAGGGATTGGTGTCCCTAGAACATCTCTTTGGTAGAAAAGATGATAGTGCCAAAAATAGAAGAAGTGAATGTGATAAAGGTGCAGAAGAAAATGACAAAATAAATATTGGGAGTGAAGAAAATCCATAATGGATTTCCATTGGTCGAACCTATTCCAAGAAAGAGAAAGATAAGTTATCTAAATTTCTTACTTAGTGTCAAGATGCCTTTGCTTGGGGGTATGAAGACTTGAAGAACTTCAGAAATGGAGAATTTTTAAATCATATACCTTTAAAGCTAGGAGTTAATACCTTTATGTAAAAGCTCAAAAACTATAATCCCAAGATATTTGAAGCTATTTTTAAAGAAGTAGAGAAGATGTTGAAAGCTCACATAATCTACCCAATTCATCACTCAACTTGGGCAGAAAACATTATCCCTATAAGAAAGGAAAATGGTGAAATTAGAATTTGTGTGGATTTTAGAAATTTGAATCAAGCCAGCCTCAAGGACAATTATGTGCTTCCTACTATGGATCATATTTTGCAAATGGTTGTTGGATTTGAAGTTATGTCAATGCTCAATGGGTATTTAGGATACAATCAAATCAACATTGCACCTAAGGATCAACACAAGACAACCTTCATTACTCCTTGGGGCACTTTTTCTTACAATCACATGCCATTTAGCTTGATCAATGCGAGAGCAACTTTCCAAAGAGTAATGAATTCATCCTTTAAGGATTTGAGGGACAAAATAATTGTGATATATCTTGATGATTTGACCATTTACTCTAAGAGAAGGAAACACCACTTGAATGATGTAGGCAACACCGCATATCCCTCAACCCCAAAAAGTCCATGTTCTTTGTAGAAGAAGGAAAAATTCTTGGACATATCATTTCTATGGATGGTATAAAGATAGACCCAAAAAGGGTGAAGGCAATACAAAAATTGGCATTGCCTACTAATAGAAGCAATTTGAAGTCCTTCTTTGGTCAGATTAATTTTGTAAGGAGTTTTGTACCTGAATTTTCCAAAAAGGTAAGATACATGTTGGGTATTATGAGCAAAAAACATCCTTTCAGATAGAAGGAAGAGGGCAAGAAAGAATTTGAGGATATTAAAACAACTATTTTGAATGCACCTATGCTAGTAAGTCCTAATTTTGAAAAAGATTTCATTATTTACTGCTATTCTTCATAGCATACTTTATCTAGTGCTCTGATTCAAAAAGATGATGGAGACAATGAAGCCCCAATTTTTTTCATGAGCATTCCCTTGAAGAAGCATAAATTCAATTATACCCAAATGGAGAAACATGCAGTCACTGTGGTGAAGGTGTTGAAGTAGTTCAGGTACTATGTTCTACATTCTCATTCAATTGTCTATGTGCTAGAAACAACAATAAAAAGCATATTAACTTAGCAAGACATTGGGGTGAATAAAAGAGATGTATGGGTAACTAAGGTTCAAGAATATGATTTAACTATCAAACCTACTTCACTAGTAAGAGGATGAGGTTTATGAAAATTGATGGCTGAAAATAAAGATTCACCTCCTAATAATATTAAAGAAATACCCACTATTTTGCTAGTAAGTTCAATAGACCCCCGGTTCTCTAATGTAACCTACTTTTTAACATATAGTGAATGCCCTCCAAACATGAACTATAAAGAAAAATGAAATCTTAGGTTGAAGGCTGCAAAATATGTAATCTCTAATGGTATTCTATATAAGAGAGGGATAAATAGAACCTTTTTGAGGTGTGTGGATGCAGAGTAGCAAGAAAAGTTGCTAAGAGCATATCATTCAAATGTATGTGGAGGACATTTTTCATCTACCGTGACAACCTTTAAAATCCTAAGAAATTTCTTCTATTGGCTAGGTATGTTCAAAGATGCCTACAAGTTTGTTAAAATTTGTGAAAAATGTTAGCTCTTCACTAGGCATCCTTAGTTGGCAGCCTTACCCCTTAGGCCAGTGGTGTTTGATGAATCCTTCCATCAATGGGGAATTGATTTTATTGGACCTCTGAGTCCCCCATCTAGCATCGAGCATGTATACATATTAGCAACTACTAATTATTTTACCAAATGGATGGAGGCTATCCCAACCATGAAGGCTAATTCTCAAGTGGTATGTGAATTTTTATTTGAAGTTGTATTGGTCAAGTTTGAGGTTCCCCAAAAGATAGTCTCAAACAATGCAACCTATTTTTCATTGAAAGAAATTTCTCTTTTCTATTATGAGCATGGCATATCTCTATCTCATTCATCAAATTATTTTCCTGAAGGGAATGGGTAGGTAGAATCTAGTAACAAGAACTTGGTTGCAATGATGAGAAAATTGCTAGCTGATAATCCCCGCAATTGGCACAAATTTTTTTATGAAGCCTTGTGGGCTGTTCATATTACCCTAAAAAGGGCCATTGGCATGGCTCCATTTGAACTAGTATATGGAATTGGTGCTCAAGTGTCCCTACCTTTGGAGTTATCTGCTTCTAAATTGCAATTTGTGATCAAAGATTGTTTCTTTGAAGACTCTCTAGAAAAGGGAATAATGTATTTGAACAAATTAGAAGAAGAAAGGGAAAAAAAATTTGATCATATTATGGAGCATCAAATGAAGATGAAGTAAATTTTTGATATGAGAACTAGGCCTCATAGTTTCCTTTAAAATGATAAAGTCCTTTTGTGGGATAAGAGGAGAGAACCTAAAGGAGCACGTGGCAAATTTGATTCCCTCTAGAAAGGGCCATTTATTATCTCTGAAGTTGTTTTTCTAAACACCTTTCATCTGAGTTACCTAGATGGCACAATTCTACCCTTTACCTATAATGGGCAGGATTTGAAGTTAATAAAGGTCTAATGTCTTAAAGGTCCTAGCCTTGTACATACCTATTTTTTGTGTCTTTGTTTCAATTTTCTTTTTCTTTCATGTTGTTTTCTATGTGGTTTTGGTACTATTTTCATTCCTAGTTTTCCAATTTCTCTGTGTACTCTAGATACCTAGTCCCTAGTTAGAGCCCCTGTTAGCCATATTATGTGTCGCCATAATTTGAACTTTTCCTAGTTTGCCTATCTAGTCAACAAATCTTCTTATTATCATTTCATGTTCTGACAAGCATCAAAAACATTGCCCAAAGTCACCCAAAGCTTCATATCTTTCCTAGTCTTTGTCTGAACCCCTTTGAACCATTTTGAACCTTCGTTCAAAGTAGTTCAAAGTAGTTCAACTGAAGATTTTTATTCTGACCTTTGTTTCCTACAAGTAATTTGTACAAGGCTCCAAAATGATAATTTTAACCACTTTGAACCCCTTTGAAGCTTGATTTGAAGCAGTTCAAAGTAGTTCTATAATTAAGGCCCTTCGACAAAATTGATTGTGGGTTGTGAAATCACCAAGTTCACGTGGCATGAATTATCATGTTAGGAAGTAATCATTCAAAGGGGGTGCCTTAATTTCAAGCATGGGAAAATGTCATCATGACCTAAAGTGAAAAATATTTTTGCCAAAGGAAAGATTGGGTAAAGCTAATCATTGTCAAAACAACTGCAAAAAGGCAGCTATTTAATCAAAGGTCATGTTAAAATATTTTGAACATGTGAGCTTAGCTACAATTGATCTATCATGAATGCCTCATTATGAAGTTGTATTTTTGTATGTAAGTTCTCTTTTTCTTAAAAAAAACATAGTCTTTCTTTTGTTTACCATGTAAAAAGGAAATTTGAAGGAGGAGTTGTTAAGAGATAGGAAAAGAAGTTATTTTCTCAGTGAGTTGTAGGTGAGAGCATAGAAAAGCCTTCCTTTGTTCTACCATTTATGTGCATTTCAAAAATAAAATCAGTTTGAGCCTTATTTTCCTTGCTTAAAGATGAAATCCATATTGCATTTCTTTGGTAATGTGTCAAGTCTAGAGTACAAAAGACCCATTATTTGTGATAAGAATTTAGAAGGTCTTAGGCTAGAAAAGTTACATTTGAATTTCCTTGAGCAGGTTGATGAATTAAATGGTTGTATGGAAATTTTGACTAGTGGCTTGATTGAAGCTATAACCTTCCCTCCTTCCCTGTTAAGCCTTGAATTGCTCCAACTTTGTATCAACCATTATGATGTAAAGAGTAACAGTATCTTGAATAAGGATAGGGAACTTGTACTATCAATATCTAGGGAGAATATTGCCTTAGTGCTATGTCAACCATAAAGTACATTTGCTACATTTTCTCCTATCCAATCCCTAGATGAATAACAAGAAACCCCAAGAGAATAACATAACATCCTAGCTAGAAAGTGAACAATGACTAATTATGGTGGATGTTCAAGACTACCCAAGATAGTCATAAAGGATCACCTAAATCTGCATATTCATGATCTTGTAGTGATGTTACACAGAGTTAAGTGTTCGATTGATGTCCTCCTTTTTGAGGAATGGATGTTTTGTTATGTTGGAATTATTTTAAAGGGAGAACAATGGATGGATTGGGCAAAAATAATTGCTATATCTTTGATAACACAACTTAGACATGCTAAGGAAACCAAGGAGAATTTCTACATGGCTTCTTATCTTACATACTACATAGCCTATCTCAGTAATCTCACTTCCCTACCCCATGAGATTTGGAGTGAAGAAATAACAATCTATCAATATTGTCCCCCATTGAAAAAAGATAAAGTGTCAATTTTTTTTAGAAAGGTGCATGATGTATTGATATAAAGTGTACATTTATCTCTAAAAAAGTCACCCAAGCCCAGGCTATCCTCAGAAGCTATTACATACAATTCCCAAAGTTCAACTATTTGAGAATATGTGGGTTCGAAGATGAGCCCATAAGGCTACTACACTATGCACTTGATTGTTTTCTTATAGCTAAGGTATGTAGGCAGCTATTCTCTATTATTAAGGATAATCTCCCACAAGAAAATTGGGAGTCGATGTTTCCTATCAAACTTGCAGTAGTATGATCAATACTTCAGTCATAGGTAGCAATTTTATCGGCTTTGGTTTTGGGTCTTATCAAGGGAGAAGGGATTTTGATAGTAAGGGATTTGTAGCTCTAGTTCTTCATCTAAAGGGTCAGTTGTCCATAATTCCACCCCTAGAGGATTTATGGTAGGACTGTGAGAATGAAGAAGAAGTGTTAAAAAAGGACCATTCAAGATTAACACTTCAATATATCAATTCCCTCAAATTGAAATTTCAACTTGAAGGCGTAATTGAAGATGGTTCAGATATTATTGGACTTGGGTGGGAGGAAGCCAATGAGTTAAGACAATTAGAAGTGGATTGGAATTAAGGAGTGGAATATGATATAAATTTAAGAACTAGATCCATTCTCACTCATACAGACAACTAGATAAGGAGGTAGAGGATGAAAGTAGTCAATGAACTATCTCTAAAAATAGTTTCTTTTTTTAAACCACTAACCTCTGACATCCAAGTTTCATCTCCTATTGAAGGTGTCTCAACTCTTAGCAAGTAGAAAAGGATACCAACACTCACACAGAACATGGCTCCTTGAACCAGATCTAAAACTAAGTTCGAAGCCCTCATGCAACAAGAAGTTCAGAAGGAAATGATGTTGACTCAAGGATACAATTTAGGTGATGCTTTTGGTTTCTCAAACAATCTTGATGGCAACGTGCAGTTTGTTGAAGCTCCTAGGGTGGACCAGTCTAAATTCATGACTCCTACCTAGGATACCCAAGCAATCTCCACTAACCCCATTGTCCCATCCTAGTTGTCAAGCTTAGTTAGCAAGAAAAGAAATTTGCAGCCAGTATGCACACCTATGAAAGACACTATAATGAAATATGCAACACATGGTTCCAAAGTTAACGAGATAAAAATTGATGCCCATTTAATCAAAGACTTTATAACTAGGAAAATCACAATAGAGCTGACTACATATAAGTAGAAGTCTGAATCTAGAGAGATTGAAAGTGAAGGCTTCAAAGTTACTTTAGTTGAGCTTGGAACCATCAATAGAAATATGGGCAATAATTTCTTTAAATTTTCTGTTGACCATATGTTAACCCAATCTAAAAAGGATAGCAAAGAGAAAGAGGAACTCAAGGCCTTAATGGTAACTATGGCTACTTATATTGATTCTTTGATGAGTCTTGGAGCCTTACCAGTTGTTCAAGCTCCTCAATCCTTTGACCCTAATTTTGTAGACAACGATCAATTGGTAAAATAGATACAAAAGGGGAAGCTACTCTTAAATGCAATGCAAGATTGGGTGAATGCTATTATCAAAGAAGGTAACAAGTTTATCCTAGCATTTACCAATGTGTATGTTGAAAGAGAAATGCTCTTAGGAGAGATTCAAACTCTAATTCTAGGATGGGAAATGGAATGGATCCAGTGCTAGGAAGTTGTATTTCAGGTGACTGAAGTTGAAATATTTGGAGTGCTTGAGTTTCTAATTGAGAATCTGATGAAAAATGTGGATTCCTATATGTTGTTCATCATGAAAAATAACATGGGCTAGAAAGAATTGATTTATAAAGAAGCAATTGAAGTAATGCAATCCATTGAAAGCAAGATTGCTAGGATGCATGAGGAGCTTCTTAAGGACATCAACATAGTAAACCCTATGAGAATTCCTCAATTTGATAATGGGAACATGGATTTTGAAGCATTAACAAAGAGCTTCAATGATGTTGTTGAAAAGATCAAAGATAATGAATTGCCTACTGCTAGTGATTTTACCATGCTAGAAAATATCAAATCCATGTTATGTCTAAACAAGAATCTCATGCCA
This sequence comes from Cupressus sempervirens, assembly GCA_028749045.1. Taxonomy (NCBI): domain Eukaryota; kingdom Viridiplantae; phylum Streptophyta; class Pinopsida; order Cupressales; family Cupressaceae; genus Cupressus; species Cupressus sempervirens. The sequence continues at coordinate 323,468,981 of CM053788.1, forward strand.
CGTCATAGCTTGAAAATCAAGGAATTTAAATGGAAAAAAGATGCATGTAGGGATAAGCTATTGAATTTGAAGAACCCCCATTCCCATGTGATGCAAGAGTTCATGAACATCTTTAGAAGCTGGAAATTAGTGAAGCAAACTGTGGGCAAAGAAGAAAAGACAAGCAATGAAGTTTGATCAGGATAGTTACTTTTGGCCATATTTTGGCAATCATTTTAAATAACTATTTTTTATTAATATCTTAATTATTTGAACTGAAATGGCTAGGCTTTAATGGAAGCCTTTTAGATTTGTAATAAAACTATAAATGCTAGGGCATTGAACTAATTAGGTGTTAGAAGAGATAGCTAGAAAATATTTTGATAAGTAGATACTTTAACAGTAATCAATAGATAGCATATATATGTTTTCTTTTGAATGACTGTGTGCATGAAAAAGTTTTAATGTATATACATATCATCTTGGACCCTACTTTGAAACTTGGTGTTCAAAGTGTTTAAATTATTATTACTTTGTGAGATTTGATTTATTGATTGAAGGCATCTATTGTTGTTTTTGTCATGTTTTATTTTAGTTAAATTTCTTGAATGATTATGTTGGATACAATTGATAATTGCATTATTGTCTTTGATGTTACACAAATTTCATATTAGTCATCAGACAGAGTCTACCGAGTTGAGAAGGTAAGTACAGCTGTTGACAGAGTTTACCGAGCTTGCAAGGTAAACAAAGGAAGTTCAGTGTTTACCGAGCTCACTCGGTAATCAAAGGATTTGTTGCCGAAAGACAATGTTTACCAAACTCACTTGGTAAACAAAGGATATGAGATAGGTTGTCAGTATTTACCGAGTTGACTCGGTCATCGAAGAAAAGAAGCAGACAGTGTTAACCGAGCTCACTCGATCATCAAAGGAAAGTCAGAGAAATCGGTGTTTACCGAGTTCACTCGGCGACTGAAGGATTTCACGAAATTCTCTGTATTAACCGAGCTCAGTCGGTTAACACAGGAATTATTTTCTATGCAGTATTTACCGAGTTAAGTCGGTCAGTGAAGGATTTCACAAAATTCTCTGTATTAACCGAGCTCAGTCGGTTAACACAGGAATTATTTTCTGTGCAGTATTTACCGAGTTAAGTCGGCCAGCGAAGGATTTCTCGAAGGTTAAGTAATTAAAGTTAATTACTTTATGTAATGTATGAAGCCGACTCATAGCACAATTATTTATAATTTTAACTTGTATTGGAGCCGACTCAATAATCTGAAAGGTATATATGAAGGATCAAGTTGCAAATTCAAGGAAGGAAGTATGAATGTGAAAAAGCGAGCAGATATGATTGAATATCTAATATGCGAATTATAAGGAAGGTCAGAGCAAGTTTTTGAAGGATCAGAGATGCAGAGTTGCATTTGATCAGAGATGATCTAGAGGAACAGAACAGAGATCTGTATCAGCAAAGATAAGTTGTATTTATTTCAGATCACTCATTGTTACTTTCTAACAATTGTAACAGTTTTTTCAAATCTCTTAACAGAGTGAGTTTAACAGCCTTTTGTAAAATCCTCTAACAAGGTGGCAATTCAGTTGAATTGATCTAAAGACCTCTAGCAAGGCCACTCCTAGCAGGGTGATTAAATCCTCTAACAAGGTCGCACCTAACAGTGTGTTTTTTAACCTTTAACAAGGTTGGCTCCTAACAGGGCTCACTTCAGAAGAGTGAAAAATAGTAACTAGTTACATTGGTGGTTTTTCCCATATTGGGTTTCCACGTTAAATCTGGTGTCTCTTGTCTCTTGTTTCTTGTGTTTTCAGTTTGACTATATGAGTATCAGCAATGAATATTTCCTTTGACATCTTAAGGGACTTGTGGGAAAAGTTTTTGTAGTAACTGATTCACCCCTCCCCTCTCAGTTACTCCATTCTCATTTCCAACAATTGGTATCAGAGCTTATTGGTGCTTGCAGGAAAAGATTTCAAGGATCTAAGCCAAAGATCAAGATGTCTTACAAGAGAGAAATTCCAAGACTCAACAAAAATAACTTCTCTGCATGGCGAGGATTGATGAAACTTCATTTGGCTACTATTGGTGATACAGGACTGAAATATCTTGATGAAAAATACAAAGAACCTTCCGGCACATTATCTGTCAATGATATTGCTGAAAAGAAGACTCATAACAATATGATGATAGACATTGCATCTGCACTAACCTATGAAGCATTTGATGATATCAAGGATTGCCAAACCGCTTTTGACATGTGGAACAAGCTGAAAGAAATCTATGGAGGAGATGACAATGTGAAAAGAGCAAAAGCAAAAAGTCTAAGAGGACAATTTGACCAAATGAGAATGAGAGAGGATGAAAACATTGCAAAATATGTTGATAGAATCAAAGCATGTGTCAGTGCAATCAGGGCATCTGGAGGTGATATCAAAGAAGAGACGGTTATAAGCAAAGTTCTCAGAACCTTGCTTCCCATCTATGCAATTAGAGTTTCTGCAATTCAAGAAAGAAGGTGTGAAGAAAATCATAATATCAATTTGGAGGCTATAGTTGGAAGACTAACCGCATTTGAACTAGACAATTTTGACAACTATGTTCCAGCTTCCAAAAACACTGAATCAGCATTTGAGGCCAAAATTTCACTCAAAGATAGAGGCAAAAAGAAATCAGAGTCAGAAAGTGATGATGAATCAGACCAAAGTTCAGACAGTGATCTTGAAGTAATTGAAGCTCTACTGGCAAAGAAATACTCCAGAGGCAGAGGAAAATATAAAGGTAAAGTTCCTCTAATCTATTTTTCATGTGAAGAAATTGGTCATATTGCAGCTAGATGCCCAAACAAGCAGAACAATGATGAAAAGAAGGGTCATAAATGGAATAGAAAGAAAGATTACAAATCATTCAAGAACAAAGGTAAGAAATCATGTTTCATGGCTGAAAATTCTAAGGATTCTGATAATAGTGAAGATGAAATTGTTTATATTGCTGTGAAAGATGATTCTGATAGTGATGAGGAAGATAAAATGGCTCTTATCTCTCATATAAGTATGAATGATACATGGATTATAGACAGTGGTTGCTCTCATCATATGACTGGTGATAAAACTAAGTTTGATCAGTTTGAAGATTATGATGGTGGCAGTGTAAGGTTTGGTAATAATAAACCTCGTTTCATAAAAGGAAGAGGAAGAATCTCTCTAACCAAAGAACTTATATGCAACAATGCCTATTGGGTTGAAGGTCTTAAACATAACTTGCTAAGTGTGGCACAGTTACTCAATATCGGATTTAAGGTGGAATTCATGCATGGAAAGGCAAGACTGTTGAATGAGCAAGGAAAGCTGATAGGATCTGGCACACAAACTAAAGGTAACTTGTTCTACCTAGAACTTGGTGAATGCTCATGTTTTATTGCTCAAACTGAAGAAAGTTGTTATGGCATAAGAGGTTGTGTCATGTCAATTTTGATAATCTGGTAAAGATAAGAAAATTCAAAAAGGTAAGAGGCATTCCTAATATAAAGAAACCTGAGGTCGGTTTATGCAAGAATTGTCAGATTGGAAAAATGGGAAAGACTAGTTTTAAAAGTAAAAGCTATCAGTTTGAAGATATATTAGAAATTGTGCATACTGATTTATGTGGACCCATTGGAATTGAAAGTTATACTGGAGAAAAGTTCTTCATTCTTTTTGTTGATGATTACTCAAGAATGATGACTGTTATGTACCTAAGGAATAAATCAGAAGCCTTTGAGAAATTCAAATGGTACTTGGCAAGAGTAGAAAAAGAAACAGGGAAAAGATTGAAATGCTTAAGGTCAGACAGAGGTGGTGAATTCATTTCACATGAGTTCAATAACTTCTGCATTGAAAGAGGAATTAAAAGACAAGTTTCAGCACCAGGAACTCCAGAACAAAATGGGATAGCTGAAAGAAGAAATAGATCCATTATGGATTGTGCAAGGACCCTAATGATTGAAAAGAACATTGCTATCAAATACTGGAAGGAAGCTATCAGCACTGCAGTTCATACCTTGAACCGAGTACAACTGAAAAAGGACTCATTCAAAACTCCCTATGAATTATGGTATGGCTACAAACCCAATGTAAGTTATCTGAAAGTATTTGGAAGCAAATGTTATATTCTGAAAGAATCTAGAAAAGGTAAATTTGATGTAAAAGGAGATGAAGGAATATTTCTAGGTTACTCTTGTAAAAGCAAAGCATATAGATGTTTAAATCTATCTACTCACAAGGTCATAGAAAGTGCACATGTGAAAGTTGATGAGTTTGCAGAGAAATCAGAAGAAGAAAGCAAGAAGGTTCCTGAAGACTACAGAAGATTTATTTACATTGAACCTGATACTATACCAAGTACTCCAATTAATCAGGAATCCTCAACACCCGAGTCATCAATGACCGAGTTGCAGGAAGTTCAAACCGAGACATAGGAAGTATTTACCGAGCTAAAAGAATCCGAGTCACTTTCAGACTCTACCAAGCAAGTATCTACCGAGTCTGAATCTACCGAGCCAGAACAGCAAGAATCTGAAGGACAAAGGGACAACAATGAAACTCATTCAAGAAGTAAAGAACCTGTGTTAGCTAAATATGTCAGAAGGCATCATACTCCAGATCAGATCATTGGAGACAAATTTGAAGGAACTCTGACAAGAAGTAAGTTGAAAGGCACTTGTTTACTTGCTGATTTTGAACCCAGAAATATCAAAGATGCATTGGCAAATGATAGTTGGATTGAGACTATGAATGAAGAAATAGAACAGATAGAGAAAAACAAAACATGGACTCTTGTATCTAGACCCAACGATAAGAATGTGATTGGAACAAAATGGGTATTCAGAAATAAACTAAATGAAGATGGCAAGGTATCAAGAAACAAAGCTAGACTAGTATGCAAAGGATATGCTCAAGAAGAAGGTATAGACTATGGAGAAGCCTTTGCCCCTGTTGCAAGATTGGAAGGTATAAGAACCTTACTTGCATATGCTGCTCACAAAGGATTCAAAGTTTATCAGATGGATGTCAAGTCAGCATTTCTCAATGGAATACTGGATGAAGAAGTTTACATTGAACAACCTGAAGGTTTTGTTGATCCAGATAAGAAGAACATGGTCTGCAAATTACACAAGGCGCTGTATGGTCTAAAACAAGCTCCTAGAGCATGGTATGAAAGATTGCATAACTATCTTATTCAGATTGGTTTTCAAAGGACTAATGATAACAGTAGCTTGTATATAAAAGAAGGTCCAGATAATAAGATTGTTTTGGCAGAAATATTTGTAGATGACACTGTTTTCACAGGCAATGATGATCTATGCAAAGAATTTTTAGAACAAATGAACAAGGAGTTTGAGATGTCTATGTTTGGTGAGATTAAATTCTTTGTAGGTCTTCAAATCCAACAAAGTAAGCATGGCATCTTCATCACACAGTCAAAATACATCAAGGAGATATTAAAAAAATTTGGTATGGAAGATTGTAAACCAGTTGGAACCCCTATGTGTACTGGATTAAAACTTACCAAGGAAGATGAATCCAAAGAAGTGGATCAAACACTGTATAGATCTATGATTGGAAAGTTACAGTATGTAGTACATACTAGGCTAGATATTGCCCTTGCAGTCGGTATTGTAGCAAGATTTTTAGCAAAACCAAGAGAAACTCATATAATGGCAATCAAAAGAATAATGAGATATTTGAAAGGAACTGAAGATTATGGGCTATGGTATAAATTTGGAGGTAATTTGGATTTGAAAGTATTTACTGATGCTGATTGGGCAGGAAACCTTGATGACAGGAAAAGCACAAGTGGAGGAGCATTCTTTCTTGGAAAGAGATTGGTTTCTTGGACAAGCAAAAAGCAGAATTGTACATCCCAATCTACAGCAGAGGCAGAGTATGTTGCTGCAGCAGTAAATTGTTCAAATATTGTTTGGTTTAAGCAGTTATTGCAAGGAATGAGGATGGAAATCAAAGAACCAGTTGTTATGTTCTGTGACAATACTAGTGCAATCAATATATCAAAGAATCCAGTGATGCATTCTAAGACCAAGCATATTGCAATCAAATATCATTTTGTCAGAGAATTGGTACAAGACAAGGAGATCAGATTGGAATATGTCAATTCAAAGGAACAAATTGCTGACATATTCACAAAGCCACTACCTAAGGATGCATTCTTGTATCTCAGAGGTAAGTTAGGGGTTACACCCCTATCCGAAATTCACTAAAAACAAGTTTTAGTGATGCATCAACGCATACCAAAATGAAAATCTATCTGTTGATGCAGTCAAATCTGGAAGCTTTGCATATGAATCAGTACTAAAGGTACATTACAATTCATTTAAGTTCTATTGTCTTTGGCATTTGTTGTCAAAGAGGGAGAGATTTACTTTACTGTCATATCTTTCTGAAATTTGTGTGAAAAAGAAAGTTCTTATGTAATTCCTTTAAAGAGGGAGATTACTGAAAGAGGGAGAGTCTATCATCTTAGAGGGAGAATTGTTTTGATGACACATTGTGCTGATAAGGACTTGTTTTCAAATTTCATTCTGCTATGACATGTTATGTTGCCATTAATGCCAAAGAGCGAGATTGTTGGATACAATTGATAATTGCATGATTGTCTTTGATGTTACACAAATGTCATATCAGTCATCAGACAGAGTCTACCGAGCTGAGAAGGTAAGTACAGCTGTTGACAGAGTTTACCGAGCTTGCAAGGTAAACAAAGGAAGTTCAGTGTTTATCGAGCTCACTCGGTAATCAAAGGATTTGTTGCCGAAAGACAGTGTTTACCGAACTCACTCGGTAAACAAAGGATATGAGATAGGTTGTCAGTATTTACCGAGTTGACTCGGTCATCGAAGAAAAGAAGCAGACAGTGTTAACCGAGCTCACTCGGTCATCAAAGGAAAGTCGAAGAAATCGGTGTTTACCGAGTTCACTCGGCGACTGAAGGATTTCACGAAATTCTCTGTATTAACCGAGCTCAGTCGGTTAACACAGGAATTATTTTCTGTGCAGTATTTACCGAGTTAAGTCGGTCAGTGAAGGATTTCACAAAATTCTCTGTATTAACCGAGCTCAGTCGATTAACACAGGAATTATTTTCTGTACAGTATTTACCGAGTTAAGTCGGCCAGCGAAGGATTTCTCGAAGGTTAAGTAATTAAAGTTAATTACTTTATGTAATGTATGAAGTCGACTCATAGCACAATTATTTATAATTGTAACTTGTATTGGAGCCGACTCAATAATCTGAAAGGTATATATGAAGGATCAAGTTGCGAATTCAAGGAAGGAAGTATGAATGTGAAAAAGCGAGCAAATATGATTGAATATCTAATATGCGAATTATAAGGAAGGTCAGAGCAAGTTTTTGAAGGATCAGAGATGCAGAGTTGCATTTGATCAGAGATGATCTAGAGGAACAGAACAGAGATCTGTATCAGCAGAGATAAGTTGTATTTATTTCAGATCACTCATTGTTACTTTCTAACAATTGTAACAGTGTTTTCAAATCTCTTAACAGAGTGGGTTTAACAGCCTTTTGTAAAATCCTCTAACAAGGTGGCAATTCAGTTGAATTGATCTAAAGACCTCTAGCAAGGCCACTCCTAGCAGGGTGATTAAATCCTCTAACAAGGTCGCACCTAACAGTGTGTTTTGTAACCTTTAACAAGGTTGGCTCCTAATAGGGCTCACTTTAGAAGAGTGAAAAATAGTAACTAGTTACATTGGTGGTTTTTCCCATATTGGGTTTTCACGTTAAATCTGGTGTCTCTTGTCTCTTGTTTCTTGTGTTTTCAGTTTGACTATATGAGTATCAGCAATGAATATTTCCTTTGACATCTTAAGGGACTTGTGGGAAAAGTTTTTGTAGTAACTGATTCACCCCTCCCCTCTCAGTTACTCCATTCTCATTTCCAACAGATTATTATTAAGTTGTTATATCATTCCTTTCTTTGAATAAGTGTTTTCGAAGAAAGTTTGTGAATTATTTTTCCTTTATTTCATAAATGATTTGTTACCTCACTACCCAAGAGTATGTGAGAGTCCTTATGCGCTATCTGGAAAAAGTGTAAAATTAATTTTGGATTCATTGATAAATATTTCAAAGGAAGTTGTATCTATAAATACAAAGAGAAAAAAAATAACATGAAGTTTTCTCAACTGTTGTGAACATTTTTGTACATTCCAAGTCTTGGGCATAGATTAAATTATCATCATATAAATAGAAAGACAATATGTTCACTAACAAGTTTATAGAACCTATTATCATACATTGTGGTAAAACAAGTACAATGATTATGTCTAAGAATCATGTACTAAATTCTAAGACTAAGAATATAAATTAAGTATCATGTTTTGAGATAAAATATTACAAAGAAAAAAATCAGATTGGAGTATGCCAATACAAAAGATTAGATTGTAGATATCTTTATGATGTCTTTTTGTAAAGTTACATTTGAGTCTTTACAAGGCATGCTTGGGGTTATGCCCCTACTTACTTTTGAGTTAGATGATGTAGAGATTCCAACAATCTAGTGGTACATATCACTATTGTTTAACTGGACTAAATGTTGATGCTTCCTATTTGGGGTAGCATCTAAAGATGAGTAGAGTCATGAAGGACTTGTGGTAGTTCGTATAGAATAGTGTCTTTGGACACTTGAGTTGATTGAAGACTTGGAGCAGATGATTAACATAGTGAAGCATTTATCATTGATGTCAATGGGGGAGATTATGCATTAAAAAAAGTCCTATGAATGGGGAATAAGATCCTCTAATGGTGGATAACTTATGCAGATTAAAGATATCTCCTATGTTACATTATGGTGGAGAGATTGCATACAAGACTAAGAGTTGTTCCTAAGAATTAGAGTGTGAACAACCAATGTCGATCCTAAAGAAGAGATGCAAAAAAAAAAAATTATCTTATGAGTTTCATATTTGATTAATGAAGAGGATTTGAAAAGAGAAGAAGAAGAGCAACAACAACAAAGGGTTGATTTGGTATTTTGGAACTTAGATGTTTTTCATCTATGTTTCCATCAATATCAAAGGGGGATATTATTAGCATGAATGCTGATGATATTCCTTTGGGAGAGTATCCTAAGTATTTATAGAGCATGTGGGAGATTGTTAGAATGATTTACATGTTGCATTCATGACTTTATTTTTCATTGATGTTAATATAGAAGTATTTGCATAAAGACTAGTAGAGTAACAGATAGAGAAGAGGGTCATACAAACAAAGTATTGAAGATTAGGTGAAGCATGGTTATAGATGTATTCTACATTGTGTCTTGATGACATGGTTAAGTGAGCATTATGATATTCAAAGATATGTAGAAAATATGGTTAATTTATAGAGATAAGTATATAGACAAAGTTCTTGCATAGCTATTTCTGATGAATGTGTTGTCCTAGTTTTTCACCTAGTAAATAAAATCTCAAATTTTTTGTGAAAAATCTAGTTTTCCTTTTATGGTTAGGGTTTGTATGTCTCTTAATGAGTCATGCCCTAAAAATACCCTAATTGTTATGCTCCAATATCTTTTGTGCTCTAGGTTCCTTTTAAAGATTGTTAACATTGATCATATTCTTGAATTTATGTGAGAGATCACATTCTTGAATTTATGTGAGAGATTTTAAATAGAGCCCTAATACCCTTTTAAAAATCTCTTATTATAAGGTTTTCTACAATCTTTTAAAATTTTCATGAAATTTTGATTTATCCTAGCACATAACTCTTTTCTAACCCAAGGTCTCATTGTGGTTATCTTGCATATTTTTTACTTTGTTCAAAACCCATATGGTGAGTTACTATTGGAGCCATTTATCAAATGAAGATCAATGATTGTCGCATTCTCACATTTTCAAGATGCAAGAAGTTTACCCAAAGTAAGAAAGAGATGACATGTCGCCTATCCATGTAGGCCCTTTTGGTTTCAAATAGCATAAAAATGATCATTTTCCCAACCCTGTATGTAGATGAAGATCAATGGATATCGCTTTATCACATTTTGAAAGTACTGAAACTTTAGCCAAAAAGAGAAAGTGACATGCTGACACATGGAACTTGTAGGACTAGATGGGGTTATGAGCTGCAAAATAATGTTGTTAACATGTTTTTCTACATGACATATTTTGGTTGGTCATAGATGTTGACTATGACAAAGGACATTTATTTCTCAAAGTTGTTAGAGCTTGAGTTGATTGATGGTTATCACAATTGTGCATTATGAATTTGTACAAAGTTTATCCAAAATGAGAATGTGAGAAATTTACACATCTCTATTGTTAACATGAATACTAAGGATACTACTTTGGGGAGTATCCTGAGCACTGGAGTGTATTGACATGTTGCATTCATAATTGTGTTTGTCATTGATGTCAATATAACAAGGTTTTGGTAAAGACTAGCTGAGTAGCAGACATATCTCTTGATGGTACAAACAATGGTTTGATTTTTTGGTGATGTTTAGTTATAGACATGTTCATCATAGTTTCATGATGATGTGGTCAAGTATGCAAAGTCTAAGTTGAAGACATATGAAAGATGTACCTAATTTTTAGAGAGAAGTTTAGAGATAGAGTATTGGGAAAGTAGTTCCTAATGGTTATTGGTTATCTTACATTTGACATGTAATGAAGAGATGCACAATCATGCAGTGATAGAGGAAAGTTTTCTAATGATGTCAGTAAGTGCAAAAGTCCTAGTATTGCACATGTGAAGTTTTGTATGGATTGTGACTTGATAGTTCTATTGTAATTGTAATTAATTGGGAAAGCCTGAAGGGTGATTCAAGGAATTATCACTAAAATATGATATAAAGGAAATATATTTTCCTTGATTACAATTATGAAATTTAAGTATTGTGATCGTGCAAAGTCTGAAAAGGAGGATAGTGCTTATTGAATGCATGTAAGAGATCCAAGGGATTATTGGATGCAAGATTTGTGATCTAGTTACAAAATCAAAAGGAGAAGAGGTATGATTTTGATAGGATGGAGAAAGAGAATAGTACACTACCATTCTACCATTTTGTTATTCTACAAGGAATAATATAAAGATCATTTGGATAGTGGATTCATTGGTCTTTCCCTTGAAGTTTTTTGGGCAGTGGGTCTAATTGTCTTCCTGAACTCCTAATAGGGTTGGAGTCTCCTAATAGGGACTCATATGTATTGAATGTATTCATGGACTCCTAATAGGGTCCATCCTCTAATAAGTAATATTTATATTAGTACATCATCTCATGGATACCACACCCACCATGGTTTTCCCTCTGATCAAAGGTTTTCTTAGTTAACATATATGTTATTATTGTGTATGAGTATTTTGTTGTGGTTTGAGTTTATATTACTTATATGATTAAGTTTGTTTAAGGTTGATAATTGTGATATTTTTTAGATAACTAATTCTTCCCCCTCCTCTTAATTATATCCGTGGACTATATTTTCTAACAATTGGTATCAAAGAATTAGGTCCTTGAAGGATAAACTTAACAAATTTGAGAGATTGATGGTGAATATTTTTAGAAAGGATAGTCCTAAATTTGATTTGGCCAACTATGATAGTTTGAAGAAAAGATGAAGACACATTTGTTGCGTATGGGTCTGAGATATTGGATCTTGACAAAGGGAAAGAAGACAATAATTAAAGAAGAAAATATAGAAGGTTGAAGTGAAGAAGAGATAGATCTATTCATGTATAACATTAGAGCAAGAGAAGGTCTACTAATAGCTCTTCTAGACTACAGTTAGGTAAGGTCACTTGAAACATCTAATGAAATTTGGAAAGCATTAGAGTCTACTTTTGAAGGTGATGAAAATACAAAGGGAATGAGATTACAAAATTGGATATATACATTTCAAGATGCTAAAATGATGGAAGATGAATTTGTAAGAAGTTATGTTGGAATTTTTTTAGAAATAGTTGCAAGAATTTGGTTTCATAGTAGAACCAAGGAAGATGATGAAGTCACATGGAAGATCTTGACAAGTTTAATACCACCATTCAATCCAATAGGTTAGATTATTTAGCTAGTAATGCCCTACAATAAGGATTTTAGAAAGGAAACATTTCTTGGAAGATTAGAATCAATAGAAGTAGATCTAAGACAATCTAGAGAACTAGCAAGATCAAAACACCTTTCAATGCCCTAAACATTTGACCTAATTTGACAAGGAGTGCAAGAACATATGGAGATTTCATTGGTAGCAGTAGATTTGATGAAGACAAGAAGATTGGAGAAGGAATAACCCTTCTAGTGACAAGCAAAAAAGATGGTAAGAAAATTTTTAAATGTTGGACTTGTAATGAATTTTTTCATTATGCAGCTAAATATCCTAAAAGAGAAAAAAAGTATAAAGGAAAGTTTAACCATAGAAGAGATAGAGATTAAAAAAAATTGTATGCAAATGAAGATGAATAATATGATGAGAAAGGTCAAAGTGAAAGTTATGATGAATTCGGATTTGTGGATATCAAGGAAGATCTTGATAGAGAAATAAGAGAATAAAGAGCTCTAATTTCCCAAGTGAAAAAGAAATCTAATTGGATAATTGATTGCGGTTGTTCACATCACATGATTGGTGATATGAATAAGTTTGTTAAGTTCAAGAATCATGATGGATATAATGTTAGAGTCGGTAACAATGCATCCTATCATATAACATGAATTGGATCCACTAATCTTGATGGTAAAACTAACATTGATGATGTCTATTTTGTTGATGGATTGAAGCATAACTTGTCAAGTGTTGGATAGTTGGTAGACAAGGGTTATCTATTATAGTTCATTGAGAAGACACACATTATCAAAGATAGAGATGGTATGATGATTAGAAGGAACTAGATCTAGAAGTAATGTATTTCAATTGAATCCTATTGAAATGACATGTTTGGTAGATAAAGTGGATAACATTTGGTTGTGGCATAAAATATTATGTCACATAAACTTTTCTAATATTGTGAAAGTTAGTAACACTTTTTCAATTAGAGATTTGCTTAAGATTGTTAAGCCTACTAATATTGTGTGTAAGGAATGTATTTTGGCTAAGAAGAAGAATGTATCATTTCCTCAAAAGAATTTCACTACCACAAAAAAGTTGGAGATCATTCATATAGATCTAAGTGGTCCTTCTAGAATAGGAGGATTCTACGATGAAAGGTATTTTATTATTTTTGTAGATGATTTCACTAGAATGATGTGAGTAGAATTTCTTAAAGAGAATCTAAAGCTTTTGAGAAGTTTAATATATTTAAGAATAGATTTGAGAATGAATCTAGTGTTAAGTTATAGTTTTTGAGATCTAATAGAGGAGGAGATTTCACCTCTAGAGAGTTTAAAATATTTTTTAAAGAGAATGGAAACAAAAGAAAACTATTTGCACCTAGAATAGCTAAGAAAAATAGGATTTCTAAAAGAAGGAATAAATCATTAGCAAAAGTAGCAAGAACGATGTTGTCTGAGAATGATGTTTCTAAGATATTTTGGAGAGAAGTAGTCAATACAATAGTATGTACTTTGTTTGATCATTCACCATCAGTTAAGTATTTCAGAATATTTTGGAAAAAATGTTACATTAAGAGAGGCGATGACATTGGTAAGTTTGATCCAAGAAGTGATGAAGGTATGTTTCTTGGTTATCCATTGAAAAATAAGGCTTATAGATGTTTCAAATATAGAACTAGGACAATAGTTGAATGGAAAACTGTAAGGATTGATGAAAAGTTTGGAACTAAATAAAAGATGGTAGATTATAATTCAAATGGAGAAGAAGATAATTTTGGAATTGTTAGATAGAATGTTAAAGTTTTCTTTGAGACTAACAATGATTTTCAAAAAATAATGTTCTAACTATTGAGAAAAGAGGAGAACAAAGAGATGAACTAAGAGAAGAGATAAGAGTTGAGATGTCAATAGCTACCCCTAATAGGAATCTGACAAAGAATCACCCTTCTAAGCAGATAATTGTAAACAAAGATAAAGCTGTGATGACAAGGAACAAAGTAAATGAGGATATATGTCTGATATCCCAAGTTGAACATAAGAGCATGGATAAAGAAGCTAGAGATGATCATTGGATTCAAGCAATGAAGGAAAAATTAGATCATATAGTGAAGAATGATACATGGGAGTTAGTTCCTAGACATAAAGAAAAGAATGTGATAGGAACCAAATGGGTATTTTGAAACAAGATGAATGAGCAAGGCAAAGTTGTGAGGAACAAGGCTAGACTTTTATGCAAAGGATATTCACAAAAAGAAGGAGTAGACTATGAGGAGAAATATGTACCTATAGCTAGAATGGAAGTAGTAAGGATGTTTATGGCTTATGTAGCGAATAAGAAGTTCAAGGTTTATTAGATGGATGTTAAATCACCTTTTTTGAATGGAGAACTTGAAAAACAACTTTATATTGAGTAGCATAAAGGTTTTCCTTTATGAGTGGACAAAGAAATGGTATGTAGATTAAAGAAAGATTTATATGGTCTAAAGAAAGCACCTAGAACCTTGTGTGCAAGGTTGGACAGTTATTTGGAAAATCTTGGATTTGCTAAAGGTATGATAGACAATAACTTGTATTTGAAAGAAGTTGAAATGGTTTGTTGATTATTGAAATATTTGTTGATGACATCATTTTTAGAGGTAATGATGAAGCAAGTGATAAGTTTGCTAAATAGATGAAGAATGAGTTTAAAATGAGCATGATAGGAGAAATGATGTTTTTCCTAGGATTGCAGATTGTATAGAATAGTGATGGTATTTTCATCTCAAAAGATAAGTACTTGAAAGATATTTTGAAAAAGTTTGGTTTGGAAAGTTAAAAACTGGTTGGTATACCTTTGATAATGGGTCACAAGTTATCTAGAAAAGATGAGACACCTTCAATAAAGTAGAATAAGTATAGATCCATAATTGGAGGTTTGCAATATCTCAATCACACCAAACTAGATATAGCAAATTCAATTGGGATTGTAGGTAGATTTCAAGCTGATCCTAAGGAATATCATTTTGCAACAATAAAGAGAATATTCATATATTTGAAAGGGACATCTGATTATGGAATTTGGTATGAGAGATAGAGTGATTTCACTTTATGTGCATATATTGATGTGGATTGGGTAGGCATTATGGATGATAGAAAGAACACCAGTGGTGGCACATTCTTTCTTCAAGGAAGATTGGTTTCTTAGTTAACCAAGAAGCAAGATTGTAATTCAAGAAGTACCACTACGATAGAGTATCTTGTAGCAACAAATAAATATAATCAAGTTATGTGGATGAAGTAGATGATGAATGATATTAGAATTGAGTTTGAAGAATCTATTATCATTTACTGTGATAACACAAGTATAGTGAGTATGTTTATGAATCCTATATTGTGTTCTAAGACTAAGGATATATCTATTAAGTATCATGTGTTGAAAGTGAAAGAAGTAGAAATGGTGATCAGATTGGAGTATGTGAGTATTAAGTATCAAATTGTAGATATCTTTATGAATCCTTTGCCTAAAGATACATTTGAGTACTTGAGAGGTATGCTTGGGGTTATTCCCCTACCTACTTCTGATTAGATGATGTAAAGAGTGCATTATTCTAGTGGTATAGAGCATTATTGTTAGCCTGTATTGAATGCTGATGCTTCTTGTATGGGGAAGTATCTGTGATGATCTAAGTCACTAAGGAATTTTGGTATTTGGTAATGAATAGTGTGTTTGGACACTGGAGTTGGTTAATGACTTGGTGTAGCATATTGGTAATTGGTATTTAACAATTGGTATGTTGCAACATTGATATTGAGGTCTTTGACATTGATTTTAATGGGAGAGAATATGCATGAAAAATATCGTGTTAGCTATGGGGGAGAGCATCTCTTAAGTATAGGGGAGAGATATCACTTTAGAGAGATCTAGAAAGATTCATGTAAGAAAGGAGGAATGTGCACTTAATGTATTGTGAATTTTTTAGTGTGAAGTAAAAAATTAATTTCTAAGAAGAAGGAGTATGCACTTGTGTGCATCTATTATGTTTGAGATTCTTTTTAGCCTGTAAACAATTGATGCCAATCTCAAAATCAAGAGGATTTTAGACTTTCTTGATGAAAAAGATTTGAGAAGATGAGAAAAACAACAACACCAAAGTATTACTTACTATTCTTAGAACTTAGATGTTTTTCATCTATGTTTCCATCAATGCCAAAGAGGGAAATTTTTAGCATTAATGCTGATGATACTACTTTGGGGAGTATCTTGAGCATTGGAGAGTATTGAAATTCATGACTATGTTTTTCACTAATTTCAACATAGCATGGTTACTATTAAGACTAGCTAAGTAGTAGATAGAGATCTTGATGGCATGAATAATGGTTTGATTGTCTAGTGATGCACAATTATGGAAATGCTCAACATAGTGTATGATATGATCAAGTGTTCAAATTATAAGTCAAAGATGTGCAGAAGATGTACCTAACCTTAAGAGAGAAGTTTAGAGAAAGAGTATTCAGAAAGAAGTGTTGGAAAGAATTATTAATTATTTATTGTCTTTGATGTTACAAAAAATGTCATATCATTGCTAGTCAGTGTATGTCAAGCTCACTCAGGAATTGAAGAAAGTTTCTTGTGTCTGTTGAGCATTCTAAAGTTTTCCTACTTTAGAAGACAGTGTCTATGAAGTTCACTCGAGTTGAAAAGGAAAGTTTGTAGAAGTTGAGTGTCAATCGAGCTCACTCAGTTAATGCATGAAATTTTGGATGGAACCAGTCTTAATTGAGATCACTCAATTACCAAAGAAACTTTTTGAATATGTAGTGTTAATTGAGTTCACTTGGTTAACACAGGAACATTACTTTGAGCTAGTATCTACTGAGCAGGCATATTGAGTTCAATTGAATTGTTAGTTGGTTGAAGCCAACTAAGAAGATGAATACTAATTATTTTAAGTTGTATTCAAGCCAACTTAATAATATGTAAGATATAAATATATGGTCAAATTAAGGATTAGATGAGTGGAGTAGAATTGAAGATTTGATGATGCTTAGAGGAAGTGAAATAGAAGGATAAGAATAATATACTTGTTAAGTGGCAAAGATACATTTGATAAAAAAGGATGAAGTATACAAGCCAGAATTGAGATTTGTAATCAGTAATTTAGTTGCATCAAAAATTAGGTCATCTCATTATTATTCTCTAACCATTGTAGTAGTGATTTAAATATCTTAATAGAGTTGGCTTACCAACTATTTGTAAATCTTCTAACAACGTGGCATTTTTATTGAATTATTTAAAGACCTCTAACAAGGTCACTCCTAATAGGGTTGTTAGATCCTCTAATAGAGTCACACCTAATAATGTATTTTGTAACATTTAATAGGGTTAGCTCCCAATAAGGCTCACTTCAGAATAGTGAAAATCAGTAACTAGTTACAATTGGTGATTTTTCCCAAATTGGGTTTCCATGTTAAATCTTGGTGTCAATTGTGTTCATGCTATTTCTTTTATGTGTATGCAACAAAGTTAAAGTAATATCTATCACAAATAATATCTCAAGATTTTTATATTGAGAATTTTCCAAGCTATTTTAGTGTTTACCAAGTTACAACATTTTGTCTGTGTGTTTTTTGAGTTTCAACAAAGTTCATTTTTCATAGAGTTTAATTTATATTGACATCTAAGGGATTTGGGATTTATTTTTGTGGTAACTAATTCACCCCTCCCCTCTTAGTTACTCTTATATTTCCAACAAAAATCCTAATGGTTGTTAGCTAACTTATATCTAATATGTAATGATGGGATGCATAGTTAGGTAGTGATAGAGGATAGTTCGCTAATGATGTCAACAAGTGTGCAAGTCCTAGTATCACACATGTGAAGTTTTGTATAGATAGTGAGCCAAAAATGCTATTACAATTGTAATTAATTAATTATCTTATTATAATTAATTAGGAAAGCATCAAGGCTGACTCAAGGAATTATTATGAAGATATGCTATAAAGGAAAGATGTTTTCCTTGATTATAAGTATATAATTTATGTATTGTGATCATTGTTGAAGTGTAAAGTGTGAAAAGGAAAATAGTGCTTACTGAATGCATGTACACAATCCAAGGATTATTGGATGTGGGATTTATGATCTAGTTGCTAGATTAGAAGGAATAGAGTTCTGGTTGATAGGACTAAGAAAGAGGAAGAAACAATATAGTATCATTCTATTATTATGAAAATAATAATACAAAAATCATTTGGATAGTGGGTTCATTGGTCTTTCCCTTGAAGTTAATTAGGCAGTGGGTCTAGCTATCTTCCACAACTCCTAACAGGGTTGGAATCTCCTAACAAGGACTCATATGTATTGAATGTATTCATAAACTCCTAACAATGTCCATCCTATAATAAGGAATATTTATATTGGTACATCATCATGTGGGTACCATCCCCATTGGTGTTTTTCTTTTGATCAAGGGTTTCCCTATTTAACATATCTAGTGTTATTGTGTATGAGTATCTTCTTTTGGTTTCAGTTTATACTACTCATATGGTTAAGTTTGTTTAAGGTTGATAATTATGATATTAGTTTGATAATTGATTCACCCCCCTCTCAGTTATATCAATGGACTATATATTCTAATAATTTGTATCAAAGCATCATATCCTTAAAGGATAAGCTTTAAAAAAATTGAGATCAATGGCAAATCTTTTTAGAGAGAATAGTCCTAGATTTGATGGGGCAAACTATGATGGTTGGAAGGAGAAGATGAAGACACATCTATTGTGCATGGGTCTAGGCTATTAGATCTAGACAAAGGGAAAGAAGACAATCGTTGATGAAGAAAAGCTAGAAGGTTGCAATGAAGAAGAGAGAGATCTATTCATGTTTACCATGAAAGAAAGAGAATTAAGAGATATGTATTAGCCCCTAATACACCTTATTAGAATGGTATAGCTGAAAGAAGGAAGAAATGCATCATGGATTGTGTAAGAACATTGATGATAAAAAAGAATGTTGCAATCAAATACTGGAAGGAAGCAATCAGTACTACAGTGCATACCTCAAATAGAGTATAGTTGAAGAAAGACTCAAATCAAACTCCTTATGAACTATGGTATGGCTACAAACCTAATGTAAGTTACTTGAAAGTTTTTTGTAGAAAATGTTATATCTTAAAAAATATAGGAAAGGAAAATTTGATGTAAAAGGCGATGAATTAATTCCTATAGAAGTAAAGCATACAAATTTTTGAATTTGTCTAATCATAAAATCATAGAAAGTACAATGTGGGAGTTGATGAGTTTGTAGAGAAGAGTGAATAAGAAAGAAACAAAGAACTTGATTATTACAAAATAATTGTTTACTATAAACTTGATAATTTTCCAAATCTATCTAAAGATCAAGAGGTCTCACCTCCTGAGTCCCCAAAATCTCCAAAAGCTACCAAGTTGCAATCAATGCAACCCAAGTCATAGTTTGAAGGACCTGAGTCATAGTTAAAGGTTACTAAGTTTGATGCACCCAAGTCATAGATAGTGGGACCTGAGCTTAATACATAAGATCATGAAGAGATCAGTGAAAAAAACTCCCAATCCAAAGAATCTATGTTAGCAAAATATGTTAGAAGGCTACATGTTCCTAATCAGATCAGATGGAACAATGACAAGAAAAAAATTGAAAGGTACATGTTTGCTTGCTAAATTTGAAGCTTGAAATGTTAAAGATGCTTTGAAAAAAGTTGGATTGAAGCAACGAATAAGGAAATAGAACAGATAGAGAAGAACAAAACTTGGACTCTTATTCCAAGACCCAAGGATAAAAATGTAATTGGCACAAAGTGGGTATTTAGAAATAAGCTAAATGAAGATGGAGAAGTTTCCAAAAATAAAGCAAGGTTAGTATGTAAAAGTTATTCTCAAGAATAAAGTATTGATTATGGTGAAAAAATTAAAGTATATCAAATGGATGTAAAGTCAACATTTTTGAATGTAATTCTTCATGAGGAAGTCTACATTGAACAACCTAAAGGTTTTGTAGATCCTAGCAAAAGAGACATGGTCTATAAATTATACAAAACTTTTTATGGTCTCAAGAAAGCTCCTAGAGCTTGGTATGAAAGACTTAATAAATACTTGATAAAGATTGGTTTTCAAAGAACAAATGATAATAGCAATCTACATAACAAAGAAGGACTAGACAAGAAGATTGTGTTGGAAGAAATATTCATGGATGACACTTTATCTATAAGAAATGATGACTTGTGTAAGGCATTATTGGAAGAAATGAGTAAATAATTTGAGATGTCTATGTTTGGAGAAATAAAATTATTTGTTGGATTGCAAATCCAATAGAAGAAAGATGGTATCTACATTACTCAATCTAAATATATCAAGGAGATACTAAGTAAATTTGGAGTGGAAGACTCAAGACCAGTTGGAACTCCTATGTCTACTAGAAATAAGCTTTCCAAAAATGATGATTCTAAGGAGGTAGGTTAGACAACATACATATCAATGATTGGAAAATTGCAGTATGAAGTGCATACAAGGCCTGATATTGCATTAGCAGTCAGTATGGTGGAAAGATTCTTAGAAAATTTAAAATAAAATCACATGATGGCAATCAAAAGAATCATGAGATATCAAAAAGGTACTAAAGACTATGGTGTATGGTAAAAAAAAATGAGGCAATTTGGATTTAAAAGTATTCACAGATGCTGATTGGGCAGAAAGTGTTGATGACAGAAAGATCACCAATTGTGTAGCATTCTTTCTTGATAAAAGACTACTATCTTAGACAAGAAAAAAAAATAAAAAAATTTCTCACTCTATAGTAGAGGAAAAATATGTGGTAGCAATAGTTAATTATTCTAATATTGTTTGGTTCAAACAATTATTGGTAGGTATGAAAATTGAGATCAAGGATCTAGTGGTTATATATTGTGATAACACTATTAATCCACAATTGCCTCCTACCAAAAATAAAATTCAAACAAAGATCAGTTTAATGGTCACCTAGGATTCTCATAAAATAATGTAACACTAAGTCATTTTCTCTATTTCATGTTACGCTTTAATATTTTAAGTTGCAACTATCCAATTTGCATGGTCATGGGTGATTGAGCACTGAATAAGGTTAAGGCTATGAAAGTGTACTCTACTTTGATTTTTCCCAATCACATGGTCATGTTGACATGCTATGGTTTGGGTTGTGATGGCACCACAAAGCAAGATTTTTTGATGCCCAAATTATATCCTACACCATGAGATCATTTAGATCTATAGCCAGTGCATGATCACTGCAGATTGAGAGGCATCTAAGCCTTGAGTTGTGATTGAGTGATTCCCTTTGTTTTACTTGATCAAAAAGGTCAGATAGTAATACTAGTTTAAGGTGGCAAGGTGGTGATGATCAAAAAATAATGGTTTTGTAAGTAGGGATGGTTATTTAGGGAAGGTGGTGGCGAGGATGCGATCATGATATTTGAATGTAAGGCATAAGGATTGGGTACTGACATGATGGTATACTAATGAGAAATGTTTGGTCCACATAGAAAAATTTAATGGTTAAATCTCTATTGACCAATGATTGTGATCGAGTTGAATGTTAGTAGCAGTGGGAGCAATTTCTTGAACAATCTTTCTGATTCCCTAAAACCACTTTCATTGATCCCCAAGCTTAATTAGTGCAAAGAAATACTCAACCACTATTTTTTAGTCCATTCATTCAGTTAGGGATTAAATAACTATCATTACTAACCTCTCAGAGATTTGTTTGGTTAAGAAGTGATCCTTTCATGCATAGATTTACACAAAAGTTAGATCTTTCTGGTTTTTGTAGTGATTTTTTCTTTGGAGATTTGATTGTAGTGGTTGAGTTTTTTCTTATGAGGGAAGTCATCCAAGTCATATTGGCACTATAAAGAAAAACATTGTACTCTTTCTCAAGTTCATATTTTCTTTATTTCTTTAGTACTACCTTGGCATTCTACTATAAATTCTCTATTGCCTTCAAGTTATATGACTTCCTGCCTTATCTCTTTCAACCATCGTTGTACTATGTTAATTTGTTTGCCTCTCTTTCACACACTACAAATATCTATAATCTGCATTTTATGTATCTTTTTGACTTGTGAATAATAAAAAGTTAAGTATCTTCCTTGTGTCACTCATATGGTTTTCTAATCTATGTGTGGTTTATAGATTAAAAGAGGGTTGAATCCATATATCTTTAAATTGTCATAATAATAACATTGTGCATATATGGGCAGAGACTAACTTGGCCACCCATTTTGGTGCATCACATCTTTAGAATAGATTAGGTAGTTGCTTTTATCTATTCCTTCTCCTTTTCCTCTTCAAGAATATTTTAGGTGCATCATAATAGTAGAGGAAGTTGGATTATCCTAATATTCAACCTCATAGTTCAAGTCCCACAACTTAGAGGTTGTTTCCATGGTTCAGGAGGTTTTCCTTAGGTAAGACTTTGGGCAAGGGTGAAAGCTTTTGTAAAAATAGTTTTTGGCATGTTCGGTGGGACTATCACATATTTTAATATCCCAGTGTTCACCAGCATGGGGAAGATTCCTTGTTCATGCTAAAGAAATAGTAATGCCTTCAGTATAAAGCATTGATGAGGTTCATTTTTCAAAAGTACTTGGCAACTTTAGGCTTTGAGGCACATCTGATTTCTAGACCAAAGTTTCTATGATTCATGCTCTAGAGACATACAAGGGCATCTTCTAGACATAAATTCTAGTATCAAGAGCTTTCCTTTTCTAACACAAGAAGAAAATTTAGATTATCCTTGTTACCTTTTAGGAGTGGGATAGTAGCACACACCCCTAAAAGATCCATTTCCCCTCCTCTAGTTTTTAGATCTCAGCTTCAGATACCATCTTCTCATATCAACAAAATACTTACTTATATGTCTAGAGCCTAGAATTTTGCCACCTTCAATGGTGGGAGCCCCCTCCTATTAGCCAAAAGGCATGATAAACTAGTATTATCTCTTAAAGGTGTACCTAAGTTTACTGGGGAGACCTCCACATCCCTTATTGAACATATTCAAAAAGTGTCTATGTCTGTAATATCCATGATATCTCCAAGGACAATGTAATGGTCAAACTCCTACCTTCATTGTTGAAAGGAAAGGTGTTACAATGGTATAGACGTTTGCATCACAACTCTATTACTAATTGGGACTAGCTAGGGGCAGCCCTATGTAAGAATTTTGAGGACAATAGTGACCGTCTATCACTTTTAGAGAAACTAACAACTATCAAGAGTGCTCGTCATGAATGTATGACTAATTTCAATTATAGATTTTAGAAAACATGGGATAGAATATCCACTATAGTAAATCCCTCTCTTGGTAATGCATTCTTGTACTACCTTAAAGCCTTCAATAGTGATATCACTACTACCTTGCAATCTATGGGAGGAGATGCTTTACCGAATGCTTATGAGGTTACAATGAGAGCTGAAAATATTTTGATACATAGAGGGAAGTTAGCTCCAAGGCTCCTAATGCCCTTCTTCCTCGACATGCCTAACCATCAACCCACTATAGCCCCTATTCATGTCTCCTCTATAAGTCAGACTCTTGTTGTGCTTCCAATAGCCTCTACATCCTCTAGCAGAGTTGATAGGATTAAGGCTATGATGCAAAATTTAATGTAGAATGTAGATATAAGAATGTTCGATTAGGAAAGGAAGATGAAAGAAAATAGTGTTGTAGTGCAAAAAATGGGAAATGATTTGGTGACTATGAAGAGGCAACACACTCAAAATAATAATCCCCTCCAACTCTAGAGTCAAGGTCCCACTCATGGTAGACCTCCAAACTAGAGTCATACTCCCTACAATCAAAATAGAACTATCATCTTCAAACACCAACCTAAATAGGGCCTTAGTCCCTTAGAACAACCTTTCCCAAGATCAATATTCCTTCCCTTATTGTAACTACTCCTATGGATATTGCATGTGTCAGAAGGTAGAATCTTACTTGGTCTTGCCTACATCTAATCAAGTGGTTTTCCAACAACACAATGCTACTTAGCTTATTGATACCTTTTAGCAAGATGATTGTTCTTTTATGAACTACTTAGTGGAACAGCATGGTCCTCTACTTATAATTCTAAGAAGAAAAGAGTTGCAGAGGAGATGGCAGCTCAACATCCTAATTAGACTTCCACATAAAGTATAGCACCACATACACAAGCAGTCACCTAGCAACACAATGTGAATTAGCCTATTGATGTTTCTTTATAGCAGAGATAGGACAAAAGTAGAAATGACGTGAGCAACCCACAAACTATCCCATCCCAGGCTTCTACTTCTAGGGATCCTACTAAAACATCTAATGCTTATTTTAGTGTGGTAGAGAAAATGAGGAATAACAATACAAACATTTCTATGTGGGATGCTGTAACTATTGTACCATCACAAAGGAGGCTACTACAACAAGAGTTGGAAAGCATTGAACTTAGAGATCAACCACCTAGCATGGAGAATGTTGTAAGCTTGGTACAACCATCGAGGGACATAGAAGTAAGAAAAAAGGTTAGACCTCCACCATTCTATGTTTCTTTGTTTATAGGATATAAGCTAATTCATAACTGTATGATTGACTCTGGAGCCAATAGTTTAGTAATGCATGTTGAGCTATCATTATGCACGATGCTAAACAATAGGAATTCTTTCAAACTCCTCTCTTCAAAAGTCAATTTTGTGAACTAATTCCAAGGTTCCAGGTGATCTTATAACTTACTAGAATCCATTTAGTTGAAGATAAATGTGTTTTTTCATGAGGGGGCCTTTGTTTGTTCATTTGATTTTGGATGAGATGTAGAATATGTTTGTTGCTTCAAAATAAAACACACAAAAAGAACTATGTTTTTGTATTTTTTATATTTTCCAATGAAAGAAATCTAACAATGCAACTAATATAAATTCCTAAACTAACAAGTGGTTAGTAAAGAAAATAACAAGAACTTTAAAGAAAATAATATGAAAGTAAAATCCTAATGCACATAAGCTTTGAAAAAAATATGTCTATGAGTTAAGCTTTCAAAGAAATCGGTAGGTGGCCAATGAAAATAGGAGTAGCACTTCCTCAATTCCACTAATGCAATTTTCGATGGGAAACTTTAATAATCATATGATATTTCAATCTCTGTCAAATCACAAGGCCACAGAAAGTGCACTCATGTGAGACAAGGAGTTATGTAGGCATGATTTGATGATTTCTTCTCGACCTAGATATGTTAGAAAAATTTGCTAAAATTGTAGAAAACGCTGAAATTAAAAGAGATCACACAACAAAAACAAAGCAATAAACTTTTGGCTCAATCACAATTCCATGAACATAAATTCACAAAAAAATGACATATTTAGGCAAGAATCACCACACTCCAAATGCAAGCACCAAAAGCATAATTTTATTGCAAAATAATGATGGCCTGAATTACATATTAAAATGGAGTATTTATAAGAAATTCTCTCCTCAATTTATTTGAGAGTGAGAGATATCTTCATGCAATAATATGCTTTCAATTTAATAAAACAAACTAATTATATACAAACTAAGAATCTAACTAATGCTTAGTAGGACTCCATCCATTTTATATTCATTAATTAATTGCATGAACCTTTACATGTCATATAAAAAAGAATTTATGAGAGAAAAAGAATAAGAAAGCCTTCAGTCAAAGTAGAAGTGTTTGGAAGTGTCAAAAATAGAAGTTGATCCTTTATTGGGTGTCTGTCAGAGTTAAATTGCTATTAGAATACATTTTTTATGCGCGAAAAGCTTTATTTTTGGAACTAGTAGTTAAAAATTGGTGCACCTTTGGAATAGTGCACCAGCTCACCTGTGCACCTGCACACCTGCGTACCTATGCACCTACATAGTTGTGCACTTGTGCACTTGAAAAGGTCCAAAATCTCAAAATTTTACTGTGTCAAAACTAAAATTTTGACTTCTAGGTTTTATTGCCCTTAATACCAGAGCTATGTCTGAATGTTTACCTTTGAATTTCTCAATTATCTTAGTAATATTAGCCACATTTGGTAGATCTAAAGAATCATATTTATCTTTGACCTTTTGTCTATAGTTGTCTACTTCAATATAGGTATCAACAAAATCTCCAAGTTTTGCATCCAACTCTAGCAAGGCTTCTTCTATTCTGAAGGCTTGCTAAATGTCATCATCACTTGAAGCTTTCTAAAAAATCTTCTAGAACTTCTCTAGCACTACCTCTATAGGAATTAGATTCTCTTTCTCTTCATCCTCAAAAATTTCTAGATACGCATTGCTATAATGTTTCTTTACCTCATAAATTCACTCTTGGGCTTGGTCCTTGAGCCGATGGATCTCTGAATGTAATGTTTCCATTACTTTATTAATATTTGCTATTTTCTTAATCTAATCATTAGTTAAATCTAATTCCTTTGCTGTATGTAATCACCTAAAAATGGTCATCTAGACTATTAGCCCCCTTTTCAACATTTTGGCTAAATTAATTTAATCACTTACCTAAGCCAAATTGCTAATAATCAATTTATTTGATTATAACCTATAGTTTGACTATGCTATCCTAAGTTCATTATTTGATTAAAAGAACATGTCCCCTTTTAATTAAATAAAAGACCCCATTCTTCTAACCCACTTAAAGTGCACACATAAAGTCTTTTTTCTATTTTGCAATTAAAAGAAAAGGCTTTGTGACTTTTGTCTTATATGACAAGTCAACTTATATTCTATTGGTTGATTTGTGTGTGCACATGTATCACTCCTCTTTTCAAATTCCACCGTTGAACATCCACCATCTTCATCTTGATCTCTACCATCCATAAATCTTTAAAAGGGAGAGAGCTTTCCCCCTCAATCAATCCATCATTTGAATATTGTTATGCTGCAGGTTTTCTAACAGGTTTCTTTGGAGCTTTGTGGAGAACTTCTATTTCTTGTCTACATTCTCTCATACCATAGCATCTTAGCTTAGCTCTCATTTTTACATGTAGCTTAATCTCACATAGCTTAATAATGGTATTGTAACACTCTCATCCATGCCTAGAATAGCTGCATTTTGCATTATCATCCTAGTCTAATTTTCATTTGCATTGCATTCTTGAGGAACTCCTTGGGACATTTGCATTATTGCATCTTGTCTTTGGAACCTCCCATTGCATGGTTTACTAGCAAGAAGAGTATCTCTAAGGCTCATCTGAGAGCCCTTGAACTTGAAATACACTCTCTTGCACTTCGTGGATAGGGAGCTCTAAGCCGGCATTCAAACATTCCCAACTCATGGAATCGTTTGGATAGAAGGGTTTAGAGTGGGACACTTTCGAGTGTACATTTTTGGCGCCCACCGTGGGGCTTGAATCAAGTTCTAGCTCCATTTGCTTTCATTTTTTATCTTTGGTTTTTTACAGCAGCATATTGGATCTAATCAAATGCTTTTGTAGAATTATCACTTTGGTTTTAAGGCCAACCCATAAGTAGATTGGTTTGAAAGCCAAAAACTTAGTTGGTTTAAATATTTGATCATATCTTTTAAACCGCTTGGAGTTTGGTTCTAAATTTTTTATTTCAAGTTGGGTATGTACTCAAAATGTCTCAGTCCAACTTTTAGAGAATTTTGACGTGATTTTTAGGAGTTATGAGTTTTTCTTTATTTTTCATAAAAAGCCGTTTCTGATCGCAAATCAGGGCTTTTTTGGAAAAACTTACATTTTCAGAAAGGTTTTTGAATTATAATGGGGGTTCTTTCTTTGTGTTTTGAATTTTAAGGTCGTATTAAGGATCAAAAACTCGATTTGATAAATTTGGTCTGTTTTGACAAAAAACATCTCTAGAGCGCAAATGAAGAGATTTTTAAAAATTTCTTGCATTTTTGGAAAGCTCTCTGATTTTTAACAAGGGTCTCTTCTTTTCATTTTCATTTTTGGATACAAAATCATAGTAAACAAGTCCAATCTTGTTGACTAGGTCAAAATCAAAGAGTAAAAATGAGAGCATTTGTGATTAACTTGCACTTTCTTTGCATGCACTTGGTTGGAAGATAAATTGGATTTTTGAGGCAACTCACCACTTTTTATTGCATATTTTTATGTTATTTCATACTAACTTTTGGTGCTAACAAGTTGTGATTATAGGTTGCCATCCTTATGAAAAATAAAATTGAAACATTGCATAAAAAGAACGCATGTCAAAGCTTCAAATGCGCAAGGGCTACTAACATTGTTTGCAGGGCTGCCCAAAGCATAAAAACCAAAAATTTCTTGTCTTTTAGTTTTCATGTGCGGCATATACTAGTTGTTTATTTTTAGGCACATTAAAACTTACAATTGAGATCTTTTGGTGATAGGAGAGTATGCTCTTCACCCTTGTGGTGAATCAAAAATCTTGACTTACCATTTGGTTTCAAGAGTAAGAGGCAACTGAATCTTCTTGGTGTGTTTGGGAGAAAATGATTGGAATAGGAGAGTATGCTCTTCACCCTTGTGGTGAATCAGAAATATTGACTTTCGAAAGTTGATCCACTCTTTGTGTAGTTAGAATCCTTTAAAGGGACTGCTCTTGGACAACCTGAGAGGAACGACCCAAGTGGGGACAAGCCGATTACTTGGCTCTTCCAACCCACTATAAACTCAAGGCTACCAAGGACACAAAACTTTGGTAGACGTAGTGTTTATCTTCACCTAGTGTGATCGCTTATGGGATTTCGACCATAGGGAGATCACTAGGTAAGAATGCTTAAGGTACTCTTGCGATCGTGAGATCGGTTACTCATCGCAAGGTGAGGTGTCCTGTAATTGGGAGCAAGAGGAACTCTATGAACGGAAGCCCTATCTAAACATCCTAAGTTAATAACTACCTTTTTTAGCCGCTCAACTTCTTGGTGCAAGGATTGATCCTAGTGGACTACCCGGATCACCCCAAGATTTACACTCACCATATGTGTTCCCTTGGTTATGCTTATGGCATTTCCATGACAAAGCCAATATCTCTTGTGGGCAACCACTTGGTGTGAGGTGAAGGAGCATCAAGCGTGGGCCAAGTTGTTGAGTAATGAACCATGACTTTTAGGTAGATATTGCTTGATGTGTTCTCGAATGTGGTATACTTGTGAAAATTTTTTGAACATACACATGATGATAGTTATACGGCTTTCTTTTAAGACCTCACATATGCTTGTATCATGCAAGGTTGCTTTGTCCCTTGCTTGATTGTTTGAAGACTACTCCATGTGTCACTATCTTGGTTGGAAAGAAATTGCTTTTGAACATCAAACTTGCTATGCTATCAACTATTGTCAAACTTTTTCAACCAAGTCAAAACATCAAATGCAAACATATTCTTGTGTTGCTTGCTAAGTGGAGTCTCATCATTTGACTTTGATTTGCTATGTCTCTAGTTTCTGAACATGCTTAAAGTGGTTCTTTGGTCTTAGTGCTCTTGGTCTTTTTGTCTTCATGGTCTATGCATTCTTGCTAGTTATCCTTTTGCTAAAATGGTTACCTTGATTTCTTGACTACACTCTTGGGTGGGAGAGTTGTTCACTTGTCACCCCGCTTGCTCTATCTATTTGGTTATTTGGGCATCTTGCCTAGCTATTGACTTGAGTCATTCATGTCGTAAGTTTCTTGGACATATTGTTTGACAAGTCACTTTAATCTCTCTCTACTATTTTGGCAAGTGAACACTCTACCTCCTATAGTTTCAACATCAAGTTATCTTCTAGGCTCTTTTATGCTTGACTTTGCATCTAAAACTATGAGATCTAAAACTTGTGCTACCAAACTTCAACCAAATCTAGATGATCATGATATCCTCCATGTCACTAAAGAGTTTCAAGATCTATATGCACAATACAAAGAACTAGAAGAGACAAATGATCTTTCTTACCTTCGTCTCTCTAAGCGCATGATGGAAATGAAGTCTAAACTTGAGAAAAGGTTAGAGGAGAAGATTGCATCATTAAATGAATCTTCCTTAAGGTCTTTACATGCATGTGAGTCACCTTCTTTGAGGTCATCCTCTTCTTTTAGGTCTACATGCTCTACTTCAAGACATCAAATGTCTTCATCTTCTAGATCTAAAGACCTCTTTAGAGGACAAGCAAGTGATACCTACTTTGAGCCTATTCCAAAATTTCATGATGGACCTATCTTTGACCAAGATAATGATGAAGACATGAATGCATTCTATTCACTTGAGAAACAACAAGAAGATCCTAGACATACTTCTAATAGGACTTTTACTCCCTTGGAACATTCTTATAATGACACTTTGCAAAAACTTCTTAGCAATAAGACCATCATGTTACCAAAGTCTAGCTCATATGGAAACCCATTCTTGGATATCTATTGTGCTTATCATCAACATAATGAGCATAGTACTTTAGATTTCATTGAGCTAAAACATAAAATCCAAGATCTAATTAATGATGAGATTGTTGATCTTGGAACCTCTAGTGACTCATGTGCTGAGGATACTTCTCTTGAGCAAGATTACATTGATGAACCTATGTCTAGTAGTGGCTCCATTACATCTTCCACTTCTTTTAACACTCATGCATGTCCCAACACTTCAAATCTTTCCAACATGCCTCCATCAAATAAAGAACCTAATGCTTTCCACATTGACTATGTGTATCCTCAAGGGCTACCTCTAAAAGAAACTCAAGCTAACCTTCACTTGGCTGCAAACCTTTTCCATGCTACTAAGCCTAAAGATCCATGCACTACTCCATTCACTCTTCATTCTCCCTTGTCCTTAGAAGTGGCTCCATGTCAAGAGGACTCTCAAAAAGAAAAATCTATAAATGTCAAGAAAGATCAAGATCAAGCACTCTTTCATCTCTTTCAAGATTTTTCCCCTACATATCCTATGTCTTGTCCACCTCCTAAGTATGATGAAGATACCACTTCCATTATCTCCCTTGAGCTTACTGAAAATTATGAGAAAAGTTCTCTTCATATTCTATCCAAAGCTACTTGTCAAGATCAAAGCATCCCTTCATGTTCTATTTCTCCACATCCACTTCAAAATTGTGCTCAAGCTTCAAGTGCTTCTATTAAAAATGTTTTTCCTATCAAAGGTACTCATGAGTCTATTGATGTCTTTGACCATGTTGCTCACTATAAAGATGTTGATATCCCTTCTCACTATCCATTTGCATCTTCTAAATCTATCCTTGGTCCTTATCCATCTAAGCTAAAGCATTCAAACCTTCCATCCATATTGGGGCCTTATGTTCCTCCATCTCCTACATTCATTCCTAGCTCATTCCCTAGCTCTCCTATAATACCTCAAGATCAACAAAGACACTCATCCTTGATGACTTTTCACCCATCTATACATCTAAACCAGTCATATCATCCTTATTCATCCACAAATCCCAGGTCCTTTGGAAGTGAGAATAAACATAAGAATCCACTGAAAAAGAAAGATCACTATGTCCCATCTAATCGACATGTGAATGCTAAGAAGGAGAATTCACAAAAGAGACTACAAAGGTCAACTATTAAGAGAGCTAAACCAAAGAAAATATGGGTTCCTAAACCCATTATTGAAGAAATGTGTTTTGAAGTATCCAAAGGAAAATCTAAAGCTATATGGATTCCCAAGTCTCTTTTAAAAGACTTGAATATTGAAAATACTTCAAAGTTGACATTCAAGCTTCCAAAGGCTTCTATTCCATCTTCTTCCAAAAACCTTCCTAAAAATATTTCAAAGCCTTCCACTCCACTTTTTTCCAAATCTTTTCTACCACCTCATACATCTAAATCTCAAGCTATTTCATCCATGATTCCTCCACCATTCCAATACCCTTCAAGGTGTGTGTCAACGTTGATCTTGTCCAATATTTCAACTACCCTCATGAAATCCTCTAAAGCTTACACTAACTTTCTATACATGAACTCTTATCCTCAATATATTCTTCCTACTACCATTTCTCTTTCATCACCCTATCAACATCTTTGAGCATACCTTTCTATGGTCTTGGCTTATCATGGCTTATCTTTCCTATAGGAGCACTATCTAAATTCAAAAATCTTGAGCTCTTTCTAAAAATTCAAAAAAAAAAAAAAAAAAAATGAAAAAAATGAAAATGTGCCTTGGTGAAAACCACTTCTTGTGGCACCTTGGTAGCAATAGTAAAGAGAAATAAATCCATCCTATGGTGAAAACTACTTCTTGTGGCACCTTGGATAAGTACAATGATGAAAACCTAGTAAATAGGCATCATGCGTAATTCTTCCATCATCCATCTATCCCCTCTTCTCTCTTTGATCTTGACAATGTTGAGCTATCTTTTAATATTGGCTATCTCATCCACCAGATTTTCTATTGTGAGCTCCCATTCACTCATAGCCTCTATCTTGAGCTTTATTTTTATTGCTCTATCCCATTACTATCCTATCTAGTTGACCCCTTGGTCTTGATCATAATAAATGAAAATGGTTCTCATAGGTCTCTTGACATGGCTACTCTTTTGGACTACACACTTCATGCTATCTCACTTGTTGGCTTCATTGCTTATCCTACATGCTATCTTTCTCATTACTTCCATTGCTTATCCAAAATATGCTTCATATGACTATTTCACCTATTTCCCTAGCTTGGGTACTCTTGAGGAGTTAGTCCTTGAGGATCACTTTCACTTGTTTCATACACTTTTTTCATCCATCTTTGCTTATCCACTGGCTCGTTGCTCCATCATATCCTATACCTTGCTAGACATTGGGAGAAAATGATGTGATCTTGCTTGAGAACTAGTGATATCTAAAACCTTCTAAAAAAATCCAAAAAAAATCATATATGATCTTGAAAAAAATCCTAAAAATCAAAAAATGTCTTGAAAAAATGATCATCTTAGTGAAAACCTCACTTTGATGTATCACCACAAAAAAAAAAAAAAAAATCTGTCAAAGTGGTGAAAACTTGGAAATAGGCGCTACTTGAAACCCTCGCACCTATGTCTATCAGTCTCAATCATCCACTTCGCTACACATTTCCTAGCTTGGAATTGTTTCTTGTCCTCATCTTGGGGGCATAGCTACTTAGCCTATTGAGGTATTCTTGTGCATTATGGTTTCTTTGACAACTCACAAAATAGTGTTTCTCAACACTTCCCCCACTTTGACATCAAGTGTTTTTTAACACTTTACAGATAGTTTACCTACGGTCTCTGATGTCGCGATATCTCACTATCAGAATCAAGTCTGGAAGAAATGGCCAAGTGACTTACACACACGCACTTTAACACTTAAACGACTAAGCTATGCTGACATTTATCTACTTTGTGTGCTGTCTATGATGATTTCTTTTCCATGTATTCCCTCCCTAATAGTCTTTCAAGGATGTCATTGACTAGAAGACTGGGGGCATGGGATATATTTTCTTGATTTCTGCTTGTGGGTATACTTTTGTTTGTCTATAGTGTTGTAAGCATTCATGCTTGTCCTATTCAACACTTTGACTTATAAATGTATCATCCTTGATTGTTTTGCAAGACCGCACTCAGGGTTTATCCTGGCGCTTATGCCTTGATACAGGTGTAATCTTGCTAAATTAAACTTAGGGAATCTAATCGTGTAGTTATCTTGACTTACATGTCTCTGATGCTTAGATTGGATTTCCACATACCTATCTAATATCAATCATATTCATATCCTCATAGTTATACTAGTGATGGTTGTATGATCTCATGATGTCCCTAATAAATGCTCAATGATGAAATTAAGAGTCTAAATGTTATGCGCTTCTTGCTGGTAAACCACTTTGCATATTAGCTTGCATTTTAGGTTCATTTTCTAGCTTAGTCTTGCATTCTTGCATATGGGGAGAGCTCTCTTTCTTCATCTTTTTGTGGACATATCAGCTAACTCCTTTCATATATTTCTTTATTTTCTTCTTGTTCATGTCTTTTCACCTTCTTAATCTTTCACTTCATCTCTTTTCTATCTTATCATCACATTATATAAATTTTTGACCTCTTAAATAATTTTGATGTCCTAGATTCATTTTCGGGATCAAAATCCAAATTCGAGTTCATCTTGATGGTCAAAATTGTCTTTTAAAATTCTACTTTCTTCTGAGTAGTTAGCTGACCTTTTGAGGTCTAATCTTTGAATCATCACTGGGGCATCTTCATTTCTTCATGTCTTCATCATTTCCATACTTCATATCTACTTCTAGTCACCTTTTTCACATCTAAATCATCTCTCTACTAGATTTGACCTAATTTTTATGTTATATCCTTCAAGGTCAACTCTAGTCAAACTGGGGCATTTTATCAATTTTATATAGTCATTCTTGGGTTCTAATCATTTATCTATCATATCAGACATTGCTATATCCAAATTTTCTCATGTCTAGCTAGTTTCTACTTCCCCTTACCTCATTTCAATTTAGATGTGAAACAGTGAATTGAAACGGTGGGCGCCAAAAATGTACACTCGAAAGTGTCCCACTCTAAACCCTTCTATCCAAACAATTCCATGAGTTTGGAATGCTTGGATGCCGGCTTAGAGCTCCCTATCCATGGAGTGCAAGAGAGTATATTTCAAGAATAAAAAGGCTCTCAGATGAGCCTTAGAGATACTCTTCTTGCTAGTAAACCATGCAATGGGAGGTTCCAAAGACAAGATGCAAGAATGCAAATGTCCCAAGGAGTTCCTCAAGGATGCAATGCAAATGAAGATTAAGCTAGAATGAGAATGTCAAATGAAGCTATGCTAAAACATGTATGAGAGTGTTACAATACCATTATTAAGCTATGTGAGATTAAGCTACATGTAAAAATGAAAGCTAAGCTAAGATGATATGGTATGAGAGAATGTAGACAAGAAATAGAAGTTCTCCACAAAACTCCAAAGAAACCTGTTAGAAAACCTGCAGCATAACAATATTCAAAATGAGGATGGATTGAGGGGGAAAGCTCTCTCCCTTTTAAAGATGTATGGATGGTAGAGATCAAGATGAAGATGGTGGATGATCAACGGTGGAATTTGAAAAGAGGAGTGATCCATGTGCACACACAAATCAACCAATAGAATATAAGTTGACTTGTCATATAAGACAAAAGTCACAAAGCCTTTTCTTTTAATTGCAAAATAGAAAAAGGACTTTATGTGTGCACTTTAAGTGGGTTAGAAGAATGGGGTATTTTATTTAATTAAAAGGGGACATGTTCTTTTAATCAAATAATGAACTTAGGATAGCATAGTCAAACTATAGGTTATAATCAAATAAATTGATTATTAGCAATTTGGTCTAGATAAATGATTAAATTAATTTAGCCAAAATGCTGAGAAGGGGGCTAATAGTCTAGATGACCATTTTTAGGTGATTACACTATATATACATCTACCAAAATCTTATACTTCTACCCTTTAATAGCCTGTAATACTTGTAAATCCTTACTCCAAGCACGTACTTCATCCATAATACTAAAATTTTGCTTCAAAATTGCTACCATCTTGTTTACATTTTCCTACGTAGCATGTAGTAGCTTAAGATTTCCTTTGATGATTAGGATATCATTTTCCTCAAAATTTTCCCACCACTACTGATAGTCATTCAAAAATGGATTCAATTGCACACCTCCCCCATCTCTTCTCTCTAATGTAGTGTTAAGAGTCTCCTTGGGGTGTTCTCGATCCAAGGGACCAAACACTTTGGCTAGATATCCTTATAGGATTTCATTTTTCCTACGAAGTGTTATGAGTTTAGCGCCTTCTAGCTCCAAGGTTCTAAAAACCTCTTTTATCCCCACTATGACCATCAATATGGCAATATGCAATGTGGGCTTCCTAAGCATAACCTCCATTGGGGTATCCCTAATCTTGTCCCCAATTAATTCTATCCCTATGGGCATGAAGTTGAAATCTTACATTTTGAACACATCATTGCCCCCTACATCCTACTCATGAACCCATTTTTGTACTTCATCCTTTAAAGTAGTTATTTCTAAAGGTTCTTCTGGGGCTGATGACAATGTCATAGTGGAACTTCTCCTCCTTTCCCACTTTGTGGTTCTTGCTAGCTGTGTTATTTTTTGTAATGGCACATCCTCCTTCTCATCTTCCTCTTCTTCTCCCTCTTTAGGAATGGCGTTTGGGACAGATGGGAAAGGAACCATCCTCTTGATCATCTTTTTCCTTTTCTTAATGGGGGTCTTAATCTTGCTTCATTTATTAGAGGCTGAAGGGGATGCTTGTTCTACCTACAAAGGAGGAGAGACTTCTTAGATTTTACCTTGTATTCCTACTTGGTTGGGCACAACTAGTGGCAAATGAGGGTCTATCTAGACTTGGAAAGCTCTAGTATCTTCTGGTCCTTGCACATTTTCTTCTTGCTACTGTGGAGGTACAGAGATTTCACCCTCTTCTAGTTTGGCTCTTTGAGGAGAAATCCTCTTTATTTTTCCATTTTCTTTCTTCTTTGGAGGGTGATAGTATCCAAATAGTTGGTCAAGTTGGTATACTATTTCTGGCCTTATTGGTGATTGGGCTACAAAGGTAGGAATAGTGGCCTTCTTCCCTCTACCTTTGGTTGGGCGGGCCTATGCATGGATGACCACTATCTCAAGTATTGGATCAAATTTAAATGGTTTCCTAATCCAATCTTGTGTCATCTTAATAACATGCCTCACCCAATGATTAATATCATCATTCTCCTCCCTGTCAAGTTTAGTGTTCATTATTGTCCTTTCTCCAATCTTATCTGTGTTGAATAGAGGGTCGAACAACTCCTAAGTCTTGTTGTAGTATTTGCAATGGAATCTAGACCTTCAAAGCCTTTTCCACCAAATACAAAGTCAACCTACAATAATCCTTGATATAGACATCATAGTCATTTGATGCATTCATCCAATGGTCTTCAATGGCTTCTTCATGCTAAAATTCCTTGCCTGCCAGACTTTGGACTCTCCCAATATTGTCAAAGCACAACCTTGGGGAATTGTACTCATCTAGGGGATATTGATCTCATTTCCATTCAAATGAAGGAATATCCTACTTTCTCTTTACTTGAAAATGCCTTATGATCAAAGGCCATGTCCAAAATGGTCTATGTTGTTTCCTCACCCTGTCATATGCTGACTCAATTTGTTAAGCAATCTCCAACAAAACAAGTCTATCACTAGGATATCTTGGGAGCTTCTTCAAGTTAACAGTGGCACTAGCTGCCATTAGATGTGTGAATGTTTTAAACTAAATGTAATATGCCCCAAGTGCTATTATCTGTGCTATTGCACCATCAAATAATATTTTTGCACAATCACCCTCTATGAATTGGATGATAGAAAATATGAACATTGCATTTACGATTGTGCATTCCTTTTTTTGGCCTAAAATATTCTTCCTTACCAATTGGGGATAGACAATATATGGCCAAGCATTTGGATCCTACATGTTGCCTCTTCTATACAAATAGGGATTGTCTATCACTCTTGCAACCACTAGATAGACCAAATATGAAGTCATATAGAACTTCTTTTTATCCCTTACTACTCCCAATTGCTCACATAGATTTTTACTCAATGTGGTGGCCCAGTCAAGTGACAACTTTTCTCTCTTAATAACCTCGATGAAATGAATCATGAAGACATTTAGGTGTGAGGGTATAAGTAGAACCATCACCTACTCAAAAGAATGATTGAGTATCCAATATCATCTTTCATGTATCCCCTTTTCATATCCACTTTACAAGTTACCTTCCCCAAAGGAGTCTTCTCTATCAAATAAGAGGATTGAATGATCTTAGAAGCCTCTTTCAAGTGCTCTTTATACTACCTCTCTACTACTTCATATGTCAAACTAATAAACTAATCCACCCTTGGGAGATGGAATACTCTTTCAATGTTGTTAAGTTGGAGGTCAAGGGAAATCTCTCCTGTAACACTCTTCACCATTCTTTCCTCTAGAACAAAGTGTTGTGCAAGTGTCATTATGAGCTTTGAGGGTTGCACTAACATGGGATGTGAAGATTCTTACTAGCCCTAATTGGATTAATGCAAAAACTATAGCCAACCTCTTAGTGAGTTTGTTGCAAATCCTTAGGAACTCTCCCAAATCAGTGTGTCCTTAATTTTAGAGTAGTCATCTTGGAATCTCAACTTTGATGAAATGCCTTGGAATTTGAACACAATGGGTTTTGGTGCCATTTTATTTCCTGATGAAGATGCCATTATATCTACACAAAAGAGAAGAATGTCCATTAGTCTAAGGTTGGAGGAAAAAAAAATGAATTATCCCCTAAACTTAACTCGCATAAAACCCCAAAAATTTAGATGCCTCAAAAGACCACTAGAAAACCCTATTTTTAACAAAAACCAATTGATACACTTGGCACACTTTTAAAACCACATTCTCATAAGGTGTGCACTAGCACACTAGATTAGGTGCGCTAATGCACACCTATCCTTGGGTTTTATGTTTTAGCATATATAAGATCAAGTGCACACTAGCACACCATGTTAGGTGTGCCAATGTGCAACTAATCTTTGGCCATGTTTTTAAGTTTTTATGTTTTGAATTTGGGTGTGCAATAGTGCAACTAGATAGGTGCATGACTGCACACCCAATTCAGGTTTTTCTTCTTTTATGTTTTTTATGTTTTTTGAATTTGAGCACATAAGGTTTGGTGCACACTTGTGCACCATCCCTCAATCTTGTTTGAGGTCTCTTTTCAAACTTAAGGAGGAGAGTTTGGTGTGCATCAACGCACCTAGGGAGGTGCAGTGATGTGCACCAACTTGGTCAATATTTTATGTTTTAGGTTCATGGAGTGGGGTGGTGCACAATAGGTGGAAAGTGAGGGCCAAGAAATGCACACCCAACAAGTGCAGAAGTGTGGAGTCTGCATAGTAGAGATTGAGTGTGCAATAGGTACACTGTGGGAGCAATGAAATGTGAAGATGAGAAAATACAAAATGAAAAATTGAGGGGGGGGGGGGGGGGGGGAGGAGGTCTTATAGACCCTGGGTTGAAAAGGTTTTGCATAGCTATGCTGATATAGAGCTGTGGAGCTATGCAGATGCACAACTCTGAGTTAATATTGATCTTTTAGGTGCACTAGCTCACCTCATGAGGTGCGCTTAGTGCATTTAATGCTCATGATCTTTTGCCTTTTTTTCTCAAATATTTTATCTTTTCATCCTTCAAGCTTTTGGTAGAACCTAGACACAACCTAGGGGGCTATGTAAGACTCTAAAAAAACTCAATACCCTAGACTAGAGCCTCAAAAAAGTTAAAAAATGAAATAAGGGGGTCCCCATTCCTACTAGGGAATGGGGTGTGTGTTGTGGAACCACAAGAAATAGCCTTGAGAAAAGGAAGAAATGATAAATTCATTTCTTCATTAGTAAACATTCTTTCAACATGAGTCAAATACCAACTAAATTCATTTCGTCCAAGCTCAGTGTGTGCTTGGTGTATTCATTTCCTTCGACATCTCAGGATGTGATCAAACAAAGTTTATTGACAACTTCAAAACAATCTTCCACCCCTCTTGCAACATCCAAAAAAAATCTTTGTGAAGGTTATTTATTGATCATTTGCTTGACTAGTGGAGATAATCAATTCGAGGGCTCTTTGTAGGTTGTCACTTTTCTTTTTTTAATTTTCTAAAAAATTTTGAATAATTGCTCCATGTAGTTCATAATGTCACTATTTGATGAAGCAATGTTTTGGTATCATATCGTTCATTTTGAAATTGTATCTTTCTGCCATTTCATATCTTTTAGAATCATTCGATCTTAACTCCATTTTCTTAATGTTTTCTTTTCTTTTCTTCTCTATCCTAACTATGCTCAGATTGTGTAGCTAGGACATCAATGTCATTTCTAGAATTTGATCCTTTGTGTAAATCCCTTGCATTCCTCTTTTAGAACTTTTAGAAACTCTCATGCCAAACAATGATCTTAGCAATCCTTTGAGAAGACCCCTTATGTTTGAGCCAATCAAGGTTTGGATCATCCATTGCTATTTTCAACCTTGGTTTGATAACACCTAAGAAAATCAATTTTTTTAAGTTCACAAAGTGCTGAGAACTTGTTGGTCTAGAACCTTGAATTCAAGATTGAGATTAATCATATTATTGCAAGTAACATCTGCTCCCTAGTTGGTATAAGACAAACCATCATCCAAATGTTTTGACAAAAAAAATACCTCTTCCTAAAATTAGAACCAAAAGATTAGTTAGTAAGATATCTCAAGATAAAATCCCAAGTGCACCTTACCCCCTTGGACTGACACAACTTTGAAAAAAAAAAACAAATGATTGAAAGAAAACACAAAACTGAAAGCAAACACACTTGCAAAAATAAAAGCTAACTATTTTTTATTTTTTTAAAAATCTTTTTTTTTCTTAGGCTTCAAAATAATGTTTTAGAAATTGTCCATTGATTAGGAATGGAACTAATTCCCCCTATAAGGAACTGAGCCTAAAAGTATTTTCTCTAAGAATTTCTACTATTTAGTAAGGACCAATCCACAAGCATTAAAACTTAGTGTGGCTACCAGGATTTTCTCTCACCTTATCCCAAAGTAGAACAAGGTCAGAAATCTTGAAAGACTATGTCATGGCCCTCTTATCAAATCATCTCCTCATGACAGCTTGATGTTTTTCTATGTGCTCCAATGCAACTATCTGTTTCTCATCCATCTCTAAAAGATTCATCAATTTTATTTGTATTTTGACAACATATTCAAAATATCCACTCATGAATTTCAAAATATGAATCCAAAGGTTGAGTAGGAATACTAGTTCTTGTCCATAAATAAGAAAATATGGAGAAGTCCCCATAGCATTCTTGACCCTCACTCGATTTGTCCATAAAGCATATTTGAGTTGTGTATGCCAATCTTTAGGGTTTTCCTTTAACAAATGTCTTATTACTATGATCATGTTCTTAGTCATAGATTATGCCAAGCCATTCCCTTGTGGATAATAATTTAAGGAGAACTTGATAATAACCTAATTTTCAAATGCCCATTGTGTCAAGAATATTGATGCAAAAGTTGACCCATTATCGCACACTAAACCAAATGGCCCCAAATCTAGTAACAATGTGCTCCTCCAAGATTCCGTTACTACTTTAGTAGTGTAATTTATGAAAGTTTATGCTTTCTTCCATCTCATACAATAATTAGTGGCTATAACAATGTAAGTGTGTCTAGTAGATGATGGTGGATCAATTGGATCAATGAAACCTAGCCCCCACTTTACAAAAGGGCATACCTCGTATATGGGTTGTAGCAACATTGCTAGGTACCTTTCTCTATTAGCACTAGTTTGGAAAATGTGACAAGAACACACATACTCAAGAGTGTCCTTGAATATTGTGGGCCAAATATAACCCAATCTTAAAATGATATGAGTAGCCACTTTTTCCAAACCATGCTCTGTACGATACTTGTCGTGAAATTGTTCTAGGACTTCCTTCGCTTCGTCATGTGTTAAGCATTTTAAGTAGATCCCTTCATAGTTCCTTTTGTACAACTTGTTGTCTTGCAACATATAGGACACATGATTCATTTTAAATCCTCTACATTGTGAACTATTCATCCAATTGGGGCACTGATTCTATAGGAGATAGTAAACAATATCTCGGTACCAGACATCTGTTACTACACCTTGACCAATGTCAACTTGAGATACCATCATTTTCTTTTGATCTTTGGTATCTGTTTCTTTCTCAAACTTAAATTTATTTTCATCACCAATCTAGTTATTAGTTGTCATTCTTGATAATCCTTAACCCCTGACTAATCTCATGGGTTGGATCTCTAGATCAAATTCTTGCAATATTGCCATCCATCTACCTCATCTTTCACCAAGTTCATTTTGCATCAACAATGTCTTTACTACTGGATCATGTATGATAGCATACACTTTACTCCTTAGTATGTAATGGTAGAACTTCTTTACCACTTTAACTGAGGCAAAAGACTATTTATTGAGGTTAGAATAATTCAACTCGACATTTATTAGAGGCAACTCATAAAAGCGATAGGTCTTTCATCTTCCTTCTCCTTCTTCTGGGTTAATATCCCTACACATGAATGCTCTAAAGTGAAGAGATATATCTTGAAGGAAAGGTTGTAATTAAGACTTACCAGTACTAGAGCTATAGAAATAGCTACCTTGATGTCCTCAAATGATTTCTTTACCTCAGGAATCCATTCTATTTTAGCCCCCTTTTTGAGAAAATCATTAAGGGGACACACTATCTCTACAAATCTACTTATGAATTTTCACAAAAAATTCATCTTCCCAAAGAATAACTTGAGTTCCTTGTGGCTGTTGGGGGGTGATAATTTTCAAATGACTTTAACTCTATCAAGATTAATGGAGATACTAGCTTCAAAAATGACATGACCTAGGAGTTTCCCTTTAGTGACCCCAAATGAACACATCTTGGGATTGAGAGATATGCCATATTTATGACACCTATTGAACACCTATCTTAGATCTAAAATGTGAGTATTTTGATCCTTTGAAAAGATAGTTAAGTCATCCATATAGATAAGTATACATTTATTAATCAATCTCTTAAAAGCTTTATCCATGGCTCACTGAAATGTAGCCCCTACATTAATCAATCCAAATGGCATTCTCTTGTAGGTGAAGGTTCCCCATTTGGTTGTAAAGGTAGTCTTTAGTCTATCTTCTTCTTCTGCCATTACCTGATTATAGCCTAAATATCCATCCAAGAAAGACATCATTTTTTAACCATTCACAATTTGTAAGACCTCATCTAGCAAGGGCAATGGGTAATTTTCCTTCTGAGATGCCAGGTTCAAATTGCAAAAATCTACACAAAGTTGAATCTCTCCAATATTCTAACATACATGGACTAAATTAGCCACCCATGTAGAATGATGCATAGGGAAAACAATTTTCACATCTAGAAACTTCTTGACTTCCTTCATTATTAGAGGCTTGAGGATGGGATTAATGGGTCTTTTCCTTTGTTGGAAAGGTTTGGCATTAGGTTTAGTGGAATATCATGCATAATAATTAGAGGATCGTATGTCTTCAGTTCTTCATAGCTCCAGGTGATGACATCCTTATATTCTATAAGCAATTTGAGCATGTCTTCCCTTTCATGTATACTATATGCTTTCCCAATCCTTACCATCTTGGGATCATCTTCCATTCCTAAATTTTATGAGTTTCATTCCTTGGTACCTTTTTCTTCAATGGTCCTTTTATTAAATTTAGATTCATCATGATAAAAAATGCACTCCAACTCGATTATCCCCTTAGGAATAGTATTGGTTTTTAAATTCAAGATTACATCTTCAACTTGAGTTGCAAAATTCTTAGGTGCATCGTCCAAGGTGTCATCTATTTCTTGTCCCTTAAAGTGGTTGCTACACATAATAAATTCAAGAATATGTTGATCATCCTAAAAAATTTGGAAGTTTGTGATATTGTTGGGAATAGATGGAGCAACAACTAATTCAACTATGAATCATTTTAACTTTGTTACTTCAACTGGTTGTAATGCATTTACTGAAATAGCAAGGGCATCTACTACCATGTTTTTCCTTCTTGGAATATACTTTATGTTCAAAGATTCAAAATCATCTAGTAAATCTCACGCCCTTTTCCCATAAGCAAGCAACTTCTTATCATTATAGGAATATAGTGATTTCACTTGTCGAATAACCAACTAAGAATCTGCTTCAACTATGAGAGTTGTAACTCCTTTATAAAGTGCAAAAAGATTTCTTCAAATTTATGCTTCATATTTTGTGACATTTTTAGTACATCTAAATTGCAATCAATATGTTGCATAGAAAGACTTACCTTTTCTAATGATTAACTCAATACCTACACTGGCTCTCGATTTGCATTTGGAATCATCAAAGAAAAGTGTCCATATTGGGATTTCCATGGGTTTTCTAACCTTATGCTTATTTGTCCTCAATTTTTCTTTTACTTGAGCTCGAAAGGATTTTCTCTTGGGTACTCACTATAAACTTTCAT
The DNA here is from genome assembly GCA_028749045.1 of Cupressus sempervirens. Lineage (NCBI taxonomy): Eukaryota > Viridiplantae > Streptophyta > Pinopsida > Cupressales > Cupressaceae > Cupressus > Cupressus sempervirens. The sequence goes on from CM053788.1 coordinate 323,513,026, forward strand.
GGGGTCAGCTTATTGATTTTCCACTATCATTCTTAGAAATCGGGAGCATATGTTTTTCTTGTTTGTCTCAAATTTCATCTATCAATTTTTCAATTTCATCTACATTGAGTTTAGGATGGATTACTATCGAAGTTCATCCTTAGCCTTTTATGTATCATCTTCTTCTTTGTACTTTGATCATTCCAAGTGGAGGAGAAGATAGACCTCCACCATTGGAAGAGGTATCATTATATGATGCATTTAGATCTTTAGTTTCCTCTTCAATCTCTTCAATAGTATTGGATGTTTTTTTAAGACTTTGGTTTTCTATAGGTTCATTTTGTGGATCATTGACTTTCTTTATTGCAACCATTTGTATTAACACCTTAGCAATTGCTTCTTGGCATGATGAGTATTCAAACTCTGAATGGCTAACTTTATGTAATCAGAAAAATCCTAGAAGGAAGAGGATATTAGGGTCAACTTATTCTCCTAGAAATTATAGATTAGCCATCACATGGTCTATGAATTTTGTTACAACCTCATCTTTTGCGGTTGAAATTATGGGGTCCATATCTTGATCATCTGGTTTTCTGCTTGAAGTTGTATCAAAAACCATCACCTTGTAGAAGCCTAAATTTGTTTGTAGGAAGGCTACCTCATTAGGGTTGTTGCATTTTGTGATCATCTTTTTTGACTTTGGCTCCACATCTATTTTTATTTGATTGTTGACACCTTTCCATGGTAACCAAAGTTGGGTGAAGTCCATGGAAAACCATCCCCTTAGACACTTTGTCCATTCTCTACTAAGGAGTAATCCATATGTCTCTAGGATATCAACCACATGTATATCAATGAAATCTTGAATCTATGGGTCAACTATTAACTATATCCACACATCCTTGAATATGCCAATGACCTTCACTTCTATTTTGTCCAACTGTATCACTATTCAATTGGTAGGTTGAGGGCTGACTCCTAACTTTTGTGCTATGGACAATGGCATGACATTGCATGAAGCTCTTGAATCAATAAGGAAATTGTGAATATTCTTCCCATAAATTATGATGCTAAGCAAAAATGCGGGCACCTCTACCTTGTCTTTAAACATAGTGGGCAATGCCTTCGCAAAATTAATTTTTTGTGATACTGTCTTTTGAGGGGTAGTATTCACATTATGGGAGGTCTTTGTATGATCCAGAGTCTTCATGAGAACTTCTTGTTGTTGTGGACAACTTTGCAACATGTCAAACATGGACATGCTAGCCTTTGTTCATTTCAAATCCTCTATCACATTTTACTTTTCAATAGACCAAGAAGGGTTTTTCAATATTGTTGGTACATTCACTTGGTTCTAATTTTTTTGTCCTCCATATGGTGATTTAACTAGTGTCAAATTGTTTCTTTCCCTTGGATTGAGAGTAGTTGGTTTTAGTGCTAGGAGAATTCCATTTGTCAAGGGTTCCTTTATACTTCTCAAGTTGTACATATTCTGATTGTCATTGAGAAAAGAAAACATCTCTTCATGTGGAAGGTCGAGTTCATGGCTAAATGGAAATGAAAATTCTTTGTTGAATGGATGCTCTACCTGTTACTTTCTGTAGAATCATAGGATTCTAATAACATAGCATTAAATTGCATAGGAGGAACATTGTTGTTTATCTATGGATTTTGAGTCATTTCTTGATTTCCATCATAGTATGAACCATCATTATTATGTGAATTTTGACCATCATCATATTTATTGATATCCGTGTACTAAATGTTATTGTTGTTAGTGTCTACAGGAATGCTTCCATTATTCAAATAGGTATTCCACTATCAATTTTTCCTTTGGAAGCTTTTATTGTGATCAGGAGGATTGAAGTTGTTCCCTACACTATTGTTTTTTCTATTGTTGTTCCTGCTATTATTGTTCCTACTAAACTTCCTATTATAATTTTGACCATAATTGTTGTTGTAGGGGCCAGTTTTGTTCCTTTGAAAACTATTATTTTTTCCCTGTGAAAACCTTAGATGAGTCAGCTTGTTTTTCATTTGTGAAATAGTCTTTTTCATCTGACCAAATTTAGAAATAAAGGTATTTTCTGCTTTAGCTAGTACTGCTACCTTTGGCTCAAAGAAGGTGGCTTTCAAAGGTTCATAACCTAGATATGCTAGAGTGGGGTTTTGTGGAGTAGGTGCTTATTGTAATGGAACTAAATTCATAGGTATGAATTGACTAGGCATGGTGGGTACTCTGGTAAGGTAGGCTTGGGCTGGAAGCATCAATCCTCCTCCATTAGGATTGGCTTGCTTAGTAAAAATTATTGCTTCTGTAAAGACCTTTTCCAATGTATCGATATTTGTTGTAGGAAGCCTTCTTAGAAAGATAGTAGTAATAGGGTCCATAGCATTTAGATAAATTTGAATAGCCACTTCAACTAGTATAGTATATGGTGTTTCCAATCTATGATATGCCATATAAAAGTGATGATAGAAGCACAAAACTATCTCGACTGGATCCCTCTTGATCGATATGAATTGTTGATGTATCATTGTTGGGTTGAAAAAAGTTTTAAATAGTTCTAAGAACAATTTTTTGAGGGTATCCTAATCTTCAATACATCCAGGTGGCAAATTGATGTACCAATCATAGGCAACTTCCCCCAAAGAGTAAGGGAATAAACAAAGGACCACATCCTTGTTAGCAATCTATTTTTGGTTGCAAATTTCTTTGAATACTTTAATCTGGTCTTCAAAAGTTTGTGTTTCTCCATAAATGAACCTTGGGAAAAACTTCTCAAGATTTTTAGGGAGGTCATGGAGTGTACCTCTCAAATTTATTGGTGAGTCTACAACATTTGCAAAAAAGGCCATTGGAGGATTTTTGTTGAGCTATCATTATGCACGATGCTAAACCGCAAGAATCCTTTTGAACTCCTCTCTTGAAAAGTCAATTATGTGAATTAACTCCAAGGTTATAGGTGATCTTATGACCTACTAGAATCCATTTAGTTAAAGATAAATGTGTTTGTTCATGAGGAGGCCTTTGCTAGTTCATTCGATTTTGGATAAGATGTAGAATCTATTCGCTGCTTCAAAATAAAACACACAAAAGAACTATGTATTTGTATTTTTTATATTTTCCAATGAATGTAATCTAACAATGCAAATAATATGAATTCCTAGACTAAAAAGGGGTTAGTAAAGAAAATAACAAGAACTTTAAAGAAAATAATGTGAAAGTAAAATCCTAATGGACATAAGCTATAAAAACAACATGTCTACAATTTAATCTTTTAAAGAAATTAGTGGGTAACCAATGAAAACATGAGTAGTGCTTCCTTGATTCCACTGATGTAGTCATCAATGGGAAATTTTAATAATCACATGATATTTCACTCTTCATCAAATCACAAGGCCACAAAAAGTGCGCTCATGCGAGACAAGGAGTTATGCAAGAATGATTTGATGATTTCTTCTCGAGCTAGATATGTTAGCAAAATTTGTTAAAATTGTAGAAAACACCAGAACTAAAAGAGATCGCAGAACTAGAAAAAAAGTAGTAAACTTTTGTCTTAATCACAATTTCATGAACATAAATTCACAAAACAATGACACATTTAGGCAAGAATCACTACACTCCAAATGTGAGCACTAAAAGCATAATTTTATTACAAAATAATGATAACCCCAATTACATATTACAATGGAGTATTTATAAGAAATCCTTTCCTCAATTTGTGTTGAGAGTGAGAGATATCTTCATGCAATAATATGCTTTTAATTCAATAAAACAAACTAATTATATACAAACTAAGAATCTAACTGGTTCTTAGTAGGACTCCATCAATTTTATATTCATTGATTGGATGCATGAGCCTTTACATGTCATAGAACAAAGAATTTATGAGAGAAAAAGAATAAAAAAGCCTTAGGTTGAAGTAGAAGTGTCTAGAAGTGTCAAAATTAGAAGTTGATCCTTCACTAGGTGTCTGTTGGAGTTAAACTATTGTAAGAATGTGTTTATGATGCATGGAAAGCTCTATTTTTGAAATTGGCAGTTAACTATTAGTGTACCTTTGAAAAAAGTGCACCAGCTCACCTATGCACTTGCACACCTATGTACCTACACACCTATGTACCTGCGCACCTATGCACCTCAAAAGGTCCAAAATCTCAAAATTTTGAGTGTCAAAACTGAAATTTTTGCTTCTAGGTTTTATTTCCCTTCATACCAAAGCTATGCCTGGATGTTTGACTTTGAATTTCTCAATTATCTTAGTAATGTTAGCTGCATTTGGTAGATCTAAAGAATCATATTTATCTTTGACCTTTTGTCTATAGTTGTCTACTTCAATACAAGTATCAACAAAATCCCTGAGTTTTGTATCCAACTCTAGCAAGGCTTCTTCTATTCTGAAGGCCTGTCAAATGTCATCATCACTTGAAGCTTCCTAAAAAATCTTCCAAAACTTCTCTACCTCTACCTCTATGGGCATTAATTTCTCCTACTCTTCATCCTTAGAAATGTCTAAACACACATCACTATAATGTTTCTCTTCCTCCAAAATTTTCTCTCGGGCTTGGTCCTTAAGTCGATGGATCTCCATGTGTAATGTTTCCATTACTTTATTACTATCTGCTATTTTCTCAATCCAATTATCAATAAATCTAATTCCTCTTCTATATATACATCTACCAAAATCCTATACCTCTACCCTTTAATAGCTTGTAATACTTATAAATCCTTACTCAAGCACATACTTCATCCATAATACTGAAATCTTGTTTGAAAATTACTACCATCTTGTTTACATTTTCCTGTTTAGCATGCAGTAGCTTAAGATTTCCTTGGATAATTAGGACACCCTTTTCCTCAAAACTTTCCTACCACTTCTGATAGGCTTTCAAAAATGGATTCAACTACACAGCTCCCCCATCTCTTCTCTCTAATGCAATGTTAAGAGTCTCCTTGGGGTGTTCTAGATCTAAGGGACCAACAATTTTGGCTAGATATCTTTTTAGGATTTCATTTTTCCTATGAAGTGTTCTGAGTTCAACCCCTTCTTGCTCCAAGGTTCTAAAAACCTCTTTTATCCCCACTGTGGCCATCAACCTGGCAGTATCCAATGTGGGCTTCCTAAGAATAACCTCTTTGATCTAATAGTCCTATGGTCCTAGATCTTCTAAATCTATATTAGGAGGAGGGATAGCCACTTGTGTGAACAAATCTTAGTTTTGGTCAATGTTGATAAAAGCCAATGGTCTTGCTTCTCTTGTAGGGGACTTGGGTTTGGTCAGAACTTTCATCAACTCATACATGTCCTCTTCATTGGTAGTGAATTGTGGATTTTTACTTCTTATCATTTCCTTTCACAACCACCTTGGGACTCATTCAATCAAGGGCCTACTTCTTGAGGATGAAGGATTTTTTTTTGCCACTACTTTCCTCTTATCATTCCTCTTTGGGGTTCTTTCTCTTTGTGAAGGCTCTCCTTCTATGGTTTCCATCTTAGTGGAGCCAAAAATTTTTACCTTAGTGTCTTGGGAGGTTTGCTAGGGGTATTCAACTATACGTCTCTCTTCAGACACTTCATTAGTCACTATTTATTGTGGCTCTTCCTCTTGTGAAGGCTCTTTTTGAACCTGCTCTTCTTTAGTACTTAGAGGTAAGGGAGTATCTGAGCCTTTTCCCACCACTGTGACTCATAATGGGGATGGAGGAGTAAGATTAGGACCCTATGATTTTGGTTGAATTTGTGTCCAATCCTCTTGTTAAGGCTCATCCATCAGCGTATCCTTGATCTTGTCCCTAATTAATTTTTTCCCTATGGGCATGAAGTCAAAATCTAACATTTTGTATATGTCATCAACCCCTACATTTTTCTCATGAACCCATTGTTTTACTTCATCCTCTAAAATAGTTATTTCCAAAGGTTCTTCTAGGGCTGATGGTGGTGTCATATTGGAACTTCTCCTCCTTTCCTACTCTGTGGCTCTTGCTAGCCCTATTCTCTTTTGTAATAGCACATCCTCCTCCTCATCTTCCTCTTCTTCTTCTCCCTCTTCAGGAATGGGGTCTAGGATAGATGGGAAAAGAACCATCCTCTTGATCACCATTTTCTTTTTCTTAATGGGGTTCTTAATCTTTCTTCATTTTTTGGAGGTCGAAGGGGATGCTTGTTCTACCTATGAAGGATGAGAGAATTCTTGGATTTCACCTTGTATTTCTACTTGGTTGGGTATAGCTGGTGACAATTAAGGGTCTATCTAGACTTGGGAAGCTCCAATATCTTCTAGCCCTTGGATGTTTTCTTCTTGCTACTATGGAGGTGTTGGGATTTCACCCTCTTCTAGTTTGACTCTTTGAGGATAAATTCTTTTTCTTTTTCCCTTTCCTTTCTTCTTTGGATGGTGATAGTATCCAACTAGTCAATCAAGTTGGTATATTGTTTCCAAACTTATTAGTGACTAGGCTACAAAGGTAGGAATAGTAACCTTCTTCCCTCTACCTTTGGCTGGGTGGGCCTGTGCATGGAAGACCACTATCTCAGGTATTGGATCAATTTTAAATAGTTTCCTAATCCAATCCTATGTCATCTTAATAATGTACCTTGCCCAATGATTAATATCATCATTCTCCTCCCTGTTAACCTCATTGTTCATTATTGGCCTTTCTCCAATCTTATCTGCATTGAATAGAGGGTCGAGCAGCTCCCCTGAGTCTTATTGTAGTATCTACAATGGAATTTAGACCTTCAAAGCCTTTTGTGCCACATAAAAAGTCATCCTACAATAATCCCTAATACGAATATCATAGTCATTTTTTGCATTCATCCAGTTATCATTGATGGCTTCTTCATGCTGAAATTCCTTGCTTGCTAGAGTTTAGACTTTCCTGATGTTGTCAAAGCATGGCCTCGGGGAATTGTACTCTTCTAGGGGATATTGATCCCATTTCCATTCAAAAGAAGGAATACCCTACTTCGTCTTTAATTGATAAAGCCCTATGATCAAAAGGTCATGTCCAACATGGTCTACATTGTTTCCTCACCCTGTCATATGCTGACTCAATTTGTTGAGCAATCTCCAATAGAACAAATCTATCACTAGGATATCTTGGGAGCTTCTTCAGGTTGACAGTGGCACTAGCTACCCTTAGATATGTGAGTATTTTAAACTAAATGTAATATGAGCCAAGTGTTGTTATCTATGTTACTGCACCATCAAATAATCTTTTTGCATAATCATCCTCTATGAATCAAAAGATAGCAAATATGAATACATCATTCATGATTCTGTATTCCTTACTTTGGCTTGAAAGATTCTTCCTTACAAATTGGGGATAGAAAATATATGGCCAAACACTTAGATCTTGCATGCTGCCTCTTCTATACAAATTGGGATAGTTTGTCACCCTTGCAACCAATAGATAAACCAAATATGAAGTCATATAGAACTTCCTTTTATCCCTTACTGCTCCCTGTTGCCCCATTTTTCATCCCAAATCCATAATGCAAAATGGAAAATGTCTTGTCATTGGTCAAGATTAGGTATGCCTAGGTATAGTTTTAATTTGTCTTAGGTATAAAGTTCCTCTATTGGATTATCCATTCTTCCCTTCCTTCGCATCACATGGTCGAGTGGGTTTTCCTTTTTGTTGTGACTTTACAGGTAGTTTAGAACCTAATTCAATGGAGATTCTTGTGTTTCATAATGATTTTCAAGAAGTTATTTTTGAGGATCAACTTTTTCATGACTTATCATAGTTTACACATAAAGAAAATGAAGCTTGCACAGAATCCAACATTGCCTTCTCCTCGGTAGATTTTCAACCCGTGAAGGCAATTTTATGCAAAGGTTAGTAAATGTGGTTTGTGGATTAAAACAAGAAGGAAATGAGTTGTTCTATGGATAGGTCATCTCTACATTATAGTCTTCCACCTTGGGAGGTACTCGAGATTCATCATAGTGCTTAGAATAATTTCTAGCGAAAAACTTTGGAGTAACTTCTCCATGGTAGGCTTTTGTCCCATGAAGGCAGTTTTTCAATAAAGGCATTCATGAGAGAGGAAAAAAAGTAAGTGGGTCCCTCTTCCACTTTCACAACCCCTTTGAGATTTTCTAAAACTTAGAGGCATATTAACTTAAAGGGTAAAGTGAAAATAAAGGCAAGGGTGGAAAAATAGAAGTTCCTTTCTCCTCGGCGGGTTTCCAACCCTAGAAAGCAATTTTTTGCATCTATTGAGATATCAAATCTGCAAGCATGTTAGACACTTAAATTGATCACAAGATACTTAAAGTTGGTAATGGAAACAAGTTAATCACATTTGGAAAGATATTTTGTGTAGAATCTAGCTAAGCAGATATTTCCTTATGGAGTACTCTATTCTTAATTCTCTGAAACTTGGTGAAAAATAGGAAAGTAAGCATGTAATAAAAGAAAATTATTGTTGGGCGATTGGAAATAGTGAAAATACATGGAAAAATCTGTCAAAAACTCTCACATTTAATGATCCAATAGATTTATCCTTTAATCCACTCATGTGGTGTGGATCTTGAAGATTAATGGGTGAATTAGGATTTCTATATAGAGGGAAACATAACAGATTTTCAAATTACCACTTTCTTTATTGAATTGTTATGTTGTTGGATTTTATAGCATTTTCAAAGCTAATATACTTGCAAATTTTATTCTCTACACTACTTTCAATTTTGAGCTTTCAATTCACTTCTATCTCAAATAAAATGGCAACTAGATTCACTAGTTTTGATGGGCTAAATTGAATTAAGTCTACATTTTAGAATGTTACAGACACCTCACTTTGTTTCTTTGACATGCAAGATTTTCAAAAGAGACTAAGGTTAGAACCAATTCACCCGATAAAAGAAAAGCTCTGAGGAAGCAGGCTAGTGGAGGCAACTAGATTTTTGGTGGTGGTTCAAGCTCCTGAGTTGATTGTTGAATGTATAAATCATTACAACCCAGACACCAGACAAATTTTATTGCCTGACCATACAATTTTAATCTCTATTGATAGGCCAACTATAGTAAATTGCCTCTGAGTTCTAGAGCAAGAAGAATTTTTTGAGTTGATAGTAGGAGGAGCTATGTCTAAGTTTTCCTTGAAGAAAATGGTGTGGAGAAAATAAATCATGAGGTCTTGGTTCCAAAAGCCATGAGGAGCTAAGAGTAAGGTTCCTAAGACTCTATTCATCACCGATCTCAAGCCCAAGATTGTAGACATTCTATTTCTCTTACATTGATTGAAAGGTGAGGTATAAGCACTCAATTTTATTGAACAATATTTCTTTTTCATACAAATAATCTATTTAGATACACATTATGTTGACTGGGCCTATGAGGTAAGTGAGTATCTATCTAGAGTACTTAGTTTTGCCAAGTTTTACAACACATTTTACATGTTGTCCTTCCTAATTTATATGTTAGCTTCTCTACAATTGTGGCTAGGCCTTCCCAGAATAGAGAACATCCCTAATGATGTGAAAAGCTATGAATTTTATCCATGCTTGCAATTATAGAATAGCTATTTAGAATATGTCAGAGTTAATAATTCATTTACAATGAGAATTTGTAGGGAGCTCCAAGGATGGTCGAAGAGGAGGTTCAACCTAGAAGCAATGGAAGCCATTAGTTAGTTTGGTAGCTATTTTATTCAGTTCTCATCCTTTTCATATTTACATCTTGCAGCTTTCAACAAATTTCCCTTGAATTTTCCTAGATACCCAAGTGATCTAATTGTGTTGATAGTGATTGTGAGGCAAGAAATCCAAGTGAATTTGCTAAGTATAAGTTTGAAGAAGAAAGGGTATGAATTCCCTTTGAAAGTTGGAGCTTACAGTTGTGAGTCTCATTCTGATGCTAAAAACATGCTCAAAGCATTCAAGGATAAGTAGAAGCTAGAGGAATATGGGGTTGTGAGACCTGTGTTCAATCCAAATGGGTACGCCAGAGGGGTGTTACAAATTGGAAGTGTGATCAAGCATGTCACCACTATAGAAAATTATTGGGCCGATTGCAAGGATGAGTTGGAGAGCCAAGATTGTGCTTTTGCCAAGCTCATGGTGAAACAAGTAAGGATATATGGTATTGATCTCAATGTTGAAGGATTGGAGGATGATGGTCAAAATATGTATAGCAATACCTATTTGACTAAGTTAAGGGGGATTCCTATCAATTTTGAGCCATATGTAGATGTGGAAGAGAATCTTGATATCATGATGGCTAGGATCATCAAGGGAATAGGGAAATGGGTTGAGTGGACAACCTAGAAGTGTTAGAGCAAGGGTGCATCCACTCAAGCTTCTCCAATAGTAGCAACACCTACTTCATCTCATAGTGATATAGTAGGTGTGACCATAGCTTCCACTCAAGGGCCAACTAAACCTTTAGGAGGAGGTGATCAACCTCCAAAAAAGAATGTCCCTATAGCTAAGACCTACCATGACGGTTCTCTCCCAGTCATAGGAACCCAGACTGGTACTGAAGAAAAGAAGATGGAAGAGCCAAAGGACAATGCCTCCACTCCAGTCCCATCCCCTCATACTACTCCAGTTCCATCTCCTCATACTACCCTAGTTCCTTCTCCTCATACCACTCCAGTTCCATCTCCTCATCATAGCCCTGTTCCATCAGTAAATGATTCACTTCTAAGGCCAAGTGGTTCCTCTATATAGATAGTAGACTTAGGGGATGAAAAGAGTAGAAGCAGAAAGTCTACTAAGTCAGATGAAGCAACGAGGAAAACTTCAAAAGTTGAGAAGGGTGAGACTTCTTCTAGGTTTATCTCTAAAGACTCAAAAAATCCTTTCTCTTCAACTATTGTAACAATAACTCTAGTTAAAAAAAAGATGTTCAGTATTGAATCACTTGGAATGGCTTCCAAAGTGATAGGAATAGATTCCTAGTTGGAAGATACTTGAGAAAGGAAGAGAAAGAGAAAAGATGAAAGTTCTTCCACAAAAGATACTATATCTCTCACAGTCTATTATGGGTTTGCATTGACAAAATTTAAGAAGTAAAAGACTTTGTCAATACTTGGGAAAGATCTAGAAATAGGGCACTTGACAATGGAAATAGCCAAGACAAATAAAGGAAGGAGAATTGAGGACATGATGCCTGATGATTTCACTCTGCATTCAATCAATCTTGGAGAGGCTAGACATGACACAAAAGTTGGCTTGTGGAGGTCAAGTAATGAAGTAATAGAAGGACAATTAGAAAGTCTTAAGTTATCAAATATTAGGATGAAAGCTGAGATAGAAGAATTGAACAAGTTCATCAGGCAACTAGTCACTCCATTGGTAACTATCTCTGGTGTGTCTATAACCCATACTCCTACTAAAGCTGAAGTGAAAGCCCTCATTTCCTAGCTCCAAGAAGATAGGCATTATGGTCAAATTGGTAAAGAATGGATCGAGAAACTCAAATTGGAAGGATTCATAATCATAGAGCAGATTGGTAATCTTATCTTAAGATTGGAAACAAAAAAAGATAACATTATATCAAATAGCAATACTCGGCTATACAACGGGTGAAATGTAAAGATTGCATCTCCCTCTTGAAGATGATCATCCAAATGAAGGCCATAGAAGTAGTGGAAGCTAAAATCCTACCAAAGGGAGATGAGTCTCTATTTGAGTGGCTTCAAAGCATGTAGTTTAAAACAAAGATGATCTAGTCTACAGAAAAAGGGTTCAAAGAAATAGAGGAAAAGGTAAAGAAGACATAGGACAAATGATTTGAACTTATGAGGGGATTACACACAAAATCTCAAACTAGTGGCCAAGGAAAAGTACTTATTGGATTCAATTCCATGAAGGAGAACTTTTCTAGATTTCTAGATAGTTTGTTAGATATAAACTTCCATAGTCAAGGTAGGATCATTGAACTACAAGCACTTAGTGGATGTATACACATGGCCAAAGGGGAACTACCAAATTAGTTCAATGTTGTGAAGGAATTGGCTAGAGAGCATTCTAAATGGCTCTTAAGTTATACCAATATCCATGTACCTAGGCATGAAGAGCTAATTTGAATTATAGTTGTTGCTAAGGTATATAGAGCGAAAACAAAAAAAGGGAAAGAAGTCTAAATGATTTACATTATGCCCTCTTTTCATTTTCTTTTGTAATTTTTGTAATATGACAAAATGGCATCTTGCCATTTGTCATTTTCAAAAGATTAACTAATTAAGATTCTATTGTAATGATCATCTCAAAACTATATATGTATGAAATTTAAAGATCAATGAAAGGTTGGCAAATTTTTGGTGTGAAGTACTTTTTGTTGCAGACACAATTGAATGGTATTTTATGTCAATTATTTTCTATTCCAATTTGGATTAGTTTAGATCTTATGTTCTTCTCTTTTGTTTGAATCAAAAAAAGGAAATAACAGAGTTTCACTTCCCCTATTTTGAAACAACAGATGAATGTGATAGGCATTATTATTGTTTATTCAAAGAGAAATCCTTCTAGCATTTCTAGTTTATTAGTCACAATTCAGATTCAAATTAGCTTAGTTCAATATTAGTTATTATTTGGATAAACTTTATGAATTCATAAAATGTGTGAATGCATAAACCCATTTTGATACTCAAAAATTTCTATTCGCTTGAGTTAGATTCTATTTAGGTCTAGTTTGGTTATGCCTCTTTTGTTATCAGGTCAAGAACATACCCCCGAATTAGTTTAGGAAGAAAACATAATTCACTAAAGATCCTACATAGGGAGCTATACCTATCAATTTATAAAAAAGGCTATTTATCTATAAGTGGCTTTTCAACTCTTTGTAACTAGATATTGTTCCAAACTTGGGTATTAAAGGGTCATAATCAAAAGAACAAATTTCTTTACCAACACTCCTAATTTCTCACATAGAGTTTCACTCAACATGGTGTTCTAGTCAAGTGGCAACTTCACCATCTTAATAGTCTCAATGAAATGTATCATGAAGACATTTAGGTATCCAGCTATAGTTAGACCCATCACCCTACAAAAAATAATGATTGAGTATCCAATATCATCTTTCATGTATCCCCTTGTCATATCCGCCTTACTAGTTACTTTCCCCAAAGGAGTCTTCTCTATTAGATAAGAGGACTAGATGATCTTAGAAGCCTCTTTCAAGTGCTCTTTGTACCTTTTTGCTACTTCATTGGTCCACCTGATAAATTGATTCGCCCTTGAGAGATGGAATACTCTTTCAATGTTGTTAGGTTAGAGGTCAAAGGAAATCTCTCTTGTAACACTCTTCACCACCCTTTCTTCTGGAACAAAGTGTTGTGCAAGTGTCATTATGAGCTCCAAGTATTGCACTAACATGGGGTGTGAAGTTGCAATTACTAGCCCTGATTGGATTAATGTAAAAACTATAGCCAACCTCTTAGTGGGTATATTGCAAATCCTTAGGAACACTCCCAAATTAGTGTGTACCAAATCTATGTCCCTAATTAAAGAGTAGTCATCTTCGAATCTTGACTTTGATGGAACACCTTGGAATTTGAACACAATAGGTTTTGGTACCATTTTCTCATCTGATGAAGATGCCATTATATGTGCACAAAAGAGAAGAATTTCCATTAGTCTAAGGTTGGAGGAAAAACAAATGAATTGTCCCCTAAACTTAACTTGCACAACCCCCAAAAATTTAGATACCTCAAAAAACCACTAGAAAACCCTATTTTCAATAAAAACCAATTGACACACTTGGCACACTTTTAAAACCACATTCTCATAAGGTGTGCACTATCACACTAGATTAGGAGTGCTAATGTGCACCTATCCTTGGGTTTTATGTTTTGGCATGTATAAGATTAGGTGCACACTAGCACACCAAGTTAGGTGCGCTAGTGTGCAACTGACCTTTGGCCATTTTTTTAGTTTTATGTTTTGGATTTGGGTGTGCACTAGTGCACCCAAATAGGTGCATGAGTGTGCACTAAATTTGGTTTTTTCTTCTTTTATGCTTTTTATGTTTTTTGAATTTGAGCACATAAGGTTTGGTGTGCACTTGTGCACCAAATTAGGTGCTCTAGTGTGCACCATCCCTCAGTATTGTTTGAGGTTTATTTTCAAACTTAATGAAGAGAGTTTGGTGCACATTAGCACACCTAACGATGTGCAATGATGTGCACCAACTAGGTCAACATTTTTTTTTTCAGGCTTTGCAGAGTGGGGTGGTGCACAATAGGTGGAAAGTGAGGGCTGAGAAATGTGCACCTAACAAGGTGCAAAAGTGCAGAGTTTGTAGAGTAGAGATCGAGTGTGCAACAGTTGTGGCATGGGAGCAATGAAATGTGAAGATGAGAAAATAAAAAATGAGGGAAGAGGGGGGGTCTTATAGACCCTAGGTTGAAAAGGTACCATAGAGCTATGTTGCTATGGAGTTGTGCAACTATGGAGTTGCGCAGATGCAGAGCTGCATAGACGTGCAACTCCAGGTCAATATTAATCTTTTAGGTGCACTAGTGCACCTCATGAGGTGTGCTTAGTGCACACCATTAATGCTCATGATCTTTAGCCTTTTTTGCTCAAATATTTGATCTTTTCATCCTTTAGGGTTTTGATAGAACCTAGACACAACCTATGAGGATATGTAAGACTCAAAACAAACTTGAGACCCTAGACTAGAGCCTCAAAAAAGTCAAAAAAATGAAATAAAGGGGTCCCCATTCTTGCTAGGGAATGGGGCGTGCATTGTGGAACCACAACATTGGCTAAATATGTTGCTAATACCTTAAAAATGAAATATGAACCTATTGTTAAAGATGTGTTACAACTCGATGGTAGCACTATCAAGACCATGGAAATCCTTAGGAATGTTGAAATGGCCTTACATGCCTATCTAGGTTGTGTTGTAGTTCAAGATATATCAATCGCTGAAGTCAAACTGCATTTTTCCATTGTCTATTAAGGGTTTTCACTGCTCAAATAGGTGGCTGCATATCTTTTGATTGGTCATATATGTTTTTTAGAGCTAGATATGGAACCAAGGCTTCGATTAAAGTGGAAACATTAGCCCTCCATCATATCAAGCCTTATACTTCTAACCTCATCAATATGAATTGCACCATCTTGGAGGTGGATGATAATGATATAGAAAATTAGCCCGTCACCTCCTTATCTAATACACTTGATTTCCTCTTAGATGAATGGGCTAATACTTATCAATTTGATCCCATATTGGATACCTTAGGGACTATCTTGGGCACATATTGCATATTAGAAAAGAATTCTCTTGTCCCTAACTTGATGAAAGTCAAAGAAGATACAAATGGAATATGGAGCATGTACTTTGATGGATCAAGAAACAAGAATGATTTAGGGGCTGGTGTAATGTTGGTTTCTCTCGCATTAGAAAAGTGCTATTTCTCATTTAGGTTGCAATTTAGTTGTATTAATAATGTGGTTGAATATGAGGCTTTGATTTAGGGTCTCTTATTTACTTAGAAAAGAGGAATCTAGGCATTGACTGTGTATGGGGATAGTAATTTGGTGATCAATCAGGTGAAAAATAAAAATATCACTACGAATAATTTTCTCAAGTCTTACAAACATAGGATATTGGATTTTCTTGAAGATTTTAGTGCATTCAATATTCAAAGAATTCCTAGGAAAGAAAATTGACATGCTAATAGACTTGTGGCAGTGGGTGCATCTCAAGATGTCCCAAGAAGCCTCAAAGATCAAAAGAGACAGAGAATTAAGATAGTAATTAGACCCACTATCCCTGATAATGATATCAATTGGAAAGTCTTTAAATCTAATGCACAAATTGTGAGTTTCTTGCAAAATGATGTAGAATTTTCAAATAGAAATCAAGTGAGGTTTGTATGGAAAGAAAAACATCAACCTCAACTCCAAAAAGTTACTAAAGGGTCTTATTACCTTAGAGAGTATCTTCAACCCTAATGATCAAGCAAGGGAAAGAAGCATGAATCTTGCTGCAAACAAAGGAGACCATGTACCAATCGCAGTCACTATTGGAAAAATGTTAAACTTGGGAAAAGTATATTTTGAAACTGAACAAGAAAATTTTGCTAAGAATTCAATGATATATTCACCTAGACATATGATGATTTGAAAGGATTTGATCCTAGCTTGTTTCAATGTACTATAGATTTGGTAGATAATGTCAAGCTTGTAAGGTAGAAATAGAGGCTAGTAAACCCCAAGATTGAGCCCCTTATGGGAAATGAGTTGTCCAAATTAATTGAGGCTAATATCATTTTTCCTATCAAGCATTCCTCTTGGGTGGAAAACCTTGTCCTTATTAGGAAAAAGAATGGAGATATTAAACTGTGCGTAGATTTTAGGGATCTTAATCAACCCTCCCTTAAAGATCACCATCCCCTCCCTTCTATGGAAGAAATATTGTCTAAGGTAAATAGAGAGATTCTCCTTCTTGGATGGGTTCTTAGGTTATAATCAAGTGTTGGTCAAAGAGATTGACAGATATAAAATTGCTTTCACTACTAAATGGGGTACTTATGCCTATAGTAAAATACCATTTGGGGTAACAAATGTAAGTGCCACATTTCAAAAATTGATGGAGATGGCCTTCAAAATCATGATTGAAAAATTTACATTGGTCTACCTTGATGATATCACAGTATACTCAAGGAATGTAGTAGAGCATTTTGGTCACCTTAGGTAGGTATCTATGAAATGTAGAGAGTATAGGGTGTCCCTGAATCTAAGCAAGCATGTCTTTGCCACTAATCAAGGAAAATTATTAGGGCATATTGTATCTAAAGAGGGTCTGACTACTGACCTAGAAAGAAAAAAGGCAATACTTGCCCTCACTCTCGCTAGCCACAAGAAGAGTCTACAAAGTTTTCTTGGTATGATTAATTTTGTAAGAAGATTTATTCCTATCCTAGCTACCATGATGAAACCTCTTGTAGCTATGCTTAAAAAGAATATGGCCTTCTCATGGACTAGGGAAGGGAAAGTAATTTTTGAGGATATCAAGGCAACCATAGCTGTAGCTCCCACTCTCATTAATCCAAATTTTGATAAGGATTTTATCCTTTATAGCTTGGGAGGTGAGTCAAGTATTTATGTTGTCTTGATGCAACTAAATGAAAAAAATGAAGAGTAGGCTATTTTTTTTTCAGTGAAGAACTCAAATAATATGAAAACAAATATAGCTATGCGGAAAAGCAAGCTCTTGTAGTCATAAGAACCTAAAGAAATTTAGGCACCTACTATCTCATAAAAAAATCCACTTATTGATTCCTCATGCTTGCATAAAATATTTCTCATTGAGCAAAGATATTAGTGAGAAGAGGGCTGGTTGGATCACCAAGGTAATGGAATATGACATGGATATTCAAATCACCAAGCTAATACAGGGAAGGGGATTGTACAAATAGATGATCTCATCTCATGAGATTGAAAAAGAGGTTGTCTTGGTATTAAGATACCAAAAAGAGACAATAAATGACAATCCCAAGGGTTGGATGGATTATATGAAAGCCTACTTGGTTGGGAATGGGTATCCTCAGGGGCTGGATAAAGCTAGGAGAAGATAATTTAGGCTACAATCTATTCCTTATGCTATAATTGATGGTGTTATTTTTAGGAAAGACTTAAATGGAGCCCTACTAAGATGTGTTGATACATATCAAGTAGAGTGAATAGTCAAGGATCTTCATAATGGTCCTGATGGTGGCCATTTTTTAGCAAGGACTACTGCAATGAAAATTATGAGAGCTTCTTACTAATAACCCTCCCTATTCTATGATTGACACAAACATGTGAGGAGATGCAACAAGTATGCTTTCTTCTCAGGTAAGAAGAGACTTGAAACTCTTCCACTTCATCCCATCCAAGTAGATAAATCCTTTTCTTAGTGTGGACTAGTTTTTATTGGTTCCATCAATCTTCTTTCTAGCTTTGGTCATAAATGGTTTCTAGTAGCTATAGACTATTTTACAAGATGAATAGAAGTAGTAGCACTAAGAGATGCCTCAAAACCTTTAGTCATTGAATTCCTTGATGGGATTGTAACCATGTTTTGTGGCCCTTCAACTATTCAGATAATGCTAAATCATTCATATGAGCTTAGATGTTTACATGGGCACTTGATTGTGATATTTATTTGAGCACATCCTCTATCTATTACCCTTAGGGTAATGGCTTGGCTGAGTCATCTAATAAGAATTTGATCAGAATCATTAAGAGGATGGTGGAGGATAACCAAAGGTGTTGGCATTAGATGCTAATGACTCTACTTTCGGCTGATAGAATCACACCCAAGAGGGCCATAGGAAATTCTCCCTTTATGTTAGTCTATGGTAGGGAGGCTAGGCTTCTTATCTCATTGGAGTTTCATGCTCTTGAGTTGGCTCATTAGTTAGAATTGATTGAAGATGATGCTATGTCTGTAAGAATAGTAGATCTAATTGAGATAGAGGAGAAAAGAGGTCAAGCATTCTAGACCTTAGATATACATCAACAATAGATGAAGAGGAGCTTTGATAAAAAGGCTAAGGTCATAAATTTTAGGGAGGGTGACCTTGTGTTGAAATGGGATCCAAAAAGAGTAAAGGCTAGGAGACATTCAAAGTTTGATGCCTTATGGAGTGGCCCCTATGTGATCATTAGTTGTAAACAATCTAATTCCTTTTAGTTGAGAAAGCCTAATGATGAAGTCTTGCCCATTGCTATTAATGGATATACCTTAAACCCTATTTTTGATGATTGTCATTATCTGATGTGCATAGTTAGAGTAGTTTTGCTTTCTTGTTCTTTCCTATTTTCAAGAAGTGCACAAACACATGTTTTGTTTTTTAAAAGAGGGGTGTGGTTCTACAATTTATTTTGAAAGTTGCAGAAGAAGAAGATTTGTTATAGAATGAAGTGCAATAGAGGTGGTAAACTAATGAGTTTATGGTTTCTGAGACTCTGTAGCCCAATGGATCTTTTTGAATGGTTACTAGTCATATGCTAAGTAGACTTGCATCCCCCTGAATCACCAAAAATTTTAATCCATAATTACCTCTCACCAAAAATCAAATTCAAACAAAGATCAGTTTAATGATCACCTAGGATGCTCATGAAATAATGTAACAACTAAGTTATTTTTTTCATTTCATGTTATGCCTCAATATTTTAAGTCATGACCATGTGATTTTCGTGGTCACAAATGGTTGAGTACTGACTAAGGTTAAGGCTATGAAAGTGAAATCTACTTTGATTTTTCCCAATCACACGATCATGTTGACATGCTACTATTTGAGTTATGACAATGCGACAAAGTAAGATTTTTGATGTCCAAATTATATCATGTACTATTACATCATTCAGATATGCAACCAATGCATAATCACCACATATTGAGAGGTGGCTAAGCCTTGAGTTGAAATCAAGTAATTCCCTTTGTTTCACTTGATTGCAAAGGTCAATTAGTAATACTAGTTCAAGGTGGTGAGGCGGTGATGACTAGAAAATCACATTTTTGCAAGTGAGGATGCGATGATGATAATTGAACACAAGACATAAGGATTTGGTGCTGATAGGATGACATAATGATGATAAATTTTTGGTCCATATAGAATAATTTAATGGTTAAGTCTTTGTTGAGAAAAGATCATGATTGAGTTGGATGTCACTAATAGTGGGAGCAGTTCCTTGAGAAATCTTTCTAATTCCCTATAACCACTTTCATTGATCCCTAGGATTGATAAGTGCAAAGAAATGCTCCACCATTTTTTTTTGATCCATTCATTTAGTTAAAGATTAAATAACCATCATTCCTAACCTCTCAAAGATTTGTTTGGTAAAGAAGTGATCCTTTCATACATAGATTTATACAAAAGTTATATCTTGCTAGTTTTTGTATTGATTTTTTCTCTAGAGATTTGATTGTAGTGGTTGATTTTTCATCCATGTCATACTAGAACTATAAAGGAAAAAAATCTAATCTTTCTCAAAGTCATATTTACTCTATTTCTTTAGTACTACCTTGGCATGCTACTATAAACTCCCTTTTGCCTTTGAGTTATATGACTTCATGCCTTATCTCTTTCAACCATCATTGTACTATGTACATTTGTTTTCCTCTCTTCAAAATACTACAAATATCTATAATCTACACTTTCTGTATCTTTTTAACTTGTGAATTATAAAAAGTATGTCTTCCTTGTGTCATTCATATGGTTGTCTGATCTATGTGTAGTTTATAGATTAAAGTAGGGTTGACTCCATATATCTTTAGACTATCATAATAATAGCATTGTGCATGTATGGGTAGAGACTAATTTGGAAACCCTATTTTGGTGAATCACTTCTTTAGAATAGATTAGGTAGTTTCTTTTATGTATTCCATCTCCTTTTCCTCTTCAAGAATAGTTTAGGTGCATCTTAATAGTAAAGGAAGTTGGCCTTCTCTAGAGATTCAATGTAATAATTCAAGTCCTATAGCTTGGAGGTTGTTTCCATGTTTCATGAGGCTACCCTAAAGTAAGACTTTGGGCAAGGATGAAAGCTTTTGTGACAACAAACACTAGTGTAATTAATATGTCAAAGAATTATGTGATGCATACCAAAACCAAGCACATTGCTATAAAATATAACTTTTTTAGAGAATGGATAAAATATAAAGAGGTAAAATTGGAATATGTAAATACAAAAGATAAAATTAGAGATATATTCATTAAGCCAACCTAAGGATGTATTTTTGTATCTAAGAGATAATTTAGGGGTCATTCCCCTATCTAAAGCTCACTACATGAAGTTTAGTGATGCATCAACCAGAGCATGTTGAAGATCAATTACTTGATGCAGTATTAACAAAGGCATATTACAAATGAATTAGTACATGAGGTTTAGTGGTATATATTGAATATTTTCTTTGGCATTAGATGTAAAAGAGGGAGAAGTTTGCTGTCATATCTCACAATTTTTTTATCACTTCTAGAAATGACAAAGGGGGAAATATAAAAGGTAGAAATTTGCTGACAGAAGGACAAATTGAAAGTAGAGGGAGTTCAAAATCATAGAGGGAGTTCTCATGATGAGAACTAAAATGAAACTAAGGATATGTTCTTTACTTTATTCTAGCTCTAAATTTTCATTTCATTATGACATGTTATGTTGGCATCAATACCAAAGAGGGAGATTGTTGAAAATAATTGATTAATTGTGTATTGTCTTTGATGTTACAAAAAATGTCATATCATTGCCAATTAGTATATCCCAAGCTCACTCAAGAATTGAAGATAGTTTCTTATGTGTGTCAAGCATTCTAGAGTTTGCCTCATTTAGAATATAGTTTCTACTGAGTTCATTTGAGTGACAAATCAAAGTTTGCAAAAGTTGTGTTAACTGAGCTCACTCGGTTAATGAAGGAAATGTTGGATGGAACTAGTGTTAATAAAGCTCACTTGGTTAAGGAACTTTGTGAATATGTAGTATTAACTGAGTTCACTTTGTTAGCATAGGAAAATCATTTTGTGTTGGTATCTACCCAGCAAGGTTGGCTAATGAAGGATTTTCTTTTTTTGGCATATTGAGTTTAGTTGAATTGTTTGTTGGTTCTAGCCAACTAAGAAGCTGAATATTAATTATCCTAAGTTATATTCAAGCTGAATTAACAATATGTAAGATATAAATATAAGGTCAAGTTGAGGATTGAATGAGTGGAACAAAATTGAAGATTTGATGATGCTTAGAGGAATAAAATTAGAAGGATAAGAAAAATATCCTTTTTGAGTTGCAAATATACATTCAATAAAAAATGTTCAAGTATAAAAGCCAAAATTGAGATCTATAATCAATAATTTAGTTGCATCAAAAATTAGGTCATCTCTTTATTACTCTCTAACCATTGTAGTAGTGATTTAAATCTCTTAACAGAGTTGGCTTAAAAACTATTTCTAAATCCTCTAATAAGGTGGCATTTCTATTGAATTGTCTAAATACCTCTAGGAAGGCCACTCCTAATAGGATGATTAAATCTTCTAACATAGTCACACCTAACAGTGTTTTTTAAACCTTTAATAGGGTTGTCTCCTAATAGGGATCATTTTAGAAAAGTAAAAATTAGTAATTAGTTAAAATTGGTGGTTCTTCCCAAATTGGGTTTCACATTAAATATTGGTATCAATTGTGTTCATACTTTTTCTTTTATGTGTATGAAACTAAGTTAAAGTAATATCTATCACAAATTATATCTTAAGATTTTCATGTTAACCATTTGCTAAGCTATTTTAGTGTTTACTGAATTATAATAGTTTGTTTGTATGTTTGCCGAGTTTCAGCAAATTTTAGTTTTCATAGAGTTTCATCTATATTGACATCTAAGGGATCTAGGATTTATTTTTGTGGTAACTAATTTACCCCTCCCCTCTCAGTTAAACAATAAGTTCTTGGTGGTTGTTGGCTAACTTACATCTAAGATATAATAAAGAGATGCACAGATAGTTAGTGACAAAGGATAGTTCACTGATGATGTCAACAAGTGCATAAATCCTAGTATCAAATGTGTGAAGTTTTCTATAGATTGTGAGCCAACAATGCTATTGCAATTGTAATTAAATAATTATCTTATTATAATTAATTGGGGAAGCATCAAGGTCAACTCAAGAAATTATTACAAAGATATGTTATAAAGGAGAGATATTTTCTTTGAGTGTAAGAATGTAATTTAAGTATTGTGATCATTGTTGAAGTGCAAAGTGTGAAAAGGAACATAGTTCTTACTGAATGCATGTAAGAAATCCAAGGGATGATTGGATGTGAGATTTTTTATTTGGTTACAAGATCAGAAGGATTAGAGGTCCAGTTGATAGGATTGAGAAAGAGGAAGGAACAATATAGTACCATTCTATTATTCTACAAATAATAATACAAAGATTATTTTGATAGTGGGTTCATTGGTCTTTCCCTTGAAGCCATTTGGGCAATGGGTCTAGCTATCTTTCATAACTCCTAACGAGGTTGGCATAGCTCCTAACAGGGTTGGAATCTCCTATCAAGGATGCATATGTATTAAACATATTCATAGACTCCTAACAGGGTCCATCCTCTAACCAGGAATATTTATATTACTATATCATCTTGTGGGTACCATCCCCACCAGGGTTTTCCCTCTGATCAAGGGTTCCCTTAGTTAACATAAGTGGTGTTATTGTGTATGAGTATCTTATTTTGGTTTTAATTTATATTACTCATATAGTTATTTTTGTCTAAGGTTGATAATTGTGATATTAGTTGTGATGGTGTAAATAAATATTTACTATTTACAATTTACTTAATTTTACTTAGGATAATGCAGTTTTATATTAGTTTTCATGTAGAGACTTAGGAATATGCATAGTCATATGAGTTGTCTTGTTAAAAACACAAGAGCTAGCAACTTATTTGAGCACATGGTGTCTACAACATCACTTTATGAGATACACCTATGTAAACCTATCCTCTCACCATCGCACAAAATCCTATTTTCAATGGAGTATAATCCACTCTTGGTAGACATTTACTTAGTTGTGGTGTTTATCTCTTTGTCGACTCCTAGTCATTCTAGTTACCTTTATATACAAGGCACTTCTAGTGTGTATTTATCTCATATCCAATCATCCAATCATCTAATATCCATTATCATTTTGATCATTATTAAGATTCTCATTTGATCATCATTTGTCTCTCTTGTGCTATCTACTAAGATTCTTGATCTTGGTTTTGAATTATTTCCTTAGGAAAATTCTTACATGGTATCAGAGACATACGAGTTTCATTGCATAGCCATTGGAGAGTTTTTCTTATAGGACAAGATTGGAGCTTGCTACTACAAATTAGATACTGGCATCATATTCAGAAGGTCAAAAAACCCCCAAATCAACTTATGTTTCATCAAAATCAGACATCTGATATGAAATCTAGAGTCAATTGATTTTTGGAGGTATGATGATGGTGATTCAAGAAAAATTATTACAAAGGTGATTTTCAAACAGTGATATCTCCCTCATACAAACTCCTTTTTTCAAGCAATTGTTTTGGTTTGAGGTAGAATTTCATGATCTACACATTGGTGCAGGATGTTTGAGATCTTGGTTCCTAAACCTTTTTGCAAATTGAAAATCTTGATTTTTGAAACTTCAAAGGCTTATTTTGGGCTCATCTGGACACATATTCAGGTGTTATTTTTTTGAGTGCATGATTTTTTGTCTACTTTCTAGATATGGTATTAGTTTGGAGTTTTTTTTCTCATTTTGGCCTATTAGCACTTGTAATTAATTATCCTTGAGAGGTCTTGTGTCTTATCTTGTTCATTTTGATATAGCTTCATATTTTTTATTTTGTTCATCAAAATTAGAAGTACACTTACACCCAAAATTGGTAAGTGGCCATTGTAATCACACTAAATATAAAGTGCCAAATCATGCATTGGGTGGAGGGTGGCGGGGCGGGTGTTTCTTTGATTTCTTTTTTTGCATTAAGGGGGTGCATACATTATTTGATCTCATGGAGTCATGTAAAAACATGTCACTTTGGTCTAAGATTCAAATTGACAAAAAGGAACTATCAGAAATGGAGTGCTTTGACGATTGATCATCTAAGAGAAAATAAGGAAGTGTTTCCTTATCTATATTCAAAGATATTTCCACCTAATACTAAGTGGGGATATCTTTCTCTTCTTTTTGATTTTATTTATAATAGTATGAGTAAGGAATCTTTTGCTCCTCTAAGTAAGGCAAGTAGTCTTCATGACATTTGGATGTGTCTCTGGGAAGCATATGGAGATCCATGAGTCCCTCCATTACCAAAGAATATTCTACCTCTAGTCACTCCAGTTGTGGTACCTAAAACTCTAGTTGAGATCATGCCTCCTAATGCTCATGTTGCTTCTATTGATCCAGTTCAAGCCACAGATGGTCCTAATTCAATGCAGTAGGAAACACCATGTATTCCTATTTTAGCTTCATGGGATGACTTCCTTCTAGGTATTGTAGTGTTTTTTGTGGAGTCTTACATTGAATATGTGGGAGACATTATTGATGACATCCATCTTCTCTTTGTTGAGGAGAATTCTTCTTCCCTTATTGCGAGGGAACACTTTGAACCTCAACCACTTGATCTTTCTTTTGAGACTGACATGATTGTGTACACTTATTTTTAGCAGTTGGAGGAGGACTCTTTTACTTCAAAGGAGATAGATCACTCTTTGGAGATTGTATTCCAGTTTCCTCAGCCATCATATGTTTTGAAGTTTCTTCCTACTAGTTTGGGAGCATTCTCTACTACACCTATGGCACTACTTCTTCCTACAATGAGGAATATCATTTAGTTTTCATGGTGCGGCTTCTTCAGTCATCAAGGAGCTTCTTTCATGGGTGTGCATTTATCATTGAGGTGAGGCTACATTGCTTCTCTTCCCATATCTTCCTATAAGAATGATTCCTTGTCCTTAGAGTTTAATTCACTTTCATACATGGACATGTTACCTTTTCTTCCACCTTCTTTTGGGCATCCATTTTTAGAGAGATTGCATTGCATTACATTGTATGTAGAGCATTGCATTTGTTCATGGGTACATAACATGGCCTAGTAGTTGGGACCTGTAATACCCCAAAATTGGCACATTGCCATATTAACCAATTTTGGTTTATTCAACTATTCCTAAGTCCTATTTTACTAGGCAATTCTAATTCTAATAATCGCTACTTGACCTAGGTGTCAAATGTAAAAAATGATAATTTGCATTAATCATATTATTTATCTAATTCCTAAATATCGACTCAAATTAGCTACACAAACCTATCAATTTACTTTAATTTAATTATAAGTGTTCTACTTTAATTAAATTAAAATTACCTCTTTAGCTAATATACAAAGGAATTAAATACATTTAATTTAATAAGATATCTCTTATTTTTAATTATTGAATTTGATTATTCAATTAGTTAAAGTTATCCATTTATGAGGTCATTTTCTATTTTTATTAAATTAGATATTCACTCAAAAAAAGGAACTAGTCAACTCCTTTTATCACTCAATAGGCACTCAGTTAACTCCTTTAATCACTCAAAAAGGACTTAGTTAACTCCTTTTAGCACTCAAAAAGGACTCAATTAACTCCTTTTATCACTCAAAAAGGACTTAGTTAGCTCCTTTTATCACTCAAAAGGACTTAGTTAACTCCTTTTATCACTCAAAGGCAACCAGTTAACTCCCTTTTCATGAGGAAGTTATCTTTATGACTGGCTCTCCTCTTCAATCTTGACCATCCATTTTAGTTAATCTTGATCATCGATCATCTCTTGGATTCTATAAAAGAAGCTCTCTGTTCCTCATTATAGGGGATGAATTTTTGAATTTGCGTTGAATTTATGCTGAAATTCTTATTCACTTTGCTTACATTTGCATAGCTTTATTTCTTTCATTGTAATTTCATTTAGATTTTAAATATGCATCCATTCAGCATACTATGCTTCTTCATTTCTTAGATTAATAATTGAATCTCTCATCTAGATTAATTGCACTTTCATTTAGCTACATAAATCGTTCATTCTAGAGGTCTAGTTGCCCACTTCTCATTCTGAGACCAAAGGTATAATCCTTCTAGTTAGAAGGAAATAGGTCACTCTGTTAGACTTTTCAAATAAACAACACAATGTTTATTTTGGGATGATCTCACAAGTAATGACCATGTTGAAGTTTATCTGAGGATCAAAGGCTCCCCAATTTTGCATATACAGGACCCACATTGCAGCTTTCATTATAATCTAGCTTTTGTGAACTTAACTACATTCTCGTAAGTTTCACTTAAGGGGGGTGTTGGCGTAAATAAATATTTACCATTTACAATTTACTTAAGTTTACTTAAGATAATGCATTTTTTATATTTTTTATCATGTAGAAACTTAGGAATATGCATAGTCATATGAGTTGTCTTGTTGACAACACAGGAGTTAGCAACTTATTTGAGCACATGGTGCCTACATCATCACTTTATGAGATACACCTATGTAAACGTATCCTCTCATTATCACAAAAACTCGTGTTCTCAATGGACGATAATCCACTCTTGGTAGACATGTGCTTAGTTGTGGTGTTTATCTCTTTGTTGACTCCTAGTATTCTAGTTGCCTTTATATACAAGGAACTTCTAGTGTGTATTTATCTCATATCCAATTATCCAATCATCTGATATCCATTATCATTTTGATCATTATTAAGATTCTCATTTGACCATCATTTTTCTCTTTTGTGCTATCTACTGAGCTTCTTGATCTTGGCATTGAATTATTGCCTTAGGAAAATTCTTACATGGCATCAAAGCCATACCAAATTCTTAGAAGTTGGATAATTGATTCACCCCCCTCTCAAATATATATCAATGAATTATATATTGTAACAAATGGTATCAAAGCATTAGGTCCTTAAAGCATAAGCTTAACAACTTTGCAAGATTGATGGAAAATCTTTTTAGAGAGGATAGTCCTAGATTTGATGGGGCCAACTATGAAAATTGGAAGGAGAAGATGAAGACACATCTATTGTGCATGGGTTTGGGATATTGGGTCTTGATAAAGGGAAAGAAGATAATTGTTAATGAAGAAAAGCTAGAAGGTTTTAGTGAAGAAGAGAGAAATCTATTATTGTTTAACATTAGAGAAAAAGAAGCTCCACTAACAACTCCTCTAGAGAATGAGTACAGTAAGGTAAAATTACTTAAAACATCTTATGATATTTGGAAAGTATTGAAATGTAATTTTGAAGGTGATGATCATGCAAAGATAATGAGATTATAGAAATTGATATGTGCATTTCAAGATGCTAAAATGATGGAAGATGAATATGTAAGAAGTTATGTTGATAGAATATCAAAAAAGGTTGTAGGAATTCACTCTCATGATGGAACCAAGGAAGATGATGAAGTCATATAGAAGATCTTATAAATTTTGACACCATAATTCAAGATGATAGCTTAGATGATTCAACTATTAATTCTTTTCATTAAGGATTTCACAAAGGAAAAATTGCTTGAAAGATTAGAATCAATAGTAATATATCTGAGATAGTCTGGAGAACTAGCAAGAGTTGAAATAGTTTTTAGTGTCCTAAAAATCTACTTGTGTTTTGGAGCTATTCAAAAAATAGTTTTCTAAAAGGAAACATGACACCCCATTAAGCAATGTTTGACAATTTGATATTGGGAAGTTGGTTATCACAGGCATTTTCTTCGATGATGATTTGTTGAGGATGATAGCTAAGAGGTATGATGCAATGCTGAGAGTGGTAAAGAATCATGCAAGGGAAAACCTCTTTAGGATCATACCTAATGAAATTAGGGAGAGTTTTATGTTAAACCTAAACCATGTATTACATAAGAAGATTGAAATGGATGATCTATAGGCATGGTATGATGGTCAAGGGGTGTACCTTAGGGGATGACCACTCTAAGAACATTTTGTAAAGATAGGTCATCTACCTCTAGTGATAGCTAATACCCCAAAACCATTATTGAATAAATTCTTCAATCTAAGGGTACATGCACTTTACTTCTCCCTCTATAGGATTTTTGGGATGGATAAGCAAGATCACATCTAGAGATCCCTAGTTTTCATTATTGCCAAGAAATTGTAATATGGTATGAGTTTTA
Organism: Cupressus sempervirens; assembly: GCA_028749045.1. Taxonomy (NCBI): domain Eukaryota; kingdom Viridiplantae; phylum Streptophyta; class Pinopsida; order Cupressales; family Cupressaceae; genus Cupressus; species Cupressus sempervirens. The sequence continues at coordinate 323,541,626 of CM053788.1, forward strand.
TATTTGAATTTTCTTGATAGATTATAGAAGAAATTTATAATGGAATGATTAGAATCAATAAGGCCAAGGTTGAGAAGCCTTTTTACTGGTATTCATTGCTAATGCACATGTGTTTGTATGAAGAGGTTTATGCTTTCTCTAATGAGATGGAGCTAGAATTAGAGAAGGATGGGGAGAAGCTACCTATTCAACCATGGAGTTCTCACATGACCTAAGAGGTTATTGATTCCAAATTTGTTTAGTTTGATAGATATTTTCTTCAAAGTTGATGATTTTGTTGATAATAAATGACCCCAGTATACCCTAGCCCTTACTAGAGTTGATTAGGCCTAAGGATCATGCCAATGGACTAAAAGTGAGCCACGACTAGGGAGATATCATCCTATACTCTATTTCTACTATCTTCATAGTGTATACTTTCCAAGGGAAGCTTCATGTTCTTCCCTATCAAGTTCCTCTGAAGGTTGGGATTGTAGATTTTTTATGGTAGATAGGAGGACTAGAAGAAAATGAGCTAGTGGGTAGATCTAGAGGCACAATTTTCCCTCACTTCACTATCATCCACAATTTTGTGTTCACTAAGGGAGGATGAAGAAATTTATGTAATTTTTTAGATAGATATCAAATAGCTCAGCCCCATCATCATTTTATTGATCCAGAGGGTTTTTATGATATGTTTAAGGATATGACCAAAGCTAGATCTTATGAACATTTTGTTTACTTTCGTGAGGACATTATTAGAAATAAATTTTCATTACAAGAACAAGAAGTAAGAAAAGAAAAATGGAAAGTGTATAGTCGATTTCTAGAGTTTATAATGAATTAGATAAGAAATATGATCCCCTTAGTAATATCAAATATTCGGGAGATAAAATTAATAAACTTATGGATAATTGTGTTTGGGTCATGCAAACCCTTAATGAGAAGAAGGACATTTTGATACAAGCATACCCAGACAAGTCCATAGAAATTGAGAAGAGGCTGGGAAAAAGAGAAATTATAAATTGAGGGAAGTACACCTTGCAGAGGAAGGCAGGATATGTTATGGCCAAAAGTGTGAATATATAGCCTATCCCTTTATACAAGAGGCAACTCTTAGAAACCCCTTCCTCAACACCAACTACTAAAAGGGAGAATTTAGAACAACTATCATCATCTAGAGTTGAGAAGTACTCCCCCTCATAGACTCCCCTCCATTTTGACAATGAAGAGTCCTTAAGGGAACAATCAAAACATATGGGAGGTCGAGGTGACATTGTAATAATTATAGTAGAGGTGGAGGAAGGAAAACTTGAAGAGCCCCAATTGCCACTCCTAGCCCTCACTATAGAAGAGTTCAAAGGGAAGGATATTAATCTTGTTGTTTAATAGGAAACAAAGTAGTTTTTGGATGATGAAAGTTTTATTAAATCTAGGGCGTTCATCCAATTTTTTATGGAGGAATAAAATTAAAATTTTGAGGCCAAGTGAAAGAATATAAAGGAAGAAAAACCTACTAGATGGGACTCTAAAATTTAGGAAGAGGTTAAGGCTAACCTTATGCAAGAATTCAGCCAAGTAATCTCTATATGAGGAAGGCAATTATTGAAGCATTCAAGAGTCATGATACTACTAGAATGGGACATTGCTAATGCAATGATCTTTGATGTAGTAAGGAAAGAGAAGGAAATAAATTTTAAAATTGAGGAAGAGGTAAAGAAAGAACATAAAGGGTTGAAATATTGTGATGACCACAAATATTTGGTGATGTGATCCATTCAAAATAAAGCCATGTCAAGAACCCAAGACATTTCAAATTTTGAGCATAAAGGGAGCCTCATGGTCCTCAAAGTTGAAGAAGTGGATAGTGAAAAAGTAGCTCAAATGAATAAGGAAATGGCTTATTTTTGGGTAGTAGTAGCTACCAAGGATAAAATTAAATTCCTTGAATTGAATTAGAAGTTTGAGAAGGTGCCAGAGGCCTATGATGAAAGGTGTAGAAAAACCTATCAACTAGAAAATACAATTGCAAATATGGAAAATAAAATTTGAAAAAGAAAAAGGGGTAGGAAATCCAATCAACATAGAATTGCACCTTCCTCTATGTCACTACCACATTTTGGTCCCATTGTGGAAATTCTAAGTAGACCTTAGCAACCAAAATTCTACATAGTTGATGAATTTAATGAGTAAAAGGAAAAGATTTGGTCAATGCATATGAGTTGGGCATCCAACATCAAGACAAAACAAGAGACACAATTTTGTATTAGTGGATATAGTCAATTGGCATCTCTTTCACTTAGAATTGTCAAGGTTGGTGGATGTATGGAAAGATTTGAATATTAATGAAGCCACCTTAAGACCAATATTGAATAAATGGATTAGCAAAGATGTTGTTACTGCCCTATGTTATTCTGTTATTGATAACCTTGATGACCAGATAGAGGAGACTTTTGATCAAGCTTGTGATCTCTTGAGTTTTGATCATAAGAGGGACTTGTTGCAAAGAAGAATTTTTTTTGTTTTTCTAAATATATCAGTAAAAATTTTAAAAGGCCTAGGTTATATAAAAGACAAAGAAGAGTGGAGAAATGAGTTGAAGGAGCTCCTAATTATTAAGATGAATGAGGTCATAAAAGACAATAAATATATGTGGTTTTCTAGAACTATAGAGGAATTAGTGCAATTGCAGCTATTATTTGATTCCTTCAATAAATATTTATTGAGATAATAAATTAAGGAAATATATCACAAGGAGAGAGAAAGAAATAATGGATTTCAACTTGCTAGATATGACACACTTTTCAATAAGTGGATGGTAGATTATTCTCCAGCAACACAATTTTTGTAGATGGTAGTTAAAGATAAATGTGTGGACAAAGAAACTACCATAGAAGAAATATAGTTGGTTGATAAATATATTCAAATGGATGACCTAGAAAATGATCAATGGATTGCTACAATTGATATATCCACCTAAACTGATGACATGGTTACTATTCAAGAACCTACACTCAAGCATTAGAGCTAGATACAAAAGGAGAGAAAGTGGAGCCATATCCTAACAAACAAGGTCAACCATAAAATTTAGTTGAGGGACATGAAGTTAACACAATAGAATTGATCCCACCACAAAGTGACCAATAAAGGGAATCATTCTCTTGTCAGAAAAAGATCATAAGTTGTTTATTCATATCTGTAAGTGATTAAATATGACATTTTTGTCTTTTGTGTCTAAGGACAACTATCCTTTTCCCTCTAGACCTGAATCTTGTTGCAACTCACACTATATAAGTGAGTTTCCAAGGCTAGAGGATGGTCCAAATTTCTTAAATGACATGAATATATGTAAGTTTATAGTTGGTCCATGCATACTATAAATTTGTTCCAGAATTGAATGCATAAGTCAATAGTTGTTGGTCTATGTGTGTTATTATCTAATAGAGATGATCACTAAATTGTATATAGCTTCAAAGAAATTAATACGGATATAGAGAGTTGATTTTATCCTAGATCTTGTCTCTTTTCTTTTTTTTTTGCATTATTTTCTAAGATTTAATAGCAAAGTTTATTAAAGTTTCAGTTGTAATTTATTTTGAATTCTATTTCAATTTGCTTTTGCTAATAGTCTAATGGATTATGTAAATGCTTAATGTAAATTGAAGGAACACTATGTTTTTTAGCAAAGATATGATAAGTATGAGATCTGAAAATGAATATAGATAAATCTTAACACAAAGTGTTAAGGTAAGATCCAAAAGTAAGTGTGTAATCTCTGTGAGTTATAGCCCAAAAGATAAGGCACTAGACATCCTTATGAATTGAATTGATTGGAATGTTTTGTACAACACAAAAAACTTACAATCAATCAATCTTTTAATGTTTTTTTATCTAAGAAATGAATTCTACTCTATAATTGATTCATAGTGTCTAGGGTTTGATAAAATAGATAATTATCATCTCTTTATTACCACTAAATTAGAAGAAAGAAGACTAAATAATTTTTTATTTCTAGAATTCATGTTGTAAACAATGATTTTGAAGTAAATAAGTTTGAATTCCTAAGGTAAACCCATCTAAATCGTGTAGAGGTCAAAGTGGAGAAGACCCTAAGGTCTTGTTAGTTGGTCCATTTTTTTTTTTTTCAAAACACCCAATATGGTTTCTAGCTAATTCCTAGGTTTTCTAGTATCATAAAAGGTAGTTGAAATTCTATCAAATCAAGAGTGAACAAAATGGATTGTATCTCGTAGTAGAGATAGAATCATGATATGTGAAGTTAGATAATAATAGTGGATATCCTTATGATGATGTTAGTGAGTGCGCAAGGTCTAATGTCACACATGTGAGAAGTTCTAAAGACTATGAGCCGACAGTGTTGTATAATTATAATATAATTAATTATCCTAATGTAGTCCTATTAAAATTAATTGGAAAAGCCTCAAGGCTAACTCAAGGAATTATTTTCTAGATAAGCTATAAAGGAAGGTTGTTTTCCTTTTGGAAAAGTATGCAATTGAAGTGGAATATGTGAAGTATTTGATAAATGTGAGCAAGCAATCAAAGGGATTATTGGATGCAAAGTTGGTGATTTGGTATCAAGATTTGAAGAGGAAGTCTACTTGATAAGATAGAGGTTGTATAAGTACAGTTCATTTCTATTATTCTACAAGGAATAATATAGAGATTAGTTGGAGAGTGACTTCAATGATCTTATGCTTGAAGTTGTTTGGACTCTCCTAACATGGTTGGAATCTCCTAATAGGGATTCAAATTCTTCTAATAGGAATTGATATGTAGTGAACATAGTTATTGACTCCTAATAGGGTCTATCCTCTATACAAGGAACATTTATATTAGTATATCATTTTGTGGGTACCATCCCCATTAGGGATTTCCCTCTAATCAAGGGTTTCCCTAGTTAGCATATCCAGTGTTATTGTGTATGAGTATATATATTGTTATGGTTTTGTGTTATATTATTCACATGTATAAGGATAAATAAGGTTGATAATTTTTATAATAGTTGTCTAAATGAGTCACCCCCCACCCCCTCTCAATTATATTGATGGACTTTACTTTCTAACAAGGTGTATGAAGCCTTGTTTGCCAATGAATTTGATGATACTTTGTAGAGATAAGGGGAGAGTATATTTTTGGAAGACATGTTTTATCATGAGCCTTGTGAAGGCATGTTAATATATGTTTTAAATTTTAATCTCCTTCATGGTTGTTCCACATTTAACCTTTGTCATTGGTTCTTAGGTTAAACCAATTGTGAAATCCTTAGTTGGGTGTTTCTTGTGATGTTCATGAATTGTGCTTTGATTTTGAATGTGACCTATTTGGTATTGGTTCTCCTAGCTCAATGGGTGGCCTCCTTGAGTCCTAGTTGAGAGGTGATCTCTCCATGGCATTTTTTCATTCTTATTTGTAGGTTTTGGGGATTCAAATATTAGAGAAAGCTTAGAAATTTGATCTCTTATTGGTTTCATTGTGAAGAGAAAGATTTGATATTTCATTATGTTACAATTTGGTTGGATAATTATCCACTTGTTTCCTCCTTGTTTGTATTGTTTCATATCATGTAGTGAAAGGAATGATTGTACATTCATTTGCAATTTATTGGTATTGAAAAAAGGATACATACATACATACATACATACATACATATCAATTAAAAGGAAATATTAATTCCATTACGTGAAGATAGTTGTGATGAATTGATGTAACACTTCAATAGTTACTTTCATTGTATTCATTGATTCCAAAGTTGAAATAAGAGGACATATTTGTTAAAATTATTAATTTAAATTATTATTGAAATTCATCTCTTTCCATTTTGTGATAAGTCATTTCATGATGATGTATTATAGAGTCAAAATTCCAATTTCAATGAGTCATGTTGTTCATGAATTGAACATCAATCTAATTAGACACATTACATAGTTTTTATCCTTCTTGATTCATTTGATAAAATAGATTAACAAAGTTGATAATATGATCCTTAGAACTATGTGTGAAAGAATTAATAAATAGCATATCACCATGTTAAATAATTAAAGAAATACACTAACAAACTAAGACATTGGATAAAATGAATTATAAATCATTACCATTAGAAAGCTATGAAGACTAAAATTGTATACCCCACACATTTTTTGGGAGAGCAAAATTTCTCTCTGGAAAATGTATGGGTTGGGGGAATCAATCCATTTTCAAAATAGTGTAATAGAGAATATTCTTTGAATATTCCCCACCTAAATATAAATATAACTTTATGCCTATTTATAATAATAAGCCCCCTGAAAAAATTCATTAAAACTTATGTCTAAAAGAAAAACTTTAAATGCAAAACTAAATGGGAAGGGAATGTGATCACATGGGGCCCACATCCCCAAATTCCCTCCATCATTTTCCAAATACTAACTTTGGTTTTAGCATAGGTTGGGTATGTATTTTATTAGGGGACCAAGGTTATTCCAAACCATAATGTAGATTTTTTTGGGGACCAACCCAACTCCTGCTACACTCCATCAATTTCTCCTTCCAAGTGCTCTACTTCTTTAAGTATTGATCCTAATCAAGTATATATGTTGGCTTTCATTGAATAGGGTTTTAATACCCTAAGATGTACTCATTTTGTCCCCCACCCCACTTGGGCATAGGTATTGTGAAGAGTAATGGGTAGGTAAGGAAAGGGGGAGGTAGGGTAGGTAGAGTGGGGTGTTAAGAGTTAGATTACTTTGTGATTTAGTTAGTTTGTGAATGTTTTTAGAAATTATAGTTAGTTAATGATTCCTTTAAATCTTAGCATATTTTTTTCTTATTAGATTTTATTTAGAGGTTAATTAAATAATATAAATTTAATCAGGTTGAGTGTGCATTTTAATTAGTATTAGTTTAGTTAGTAATATTTAAATTATTTTTAAATTTCAATTAGATGTTATTTTATATGTTTTTTAGTTAATAAACCAAGATAATTAGTAAGTGGGATAAATTAATTAGTTAATGTATGAAAGAAAGTAGGTAAGGTATATCCAATTAATTTGTATTCCTTATGCAGATCTCCTTGTTAGTTTTATGTGTTTAATTACATGTGTATGTAGTCTATTTGGTTCTCTTTCTAAATTCAACTACTATAATCCTAGCGATGGTTATTAATTTTATATTCTAATAGGATTTTATTACTTAATATTAATCAGTAATTAAAATGATAATCTTTCTATATATTAAATCCAACCTTGGCTTATACATGATCATTTGGGTGTCCCTATACTTTATTCATTTCAACCTTGATATTATCATCCTTATATATTAAAAGTAATTACATCATAGAAATATTTCAATTTAATTACACAAAAGGGAAGAATGTGTGGAATCATGATTTTCTAATGCAATAATTAAACTACACTTGGAAACTTTAAACTAGGGAAGCTTTTTAAACTTTCTTAGATCATGTTCCTATACCAACAACATTATGGCTTATCGAACTTATTAACATATGTATTCATAAATGACATATGAATCTTAGTGAAATTTTTAGTTGAATTTAGTAATATGTTTAAACCTAGGAATGCGAATGAAACTCTTTAAATGTATTTTAACTTCATCTTCCAATTGTCACCTTAATCGATAATATATATTTGAAATTTAAACCCTAAACACTTGTAACATAATCATAAAAACTCAAGACTTGAAAACTTATAAAATTTCTCATACCATTAACCTATCTACACCTCTTACAATTTATTGCGTGTAACTCAGTTATAACCTTGTTTATAAAATAAATGTTGGTATGTTTTTACCCTAATTCTTGGGCATGACTGCAATCTAGTATCATTGTATAGTTTCAACACTAGGAACTAAAACCCATTACATTTAACCTTATGTAAACTTAAACCTGGATGTTTTTCATTACATGAGTTGAATGATGAGGAAAAAGGTTATAGAGAATTCATGTCAAATCTGAGCTAGAGGTTGGAGCACCACCTTGACCACCTATGAACCTTACTAGGATATTTTGGATGCTCTCCAAAATCTGATTGGGGTAGTACAATAGAGATTTCCATACATAGTATAACAACTAGAGAAACAAATATTTGAGGTTCATATGACAATTTCTAGAGAGAGGAGTAGGAACCCTCTACCTAGACATTTTAAGGGACAAGGTAATCACGAGGGTGAGTCGATTCATCATTTAGAGGCACCACCTAAGTAGGAGATATGTGTTAGAGGGAAACCTCATCCTAATGTTGGAGATTAAATTAGGGAGTTTTTATGACTCTATCCAACCTTATTTTTTGGTGCAACATTTGGTTCAATAGTAGAGGCCTAGTTATAGATTTTATAGTGACATTTTAGATTGCACCCTCATGGAAGTAATCTAAATGTGTGACTTGAAGTCCATCTTCTACAAGATAATTCCTCTACTTGGTGGTAGTAGGAGGAGTCCATAGGTGGAGTGAGTCTTGATACACTTTGGGAGTCATTTGTAACTAGATTTTAAGAGAGATACCACTCGGAGAACTTTAGACAAAGATAGATAGAGGACAACCATGACCTTTAATAGAGGAGCCTTATAGTGACCTAGTATGAGAGTTAGTTTCTCAAGGTCCTATATCTTGATTACATGAATGATGAGAAACTATAGATCCATCATTTCATCAATGGTCTTAATACATCTCTCTAGGGTATAGTCTGTTTAATATTTCCTACTATATTTAGAGAGACGATTGAGAAGATACTAGTTGTTGAGGATATACATACTAGAAAAGAGTCTTAAGATCAATATTAGCATTGAAACCCCTCTACCTTGCAATTAGGACAATAGAGACCCACTTGGAAGGGGAATCAAAGTCATTAAATAGGGTCATTTAAGGGTCAATAGTCTTAGTAGGATTCTTGACAGAGGTCATCATAGGGTTATTAGGGCTCTAAGCCTAAGTAGTGGTAGTCTCAAGGTCCTAGACAAGATCAAAGGACACAAACCCCACAAGCCTAACTAGTTAGGACTCAATAGTACTCTAGGGGTAGATACTATGGATCTAGTAGGATTGGAGGTCCATAGTAATCTAGATCATAGGGAGTGTAATGCAAGAAAAGCATAATGGAAGCTTGAGTGGGCATTTTGGTATCAGCAAGACAATAGAACTAGTGCAAAGGTTCTATTATTGGCTTAAATTCATCAAAGATGTAACCAATTATGTGGAGCAATGCATGGTGTGTATGAAGGAAAAAGGAAGGATGAGAAATGTAGGTCTTTATTAGCCTCTAACAATTCCCAACCGGCCATGGGATTGTGTAAGTATGGATTTTGTTCTAGGTTTGCCTAAAACTAAGCAAGGATATGATAGCATCTATGTCGTTGTTGATAGATTAAGTAAAATGGGGCATTTCATTCCATGTAAGACAACTAATGATGCAAGTCATATAGCTCATTTTTTTTTCAAAGAGGTTATAAGGATTTATGGACTTCCATTAAGCATTGTGTCGGATCGAGATATGAAATTCATAAGTCACTTTTGGAAGACTTTATGGAAGAAGCTTAGCACTAACATGTCTTTTGGTTCAGCTTACCATCCTCAAACTAATGTTCAAATTGAGGTGGTTAATAGGACTTTAGGTAACCTTCTTAGGTGCCTAACTAAGGAGTATGGTCAAACTTGGGATGTTATCATCTCACAAGCGGAATATGCCTATAATGATATCAAGAATAGGACTACCAAAAAGAGTCCTTTTGGAATTGTTTATGGCATGCATCCAAGAGGTGTGTGTGAACTAGGGTGTCTTGGAAACATGGATCAGGTTAGTGGTCAAGCTAAAGACTTTGTACAAACCATGAAGGAGATTCAAGAGCAAATCAAGAAGACTATTCCAGACAACACTCTAAAACTCAAAGCCAAGGTGGATGAAAAGAGGAAGGATATTCAGTTTGTTGTTGGGGACTATGTGATGGTCCATTTGAACAAAGAAACGGTTCAAAAAGGTATTCCTACTAAGCTACAGATGAAGAGGGTAGGGCCTTGCAAGATATTGGCTAAATATGGAGCAAATGCCTATAAGATAGAGCTCCCAAGTGATCTAGGCATATCCCCTATATTCAATGTGCAAGACTTGGTGGAGTTAAAAGGTACCTTACCTTAGATTAGTCTAGGTATCCAAGAAGACATTGAACCTACAACAACACCTAAGGTAACCAAGCTTGAGGTAGAGAAGTTACTAGATTCAAGGGTAAAGAAGACTACAAGGCACAAGGTGTACATGGAACACCTCATCAAATGGAAGGAAAAACTAGTTTTAGAGGCTACATGGGTTTTTGAGACAGATTTCAAGAAGGTTGGCATAGCTCTAGATTTGTTGCAAACTGATCCACCTTGAGTTCTTTGTTGGAGGGGGGAGTATGGTGTAGGAACACCTAGGCAGGCTAAGTGTGAAACCTAGGTATTTCTTTATTTTTGGCTTGTAGTGATGCTAGCCACATCACTAGTATAATAATAGGTCCTATGTGGTCCTTAGGTGTGTTTAGGAGACTTGGCAAGACCCAAAGTGACCAAGTTGCTAGAAGTTGCCGACTATTGTCAACTAGGTGATTTAGGTCTGGTAAAGGCTAAAATGGTCTAGAAAGGTTCCAATGGCTTTGAATAGTTTATTTGAAGTCATTTTATTCATATTATATGTCTTCTTCATCTTTGTTCCAAATTTGGAGGTCTAACTCCATGTAGAACAAAAGTTGCCAAAATGTTGTCATGTTGTCATGACAACATTTTCTTGCAAAAAGTAACTTTTTGCATTTTTTGAGTTTGCAACATCCTAACTATTTAGAAAATTTATGGAACTGATGGAGGAGACTTTAAAAAGGTGAGGACAACCATTTTCATGGGTTGGACAAGTTAGTTTTGCATTTGTATGAATTGTGCAAGTATTTTGTTGCCGATTTTATGCATTTGAAGGAATTTTTAATAGAAGAGGATTGAATGGCCTGATTTTTGTGTTGGAAAAGTTCTAAAACATTTTTTTTCATCTTTTTGTAGTTTTAGTTTGATCATTTCAATTTGTTTTGTATTAGTTTAGAAAATCTTTTTGTTCTTGCTAAGTTGCTGATCTGAACAAGGTTGCACTTAGAAAATGGGATCTTAGGGCCTCTTCTCACCATTGGAAATCTCTAATATTTTGGGATTTGGAACTAAGGTCCATTTAAATTATGTACCAAGAAGGAGGGATCTTGGAAGCATTAGCAATAATTTTTAAAGTGATGCCCTAGGCAAGCCAAATGCAACTTGGCTAGGAATCACAGTTGGAAAAATGAGCTATGGAGGGGATTGAGCATGCAAACACCTCAATATAGCCACACAAAAAGTAAGGAGAAGGTATAACCTTGCTACAGTCCAAGGGAGAGGTCTTGGAACATTTTCCAAGGTGGTTTTCCATCACAACAGTGATAAAGCACTTGAAATCCATATTTTTGGCCTAAAACTGTACTTTGGTTGTATGAATAGTTTTGGGTTGAAAAATCACATAATCTTGAAGTAATCCAAAAAGGGTATCCAAAAATGTAATTTTTTTGTGGGGTTGTTAAGAAGTTTTTCAAGAAATCTTGTTTCCAGCTATTTAGGAGGGCTAATTCCTAGTAGCCTTTTTGGAGCAATTTGGTGTATTTTCCCTAGTAGATTGAATGCCCCAATTAAATCAGCATTGTTTAGGGTCATTAATGTTAGAAGGAGTCTAAACAAACCCTGGATGAAGAACTAGTACCCTTGGAGCTATAGATGGACTTGAGGGTTAGTAGCGGACTGGAGTCAATTAGTAAGAAATTTGATGTTACTTTTTTGGTGTGCCTTCAACTGAAGGATTATGATCTCTTGAGCAAGGTCCTAGTAAGAATAGGGTGTGAAGAAGCCCTAGCGGGTCTAGTGAATGACCTAAGGTAGCCCTGAGAGAGCTTGGGGTTTGGAAGCAAGGTTGGGGTGTTACATCAGAGTGGTATCAGAGCTAGTTAAAGATTTGGGAAAAAGTAGTAGATGTTTGAAGCTACTGAAGAATCAGTAGGAGAATCTATGATGGTGACTAATGTGGAGTTATCCAAAGAGGTTAATGAACAAAAGGAAACAAATTGACTTCTTGAAGAAGCATTGGAAGAGGTGAAGCAAAAATTGGATGTAGTTGCAGAGGAAGCTAGGAAAAGGGAAGAAGAAGAAGATGGGAAGGGTAAGAAGGTAGTAGAGGAAGACATCATACCTAAACCTAATCCTATCTTGCAAGAAGAACCTTTCTTGAAGGAAATCAAAGCCTTGGGAGGTAAAGCCTTGGAAGGAGTTCTACTATTTAGTTGTAAGATGGATATTGATGCAGTTATGGATTGGTTAGATGGTATGGAGAACCACTTTGAGTGTGAGGGTATCTCAAAGGTACAGAAGGTTAAGGTGGCTAAGTCAAGGCTTAGAGGCTCAACTTTAACATGGTGGAAGTATTTACAAGATGAAAGAGTCAGCATGCTCAAGAATCCAATTGCAAATTGGAGTGCTATGGCAAGCAAAATCAAGGAGAACTTCCTACCTGAAGACTTTGAGATCCAAATCCATAAAAAAAGGCAAGGACTGAAGCAAAAAGATCTTGATGTGACCTCCTATAATAAATAATTCTCGAGGTTTTTTTTGAGATTGAAGAAGCAAGAAGAGGAGTCACTCAAGGTGGCAAGGTATCTCGGTGGCTTGAAGTGGAACATTGAAGAGGATCTTAGCTTATGGGTCCCTACCACTATCCAAAGATGTCATCAACTAGCTTTGAAGGTAGAAGAAAAGAACAAGAGGAAAGGAGATTCTAACTTCAAAGATAGAGGCAAAGGTAGAAATTAGAAAAATCAAAGAGGAGGCTACCAAGGCCAAGGTAGTGATCAACAGAACCAAGGAGAAAGCAAACCCATGGAGCAAACTAGTGACCACTCTTTAAGAGGAGGTTATAATAGAGGGAGAGGCAATCAAGAAGGATCAAGTAGGGGTAGAGGAGGTAGGAGAAGCTCTTACTTTGCAACAGTGAAGTGTTACAATTGTGGTCAACTAGGCCATCCTGCCTATAGGTGCCCGGACAAACCTCTTCCTCAAGCCAAGATAAAAGGCAGGCATATGCACAAGAAGATAATAAAAGTTGTAAGGATGCTGATATAGACTATATTGAGTCTAAAAATGGTGAAAACCTCATGTTAAGGAGGGTTCTGATCAAGCAACCAGCCCCTGATGAGCCTAGAGATAGGAGGGCATTATTTAGGATCAAGTACAAGATCCTAGGAAAAGTATGCAAGGTGGTGGTTGATTCTGAACCAACTGATAATGTAATATCAGAGGAGGCTGTTACAAAGCTCAAACTGAAGAAGATAGCTCATGACAACCCTTACAAGATCACATGGCTTAACAAAGGGCAAAGCATCCTAGTGAATGAGCAAGCATGGGTGGATTTCTCAATTGTAGGATATAAAGACCGATTATTGTGTGATATTTTGCCAATGGATGCTTGTCATCTTTTTCTAGGGAGGTCATGAAAATTTTATAGGGAGGTGGTGTATGATGATAGGGCTAATGCCATATCATTCAAAAAAGGAGCCAAGACTTTGAAAATTCAGTCTTTATTGGAAGGGGAAGAACCATAGTCCCAATTACCTAGTGTGCTACTATGTGGAGAGAAAGAGTTTGTAAAAGAGCTTAGGCATAAGGAGAGCCAAGGATTTGTAGTGATACTGAAGTCCACTACTGAAGAAAAATCAATCAAGAAACCCTTACTGGTTGAAGTCCAAACTTTTCTTGAAAAGTATAAGGATATAGTGAGTGACGGTACCCTAGCCACCCTACCTCCTAGGAGGGTTATAAGTCATCAAATTGACATTGTACCAGGTGCATCTTTGCCTAATAAGGCAACTTATAAAATCACTCTAGATTAGAACCTTGAAGTGGTAAGAAAAGTCCAAGAGTTGATGGACCAAGGTCTAATCCAAAAGAGCATAAGTCCTTGTGTAGTCCTAGTGGTTTTGGCATCCAAGAAGGGAGGAAAATGGAGGTTGTGTTCTGAATCAAGGGCCATTAACCACATTACAATCAGGTATAGGTTTTCTATTCCAAGAATTGAAGATCTTATGGATTATCTAGGAGGTGCTATGTATTTCACTAAGTTGGACTTGAAAAGTGGGTATCACCAAATCAGAATAAAGGAGGGAGATGAATGGAAGATAGCATTTAAGACTACTAATGGTCTTTATGAATGGCTTGTGATGCCATTTGGTCTTTCCAATGCCCCTATCACATTCATGAGGCTCATGAATGAAGTGCTCAAAGACTTCATAGGCAGATTTGTGGTGGCGTACTTGGATGATATCCTCATCTACAGCAAGACCAAAGAGGAACATGTCAAGAATGTAGAAGCAGTTTTGAAGAGGCTTCATGAGGAGAAGCTAGCTATCAACCTTGAGAAGTGTGACTTCTTCAAGAAAGAGTTGGTGTATCTAGGCTTTGTGGTGTCTAAAGGAACCTTGAAGATGGACAAGGAGAAAGTTGTTTCTATCCTAAGTTGGCCTACACCTACCACTACCACTGAGGTAAGAAGCTTCCATGGATTGTCCCAATTTTATAGGAAATTCATTAGAAATTTTAGTGATATTTGTGAACCCTTACTTGATACCATAAAGGGGGGAGTTTAGTCTAAGTTTAGGTGGACCTTAGAAGCTGAAAAGTCCTTTGATATGTTGAAGAAGCAAGTAGTCACTCAACCCATCCTACAATTGCCTAGCTTTGAAAAGTTGTTCACCTTAGAGTGTGATGCAAGTGGCCTAGTAGTGGGTGGGGTGTTGAGTCAAGAAGGTAGACCAGTTGTCTTCTATAGTGAGAAGCTAAATGAAGCCAAGAAGAAATACTCATCCTATGATCTAGAATTATATGTCTTAGTCCAGTGTCTTAGGAAGTGGAGACACTATTTGCTGCCTAAAGAGTTTGTTGTTTTTATTGATAACCAAGCCCTTTGTTATATTAATACACAAGAGAAGCTAAGTAACAGGCACTTGAAATGGATGGAGTATTTGCAAGCTTTTACCTTCACCATAAAGCATAAAAAGGGGCAATTGAATAAGGTTGTTGATGCCTTAAGTAGAAGAGTCTTGACTATTCAAGAGATTCAACTCCAAAGCATTGGAATAGAGTGTTTTAAGGACCTCTATAAAAGCATAATGGCAGCTTGAGTGGGCATTTTGGTATCAACAAGACAATAGAACTAGTGCAAAGGTTCTATTATTTGCCTAAATTGGTCAAAGATGTAACCAAGTATGTGGAGAAATGCATGGTGTGTATGAAGGCAAAAGGAGGGATGAGCAATGCAGGTTTTTATCAGCCTCTACCAATTCCCAACCGACCATGGGATTGTGTAAGTATGAATTTTGTTGTAGGTTTGCCTAAAACTAAGCAAGGATATGATAGCATCTATGTTGCTGTTGATAGATTCAGTAAAATGGGGCATTTCATTCCATGTAAGAAAACTAATGATGCAAGTCATATAGCTCATTTTTTTTTTCAAAGAGGTTGTAGGATTCATGGACTTCCATTAAGCATTGTGTTAGATCAAAATGTGAAATTCATGAGTCACTTTTGGAAGACTTTATGGAAG
Organism: Cupressus sempervirens; assembly: GCA_028749045.1. Taxonomy (NCBI): domain Eukaryota; kingdom Viridiplantae; phylum Streptophyta; class Pinopsida; order Cupressales; family Cupressaceae; genus Cupressus; species Cupressus sempervirens. Next base: position 323,557,244 of record CM053788.1, read on the forward strand.
AAGCTTGGCACTAACATGTCTTTTGGTTCAACTTACCATCCTCAAACTGATGGTCAAACTGAGGTGGTTAATAGGACTTTAGGTAACCTTCTTATTTTCCTAACTAAGGAGTATGGTCAGACTTGGGATGTTATCATCTCACAAGAAGAATATGCCTACAATGATATCAAGAATACGACTACCGAAAAGAGTCCTTTTGAATTTTTTTATGGCATGCATCCAAGAGGTGTGTGTGAACTAAGGTGTCTTGGAAACATGGATCAAGTTAGTGGTCAAGTTGAAGACTTTGTACAAACCATGCAGGAGATTCAGGAGCAAGTCAAGAAGACTATTCAAGACAACACTCTAAAACTCAAAGCCAAGGTGGATGAAAAGAAGAAGGATATTAAGTTTGTTATTGGGGACTATGTGATGGTCCATTTGAAAAAATCAAGGCTTCAAAAAGGTATTCCTACTAAGCTACAGATGAAGAGGGTAGGGCCTTGCAAGATATTGGCTAAATATGGAGCAAATGCCTATAAGATAGAGCTCCCAAGTGATCTAGGCATATCCCATATATTCAATGTGCAAGACTTGGTGGAGTTCAAAGGTACCTTACCTTAGATTAGTCCAGGTATCCAAGAAGACATTGAACCTACAACAACACCTAAGGTAACCAAGCTTGAGGTAGAGAAGTTACTAGATTCAAGGGTAAAGAAGACTACAAGGCACAAGGTGTACATGGAACACCTCATCAAATGGAAGGAAAAACTAGTTTTAGAGGCTACATGGGTTTTTGAGATAGATTTAAAGAAGGTTGGCATACCTCTAGATTTGTTGCAAACTGATCTACCTTGAGTTCTTTGTTGGAGGGGGGAGTATGGTGCAGGAGCACCTAGGCAGGCTAAGTCTGAAACCTAGGTATTTCTTTATTTTTGGCTTGTAGTGATGCTAGCCACATCACTAGTCTAATAATAGGTCCTATGTGGTCCTTAGGTGTGTTTAGGAGACTTTGCAAGACCCAAAGTGACCAAGTTGCTAGAAGTTGCTGACTATTGTCAACTAGGTGACTTAGGTCAAGTAAAGGCTAAAATGGTCTAGAAAGGTTCCAATGGCTTTGAATAGTTTATTTGAAGTCATTTTATTCATATTATATGTTTGCTTGATCTTTGTTCCAAATTTGGAGGTCTAACTCCATGTAGAACAAAAGTTGCTAAAATGTTGTCATGTTGTCATGACAACACTTTCTTGCAAAAAGCAACTTTTTGCATTTTTTGAGTTTGAAACATCCTAACTATTTATAAAAGTTATGGAACTGATGGAGGAGTCTTTAAAAAGGTGAGGACAGCCATTTTCATGGGTTGGACAAGTTGGTTTTGCATTTGTACAAATTGTGCAAGTATTTTGTTGTCAGTTTTATGCATTTGAAGGCATTTTTAATAGAAGAGGATTGAATGGCTCAAATCTTTGTATTAGTTTATAAAATCTTTCTGTTCTTGCTAAGTTGCTAATCTGAACAAGGTTACACTTAGAAAATGGGATCTTAGGGCCTCTTCCCACCATTGGAAACCTCTGGTATTTTGAGAGTTGGAACTAAGATCAATGTGCATTATGTGAAAGGAAGGAGGGCCCTTGGAAGCATCAGCAATAATTTTTAAAGTGGTGCCCTAGGCAAGCCAAATGCAACTTGGCTAGGATTCATAGTTGGAAAAATGAGCTATGGAGGGGATTGAGCATGCAAACACCTCAATCTGGCCACACAGTGAGTAAGGAGAAGGTATTAACTTTCTTTAGTCCAAGGGAGAGGTCTTCAAACATTTTACAAGGTCATTTTCCATCACAACAGTGATAAAGCACTTGAAATCCTCATTTTTGGCCTAAAACTGTGCTTTGGTTGTACAAATAGTTTGGGGGTTGAACAATCACAAAATATTGAAGTACTCCGAAAAGGGTATCCAAAAATTTAATTTTTTTGCAGGGTTGTTAAGAAGTTTTTCAAGAAATCTTATTTTCGGCTATTTAGGAGGGTTAATTCCTAGTAGCATTTTTGGAGCAATTTGGTGTATTTTCCCTAGTAGATTGAATGCACCTATGAAATCAGCATTTTTTAGGGTCATGAATGTTAGAAGGAGTCTAAAAACACCCTTGATGAAGAACTAGTACCCTTAGAGCTATAGATGGACTTGAGGGTTAGTAGCAGACTAGAGCCGGCTAGTAAGAAATTTGATGTTACTTTGGTTGTGTGCCCCCAACTGAAGGATTAGGATCTCTTGAGCAAGGTCCTAGTAAGAATAGGTTGTGAAGAAGCCCTAGTGGGTCTAGTGAATGACCTAAGGTAGCCTTGAGAGAGCTTGGGGTTTGGAAGCAAGGTTGGGGTGTTACATCAATGCCCATGGGCCATGTCACACTTGTGGTATTATGGGTGACATAGCAAGAGAGTGTCCATAGGGACAATCTACTAGTGGTCAAAGATGGACTACTTCAAAGCTAATACTAGGAGACATGGTCAAGTCGATAGATTTTTTATAGTGGTCATTACTCATTAGGCTAAGCATTAGGATATGATCATGGAGGCAACAAGTGTGATACGAGGTAGTATGGTTACCATTTTGTTTGATCCTAGAGCTATTGACTCCTTTTAATCTCCATTTCTAGTGGACTATTGCAAGCTATGGGAAGTTAGATGAGATGTCAATTGGGAGGTAGAGTTAGCCTCAAGAGTTAGGATGTCATTTAGTTCCATAGTCTAGAGTTATTAGATTCAGATTGGGGACATGCCTATAATGTTCAATCTATGCATTACCCCTCTAGGTTCATAATATTTTGTTCTTGGCATGGGTTATCTTTATGCCCACAACACTAAGATGGATTGTTGATAGAATTGTTAGAAATAGATAATACTAAGAGCATGGATTGGTGGAATTAGTATATTATAAACTTTTTCTTAGAACTAGGTATTGTTAACTACTCTATAACTTGCATATGAAAGTAAACCAACAATGCTAAACAATAAATATAACCATGCACATAGATAACTTGTAACACTATTATTTTTTAACTAGGGAAACCCTAGCCAAGGAAAAACCTTAGTGGGGATGATACCCATTAGATGATTCACTAAACAATAGGATCATGTTAAGGATATTGAACCTATTAGGAGTCTATGAAGTACATATAGTGTCTTGGGTCCTTGTTAGAAGACTATATTGTGTTAGAAGCCTTGACCCTATTAGGAGTTGGTAGAAAAAATAAAATGTATGCAAGAAGAGGCCACTACTCTAACATGCAATTATACAATTCAGTTCTTCACAAGAATAGATATACATACATACTTGTTGTTTGCTATATTTCACACTTGTTTTGATCACACATTAGAATTTGCCTCACATAAGGCTCACAAATATTTCAAGCTCTCTATACAATAGTTCACATCACATAACACTTTCTTGTCTATCATAGATAGTACACTTATCTTTGCAAGATAATATCTTTAATTATACGTTACATATTTGCAAAACCTTGACTGGTTACACTAATGCAACTATTGCATATGGTGCAACTGGTGCTTGTGCACATGGTTGTGTTGTTGTCACACTCTCTAAAGGTCCTAATACTATAATGGGAGTTTATTCCAACACTTTAGTTTGTCCAAGAGCCTTCATCTCCAACGTCACAATACCTTTTATTTCATCAAACTCTTTCCTATTTATGCCCAATTCCTTGAGAATGGAATCTATCTGTTTCTCAACCTTTTTCTTTCTTTCGTTTCTATATAATTCTAAATGAACTATTCTCATATTTTATTCATAAGTACCCCATATAGGGCACCATGTATCCTTCTCTAATTCAAGGATAATTTATGTGTACCCTTCTACGAGTTCTGTGCTCATCTCATATCCCATTGGCTCTATAAATTTAACTCTAGGAAATACTACTTCCATGAAGGTGTTGTCAATTTCCACCATGAAGCATATTTCTTCCTTGTACTTCTCTACCATAGAGGGAGGCATTCTATACCTCTATTTCATCTTAGACTAGAAACTCTTCATCATTCTTTCAATGTCATCATCTCTAACATTTTCTAGTTTTGACCTGTAGTGTTAATTCACCATCTTCATTGCACACTCACTACTATTCCAACTTATCAATCCAAGAAACTTCCTTATAGCATAAAAGAATATATGAGTCAACAAGGAAGCAAACCTAAAAACTACATTCTTATTTTTCTTAATCTTTATAATATTATCCAATAGTTGCAATCTAATAATCTCACATTAATTAACCTTTCTTGCTTGCATAGCCATTACATAAGCTACATGCAAAAATCTAGTTGGTACTAAGTTAACCCTTGATCTGTGGTTCAACTTGTACCCTAGTATCTTGGTTAAAAACTTGACTCTTTTATCCTAAATTGATTCTACCTTCATTTTTCTTTCATCATCAATCTGATATTTTTCTCATTAACAATATTACAACCTTCATTACTCAATCCTATGACCTTGTAAATTAGGTCATTATCAATAACAATCTTCTCATCTCCTAACCAAAACATATCATCATGTACCCTACTCAAAATTATTCAGGTCCAATCACGATTACCAAACTCTGTATACAAAATACACTTCACTAGATTCAAATTCTCTAGGTGTCCATACTTAGACTTCAAGGATAAGTCACTATTACACCTCTTTCCCAAATCCTCATGAATTTGTACATCACCTTTTCTCTCAATCTTATAATGGATGTAACTTCTAATATCCTTGACATGTAACACATTTTTTGAAACTTGTGAAAATGAACCTAATGGATCATTCAATAATGAATAAATAGATGTTTCTTAACCTCATTTGTGGTCTTTCATTTATATCATACACATTTTGACTTGACCTTTTAATTGTAACATAAAAATACTAAAAACACTAGATTCAAGCTTCATAAAATACCTTAAAATCATTATTTAGGGCTTTTGCAAATTTTTTCTTCTCAAACTTCACTTTGCACTTGAATTCATTGTCTAATTGCTCTTTAATTTTCTCAAAACACTTCGCATGAAGAAATGGTACATGCAATTTTTCTTGTGATCCTTAAATCATTTGAAGTTGCACTGCACATTAGATGTGTATCTACCATAGATTCAAATATTGTCTATGCATACTAGTAAGCTTGATCTCTCAATTCCTAATCATTGCGATCATATCAAGACTTGCACACTTGACCATAGCCTTCTCTCTATGTCCTTAACATCCTATTGATTGATAACCTTCCAAATCTCTCTCTAACAACTCTAGCCAATTGATGCATTGCCACAACTAAAACTACTTAGTTTAGGTAGGATGAGTCACAAACAATCTATGACTTCAATGTCTTATCAGGTGCATCAAAAAATTATTCCTCCAACACTATATAAGAGCTTTTTAGATATTTAGTTGTCACAACTACTTCTTTGAATTTATCAACATGTTCCTTAATTGCTTCCTTTTGACTATTGTCATCGCAATTAACATTCCTTTTGTCATTTCTACTTTACTGTCCTTCTATTATTTAGATTTTTGTTAATGTCCCTTCTATCCATTCTATAATATATTGTTGTGTTTCTAAAGGTATTACATAACTGACATATAGGTGCATTTCTTCTCTAATTAGTTCTATTCTAATTCTTAGGTGCTCTGTAATTCCTTGTAGTGTGTCTAGGATTATTACACTTGTAACATTTGAACTAGTTCTTCTTTGCATTATATTTCTCTCCATCATTTGATCAATTTTGTGATCTTCCTCTTTCATTACTTGTAGGGTTAGTACTCCTAAACATTCTACTATTTGCATTATTACCATCAAACATTGGTTTTGTACATTCTACTACCTTGTGTCCATAACCATGACAATATAACAATAGAAATTAGTGATGGATTTAAAAGACTTACCTATGCAATCTCTTTCCATGTGTCCAACCTCATTACATATGAAAAATCTACCTCTAAACTTATGTCTTACTTCCTTGGATGGTTCCTCTTGCTTAGGCTTATCAACTTGCTATGTTTTCTTAAGTTCATCAAGTTTGGCTAACAAATCAACTAACTCAACTTCCTTTGATACTTCAGTAGATGGGCTTGATTCTACCTTAGATCAAAATCCTTAGGGGATTTAATAACTAGATCTAGTTCTCTTCTAATTTTAACTTTCTTGGCTGATTTCTCTCCAATCATCTATCCAAGTCCTATCTTATTCTAAGAAGGTCTCTGATGAAATGTCCACTAATCTATCTTTTCACTACTAGAATAAAGTTTCTCTAACTATTGCTTAGCTTGTGTCAATTCTCATTTCACAATAATTTTGTACTTTTCTAACTTATCATGTTTAGTCTTGATGGTCTCTAGTTCAAGGGTAACTTGACTTAACTGGGATCTAAGATCTGCATTCTCAATTTTCAATTCTAGTTCATTCTTGCCACCATTTTTCTTAAGACTTAGCTTAAGTTGAACAAGTTTTAGCTCACGTTTCAAGATCTCATTTTTCCTTTTGAAGATCTCCTACTTCATCATTATCACTAGTTTACACAATTGATTACTTTATAGATTCTAAATCATCAATATTGTCTTTTAACTTGCCAATGAAGACTTTTAAATCTTCATACCTATCTTTTAGGTTATCTCTTTCTTCAATAAGAAGGTCAATCTGCTCAGGAGCTTCTTCAAATTTTTTCTTTAACTATTCCATATCTTTAGAGATCTTACTTAAGCTATTAAAATTATTCAAAATAATTGGTCTCTAATTCCAATTGTTAGAAACAGATATACTAGGGGGGTGAATTAGTATTCTACAAACTTTTTCCCACAATTGAATATTGTTAATTACTTTATAACTTGCATATGAAAGTAAACCAAAAATTTTGAACAATAAATATAAGCATGAACATAGATAGCTTATAACACCATTACTTATTAACCAAGGAAACCCTAGCCAAGGGAAAGCCCTGGTGGGGATGATATTCACTAGATGATTTGCTAAACAATAGGATCCTATTAAGGATTCCATGAATTACATATAGTGTCTAGAGTTTCTGTTAGAAGACTAGGCTTTATTAGAAGCCTAAACCCTATTAGGATTTGGTAGAACAAATACAATGTATGCAAGAAGAGTCCACTGCCCTAACATGCAATTATACAATTGAGTTCTTCAAAAGAATAGATATACATACAATACTTGTTGTCTATTTTACTTCACACTTGTTTTGATCACACATTAAATTAGCATCACATAAGGTTCACAAATATTGCAATCTCTCTATACAAAAGTTCCCATAAATTAACACTTGCTCATCTATCATAGATATCACACTTATATTTGTAAGATAAGATCTTTACTTATACCTTACATATTTGCAAAACTTTGCTTAGTTGGCTTTTATGTGTTCACATGCTTGACATAATATAAATAGGTTATGGATTAATATCGACATAGTCATCTCATCATAACTTACTAATTATATCATAACCAAAATAATTCCTAAGGTGATACAATCCAATTCTCTACTATGCTATGTTTTACATTGTTAAATACCCATTCTGGTATTTTAATCATAAATTTTGTCATACTCTCCATACACATATATGCACTGGCACATGTCATCATGATACTTTCATGAATCTTTCCTCAACTATGCATGAGCTAGCTTCAACAATTCATCCATATACTGAACATTTGTTCTCTATGCTATTATAAACTATCTTAACACTTAGACAATTTTCTAACACTAAATGCATAAATGAAATGTTCAATACATGTTTCCATAAATGATAACCATCAATGCATCTATCTAACTATATTTCCAACAATAAGGGGGTTGAGTGTGTGGATGAGTATAGTTCTCCTTTGGTGATATCACAGGTATAGAGATCCATATCTCTTCGTATGATCTTCATTATGTAGGTTAGGTGGTGCATGAAAAAGTGATGCCATCTTTCTTCTATCACCATTAGTGACAAAAAGGAGAAGATAGAGATAGATTCATCCCTTGATGATTTTCCTATCTTGTAGGATTTTTCATTTTTTCCCCCTTAGAGCTTCCTCATAGTCCTCCACCTAGAGTAGTTGATTTTCACATAGATATTATGCTTAGAGTGAAGCCAATATCTAAAGAACCATATATGATAACTACTCATGAGCTTATTATGCTCAAGATTTAGTTGTAGCAACTCTTGGAGAAAGGGAATAGTCAACCTAGTGTGGAGCCTTGGTGCACACTAGTGATCTTCATGAAGAAGAAAGATGGATCACTTAGGTTGTGTATTGAATATTGACTATTGAAAAAAATAAATATTGGGAATTGATACCCACTTCCTAGGGGTAATTATCTCTTTGATTATTTAAAAGGTGTCTAAGAATTATCAAAGATAGGTCTAAAATTAGGTCATAATCTATTGAGGATTGTGGAGAGTGATATCCACAAAGCTACATTTTGTATGAGGTATAGTCACTATGAGTTCATTGTGGTACCCTTTGGCCCTATGAATTCTCCAACTATATTCATGAGCCTCATGAATGGAGTATTTTGTACCTTCTTAGATAAGTTTACAATAGTGTTTCTTCATGATATTTTGATATATTTTTGTGATGAGAAAGAGCATGATGAGTACCTAAGATAGGCTTTGTAGAGGTTGAGAGGGAATGAGTTACATGGAAGGTTTTCAAAGTGTGCATTATTTAGACCTCAGGTACATTATTTGGGTTATGTTACATTAGGAGATGGGATATCAATAGACTCATCAAAGATTAGAGCCATCATGGATTGGCTGATACCCACTAGTGTCACTAAGTTGAGGAGTTTTATATTGGGTTAGTAGGATATTATAAATACTTTATTGTGGGATTTATAGATTGTAACACCCCATTACATTCCTTCAAAGAAAGGGAAAGTAGTATGAGTGGACATAGAAGTGTGAGGGATCATTTCAGGAGCTCAAGAGATCATTCACAACTGCACCAATTCTTATATTGCTAGATCCTTTAGCAAATTTTGTGGTGTGCATAGATTTATCATTGGATGGTATAGGGGTAGTCCTTATGCAAGATGGATGACATATTTTATACGATTTTAGGAAGATAAATACTTGTGAGGTTAACTATCCTACTCATGAACCATAGCTTGCATCAATGGTAAATTCTTTAGTGAGGTGGCAACATTTTTTTTGTAGGTTATAAGTTTTAGCTTCATTCAGACCATTAGAGCTTGTAGTACATATTTACGTAGCTAAACCTTAATGATAGGATGAGATGCTAGATGGAGTTCCTATATGAGTATGACTTTGATGTTTATTAAATCAAGGGGATAAAGAACATAGTTGTAGATACCTTGATTAGGAGACATCATGCTATTTCATTTGTGACTACCTATACCAATTTAAGAGAGTGTATCTTACACCATTTGCTAGAGGATGTTCTATATCTAGAGGTTTTTTGGTTGGTGTATTCTCACAAACCCTCAGAGGGGAAGTATTTAGAGTATTCTTTGGAGTTTGATGGACTACTTCATAATAGAGGATGTATCTATATACCTTCTATTGAGGATTTTCATGAGTTTATTATACTTGAGGCTCATAGAGCCCCTTATGCAACACATTTTTGTGTTAATAAGTTGCATGTAGATTTGAGATTGCTATATCATTGTCCAAGAATGAGAAAAAAATTGCTAGCATTATTGTGAGATTTCTAGAGTGCTAGAGGGTGAAGGTGGAGCACTTTCATCCTGGTGGGCTCATACAACTACATGAGATTCCTGAGTGGAATTTGGATACTATTTCTATATATTTTATTATTGGTCTTCTCATGTCTTCTTACTAAAATGATGTCATCTTGGTGGCATTGAACCATTTTACCAAGGTTGACCATTTCTCACCTATGTATACTAATTTCATGACACTAATAGTTGTATAGGTGTCCTTGTGGGATATTATTTTACTTCATGAAATTCCTTGTAAAATCATCTCTGATAGAGACTCTTTGTTAACATTTTCATTTTGGAGAGAGTTACAATCAACATTAGGCACTATGCTGAATTTAAGTATAGCATACCACCATGAGATAGATGGTTAGACCAAGAGGATTAATTAGGTATTATAGAATATGTTGTCCAAGTGCATGATGGACCATTAGGTCAAGTGGGAGGAACACCTACATCTTTCTAATTTTTCCTATAATAATACACAGCATTCTCTTGATATAAGATTGTTTTGAAGTGAAAACCTGTAATGGAACAATCATTATTTTTTCAATGATGCCAAACCTACTACCTACTGGTGAGACAATTTCATTTTGGTATGAAAGCTATCATTTAGTTGATTGATAAGAGGATTTGAACAAAGGAGATAACAATACACCTATAGAAAGGTTGAGTTATTTGGTATGTAAAAGAAGCACTAAGACCAAATAAGACATTGATACTATAGTGTATTCTTTATCTACTTAAAGTCTAAAATGAAAGATTACTCAAGTTAAGAATAGAAGAAGATCAAGTAAGAAATGTGTATGCCAAGCCTTGTCGAGAAGTTAGTGCAAGCCAAGCAAAAATCAATAGAAGTTTGGTGAATATCAAGAGGTGCCAAGAAAAGATGCAAAACAATGCAAGCCGAGTGATTGTTAGTTTATGTTGAGTAAAATTTAGTCAGTGCTAAGCATTAGTAAACTTTAGTGTTTTCTAAGTGAAATAGTATTGGCTAATGAGGGCAAAAAACTTTGTGGTAAATACAGGGAACATTTTAGAAGAAGCTTCTAGAGGAACTACTAGTTATTTTTAATCCCTTTTCTAATTATTTAATTTTTCCATTTTCATGAAATACCCAAGGTGATGGTCATGATCATGTTCATTGATTTATTCATAAATTTCCATGCAAGCATATAAAGGATAAGAAAAAACCTTTTGTTTTTTTAATATCCCTAAGTCTCTAATATTCTTCACATTGCATGAAATGTTTCAAGTTGTGACAATGTGAAACTCCTTCATTGCCCTATCACTCAAGTTTGTCTTAACCATCAAATTGGTTGTGAAAGTGTGAAACAATTGTAATACCCCAAAATTGGCTCATTTCCATGATCACCAATTCTGGTTTATACCGATCAACCCTAAAGTCCTATCTTATTAGGAAATTCTTATTCTGCTACTCGCTACTTGACCTAAGTGTCAAATGCAAAAAACCCTAATCTGCATTAATTGTACTATTTATTGAATTCCTAAAGTATTGACTCATATTAGTCACATTAAACCTACTGATTAAGATTTAATTTAATTTGAAGTATTTATACTTTAATTAAATTAAATTATATCTTAAGACTAATGTACTAGGAAATTAAAATGTTTAATTTAATAATTATGCCCACCTTAATTAATTGAATGTGATTATTCAATTAAATAAAAAAGGCATTCATGAGCTCATATCTCACTTATTAAATTAAATAAATCCTCTCTTTAGTTCTAAATGGAAACTCTGAGTGAACTATCTCCCGAATTGGAATCAATCTAGTTAACTTGATCTTACATCCTATGACAAGTTTAGTTAACTACTCATCACACTCAAATTTGAAATAGTTAACTCTACCTGCACAAGGAAGTTTCCATCTTAACTGAATCTTTGCTTGAATCCTGACCCTCGATTTGAGTTGATCTCATCCATTGATGGATTCCAAGAATTCTATTTAAGAGACTCAAAATTATTCATTACAGAGGTTGAATTGAATTTCTGTCGAATTACTGCTAAATTGCATACAAATCTAAGCTTATTTTATTTCTATAGACTTTCATTTCTTAGCTTAATATCATTTAGATTCAATATTGCATATATTTAGTTAATTTTATTTCATATGCTAATAGTTTAATTGCATAATCATTTAGATTACTTGCATGTGCATATAGATTAATCATTTTAAACCCTTCGTTCTAGAATGGTCTAGTTGCCTGCATCTCAACTCTGAGAGCATAAACAGGAAAAATCCCTCTAGATAGAAGGCAACGAGTCATCTTGTAGGACTCTTCTTAGGTGAATAATCTCATGTTCACTCTAGGATGAATCCGCATATAAAGACCATGTTCAAGTGTGTGTGTGAAGTCTGAGGCCACATTCCACATATACATTTCTAGCACCCATCGTGGGGCCGAGAAAAATAATGTTTTGGCCTCATTTCTTTCATTGTCTATCATTTTTATTATTTTTTCCATATTGTTCTGTACAAATTCTTGAATTTTTGCATGAGAAATTCCATTTCTTTGTGAAGATTTGAAAGGTTTTGCATGAGTGTAAAAATGTTTTCACGCGAAAGAGTGCCCGATTGTGTAACTCTTTGTATGACACTTTTTTTTCTCACGTGAGTTAGTCAAAGATTTCATGTGGCCCTATGAAAGGTTTTATGTGGCCCTACAAAAGATTTCATGTGGCCTTGCTTAAGATTTCGTGCAAAATTTTGCAATAGTGAGGTTAATTTTGTCATTTCTAGCATGTTGTTCATTAAATTTTACTGACATGTTTTCCTCTAAAGCACTATTGTCTATTTTTCTAGTTTTCTATAGCTTAACGGTTGTTTGCAGGATGTTTGACGAAGATTCCTTCACATAAATCATTCAAAACATGAACTAACCCTTTTTTTGCAAGATGATTGTTGAAGATATGTTTGTTGAAGATCAAATTTTAAAACCCACAAAACAATGTTTTTTCTTTCCTATTTTCAAAATATAGTCTAATTAGGGCTTATGAACTTCCTAGGGTGCAAGACAAAAGAATAGGGGATTATGCTCTTCACCAGTTGGAGGTCATGACCAAGGGTGAATTAGAAACATAAATTCCTCCAAAATATGACATTATAAAGAAGGCAAGTAGCTTATTGGTTCTCTAGTATGAGTCTTTTTCTATGAAGGGATAATGGTTTCCTTTTAGGGAATCAGAATCTTGAGAAAGGACAAGTCTAGATTGATTAAGCTTAAGTCAGTAATAAACTTGTTTTGCATGTTTGGATGAGAAAGTAAGGTAGAGAAGTATGCTCTTTCCCCTTGAGGGAAATCAAAAACTTTGACCCTTGTGTTCGAGTCACTAGTCCGAGTCAATCCTTTAGAGGGCTTGTCGAAGTGATCCAACCTCTGAGAATGACCCAAGTGAGCACACTCCTTTTGTCAGAGATTCCAACTCACTTTAATAGAGAAGCTTTATAGAGCTAAAGACTCCAAAGCCAGATTAATTTCCTCTCCTTCACTCTTGATATCACATGTTAAGGAGAGGCTCTATCTATTGCACTTGTTGGCACTAGCCCTAGTCTTGCTAAGCAAGTGTGTGCACTCTTAGATGTTGGTGTGGGCTATTGGTCTCAACTCCAATTACAGAGCCACCAAAAATTAATTTGAATAGAAGCCAAGTAAAAAACTCTTAGTTAGAAGCTACCTAGTTCACCTCCAAAAGGAGGCATAATTTTTGTGTAAGGAGGGGGAAGAATCTCTCCTATAGAACTCACCGTAGGCATCCTACTAGATGTTGGAAGGTGGTGTACATGCTTTTCCCCTGCCACAAGAGCACTCATTTAGTGTATACTATTGAGTTCTTTGAATATACCAAAAACACAGGCACCCTTTAGGGGGTGACATAGCTATGTGAGGTACACGGATGCGCATAAGATGTGGGACAAAGGTTTTTCCTTCTCTACCATTTTATATTTCTAGGGATAAAGCATCTTTGTTATTGAGTCTTCAACATGTCCAAACCTAACAAAACAAATTAAAGAGTCAAGACTCCCCTATCCCTCTAAATCGGTTTTCCCTTAGTTGTATTGTATTCGACTACTACTTGCTTCCTGTGTTCTACTAAGAACACTTTGTCTTATTTGAAACTTAACACCACTTTTACAAGTTTGAAAATCAACCTATATTCTACCTATTATTAGTCAAAAAAACCTACAATCTATTTGAAACTATCCAAAACTATTGAAAATCTCTTCAAAATCCAACTCTATTATCAATCTGGTCCTAAATTTCGTGCACAGTCTTGCATTTCTTTGCACGAGATCTCACTTTTTCACATGAGCTAGTTTAGGTCTTCACGGAAGAACTTGTGTATGCACACATGAGATCTTTCCAAGTGTCTTTGTTGAGCTTTTCATTTTTGTGTGTGACCTAAAGCAACTCTTTGTGCAAGTTTAAATTGTTGTTCTAAGATTTTGTGCCACCTAGTATACTTTCTCATGCACCTTGCAGAGGATCTTCACACTAGACTTGTTCTAAAACTATCAAATCGACTTATTTGACCAATCTGAAATTTGTGTTTATTTTTTTTCCTACATTGAGTTGTCCCTTCTCTGTCTATACATAGTTTTAAACAATTACATTTAGCTTAACTAAAGATTTGTGATCTATACTTTAACTAGTCTCGTCCTTTAGTTCTCTGGATTCTAGTTCTTTAGTGTTTGTCATACTCTATGTTATGATAGTCATAACCTTTGGCTGTTCTAGCCTTCAAATCAGACTACTCATTCCTTAGTATACAACATTCTTGTCTTGTCCTATTGAGGCTAAGTTTTAGTGTGGTCCTTGTCCAGGTTCTTGCTTCTTATCCTTGTCTATGACTATCACAACAAGAAGTGGCAATTTGTTTTATCCTCTTAGACTTAGGCAAGTTCATGCTAGGGGTTGTAATCATAGTAGAGGTCACCTTCCTTCTGTTACACAATCTGCATCTAGTTCATCTAGTGAGGCATCTTCATGATCTCCCTCACCCGTCAAGTCAACTCGAGTCTAGTGAACATTTTCCATAAACTTACAACAAAATACGAACCCTTTATATCAAGATGATCCTAAGACTAGTAGAGGTCCTATATCCACAAAAAACATGTTAAACTTCCTTTTTAAAAGACCTTTCAAATCACAACATATTAAAACTAAACACATTCCCACAATGACTAATTGTGAGCCTGAACATGGTAGTCATAATAGATATCATACCTAGGAATGATAAAGAGAAAGAGAAAGACCATGACATTGATGAGGAATAGGAAGAGGAAGAAATAATTCCTAAAAACATAGCAAAATGTTGAAGAGACAAAAACTTTCAAAGGTTCATGGGAATTCTACATAATGAAGAGAAAAAAAGGTACTTTCTCCAACTTGCCCAAGAGGGAGCTAAGTTACCTTCTCATTTCAATGTGGAAACCATCAACATGCCTAAAGAGGAAATTGAGACTTCCAAACTCCAAAAACAATTAAAAATTATGCAAAACCAACTGGCTCAGATGATGCAAGAGAAAGAAAAATCTAGCAAAACATACACATTGGATGCTCTTTGTCCATTTCCATTTGACAAAAGCATAAAGATGCCTCCTTTACCATGAGGAGTAGAACTACCTAAGTACGAGAAGTACTTTGGCACCACTAATCTCCAAGATCACTTGTGGGAATTTGGAACCTTGTCTATTGAGTTTATGCACGACCAAACACACCTCATCCATTTATTCCCTAGAAGTCTAGCTGGTTAGGGATTGGAGTGGTTCTCACACTTGCCTCCTAGTATCAAAAAGTTTGACAAAATTGCCAATTGATTTGTCTAGTAGTATTCTCATAACATTCAACACCCTATCAACATTCGATATCTATGTAACCTTAAGCAAAAAGTTGGAGAACCTTTTCTCACATTCCTCCAATGGTGGAGACAACTTTACACTAAGTATTTATGCAAAATTTTGGAAATGAAAAAGCTTGACATCTTCATTGATAATCTCCTACCTGATTTCAAGTATAGAATCCAACTTCAAGGTTCACGTACCATTGAAGACATGATGACATAGGCTATTCATAATGAGGAATTTATGGTCAAGAAAGGTGAACTCACTCTTCAGAAGGACACAAAAGAAGTTTCCACCTCCAACAAGGATAGAACCTAATATGTCAACAAGAATTGAGAAATTGTACATGATGGAGTTGTTGACAATGTCACTCCCAAACTTGCTAAGGAAACATTTAAGCTCACAAATGGTTTCAATGTGGTAAAAAATGCTGAGAAGCCTCCTCCTAACAACAAAACATCTGGGAACAAATTGAGAAACTCATGGGCCACACGCCCTAAGTGAGAGTATACACCCCTGGGTGAACCTTTGGATGTGGTTTACAAAATATTGTTACAACACAAGCTTATTTCACCACTAGACAACCCTTGTCCCTATGATTTGTAACCATGTCCACCATGGTTGAATGAAACCTCATTCTGTGAGTATCACCAAAATAAGGGGCACAAAACTAGCAACTACATAAACTTATGCCACAAAGTCTAGGACATGATTGATGTTGGTGAACTTTTGGTAGATGGACATAACAAGAACTCAGATCACAAGGCCTTTAAACAACCTTTCCTAGCCTATGAAAAAGGAGAGACTTCAAAACCAAAACCCAACAACAAGGTCAATTATGCTTACTCCAATGATGACAATGTGATCAACATGGTTGAACTTGTGGATTCTGAATATTGCATTGTCATTACCCTTAAGGGAAAATAAGATAATGATAAACCCAAGACACCATTTGTCTTGAGGTTCCCTACTTCCAACACAATGGATAACACATATTTGCAACACTATGCTAATGCTATTACCCGCTCTCATGCAAAGCTAGTGCTTAAAGGCCCTATGCCTTCTACTCCTGATCTTGAACAACATAAAGACAATGACCTTGCTACTCTATTTGGAAAAGATGCAAAACTCACAATGAACTCAACAACAACTAGTTATAGTGTTCTTGATCAATTGAAATGAACTAATGCTCAAATCTCTATCTTTGAGCTGCTTAAAATCTTGCTTGCTCATAGGCAGATTCTAGACAAAGGCCTCACTAAGGCAAATGTTCCTTAAGATCTTGATCTTTAGCAATTTCAATCCATGGTAGGTCACCTAACCTCACCTTATCTTATGTACTTTTCTAAGGAGGATGATAACTCACTAAGTCACCCACACAATCAACCTCTACACATTGAGGTTATGATACATCAGACACGTGTTCATCAGGTACTCATCGATAACAACACTAGCCTAAACATTGTCTCTACTACTTTGCTTAGATAATTGAATTATTCTAAGGACTCTATTGATCCTCGACACAAGATCACTATCAAAGTGTATGATGAAGTCGAATGAAAGTCTCTAGGTCTTGTGGTCTTACCCATTTGTGTTAGCCCTATAGAAAGGGATGTCACCTATCAGGTGCTTGAAATTCCCTTGACTTATAAAATTCTATTGGGATGGTCATGGATACATGAGATGCACACTATGCCATCCACATATCACAAATGCATTAAATTCTTATTTCATGGCTCCAGAGTTACTATTCCTACCACTACTAGCTATACCTACAATATGCTCAAAGCTATTGAAACTTTTGTCCCTGCTAACCTCTCGAGAATCCACTAATTATCATAATAATAAGGTGAAACAAATCGAGCAGTCATTCAAATTGAAAGAAACTAGCATGGGAGAGTACCATATTGAACCAGTGCTATCATTAAAATCTCTTCCAGAGTCTCCTCGTCATTATGTGAGACCCTCAAAGGTAAAGAAGCCATTTGTGCTGACACCTCAAACCAAGTATAATGGCACTTTTGTTAAGGCTACAGTTCCCCTAGAACATGAAAGTGAAAATAGAGCCATTATTGCATGGCTTTATAGAGAAGAGACTCTAGTAGACTTAATAGAGCAAGCTCAAGAAATCACTCTTGAAAAATATGGGCCTAGTCTTAGGCTCATGAAGCATTTTGGCTATAAGGGAATTGGCCCTATTGGGTGCAATAAAAATGGCCTAATTGATCCTATCAAGGCAACAACTTAAATTAATAATGATACAACTGGTCTAGGATTTAAGAAGGTTCCTTTCCATTTGGGAGCTAACAAATTTATACCAGAACCTGAGAATTCATCTAGAAATGAGTCACAAGCTGAGTCAGATACTCAAGAGCAACAATCTAACAATGAGGATCCCTATCCTTTTCCTATTCCACATGATCTCACTAAATTATTTGCTGAGCTAGATGACTTTGTACCATGTGTTAGCACTGTGGATGATACTAGTGATTCTTCTAAGGATAATACCGATTAGCCCAAATATCATTCAGAAAAGGGGGAGTCTAGTCAGTCATTGCATGTTAAGTACCTATGTAAGAACCCAGATGAGGAAGGTGAGTATGTCCCTATCACTGTTGGGGAGTTCTACAAACTCTCTATAGTGCCTCTCCCATTTGACTTTTGTAAGTCATCTTGATGGATGCAATCTTTCTGGTCTTTTGTTGTGTTGGGATCCAGATTGTGACCCTGAGTGGTCTACACCATTGAGGTGTTTGGATTTATGTTTCTGTATCAGTTGCTTTGATTATGCTTTTGACTAATCTATGAGATTATGATGTGATTTTGGTTCACTGAGGTTTATGCCAGTGGTTACCAGGATCAATGTGGTATCATGAGGTTGTTTTGTGATTACCCTGAGATGTGTGCAGAGATTGCACTATGTTCTTTTACCATGCTACATTGGACTATGTTCCTGTAGTAGTGGTTAGTCATGTTTATGACTATGGTTGTTTATATATTTTAAATGCCTTTTTAATGCAGAGTAATCAATCTTTATTAAATGTATTAATGATTAGAAATGGATTGTTCATGTGGGATTATTTGGTTATGTGCTGCAGACATTTACCTTGTTATATTTTTGATTAGAGAGCTATTTGTTACTCATGTTATGTTTACATTTGAGAGGACCTGAGGGTCAGATGTTACACTTTGATTCCAATATCATGGATTTTAGACTACTATGTTGTTTAGTTAATCATATTGCATGATGATGCCATTTTGAGATGACAGTGTGTTTTATGATGTTATTTGGTTATCTGGTATTTGGACATACCTTTAATTTTGATATGTGATGGAATTAATGCTATGGTTATTTACTTCATTCCTACGTTGTTATGCTTTATGCAAACGTGAGTGATGTAAATAGATTATTTTAATATAATTAAATAAATGGTTAAATTAGGTGATTTAATGCATTATTGCCTCGGCTATGTTATTATATGCAATTGAAATTGATCATGTTGTTTAGTGTGCATGATTTATATCCTTGGTAGTGGCACATGAAGTTAGTGATTTAGCCGTTCATATTTTACCAATGTCATCCTAGTATGGTCGACATATCCTTAATTAAAGTGTTTAAATTAAACCTTTCGATGATTATTAAATCTGAACTCATTTGCATTATGTGATTAGACCAGTAAGTGTGTCTGTGCATTTAGAGGTTCACATTGTCACGAAAGTTATTAAGGAGATTTATGTGTTTTTGGGTTTTCGAGCTTTTTAATTGATTTATTTTAATTTTTGGCAGCTTTGCCATAGATGAATTCCTACTTATAGGAATAGCCTATTTTCGTTTGGGTCGATTCGAGTTTTAACTAGGTTGGCTGGTTATTTGCCCTAATCAATTATTCACTCAAAAAGTGAATAAGTACCCAAAAAGGAATTTAATTCCTCACTTCTCACTTTCAAATTGGAAAGTTGGAGAGTAAAATCCAAAAATCCTCATCATGAGGATTTACTATTTTATTCATTGTGAGAGCTACGGGCATGGGATCATCGCGAGGTTGAGCTCATTGGCTCCAGCTCGGGGAAACTTTGGATTGCCGCAATTTTTAGCCACTTTCACGGGCATTTTATTTTCTGGTTCAATTTTTCTTTTTGCCCTTTTGGCTATGAGGTAGGGCTTTCCCGTTTTATTTTTTTGGCTTCATTTCTAATTCTATTTTTGGTAGCTGTTTGGTTGGAAGCTGAGAACTAGTGTTCCCCTCCATTTTTGTATGCTAGTTCTACCCGGTTGAGCGAGTATAAACATTTCCCTATTTTTTGGGATGAGGGTTTGGAGTTTTGCACTATTATGCTGGCCGTTTTTGCATATGATGTCCAATTCCATTTATTTTTGGACTTTTGGGGTTTTTGAATCCAAAGGCCAAATGGGTTTTAATTTTGGAATTTTTCTAAAATTTGGAGTTTTTACCTCGTTTTGCATGCCACCCTATTTTCTCCAAATTTCTTGGCACAATGTGGGTCATGGACTTGGATGATCCGTTTGGATATCAGTCAGACCACTCCTCCAATTTTATGTTGCATTGGGATGCATGTTGCATCCGTACTCCCGACTTTGTGTTCGATTGAGTGATTTGTTACCTGTTATGGTTTCTTTTGGACCTTTTCTTTTGTTTTGTGAATGCTAGGATTCTTGTAGAATCCATACTCTCGGATTGAGGACGGTTGAGTGATTTCATGATGTTTGGTCTTGTTACATCATTGGGATTCATGTAGAATCCATACTCTTGAATTGTGGCTGGTTGAGTGATTTCATGATGTATGATTTTATTGGCTTTGGGATTTGTGTAGAATCTATCCTTCCCATGTTGCTTTCAGTTGGGTGTTTTTTTTGCATTGTGTTCTCATTCCTGTCCTTGTGTTATGATCTTCGTGATTGTGGTGCGTGACACACAAGTACATCCACATACATTTTTCGAGTGACTTGCGAGGCTTGATCTTCCATGGTACTTTCAAAACTTATGATCATTGGGGTTAGGATGAGAGTATGCATGCCCACGAGCACTTGTCATAGGATGAGCATGGGTAGGGTAGGGTAGCATATGGAGGGGCTTCTATCCTACAGATTGGTGACTATTCCTTGGTTGGTAGAAGAAGTTTTATATAAGTGATAATAAAATGTGTGGGTTGTGCACCTTTTGTTGAGAAGAGTAGCTGCCCTGGGTTGTGCACCTTTCGTCGTGAAGAGTTGTTGCCCTAGGTTGTGCGCCTTTTGTTAAGAAGAGTAGCTGCCTATGCTAGCTTGGGCTTTTGGATGCCAAGCGACTCTCCATGATGTCAACCCCTACTTGGTAGCCTTTTGAGTGTTTGATTAGGATCTGTACTCCTTGCATTGTCTTAGGTTCTTGGTTGCAGCCATCATACTGTCTAGTGTGAGTGTTAGCCTTGGATGTTGTGCTTTATGTGTGTTTGTGGTTGGATCTTTATCTCCATTAGCACAGCGGGTGTGGACCTATGGGTGCCATGTGGATGGGAGGCATAGCTACCTTCACCATTGCTAGGGATTGGTGTACAGAGATGATCTTTTGTCCTAGTGCAACTATTGTTGGATGTCTTCACTTGGTACTTCGAGTTCTGGAGTATGCTTTCTTGTGATTTATGCTTTCATTGGGATGCATGTATATTATGTTTAGATGATGTTTACTTTATTTGATGCATTCCCTTATCATGATGTTTAGCATATGATTAGATGATGTGATTTTATTTAGTAGTATATTTGTTGCTTACTATTGTTTAGCATGTGATAGGTGATGTTATCTACTGTAGGATTATCTTATGTGTTATCACTAGCATGTTAGATTTCCTTATGCTTATATTTTTGTATTTTTTTAGTAGTGACATCCCTATTACGACAGTACCGACGATCTGGTTGGTGGCTTGGGATGTTACGCGT
This sequence comes from Cupressus sempervirens, assembly GCA_028749045.1. Classification (NCBI taxonomy): domain Eukaryota; kingdom Viridiplantae; phylum Streptophyta; class Pinopsida; order Cupressales; family Cupressaceae; genus Cupressus; species Cupressus sempervirens. The sequence goes on from CM053788.1 coordinate 323,578,740, forward strand.
GGGGGATGGCTAGGACCCACGATGGTCTTATGATGCTATTGATGCTTTGGAGGAACCGCGCACTTAGTTTGGTTGTTCAGTTCTCTATGATGTTTATTCTAGTGTGTTCTTTTCTGCTATAGTTTAGATGGATAGATGTTCCTCTTTCCTTGATGTTAGTGCTCTCGAGTGTTCTTTCCTTGAGCCTTTGTGGATCCAGTACTCCCTGGTGTGGAGGCTCTTTGCTCTATTTTGGTCCTTTTTGCTTCTGGGAGTGTTTTTGTTTTCTATGGGCGACATTTGTTTAGCATGGTGTGACACTTTAAAAAGTATCGCATGCCCATGCAAACTATGTTGTACGACACTGTAAAGTATAAGTTGACATATATTTAATTTTTTGTACTTAAGATATATTTTAATATATGCGACAAATCATTTGATATAGGTTTCAGACCTCTTGGAGATAAGTTATGGATTTTAGGAAATTTCAGGGCTTCAAAAATCTAGACTTAGCCACATTTCAAGGCTTCAAGATTTTAGGCTTAGTCAAATTTTAGGTTTCTGTATTTTACCCCAGCTTGGTGTTTTGTTGATGAGTGGTCATTTCTTGTGCCCTCATCTTGTTTGTGGTGGTTGTCGACTTTGTTTGGGTGTGTCAGTTTGGTAGTAGCATTTGGAGATTCATTGGTTGTCGAGATTGTGTTGAAGTCTTCCATTGCGATCTTTGTGATCCCTATATGATGTTGTCATGTGCATTCATACTTGTAAAAAAAAAATCTTGGCTTGATTTGAATCCTTTTTTCCAAGGATCTCTGGGCGGGGCATTACACTCTCACCATGTAGCACTGATTCTAAGGAATATGAGTTTGACCCTCTTTTAGAAGCAACTATTGATAAAGACATTGACCAAGTTCATGTCTATGAAAACCAACTCAAAGTGGGTGAAATGTCTAGGGTTAGGTCAGATGGGTCTGATCCAACTAGTGTCCTAGAGTCATCAATTGCTAATGTTAGTACTTAGAGGCATTCGAACACACTTTTGGATAAAGTTGTCATAGGTCTCAAAGTTTTGGTCCATGCACTTAATGACTATACTGTGAATGTAATCAAACCTATCACTACTCTTTCACTCACACATCCTAAGTTTATAGACTAGAACACTATTGCATCTAGTGAAGTCCCCACATTCCAGAATGATTATGCTCTTGTTTGCTACCTAAATGTTGTCAAATCTATAATATCTTCCATCAATGAATAGAGCATCAACATGACTAAAGATGACATCAAATATCTCAGTCATATAATTAAAAAGAAAAAATGCAAAAGGTTTGATGGTGAAAACCACATTGTGGCAATGTCAGAACCCAAAAAAGTAAAAAAAAAAGATGTATCCAAGGGTGAAAACCTTTCTGAGGTGGCTGCGGATGAGATATTTGATGCATTTACAAGTCACTTTTAAGAGAGATCATCAGTGTTGATAGAGCTAACACAACCAATCAACCTAGGTATAGAAGAACATCTTCATATGATACATTCGGTATAGTCATTGTCTCCTAAAGAAAAGGAAGAATTCATTGCCTTTTGCTAAGAGAAGAAGATAAATTTTTCTTGGACATATTTTGACATGCTAGGACTAGATCTTGATCTTATCATGCATCACTTGTCCATCAACTAGGCATCAAACTAGTTAAACAGAAACTTTAGAAAATGCATTCTCATGTTGCATTTCTCATCAAAGAAAAATTGGAGAAACTTCTAAAGGTAGGATTCATCCATGTAATTGATTATGAAAAATGGATATCCAATATTTTTCTAGTCTCTAAACATGATAAATCTATCAAAGTTTTTACTAACTTCTGTGATCTCAACTTGGCATTTCCTAAGGATGATTTTCCACTTCCCAACATTGATATGATAGTGGACATGATGGTAGGCTTTGAGATGTACTCACTTATGGATGGATTTTTTGGTTACAATTAGATAAAAATTGTGCTAGAAGACTAGGAGAAAACTACTTTCACATGTGCATGGGGAATGTTTTGTTGGAATGTAATGCCATTCGGTTTGAAAAATGCTAGGGAAACTTATCGAAGAGAAGTAACTACAATTTTCCATGACATGATGCATAAGACCATGCAGGACTACATGGATGATACTTTGGTCAAAAGTGCTAAACAAAATACTCATCTGCAAAATTTGAAACCCATCTTAGATCACGTGAAAAAGTTCAGTCTTTGGCTCAATCCTAAGAAATGCACATTTGGTGTCACATCAATAAAGTTGCTGGGATACATCATGTTTGCAAAAGGAATTGAGGTGGATCCATAGAAAGTACAAGCAATAATGGATATGCCACCACCTCAAAATATCAGCCAGGTGAGAGGTCTACAAGGAAGACTCCAATCTATTTGCAGGTTTATTTCACATTTGGTGGATAGATCACAACCCTTCACAAAGATCTTAGATAAGGATGTGAAATTAAATTGGAGCTAGGATTGTGAGCAAAGCTTAATGTAGATCAAACAATATCTTTTCAATTCACCAATCCTAATGCATCCTATCCATGGGAAACCTTTTCTTTTATATATTTCAGCAATTGAAACATCTCTGGGAATTTTATTGGCTCAAGAAGATAAAGACAACAAGGAGAGAGCTATTTACTACTTGAGTCATACACTGATCTCTTATGAGAGGAACTATAGCATCATTGAGAAAGCTTGCTAGGCAGTCATCTTTGCTTCCTAAAAGTTGAGACACTACATGTTTGCCTACACTACATGGCTTGTGGCTAAAATAGATCCACTAAAGTACTTGCTTAGTAAGGTAGCTCTTATAGGAACATTGGCTAAGTGGGTTATGGTACTCAGCGAGTTTGACATTCAATATGTTGAATGCAAAGCTATCAAGGGAGAGGAAATTGCAGATTAGTTGGCTAAAGTACCTATGTAGAGTCTCCTACCAATGAACATTGATTTCCCTGATGAGTCAATCCTGACACTCACACATAAATGTAGGTCATGTTCTTTGATGGGTCCTTCATACAACATGGATTAGGTGCTAGATTGCTCTTCATAACACCACAGAGATATTCATTACCCAAAGCATACAAGATTATGTTCCCTTGTACAAATAACATTGTTGAATATGAGGCTTTGATCAATGACATGAAAATTGCAGCTGAATGGAGAGTGGATCAACTAGACATATTTGGTGACTCTCAACTAGTAATCAACTAGGTTAATGATGTGTATCAAACAAAGGATGATAAATTAATTCCTTACAAATGCATGGTTGATGACTTAAAGAAGTGTTTTTCTCACATCACTTTCCAATAGATCCCTTGAACAAATAATAAAGTGGCTAATGCTATGGCTACTTTGGCCTCTTTGCTATAGATGCCTAAAAATGATCTCCAACACGAGTTCTTGGTAGAACCATTACACTACCCATCCTACGACACCCCTGATTCAAGGATGATCTATTCTATTGTAGGATAGGAATCATCCTACTACCATCACATCTATTCCTATCTCCATAATCAAACCATTCTAGAAGGTTTGACCTGGAATGACAAACGTTACCTTAACCATAATGCTTCATGGTATGTTATTATTGCTGACGACATGTATAGGAGAGGTCTTGATGGAAGACTCCTTAGGTATTTCAAACTCGAAGAGTCCAAATGCTAATTAATTAATATATACAAGGGCATTATCAGATCCCACTCAAATGGCTTGACACTAGCTCACAAACTCATTAGAGCTGGTTACTATTGGCCTAAAATGGAGCAAGAAGCTATCAAGTACACTAGGTCCTACAAGAAGTGTTAGCTCCATTGAAATTTGATCCATGCTCCAGCTAGGGAGCTAATTCCCTTTACTACAACATAGCCATTTCAACAATGGGCCTTTGACTTGGTGGGTCAGATTCACCCAACCTCTTCTAAGTTCATTATCACAGCTATAAACTACTTCACGAAGTGGGTAGAGGTAGTACCTCTCGTAGTCACCAATGGAAAAATTGTAGCTCTTTTTATCACAAACTACATCATCTATAGGTATGGTGTACCATCCTCAATCATTACTGACAATGAAGGAAAATTCAAGAACAAAGACCTCAAGGAATTATGCAAAAAATTCAAAATCACACAACATTGGTCTTCCATCTATTACCCCCAAGGCAATGGTCAAGCTGAGGCTTCTAATAAAGTGATCCTCAAAATCCTTCATTGCACAATCAAAAAATTTGGGAGAGACTAGCACCTCCAGATTAATCTAGCCTTGTGGGCATATAGGACAAGCATTTAGACTCCAATAGGTACGATGCCTTTTGCTTTGGTGTATGGAATGGATGCAGTGGTTCCAGTAGAGGTTGAGACTCCTACCTTGAGAATCTCTAGGAAAGCCCTTATTACTAATGAAGATTACAAGATAGCTTAGCTTCAAGAGCTCGTGTTGCTAGATGAATGTCAACAAGTGGCATGCGATCATCTATGAGCCTATCAACAATGAATGTCAAGAAGCTACAATGAAAAAGTTAGGCCACATGACTTCTAACTGGGTTCCTCATCTTGAAAGAGAACCCTAAGAATCAATAGTAGTGAGTCCAAAAAGGGAAGTTTGAATCAAACTAGCTTGGTCCTTACATCATCATTGCAGTGTCACTCTTTTTGAGGCTCTCCTCATAGAATCTCTTTCATAATAGTCACTAGTTATTTCAACTGTGTCTGCCTATTGTTGCTTGGGTCAAATTTTGAGATTCCTTTATGGAAGATCTCTCTTGCATCAGTCACCAGTTGTCCTAGCTATGTCTATCTACTATCACCTAGTCCTCTTAGGTTCTTCACCTCAAAGATTCCTCCTTGACCTCAGTCACAAGTCATTCTAACTACGTTTGCCTACTGTTGTCACCCTACTGAAGATATTTCTTTCAAACATTTTCCAGATGTTGAAACTTGAGATCAATCCCATGACAAACAATTAACTCAAAATAACGTACTATTTTTGGATATGTTGAGATTTTTCTTTGTTTTCTTTGTTCTCACTTTATCATGTTTCCTCAAGCAACTCAATGATGTCATTTTTGACTAGAGAAGTAATGACTGGGGGCATGATCTTTTCTTGGCTTTCTACCTATGGTTTAGTTCTAATTAGTTGACATATTCCTATAAGAGGGGTGTCCACTATAAGAGCCTCCATCTTGTATTGGATGGCTGGGTGTACCTTGACTCCTTTTATATGAGTACATCAATAACATTGGTTCTTCTCCTTGTCTATTGCAGTGAACTCTTTATGCTATAGTAAATAATGATACTCATCCTATTAAGTGAATGTATGGGTCACTACAAGTATACCTAGCACACTTCTGTCTTAGGTTACAAATGCAAGGGTCATTGTGGATAGAATACTTACTGAATACTTAGCATAAGATAGATCTCTTGTGTGTTTGGTGTGTTTTCCATGCAAATAACATTCTAGTCATCCTAAAGTTTATGTTTTGATGCTTATGTTAACTTGCTACAATAAAAGGGACAAATGTTCTAGTCATTCTGGCTTCTTGTATCTTGAATGCTTACATTTAATCCCGAAAAACTTATAACATATGTCCTAGTCATATTACCATGGTTTCAGTGTTAGTGGGAATTGTACGACATATGAGATTTTGTCCTTATGCTCAGTGATGATAAATGGTTGAGGCTTGGTAATTAGACCTAGGGTTGCATCTAATATAGTCTTGCATTGCATACTTCACTTGCATAAGCACACAATTCAATTGCAACTCTCTTTCATCCTTCATGATGGGGGAGTGTGGATCTCTAAAAATGTATCAGGATTCTCCATAGTTGCACAAGCATTTGGTTCTTTGGTTTGTATTCATGTGCTCCTTGAGGGGGTACCTATCACTGTTAAACAAAAATATACAACACTTCATAAGATGTTAGTTCATTTACATATGCATTACACTCATATCATTCACATATCCATTACATCCCATTTCACATTTCATAATCATTATATAAACATCTCATATTCATTTTCATATGCATTAAATCCATACATTAACATCAAATTTGCATCTCATAATCATAAGCATAAAAAAATCTCATGTACATCAAAGGAAAAGACAAACATTAATGATGACATGAACACAAGGCTACTTGACCCAAAATTTCATATATATATATATATATCTCCAAAATGTGTCAGTACAAAACAATGAGTGCTACTCAAGTGCTATCGATAAAAAATGATACAAAATGGTGCTAGCACACCAAGTGATACCTAGCTAGAATAAAAAATGGGGTAACAATAACATGAGGCTAGCTTTGACCCACATGATCACCCCCAACATCTAGAGGAGGGGGAGGAGGTGGCATATTTGGTCTGGCAGGAGGAGATGCAACCATAGAATCTTGAGAATACTATGAAAATCGAGGAACCTATTGAGCCTCATCGAGCACAACTATAGAGTATGCTACAAAGTAATAAGTGGCTCGAGCCATCGACAATCAAACTTCGTCCTCTAGCACCTTTGCCCTCTGCTCGACAACTTCCACTTGATCCCATAATTTTTGAATCTCCTAATCCCTCTTTGTGATCTATGCATTTCTCACTACTACTTATATCTATAGCTCTTTGATCTATCAAGAAGCTTGTCAGATCCACTCCCTCTATCATCAAAATGCATCTTGGGATTCTATGGTAGGCTGCTCCTACATCTCCTTATTGAGCATATCGAGTGCCTGCTACTCCACCCTCAGTCTCTATTGCTACCTTTTCTCTCTGCCATTGCCTCCTGCACGTAGATCTAACCCCATTTTTTGTGTAGGGATCTACACCTGCCTAAATCTCTATTGTACCTTTGGTAGTGGGCCCTATGGTGCCTACTGCTAGGGTGCTTGCTACTAGGGAACCTGCTACTATTGTGTTGGTGCCTATTGTGGGGTTACTGTTGCTCCCCCTAGGAGATCTATGAATCATGGGATAGGGTGACTGATGAAATATGCTTGATACATTGTCGTCACCCCTACATCCAATACCTCTAGTAGGTAATCCCATTGTGTTGCAACTAGGTTGAGCACATTGATGATGGATCACCCCACATCTAGTCTCACTAGCCATCCTTGTGTCAAGTCCTTTGTGACTTGCATGTAGGCACAAAACTCATGGGAGATATCCTATTGCCTCCCATATTGTCTCCACACTTGTGAGATGACAAACCACTTCATAATCTATGTGGTCCTCCCTACTAGTGGCTACAAGAAAAACATCTATCCTAGCTCCCTAGGAGCATTATCCCAATCCTTAGTCTCTCACAAAGGCTACCATATGATGGAGGCCAAGTCATCAAGATGGGCCCTCTAGTTCTTTGTCTTACCTAGGCCTACTTGGGTAATCTACCCCTTGTATCTACAAATATAACACTTTGTGGGCTCGTGAGCATCCTCAAAAATGGGCCATGTAACTGGTAGGTGCTCCCATGCCCAAATCTAGAAAACATATACACTAGCAGCCATACTCTTCAAGTTGTGATATACTATGTTGTGCATCTCATAGAACATATGTTAAAGCATGCACTGGGCCCACTCAAATCTCTCTGGAGAATCAAGCATCTTTTGAAGCATAACCCCCCATCCACACTCTAAATAGTGCTATCCTATGTCTGGTACCAAGAAATAGCTGATGAGTATGGCCAAAATTGAGGCTAACCTGTGTGTTTACCCATATGTATGGATAAGCTCATCCTAGGTGATGGCCTATCCAATTGCTAGCTACCTCTGTAAAATGGTATATAAGGCCTCTATAGCTACTCGAGGTACTATTTCATAGGCTACTCTTGGCCCATGGAAGGGAATCTATAGAATTCTATATATATCCTCAGGATTCATAGTCATCTCTCCCTACAGCAAGTGGAAGGTGTTTGTTTCTAAATGGAAATGCTCCACCAAGGCAGTCAACAAGATGTGATTCACTAGCAATGCTAGGATCCACCATAAAGAAGTGAGCCCCAATCTATCAATATGGGCCATGTTGGCCACATCTAGACTCCACAACAAAGCCCCATATGGAAGATAATGTGATCTGAATGAGACATCACTGAATAACTCCTACACACACGAACAACAATAATGTGCAAAAAGTCAGTACTCACTCAAAAAGTCAAACAATGACCAAATAAGTGAAAAATTCAAGCTAAAACATAAAAAATGCACTTTTTCATTAAACCTATTGTTATGGATTTTCGCGTGACAATTCATATCCTCATGTGAGAATACACTTCTTCATGTGATATTGTACATCTTCGCATGAAAAACAAAGTCCTCGCATGAAGAGATGCTATCCCATGTGAGAAATCATGTCATCATGCAAAAAGAGACTATCTCGCACAAAAAGCAACAAAAACCTAAGCAAAATCTACCCGAATTCCCGCACCTCTAGTGTGAGAAGTGGGTATCTCCCACATGATAATTCCCACCCATGCGCATGAAGAAACATCAGGTTGATGAATCTTTGTGTGAGAAGAGACCACCTTCGTGTGAGAAAGGATAGTCTTATGCAAAGATTGATTAAGACTTCCTAAAACATGCTAAAACTTTCAATAAATTCTCTCGAAAAGTATGAAAATTAAAATATGAAGGGTAATTATCGATCACTCAATGGTGGTCCATAGTCTGCTAGTTGGCTATGTTATCAGGAGCACTTGAAATAATGATATCTCACATTCACTGACATATTCCTCTCAGAGCTCCTATTCACTAAAGTCAAAGGTTCAAATGATTTGAAAATCACCCCCTTGGGCCCTTATATAGACCTAATTTTTCAAAGTGCTCTAATTTGTGTGAAAATCACCCTTGGCTAATTTGACCATTCTGAATCCATTTTTGGGATTGAATTCGAAATCTGACACACCTAAGCAGCTAGAAAACACATTTTTCAATTTTTGGGACCGACGCAATTAAACACTTGTGTAGGCCACATTTTTCTGATATTTTGTGATTCTTGGAATCTTTTCAACTCAAAATTCATTTTGCAAAAGGTCAATTGTCGTCAAATCTAGTCAACTTTTGGTCAAACTTGGTCTTCTGGACCTTGAAATCACTGGAAATTGACTCTGCATTTTCTTTTGATCATTCTAATCTCTTCTATATCCTGCTAAATCTTGGATTTCTTCTATATCTCTCAACATACTCCTTACATCATATTTTTGGTGTGTCATCTTTCAATTTTTCTCCCAAGGGGGCAGGATGATTACATCATTGAACTTGAAATTCAAATCAATCTAAATCCTTATTGCTCGGGGCATCCCATTCCCATCTCATGTTCTCATCACTTGGGGCATCTTGTTTCCCTCTCTCTGGCATCTTTGTCATCAGTTGATTACAAGTATCAAGACAATTTAAACCTCAACTCCTGAGGATTAAGCCTTGTTCTCGAGATGGTTCTATGACTCATAAATCAATCTCAGGTATCTAGATGTTCTGTCTAGATCCTTAAAGATTAAGCTCTATTCTGGAGACAATCTTTTAAATGCTATCAATCTCAAGTATCTAGATGTTCTGTCTAGATCCTTAAAGATTAAGCTATGTTCTAGAGACAATCTTTTAAATGCTATCAATCTCAGGTATCTAGATGTTCTATCTAGATCCTTAAAGATTAAGCTCCATTCTAGAGACAATCTTTTAAATGCTATCAATCTAAAGTATCTAGATGTTCTATTTGGATCCTTAAAGATTATGCTTCATTCTAGAGATAATCTTTTAAATGCTTATCAATTTTTGGTATATAGGTGTTCTATCTAGATCCTTAAAGGTTAAACTTTGTTCTAAAGGAAACCTTTAAAATGATTATCAATTTGGGTATCTAGGTGTTCTACTTGGATTCCTTAAGATCAAGTTCCATTCTGGAGATGGTCCTTAAAATCTTACCAATTGGTCACCGTATCATCAACTTTGGAACCAATCTTATCTCTTGATCTTCACATCATACTTTCTAATTTTCTTTGAATCGAACATGTTTCTTACACATTCATTCAAAGAGGGGAAAAATGTAATACCCCAGAATTGGCTCATTTCCATGATCACCAATTTTGGTTTATTTTGATCAACCCTAAAGTCCTATCTCATTAGGCAATTCTTATTCTGCTACTCACTACTTGACCTAAGTGTGAAATATAGAAAACTCTAATCTACATTAATCATGCTATTTATTTAATTCCTAAAGTATCAACTCATATTAGTCACATTAAACCTATTGATTAAGATTTAATTTAATTTGAAGTATTTATACTTTAATTAAATTAAATATATCCTAAGACTAATTTACTAGGGAAATAAATTGTTTAATTTAATAATTATGCCCACTTCAATTAATTGAATGTGATTATTCAATTAAATGAAAAAGGAATTCATGAGATCATATCTGACTTATTAAATTAAATAAATCCTCTCTTCAGTTCTAAATAGAAACTCTGAGTGAACTATCTCTCAAATTGGAATCAATCTAGTTAACTTGATCTCACACCCTATGACAAGTTTAGTTAACTACTCATCACACTCAGATCTGAAATAGTTAACTCTACCTACACAAGGAAATTTCCATCTTAACTAAATCTTTGGTTCAATCATAACCGTCAATTTGAGTTGATTTCAACCATTGATGGATTCTAGGAATTCTATTTAAGAGACTCAAAATTCTTCATTATAGAGGTTGAATTGAATTGCTATCGAATTGCTACTAAATTTCATACTCATCCAGCTTATTTTATTTCTATAGACTTTTATTTCTTAGCTTAATATCATTTAGATTTAATATTGCATATATTTAGTTAATCTTATTTCATATGCTAATAGCTTAATTGCATAATCATTTAGATTACTTGCATGTGCATATAGATTAATCATTTTAAACCCTTCATTTTAGAATGGTCTAGTTGCCTGCATGTCAACTCTGAGAGCATAAACAAGAAAAATCCTTCTAGATAGAAGGCAACAGGTCATCTTGCAATACTCATATTGGATGAACAATCTCATGTTCATTCTAGGATGAATCCACATATAAAGACCATGTTGAAGTGTGTGTGTGAAGTTTGAGGCCACATTTCGCATATACAATAGTTAGTTCACCATTAGTGAAGCTTCACAATTGATAATGCTAGGATTCAAATGCAAGTTGCATAGAAGAGAAAGCTATGGATCGCATGGTCACAAATCATTTATGTAATACTGAGTCATAAATTACACAGTTGCATTGGAGAACAACAGTCAAGTTTAATGGTTTTCACACCTTCGCATGGAGTTAAAGGTTACTTGGGGTTAATGCTATGAAGTGGAAAAATGAATTGGTCATAGCTTTGTAGGGAGTTAAATATGAGCCATATTTTTAGGATGTGATGTTGTGATTAAAAGAAAATGTTAACTCCAAGATGCTTTCACAACATTGTTGGATTAAAAGATAGAAAGTAGTAAGTGACTATGATGAAGTGATCAATAGTTGAGGATGTCTTTGCAACTCCATAGGTCAACATGTTTAATGAAGAAATATAGTTGCGAGGTTTTGATGATGTTAACATTGATAGTTATCATGACATCCTAGGTGGAAAAAGAGTTAATATTTTTTTAAGTCACATTGGTGCAATGACAGTCACTTTGAAGGTTAGTCACCATTTTGTAGTTATTAGTGGAAAGAATAGTGAGTAGTTGCGATGGATAGATCAACAATTTAGGGTTATTTTTGCAACCTCACAAGTGTTCAAGCTATAGTCAAATTTTAAGTCATGATGGTGTGAATGGTAATGTTGACAATTAGGATTCATGGTAGTCACAGTGTTGCATGCATTTCATGTTAACCTAATATTAAGTTTGTGAAGGTGTGAGAGATGACAAAAATAGTTAAGTTTCAAAGGTCATAGCATCACATGATGTTAAAGGTAACTTGGAGTTAAGCCTATGAAGTTGCAAAATTCTTTGTTTTCTTGTTCATAGGGTTAAGGTTGCGGTTAAAACAAATGGTTGCAAAGCTACAAAATAGTGATGATGGTTAGCCTAAACCAAATTCTCAACATTGCATGGTTAATATATAATTGACATTTGGTGGTTATGAAGGGGTGACAAAGGTAAAATAGAAGGCTTCAAAGGATTAGTAGGAAGGAGAGTTGTCAAGTTATCAACCACTACAAAGGTGCTATCATTCAATTTTATGATATTGACAAGGTCACAATATGTTATAAACTAAAGTGATTTCAAGCTACAAAGTAGCAATAAGGCCTAAAATGAAGACATCATGGTTTCACATGGCTAAACAATTAAAGAGGGAAATGAGCTAGGAAGTTGTGAGAAGTAGTTAGTAGGTAAACATAATAGATAAGAAGTAGATGATCTAGAAGAATACTTTAAAGGTATATGGCTAAATGGCAAGTTTGATGAGTGAATCTAGTTGACCTAATGACATGACTAATCTGGCATGGTTGTGAATATGAAATAGTACCTCTTTGATGGTGAATATGTCTTTTTGATTACCTACAACCACCTTTTGGTGTTCTCTATGCCTAGTAAATGTGAAAGGCACTCCATCATCACCATTGTGATTCATCTACCCAACCAAAGTAGTTATCACAACCATTTCTATCTACTTAAAGACAAAATTTGAATTAAAGATAGGATTTTTTGTATGTGGATGCATACTTGATCACATCTTCTTGGATCAGTAATAATTATTCTCTATAAATTGAAGGAAATAGTCGAGTTTTGGCTTTTGGTAGAAATATTCTTAGTTATTCTTAAGCTATAAAAGAAAATTTTTTGTAACCCTTTCAAGGGTTAGTCTTTCCTCTAATTCTTTATTAGTTGTATCTACATGCTCTGCTACTATGATTTCCTTTCACCTTTGAGTGAATACAATTCTCTATTGTATCTCTTTCTTCCATTAATATATTATGCAATATTTTATTTCCTTATGTTGATGTATTGTTCCCATTCTTTACCTATATTATTGTATCCACTTGACCTTTGAATGATATAGAGTGAATCTACTTCCTTATAGAATTATTTTGGTTTCTAATCTATGTATGGTTGTTAAGTTAAGAAAGGATTGAATCTATATATTTTGAGATTATATTGATGAACTTTTCTTTCTTAGGTAGAGATAAGACTGAACATACTATTTGGTGTATCACCCCTCTAGATTAGATTAGATAGTTTGATTTTCATGCATTTTCTTCTCCCCTTTCCTCAAAGAAGTAGTTAGGTACATCTTGCTAGTAAGAAAGCCTACCTTCTCTAGAGAATCAATATCATTCTTCAAGTCCCACAACTTGGAGATTGTTTCCATGTTCCAAAAGGTTGCCTTTAGGTCAAACTTTAGGCATGGGTACAAAATTTTGTGACAACTATTTTTTACATGTTAGGTGCAACTTACATTCAAGCTTAATATGAAGTCTATTGGTTTTCTAGTTTTAAAAAAATTACTTCACTTTTAGCTGAGCAGATAGTGCTATTGTTAGCATTTCAAGCCTTTAAGAGCTCGCATTCAAGAACTAGGCAACTTCATCTTATATGTTGGTTTCTAGACCATAATTGTTGTAATTCATGCCCAAGGCTCAAACAAGGGCATCTTCTAGAGGTAATTTTCAATATACTGAACTTTCATTTTCAAACCCTAGAACAAAAATAAGTAGATTCTTTCTATCACTAGTTAGAAGTTCAAAATAGCACATACACCTACAAGATCTCTTTCTACTTCTCCTATTGATAGATTGCAACCTAGGGTACCATATTTTCATCCGAATAGACCTTTATTCCACATGACCCTCCCTTGGAATCAAATGTTTTCTACCTTTAATGGTGGGGTTCCTCTAATTGTATCCCAGAGACATGATATTCTAGTATTTGTTCTTAAAAGCTTACCTAATTTTACTGGTTAAATTTCTATTTCCCTAATAGAACATATTCAAGAAGTTTTGAATATCTACAATATACATGGTATTATAGAGGATGATATTACTATTAGAATTTTAACCTCATCATTAAAGGAATTTTTTTTACAATGGTATAGGGGATTACCACATAATTATATTAATAATTGGGATGAGTTAGGAGAAATACTTTGCAAACATTTTGAAGATAAAAGTGACCACCTATTAGTTTTATAGCAACTAACTACTGTTAAACCCACTAAAGTAAAACCTTCCCTTAGTAATACTTTCTTGTATTATCTAAGGGCTTTCAATAGTGGTAATTTTAACACCTTATAGGCCATGGGAGGGGATACCTTACTCGATGCATATGAAATTTCTATAAGATTAGAGAATATCTTGATTCAAGGAGGGAAGTTAGCTCCAAGGCCTCCAATGCCTTTCTTTCCTGACATGTCAACTCATCAGCCTACAGTAGCCCCTATTCCTACTACATCCACAAGTCAACATCATTACATACCTCCAATTACCTCTACACCTTCCAATGAGTTAAGAGAGTTGAAGGACTTGATGTAGGCCCTGATGCAAAATATAGACAAGAAGTTGCAAGATCAAGAAAAGAAGGTAGAAGACAACTTCTTAATGGTGCAAAAGATGAACAACAAGGTGGTAACCTTGGAAAGGAAACAAAATAAAAATAGTAGGCTTTTCTAGCCTCATTATCAGAAACCCACATATAGGCCACCAAATCAAAGTTAGGGTTATGTTCTACATGACCAAAATAGGCTTGTGGGTAATGTCTCTCCAAAAAATACAAGCACAAATCTAGTAAGGACATTAGTTCATCAAAATAATCAAGTTCAAGAGAAAGATCTTTTTCTTTCTTTCAATTATCCCTATGAATATTTTTTATGCTATAGAGAAGAACCATCCCAAGCACTAACCATACAAGATCAGACAATAGGACAACAAAATAATGTCAGTCAACCTATTGAGGGTTCTTATCATTAGCTAAAGGAACTTTTTCATGCAAACCATGATAACTATGATGCTATAGTTCATAATACCAAAAGGAAAAGAAGAGATATTGAGAATGCTACACCTCCATCAAATCAAGCTTCAACTTCAGTTGTTGCCCCTCATACTCCAATTAAAAATTCACAACCAATTTTTGCTCTATAATAGAAGCAAGATATAAGAAATAAGAGGTCTATTGAGCCTTGGACTGCTTACCTTCTATAACCCCCATGCTTCTAGTCAAGATAGTTGGCACTCCTCTCAACATTGTAGATCAGATAAAGAGGACAAGTGTTAATATTCCTTTATGGGACATTATCACTATGCCATCATAGTTGGAACTATTACAACATGAGTTAAAGAATATAAAAGTGTCAATTCAGTCAATCACCTTAGGTGATGCAACAAGTTTGATGCAACCAAAAAAAGGAGACACAAGTAAGAAAAATAAGCCTCAACCTTTTTATGTCTCTTTGATTATAGGGGACAAAATAGTTCATAATTGCACGATAGATTCAAGAGCTAGTAGTTTTATGATGCCTAAATGTATAGCTCACCTCCTTAGTATAAAATATGAACCAATGGTTAGAGGATTACTTTAGTTAGATGGTAGCTCTACTAAAATGGTAGGAATCCTAAGAAATGTGGAAATGGCATTGCATGCATCTCCTAGTTCTATTGTCACTGAAGACATATCAGTAGCTGAGGCTGAGCTAGATTTTTCCATTTATCTTTCTAGAGACTTCATTATATAGATATGTGGTTATATTGCATTATATTAATCCTATATGTTCTTTAGGACAAGATATGGGGCAAAATATTCTTTAAGGGTAGAACCTTTGGCCCTTAATCAGATAGAGACCTATACACCTAGTCCTGTAAACATGAATCATAAAATTTATGAGATAGATGATGAGGGTATGACCCATGAACCTACCACTTCCATAGAAGAGGTTCCTAATTATCTTTTAGATGAGTGGGCCACTACTTTTTAGTTTGATCTAGTACAAAAATCTCTAGAAATAGGTCTTGGAACTTATTGTATATTTGAAAAGAATGCTCCTATTCCTAATCTCATAAAATTGCAAGAAGATAGTAATGGATTATAAAGCATGTTCTTTGATGGCTCAAGAAACAAGAATGGTTTAGGAGCTAGTGTGATGCTTGTCTCAACTAGTTTGGAGAAGTTTTACTTCTCTTATAAACTTCAATTCAGTTGCACTAAAAATATAGCAAAATATGAAGCATTGATTCAAGGCCTCAAACTTGTTAAAAGGAAGGTAATTAGATCTTTAAAGGTATTTGGAGATAGTGAGCTAGTTTTTAGCCAAGTAAGGAGTCAAAACATCACAAATAATAATATATTCAAATCATACAAACACAGAGTTTGGGATCTTCTTGAGGGCTTTCAAGAATTCAACATCCAAAGTATTCCTAGAAGAGATAATAAATATGTTGATAAACTTGCAACAATAGGTGCTCACTATGATTTACCAGAGCATGTTGAGGAAAAAGAGGGAAACATATTAGACTAGTTGTAAGACCTATAGCTCTAGATAACCATGTCAATTGGTAGGTGTTTGACTTAGATGTGAAAATTGTCAACTTTCTAAAAAGTAAGGTAGAATTCTCTAATGGGAATTAGTCCAAGCTACAAAGACAATATGGTGATCAAATCATGAACCTCATCTCCAACAAGTTTCCTAAGGGTCTAATCACTTTGGAAAGTATTTTCAATCTTGATGATCAAGCAAGGATTATAGGTCTGAACCTAGCTGCAAATAAGGATGATCACATACCAATTTCTATTGTTGATAGAAAGGTTCTTAGTTTGGAAAAGGTATGCTTTGAAGCTAAACAAGAAATTTTTTTCATTTATGTCAAGAATTCAATGATGTATTTGCATGTACATATGATGATTTAAAGGGTTTTGACCCAATTTTGTTTCAACATACCATAGATTTAAATAGTGATACAAAGCCTGTTAAACAAAAGAAAAGACTAGTCAATCCTAAGATTGAGCCTATGATAAGAAAGGAGCTATCCAAGTTGATAGAGGCTAATATTATTTTTCCTATTAAGCATTCCTCTTGGGTAGCCAACCTTGTTCCTATTAGGAGGAAGAATGGAGAAATTAGATTATGTGTAGATTTTAGAGTCCTAAATAGGGCCTTTCTCAAAGATCACCATCCTCTCCCTTCCATGGAGAAAATATTATCCAAGGTTAGTGGATCTAAAATATTTTCCTTCCTAGATGGTTTTTTAGGTTATAACCAAGTGTTATTCTAGGAGTCTGATAGATACAAGATAACCTTTGTAAACTACTAAATGGGGTAGTTATGCCTATAGAAAAATGTCTTTGGACTAACCAATGTAGGTGGTACCTTCCAAAATCAATGGAGATGGCTTTCAAGAGTATCCTTGAGATATTTGTGTTGGTCTACCTTGATGATATAATAGTCTATTCAAAAAATGTGGCAAACCACTTTGGTCCTCTAATACAAGTGTTCGTCAAATGTAGGGAATATGTTGTGTCCTTAAATCCAAGCAAGCATGTATTTTCCACCACTTTGGGAAAATTACTAGCACATATTGTGTCTACAGATGGTTCAACTATTGATCCAGAGAGAACATAAGAAATCCTTTCTCTCCCACTTCCTAGTCATATGAAGGGGCTTCAAAGTTTCCTTGGTAGAATAAACTTTCTAAGAAGGTTCATTCCTAACCTTGCTACCATGGTCAAACATCTTATAGCCATGCTAAAGAAGAATATGGTTTTCACTTGGACAAGGTAATGAAGATCCAATTTTGAAGAAATCAAAGCAGTAATAGCATCAACTCCTTGTCGACATTGTACTCAAGTTTTTTCATTAGTGACACACACTTAATCAAATGGTTAGTAGCTATCGAGCTTATCTTGTAGTTTATAGTGTTAACCAAGTAATTTAGGGTCTATCAAGTTCTATAGTTGCTATCGAGTTCCAAAAATAGTATTCAATTTATATCGAGCAGTATCCACCAAGTTGATGATTATCAATGCAAATTGAGCTTTATAGTGTTTATTAAGTTGCTTAGTGCACATTGAGTTCTCTAGTATTTACTAAGTTCACAACATCAATGATGTGAATCTAGTATTGACTAAGCCAAGATGTGTCAACCAAGTAATTCAATTTATACTAAGCTCATAGTAATAGTGTTGACCAAGCTATGTAGTGCCAACCAAGTGATTTAATTTATATGTCGAGTATCGTAGTGTTCATTGAGTCACCACTGCTAACTAAGTTCAGACTACTTCAAAGTGATTAGTATAAACCAAGCTTACACATCTACTAAGAGAAAGATGATGTTGAGTGTTGAGAATGGCTATTGAGTATTAGAACCTTGCTAAGTTTTTCTTTAGAACATGAGTGATAGCAGTTGGGCCGACTTTGTGTATTTTAGTAAAACTTGTATCGTAGCCAACTTAGATGCATTGTATTTTGGATTGATTATATGTAATGAATTGTATAATATCCAAACATGATTTGAAAAAGAATATGAGAATATATACATGAGAGAAAAGATTTATCTATCACAACAAGGTGATCATTACACTCCAAAAGAAACTGAACCAACAAATCAGAGTTGCAAATCAAAGATCAACCACTAGTTCATCCTAACAGGTGGAATAGTTAAATCTTTTCATAAGGTATACTTAATAGTCCTTTGTAAATCTCTTTACCAAGTACATATTTCACTATATGTTTGGTAAATCCTTTTACAAGGTGGACCTAACAGTCCTTATTGCTCCCAATAGGAAAGATCCTTAGAAGTGATCATTGTAAGCCTTAATTGACCAACTTTATACTATAGTACTAAAGCTTATGGGTATCATCCCCACCCTAGTTTTACTTTCTATTTGGAAGGTATTTGGGTCATCATATCTTGTGTTAATTGTTATAAATGTTTTAATGCTTTCAATTTTTTATGCATGCAATTAGATCATAATACATATGAAGGATTAATTAGTGAAGTAAGAATAACTTTTACTAGTTCCTAATTCACCCCTCTCCTCTTAGTAATGTAGCCTATCTTATATTTCCAACAATTGGTATCAAAGCATTGTGGTTCTCAAGAAGAAGTTTAACAACTTGAGAAAAGATTAGAGGCAATGGAGTTATTCAGAGTTGATAAGGCTATTACAATAAAAATCTAGATTTGGAATTGGCTATTGGGAAACTTAAGAGAGAAAAGGAGCAACTTTCTTAATCCTTGGAAAGAAGAAAAGATCTTGTAATAAAAATGAATGATATGCTCTACACTAAAGAAAGAATTGAAGATATCGAATTAGAAAGTAATTTAGATGAAGCTAATGAGACAATTAGAGAACTATTAGAAAAGAATGGTAACCTTCAAGAAGAAGTTAGAAAGCTAAAAAGAGAACAAGAAATTCAGTCAGTAAGATTGTGTGAAGTCATGGAAGAAAAAGACACGACAAAAGAAGAGAAAGAAGAAAAGAAAAATTAAATTCAGCATCTATCTCTTCAATAGGTAGATTCCATTGATCAAGTTACTAATGCAACTGAAGAAATCATGAATCTAAGATCAGAGAATGAAAGATTGCAAAATGATCTAAACACCAAAAAGAGAACCAATGAGAGGATGATGAAATATCAAGTAGACATAAATCAATTGAATGGGAAAAGTCAATACAGACAAAAAGGTAAAGTAGGGATAAGATGTATAGAAGAAGGTGAATCATCCAAGCAAGGAGCTCAAAAGAATCAAAGGCCTACTTATAATCATTATGGTAAGTTAGGTCATACATCAAAATTTTTTGGAGTAATGGTAAAGCTAAGTTCAATGGAAAATGTTACAATTGCAATAAGCATGGTCATAGAGATAATGAATGCAAAGAGAAACCAAAATTTGAAGGCAAACATCACAAATGCAAGAAGTATGGGCACAATTTTTCTACATGCAAAACCAATATATTGAAACTTGAAAAACAAATTGTGAAAACTATATTTGGTTAGGAATACAACACATGGTGTAGATGCCACTACTGTGGAGAATTTGGACAAATTGGAGCAAACTGTGTGAAATATCACATGAGGATAATAGACACCACTAGAAGATGTTTTATTTGTACATAATTTGGACACCTTTCCAAGAACTATATGAACACTAGAAGAATTGAAGATTAAAAAAAAGCTAAGGATGAAAACATTGAAAAGTAGATGAGACAACAATAGATTCCAAAATCTTCTAAGAATGCAAGTTTGAGCCATAAAGCACATGTCACTTTGGAATTGGGTGACTCAAGCATTTCTACTTGATCTCTCACAAGGATAACTAGAAGTAGGACTTTAAAGAAAACATCTTACATTAGTTCCAGTCAGCTAGAAGGAAAGATCGATATCAGCATTAAATATGTAAAGGGATCACCAAGTGTCTAAGTAAAATGTAGACCATACCCAGCTAGGTCACATTGCAAGACCTTGCTGAGAAAGGTTAGGAGTAACTAAACATTGCATGGACATTGAGTTGTGATTGACTCTACCAAGCACTATGATCAAACTAAGTGGAAGACAATCTATCACTGAACAATCGATCGTACCAAGTATTTATGGTGATTGCAAAGTAAATTTTGTTAAAAAGGGAATGAATCAAATTCATTTATCACTGTGAATTTTTGAAGTGCTATTTGTTGAGAGCAATTTTTATGCTTCCATGTGATCTATGTGATTTTTTGCTGAAGACCTTTGTCTTTTCATAAACCCTACCAAGCATGGCATCCTCTAGCAGCAAAAACAAGAAGGGATCCATGATCTTGGTTCAAGGAGTTGACTAGAAGGCACCAAATTTCAAGTTAAGTTTGAAAATTGCATAAACACTTGATCCAACTAGATGTTAGTCACAAATTCTACCAAAATTACTAATTATTAATGATATTCACTCACATTTCTATTGTTCAATTCAAGACATTGGAACCCTAGAGATGGATGAGGCTTTGGAAAAGTTATGTGTGAATGGTGCATTGAAACCTGAGCATCAATACTTAAAGACCAAGGGATTAACCCACATTTTGCATATGCCCCAAGATTTTTAGATAAAATGGATAAGGTTTATCCTTATCCTAGTACACAATGGGTAGCTATGGTTGGAGAAACCTATTCCAATAATGTAGAAAATGATTCATCAAATCACAAGGCTCTCAATGTTGAACAAGGAAAATACTACCAAAACCCTAAGTTGGGTAGAATTGGAAAGAAAAACTCTTGTTGTGTTGTATGAAAGAGGCATAAAGATCAACTGTGTAACTAAAATGGAGCTGAAATTTGGAATCCATGTGATATCACATAAGATCTATAGCTCCAGTTGTCTCAACAACATGCTATGTGAGGCAATTGATCTCTCTCTCAAGGTCATGAAGAACAACATGTCCTTTGACCTTGTTGAGCTTATGCTAAATCAATTCAACAAGTATATGGACAGCATAAAGACTTCAAAGAATAACTTGTGTAAGTTTGGTTCACTTTAAACTTGTTTATTCTTCTTTGTGTAAAATTTTTTCCCTTCAAAAGGTTTAGTCATATGGAGAAAAGATGTACCAGTACTATATCAGATTAATGAGTATATAGTAGAGATGGGTGAGAACTTTGTAAGTATCATGGATAATTATTTTGATTAACTCAATGAAAAGATGGATAATAGATTTAGAATTCCTAAGAAATTTGTAGAAAATTTCAAGGATGATGTTTGTTTCATGGTAGAGTGTGAAAAGGTATACATTCAAGCAGTCAAACCTAGAGTGGTGTGGGTTAGACCTTTAAGCTATGAGGTTAACATTGATGACACCAAGGACATCATTGAGGCACTATTGAATGAACTTGTAGATCCCAAGGCTATATATATGGTACTAATGATGAAGCCAAAGCTAGAATAGAACTTGAAATTAAGCTTCCTCAAGTGGTCAACAAAGGAAAGAAGAGGCTAGCAAAAATAAGGCAAGCAAGCTCTCCTTTCCTACCAATAGAAGGAAAAGGAGATAATATGGAAGATGAGGCAAAAGAAAATAAATTAGAAGAAGAAGATCCAATCAAGAAGAAAGGTAAGGTTATCATAACTAGACCTACCAAGTCATCTACTATAGTATTCACTAGAAAAGCATCAAAATCAAGAAAGAAGATGAAATTAGGTGAAGAAGAAGTAAAGGATGTTATCTTCAAAAGGCCTCCACCTACATTTCAGGAGAAATTAAAAGAGATTGATGTAGGAGCTAGTATGGAAAACTTCAAATCTATCAGATATGAAACCAAGAATACAAATGAGAGGAAGAAAGTTGAAGACATGATTATGTCTAAGTTAGGTAAATGAAAATATCCACCTGATCAACTTGTACAATGAACTCCCAATGAACTTATGGAAAGAATCAAACCAAGATGGGAACATGCTAAGAATACTACAAAGGATATATTTGAATAGACTCTAAGGTACCTCATGTCAAGTCTTAATGATAAAGAAGTAAAAGAGTCCATTAAGAAAAACTTACTCTAAAATTCAACACTTGCATGATATTGATTAATGACATTGAACATGTGGTGAAGATAGCTACAAATACATGGAAGAATATCTACAATCTTCATCAAAAGAGTGATTTTGTTGTTCATGTTAGTGATAAAGATGGTGATGAAGATGACAAGGATGTAAAGGACAATAATAATGAGGAAGAAATAGATTATGTTAATCTAGATAATGAAGAGAAGGAAGATGAAGCTACTAATGAGAATCTCCCCAAGATTTCAAGTATTGGGGAAACTAACCTAGAGAGTATTACAGCAGCAGTTATGGCCTCATTTGCTCACTCTTCAAGCAAAGCTTTAAAGCCATTAAGCTTAGAGAAATCTTTTTCCAAGTTGGTTGTGGCAACCAATACAATTACAAGAACCCAACCAATCTTTGCACTTATTCAACTAAGTACTACATTGACTAAAGTGATCAACACTTCATCTACCAAGCAACTAGTGCTTCCTCCTTCATTAAATTTGGCTACACAACAACTACACATTTCTACTATCAGTGCAACATCTACTTTTGTTTCTAGTACTTATATTTCAATTGTTGTTATATTTCCCAATGTACAAATAGTTAGTACAAATATAGTTGAGAGCAAGCCTCAACCAAGTACTAAGGTTTCAAGCAAAGGAAAAGGTAAAGAATAAGACATTAATCTTGATGAGGATATAGTTATCCCGAATTGGATATCTCTACTCTGAATCCTAATCAAATTCACATAGTAGGTGAACTATTGTAGAAGAAAGCTAAGCAATAGAGGCTAAGAGAGGAGAGAAACAAAGAAAACCAAGTGCTAGTAGAAGATGGAAAGGACATACTTGCAGCTGCAATCAGTACCAAGGTTGATAGTACTCAATCTATTTTGGTTTAGTTAGCATAAGTTATTCAAAAATTCAATGAAGATCTAAATGGGAAAGAAAATTTGTTGCAAATAGTAGAGAATAAATTTGAAAACAAAGTATTGGAGCTAGTTGCATAGAAAATTGCATTATATCAAGTAGAGTTATCTACTACCCTTAACTCATTAGAAACGTCTACTAATAATGTTACTTCATTATTCAGCAAGTTATGTGATACATCTATCTTTACTCAAGAAATCAAAGATAAACTCTCTAAGATAGATGAATACTTGAAGGCAAGTGCACACTAGTTGTCACTTAACCCAAGCTATAGCTATACTCATTACTCAAAGATCAAATTTTTGACTACTATGCAAGCAAAATTATTAAGGGAAGAAACCATGATCAAGGCCACACTTTTAGAAATTCAAGGCATGATTCTTTTGAACATGGATGCATTGCACAAACACATTGTACATGCCAAAACTCTCATCCATGACAATAGCTTCTCTATAGCTAATCACATGATGGAGTTATCAGTAGAAGTACAAATTGCACTACATGCAAGAAGTGTTACAAGAAAATTGAGACAAGACAACGCCACTAATTTTAAAGGTACATTTTGACTTCTTGTCACATTTTGGCATTACCATGTAGCATACACCTTTAGCATTTATGTCAAAAAGGGGGAGAATATGTGAAGGTGCAATAAAAGGGGAGAAGATGAGAAGAGAAGATGTAATATAAAAGACATGAGATATATAGGAGGTATATATATATATATATATATATATGGGTGAACATCATAATTTTATACATATACATATACAAAAAACATCTCTTACAAAAGCAATTTGGAAAAATCTAAAAAATAGAGTATGTTACCAAGTTGAATACATAGGATGGAGACTAAACATTGTTTTGAACTTAAAATTTTGAGAATTTAGTTTTTGATTGATAATTTTTTTGTCACTAATGCCAAAGGGGGAGATTGTTGACATTGTAGTCAAGTTTGTTTATTAGTGACACACACTTAATCAAATGGTTAGTACCTATCGAGCTTATCTTGTAGTTTACAATGTTAACCAAGTAATTCAAGTTCTATTGAGTTCTATAGTTGCTACCAAGTTCTAGAAATAGTATTCAGTTCACACCGAGCAATATCTACGAAGTTGATGATTATCAGTGTAAACCAAGCTTCATAGTGTTTACCAAGTTTCTTAGTGCAAACCAAGTTCTTAATTATTTACCAACTTCATAGCATTAGTGATATGAATATAGTGTTGAATAAGCCAAGATGTGTCAACCAAGTGATTTAGTTTATATCAAGCTTGTAGTAATAGTGTCGAATGAGATGTGAAGTGTCAACCAAGTGATTCTATTTATATGCCATGTTTTATAGTGTTCACTAAGTCACCAGTGATGACAGAGTTTAGAATACTTGGAAGTTATTAGTTTGAATCAAGATTATATGTCTACCAAGAGTAGGACAATGCCAAGTGTTGACAATGGTTGTCGAGTATTATAACCTCACCAATTTTTTTTCAGAACCCGAGTACCAACAATTGGGCCAACTTTATGTATTTTGGTTAAACTTGTATTGTAGCTGACTTAGATGTATTATATTTTGGATTGATATATATATATATATATATATATATATATATATATATATATATATATATATATATATATATATATATATATATATATATATATATATATATATATATATATATATATATATATATATATATATATATATATATATATATATATATATATATGTAATCAATTGTATCATATCTATACGTGATTTGAAAAATAATATGAGAAGATATATGTGAGAGAAGAAGTATGAAGTGAGAAAGCTACAAGTAGTATAAGGAGTAGCAAAGATTTATCTATCACAAAAATGTGATCGTTACATTCCAAAAGAATCTCAACCAACAAATTAGAGTTGCTGATCAAAGATTAGCCACTAGTTCATCCTAATAGGTGGAATGGTTAAATCTTTTCACAAGGTAGACTTAATAGACTTTTATAAATCTCTTTATTGAGTGTGTAATTAATTGCATATTTTGTAAATTCTTTTACAAGGTGGACTTTGTAGTTATTATTGCTCCTAATAGAGAAGATCATCAAAAGTGATCATTGTAAGCCTTAACTAGCCAAATTTATATCACAATACTAAAGTTTTTTTGTATCATGCCCACCAAAGTTTTATGAAAGGTTTCTAGGTCACCAAATCTTATGTTAAAGTGTTATAAATGTTTTAATGCTTTTAGTTTTTCATGCATGTAATTAGATTAGAATACATATGAAGGATTAATTGGTGAAGTAAGAATAAGTTTTACTAGTTCCTAATTCACCCCTCCCCTCTTAGTAACTTGGCCTATATTATATTTCCAACATTCCTACCCTTATAAGCCCCAACTTTGACAATTATTTCATTCTCTATACCCTTGGGGGTGATTCAAGTATATCAACTATCTTAACACTATTTAATGGTGTAGATGAAGAGAAACATATAGCTTTTTTTAGTGAAGTGCTAAAGAAATATGAAGAAAAATATAATTATGTGGAGAAACAAGTTCTTTCTGCCATAAGAGCTTTAAAGAAATTCAAACATCTACTATCACATAACAAGGTCCAACTCCTAGTTCCATATGCAAGTGTGAAGGAGTTCATCTTGAACAATGATATCAACGAGAAAAGAGTTGGATGGATCACCAAGGTCATGGAGTATGATGTTGACATCAAAATCAAAAATATTGTGAGAGGAAAAGGATTGTGTGAGTGAATGATTTCATCCTTGGAAATGATTGAAGAAGTTGCACTATATTAGAGGAATGACCAATGGAAGATGAAAATTAGAATAGTTGGATACATGACATAACAACCTTCTTATAAGGAGGAAGATACCCACAAGGATTAGATAGAGCTAAAAGAAGACAATTCATATTGTAGTCTATTCCTTTTTTCCTAGTGGATGGGTTTCCTTTTAGGAGAGATCTTAATGGAGCCCTATTAAGATGCATTAATTTTGATCAAACAGATAGAGTGATCAAAGAGTTTCATGATGGCCCTGATGGTGGTCACTTCTCAACAGGAAAAATAGCCATAAAGATAATGAGAGATGGTTATTACTGGCCAACTCCATTCAATGATTATCATAAACATGTGAGGAAATGTGAGAACATTCTTTTTTTTAGGTAAACAAAAGTTAGCAACTCTTCCCCTTCATCCTATTCAGGTTGATCAACCATTTTCCCTATGGGGGCTAGATTTTATTGTTCCAATCTATCCACCTTCTAGCTTTGGTCACAAGTGGATCATAGTTGCAATAAACTACTTTAAAAGGTTGATAGAAGTAGTATCATGGAAGGATGCCACATAGACTTCAGTAGTTGAATTGCTTGATGGAATTGTTACTAGGTTCGGTGTCCCTTCAACAATTATATCAAATAATGTCAAGTCCTTTGTTGGGACTCACATTTTATCTTAGGCAATTGACCATGGCATCTATTTGATCACTTCCTCAAATTATTATCCCCAGGGTAATGGTTTGACTGAATTCTCCAACAAGAACTTGATTGGGATTATCAAGAGGACAATTGAAGACAATCAAAGGGGTTTGCATTCAAAGAATTGAACAAATCTTTGGGCTAATAGGATATGGAAGGGAAGAAAGGCTTCCTATTTCATTGGAGTTTCCCTCTCTTGAATTAGATAATCAATTGGAGGTAATTGAAGATAATGCCATGATAGTCAGGATGACAAAATTGATTGAACTAGAAGGCAAAAGAAAATAGGCTATGAAGACACTTGTGGCAGAAAAGAAATAGTCAAAAGAAATTTTAACAAAAAGGCTAAAGATAGGGTTTTCAAAGAGGGAGACCTTGTTCTCAAGTGGGATGTAAACATATGCAAAATAGGTAGGCACTCCAAGTTTGATGCTATGTGGAGTAGTCCATATGTTATCACCAACTGTAAAGGGGCTAATGTTTTTCAGTTGTAGGCCTAATGGTGATATTCTACCAATTTTAGTCAATAAAATTGACCTTATGCCTTGCTTCTAGAGAAGGTTAAGGGATTTTTATATATAATAGAGTTGTTTCTTGTTTTCAAGAAGTGCGTGTGCAAAAGCTATTTCTCTGAGAGATGGAAAGTTTTTAAGTTTTGTAGTTGCAAAGGTTGTTGTCATTTGTCAAACAAGATTCATTTTTTGTGACTTCATGCCCAATAGATTGCTTAAGGCCACTAGTCCATGCTTAGCAAGAAAAAATTTCCTTTGAGTCACCAAAAATGTTAGCCATTTTTTGGCCCTTTCCTAATTTTCCAATGTTGCTAGTTTCATGAAATATGCAAGGTGATGGTCATGATCATGTTCATTGATTTATTCATAAATTTCCATGAAAGCATATATGAGATATAAAAAAAAATGTCTTCTTTTATATCTCTATGTCTCTTATATTCTTCACATCGAATGAAAGATTTTAGGTTGCAACAGTGTGAAAACTCCTTCATCACCTTGTCTCTCCAATTTATGTCTTAACCATTAGATCAATTATGAAAATGTGAAAAAGTCAAAGTTTACCATTAGTACGGCTTCACAACTGATAATGCTATCATTCAAATCCAGGTTGTGAAGAATCAAAAGCTATAGATCACGTGGTCACTAATCATTTATGCAATATGGAGTCTTAAGTTGCAAATTTGCAATGGAGAGCCTCTGTCAAGTTTAATGGTTTTCACACCTTCCCCTATAGTTAAAGATTACCCAAGGTTAATGTTGTGAAGTGATGAAATGTGTCAGTCATAGCTTCATAGAGAGTTAAAGATGAGTCAGATTTTTAGGCTACAATGTTGTGATTTAAGGAAAATGATAACTCCATGAGGCCTTCACAACATCATTGGGTTAAAAGATAGAAAGAAGCAAGTTAATACGATGGAGTGTCAATAGTTAAGGATGTCTTTGTAGCTTTGTAGGTCAACATGGTCAATGAAGAAATGAAGTTGCAAGGTTGTGATAGCATTAACTCTGATGGTTATGGCGACATCATAGGTGGCAACATAGTTAAGATTTTTTAGTCATGATGGTGTGATGGTAGTCAGTTTGAAGGTTAGTCATCATTTCACAATGGTTAGTAGAATGAACAGTGATCAGTTGTGATGGAGTGATCAATGGTTTAGGATTGTTTTCACACCCTCACAACTATCTGAGTTGTAGTCAAATCTTATGTTTTGACAATGCAAATGGTAATGTTGATAGTTAGGGTTCATGAAAATTGCAATGTCATACACATTTGATGTTAACTTGAGATTAAGTTCATGAAGGCGTAAAAGATGGTAGCAAAATTTAAGTTTCAAAGGTCACAACATCTAATGAAGTCAAGGGTAACCTGGAGTTAAGCATGTGAAGTTGTGAAACTGTTTGTTTTCTTGTTCATATGGTTAATCATGGAGTTAAGATAGATGGTTGTGAACCTATGAAATAGTGATGGTGGTTAGCCTAAACCACATTTGCAAACATTACATAGTTAATATATGTTTGACATTTGGCAATTGTGAAGGGGTTACAAAGGTAAAACAAAGGCTTCATAGGATCACAAGGAGATTTGTCAAGTCATCAACCACTATGAAGGTGTGAGTGGTCAATTTTATGATGTTTACAAGATTGCAAAAAATTATAAACTAAATTAATTTCAAGCTAAGAAGAAGTGTTAAGGCATGAAATAAAGACATCATAATTTTTAATGGTCAAATAGTTAAAGAGGAAAATGAGTTGCAAAGCCACAAGGAGAAGTAGTTAGTAGGTTAATATAACAAATAGGAAGTGGATGATCTGGTGGAATACTTTGAGGTTATAGGGCCATATGGTGATTTTGAATATTTAATCCATTTGACCTGATGACATAACTAATATGGCAAGGTTATGAACATGAAACTACAACTCTTTGATGGTGAATAGGTCCTTTTGATCATTACAAACACCTTTTGGTGTTCTCTCTACTCGATAAATGTGAAAGACACTTCATCATCACAATGGTGATCCATCTACTCAACCAGAGTAGTTATGGCCACTATTTGAGTCTTTTTGAATCTAAAATTTGCATGAAAGATAGGATTTTCTATATGTGGATGTGTACCCAGTCAAATATTCCTAGATCCGTAATAATTATTCTCTACAACTTGAGGGTAGAAGTTGAGTTTTGGCTTTTGATAGAAGTCATCTTGGTTATGCTTAAGCTATAAAAGAAAATTTTGTAACCCTTTCAAGGGTTGGTCTCTTCTTTGTTTCTATATCAATTGTATCTACATGCTTTGCTATTGTGATTTCCTTTTGTCTTCAAGTGAATATATGATGCAGGAGCATCCATAGGTATAAGGGCAATCCTGTGTCACCCAAAAAAATGTACTTAGACTTAGTTTCTATTTCATGTCTTTACATTTTTGGATACCCCTTTGGCTCAAATAAAGGATCCAACTCTCATAGTTCAACTATCAGTGCATTTGAAAATCCTAAAAAAATAGGAGCATGTATTTGGGCCATCATTTTGGTAAAGTAGAAGGTGTGAATTGGCCAGATGAATTTAATCATGATTTAGAGTATTCCAGAAAAAGAATAAGGTCAATAGGCCCCACGGTTTGAAAGTTATTGCAATTTTTTGGGTTTTGGAGACCTCCTAAGAATGCTTCAAAGTCAGGTTTGGGGCATTAAATGACCTTGAAAAGGGTCAAAAAATGGGGGATGAGGAAAGCTTGTCCATAGGGCTATAGAGCACTTCGAGATCTTTCCAAAAATGTAAACAATTCATCAATCAGAGCTACGGTTCAAAAGTTATGCCTCTCGAAAGTTCGGTTACTGTTTCTGGATTCTTCTAGATTTGTACCGACTTCTAACGCAGCTTCTGGAACCTTCTATTTTGTTGGTGGATGCCTACTAGCACTTTCTAGAATGTACTCCTAGTCCTTAACCCTTCGAGGTCTATTTAAGGAGATTTCTGGCATTGTAAAAGGCAGTTCGGAGTGGAGTTTGAGAGGAGGTACTAAAAGGAGAAATCATCTCCAGATTTATGCTATTGTAAGCCCTTAGGGCATGCTTTGAAGTTTATTTTTTTTGTACTATTTGTACTAGCTTGTTTTCTCAGTAATATAATTTTCCCTTTTCTGTTGGTTCCATTCGGTTCTTGGGTTGCGTCCCCATCAAGTGGTATCAGAGCAGGTTTTCCTAAGTGTGTAGACAAAGCGCTGACTATGAGGTAGTTTGCACCAGGACTGTGTGGTTGTGGGTTCAAGTTAGAAGATGCCTCCATGAAGAGAGCATGGCGAAAGGGCCAGAGCTATTGATCCTTAGGAGTTTAGAGCCCTCCAGATGCAGGTACAAGCATTGCAAGAGGAGCTTCATAGAGGAGCAAATGTTGTCGCAGGTGATAATAGTGAGGATGACAATGAAGAGGAAGTAATGGGACTAGAAGAGGAAGTTGACGAGGAAGTTCTGAATCCTGTAGAGGAAAGGATTTTTAGGGCCATTACTAAGTGTGGGAAAAGACCTACAATTGAAGTGGGTATATTTTCAGGAAATCTGAAACCAGATGAGTTGATCGATTGGATCAATGAACTGGAAGAATACTTTGAGTATGAGGATATAAGGGACCCAGATAGGGTTAAGTTTGCAAAGGCCAAACTGAAAGGCCATGCCAAAATCTGGTGGCAAGAGGTTCAACTGGAAAGACTTAGAAGAGGAAAGGAGAAGATCACAAGATGGGATCGCATGGTGGACAAATTGAAGAAGCAGTTCATTCCTATGGACTACAAGCTTGATCTATTTAAGAAGATGCATGGGTTAAAGAAAGTAGGAAGATCAGTCCAAGAATATACAGAGGATTTTTACCGACTCTTGATTAGAGTGCGGCATGCAAAAGCAAATAAGGAGAAGGTTGCTCGTTATATCAGTGGTTTGCGACCTAGCATCCAGGAGGAATTAAGTCTGGTAAGAATGACTAGCGTTGAAGAGGCATACCAGTTTTCCCTACAAGTTGAAGAGAAGCTGAATAAAAGGTTTGAAGGAAGACAAAGAGGGCGCGGTCAAGGAGGAAGGGGAAGTGGTAGATCATCTGGAGGCCGCAATGAAACCCAAAAGAAAAATGAAGATGTGGGTACTAGCAGAAACCAAAGGAATGAGGGTTTCAACCGCTCCCATGATCAAGACTTTGGAAATCAAAGAGGAAGAGGTAGAGGACATGGAAAAGGAAGAGGAGGCTTCTGTGGTACCTATTTCCATTGCAATGAAGAAGATCATCGTGCCTTTGAATGCCCTTAATGACAAGGAAGGAAAGATAGGAGAGCTGAGGGCCAAGCTAGGGTTGCTCATGTGGATGAGGATGCATAATCATCACATTCAGAGGATGCAGAAAGAGGAGAGACCTTGGTAAATGAAAGAGTCCTACTAAGTGGTGAGAATGAACTAGGACAACGAAGGAGTTTGTTTCGTACCAGATGCAAGTGTGAGGATAAATGTTGTGACGTGATCCTTAATAGTGGTAGCACTGATAACCTGGTATCAGAAGAGATGGTCTCTAAGATAAAGCTCAAGAGGGAGAAACATCCCCAACCCTATCGGATTTCTTAGGCAAAAGATGATCATAAGGTCCTGGTAAGTGAACAATGTTTAGTAAAATTCAAAATTGGGAGTTACCATGATGAAGTTCTTTGTGATGTTATTTCGATGGATGTTTGCCATCTATTGTTGGGTAGACCATGGCAATTTGATAGACATGCAATACATGATGAACATGCAAACACATACTCTCTGACAAAGGATGGAGTTTGCCAAAAATTGAAGCCCATGAAAAAGGAAGGTGAAAAGGTATGTAGCAGTGCTAGGATTTCTCTTGTTGATGGAAGGAAATTTTTAGATGGCATGAAACATCAACATATATGCTATGCTTTGATTCCTAGGAAAGATAAAGAAGGTAGTAGTGAAATACCATTTGAAGTTTCAAATTTTATAGGGGAATTTGGAGATATTATCTCTAATAATGTTCCAGATGGATTGCCACCAGTAAGGCAAATTAGTCATCAGATAGATCTGATTCCAGGAGCTAGTTTGCCTAACAACTCTGCTCACAGGATGACTCCTACTGAAATAGAGGAGCTAAATAGATAGGTTCAGGAGCTATTGAGGAAGGGCTTGATTCTAGAGAGCCTGAGCCATGTGTAGTACCTGCAGTACTTGCACCAAAGAAGGATGGAGAGTGGAGGATAAGTATAGATTCTCAAGCTATAAATAGGATAACCATCAAGTACCGATTTCCTTTACCAAGGATGGATGATCTTATGGACTCCTTGAGTGGAGCTCAATACCTCACAAAGATAGATCTGAAGAGTGGCTATCATTAGATATGGATTCGAGAAGGAGATGAGTGGAAAATAGCCTTCAAGACCAAGGAGGGTCTTTATGAGTGGTTAGTCATGCCCTTTGGATTGACGAATGCCCCAAGCACCTTCATGCGGCTCATGAATGAGGTACTTAAGAAGTTCTTGGGAAAATTTGTTATTGTCTATTTGGATGATATTTTAATTTTCAGCAAGACTTTGGAAGAACATTTATTGCATATTCGTAGTGTCCTTGAAAGGCTAAGGGAAGAGAAACTGTTAATTAATCTGAAGAAGTGTAACTTTGCAAAAAGGGAGTTAGTCTATTTGGGGTTTGAAATATCACCTGAAGGTCTCAAAATGGATCCGGAAAAGGTAAAACCCATCTTGGAATGGCCTACTCCAAGGTTTGCTACTGAGGTAAGATCATTTCATGGTTTGGTTAGTTTTTACAGAAAGTTTATTAAGAATTTCAGTGGCATATGTGCACCCCTAACTGATATAATAAGAGGGGATAGAAAAGAGTTCAAATGGACTGTAGTAGCTACGAGAAGTTTTGAATTGCTGAAGAAGAAGGTAACAGAACAGCCTGTGTTGGCACTTCCATATTTTAGAAAAATGTTCCAAGTGGATTGTGATGCTAGTGGTAGCGCTATTGGGGCTGTATTAAGCCAAGAAGGTAAGCCTATTGCATATTTTAGTGAAAAATTGAATGATGCAAAGAAGAAGTATTCTGTTTATGATCAAGAATTCTATGCAATAGTTCAGGCCTTAAAGAAATGGAGGCATTATTTATTGCCAAAAGAATTTGTTTTGTATACTGATCATCAGGCATTACAGTACCTAAATAGCCAAGGTAAATTGAATCAGAGGCATATGAAGTGGGTAGAATTCTTGCAGAGTTATACATTTGTGTTGAAGCATAGAAGTGGAAAATCTAATAGGGTTGCAGATGCACTAAGTAGGAGATAGTCACTGCTTACAGTAATGTAGGTTGAAGTAGATGGGTTTGATGAACTCAAGAATTTGTACCTTGAGGATCCTGATTTTGCTGAAGCATGGAAAGCTTGTAAAGAACCTGTTGCTATAGATAGAACCAAGTGGTTAGACTATTTGATTCAGGATGGCATGTTGTTCAAAGGTAGTCAATTGTGCATTCCAAGGAGTTCCATGAGGGAAAATTTGATTAAGGAGAAACACAGTGGAGGGATGGAAGGACATTTTGGTCGAGATAAGACCATTTCCATTCTTAGAGAACATTATTTTTGGCCTCAAATTTTACAGGATGTGAAGAAGTTCATACAAAGTTGCCAGGTTTGTCAAGTTGCCAAGGGGTTTAGTCACAATATGAGTCTTTATCAGCCATTGCATGTTCCATCAAGGCCATGGGAGGACATAAGTATGGATTTTTTTCTTGGATTGCCAAGGACACAAAGGGGTAATGACTCAGTATTCGTGGTGGTTGATAGGTTCTCCAAAATGGCACATTTTATTCCATGCCACAAAACTCATGATGTTGTCCATATTGCAAACTTGTTTTTCAAAGAGGTGGTAAGACTACATGGTCTTCCAAAGAGTATAGTTTCTGACAGAGATACTAAATTTGTGGGGTATTTCTGGAGGACATTGTGGAAGAAGTTGAGAACAGACCTAAAATTCAGTTCCATACATCACCCATAGACTGATGGTCAAATAGAAGTGGTAAATAGAAGTTTGAGCAATTTGCTGAGATGTTTAGTTAGGGATAAGCCCAAGGGATGGGATTTGATTCTACCACAAGCAGAATTTGCTTACAATAACTCTATAAATAGGAGTACTGGAAAATCACCATTCCAAATTGTATATGGGAATAGCCCAAGGACTGTACCAGAATTGAGGAAAATAGAACAAGGGTAGAGGACAAGTGCTGAAGCTGAGGAATTTGTTGAACATATCAAGCATCTACATGAGGAGGTTCAAGCACACATTACCAAGATGAATCAAGAGTATAAAGCTAGGGCTGATCAAAGGAGAAGACATAAGGAATTCCAAGTAGGAGATCTAGTCATGGTGCACATACGAAAAGAAAGATTTCTAGTTGGTACTTACAACAAGCTGAAAATGAAGAAATTTGGCCCCTGCAAAATTTTGAAGAAACATGACTCAGGAAATGCATATGAGGTGGAGCTACCAGAAGGTATTCACATTTCTCCCATCTTCAACATTGCAGATTTAACAGAATATCATGATGATGGTGCAGATGAGGAGCTAGTTTTAGAGCCATGTCCAATTCCTACTTCTAAGAAGGAGGAGATAGAAGACATTCTAGATCATCGTGTGGGTAGGAGTACCAAAAATAGGCAGTATGAAGAGTATTTGGTCAAATGGAAAGGACGACCGATCGAGGACTCAACTTGGATTTCAGCAGCTGAGGTTTCCCATTTGGGATTTCCTCTACCATCCATAAAGTGACAAGGTCACTTTTCAATCTACCCTGGGTGTTTGATGCAGGAGCATCCAGAGGTATACGGGCAATCCTGTGTCACCCAAAAAAATTTACTTAGACTTAGTTTCTGTTTCATGTCTTTATATTTTTGGATACCCATTTGACTCAAATAAAGGTTCCAACTCTCATAGTTCAACTATCAGTGCATTCAAAAATCCTAAAAAAAATAGGAGCATGTATTTGGGCCATCATTTCGGTAAACTAAAAGGTGTGAATTGGCCAAATGAATGTAATCATGATTTAGAGCATTCCAGAAAAATAATCAGGTCAATAGGCCCCACAGTTTGAAAGTTATTGTAGTTTTTTAGGTTTTGGAGACCTCCTAAGAATGTTTCAAAGTTAGGTTTGGGATATTAATTGACCTCGAAAAGGGTCGAAAATGGGGGACAAGCAAAGCTTGTCCATAGGGCTATACAACGCTTTGAGAGCTTTTCGAAAATGTAAAATGTTTGTCAATCGGAGCTACGATTCAAAAGTTATGCCTCTCGGAAGTTCGGTTACCATTTCTGGATTCTTCTAGATTTGCACTGACTTCTAACGCAGCTTCCAGAACCTTTTATTTCGTCGGTGGATGCCTACTAGCACTTTCTAGAATGTACTCCTAGTCCTTAACCCTCCGAGGTCTATTTAAGGAGATTTATAGCATTGTAAAAGGCAGTTCAGAGTGGAGTTTGAGAGAAGGTACTAAAAGGAGAAATCATCTCCAGATTTATGCTATTGTAAGCCCTTAGGGCATGCTTTGAAGTTTATTTTCTCTACACTATTTGTACTAGCTTGTTTTCTCAGTAATATAATTTTCCCTTTTCTATTGGTTCCATTCGATTCTTGGGTTGCATCCCCATCAATATAATTCTTTGTTGTACCTGTTTCTTCCATTAATATATTATGCAATATTTTATTTCCTTATGTTGATATATTGCTCCCATTCTTTAACTATATGATTGTATCTACTTGACCTTTGAATGATATAGAGTGAAGCTGCTTCCTTATAGAATTCTTTTGGTTTTTGATATACATATGATTTTTAAGTTAAGAAAGGATTGAATTTATATATTTTGAGATTATATTGATGAATTGTGCTTTCTTAGTTAGAGATAATACTGAACATACTATCTAGTGTATCACCCTCTAGATTAGATTAGGTAGTTTTATTTTCATGCATTTCCTTCTCCCTTTTCCTCTCAAGAAGTAGTTAGTTGCATCTTGATAGTAAGAAATCCAACCTTATCCAAACACTCAATCTCATTGTTCAAGTCCCATAACTTGGAGATTGTATCAATATTTCACAAGGTTGCCTTTAGGTCAAACTTTAGGCAAGGGTGCAAACTTTTGTAACAATAGGAACCAAATGGAAATATGGGTAGATTCATTGTATCCCACCTAATCCTACCTAATCCTAAAATAGATGATTGTGGTTAAGTGAAAAAAGGTCTAAATGATCTATTTATAGAGATAGTTGGTCAAAAGTAAAGGTTGTCATGTGTAAGAACCTAAAGAAGACAAGAGGTCTAGGGTATTGCTTCATTTAGTAGCTAAATAGAGGTCACTAAAATTTCCATGCAAAGCAAGAAGGCTTAAGAGTACTAATTCTTGATGGGTGAACAAGATATTATAGCTAAAGACTATAAATTCCAAGTAAAATGGAGGATTAAAAAAAGGATCTATAATCTACAAGTGGGTTGTAATTTGTTATCAAATCAAATCTTACTACTACTTTCTAATCATTGTATCAATCTAGGGTAAATCCTTTGGATAAAGGTTTACCTAATAGTCATTTGTAAATCCTTTAACTAAGTGACATTCTAATGGAATGGTATAAAGTCATCTAATAAGGATTACTACTAACAAGGTGATTGAAATCTTTTAACCTAGTCACATTTAACAGTGTGTATTGTAATATTTAACAGGGTTGACCTTTCACAGGGCATCACTTTAGAAGAGTGAGAATTGGTAGCATTTTACTAGTGGATTTTCTCAAATTAGGTTTCCACATAAAATCCTTGTCTCAAGTTGTGTGAATATTCTTATGTTATTTCATGTTTACATTTCTACAAAGTTGTTATGACCTAGGAAAGTAACCTACAAAGTTTAAGTATTGTATGATCTAATGGATGCATGCATGATAAAGTTTTATTGATATCAGTCTACTAAGAATTAACAAGATTTATTCTTAGTTGTACATTTATACCTTGCATAACTGACTCACCCCCCCTCCCTACCCTCTCAGTTATTCTAAAGAATTACAACACATTCATATATAGGTATGCCACCTTATCAAG
The DNA here is from genome assembly GCA_028749045.1 of Cupressus sempervirens. Lineage (NCBI taxonomy): Eukaryota > Viridiplantae > Streptophyta > Pinopsida > Cupressales > Cupressaceae > Cupressus > Cupressus sempervirens. The sequence continues at coordinate 323,616,185 of CM053788.1, forward strand.
CCTTATATGGTAGACCTTGCAAAACACTTATGAGTTGGGACATGATTGAAGATAGAGTATCTATTGGTCCTCAATTAGTCATGGAGATGAAGTATCAGGTGGTTTTTATTAGACAACATCTTAGAGAGACAAAAGATAGATAGAAGAAATATGTAGATGCAAAGAGGGATGATCAAGAGTATAAGGTTAGAGATAAAGTCTTCTTAAAAGTGCATATGCACAAGAGTCTGATCTATTTTAGGAAGTTCTCTAAGTTAGCACCTTGATTTGTTGGACCTTTTGAGATCTTAGAGAGGCAAAGGTATGCCACAACACATTCATATATAGGTATGCCACCTTATCAAGCCTTATATGGTAGACCTTGCAAAACACTTATGAGCTGGGACATGATTGAAGATAGAGTATCTATTGGTCCTCAATTAGTCATGGAGATGAAGTAGCAGGTGGTTTTTATTAGACAACATCTTAGAGAGGCAAAAGATAGATAGAATAAATATGTAGATGAAAAGAGGGATGATCAAGAGTATAAGGTTAGAGATAAAGTCTTCTTAAAAGTGCATATGCACAAGAGTCTAATCTATTTTAGGAAGTTCTTTAAGTTAGCACCTTGATTTGTTGGACCTTTTGAGATCTTAGAGAGGATATGACCAGCTTCTTATCATCTAGCCTTTACACCTAGCTTGTCATGCATCCATGATGTGTTCCATATTTTTGTACTTCAAGGATATATGTATGATAAGCCTAAATTTATATATTGGGATGTCTTATAGGTGGAGTAGGTGGGGAATATAGCCTTGGAGCCCATTTCTATTATAGGTTCATGAACCCCTGGACTTTGAGGCATAGATCTCGACAAGGATAGGGTCCAATAGAATTGTTATGATTAGCTCATGACTTCATAGGAGGTTGTAGTGTAGAGGAGATCCAAGTACCCATACCTTTTTTATGAACTTGATGAGGAAGTTCATTCCTAGAGGGGGAGGATATGAGGGCTCACCCTAACCCATCATAGATCAAGTAACACATTTATTTTGATACATTATGATTCAATAGTTTGAGATATTATTCAACTGAATAAATATTAATATTTTCTTTACTTATGATGATTGATGATATTTTATATATATGCATAATTGATGAATATGTCGTGGTGTTTTGGTTATCCATATTAGTTATATCTAATCAATGTGTAGAAATGAAAAATATTACTAGAATGAGATTTAAAATGTTTTGAGTTAAATTTAATTACACAATTTAAATTTAAATATATAAATATGTATTTTTTTGGAGCTACTGGTATTCAAATTGAGTATGTAGGGAATTAACCATGGTATTAATCAAAGAACCAAGAACCAAACCTATGTGCAAACCATGAACCCAAGGTTGAATCTATTGAAGAGATTTAAACCTTGTTGCAATATAATTTAATTTGTAATCATAATTTAAATGTATGTATTAGGTTAATTCATTCTATAATTAGTGAAATGTCAATTGTATTTTGTAATGAGATTCTATTGTGTCACTTTACACTTGTCATGTATATATGTAAAATGACATGTCACTTAGGGTTTGGTAATGAGACCCTTGACCTAAAATTGAATATAATTAGGAGCTTAAGGTCACTATGCTTGTTTAGAGGTATATTTTGAAGTCTCACCAAATAGGAATTTGACTTCAAAAATTTAAGTCACTTTTAGAGGCTAAAAATTGGTCCTAGGAGATTAATTTAATGGAATTCAAAGTGCCCAAATAGTAGGAGTGTAAGTTGGGGACATAATTATCACCACTAGAAGGCCTATGAAACCTAAGGGACCCTTGAAACAATCCATTTTCCAAAATTTTCAAAATTTGAGAAGTCTTGTGTCCTTGCCCTTTCTTACTCACACTCTTTTTGAAATTTTCTTTAATGGTAGAAGGAAAGAATAATGGCAAAATGACTTAGAGTAAACTCAAGAAGTTATTTCGTTTAGGTGGTGGGATTTGGAGGCCTTTTTAGATACCTTTGCATAACTTACTAAGTTTTCACCCACTCTCTATCTTTAGAGACACTAGGGTTTGAAAAAGAGAGAAACAAAGGATAGGGATCTTCTCAACTTTGTATTCTATAACAAATTTGAGTAAGGCTGGTGATTCCTTTTCCATGAATGTTATTCATTCTTGCAATAGATTAGTATGTTAAAGTTCTTGTTCATGAATTTCTTGCATTTGTATGTACTGTTGTTTTTTGATTGAAAAGGTTGGAAAATGTTGTTTTCAATATTGCTTTCCTTTCATTTTCCTTAATTTTCTTGAGGGATTGTTCATGGGTTTTAAGTCATTACTCATCCTTGGAAAGGGGAGAGGTGGCCTTGTGGGGTGAAGGGGTTAGTTGTGACCTCCATGGAAGTGTAGAGTCTCTTCTAATGGAGAAGATGGAAAAAAGGAAAGGTGCATGGGCACTTCTTTTCCAATGAATTTGAACTCAATTTGGGGAGATAAAGAGAGTATGTTTACAAAAGAAGTGTGTTATTATGATCCTTGATAAGTTGTGATAGTTTCTTGTGATGTTCATGCATAATTATTTGAGTTTGAATGTGATCTATTTGGTATTGGCTCTTCAAGCTCGACGGGTGGCCTCCTTGAGGCCTAGGTTGGGAGATAAACTCTCCATGATATTGTTCATTCTTATTTGTAGGTTTTGTGTATTCAAATGTTGGAGAAAGCTTGGAAATTTCATCTCTTGTTGGTTTCATTAAGAAGAAGAGTTGATGTTTCATTATGTCATATTTTGGTTGGAGAATTCTCCACTTGATTCCTCATTCTTGTTTGCATTATTAGATATCTTTCAGTGAAAGGAATGATTTTAAGTTCATTTGTAATGTATTGGTATTGAACAAGGATATATATGCATATAAATTGAAAGGAAATATTTGTTCCATTATGTGGAGAAAGTTGAAATAAATTGATGTAACACTTCAATAGTTAATTTTATTATATTAATTGATCCCAAAGTTGACATAAAAGACATATTTGTTGAAATCATTGATTTAAATTATTGCATGAATTCATCTCTTTCCATTTTGTAATACTAGTGGAAGAATGAAAGAAATTTTTATTAAGACATAGTTTCATGATTATTTGTTGTAGAATCAAGTTTCCAATTTCAACAAGTCACCTTGTTCATGAATTATTGAATGTCACTCTAATTAGATACATTACATAGATTTAATCCTTCTCGATTCATTTGACCAAATAGATTAACAAATTTGATAATGTGATCCTTAGAACTATGTGTAAAATAATTGATAGATAGCATATCACCATGTTAAATAACCAAAGCAATACACTAATAAACTAAGACATTGGGTAAAATGAATTAGAAACCCTTACCATTAGAAAGCTAAGTAGTAAGGAAGAAGAAAATTATATACCCCATAGATTTTCTAGGAGAGCAAAATTGGTCTTTGGGAAATGTATGGGTTGGAGAAAATAATCCATTTTCAAAAAGGTGCAACAAAGAATATTGTTATAGTAAAAGGTTAATTTAATTTAATTTATTAAATTACCTTTACTCCCTTCTTAATATTTCATTTTATGCACCTTGCATTTCTATTTAATAATTAACTAGTAATTATTAAATGTCATTTACCTCTTAGGGTTTCCCTTTTAGGGTTTTGATCTCCTTCATAAGGATTTATTGGTTATAAATTTATTTTATTCTATTTTGCACAAGAAATTCAATCTTCTTCTTTATTTTGCAAACTCTCCTCTTTCTCACCCTTTTTTACTTCCTTGTAATAGGTTATTTGCATGCAAGATATCCAAGGATCTATGAATTTTTTCATCATCAAATTATACATGGTATTAGAGCCTTGCCTATGGTTTCATGTTTTTTTTTGAAGCAAAAGAAGAATAGAGGTTTGACAAAACAAATCTAGCATTTTTTGGGTATTTTTTGTGAAAAAAGGGGGTCTTTGATTTTTAGAGCACTTTGAGGCCAAAAAAACCTCATAGTTGGATTTAGAAGGCATCAAAAACACCATTTTCATATAAAATACATCTATTTTGGCCAATAATGCATTTTGAGGCAATTTTTTTGCCTACCAAGGTCGTACAATACTTGGTACACAAAGAAATTTTTTTTTAAAATCACAAAAATAACCAAAATAAAAAAATTAAGTTAAAAAAAATGTGTTTTCGAGCAGTTGCTACTACACCACCCAAGAGCTACCCTTCAGTCACAATGTTGCTCTCCGGTCACCCCACCCATGCACCACTATAGAGCCAAACATTATAACTAATAAATTTTATAATTTCTAATGTGAATTTAGCTAAACATTATTATAGAATAGTTTTAACCCATTACTATTTTTTTTTAAAATTAATTAAAGTAATTCATTAATTAGTTTTTACTCTGTATATTTCACATCATAGCATAAGAATTTTATCTAGATTGAAGCATTAGCCTTATAGTAGAGACCTCCATACTCATTAACCTCCTAATACATATATTTTGCATCCTCCTAACATGGAATTTAACCCTACATGCATTTTATAGGAAATTTTTAGCTTCATACAAGAATATCATTAACTAGAAATGCTACTTATTAACCAAAAAGCATTTAGAGTATTAACATTCAATTCTATTCTCACTAGTAGTCCTTATTATTCACATTAAAAAAAAGGTTCTTTTAAAGATCCTAATCATTTTTCTTTCAAAATAACAATCTTCCTTTAGGCTTATCTATGATTTTAATAATGAGATTTACCAATGCTAATTAAGATACATGATTATAAGTCAAGGTTCTAATAACTTAACCAAATTATTATAATGTCAATCCAACTTATTGATTATCTTTCAATAACATGTCTCATTTATTATTAATTTTTTTCTCTAATATTCAATGTCTAAATAGATTAATTAAATAGTTATACCGACATTCACTATTATACGACATTAGTTTAATTCATGCAAACTTACATTTTGATGTAAACTAACATTTCCATTACTAATGTTAAGGCTATTACTTCTTTAGTTGATTAAATTACTCAATACTTGATAAGAGTATTTAGATCCTTAAGTTCTAACAATAAGATCCTTGAATTAACTTTTATCATTATTTATTCAATCTTATCAGAGATTTTTTAATAAAAAATACTATTATGATTTATTTTAAATTTATATATTTTTCAAGCACATTTGACAAGTTAAGTATCCTAATTTAATGATTGATTTAACTAAAACATACACTACCTTAATATAACTTTATCATCTTCAATATTCATATGCCCAAGTTCAACTCATAGGTCAAAGTTAAACCACATTAATTTATTAGTGATTAAAATACCACCTCTATACTTGAGCTAAAAAGAAAAAAGAAAAAAGAAAAAAGGCAAAAAAGGAAAGACAAAATTGACTATGAGAAATTAAAGAACCCTTCTATTAGAACTTTTAAATGATAATTTAAATCATGAGACATAATAATCATGTAATCAAAGCCACTATGTAATTAAATTAATTTAGCAAGTTAAATCTACCATTTTACAAAGGTGTATTCAAATCAGATTTTAGTAAGTTCAAATATGATTAGGAGTAAGAACTATTACTTTGAATCATTATTATTCCACTTTTATCAATAGCAATCAACTTTACTAATCATTACTTTTCTTTTCCCCTTTTTTTAATATCCTTGTAAAATATTTATTCATAATAAATGTTGAATTAAATATGGTATTATCCAATAGTAATTGCTAATTACACATATTGATTTAAATCTTTTACTAGTTCAATGATGCATTTATTTATCAAATCTCTATTTTAATACTCTTCAATATCCAACCACAACATTTAGTAGATTCTAAATTTTTTAACTAAGAATTATCAATACATTCATCATCCCCATATATCCATAGTACATTATATTCAACTTTTATTTAACTTCTACCTTAATCATTTATTGAACTTAAACAACATTTTCAAATTATAAGTCTTTCGATCCACCATATTAATATAAGTTTCTTTTAAACTTATACCCTTATACCCTTTTTGATAATATTTTGATTAATATATTGCCACAGTAGTTTAGTAGTATATATTAAGGACAAAATTAGATATTACTATTTTCAATTTTAAGATAAATATGTCTTTAGTAAAGATTCTCAAACCCTAATTTCTAAATACCCCTATCTCATAGATATCTTGTTGGAAAAATTCTATTTGCCTATCTGGTCTCTATATCTAATAAGTTGAGAAAGCCCATGTGCTACTCCTATACTAATGCAAGTGCATTTCATGGCAAACAAGGGAAAGGTTATTTGCATGGGTGAGCATCATTAATATATGTGGCATGCCAAGGATAATAGTCAATATGTGAGTGTCAAAATTATATTAGGAAAGATAAACTTCTAAGAGGGGGGGTGGGGTAGGTGGGGGGGGGGGGAGGGTGTTAATCAGTAGTTTGAACTTTGACCCATTAAAATTCCATCACACATCCATCTCAAACATTCAATAAGTGAACTAAAATAAAATGTAAAATATGTACATCTAAATCATGTAAATAAGTAAGCATTCACAAACATATAACACTAGATATGATTACCCATAAACCCTCCAATGAGAAGGTACAACTGGGGTGGGGATGACACCCATAAATCTTCACTACTGTAGTAATAAAGTGTATTTGATGAAGGTTGTAATGTTTGATCATGAGACATGATCTACCCTGTGAAAGGTCTACCCTATTAAAGGCTTACAAAGACTATTAGGTCTTACCCTATTAAAGGATTTCAACACCCTATTAAAAGTGTGCCTTATTAAAGGACTCTAACTCACAATAAAGTAAGCATCTTGTTAGAGGATTTTAATATAGTTTTTTAGGACTACTCTATTAAGAGATTTAACTAATTCACCTGTTAGAATATCTCAACATTGATCTTGTAATTAGCACTTTGTTGCTTCATGATAGATCACCTCTAAATCAATATATTCTTGATTCTTCTTGGTCATATGTCTCTCTAGTGTTCACTATTTTATTCCTCTATTCTCCTTTAACTGATTCTACAATGAAATTTTAGATCACTATACCTTAGTCACCATGAATACTCTATTTGTGCATGTAAACCTTCTCACTTCACTCCTTCCATGCACATATCAAGTTTAGGGTTTTTCTTCCTTAAGAAGACCTAGGTGACTTAGGGTTAGGTATGAATCAATGGCTATGATTCATCCATTTTTCCTCTTAAACCTTCCCTTTTCTTGATTAGATGCATGTGATGCATAGGAATTCCAAATTGAGATCCATCGTTATCACCAAAATATCATAACTCAATCTATAAGTTGACTCAAAAATAGTTTGCATAGTAGTTTGTGCCAATACAAACAACTATGTTACTCAGCATCTGATGTCTATGATGCTCAACATATACTAATTTCTATACTATGACTCAACATCTAAATGAGTCAACATTCATTTCTTACTTGGCTTCTATATCACTCAGCATACACTATCTACTTAGCACTTGAATGACTCAACACATGAGTGACTCAACACTCACATAAACTAAGTCATTTGACTTGATTGTATAGACACTCACTAGTCAAAATCAATCTAAGCTCAACAATATCCCCCTTTGACATGAGTGTCAAAAACATTTGGTCATGCATTAATATGTGTATTCTTACGAGCATAACATATCTCCTATTTAGCTTATTTACAAAACCTCAAAATTTCAAAACTTTAAACAACTTATACCTCAAAATCTTATAACTCCCCATGAGTTGTTAGATCTAGTTTTGTACTTAAAATGTTACTCCTGCTGAGTAGATATGCCTCAACTAATACTCTTTTCTTTATTTATGTTCTTTCCGTGCTCCCCCATGCTCTTCTCTTACTCTATCTTAGCTGATACTCTTTATCTCCCTTTTTCTTCTTTCTCCCCCTTTGCTTAACTTTGTCCCCCTTTTTGACACTAATGCCAATGGGTTATACACTAATACTCTGTTTTTCCAAGAAATATTTATGGACCTCACAAATAATTTTAAGAGATCCATCCCAATTGCCACAAGCTATATCCAAAGACTTAATTTGGAGGGCTAGCTTGATAGCAAGGTGAACTAGGTTGTCTAATGTAAAAAGATTGAAGTCTTTCTTTAGAAGAGTTTTTGCATAGCCCAACTCCATGTGCAAAATATCCATGTAAGGACTCAATGTTGTTTGAATGCCTATTATTTTGTCCTTTATGTTGACTTCATTTTCAAATAATGCTACTAACTAACTCTAGGTTTCCAATAAAGTCTAGAAATGCTTCTCACTTTGAGCTGGAGTCATAGAAAATTTTTCATCTGATGCATAAATTTAACTTTCCAAGATAAAAAATGCGACTCCTTGTCTCTTGTGTGAAGAATGTAGGATTATACAGTTTAGTGTGCAAAGAGAAGATGTTCTCAAGTACCTTCTTCACACTCTCTATCTTAGTTGCCAATGCAACTTGTGTAAGTGCTATATCACTGCATATTTTCTCATTCACTTTACTTTGAAATTTCTTTTCAGACTATTCTAATAATTTTTCATTAGTATCAAGGTCTACATCACTTACATTTTCCAATATATTTTTCAATTGTTCAATAAGTGGATTGGTTTCATCTGGAGTATGCAGACTGAATGCATCTAGGAAGATGTCTTAAATATCAAGCAAAGCTTGCTTCTGCCTATGCTCCCTTCTAAGTAGTTCTTGTCATTTCTTTCTGGCTAGGGTTTCTTGAAGTATACCCATTTTCTCTATTGTTATTGTAGCATAATCATATTTTGGAAAAAAAATTTCTTCATCCATGCTTACATCTCCATATATTATTACCTCTTCTGCCTTTGAGGAACTTGGGCTCTGCACTAAGAATCAAAAAGGTGTTACATCTATGCTTGGCCTTTCAAGAGTGTGACTAGAAGGAGTTCTAGACTCTGGTAAAGTTACTAGGGCTTGAATTTTTTCTTGCTCCTTTATCTTGGGTGTAAAATTAGTCTCATTAGGCTTGTCCTTTTCTTCCATAATTCCTTGAATTGCACCTTGAACTTGTGTCAGAAGTGTAGAAAAATCTATCTAACTTGTTTGACTCTATGTTTCAATATTGGCTTGAGTTTTCACTTTTTCCTCTCTATTTGTATCAATCTTTGTAGATGTAACTTCTAGAACTTTATCTAAAGGTTGTACACTAGTGACTTGAGGGGTGATGGTAGGTGATTCTTGTGTTTTCACCTCTTCCCTTGTAGTGTCAGTCATTGATTTTTGAATTTCATCTACACTAACTAATACAAGGTTGTCACACAATTTAGCTTGCAATATAGATTGATCAAGTATCTTTTTTAGGTGTTCCTCTATTAGGGGATTGATGTTCTAAGTAGTAAGATCAGAAACATCCATTACTATGATAGTTTCAGTACTCATACTTGTTATTTGTTGAGGGCTAACATTTGGTAATTATGTATCTTGTACACTCTATTCATCTTATTGTTCTTTCTCAGTTGTTGCATGATCTACCTGATCATGTACCTTCATTTTAGTACCTCTCGCAACTATGCCTTCATTATTTTCATCTTCTTCATCATCTTTAACCTCAATTGGTTTTGGTTCTCCTGATTTGACTATAGCTAGCCAATATTTGACTTTCCACATTTGTGTAGTCTTCTTTACAACATCTTCTATGTTATTCTAGAATATGTTGAAGGCTATATATTTTGGGACAAATCTAAGAACATATTTCTTTATTACTTTAGCTATTCGTGCCTCGCTAAGTTTTCACATTACTTGAGCAAGGGATGTCTCCCTAATTTTCTTTTTTAGATTCAAATAATAATGCCTTTTTTTTTTCAACTCTTTCATATAAACTTTTAGGTATTGAGTTTGCAATCTCGAAAGAGGCTTTCCTAAAATTTTCCATTATCACATATATTGCCTCCTCCAATTGATTCTTTTCAACTTATCTAAGATTATCAAAATCAATATGAGAAAATGCTGATAAATCTACATTATTCCTAACATTCTCACATAGGTTGTCTATATTTGAAGATGGATTATGACTCACCACTTGGAATTGGCTATTGTCATTAGATTCAGTTCTTTCCTCATCAAATTCAACCAGAGCAATGTACTTTCTCCTTGGTCATTTCTATGCTCCTCCCTATTTCTCTATATGTTTGGCTTTCTCTTTTCCTTTTGTTCAATGACACATACACTAGCCCTTGTGGTAGGTGCAGTAGGTTTGGGATGGCTTACTTTAACAATCTTCTTGGGTCTTGATGTTCCTTATGCCTTATCCTTTCTTTTCTCTTGATCAATAGGAATAGGTGCTTCCTCAACTTCTTCTTTTCTTGGCACCTTCTATAGTTTCCATCTCTTCCTCTTTATTATTTCAATGGAAGTGGTGCTTCAATTTGATTATCTTCTTCCTCTTCATCCTCTTCTTGCTCAACACCTTCACCAAATTTTTCTTTCAATTTCTTTACTAATTTCTCCTTCTTCTTGATGACATAGGTAGTCTTTTATTCCATAGTAATCTTACATTTAGCCATCTCATAATTACCAAATGCTCTGGCATCTTTGTTTATTTCTTCTATAAGTAATGTTGTTATTGTTGCAGAGGCTTCATCTACATTAATTTCATAGCTTAATGACCTTATTCATCTTACTCTTGGAGTTGATGCTTGAAAAAATGTATAATCAACATCAACTAGGAAAAAAACATCATCATAATGTTTTTTCGCTAATGATACTAGAATCCTCAATCTCTTCTTCATAGATTTCTTGAAGTCCTCAAAGTAACTGGTCATTACTGATTCAAAATTTTCACCTAATTGTTCAATGAACTCTCCTATTTGAACTGCAATAAACCTATTTGTCTTCCATTGCATAGTGCCAAGTGTAGGAAATGCATTCTAAACATAAAAGAAGCTACATATCAAAATAGATCCAAATTTACATTGAGAACTCTTTGTTTTCCTTATTAATCCTATCCTTTCAATCAATTGTTGTAGCTGTAACTTGACAAGATCATATGTATGATCCTTCTTCACAATCTTGTAACCCACATCTACTGCAATAAAGGGTACACTATTCAATCTACTTGATTGGTAGAAATTGTGTTCCTTTACCCTTACTGCAAAGCCTATAAGAGGATCTATGATGGTTTTTATGGCCATTCCCCTCTTATTCCACACAACCCTTGTGTTCTTCTTAATAACTTCTTTAGACTCACTCCTTGTATTCTTTTTTTGATCTAGGGTTAGATACCTTGTCACCCTATGGATTATTCTTTTTGTGATTTTTACTGGTCCATTATCTAACCATAGTGAACTATCATGAATCCTAATCAAAATAACTTGGATCTATTCAATTTTGAAGATATTAGGGAAATCTAGGGCATGAGTTAACCCTTTCTTTTCTACAACCTTAAATTCTTCCCTCAACACATCATTCTTACAAAGTTTTCGATATGCTTCTCTTATTTCCATGTCACCAATAATCCCAATTTTACAATTGTAACACTTTTTGACATCCCGAATCATTAAAACTTTTGGTGGTATCATTGGTAGTGCACTAGAGGGATTTTTTTTATATGTAATGTCTAGTATGGCTTTAAAATTACATTTTTTTACACTATTTCTAACTAACTGAACATTCAAAACCTATATTCCCTCTACTCCTTTTTCCTTTGAAGAACTAGATGTCATAATGAAAAATTAGGGTTTACAAAATTAGAAATAGTGTAACTTGATACTTGATAAATACCTTGCAAAATTTGACAAAATGATGTCAACCAATTGTTCAAATCTCCTGGAATCACTTTGGATGGAATTTTCATTACACCTCTAGCTCTTCTTGCACTCTCTCAACTTCAAATGATGTTAAATGGGTAGGAAATTGATCAAATACCCCTTTGAAATACTACATTTAATGTTCAGTTCTTACATAGCAGTAAGCTTGGCATTAACCAATTTCTTTCTCACTCAACATCCACTACTATTTTCCATTCATTCAAAAACCATTACAAGCTTAGCAACAACTAGCTAGTCTATTATATCAACATCCTCTAGCATATCACTTGGCAATCATAGGAAAATTTTCATGCTTGGCAATAACATGAAAAACTAAAAGACTTTTTCATTGATTCCTAATAACATCTTACATCTTTGTTCATGCTTATCTAGACTTTTCAGTACTAGATCCTTAGGAACTAATGTATGATATAACTTTTAAATATCAGTCCCACATACCTCTTGATTTCTTAGTTTGATGATGTGTGATCACCTAACTCATTGGGTGAAGTGATCCCTTCTCCACTTGATGTGTTGCAATCCTCCTTTCTCTTCCATTTTTTTTTCATTTCATTTCTAACATTTTCAATATCTGCCTTTCCTTTGCCTTTATCAACTTCACAAGTTGGTGCCTTTGACCTTGTTTGACAATATTGATTGATATCACCAATCTTCTAAACAACTAAAACATGCGGTTTGACTCAACCACCTTTTGTAGTCACTTCTAAAGTGTGTCCTAATACAATTCTTAGGAACATTTCCATACTCTTCACAATAATGACAACTATATCTTGTATTGTAATCCCAGTTAGAAGAGTTGCCATTGTTCTTTACCTTTGTTTACCTATTTGATGACCACATGGATTTGGATCTACATTCAAAAGCTCTATGTCCATACTTTTGATAGTTATAACAATAACCTTCAAATCTTTGAGTGTGCATGGTCTTAGTTCCATATTCATGTACTTGATGACCTTGTTTGTTGCATTTATGGTAGTGAACCATGCTCTTATGCTTAACATTCTGATTTACAATCTTGCTCCTGCACATATTAGTAGTATGTCCTTTCTTACCACAATTATGACAAGTGAGTTTAGAATTATTACCTTTTTTACTCCTTTCTTTAGCACTTCTAATGACTCTCCTTCTTTAGTACTTGTGTATCCTAGTCTAGATGTATCATTATTAGGTATACGAGATCTCATTAATTGCTCAAAGTATTTGATGGCTTCACTTGGTTTTTTGAAGCATTCAAAAAATTCCTTTTCCCTTTTTAGGTCATTAGTCAATTTCTCATTATGCAACTTCAATGTTGTTATCTCAATATCCTTAACATTTAGCTCATAGTTGGCATTCATCATTTGACTCAAAGTATCCAATTGTATATTAGCAATCTTAGTTAGCTCTGATGATTTCTCTTCTAGTCTATTGATCAAAACTCTTTTGAAATCTTTAATCATGGATTTGTATTTCATAGCTTTCTTTTTTTATTCAGTCACCTCACATAGTAGTATGGCTTGTGATTCTTTCTCTAACTTGAGATTTTTTATTTCTTCATCTTGAGCTCTGTTCCTTTCATTTAGATCAGAAACTACTGCATCAAATTCATTAAAGTCTCCATTAGAAAATAGCTTAGTATTGTACATCTCTTTGTATTGTGTGTCATTCTCCTCAATATCAATTTCCTTCCCTCTCTTTAAAGATTTTTTTAATTCTTCTCTTGCTTCATTCAGTTGATGTAAAATGAGTTGTATTTCAATTCCCTAATTCTCAATGATATTTACCAACTTGTAGACTTCTATTTTTAAGATCTTTTCCTCAAAGCTACAAAGCTTCTCATTTAGAGATCAAGGCTCCAATACCAATTGTTGGAATCATAGTAGGAAAAGTAAAATTCTAAGAGGCAAAGGGGCTAAAGTGAATCAATAGTTTAAGCTTTGACCCATAAAACATTCACCACACATCCATCTCAAACATTCAATAAGTAAACTAAAATAATATGTAAAATATTTACATCTAAATCATGTAAATAAGTAATCATTCACATACATATGACACCATATATGATTACTTAAAAGCCTTCCAATGAGAAGGTAAAACTAGGGTGGGGATGACACCAACAAATCTTCACTATTGTAGTAATAAAGTGTATCCAATGAAGGTTACAATGTTTGATCATGAGACATGATCTACCCTATGAAAGGTCTACCCTATTAAATGCTTACAAAGACTATTATGTCTTACCCTATTAAAGGATTTCAACACCGTGTTAAAAGTGTGCCTTGTTAAAAGACTTTAACTCACAATAAAGTAAGCACCTTGATAGAGGATTTCAATATAGCCTATTAGGACTACTCTATTAATAGATTTAACTGATTCACCTGTTAGAATGTCTCAGCATTGATCTTGTGGTTAGCACTTTGTTGCTTGATGATAGATCACATCTAAACTAATATATTCTTGATCCTTCTTGATTAGATGTCTCATTATTTTTTACTATTTCATTCCTTTTTTCTCCTTTAACGTATTCTGCAATGCAATTTTAGATCACTATACCTTAGTCACCATGAATACTCTATTTGTGCATGCAAACCTTCTCACTTTGCTCCTTCCATGTACATAGGAAGTTTAGGACTTTCCTTCCTTAAGAAGACCTAGGTGAATTAGGGTTAGGTATGAATCAATAGATGTTATTCATAAATTTTTCCACTTAAACCTTCCCTTTTCCTAATTAGATACATGTAATGCATGGGGATTCCAAATTTAGATTCATCCTTATCACCAAAATATCATAATTCAATCTGTAAGTCAGCTCAAAAATATTTTACATAGTAGTTTGTGTGAATAAAAAAAACTATAAAAAAACTATGTTACTCGACATTTGAAGTCTCTGATGCTCCGCATATACTAATTTATATATTGTTACTTGGCATCTAAATGACTCAACATGTACTACTTACATAGCTTCTGTATCACTTCGCATACACTGTCTGCTCAGCACTTGAATGACTTAGCACATGAGTGACTCATCACTCACTATGGACTCGACACGCTCTATCTTATGCATGTTGTGCTCAACATATACTACTTGTTTGGCATGAACTAAGTAAATGACTTAAGTGTATAGACACTCACTAGTCAAAACCAATCTAAGATCAGTAGTGAGCTCCTCTTAGGAACATGGCACAAGATACTATGTCAAAAAAAGCTATAATACATATTCTACTACATATTTTAAGATAATTATTTCATACTTTATTTCCTTTCACATCTTTATCTCACATTTATATCTTAATTGGGCTTATTATGTACACTTAGCATCTTGATTTATATTATTAATTCAATTATTTCAATATTACATATCCATTATCATGCATGAACCAAAGAATGTATTTCCTTATATTGCATTCTCCTATATAATTCAAATCTATAATTGAGACTCTTTCTATTTTGGGTATTTCTATTCTAATTTGGGTTATAAAGAGGAATCATATTAGGGTATCATATCTTTCCCTCCACATATCCTTTGAATTTCTTAGTGGAAAAAAGTGGAGATATTCAACATATTACAACTATAACACCAATGATTTTCAACCCTTCCTTGATTACTTACAAATGTACACCACTAAACAATATTACAATTACTTTTCTACAAACTCCTATATTGCTAACATGCAACCATACATCACAACAAGTGGACAAGATGGAGATTTCTCCATTACAAATGCAATGCTCAAATGACGAGTTTTCTTTCCATATTACTTCCATCCCATGAGAAATCCAAGATTTTTTTATTTCTCCTTTCAACACCAAATCTGAAAATACATCACAACAAAACAACAAGAACCATGGAGACTCACCTCCCATCGTAGGCTTCTAAGAAGTCACCAATCAAGTTGGGAAAATAAGGCTCAAATAGGGTTACACTCAAACACTTCACAATCATTAAAAAAACAATATCATATATATTTGCAATACATCCAAGGTTTAACACAATTATTCACCATTGGAATCATGAAATAATGGGTGAAGGTGGGCTCCCCAAAGTGGAGAATTACATATCCATATACAAACATATATTTGCAATTGCATAATGCCTCTTCAAGGCTATCAAAATACATCCTCCTCCTCGTATCAATACACTTATACCTCCCATAATAAAAATGCCTCTTCAAGGCTATCAAAATACATCCTCCTCATCAAATCAATAAACTTATACCTTCCATAATAACAAACAAGGCATATGGCTTCAATGGAGCCCATACTCCATGAAAAACAAAACCCTATCCAAGAGGGAAAATCTCTTAACTTTAATGTTGAGCCCAACCAACCTCTTCACCCAAGGCTTCTCTTCCCTTCCAAGGGTGAGTGAAGCCTTCACATCCATTAACATTCATAAAAACAAAAACAAGGAAAATTTGCAAGATAAATCCATCGCAACAATGACACATACCAACAATCTCAACACAAAAATAGGACATGAATTTTAACATAATATGAACAAGAACAACATCATCAAGAAAATAGAGTTATGGCATGGGCACAAACCTTGGTCCAAGCTAAAGGGAAAATGAAAGTCATTACAGAGCTCCTTTCTCCTGAGTCCTTCCTCCTCCCAAAACCCTAGTTGTATCTAAAGTTAGAGCGTGGGTGAACACCCACTAGTTTGCCACACATCCTCTAAAAAGACTCTCTACTATCTTATTTTTGGTAGAAACATCCAACCTACTATTTCTTACATTGTTGTCCCTTCTAAATAGGAAACTTTGACCAAGTGGAATTATGAGGGTATACTTATGGGAAAACCCAAATTTTTGAATTGGTGGAAGAAATCATTGGTTAATTGGGTCCCCTAAGATATCTGAGTACTAAAATGGTCAAATTTAGGTCCTTAACATGTTATGCTAAGATATGGGTGGCTTATTTTCACAAAAATGGCACTTTGGGATAACTTATTGACCCTTAAAAATCCTTGTAATGTTTGAATTCGAATTTCCCTTGATGGTGAGACATCCTATCCTTTCTCCAAGTGGATTTACTTAATCTTATGAAAGGTAATTAGTTTAAGGTTAAGGGTAAACATGTCATCAACACATAAACAATTACAAGTGTCAAGTGACACACTAAAATACATTACACATCACCATGACATGTTCCTACTTACTCGTGAATTAAATTTATTACACACATGCAACTCACTATGTCCAAATAAGTTTGGACCTTGTTTCCCTGATTAAATTCCATGGTTTAATTTCCTGCACACTAAACTCAAAAATTAGTAGCCCAATGAAAAATTATATAAAATGCATGTAATAGGTGTATGACAATTTCATGTTAAATAATTCACCTTCACATCATAATCAACTTTTAGTTTTTAATCATTTTCATATAGAATTTAAAATTTTACAATATTAGAATCTGCATATCAACATCAATATCTAATCACATGATCCAATTATCATTTTGAGCCAGATCATAATCAAATTCCTATTATAATGATGAAATACTATATCTATAACTATTAGATTAGACACCATGAAAAATAGTTTTGAATGCATATCTTAAGTGAAGATCACCAAAATGTAAACATCACAAATAGTATCTTTGATTTGATTAAACATAGTTTGGTTACTAATAGTGTCCAGTTATCATTATTAGACAACACATCATAAGTTTTATCAATTATGCTAGGTAATTAGGATGTTTCTATAGTCATGTCACATAGTTTTAAAAACCAATCATTGAAAAAATCCATTACATTTTATTGGTCCATAAAATCTATCCTCATGAACATTAACATATCCACTTAATAATATTTGAACAAAAATTGACTTATTACATAATATCATACTAAGTTCTATTGCATAGATAGTGGTGTAGGAGCACCTAGGAAATATGCCAAGTTTCCTAAATCATTTTTGGCTTGTAGTGGTCTTGGCTAGACCACATGAATAAGGGCTATGTGATAAAGCCCCAAGTGTGTGATTTTTGTTTGTAAATAGGTTTTTGTTGTGTTTGAGTTTCCAAGTTGCTTCTATGTTGGCAAAATTGCTTAAATTGCTTGTTAGAGCCTAGAATGGTCAAACACTGACCAAGACCCCAGGAGGATGGGAAACATGAAAAATATGTTAAAAGTTGTAATTACATGGAAATAGGTTCATTTAACCATGTTTGAGGTCATGGAGCCATTAAATGCACAATAGTGCAAAAGTTGCACTTGGCAACTTTGCAACTTTGCAAAGTTGCTTGACAACATTGACAAAAAGTGCTAAAACTTTATAAGGGCTTCAAGAATCAGTTGGAAACCTATGGGATCTGTTGATTCACATGGGTAAGAGGTATTTAAGACCAATCCA
This sequence comes from Cupressus sempervirens, assembly GCA_028749045.1. Lineage (NCBI taxonomy): Eukaryota > Viridiplantae > Streptophyta > Pinopsida > Cupressales > Cupressaceae > Cupressus > Cupressus sempervirens. The sequence continues at coordinate 323,634,324 of CM053788.1, forward strand.
AGTTATTTTGAGGGTTGGCATATGCTTTTGTACGAATTTTGGCATTGGAATGCATAGCAAACTGAGCATTTTGATGACAGTTTTCTGATTTCACCCTTCATCCACACCTTTAATGGATTGATAGGGTTTCTGTTTTCATGTGATTTTATAGTGTATGGAATGTAGATGCTTTGGTAAAGATTAGGAGTTTTTTTGATCAGTTTCATTACTAGTTTGAAAAATCTTTTTAAAGTTGCCAGTTCGCTGGTCTGTACACAGCAATCAGCAAAGAAATCTCTATAACTTGAATTCCAATGGTGGAACCATGATGGCCTTTTGGAATCAAGTAATAGACTGTATAAAAAATGTAAATATGTATTTTTGTCTTGTTTTGCAAAGGTTTTTTTTTTTTTTCCAAGAGGCCCTAGGCGAGTTTGCATACCCGGCTAGGCAATGAAATCAGCAAATAAGTGTTTGAAAGGGGCATAGAATGGGGTGTTGGGTGCAATACAAATTCATGGAAGGAAAGAGTGGTGATTGAAGGAAGTTAATTCTAGGATTTCAGTCATTTAGAGTCCATTTGAGTGGTGGAAGGAAGAACTCTCTATATTCCTGTTCATACAAACAAGAAACCCTTGTAAATAGACATATTTTTGGAAATCCCTTGTACGGATGACCTGGGTGTTGCATACCTGAAAAATATTCAAGGGGAGCCAAAAGGGTATCCAAATCATAAATTTTTTTGAGTACTTCTTAAGGGTTTGAGGAGATATAAGCCAAAAATCAGTTTTGGAGGCCTAATTTTGTTATTAGTCTTGGTAGCCCTCTTAACTATGCAATCTTCAAATCGATTGGAAACCCAATACTCCAATTCACTTAGTGATCCTAAAAAATATTGAATGAGACCTAATACAAGCCTTGGAATTCAATATAGCCAAGAATGCACTCCTGGAAGCCAGTTGTCAAGAACGGTGCAATGAGAGCACTAGGGAGACCCCATGGTCAAGTAGAGTTTTGAGTTGATTGGTGAGGATTAGTGTAATAAGGGAATAGAGAGAAGATTCCCTTGGAGTAGGGTATAGGATAAATACCCTAAGAGGCTAGGAGAAAGCCTAAAGTGAGTTCTAGTAGTTGAGGCTAGAACCTTGTTCAAGATCCTCCCCATCAAATTGGTATCAGAGCCTTGAAAGGTTTGGGACAAGACATTGTGTATGTCTTATTTTGGAAGTGAGTCAGTGGGAGAAACCACCATGGTAACAAATGCTGAGTTGGCAAAGGAAGTGACAGAACAAAGGGAGAAAAATAGGCTCCTTGAGGAAGCCTTAGAAGCTATGAAAGATAAGCTTGATGAAGTGGTAGAGACAGCTGGAAAAATGAAAGAGAAGTTGGAAATTAATGAAGAAAAGGGAAAGGAAGAGAATGAAGAGGACTATGTACCTAAACCTGATCCTCCATTACAAGAGGAACCTTTCCTTAAAGCCATCAAGGCATTGGGTGGCAAATCTCTTGAGGGGATACCCCTATTTACTGGTAAGATGAATTCAGAGTTGGTCATGGAATGGATTGAAGGGATAGAGAACCATTTTGAATGTGAAGGCGTATCAGAGGCACAAAAGGTGAAGGTTGCCAAAGCAAGATTAAGGGGACCAGCCCTAACATGGTGGAAGTTCATTCAAGAAGAGAGGGAAAGAGAAGGCAAGAAACCTATCTCTAATTGGAAAGCTATGGTGGCAAAAATCAAAGATAACTATTTGCCTGAAGACTATGAAATCCAGCTACACAAGAAGAGACAAAGCTTGAAGCAAAAAGATTTGGATGTGGCCTCCTATACTGAAGAGTTTCAAAAACTTTGCTTGAGATCCAAGGTCCAAGAGGAGGAGAGCATCAAGCTGGCTAGATATTTAGGTGGTTTGAAATGGAGTATTCAAGAGGAGATCAGCCTTTGGACTCCTACTACTGTTCATAAGTGTTTTCAATTGGCACTCAAAGTGGAAGATAAGAATAGAAGGAAACAAGACTCTAACTCTAGGGGTAGAGGAAGAGGGAGAGACTCTAGAGGACATAGAGGTGGTTATGGGGGAAGAAGCAATGAACCCAGGGCCACAGGAGACTCCAAGTTGATTGAGCAAAGTGGGGAAACAAGTGGAAGAGGTAATTTCACTAGAGGAAGAGGATTTGGTGGTGGAGCTAGAGGCAGATCAAACAATTTCAGTAGGGGTTCACATTTTGCAAACATGAAATGTTACCATTGTGGAAAACTTGGTCATCCAGCCTACAGATGTCCTGAGAAGGCATCATCTTCCCAAGGGGATAAGAAGATAACATATGTTCAAGAAGAATGCAACAACAATATAACTTCAGAAGTGAATCTTGATTCTGAGAAGGGAGAAAATCTGATGTTTAGAAGAGTTTTGATCAAGGAGCCTAGCAAAGAAGAGCCTAAACAAAGAAGGGCACTTTTTAGAATAAAATGCAAGATACTTGGTAAGGTTTGCAAAGTTATTGTTGACTCAGGATAAACTAATAATATCATCTCTGAAGAGGTTGTCCAAAAGCTCAAGCTAACAAAGATTCCTCATGATCATCCATATAGAGTCACATGGCTGAATAAAGGGCAGAATGTGTTGGTAAATGAACAAGTTTGGGTGGATTTTTCAATTGGAGGATATCAAGACAAAATTCTTTGTGATGTGTTGCCCATGGATGCTTGTCATCTACTCTTGGGTAGACCATGGCAATATGATAGGGATGTTGTCTATCATGGGAAGAAGAACTTGTATACATTCAAGAAAGGAGTAGTGACATACAAAATCCAATCACTTGTTGAGGAAGGCATAGATGCAGCAACAGATCAGCATGTTCTACTCATGAGTGGAAAAGAATTCTTACATGATTTCAAGGAGAACAATGAAGTTGGGTTTGCCATAGTTGTGAAACCAAAGGAGAAAGATGTTGTCAAACAAACACCATTGCTAAGAGAGGTAAAAGAACTATTGGATCAGTTCAAAGACATCATAAGTGATGGAGAACTTGCCACACTCCCTCCACAAAGATCTATTAGTCATCAAATAGACTTTGTTCCTGGATCCTCATTGCCCAACAAGGCTGCTTACAAGATGACTCCAGATCAGAATAAAGAAATTGCAAGACAAGTACAAGAGCTACTTGACCAAGGTCTCATTCGGAAGAGTATTAGCCCATGTGCTATACCGGTTGTTTTGGCACCAAAGAAAGGAGGTAAGTGGAGAATGTGCACTGATTCTAGAGCCATAAATAGGATAACAATTAGATATAGGTTTTCTATTCCTAGAATAGAAGATCTAATGGATTGTTTTGGGGGTGCTAAGTATTTCTCCAAGATAGATCTCAAGAGTGGCTACCATCAAATCAGAATGAAGGAGGGTGATGAATGGAAAACAACCTTCAAAACTACTGAAGGACTTTATGAATGGCTAGTAATGCCATTTGGCCTCTCTAATGCACCTAGTACATTCATGAGGCTAATGAATGAAGTGTTCAAGGACTACATAGGCATTTTTGTAGTGGTTTATCTTGATGATATTCTCATTTTCAGCAAGACTAAAGAAGAACACATGAAGCATTTGGCAATTGTTTTAAAGAAGTTACAAGAAGAAAAATTGACCATTAATCTTGAGAAAAGTGAGTTCTTGAAACAAGAGTTGGTTTACCTTGGTTTTGTAGTTTCACAAGGTAACTTGAAGATGGATGAAAGTAAAATAGAAACCATTCTAAACTGGCCTACACCTAAAACAGGGGCTGCAGTAAGAAGTTTCCATGGTTTGGCACAATTCTACAGGAAGTTTATAAGGGGTTTTAGTGAGATATGTGCACCAGTATTAGACACCATCAAGGGAGGACTAAAAACTAAGTTCTTGTGGACCAAAGAAGCCAATGAAGGGTTTGAAAGGTTGAAGAAAGAGGTAGCTACTAAACCCATTTTGGTTTTACCTAGTTTTGACAAGTTGTTTATTGTAGAATGTGATGCAAGTAATATTGTTGTTGGGGCTGTATTAAGCCAAGAAGGAAGGCCAGTAGCATTCTTTAGTGAAAGGTTAAATGAATCCAAATCTAGGTACTCATCCTATGACTTAGAATTGTATGCATTGGTGCAAGCACTTAGGAAGTGGAGGCACTATCTTTTACCTAAAGAGTTTGTTGTATACACTGATAACCAAGCATTGAGTTACATCAACACTCAAGAGAAGTTGAGCCTAAGACATATCAAATGGATGGAGTTCCTACAATCCTACACATTCACCATCAAGCACAAGAAAGGGCAGATAAATAAAGTAGCTGATGCATTAAGTAGAAGGCTGCTTACTATCCAAGAAATACAGTTAGAGAGTATTGGAGTTGAAGGTTTCAAAGACCTATATGCTGATGATGAAGACTTCTCAGAGGCCTACAAGGTATGTGTAGAGTTTAACAATCATTTTCATAGCAAGTTTGCTGATTACACTTTGCAAAATGGGTTGTTGTTTAGGGGAAATCAATTATGTGTGCCTAGAGGATCAATGAGAGAAAATCTGGTCCAAGAGAAGCATAATGGAAGCCTTAGTGGACACTTTGGTTTGAACAAAACATTGGAGTTGGTGGAAAGATTCTACTATTGGCCTAGGATGCAAAGAGATATCTGGAAGTATGTTGAACAATGCATGATTTGTCAAAAGGCCAAGGGAACTTCTACAAATGCAGGATTGTACCAGCCCTTACCCATTCCAAATAGGCCATGGGAATGCATCATCATGGACTTCATAGTGGGCTTACCAAGAACAACATCAGGTTTGGATAGTGTGTTTGTAGTTGTGGACAGATTTAGCAAAATGAGTCACTTTATTCCTTGTAAGACTACTCATGATGCTAGCTATATTGCTCACTTATTTTTCAAAGAAGTTGAAGGATTCATGGCTTACCAATCAGTATAGTTTCAGATAGAGATGTTAAATTCATGGGGCACTTTTGGAAGACCTTGTGGAGAAGGCTAGGTACTAACTTGGCACATAGTTCAGCTTACCATCACCAAACTGATGGTCAAACTGAGGTAATTAATAGGGTGCTTGGAAACCTTCTAAGGTGTTTAACAAAGGAGTATGGCCAAGTGTGGGATCAAGTCCTACCACAAGCTGAGTTTGCCTACAATGATAGCACAAATAGAACTACCGGTAAGAGCCCTTTTCAAGTTGTTTATGGTTATCACCCAAGAGGAGTTTGTGAGCTACGAGAATTAAAGAATCAAGAAGAGATTAGTGGACATGCAGATGATTTTGCCCAGTCCATGAGAGAGGTACATGAGCAGGTCAAGAAGTCCTTGATAGAGGCTACTCAAAGGTTAAAGACTAAAGTAGATGAAAGGAGGAGAGATTTACAATTTGAAGTAGGAGATTTGGTGATGGTACACTTGAACAAGGCTAGACTTCCAAAAGGTGTTCCAAGCAAGCTTCAAATGAGGAGGCTAGGGCCTTGTAAGGTTCTAGCTAAGTATGGCCCAAATGCCTACAAGATTGAGTTGCCAAACAATCTAGCCATCTCTCCCATCTTCAACATTCAAGATTTGGTTAAATACAAGGGTCCTAATGTCATGGAAGAGGAACACATCATAGAGGTAGATAAGAATATTCCAGAAATCAGTATTCCTCTCCAAACCAAGCCTCAAGCTGAAAAAGTTCTAGATTCAAGAGTAAAGAAGAAGACTAGGCATGGAATTTATATGGAGCATTTAGTAAAATGGAAGAACCAGCCTGAATCTGAAGTGACATGGGTGGCTGAACATGAATTCAAAAAGAGAGGTATCAGTCAAGATCTCTTGAATACTGACCCACCTTAAGTTTGTTTTTGTCATAGGGGGAGAATGGTGCAGGAGCACCTAGGAAATATGCCAAGTTTCCTAAATCATTTTTGGCTTGTAGTGGTCTTGGCTAGACCACATGAATAAGGGCTATGGGATAAAGCCCCAAGTGTGTGAGTTGTGTTTGTAAATAGGTTTTTGTTGTGTTTGAGTTTCCAAGTTGCTTCTATGTTGGCAAAATTGCTTAAATTGCTTGTTAGAGCCTAGAATGGTCAAACACTGACCAAGACCCCAGGAGGATGGGAAACATGGAAAATATGTTAAAAGTTGTAATTACATGGAAATAGGTTCATTTAACCATGTTTGAGGTCATGGAGCCATTAAATGCACAATAGTGCAAAAGTTGCACTTGGCAACTTTGCAACTTTGCAAAGTTGCTTGACAACATTGACAAAAAGTGCTAAAACTTTATAAGGGCTTCAAGAATCAGTTGAAAACCTATGGGATCTATTGATTCACATGGGTAATAGGTATTTAAGACCAATCCAAGTTAGTTTGAGGGTTGGCATATGCTTTTGTATGAATTTTGGCATTGGAATGAAGAGCAAACTGAGCATTTTGATGACAGTTTTCTGATTTCACCCTTCATCCACACCTTTAATGGATTGATAGGGTTGCTGTTTTCATCTTATTTTATATTTTATAGAATTTAGATGCTTTGGTAAAGATTAGGAGTTTTTTTGATCAGTTTCATTACTACTTTGAAAAATCTTTTTAAAGTTGCCAGTTCGCTGGTCTGTACACAGCAATCAGCAAAGAAATCTCTATAACTTGAATTCCAATTGTGGAACCATGATGGCCTTTTGGAATCAAGTACTAGACTGTATAAAAAATTTAAATATGTATTTTTTTCTTGTTTTTCAGAGGTTTGTTGTTTTTTCCAAGAAGCCCTAGGCGAGTTTGCATACCCGGCTAGGCAATGAAATCAACAAATAAGTGTTTGAAAGGGGCATAGAATGGGGTGTTGGGTGCAATACAAATTCATGGAAGGAAAGAGTGGTGAGTGAAGGAAGTTAATTCTAGGATTTCAGTCATTTAGAGTCCATTTGAGTGGTGGAAGGAAGAACTCTCTATATTCCTATTCATACAAACAAGAAACCCTTGTAAATAGACATATTTTTGGAAATCCCTTGTACGGATGACCTGGGTGTTGCAGACCTGAAAAATCTTCAAGGGGAGCCAAAAGGGTATCCAAATCATAAATTTTTTTGAGTACTTCTTAAGGGTTTGAGGAGATATAGGCCAAAAATTAGTTTTGGAGGCCTAATTTTGTTATTAGTCTTGGTAGCCCTCTTAACTATGCAATCTTCAAATCGATTGGAAACCCAATACTCCAATTCACTTAGTGATCCTAAAAACTATTGAATGAGACCTAATACAAGCCTTGGAATTCAATATAGCCAAGAATGAACTCCTGGAAGCCAGTTGTCAAGAACGGTGCAATGAGAGCACTAGGGAGACCCCATGGTGAAATAGAGTTTTGAGTTGATTGGTGAGGATTAGTGTAATAAGGGAATAGAGAGAAGATTCCCTTGGAGTAGGGTATAGGATAAATACCCTAAGAGGCTAGGAGAAAGCCTAAAGTGAGTTCTAGTAGTTGAGGCTAGAACCTTGTTCAAGATCCTCCCCATCATGGTGTATGCTAAGAGAGATATACAATATGTTTTGAGAAACTAGTAAGTGCCAAGTCACTTAGGTTCTGAGTAGATAGTTGATGTCAAGCGATCAATGGATGCTAAGTCATTCAAAGGCTAAACTACATAATTGAAGATGCAGTGGATGTTGAGTCATTTAAAGGTTGAGTTACATCATTAAAGATGTAGTGAATGCTGAGCATCAAAGGCTTCAAGTGCTGAGTAAAAAAAATTTGGACATAGTTGTTTGTAATAGCACAATTTTCTATGTAAACCATTTTTTAGCTAACTTAAGGATTTTTTTGTGACTCTAGATGATAAGAACAAATCTAAATTTATGATCCCTATGAAGTGCATGCAACCAATTAGTTAATGAGATAGATTATGCAAAATAATGGGTGAATCATAATCATTGATTCATACCTAACCCTAAGTCACCCAAGTCCTATTAAGGAATGCAAACCCTAAAATATTGTATGTGTGAAGAGAGAAGTTTGCATGCATAGAAAGAGAATTCATGGTGGTTAAGGAGTTATGAATTCAAATATGAATTACATAATCAGTTAGAGGAGAACAAAGGAAAGAAGTTAGAGGATAGAAGTGACACATCCGATTAGAGAGGATCAAGGATACATATAAAGAGGTGATTTTTTATGTAGTAGCAGAGTGCTAACCATAGGATAATTATTGAGACATTCTAATAGGTGAATTAGTTAAATCTCTTAATAGAGTAGTCCTAATAGGCTATTGTAAATCCTTTAATAGGGTGCTTACTTCATTGTAAGTTTAATTCCTTTAATCAGGAACACTTCTAACAGGGTGTTGAAATCCTTTAACAAGGTAAGATCTAACAATCTTATAAGCCTTTAACAAGGAAGACCTTTCACAAGGTAGATTATAGTTTATGATTAAACAATGTAACCTTTATTGGATACAATTTACAACTATAGTAGTGAAGATTTGTGGGTGTCATCACCATTCTAGTTTTACCTTCTCATTGGGGGGTTTTTGGGTAACTAGATATCTTTTGTCATATACATGTTGAATATTTATTTGATTTCATACTATGGACGAATATGTTTAGTTTGGTATTTCAGTTTACATGCAAATTATGAGATGAATGTGAGGTGAATGATTTTATGGTTAAAGTTTTGAAGGAATAATTCACCCCCCTCTTAGAGTTTACTTTCCCTATTATATTTCCAGCACTTAGTATATTTTCACATGAAAATGAGAAGATACAACATAGCATCAAACCTCTTTATAATAGTAGCTAACTAATAACTAAAAATACATAAATAATCTTAAACTTCTTCAATTTCTTCATCTCCAACAACCCCTGCATCTTCACTCATATCTTCAGGGACTTTTAATTAAAGATCAATCCATTTGGAAATTTGAGCATGTGTAGGCCATACAAACTTTGAGGTTTTTGGAGAAAAGGCTTTCAAATCAAACCATCTATTCTCTCAAACAATTTTTACATCTATTATAAATCTTGTAAAATTTGGGTCCATAATAATCACTTTGTTCAACGTCCTATGGAATAGTCCATTTGGAAAATTTGTTCCTCCTTGGACCTAGTTATCAATTCTTGGGGTAATGTTGACAATTAATATGACCAATGCTCCAACTGCTCAATCTTACCCTCTTCATCTTTAATGGAAGAAAAACATGGATGATCAATAGAGGTGATTGCCCTTAATTTTTCTTCCAACTTTTGTTTCTCTTGATTTATGTGACTCATATTCCTTGTTACAATATCAATGAAATCAATGGTGGTTTTTATTTGTGTAGGGGCATCTAGATCTCTTTTAGTGACCTCCAAGATTTTATTTAATTCATCTCTAGAGGATGTCCATTTTCTCTCTATCTCTAAAAATATGTCTTTTCCTTTTGCAAATAAATCCAACATATTGAAAATATTATTAAACCCTTCAAATATTTCATCACATTTGGCCAAAATAAGATCCATTCTATAGCCAAGAATCTCTTCTAGGGTTTTAAAAATACAATCCTTATGATCAACCTCTTGAGCCACCTCCTTGTTCTGATCTTTTTCAATATCAATAAGTAGAGCTTTGTGAACCACAATGGCATGAGTATTCTAAGAATTATTTAAATTATTCAATTCCTTCTCCAATATTCTTGTTTTCACATACATTTTTTATGTTATTGAATTCATTTCAATTTCTCTTCTTTGTAATTCTTTGATCAATTACTACATATGGTTGATCTAGGCTTGATTAAACATGGAATCATGTGTCAACTAAGTTACAAAAAGCATAGGGTCTATGCTATCTACAATTTGTACTAGGGACAATCCTTCCTCTCCCTTGGATATATCAATCATTCTAGGCTTATTTCCCTTAAATGCAACCAAATTAGCAAAGGTTTCTTTCTTTGGATCATATCATGTCCCTTCAACCTTGTCAAGCATTTCAAATTCTAATGCAAAGGTTGAGTTCTATTGCTTCCTAGCAATTCTTTCAATGTAAAACTAGGAATTATTAATATGCCACTCTTCCTTGGCATCTCCCTTCCTTCTTCTTTAGTGTATGAAATATCATCCAAATAAAATTCATCCACCATTTTCAAAACAATTGCAACAAGTTGGTGTTGGAACTACAATTGGAACAATTTTTATGTTGTCATTGATGTCAAACCTTATTAGTAAGACAATTGATATCTATGCACAGTGTCATATCAAGATGATTGATGAAGAGGATTTGAGAAGAAGAGATAACAAAAGGACCTAGAGGAAAGGTTGAGTTATGTGAAACTACAATGGGCACTTGATCAATTAGATCTTGACAAGATAATGCAATTTTTTGGTCATAAACTACGTAGATAATATAGTTGTGTTGAATCCTAAAAGGAGTTATAAAAGAAAGATTGCATGTATAGGACTGACCAAGAAAAAGAGAAAAAGATTAAGGAACTAAAAGTATACATTGAATGATGCTAGTGTTGGCCAAGCCATAGTATAAGGCAAGAAGAATATGGTATCAATCAAGCATCAGTATTGAACAAGTATCAGAATATGTTTAGAGAAGAGTAGTTAGTATTGACTAATTAATTCAATAATGACCGAGTATTAGCATTTGATATTTTGTGAGGAAATATTGATTTATAGTCATCATAATTGAATTCTTGGAATATAGAAAGCATGTTGAAGATAAGGATGGATGTCTTAGAGAATTTAATGCATGATAAACTATGTTTGAGCATTTCTATGCATGGATTCAAAGAGAAGTTTCAAGAAGATTGTAGAAGAGAGGAGTACAAAATGGTGGAAAGATTAAATAAATCTGACCAAACTCTAAGATCTATGGTGATATTTAAATGGAAAAAGATTAGAACTACCTATTTAAAGAGGCATAAAGGAAACCTAATAAATCTTGATAGGCAGATGGTTTTTGATGCTATTGACTAGAAAAAACATGATTAGAGACATAAATGATAATGGAAATTAGTCAATGGATCAATATATAAGCTATATTATGATCTATATTTTCAAAGTGAGTTTTAATTATTCATATCAACCTATTGTTGCTTTCTAACTATTATATGGTTTGAAGTGATTTATTGAAGGCTAACCTAACAATCATTTGTAAATCCTTTAATCAAGGCAACATTCTAATGGAATGGTCTAAAGTCCTCTAACTATGCCACTTTGATTAACAAGGAATTAAATCCCTTAACAGGGTTACATTTGATAGTGTGTATTGTAACCTTAGCAGGGTTGGATCCTCATAGAGCTCACTTCAAAAGAGTAAAAATTGGTACCATGTTATTGGTGGTTTTTCCAAATTGGGTTTCCACATTAAATCATGGTTTCATACTTGTGTGGATGTTATTTGAGATGTTTTACTATTTATATTTTATATTCTACAAGTTTTTTACTATAAGGATAATGGACTGCAAGTTTTATATTGCTCATTATTTTCTATAGAAAATGAGGTACTTAATGATTAAGATGTGAAATATTTGAAGTGATTAAAAGTTGAATTGGTACATCTAGACCCAAGTATAAATGATTCACACCCCCTCCCCCCCTTAGTTATTCTAAATTATTTGATCTGGCACAAATTGGAGAAGGAGAAATTAGCTATGTAGAACATGCATATGTAGAGATGGCAAGACCTTTGATAGCTCAATAGTTGAAAGAGAAGAAAGAACACAATCATGCAATGCTAGAATTTCATCAGCCCTAAGATAAATCAAGTTTGATGACATAAAGGAGTGCAATACTACCAAGAAAATGTGGGATATAGTGCAAACTATCTATGGAGAAGACATAAATGTTTTAAGAGAAAAATTAGAGAACTCGAGAGGCAAGTTTGATAAGATGAGAATGACATAAGGTGAAACTATTGCTCAATACTATGGTAACTATTTTGTCATATTTCTCATGTACCAAATCATTGTTTAGTTTGATATCTAATTGCATTGATAATTTAAATAATATCCATATTATATAATTTTCACATTATTTAATATTCTTATTCAATTATGACCACCATTTATTTAACTTATTAAATAAATTATATATTACATTATAAAATGTATAGTAATGTTTTCATAAATAAAATAATAATTTAAAAAAATTAACTATTTCTTTTTATTTAATAGTTACAAATATTTATTTATTTATTTAAATTAACATATAAATATTATGAAACATTAAATATATTTATTATTATATATATATTAAATTAATAACATTATATATATTATATTATATATCATATAATATAATATATATATATATATATATTCATATATATATATATATATTCATATATATATGTACATATATATGTACATATATATATGTACATATATATCTACATATATATGTATGTATATATATATATACATATATATATATGTATATATATACATATATACATACATATATATATACATACACACATATATATACACATACATATATATATATACATACATACATATATATATATACATATATACGTATATATATATATATACATATATAGATATACACATATATATACACACATATATACACACACACACATATATATACACACACACATATATATATACACACACATATATATATACATATATATATATACATATACATATATACATATATACATATACATGTATACATATATATATATACATGTATACATATATATATATACATGTATACATATATATATATATATATATATATATAACAATAAATGAACAAATTAAATAACATATAAACAAAATATGATAATAAACAAATAAATAAAATAAAATAAAATTTACTTACTCTTTTCTTCCTAAGCACCACCACTCCCTTTAATAGGGAGGGTGTGGTCCCTTTGTGTCCAACTAGGGGAATAAACTATTGCAAACAAACATGAATTCAATCATTTCATATTCAATCATAGATTTTATATTGTATTAAAAAATTATACAAATACATTCTCAATAATCTTTGAACACAATAAAATTAAATTTGTAAGTACACTTCATCTCCCTGCATATCTATTTTCTCAATAAATTCAAAACTTCATTCACATAGAAGATACATTTATATTTATATTTTTTTCAACAAAATAAATCACAATTGAAGATTGAATTTCATTTTATCCTTTACATGTTTTTCTACATAGAAATATAAAGATAAATTTAACAACATGGAGATTTCTCCATTTCAAAAAAATTACAAATTACATCATTTTCCCTCTGCTTCGCAAAGCACCAATATGGTGAAAAAATCCCAAAGATATTTCTTCAAACTTATATTCACATAAAAAAAACCCACAATTAAATAAGTACAACCATGGAGAGCTCACCTCCCAACCTAGGTCTCATTCAAGACCACCCCCAAGCTTGGAGAACCAAGACTAAATGGGTAACACACATATACAATACAAAATTCATGATAAAAATCTCAACACAAGAACAACATTGAACTCTCTTTTTAGCATCACAATCGGTCACTCATGTAACCCATGGAGGAGGGTGAAGGTGTGAAAAGCCCAAGAGGAGAAGCCAAATATAATGAAATACGTGCCTTCAAGAAAGATAATAAAAATATACCTTTATAAGGCCCATAATACATATACCATACTTCTCAAAATTTCTCCCCTTATCACCTCTAAGTTTAGAATATAATATTAGCACAGGAAGCCCATACTTCACACTTTATACCTCTTCCTTCTATGGAAGAGACTCTACACTCAAGAGATGGCCCAACTAACCCCTTCACCTAAAGGCTATTGCTTCCCTTGCAAGGGTGAGTGATGTCCTTTCACACCAATAAATAAAATGTTATCAAAATAAAAATGGAAAATAAAGTAATAAAATCCAATCACACCCAATGCCACAACATGATTAATTTAAAAAACATATATGAAAAAACTAAATATTCATACTAAGTTCAGAAATAGAAACAAAAATATTCACAATTATCTTTAATGGAAATTAAACCAACCTTCCTCCAAAGCTAATGGAAAATGAGAACTTGAGAAGAGCCCATTTTCTTTCTTGCTTGTACAATCTCCAAAATCGAGAAGTTTCTAAAACTAGAGTGGGTGAACAACCACTAAGTTTGAAAATATCCTCTAAAAATTTTACCAAATCCTACTCCACTACTCATCATAAATATAAGAAGCATCTTTCCTCCACCTAAGTCTCCCTTCATGAATGCAACTTCAACTAAGTGTGGATAAGATGGAAAGTTAGTTATGACTTTTTCAATTTTCACAACTCTTGGTAAATGGAATATTTGAAGAGCCTTAAAAGTTATTTAAACCTTAAGGAAGTCAAAATTAGGGTTCTCACTCATAGTAATAACACATGGGTAAGTTATTTTCACTAAAAACCCACTCTAGGACCATTAGTAAGCCCTCTAAAGTCACCCTAAAAATCAGATTCTAAATTCATCGAAACAAAAAATTTTGTTAAGAATGAATGGTGTTGGTATTCCTATGGGGGAGTATCCTATAATTGTTGTAGATATGATTTAGAAGTTGTGTTTTTCATTCATGGTAGTGTAATAGATAAAGTGTGGCTTTACATGGTTTGAGGAATGCATATGAGCATACGCATTTGGGATCATGTTCTATAGATACTATAGTTAAGAGAACCTATGGAAATATGAAGACTAGACAAAGACATGATGGATTTGGTGAAGGCAACCTTCATAAAGAGTTTCTAGGTAGCAGTTACAATTGTTTAGATTGAATCTCCTAACAAAGATAGAATCTAGTTAAGTAGACTTGAATAGAGGTAGAAGACATGAAAAATATTTTTTGATTAATCATGCACATCTAGATGAGTATCACATTACTCTACTACATTCAAACTTGAATCGGGATAGTAGGCCGTCACAATTGTGATGACCACTTGTTGCTCAAATGATAATACTAAGAATTGGCTCCCATCAGATGGGTGTCAAACTTTTGGCATCAAAAATTACAATGGAAAGCTCATGTGTCACAATTTGGCAAAAACCAAGGCCAAGAGTTCATCATTACATTGTCATAAGTGTGATAGGCCACTGTCACAATTACAACATTTGATGATTTCATTATGCCATCATATTAGCAACACCTAAGCTAAAAGGTTGATGGCCATCCATGGTTGTGATGGTTTGTGACAATAGTACCATGGGTGTGATGAATATCTGTCAGATTAAGCTATTGTAATTACGATGACTTGCTTGAATATTAAAATAAAATTGGCTGCTGGAAGAGGAATTGAAGGAGGATTTCATAATCTTATTGGTTAACTAACTAGGTATAAACAACAAGAAATTGACCCTTGATCTTTTTTACTTATGACCTTACAAATAACTTCCACCATCCACATGACTGCACCACTGACCTACAATACAAATGCCCACATTCAAGGTGAGTCCTACAAGTTTAAGACTTTTTAAGACTATGGATCCAACAAATGTTAAGTATATCTTCAAGACTAAACTTGATAACTATTTGAAGGTGAGTGTTATGAATTTTCTAAAATCTATGATTTACAGTGAAATTGGACTTATGATTTAAACTTTTCTTTTTATAAATTATTTTAATTTTGCTAGCATAGTGTTGCTCATGAGAATCAGTGTGAATTTTTGGCTGATGATATTTTAAAAATATATGGCCAAGTGTAGAGACTTCAACACAAACCTACAATTTTCACTAGGTTGATTTCAACAATACTTAAAAAATCCTTACATTGATGTATTTCATTTTATCTTTAATATGCATGAAGGCTGAAAAAAAAGAACATTGGTTGTTTCCTTAAGATCACCTATTGTTGATCTATTCTCCAAAGACCAACTCTTGCTCCATATAGGAACTAAACTCATCATTCCTAAAGATCCTTTTCATCATGGTTCATCAAGATAATAATGATTTTGGTTGAAAAAAAAAAAAATGGTTTGGTTCAGAATTTTTGGTCCATAATCATGATTGTGCACAAAATTTTTGAACACACAAGCTAAAAATATCACTCAAGCCGTGGGATAAAAGCACAAACCCGTGTCACCTTTTATAAAGAAATGTGATATCAGAATGTGACAGTTCAACATTAATGACAAAAAAAATGGTATTTGTGTTTAAAATATGAAGATGATGTAAACTGATGAAATGTGTAGAATTGTATGAATTTTATGCCTATAATTTTTATGATTTTTTTTTACTAAGAATTTATTCATTTTATTTTATTTTGAAGTCCCTTTTCTAACTCTAAAAAATATAGGATGTAGTTCCCGTCAAACAAGTATGTGCAAATCATCTTTTTTTTTTTTTTATTTGAAAATATTTTATAGATGACATGTATAGATAGTGAACAAAAAAAGAAATAATTATTTTTGATGTATATTTTCTTTGTTATAAGTACTCAAGTTCGACCTTCTCAGAATCCAACAGTTTTTTCCTCCCGTCAAAACTTTTCTATCAAATCTATACCTTCTTGAAAAAAATTTACATATTCGTGAAGAGGATTCTCTCCTCTGGTGATAAATATAATTTTTTTATTTTTTTGATATGATTTACTATTTTTTTTCCTTTTTTGAGGGAGCATCTTCTAAAATGTTGAAATATCAACTTATAATATTTTGAGATTATAACATATTATAACTAATCAAAATACTCAAAAATTTATATAATGATGATATTGAATCTGAGATCTATAAAAGGGTATTTTTAGTTTTTGAAAAAAATTGAGTTTTGATAGAGAAATGAAATTTGACCGAAATAGGTTTTTGTATCACAAACAATGACACAGATTTGTGCTTTTACCCTATGAGAATGGTTGAGCATATTAAGGACTTTGAAAATCATGTTTTCTATTGTAAGACTACAATGTTGGTGAAAAAAATCCAAAGATGTCATAGATGAATAATTAAAGTGGAATTTCGGGTCAAAGTGACTTTACATGAAAGGAACCCTTCTTTTCTATGTTCTTATATTCATGCTTGCATGAAAGGAAATGGTTTATAGCCAAAAAAAAGTAATCTAATTATAAAATCAACAAAACAACAAATATTTCCCTTATTGCAATAACAAGTAAATAAATTAGAACTAGAAGAAAAAAAAGTACATCAAAGTAATGATTGAAGGAACTAACTTTTCCTATTTCTTTTTGGCAAAAAAATGTATGCTTTTATATTAGAATTTGTTCATTACTAGCTGATCCTGATTTTAGTGCTTGGATGAAGGAATTGTTCTCAATTCAAAAGAAAACTTATTAATTTACTGATTTCTATTTTATTGTTGTTTGCTGGTTAGTTTGGCGTGCTCTACAACTAATTTTCTTATAATAAAGATTTTACACAAATAAATTTTATCTACTAACAATAATTTAGATCTACATCTATCTAATCCATTGTAAACAAAAATTAGTTAAAATATAAAGCAAGAAAATGTGTATGCTACACCATATCTAACAATTAATCTACTCTATGATAACAAGATACTTATCAAAAGAAAAAAGAAAATTCCACATAGGACAAAAATAGATCAAAGATGTAAAATAAATTATTGGTGTAAGTTGATCCTTAGGGACCCAGTTGTTCTTCCTATCCTCTTCACTCAATCAAAGACTCCCCTCTATAGTTGAAAAGAAGATAGGAAAAGTAGGATGTACTTGACACTAAAGTGGATGAAAGTAATATTGCAGCTATTAGCAATGTTGAGAAAGAAGCTTTCAAGATATTTAAAATTATCACAGTTGATAGTTAAGCTACACTGAAGGGAGTTGAGGTCATATTTATTTGCACAAATGTTGCAAAAATTGTATTAAATGTATTATAACTTAAAAGCACAAAAGCTAGAATAGATTTCTTCTCAAGAGTTTGTATGAGCTCAAATCTGCTAAACGTACCAAATTTCCAAAAGAACAAAAACCCAAGAAAAGATTTATAAAATACATAAATAGAATGAGATCCCAATTCAAAGGAGCTTAAGTAAGATAGAATAAACATAACAAAAATTGGCTTGAACTAGAGTGTGAGAGGCATAAAAGGTGATGAGTTCAGCACATGCTAAGGTTCACAGTCACCAAAATAAACCTTGTATTTTCCCCCTTTGACAATAATTCATTTACGAAGGCTATTGTTTTCTTTCCATGGCATACATGATAATAATTGGGTGAAACTAAAAATAAAGGGGCAAATATGCAACAAAATGTGTTTTTGAATGAAAATAAGGGCCAACCATCTAGCAAATAACTTAACAAGAAAATGACAACAACAAGACCACTACAAAGGACTAACAAGATGCTTCCACCAAATCAAAATCAACTAAGACTTCAATTTATTTCCATGCCATGTAAGGTTGTGTGTTGTACCTATTGAATACAATTGATTAATTGTGTATTATCTTCAATGTTACACAAATGTCATATCATTATTAGTCAATGGGTGATGAGCTCACTCGGGCATTGAAAACATTTTTTTGTGTCTACTGAGCATTCCAAAGTTTTCCTAGCTCAGAAGGTAGTGTTTATTGAGTTTACTCAAGCACCAAAGGAAAGTTTGCATAAGATGAGTGTTAATTGAGCTCACTCGATTAATGTAGGAAATTTGGATAGAACCAGTGTCTATTGAGCTCGCTCAGTTACCCAAGGATTTGTGCAAGTATGTAGTACTCATTGAGCTCACTTGGTTTAATACATGAATTTTTTTTTTGAATTAGTGTCTATCCAATAGGGTCGACTAACGAAGGATTTTCTTATTTTGGCATAGTGAGTTTAATTGATTTATCTAATGGTTCTAGCTGACTGAGGAGATGAATATTAATTATTCTAATTTTTATATGAGTTGACTTGAGAAAATGAAATATATTAAGTATAAGGTCAAATTGAGAATTTGAAAGCGTGTAAGAGTGTGAATGCATGGAAGATTTGAAGATCTAATGATGCAGTAAGGAAGCAAGTCAAAAGGATAAGCAGAATATCCTTATGGAGCTGAAAAGATATATTCAATCAAGAAGGATCAAGTACAAGCCAAAATTGAGATCTATAATCAGCAATTCAATTGCATTAGAAATTAGGTCATCACATTGTTACTCTCTGACCATTGTAGTAGTGATCCAAATATCTTAACAGAGTTGGCTTAATAGCTATTTCTAAATCCTCTAACAAGGTGATAGTTTGTTTGAATTGTTTAAAGAACTCTAACAAAGAAACTCCTAATAGGGTGATTAAATCCTCTAATAGGGTCACACCTAATAATGTATTTTGTAACCTTTAATATGGTTGGCTCCTAACAAGGCTCACTTTAGAAGAGTGAAAACAATAACTAATTGCAATTGGTGGTTTTTCCCAAATTAGGTTTCCATGCTAAATCTTGGCATCAAATGTATTCATGCTATTTTATTTTATGTTTTTGCAACTAAGCTAAAGTAATGGTAATCATAGATAAGATCCAAGTTATAGCATTTTATGTGTGTTTACCGAGCATGAGCAATATTGAGTTTTTAGAGTTTATTTTGTATTGACATCTAAGGGATCTGGGATTTATTTTTGTAGTAACTGGTTCACCCCTCCCCTCTTAGTTACTCCTCTTATATTTCCAATGATTGGTATCAAATATTTTAGTGTTTTCAGAGAAGGCTTCAAAGACCTAAGCTAAAGAACAAGATTTCTTATAGTAGAGATATTTCCCAAGTTGAATAGACACAATTTTTCAGCATGGCAGGACTTATGAGGTTACATTTGGCTACCATCAATGATTCAAGTTGTAAATATCTTGATGCTAAATATAGAACTCCTTTTGGAACATTATTAGTTGAAGATATTTTTGAAAAGAAGAATCATAATAATTTGAATTTTCATATGGGTTGAATTGGCAGGATGGTTGTACAGAGAAGGTAGGCAATGATAGATAGGTAGATTTGTAGAGAAATTTCAATGCAATAAGAAGACAAGTAGGTTGGATTGGATTCAACATTATGAAGGAGGAAGACTCAAGTCTTGGAATAAAATCTTTTTTTAAAAAATCTATCATGTAGCCGACCAAACCATTAATCCTAAACCCTAGGTTTCATGTCAAGCAACATGCAAAATCCAAACAATAAGTGTCATTTAATAATTGTGAAAAAGAAATGACATTCAACAGCCCTCTATGGGAATTAGTTGATGTTCAAAGGGCTATGGCTGAGATCCCCAATCAGCAAGGAAATGGGTGCTCTTCTACTCTAGAGGTAGGATAGGGTTTACTAAAAGGATGAGTTGTCAATGACAACCCCAATCACCAAGTACATGGGTGTTCCTCTACTCCAGAGGTAGGAAAGGGCTTATTGAAAGCCCAAGTTGCCAATTGTCATTATATCACTTCCTAGGAGAAGGGTGAGAGTTTGTTACAAGGAATGCAAAGACAAAAGATTTATGGGGATTAGAGGAGAGCTCCCTTCAAACTAAAGCCTTCGACCAAGGGTAAGGAAAATGTTGGTAATCCAAAGAGGATTTGGACGAAGAAGTAATAAGAGAATATTGCTTAGACAAACACTTGGCATAAAGGTCAAGAAGTAATGAAGATCACTATTCTAGGAAGGTTTCTATCCCCACATGTTTAATTCTTGAGAAAGATAATGCTTAGGGTGTAGACTCAAATTCATAACTTAAGAAAAAAGGACATACAAGCATGGATTTTCAACAACTGACTAGGTATGAAAGAGGTATTATTCCATGATCAAGTTTTAAATTATTTTACTATTCTCTTTACTTTAGCTGAGACTAGGGAATGGGTTCATAAGTTCAAACAGTGGTTCTATAAGGGTCTTGGTATCTCCACTTGCCTATTTTCCCCACTTTTTCCCCTAAATTGAGTGATGTTATCTTTTTGCCCCACTGGATAGAATTACCAAAATTTCCCCTTGAATATAGAGACATAGAAATTGTTTAATTGATTAAAAATAAGGTGGGTATCTTCCTTATACATGACCTCATCCCCTTTGAATAGGTTTTTCACCTAGTAAGGGTTTGCATTCTTTTGAGTAATGAAAAACCATGTCCACAATACATAGTTTTTCATTCCAAATGGGGGGATTGGAATCAAATTATTCACATTCAAGAACCAAAGATAGTTGAAAAACATTCTTTGGTCTTGGGACATTTTAATTTAGATTGCCAAGGTGTTGTTACAAACTAGATTATGGTATGTGAAGACCATTCATCCATGGCTGAGAAATGTAGGTTGCTAATGAAAATAGTATAGATACCAATGTAATCAATCATAACTATGATGCTATATTGCCTATTTTTGAATTAGACTTGGGTCTACCAAATGAGCCTACTAAATTTTAGATTCCTCCATCAAACTTGGAAATTTATATTGAACTAGTAGAAATAGTTTTTACTACGGAGGAGGAAAATTGTAATAATTAGTCTCTTTATTCAGACCAATCAATCCTCCCCTCTATAGTTGAGGACTCTTGTGTAAATCTTAGTAAGGAGGTATTTAATGATAATTAGATTAGTCCTATGCAAGAATTACAGATTTCAAGTAGGTTAGAGAATTGTCATAAGTTAATGGACAGAAGGGGCTTGGTTAAATGTCACTTCATGAAATAGTTTCCAATATATCTACTAAATCAATTAGTTCTTATGGATCATGCTTAAAATGTCCATAACACTTCACATCATCAAACAATTTGTAGACAATTGATTTATCAAGATCTTATCTTGCTAGATTGGAACAAGCAGAATTGGTCCACAATAGATTTAGTCACACATCAAGTTATGTTTAATAAATTCCCTTTGGAGATGTTTGTCCTAGCATGTAAATAGACTATGCAAGATGTTAGCCTAGGTAGAAATGTAGAATTTGAATTAAATCAATTAGCTAAAGAGATTTCAACATTTGTGGTATCAAAACAATTCTAATCAATTACAGAGGAAGTTGTGCAAGAAGATATGTCCCAAATATCAACAGATAATTTTGAAGAATACCATATCCCACTTGGAGATTTCCAGCCCATACAAATGACCAATGGAAAAATTGGATGTGATTACACTTTTGATTTCTCACAAAGCCTTTCAATTATGAAATCACTTGGAGATCAGACTATGGTATCCTATCCTCCAAAGACTCATGATAGAAAGAGTAAAAGTATAAAAACTAAAGAAGAAATTGTAGTAGGCATCCAATCTATATTGGAAGAAAAATTTCAAACAATAAAAAGAGTCACTAGAAGGACTAAGTGTCCTCTAGTGGAAGAATAAAGATCATAACATGGAATGGTAGGGGTATCAATGCCCCTGACAAAAGAAGTAGGACCAAAAAACTACTTGAAGAGTTGAAAGGAGATATTATATTACTATAAGAGAAAAAACTATCAGATAAAAAATATCAGGATTCAATTGCAAAATGGAAATAGTGGAAATCTTCCCATTGTCATAGTGTTGGGGCATTAGGTAGTTTAACCACTCTATATAACTTGAAGGTTGTTGCTAGTAGTTTACTAGAGCAAGGTTTGGGTTGACAATGTTTTAAATTTCAATATTTTGAAACATCGATGGTAATCTTTAACATTTATGGTCCCTCTAGTGCTCTAGATAAGGTTAAACCATGGAATGTAATTTTAGATAAAATAAGATCTTTACCACAACAAAATTATATTATTGGTGGTGACTTTAATGCAATTCGAAATAATAAGGAGAAATAGGGTGGAATCTTTCCATTTTTGAAAATTATGGAAGAATTTGACAACTTTATCATAGATAATGAATTGTTTGAAATTGGTACATCCAATGAATGCTTCACTTGGCATAATAGAAGAGATGATTTCTTGCAAATTGCTAAGAAACTTGATAGATTTTTAGTTTCTCAAGCATGGAAAGTAACATCCATTATTTTCTTGGCAGATATTCTCTCTTTTCTAGGGTCTAATTACTTTCTAATTTCATTATCCTTAGATAAAAAAGTGGACTAGACACTACCACATAAAAAATCTTCATTTAAATTTTAAAGAATGTGGTTCAGACACTCGATATTTCTGCCTTTAGTTACACAATGGTGGGTCAGTGCTCCATAGGAAAAAGGTGATAGTATGTTTCGTTTCTATAAGAAAATCCAATATCTTAAAGAAAAAATCAAAATCCAAAACAAACATGTGTTTAAAAACATCTTTGAGGAGAAAAATAAAGTGCAAAAGGAACTTTAAGAGATCAATGAAAAAATCATCAGTTTTGGCTTAAATTCAAATGCATACTCTTGTTAGAAAGAGAAGTAGTCTCAATGGGTGGAGTTCTGTAAAGGAAGAATATTGGAGGCAAAAATCTAGAGAATTATGGCTAAGTGATGGAGACCACAACACAAAATTCTTTCATGCTTTAGCAAGTCAAAAGAAGACAAGTAAATCAATTTTTCAATTACAGAACAGCTTACAGGTAAAAAATTAGTAGATGAGGTGAGCATCAAAAGGAAAGGTGTTGGATTCTTTAAAGAACTCCTTGATCCATCAATGAAAATGGATGTTAATGAACATCATCTAAATTCATTCTTAGAGGCAGTTCCAAGAATTATTTCAGATTAGGATAATGTTGATCTTATGAAACCCTTCACTTTGGAGGAAATTTAGAAAATAGTTCAATCCCTCCCCCCAAATAAAGTACCTAGTCTTGATGGCTTTAAAACTCTCTTCTTTCCAAATTATTGGGATGTTCTAGGTTGGGATTTACTTATGGCTTTAGAATCCTCTCAACACAAGGGTTTCATTTGCAGGAACTTTAATTCTACCAATATTGTCATCATCCCTAAGTTTGGTGATCCCCAAAACTTTTGTTGATTTCAGACCAATTTCTTTGTGTAATACTATATACAAAATGTTCACCAAGGCCATTTATTCTAGACTTCAAGCTTTGTTTCCTAATATCATTTCTCTAGAACATGATGGTTCTGTGCTAGGTAAAGAGACGTTGGAAGGGGCGATTGTGGCTCATGAAAATCTACACCATATCAAAGAAAACCAAATTCCTTCCTTTGTTATTAAACTTGATATGATGAAGGCTTATGATAGAGTTATTTGGTCCTTTCTTATGAAAGTTTTGGAGAAATTTGGATTTAGCAAAGCTTGGTGCAAATGGTTCAAAGCCTATATTTTGGGGGCTAAATTTTCAGTTCTTATTAATGGCTCTCTGAAGGGGTACTTCAAATCTTCTCAAGGAATTAGACAAGGTGATCCCCTATCACCTACCCTATTCATTCTAATGGTAGAAACTTTTACTAGGGCTATAATGTAGTCCAACAGTTGGACCTTTGGAAAGGCATTCAGTTTGGAAGAAATGGTCTAGTAGTTACTCATTCTCTATTTGTAGATGACACTTTGTTGTTTGGATTTTCAAACATTAAGGAAGCTAAGCATATTAAATATTTACTGGATCAATACTCATTATTCTCAAGATAGAAGATCAACATGGAAAAATAAAAAAATCTTCTTCTTTAACACAACTCCACCTATTGCACAAAAGATTAGAAAGATCCTCGACTTTGAGGAGGAAATATTACCATCTACATATTTGGGTGTTCCCTTTTTTATAGGCAGTAAAAAAGCTTCCTATTGCAAAAATATAGTAGATAGAATTAAAGCTAGAACTATGGCTTGGAAGGTAAGATGGCTTTTTTTATCTGACAGAATTCTCTTGATTAAGTCTATCTTTTCAACTATTCCAAACTATTATTTCTCTATATTATTTGCACCTAGATTTATCATTAAGAAGATTGAAGGATTTATTCAAAATTTCTTATGGATGGAAAATATATCTAGAAATAAAAAAATTCCACTTATCTGACTAAAGGAAATGTCTTTAGAAAAACATAGAGGGGGAATTAATCTTCCTAATTTGGCCTTAAGGAATCTTGCTTTTAGAGATAAGTTAGTTTGGTTTTTGTATGAGAAATTAGAGGCCAAATGGTGTAGGATCTTACAAAGAAAATATTTAGATTCCTCTGACCCTTCTAGAATTTTGACTAAGGACCATCTTCCTAAAGGATCAGCTATTTGGAACTTCTTGGTGGAGTCCCATGATTTTTGCTAGATATTTGACTTGGAAAATTAGTAATGGTTTTGAGGCACTTTTTTGATAAGACTCATGGAATGGCCTTCCTCTGCTTTCTAATTCTCAATCCTTTGTTATTCGGAGTGAAATATTTTGTACTAAATGGGACCCTTATGTAGCTAATTATTTTAGTTTGTTGATCCAATTTTAGGAAGAGTCACTTGGAAAAACCCAGATAGTTTACCAATTCCTAACTAGATCAAAAAAGAATTTGTAAGTATATGCAGCTCAAGAACTATTTTAGTGATGAATCTCCTAGATATACTAATCTAGGCCCCACACCAGGAGGGCAGATATTCAGTAAAATTGGGCTATTTAGTTGCCAAGAACCTAGAAATTGGTAACAAGTCATTTCGGGCATTCAAATTTTGTTGCAACCTAGTAGTTTTACTAAAGGAAAGAAGTTTTTCTTGGTTAGCTTTAAAAAATAGAATTTTGACAAGAGAAAAGTTATCAAAATTGAATGTTTTCCATAACATGAAATGTGTATTATGCATGGAGGTAGAGGAGAATGTTAATCACCTCTTTGTTCAGTGTAAAGTGGCATATCAACACTGGATCTTCATCCTTCAAAAATTAAATTCTAGTATGCCCCTTCCAAACACTTTATGGGACATGTTCCAAGATTGGCCAAGCTCAAAAACCTACTCTTACTATTTGTGTATTTGGAAGTGCATCCCAACAATTGTTATTTAGACAATTTGGTGGG
This sequence comes from Cupressus sempervirens, assembly GCA_028749045.1. Lineage (NCBI taxonomy): Eukaryota > Viridiplantae > Streptophyta > Pinopsida > Cupressales > Cupressaceae > Cupressus > Cupressus sempervirens. The sequence continues at coordinate 323,660,065 of CM053788.1, forward strand.
AGAGGAATAAAAGAATTTTTAGAAACTAACCTTCGATATTAGAAAGTGTCATGTCAGCATTAGAAGTCATTGTAGGGGACATTGTGGTAGAATATATCAAAAGAACTTTTGAACAACTTATTGTCATAGGTTGGGGTATTGCATTGGCTAACAGATGGACTAGTCTACCCTCCCCATCTTATTAATTCATTACTTCAGGTCCTCATGAAAAAGTTAATAGAAGGGTTGTGAAATGGATTCCCCCTACTATGGGAGTTTTCAAGTTGAACTTTGATGGCTTCTCTAGAGGAAATCCTTGTGACTCAAGGGTTAGAGTGTTAATAAGAAATCACAATGGGTAGGTGATAGGTATGTTGGCTCTAAAATTACTGGTTGGTACAAATAATAAAGCTAAAGCCATGAATTTCTTACTTGGTTGAGAACTAGCACTTGAATTAAACATAGCCAATATCCACATTGAGGGAGATTCTTCAATGGTCATCAATTCATCTGTAAAGAAAAAATAGAGAACTAGAAGCTTGGTTATATACTAGAAAAATCTTGGGTAATAATTGACAAAGTCAAAGTGGTGTCCTTCTCTCATACCCTTAGAGAGGGAAATCAAGTTGCAGATAATTTATCCAATATAGGTTGTGACTTGAAGACTAATGAGATGAGGATTACAGAGTTTATATCTGCCAACTTTCCCACTTTATTTACCTTAATTAATCAAGAGCAAAACTTATAATACCAATTTGATTTTCCCTTTATTATTTCATGATGGTTGCACAAAATAATTGGTTTGGTTTTAATTTTTTTTATTGTAAATGATTAAAATTCATGGGTTGATTATGTGGATGTCATGAGCTTAGTGTTGTGTACTTTGGCAACTATAATGATTGTGACCTTTATTCTTCAAGGCAAGTACAAAATTTGATTTTTGTAATTGATAAGGATCTTGGTTTCTTTCAAAATGGCATTGGTAGTACATGCTATGTAATTAAAAGTCATTCATATGAGTGATTCATAATAGATGAATAAATTTGATCAAGATTGTACTGTTACATGGCAAGGAATGGTGTCATCTTTAATTACGCAATTTGTGTGAGGTAGTTTACGAATTTTGTGGCCCTAGTTGTTTAGTGGAAGATCTCATAATTATGGGAAATGGAATTTTTATAGCTTCACTATAATGTATTTAGAGTTTTTTTTAGGGGCATGGTCATCAACATCCATGGCTCAGATGCATTCCAGATAGCGAACTGAGAGATGATTTAAAAATCAATTGTGATCTATGTTTGCATTGCTTTATTGATGTATTGGGACCCTCTATTCTATGTTCTTCTCACCCAAGAGTTATTCTTCCATCCTGCATTTTATCCTTATTCTTCACTTTTACCACTGACCTTCTTCAAGATTGTGCAATTGTGGATATTATTGCAGATAAAATTGGTCTTGGCAAGTTGTTTGGCATGGAAGGTATTAGACAAGCTCTATGATAGTATGATATAGTACGAGGTGAGATTCCTTTTGCACGTATTCAAGGATTCTTCCATAACAAGGAACACATCAAATTTCAAAGTTTTTTGGCATCATTTTCAAAGGCTTTGTATGAAGGGAATCTTGGACTGGTTGCTTTATATTTATGGTATTACAACCCATTTTTAACATCACAGTCTATTGATGAGTTAATCATGAAAGCTTGTGCTATTGATGTTTTACTTTCACATGATCATAAGGTGGACACTTTCAACTATTTCACATGCTTGACTCCAATGCTATTAGGGGATTCCATTCATCATAAGTTTCAAATAATGTATATTGATAATCCTTTAGTGAGAATGGATCTGTCAACTAGGGATGGCCCAATTTCAATGGACTGGGAACCTTTCTAATTTTGTTGTTGTTGGCTCCTTCAGTTGGGTATTTGACTTGGCACTCAATTTTTTCAAGTTTTGTCAATTTTGATTGACCTAGGCTCGATATGATAGATTGCTGCAGTGCTATGTTCATCTAGTTTGGTGTGGAATTAGTACTGCATTTCAACTTTTCATCTTGATATGGACTTAAATTGAAAAGTTAAGGAAGATTGAGTTTTTTAATAGTTTCCTTTAACTTTATCTATATCAAGAGGCATTACTATTTTCTACTCAAGATCAGTTTTGGATTTGTTAGATTTGGGTTTGCTTGCAGACTGATGGATTGGATGGATAATTGTAAATTTTTATTAAAATCTAAAGTTGGTGGGATTCTATCCCTTTTTTGTAAGACAATTTGCACACATCGATATTATAAGTTGTATATATCAATGATTTGTAACTTGTACATATTATGACGATGCTAGGTTTTCTTTTTGGTTCTTTCCCAATTGAGCTCTTGAACCAATTTATATTATAAATATATATTACAAGGTTTTTCCACATTCACCAAAAAAAAATCATGATGATTGATATTGCATCTGGTCTCAGTTATGCTGAATTTGATGAAGTAAAAGAATAGAAAACTACATATGAAATGTGGACCAAACTAAAAGACATTTATGGAGGAGATGAAAATGCAAGAAGAGCCAAAGATAAAACTCTCAGAGGTCATTTTAATCAGATGAAAATGAGAGAAGATGAAAACATTACAAAATATGTGGAAATAATCAAAGCAAGTGTGAGTACAATCAAAGCATCTAGAGAAGACATTGATGATAAAACTGTTGTAAGCAAGGTACTCAGAACTATTCTTCTTATTTATGCAATTAGAGTGTCTGCTATTCAAGAGATCAGATGTGATACAAATAATAAAATAACCTTGGATGCTCTAGTTGGAAGATTGACAGCTTTTAAATTGGATAACTATGTTCCTATTTCAAAAAATATTGACTCAACATTTGAAGCCAAACTCTCACTCAAGGAAAAGAGCAAGAAATCAAAGACCAACAATCAATCAAGAAGTGAAGAAGAAACTAAAGAAAGTTTTGCAAGTGATCTAGAAATTTTTGAAGCCCTACTTGCAAAGAAACACTCCAAAGGTAGAGGAAAATACAAATGCAAAATTCCTCTAATCTACTTTTCTTGTAAAGAAGTTGGTTATAATGTTGCTATGTTTCCAAAGAGAGAAAATAAGAATGAGAAGAAAAGTAATAAATACAAAGGCAAGAAGGAATTCAAAAATTACAAGAACTACAAGGACAAAGGTAAGAAATCTTATTTTAAGGCTAAAGATTCTGATAATAGTGAAAACGAAATGGTATATGGGTAAAGGCCCAAACCTGTGTCACCTTTTATAAAGAAATGGGATATCAGAATGTGACAGTTCAACATTAATGACCAAAAAAATGGTATCTGTGTTTAAAATATGAAGATGATGTAAAATAATGAAATGTGTAGAATTGGATGAATTTTATGCCTATAATTTTTATAAATTTTTTAAATAAGAATTTATTCATTTTATTTTATTTTGAAGTCCCTTTTTTAACTATAAAAAATATAGGGTGTAGTTCCCATCAAACAAGTATATGCAAATCATCTTTTTTTGTTCTGATTTGAAAATATCTTATAGATGACATGTATAACTAGTGAACAAAAAAAGAAATAATTATTTTTAATGTATATTTTCTTTGTTATAAGTACTCAAGTTTGACCTTATTAGAATCCAATAGTTTTTCCCTCCCATCAAAACTTCCCTATCAAATCTATACCTTCTTGAAAAAGAATTACATATTCGTGAAGAGGATTCTCTCATCTAGAGATAAATATATTTTTTTAATTTTTTTTATATCACTTACTATTTTTTTTACTTTTTTCAAGGACCATCTTTTGAAATGTTGAAATATCAACTTATATTTTGATATTATAACATATTATAACTCATCAAAATACTCAAAAATTTATATAATGATGATATTGAATCTGAGATCTATAAAAGGGTATTTTTAGTTTTTGAAAAAAATTGAGTTTTGATAGAGAAATGAGATTTGACCAAAATAGATTTTTGTATCATAAACGGTGATATAGATCTATGCTTTTACCCATATATTGCTATAAAAGATGAATTGGATGATGAAGGAGATAAGATGCCACTTATCTCTCCTATTAGAAAAAATGATACATGAATTATTGATAATGGTTGTTCACATCATATGATTGGAGATATAAAAAAAATTGAACACATGGAACATTATGATGGAGGTAGTGTAAGATTTGGAAACAATGAACCCTGTTGCATTAAAGGAAAATGTTCTATCTCTTTAACCAAAAAACTTGTATGTGATAATTCATATTGGGTTGAAGGACTAAAGCATAATATATTGAGTGTGGCATACTTGAAATAAGATTGGATTCAAGGTAGAATTTTTGGATGGAAAGGCCAAATTGTTGGATGGTAAAGGAAATCTAGTTGGATCTGGCAAGCAAACAAAAGAATTACCAAATTGGTAAGATGGGAAAGATTAATTTCAAAAGAAAGAGCTATCATTCTAAAGAAGTCTTAGAACTTGCATATACAAACTTATGTGGATCCATTGGAATAGAGAGTTATAGTGGAGAAATTTTTTTTATTCTCTTTGTTGATGATTATTCTAGAATGACGACTGTAATGTATCTGAAAGAAAAATTAGAAGCATCTCAAAAATTCAAGTGGTATTTGGCAAGAGTAGAAAAAGAAAATAGAAAAAGATTGCAATGTTCGAGATCAAACAGAGGTGGTGAATTCATCTCAAATGAATTCAATGATTTTTGCATTGAAAGAGGTATGAAAAGACAAGTGTCAGCCCTTGGTACACCTAAACAGAATGGTATAGCTAAAAGAAGGAATAGATCCATCATGGATTGAGTAAGCACATTGATGATAGAAAAGAATGTCATAATCAAATATTGGAAGGAAGCTATCAACATTGTAGTTCATACCTTGAATAGAGTAAAATTAAGGAAAGACTCAAACCAAACTCCTTATCAACTATGGTATGGCTACAAACCTAATGTAAGTTACTTCAAAGTATTTAGTAGCAAATGTTATATCATGAAAGAATCTAGAAAAGAAAAATTTGATGTCAAAGGTGATGAAGGCATATTTCTAAGATACTCCTACAAAAGTAAAGCATAAAAATGTTTAAATTTGTCTACTCATAGAATCATAGAAAGTGCACATGTGAGAATTGATGAGTTTTTAGAAAAGAGTGAAGAAGAAAGCAATAAATAGCTAGAGGATTGCAAAAGATCTTTTTACTATGAACCTTATACCTTTCCAAATATATTTGAGAGAAAGGAGGCTTCACCTCTTGAGTCCCCAAAATCTCCAACAGTTATTGAGTTGCAGAAAGTACAACCCAAGTCATAGTCTAAAGGACTTCAGTTGCAATCAGAGGCTACTGAGCTACCTTAAGAACAAACCAAGTGTTATGGACCTAAGTCATATATAGTGGGACCTAATCATGACATTGAAGTTCATGATGAAATCAGTGAAACTCATTCCAAATCCAAAGTACCTATGTTAGCAAGATTTTTTAGAAGGCATCATGCACCTTATCAAATCATTGGAGACATATCAGATGGAACAATGAGAAGAAGAAAATTAAAAAGTACACGTTTAATTGCTAAATTTGAACCTATAAATCTTAAAGATATATTGGACAATGAAAGTTGGGTTGAAGCAATGAATGTAGAAATAGAATAAATAGAGGAGAAAAAAACCTGGACTCGTGTTCCTAGACCCAAGGATAAAAATGTAATTGGCACAAAGTGAAATGAAGATGGAAAAGTATCTAGAAGAAAAGAAAGGTTGGTGTGTAAAGATTATTCTCAAGAAGAAGGTGTTTATTATGGCAAAAAAATTTCTCCTATTGCAAGATTAGAAGGTGTTAGAACTCTACTAGCATATGCAACACGCAAAATATTTAAAGTGTATTACATGGATGTTAAATTTGCATTCTTGATGAGGAAGTCTACATTGAATAGCCAGAAGGTTTTGTAGATCCTACCAAAAGAGACATGGTCTGAAAATTACACATAGCATTATATGGTCTCAAATAAGCTCCTAGAGCTTTGTATGAAAGACTTTATAATTACTTGGTATAGATTGGTTTCCAAAGAACAAATGATAACATTAGTTTATATATCAAAGATGGACTAGAAAAGAAGATTATATTGTTAGAAATGTTTGTTGATGACACACTATTTATAAGAAATGATGATTTATGCAAGGCATTTTCAGAAGAAATGAGTAAAGAATTTGAGATGTCTATGTTTGTAGACATAAAATTCTTTGTTGGATTACAGATTCAACAAAAGAAATATGGTATTTACATTACTCAATCCAAATATACCAAGGAGATACTAATTTTTTTTGGAATGGAAGACTCAAGACTAGTTGGAACCCCTATGTCTATTGGACATAAGCTTTCCAAAAGTGATGATTCCAAAGAGGTCAATCAGACCACATACAAATCACTGATTGGAAAATTGTATTATGTAGTGCATACAAGGCTTGATATTGTATTAGTAGTCAGTATGGTTGCAAGATTCTCAGAAAATTCCATAGAAAATCACATGATGGAAATCAAAAGAATCATGAGATATCTGAATGATACTAAAGAATATGGCATATGGTACAAAAAAAGAGTCAATTTGGACTTGAAGTTATTCACTGATGTTGATTGGGCAGGAAGTATTGATGACAAGAAGAGCACTAGTGGTGGAGCATTCTTTCTTGGTAAAAGACTAGTGTCTTGGACAAGTAAGAAACAAAATTGCATCTCTCAATCCACAATAGAGGTAGAATATGTGGCAACAACAATTAATTGTTCTAAAATTGTTTGGTTCAAACATTTATTAACATGCATGAAGATAGAGATCAAGGATCTAGTAGTCATATATTGCAATAACACTAGTGCAATCAATATATCAAAGAATCTAGTGATGCATACCATAACAAAGAATATTTCTATAAAATATCACTTGTTAAGAGAATTGGTGCAAGATAAAGAAGTCAAATTGGAATATGTGAATACAAAAGAGTAGATTGCAAACATATTCACCAAGCCATTACCTAAGGATGCATTTCTATATCTAATAGATAAGCTAGGGGTCATTCCCCTATCTGAAGCTCATTAAATGAAGTTTAGTGATGCATCAACTAGAGAAAGTTGAAGCTTAATTAGTTGGTGTAGTATTGACAAGGGCATCTTGTAGATGAATTAGTACTTGAGGTACATTGATATTAATAGATTTATTGTCTTTGGAATGTTTTGTCAAAGATGAAGAAGTTTACTGTCATATCTCATAGAATTTTGTTTTTGGTAAAGGAGAAGTTTACTATAAGAGGGAGGAGTTTGCTATTAGAAGAAATTGCTACAAATAGAAGTTTTCTGAAAGAGGGAGAACCTAGAGGTAGAAAGAGTTCAAAATGATATAGGGAGTTCTCATGGATCTAAATCAGAATGAAACTAAGGATATGTTCCTTATTTTATTCTTGCTCCAAAAATTCCATTGTGTTATGACATGTCATGTTGCCATAAATGCCAAAGAGGGTGATTGTTGGATACAATTGATAAATTGTGTACCATCCTTGATGTTACATAAATGTCATATCATTATTAGATAGTGGGTAATTAGCTCACTCGAGCATTGAAGACAATTTTCTGTGTCTATCGAGTGTTCTAGAGTTTGCCTAATTCAAAAGGTAGTGTCTATCAAGTTCACTTGGGTCTCAAAGGAAAGTCTATGAAAGATGAGTGTTAACTGAGATCACTTAGTTACCAAGCTCACTTAGTTACCAAAGGATTTATGCAAGTATACAGTGTTCACCGAGTTCACTTGGTTAACACAAAAAAATTGTTTCTGGGTTAGTGTCTACTGAGCAGGGTCAGCTAATGAATTTTTTTCTTATTTTGGCATATTGAGTTTAATTGATTTATCTAATGGTTCTAGTAGACTAAGGAGATGAATATTAATTATTCTAAGTTGTATATGAGTTGAATTGACAATATAAAATATATAAGTCTAAGGTCAAGATGAGAATTTGAAAGTGTGTAAGAGTGTGAATGCATGGAAGATTTTGAAGATCTAATGATGTAGTAAGGAAGCAAATCAGAAGGATAAGAAAAATATCCTTATGGATTAAGAAAAGATATATTTGATTAGGAAGGATCAAGTACAAGATAGAATTGAGATTTTTAATTATCAATTTAATTGCATCAAAAATAAGGCCATCACAGTGTTACTCTTTAACCATTATAGTAGTGATCTAAATCTCTTAATAGAGTTGGTTTAATAGCCATTTATAAATCCTCTAACTAGGTGACAGTTCTTTTGAGTTATTTAAAGACCTCTAACAAGGGAAATCCTAACAAGGTGATTAAATCCTCAAAAAGACCACTGACGAGGGCACTCCTAACAAGGTGATTAAATCCTTTAACAGGGTCACACCTAACAGTGTGTTTTCTAATGTTTAATAGGGTTGGCTCCTAACAAGGCTCACTTCAGAGGAGTTAAAACAATAACTACTTTCAATTGATGCTTTTTCCTAAATTAGGTTTCCACGTTAAATATTGGTGCAAAATGTGTTCATGATATTTTCTTTTATGTGTTTGCAACTAAGCTAGAGTAATGGTAATCACAAATAACATCTAAGTTATAGCATTTTATGTGTGTTTATTGAGCATCAACAATATATTTAGTTTTTAGAGTTAATTTTGTGCTAACATCTAAGGGATTTGGGATTTATTTTTTTAGTAACTAATTCACCCCTCCCCTCTCAATTACTCCTCTTATATTTCCAACAATGCCATTAAGTTATTGCGTAAAAGTACAAAGTTGTGTCACCTTTTAGGCCAACTTATCAGAACAACTGAATTCTACCTAAAACTTAATATTTGGGTTAACATATGATCTAGATTAATTCATTCTAGCTAAGTTAAATATGGTTTCACACTTTTCCAATTGGAAATTTTTATTAAATGCATGTTTTATACTAGTTTGTATCCAATTACTAATGAAATAAAATTATTTTAGAAAATTGGCATTTCAATGACTCTTACTATTTTTTATGAAATTTTTTTTAATAACATATAAACACCATTTTATAGAGCTCAAAGCCAAGAATATTTTCATATAGATTTTATAGTGTTTCAATTAGATATATTATATTGTAATTAAAAATTTCTACAAGAATGTATTTTATCACTTGAAAATATGTCAATTTTGAGAAAGAAAAAATATTAAATTATTCTATAAAATTTAAAAACTATATATGACATTCTAGAGGAAAGAGTCATCTTCAACAATGTATAAGTTTTCATCTAGTTAGAATAAATTTGTTTTGAAAAATGTGGTGGGAGATTAAAACTATCAATTTCAAGTGAATTAAAATTGTAATCATTATAAAAGAGAAAATATAAGTCTAAAAGAAATTTTTATTTTTGATTATTCTAGCTATATATATTATCTATAAAATAGTGTCTAATTAAAGGGAAATAAGTTTATTTCCATATAGTTTTGTGGTGGGAACTAGACCCTTAATTCTCAATGTTTCTAGTAACTAAAAATTTATCTATAAAAATTAGGAAAATATATGAATTCTTATTTTGAATAATTATTAAAAATTATAATTCTAAACTTCATCCATTTTTACATATTTCATTAGTTTACATCTTTCTCAAATTCTAAATAATAATGCCAATTTTATGTCATTGAAGGTGAACATTTATGCTTTTGTTAGCCTTTTCCTTTATAAAAGGGTGACACAGGTTTGTGCTTTTACCCTATTTTTATTAAAAACAATTACAATCTGCATGAGTTATTAAGAACCATTTTGGGGGATCAGCTTACTAGTAACATTTTATAGTTCAACAAAAGTTACTATCCTCAATCTGCTAGGAAAATTATTTCAGCTCACCAGAACCATCTTTTCGTTCAGCAACATCATAGCCAATGTTGTTACCCAAAATTTATCCCTCAATGTTGTCTCCTTAGGCATTTGGTTATTGTAATTGTTATATGAGATTTATGCATTTTGACAATGGAAGTATTTTTTGTTGATTTGATTGTCAATTCTTACGTGAAATCCCAATTCAAGTCTAACATTATGAATTAAGCTTTAATTATGTTTAATGATTGATGATTTAACAATGTTATGATGTGAATAATTGAAATTTTTCTATACTTCTATCAATTTCCTTATTTTAATTGTTGTCCTTTACCATCATCCCCATCTTGAAAACTTGGGGGATAAAAGGAAATATTGGATCAAGTTTTGTGTGAGATCAAAGATATAATTTTATTTTTATAATGGAAATAACACTAGGATTTATTCTTGTTGTTGTAAACATATTACTGTTGATAATCAACTATATGTAGTGATGTAATTGTTGTCAATAATGGCAACACATGATATACATACTTGTAGTGAACCCCAGAAATAAAGATACTTAGCTTTTGATACTTGAAAACTGTCTAAGTATGAAATTGGTTTACAACAATATATATTTTTATATGTAAACTATTTTTGACGTCATATTATGACTAGTGAAGATAGATGAAGATAGTATACATGTTAATGATGATGTGTATAACCTTGAACGTCAATACAAATAGTACAAAAAAGAGATATTTGTGATTTACCAGTGAACAAAACAACAAAATTCAAAGTAAAGGAATTATTTTGTTTAAAAAGTAATTACTTGACCAACTAGGGCTGACATGCTAGATGTTTACTCTAAGTTGGAAAATTATATAGTGGTATTAGATGACCTAGCAACAATTTGTGAAAAGGAATGATATTTATGCAAAGGATATCTTGTGAGATTAAGAGTGCCTTTTTTGTGATATGTGAACTTTTTGTGAAGTGATATATGCAAAGTTTTTGAGAACCTAATTTTGTGATCTGAGGTCTAGCTAAGGTTAGAGATTGGCCGAAAAGAATTTATAGTATTTATACATTTGTATTTGAGGAACCTAAAGTTCAATTACTTGTTTGGGCAATGAGCTCTTCCCATAATTGAAAGTGCATGTTTGGCCAATGAGCTCTTCTCGCATACATTGTACTACAACTTCTAATAGGGTTGGAATCTCCTAACAGGGATTCAAAGTTTCCTAACATGGACTCTATGTACTGAATTTTCTCATTGACTCCTAACAAGGTCCATCCTCTAACAAGGAACATATATATCAATATATCATCTGGTGGGTATTATCTCCACTAGGGTTTTCCCTTGGCCATAGTTTCCCTAGTTAACAAAATATGGTGTTATGAGTTCTCTTTATGCATTGTTATTATTACTGTTCAATATTACTTGTTTACTTTCTTGTGCATGGTTCAAAGTAATTAATAATATCTAGTTGGTGAAAAAAGTTTGTAGAATACCGATTCAAACCCCCCCTCTCACTATTCCTAATTTCTAACAATTGGTATTAAAGTATGGTTACTTAGAAGAGGCTTAACAGTTTGAGTAAGCTCCTTATGGATATGGACTAGTTGATGAAGAACCTTGAAAAGACACTTGAACAAATTGATCTCCTTATTGAAGAAATAGATAAGCTGAAAGATAGATATGAAGACTCCAAAGTATATATTGGACAATTGAAAGAAAAGATTGAACATCTCAAATCTAAGCTTGAATCTACTAAATTTGAAACTAGTGATGATGAATATTCGAAATTGAAAATAGAGTACAAGATCTTGAAGCATGAATTGAAGATTACTAATCTAAAGTTGAGTTTGAAGAATGATCCTAGCAAAGTTGAATCTAATTTAAAGACTAAAAATTTAGATCTTAGAGTGAGTCTAGTGAAAAAGACATCTAAATTTGAAATATTAAAAGAAGATCATAAAGAACTTCATAAGTACAACACTATTGTGAAAGGTGAACTAACCTAGTGCAATCAACACCTTAAGCTCAATACTAGCAAAGGAAAGCTTGATGAATCAATGTGAATACAAAGACCTACCTATGATAAGATTGGTCTTGGTTATTTGTTTAACATGTCTACAAAGAAACCTAAAAGAAAAAAAAATCTAAAAGAGAAAGATAAATCTAATGACAAGATTGAATCCAGTCAATCTTTTGATAAATCCAAAGAAGCTGGACAAGAGAAGGAAATTGAGAAATTGCATGAACCTAAGAAAGTCGAATCTCCTAAGGAAACCAAGTATGAATTTCAAGGTAAGTGTTTTTTATGTAATGAAATAAGTCATATAGAAAGGGATTGTACAAATAACTCATTTAATCGTGTTACAAAATTTTACTATCATAATTGTCAAGATATTGGTGACTATAGGAAACCTAATTATGATAATGATAAGAGAAATAGTAGAATATTTGGAAACACTAACCTTGTAGATAAAAGAAGATCTAATTAAAGGATATCAAGAGAAAGAAGACCTTATGATGAAAGAAATCAGATCATGTGTTATAAGTGTAATAACTTTGGACACATTGCCTGAAATTATCAAGCACATATTGATCAGGAGAATCCTAGAATCAAAACCTTGGTATGTCAGTTATGAAACAACTTCAAACATATAGAAAAGTACTACAGAATTGACAAAAGAAACAATGGAAGGAACTTTGAGAATGATAGAAGGAATCATGAAAGAAACTTTAGAAATGATAGAAGGAATCATGAAAATAACTCTGGAACTAAGAAAGACAATTAAGATCAAACAAATGTAGTAAGTTAACTTTGAAAAGAACTTAATGAAGCATTTGGAAAGGGATTACATATTTTGAAGGAAAAGTTAGATGATGTTGAGACAGGAAAATCGAAGTTAGCTATCATGTTTGATTCAAACAAGTTGAATTAAGCTTGTTCATTGCACTAGAATCTATAACTTCATTTAGTGATTGAGCTATGAGTAGTGAGGTTGAGAGAAGATATATTGTAATGAGTTTGGATTGTAGCTAATTTCACTTGTAATTTGGAGCTTATTAAAACAAGTTACAAAGGAAATAAGAGTTACTATTATAACAGAGAAAGTTAACTTTATGATAGAAGATGAAATATATATTTCTACAACAAATTTCATGGAGAAAAAGTTTTGAGGAGCATTTTCATGATGAAAGAAAGCTATGGTGAACTTTAAATAGCATAAAAAGATTAGACAGAAGATCTTGAGAAGATATCTAATTTCAATTTGAAATAAACAACTTTTTCAATTTGACAAAGTACACAATTAATGCAAGTTATAGATGAATAAATAGAGTAAAAACTTGATTATTTCTACATTGTAATCATCTTAGAAGCTTAGAGCACCTAGAAGTAATTTGGAAAAGTGATTTTGAACAAAACCCTATTCTGAAAAAGGTATTTTATCATTTTTTTTCATACAAATTATTTGATAAATTTGTATTAAGTGTAATCATGGACATGTCTATAGTTTAGAATGTTGAGAATGTTGAGAGACCCAAATTAAAGGTTGTTCCTATGAAAAATCTAGAGAAAAATCCTAATTCAGCTTTATTAAATACTCTGGACAATGTAGTTTTCTTGGAATATGTAGGAAGCTACCTATGTAGTAAGTTTGAAACCATTGGAAGTCAGTTTTTGAACAAAAATCTAGAAAAAAAAAATTCAATCATGGTATGAATATTAAGCCTAGATATGAGTATCTAAAAGGCTTAGACTTAGTTAGATAACCTTTCTACCATGAACTTGATACTAAAGAGTGGAATTAGATTATACTATGCAAAATTCATAATGGAAAGATTTGGATGGGAGACAATTTAGTTGACATCTCTATTAACCTTATTCATGAGGTCATTGGTCTTAGTAAAAAAGATAGTGTGCCTATTGGTGAGAAACTGCTTAAGAAAAAGGTTGAAAGGTACACTAAAGAAGGTTATAATGGTAAAACAATGGTGATCAACACCATCAGACAACATGATGTGAGATTCTTGAGTAGAATCATTGCATATTCTATTTGTGAAAGTTCTAAAAGTGATAATTTGTCAACAAGTTTCATTTATGTAGCTTATATGTGTTGAGGAAGAAAAAGTGAATTTAAGTGAGATTCTAAGAGTACAGCTTCTTGAGAATTTGGAAAAAATTAAGAGAACTAAGAATGGTGTATTTCGATTTTAGTCTCTAATTAATCATATTTTATTTCATGTACTTAAGAGATTTCTAGTTTTCTCAATTACTTATATTATGAGTAATGAAATATGCACTATGGACAAGATAACAGATGTGTGCAGAAGGCATCTTGCAACGAAAATCTTGGACAGTGAAAACTTGATTATGAAGACATTTTAGAATGAGGTGAAATAGAGATTTAGAATTACCTCTGCAATTTTTAATAGATTTAAGAGTGATATATTATTTATGGTGGACACTAACCTAACTTATATTGATGTAGTAGAACCTTGGGAAAGATTTCTTGAGCCCTTAGGTTATGATTGAGTGATGATATAACTATTGGTTATATTGATTTATTGTTGAAATCTGATATAGATAAAGCATCATATAGATTTGGAACATATGAGGAGATAACCCAGTCAACCTACCAAGCATCATTAGAAAAGGCATCTCATAAGAAAATTGCATATGTAATGAAGAAAGCACTATTTGAGGTTGGTATGTTAGAAGAAGAATTATAGTTAGTTAGACAAATAAAGTCTGGACTAAAACATATTAGTGAACAAGGTGTAATGTATGTGACACCTCTATTAGTTGGCCAAGAATCTGATGTATCTATTGTAGAAACTCCTACAGAATAGAGCATTCTATATGGTATTAGTTGAGCAACCAAGTAGATCTAAAAGGTAGTCTAAAAGACTTTAGCAGCAAGCTACTAATCTAGAGAAAAGAAAGAAGACATTGTTGACAATTTAGGACTCCAATGATGAAGAAGAAGTAGAGGAATAAGAAGACAATGAGATAGAGAAATACATTGTTTCCAAGCAGCCAACAGGTAAAACAAGGCAACCCTAGAAACCTAAGATAGAGAAGATTAACACATTCATTATTAATGAAGGGAAATTTGTGTAGATGAATAAGATTTTTGATTTGTATAATGGTATTGAGAAGGAATAGATTGATATGTCTACTGTGAGATATATGATTCTAAGTAACTTCAAACTTGAAGATATTAAATATTTTTTCAATCATAAAGTCTATGAAAGACTTATAACAAAGAAGGCACAAGTTCAAGAAGAAGATATGGAACTTTAGAAATCAATGATAAGAACTATGTGCAAGATTAAAGATGAAGAAGTAAAGAAATTGATGGGTAAACTAGCAACCTATCTATAGAACAAATTGAAGCTTATTCTATTTATGGGTGGTGATAAGAATGTGATAAGAAGTAAAACTATTACAGCTATAAATAAAATGATGATGGAGGTAGATACAAATCCTACCACTATAAAGAAAACTTTGAAAGTGTCAATAAGTGGTGATACTATGCAAATTGATTAAACTAGTGTCATATTTAACATTAGTGATAATCCTTTTGTAAGCTATGATCAGCCTGAGCCACTTTCCAAAGATGTTTACGACTAGTCAAAACTGATTGAGGAAGAGAAAAGATAGCTAGAGAAAGAAAAGAAGAAGATTGAAGAAGCCAAACTAAAATTGCTTAAAGAGGAAAAGACATAGAAAGAAGATGAAAAGAGGAGAGAAGAAGACAAATAGAAGAAGTTGGAAGAAGAAAAGAAAGAAAAATAGAATGAAGAAATAGAAAAGAAAGAAAGAGAAGAGAAGGAAGAAAAATAGAGAAAATCAAAGAAGATAATAGAGAAGAAATAAAAGGAAGATGAGGTGAAAGCATCTATCTCATCCTCTCCTATATCTCTTACTAACCTTATAGGTGATGATGATGATCAATATAACTTGATCTCATCCTTAACAAAATAATTTGAGAAGAAAAAAAAGGTCAAAAGTCTACAAAGAGCATTAATGGAGGTGATTGATAGATTGCATGGCACCCTCACAACCAAACACACAAAAGTAGACCCCCTATAGAGAGCACAAGCAGTTGTAAAATCATTTGATGATGAGTTTACAAATTTTTTTAATGTTGCTGAGCCTAATTCTCAAATTTTACATGATGCTAATCTTTGTAGCACCATTTGTCAAAATATTTAGAATGATTTGTTGAATCTTGATATCTGTATCAAGGAACTTTGAAGATGTCAACAAGTTGGTAAGGTATTGTACATCAAATATAATTTATCTCATAAGTTAACCATAGATTTGGATAGTAAGATTCAAGGGAAGTTGAGAGAGCTAGAAACTCTAAATAGTCAGATACAACAACCCTCTTCTAGAGTTGATGAATTGGAAGGACAAGTTGCCAATGTTCACACAAACATTAGAAAACTAGAACTTGGAAAAGAACTAATTTTGAGAAGACTATTAGAATTCAAAGAGCCTATTGCTCTAAAGATATAATCCATTGAGAGACAATTGGAAGAATGTATCAAAGAAAAGGACACTTATGCAAACTTCACCTACTCCAAACTTAATGCAGTGGAGATTGCATCATATTCCTTATGTGCAATGCTCACTACTACTGAAGTAGCAAAGGACACTTGGGAGAAAGTTATGAATAGTTTGAAGGAAAGTTTTGATGATTGTATGAAGATATTAGTAGCTTGAGGTAGCAAGATAGTGTTTGAAAGCATACGTACAACTTTTTTGATAGTTTTTGGACTTTTTGACCTTTGCCATTGATGTCAAAGGGGGAGAAGTTGTTGAAGAAAATTGTGTAGTAAGTTATGTATGTAGAAATAATATCCAAAGTGGGAGAAATTGGCCAATTTAGCATTTGTAATATTAAGTATATGTAATGTAATAGATGATAAATATTGTAAGTTTTGTTAAGGTTCTATCACTTATCCACTTTTCCTTACTTTGTTGCCATCAATGCCAAAGGGGGAGATTTTTGACAATTGACTATATGTAGTGATGTAATTGTTGTCATTAATAGCAACACATGATGTAAATACTTGTGGTAAACCTTGGAAATAAAGATACTTAGCTTTTGATATTTAGAAAATTGTTTAAGTATAAAATTGGTTTACAACAATACATTACATTTTATATGTAAAATGTTTCTGACATCATATCAAGACTAGCAATGATAGATGGAGATAGTATACATGTTAATGATGATGTGTATAACCTCAAACATCAGTATGAAGAGTACAAAAAATAGATATTCATGATTTACTAGTGAACAGAACAATGAAATTAAAGGTAAAGGAATTATTTTGTTTACAAAATAATTACTTGACCAATTAGGGCTGACATCCTAGATGTTTACTCTAGGTTAGAAAAGTATATTGTACTCTTAGCCAACCTAGCAAGAATTTGTGAAAAGGAGTGATGTTTATGCAAAGTATGTCTTTCAAGATTAAGTTTATTTTTTTTGTGATATGGAAAGTGTTATGTGAAAGTTTTTTGAAGCGATATATGCAAAGTTTTTGAGAACCTAACTTTGTGATCCAAGATTGAGCTTAGGTCAAGGATCAGCCAAGAAGAATTTATAGTATTTATACATATGTATTTGAGGAACTTAAATTTTAGTTACTTTTTTGGGCAATGAGCTCTTTCGATAAGTGAAAGTGCATGTTTGAGCAATGAGCTCTTCTTGCATACATTATAATACAACTCCTAATAGAGTTGGAATCTCCTAATAGGGATTCAAAGTCTCCTAATAGGGACTCTATATACTAAATTTTTTTACTGAATCCTAACAAGATCCATCCTCTAACAAGGAACATATATATTAGTCTATCATCTAGTGGGTATCATCCCCACCAGGGTTTTCCCTTGGTCAAGGTTTCCCTAGTTAACAAAATATGGCATTATGAGTTCTCTTTATTAAAGGTTATTATTATTGTTCAAAATAACTTTTTTACTTTCTTATGCATAGTTCAAAGTAATTAATAATATCTAGTCGGTGACAAAATTTTGTAGAATATTGATTCACTTACCCTCACCTCTCAACATTCCCTATTTATAATAATTACTCCAAAAAATAAAAATCCTCTGTCTAAAAAATGATTTCAACCTATGCCAAAACGATGCATTTGAGATGAGAAAAATAAGACAATTGGGTAGAAACAAAGAAAGAATGACATGAAAACATTGGAAGCAAATTGGAAAATATAATGGTGAAAAATCAATAGAAAACTAAAAATAAGTCCCAATGAGAATGTAAATAGAAGATGAAGAACAAAATGATCTATTTAGGTTAGAAGTTAATGGAAGTTGGATAAGATTATAAGTATATTAGAACACTTATTTGATAAAACTTCTCCTTATGTCATAGAACATAATATAAAGATTTTGACAAATAATGAACACATATAAAAATTATACCATCAAGGGTATAGGATTTTGTCCTTAGTAATAGAGATGTCTAATGAATATTTTCAATAGTAAATTATGATGGAGAAAGTGGTATCCAAGGACTATAAATGTCTAAATTATCATATGGAAAGTATGCAAGTACAATGTTTGGCATCTCTTTTTCAATCTTATACATATATATGATGTATGAAAAAGCAATAGGCAAAGCACCACTCTTTGTTTAGTCTTCTCTAATATGTGCCTGGAAAATTTATCAAATCTAAGAGAGATATCAAAATCTATTAATATTATTTCATTTTAGTGTTTGGTGATTTCAAACTTGATGAATAATTAGAACTCTAATCTTAAATGCGATCTTTAATTTACTTATACCAATTTCTCAAAGCTAAGAGATATATCAAAATATTTTAATATTCTCTCATTTTGGTGTTTCATGATTTTATACTTGATGAATAATTAGAAATCTAATCTTAAATGGGATCTTTAACATGGTATTAGAGCCTAGTTAAGAGAAAGATCATATTTACTCAAAGAGATGCCTCTTCTATGATGGTAGGTTCTATGGAGTTTGAAATAATGTCTATTGTTGTTTGTTGATACAAACTTGACCATCTCAAGAGTTTTTTTTCTTTTTCTTGATAAAATAATTACACTCAAAAATCAAACAATAGTAGGCAAGATCATAGAGTAACCTAGCATAGGATAGATAACCATGAGGCTGTGAAATATATGAACATACCCTCCTACAAAGCATGTGTAAATTAATTAAGGAAAATTAAAAATTTCAATTCTTTCTCGGCAAAGAAAGTAATCAAAAAGTCTATTCTACATTGAAGGAAGAATCAAGCTCAAACTTATTTGCAAAGTCACAATCATAGCATTGAGTAACCATCACTAGATAATATGTCATTCTTGCATGGAAGCATGTTGGCTATCAAGTTCCAAAGAAATATGACAATGTTTGTCTTCCAACACACTAAATAGTAACAAGTCATTGACATCAACCTTGCCAAGTGAATGTTTATGATATTTTTTGAAGTGTGATAAACCTATGGTATTCTAATATTATTCTTGGCTAAGCACCAATTCAATGAGGACTCCACCACAATCCCTACAAATATCTGAGAATTCAAAGTTTCAACATTGGCCAATGTTTCTACAAACATTCATTAGTGTTACAACATTCTTGTGATCAAGATGTTTAATGAGCATGGATAATAGAAAATTACTTGAATAGTATGCAAATTGAAATATTCATGTATAATTTTTTATTAAATCAAAGTATTTTAAAAGTAAAATTAAAAATTCAAATCAATAGATATCATATATAAACCTAGCTAGAGATTTAGCCAATGAAATTTGACTTTTACATATTGTATTTTGCAACAAGGATTATAAATTGTGAAATTATAAATGTTATCTGATTTCTCCATTAAGTGTTTGATGTCATATAGAACACATAGTGTGATTCAATTTTGAAGGGACTAGTGTTTCCCACTATCAAAAAAATGAAACATAGGTTCAAGTACATGGTGATTGTGTTGGCCTCCTTTGCTAATTTGGCCATGTTTTGAAGACAAATATTTTACCACACTTTAGGATCCTCTGCTTCATCCTTGTAATATTATTCAACATATCACCATACTCAAAAGAAATAATGAGAATAGTTCATGAATCAATGTATACTTTAGAATGATCTAATATCATTTGTTTCAACTATTCAAATTCTTCTTCATGTCTCCCAATTTACAACAAAATTTATCAAATGCAATTAAACATGATTGTAGATAAATAGAAACAATAGAATACCTTAGAGGAATAATTTGAGGCAATCCCATAGTAATCCATTATCTCAAATACTTCATATGTTGCAACTAAATTTCATAAATAAATGATTTTGACAGTGGCATCTTTCTACTTTTCCTAAAACCAAGAGATTCACATAGTTAGATGTCATGAAATCATAGGTTAATGTTGAGCCTCACTTGGTTTTGAGAATAGTTTAATATTCTCTACTAGTTAGGGTTATCCACATAAATGTGGAAGCTCATCCCACCCCCAACATCTAAATTCCCCATTAACATCTAAAATTCATCCATTCTATTAATAAAATGTAACATTCATTAATTATCACATGATAGCATTCAATAACACATTTTTTTTATTAGAACATTCACATGAACATTGAAACATAAGATTCATAAGAATATTCACATTCACATTCAATAGAACATAAATAAAACATTTATACATAAACATCAATCATTATCAAATAAGTTACATAAGTTACATGAATCATTTATTTTTTATTTTTTTATTTTTTGTCCTTCCCTATATTGGTGCAAAGGCATATCCATGTCGTAATCAATATTTATTTGCACCCATGAATGTGCACTTGCTACCCTTTCCAAAGGAAAGTCCTCTACAATAACAAACAAAATGGTTAAATTTAAAATAATTGAGACTTTAAAGATTTTAAAGAACATTGTAGCACTCTTTACCTTGTCCAACCACATCATCTTTCCTATTGGCTTGGACCTCAACATGCTCATCAGAAATAGTCTCTGCATCCCTTTCAACTGCAATACAAGATTATTTTTTTTAAATCCCAACACATATTATAGTTAAATTTGTATTACTATACCAAATTGAATTAAAAATGTTTACTTGTATTAATAACTCAGAAATAAAAAATCAAATTGAAAATATATATCTTGAGTACTAGGATCCACAATCAAATTGCCGCCTCCATGGTGCTCAATTGATGTATCAGGATTGGCAAGCTACAATCCAATGTAAATAATTAGTGTATTTATCAGCAATATATACATATAAAAACAAGACAAATACTAAGAAATCTTAATCATTCATTTTAATAAGTATATCAAATATATAATCATTGCTTCTATACTTTAAATAAATATTATGACTTTTACTTTTGGAACTTAATATCAAACACAATAATTTCTAAAGTATCCAATTTGAAATAAAAATCAATTGACTTATTTATCTCGTCGACCGATCTAGTAGAAGAACCTTGCACACTCATTGCTCATAGTTGTTCAGCCATGACTTTATAGCCTTTTTTGTAGCCTAATTTCTTGTCCTCTTCATAGATTATTTTTAAAAACTCCATGGCCTACATTTTTTCTTGGTATCATGATTTGTTTTTGTAATCAATTTCAGCAAGACCAAATTGTTTACAATTTATAAATATTTTCATATAATTTTTCTTTTAGTTATACTTACAACTTGTGCAACAAGTTTTATAATATCCACCCAAGCTAAGCTTGTGTTGCCCATGCTTTTTTTTTCTTGCTTTGGTTGTCTTTAATGTGTCAGGAAACCTATGTGAAGTTTGAAATATGTTAGATCACATAATTATTAAGAGTAATTATTACATAATTAGGTAAAAGCACAAACTTGTGTCACCCTTTTGTAAAGTAAAAGGTTAACAAAAGTATAATTGTTCACCTTCAATGACATAGAACTAGTATTATTATTTAGAATTTGAACATGAATTAAGCAAATGAAATGTGTAGAAATGTATGAAGTTTAGGATTATAATTTTTTATAATTATTTTAAATAGGAATTGATATATTTTCTTAATTTTTATAGATAATTTTTTATTTTTTGAAAAATGCTAAAACTTAGGGGTTTTCTTCCCACCATAAAACTATATGGAAATAAATTTATTTCCATTTGAATTTAGACTATGTTTTAGATTAAGGTAAAAATAGGTTTTGAAGGGGCCCCGAAACCCTTTACATCAAAAATAAAGATATACCATGAAGCTCTACTGGGTTTTAAGCGGACCTGAAACTAGCAATACAATTAAACTAGGTCAAGAGGACCTGAAACCAACAAAAGTGATCAGAAAGAGAAACTAGAAAGGACACTGGAACGTGGAAAAATAGACTAGAAGCAAGGCGACCTGAGAAGCCTACCAGACTAGGAAAATCACCAAGTATTGTTGATCAAACTTGTTCTTCTAGTTTCAAATTCCTTAGAAATGTTCTTTCTCCAGCACTTATCTTGAAGTAAGAGAAACTCAGACTTTTGTTATCTAACAAAATCCTAACAATATCTAGATTATGAATACTGTTCAACCCCCTAATATACCAAGTAATGATTTTCATATCTATTTTTTAGGGGTAAAATCTAGAATAGTAGCCTGCCTACCATCAACAATATTTTGCATACTTTCTAACTCTCCGATTTTCTTAGTGGTTCTTCTTCCTGATTTTTTTGGATGACCAATGTCCAGTTTCACCTTGGACTGTTGTTCTGCTCTTTTTTCCAAATTTATCTAGAGTAGAAGCAAGAGAATTTATCTTGGTTTAAATTTAGACTATGTTATAGTTTTCATCTCCCACCACATTTTTCAAAACAAATATATTATAACTAGAAGAAAAATTATACATTTTGGAAGATGTATCTCTCATCTAGAACATCATATAATTTTAAAAAAAACTTGATATGATTTAATATTTTTCTTTCTCAAAATCAAAATCTTTTTTATCGTTAAAATACATGCTTCTAGAATTTGTTAATTATAATATACTATATCTAATTGAAAAACTATAAACTCTATATGAGAATATTCTTGACTTCAAACTCTATAAAATGGTGTTTATATGTTACTAAAAAAAATCATAAAAAATAGTAAGAGTTATTGAAACATATTTTTTTGAAATAATTTTATTTCTTTAGTAGTTGGATACAAACTAGTATAAAACATGCATTTAATATACATTTTCAATTGGAAAAGTGCGAGACCATATATAACTTAGCTATAATGAATTTATCTAGATCATATGTTTGAACAAAATTGATTTTTGGATAGAAATACTCAAATTCAATCATTCTGATAAGTCAGCTTGATAGGTGACATGTAATAAGTCAACTTGAAAGGTGATATAGCTTTGTAATTTTATCCAATTTCACTCTTAATATTATAACATACCTTCTTTTCTTGTGTGGTACCAGTTCTCCATAATCTCTTGCTTTTATCTTAGTGGCATCCTTTATAAGATTATCCCACTCAATAATGGGAAAATAGGGGGGGCGTTGATAACAAGAGTTTTTTTTCACTTGGGTCTTGTAGTTGAACCTAATATACTTCAAAGCTTCACCTACTTTCTCAAGGAGCCTAAGTCTTTGAAAGACATTGGGTCCAAAAAGTGATGCCATGGAATTAATGAGTTGGTCCTTTAACTCTTTCTCTTGCAAATTCCACCTTTTAAGGAAAAAAAGAAGAAAAAAAAACAATTAGATTCATAAATGAACTAAAGCTACCTTTAAATTTACTGGAAGAAGTTTATCAAATTAAGGAAACATGATCTAGTAATGAAATCAAAATATGATACCCTGTGCATATGGTCAGCCCAAACATATGCAAACATTCATCATTAAATTTTTCATAAAATATATTATTCCCTCCAAATAATAATGTGATTAGTAGTTATTGCAAGAGACTACACAAAAGGTTAGTGCATTTGATTATGAGTATAAGATTGTATAGTAAAATAAAGGATCAATATTTAAAGTACCTAGAAGTTGGGGTACTTTTGAGGAAGACCATCTTCATTGCTGATAGGTAATTGACCACAATTCTTTAATGTTTCCATACATCTAACACAATAACACCCAAGAAGGTCCTCATCACCTCCTACATAAAATGAATCCAATATTACAAAATTCCTCATAAGAAATAATAGTTTAAGTGAAATAAACACATGGAAAATGAGAGAGAAAAAGAGGAATCAACTTAACAATAGGCTATGTCACTACATGTGTCATCGAGCTATGTGTTGCCAAATTTACAATTGGTATTGTCTCTTCAGTTCTGTCCCTTGTAGTAGGCAACATAGTGAACAAAGGATCAATGATAGGAGCTGAAAATGAGATTGTTAGAGCACAATAAAATAATATTGTTCAATCAAAACACAAGTGTAGAATAGAACATGCGATGTACTTGAACCACCTAAATTATCATCCTCTAGGAGATTTCCCCTTAACATCCTTACTATCCTTTGAAAAAATAACACATGCATTTTATTTAATAACATAAATAAAAGAGTATAATATAAAAACCATTATTGAACTTTTGTTATAATCAAAAACTACATTAATACTTACTGTATATGTGCAAAGTAGGGTCACCAACCTATCAATCATATCTATTGTAGGAGTTTGAGGTTGATTTAATACCACTTGTGATAACTTTTTTCCTATATCATTAATCAAATTTTTCAATGCAACCACAGGATTAGGGGCTAAATTAAAATCAATAGTAAATTCAGCCAACTTGTTGTGGCTTGATTCCTCATCCTCGTGGACTAGTTTTTCCTTTCCCTTGTCCTGATCAAGACTCATTTGTGAGAGAAATATTATTAGCTCTATATTTAAAAACAATCCAAAATAGTAACAAAGAATAAAGCATAATAAAAATATGCATTAACATATTTCTTGTATCTAATTTGTATAATGGCAATGAGTTTTACATATCAGGAAGAAGAACCATCATTTTCATGTGTATCTTATGGTTGTTGATCCATACTACAGCCTTACATTTAAAAAAAATCATTGAGACATGTTAAAACACATGTTTAATTATTCTATGTTAGCAAAAAAAATACAAATTTAATGGTATATTTCTCTTCATTACTTGGAGTTGTTTTTTAATGTGCATAATACGTACCACCTCGCCCATGATAGTGGCTTTGTTTGTATCTATGCAAATCAAATTGTAATCAATAGGAATCTTTTCACCTCCATGTATTGATTTTATTGCACATACAAATACATGATTTCCCTTGCATGCCTCAAATATGCAATTGGTTCACTTCTTAGTTGATGCAGGTCCTATATTATTTGTAAAACCTACAATATTTCATGATGCTTTTGGCCTTCCATCAATGTATATAGCTACTATTTTACTTTTTTCACTAACCTTTTGTTGTATATAATTTTTTGCAAGTACATACCTACACATACTTTTTTTTTATATCTAACAATCTACATCCAACTACTGTAATCATAGGAAGGTCTGACATACTCCATCAATTCAACAACCTTGTTGTAAGAGACCTTTATGTTTTCCATGGAAAATTGGCCCAAACCATGTAATGAGGATGGTGTTATATGATATATCCTCTCCCCAACACAAAAAATAGTGTTTATTTGAGGAAGTTCACCAAGGACCCATTTTTTTGTAGATGTTTGTACCTAAAGGGCACATCGAAGTCACCTTTAATCTTATCATCATAAGAACATGACCCCCCCCCCCCCCCCGCACCCCCTTGAGAAAGGAAAAATTACATGCACTTATTGGATTTCTTTCTGATATTTTGACCTCAAGTCAATCTCCTTGATTTAGACATACTAAATGTCTCACTTTCTTCTTCCATTCCTACATTTTCGACCCTTGAGGAAGACAAATCTGAGAAATACCTATTCACCAGTACTTGAACTCCATAAAATAAGAGAAATAGGTGGAAGTGAGAGAGATATTTTACAAATGGTAACATGCATTAATCTCTATCGGGTGTACTGACTTATACTTGATGATCCATGTGACTGTGTGGGATGCTTGTGAAAGGGTTTTGTGTTTCTGCAATAGTAAATCAATTGTCTTATGTTAGCTAAAATATTCATGATAGATATGCTCAAAATTTCAATGAATATTAGAAATTATAAATAGTAAAAGGTTATAATCCTATCATCATCATCATCATCATCATCATCATCCTCATCATGATCAGTGGAAGCATCATCATCGTGATCAATAGAAGCATCATCATCATGATTAATGTGTCTATTTGCAAAAATATTGGACACATTGTACTTAATGTTTATATCTACACATGTGGTTTTGAAAGAAAAATTTGGTGTAATTAATGTGTATATCTACAAAAATATTGGATATGTTGTACTTAATGTGTATATCTGCACATATAGTTTCAAAAGAAAAATTTAGTGTAATTAATGTGTATATCTACAAAAATGTTGGACATGTTGTAGCTAATGCTTATATCTACACATATGGTTTTGAAGGAAATATTTGGTGTAACTAATGTGTATATCTAAAAAAATATTGGACATGTTGTACTTAATATTTATATCTACACATATGGTTTTGAAAGAAAGATTAGGTGTATTTATGCCTCTTCATTTTGATTTTGTTCAAGGGAAGCTTGTCAATGGTATGGAAAACAAGAATTCATTTTCTAAGAGTTTACAATTGTTCAAAAAAAAATTTTTTTTTACAAGAAAATTTACCTGAAGAACTATTAGCTCAAAAGAAAGAACATGGTGTTGATATTAGATCTACCTTGCTAACTCTTAATGGGTTGGGTTATTATTATTTGGCCCCATCGCATTCACTTTCATAGAAATGTTATGGAGGTGATCCTACCTAGTTCATCCTCATGACTTTGAAGTCCCTAATCATGATCTTGGGTGCTCAAATTAATGTCCAAGACATTTGTGCCTTAGGGCCCTATCTGATCATCATTTGAAAGGGCCTCAATTTTGACCACAAAATGTCTTTCAATATGTTTAGAGGTCTAGAGGTAATGTCACACAACCCTTCACTCAAGTTATTCTTCAACATCCTTGGCTTCCATTTTTGGGCTAGTGTATGAAGCCTTTATATTGAAACATTTGTTATAAGTTGGGGAATGCACTTCATGCTTGGCATGCAAGTGATGCATCTACATATGCAATTTTATCACCCTAAAAAACTATGTTTGATCCTGCTAGCTAGAAACAACTAATTGTTCAAATTATTTTTACTTGAAAAATTATTTCTCCATCTTCAACTAACCTAAATCCTTAATTCTCCTAGCTATATTATTTCTCTATTGTTATATATTTTAGAATAGATTTTAAATTTCTTTCTCCATGTTTTTATGATGCATAGAAAAGCCCATGTCATCTTAGGATAACACTAAGGGAAGTGGTTGGAAATATATGAATAAAAAACTCAAAAAGAAGTTCAATTAAATAAATAATTTATGTGTCTGATGCTATTTAATGAAATATGAAACTGGCTAAGCATCATACACTTATAATGATCAAAGTATGTACAAAGTAAGATTTTGGTACATAAAATTTCAGCAAAAAAATAGAGGGAACAAAATTCAAATAGGGAGTCATATTCCTTTAAAAAGATCATAATATGCAATATGAATTACAAGGAAGAGATAAATCAAACTAGATTTATAGTATAATAGAGTTAGATATGCAAGTTAGAAGTCCATGATATGCACAATGTATAAGCTAGAGTCTAACTAGACTAGAATATTATAAATTTATGCTCAATTAAGTGAATTCAAGTTAGAGTATGAATGTAAAAACATGTTATTGATTATGTATAAAAATGTCTATGATGATATTCTTGAACATGTAGGCAATTGGTTAATGAAATATTACAAAATCTTTAAGAATGAAATGCGGGAATAGGTTCTAATGAAAAAATACCTTATTAAGTACCCTTTCACAATGAAAGCCTCTCAAAGTAAAGAAAAAGGAGAAAAACCACATGGTCAAAAAATCCTCTTCAAAAGTAAGAGATGTAACTATATGAAATGTAAAATAAAGGAAGGCCTCAAGAGGACCCCTCAAAGAAAAATTCCTTCATTGAAATAATAAAACACAACTAAAGATAGCATGGAGATGCCCAAGGCTTTACAAAGATGCTTACAACTTGTTCCTCTATCAATGTATACTCCAAATTGGAAAATATCATCTTGAATCAATTGTTAAATATAGTAAACTTGCCGATTTTGATACACTTAATCCTCTGATGCTCCACTAGATTGCACAAAATGTGAATAGCACTCTAATTATCCCACAAAATAATAATGAGACCATTAGGAGGAAAGAGAAAATCTATCATTAACTAATTAAGCCAAAAAAACTTTTGACTATTAATAATTGTTGCTTTTTACTTAGACTTTGTAGATGATAATGCAATTGAATAATAGTTCTTGCAAAAAAATGCAATAAGGCCTAAATAAAGATTAAACAAAAAAATTTAAAAAATAGAAGTAAACTTCCAATCATTAGAATCACAAACCCAATCTAAATCTTTAAAGCCAATGGTGCAAGAGTCACTTGATGAATAGTATGTACCTCAAAATGTATTTTATAGTCTACCACTAACTCATGTGGATCATGAGAAAATTGAGCACGTAAAGCTCAACCACAAAAGAAATATTAGTGTTGCAATTACAATAAGAAAGTTAAACTTCTCGGGGGGGGGTTGAATCAATAGTTTGAACTTGGACCCATAAAACTTTCACTACACATCCATATCATAAATTTGATGTATAAACTGAAAAAATATGAAAAGAATATACATCTAAAACATGTAAGCAAGTAAACATTCACACACATATAACACCAGATATGATTACCCAAAAACCCTCCAAGTGAGAAGGTAAAAATGGGGTGGGGATGACACCCACAAATCTTCATTGTTGTAGTAATAAGGTGTATCCAATGAAGGTTACAATTTTTTGATCATGAGGCATGATCTACGCTATGAAAGGTCTGCCCTCTTAAAGGCTTAGAAAGACTATTAGGTCTCACCCTATTAAAGGATTTCAACACTCTATTAGAAGTGTGCCTTTCTTAAGGACTTTAACTCACGACTAAGTAAGCACCCTATTAAAGGATTTCAATATAGCTTGTTAGGACTACTCTATTAAGAGATTTTGATTGAAATCACCTATTAACATATCTCAACATTGATCTTGTGGTTTGCACTTAGTTGCTTGATAACATATCTATTGGAATTACAAGTGGGAAGAAAGTAAACTTCTAGGGGGGTGGGGGGGATGAATTAGGAGTTTAAACTTGGACCCATAAAAATTTCACCATTCATACATCACATGCAATAATATACTAAAATGACATGTAAAGCATATGCATCAATCATGTAAACATGTAATCAAACACACACATAACAGTAGATATGATTACCTAGAAACCCTCCAAGTGAGAAGGTAAAACTAGGGTGGAGATGACACCCACAAATCTTCACTACTATAGCAATAAAGTGTATCCAATGAAGGTTACAATGGTTTGACCATGAATCATGTTTTTCCTTGTGAAAGGCTTGCCTTGTTAAAGGCTTGCAAAGACTATTAATTCCCATCTTGGTAGAGGATTTCAACACCCTATTAGAAGCATGCATGTTAGAGGACTTCAACTTACAATTAAGTAAGCACCCTATTAAACGATTTCATACAGCTTGTTAGAACTACTTTGTTAAGAGATTTAATTGAAATCACCTGTTAAAATGTCTTAGAATAGATCCTATGGTTGGCACTTGGTTTCTTGATAATATATCACCTCTATATAATCTTTGATTGATCCTTCACAATTTGATGTATCGATGTTGTATCCTTCTGTCATGCCTGACCTTATTCCTTACTATTTCTCTTCATTTGCTTTAGTTTGTTGCTGTGATTCAAAGTTCATTGCTATGATGATATCAAACTTTGCTTATCTATTTGTTAGATTTAGTTAGTGGAGGTTTTGGTTTGTGCTGATACAATTATAGTGATCATTATCTATTTATGTCAGTTTATTGTTTAAGGATTCAGCTGTTTGATCTGGCTGATTTCGTTGATTATTAGTTCATGTTTGAACTTGGAACTGATACTTGAGTTGCGTTTAATGGAAGTGAATTTAATTGGATGATTATTTGCGTGACAATAGTATTGTGGTAAAATGTAATTCTGTATAATAATTCTAATTCATTTAAATGACAAGAATTTATCTTATTCTTTTAAGATGAGCCTTGGATGTTGTATTGTATACTGGAAATTAATCACTTTTATTGTGTAGATGGCATGTTCTTTCAAGTGTTTTTGATAATTGCTCTCTTATGATGTTGTTCTTATATCTTTTGAGAAATTCAATTTTCTTTTATGTATTAGGTATGTGTAAATATATATACATATATAAACATATGTGTGGATATTAATTCACATGTATATTTATACACACACACACACACACACACACACACACACACACACACACACACACACACATATATATATATATATAAACATACGTGTGGATATTAATTCACATGTATATATATATATCTGTGTGTGTGTGTGTGTGAATATTTTACGAAAATTCACACACAATTCATATAAGTTTGAATGTGAGATTATCAGTCTTATATATATATATATATATATATATAGATATATATATATATAGATATATATATATATATATATATAGATATATATATATATATATATATATATATATATAGATATATATATATATATATATATATAGATATATATATATATATATATATATATATATAGATAGATTCTCATAAGTTAATGTGGCAGATAGTCAAGTTAACTTTGCATATGTTAAGTTATATTCACAGCACTGTATTAATAAAGGTTATTGTGTTACTCCTAACCTACTTAATAATATTGGATCATTCTTCCTAAAACATAGAGGGTTTCGAATGCTTTCGTGTGGCATTATATTATTGTTTTGTAAGCCAAGTTTGGCAGTGTATATGGGCTGTAATTGTACCCAGTCCTGCAGTGGAATTAATGCATGAAAGGGGGGAGAGTAATGACACTTAGGAATGAGTCGGCCATTCCATTTTGGTCTTTTGAAAATTGTAGAGTTTTGGCCGGGCATTAGGCCATTTTTTTTGTGAAGTAAGCCACCAGTGAGGTGTTGCTGTATATTAGGCAAAATGGTTGGAAAGGAGTTCTATTTTATGGGTTTCAGTTTGTTGAGTTGCTCTCAGCATTTGATATTCGTTGTGTCGAGATTTCTTTCAAGTTTTTCTTTTGGCTTTTGGGGCTTCGGAGACAAGAAGAATTTTCAGAGCAGTGGGTTGAGAGTTTTGTTCACCTTCTCAGATTTTGGAGGTAGGGGGCCTCTCTTTAAAACCCTATACTTTGTTTTAGTTGTATGTGTTTCATTTGGATTTGCAAACTGTGTTTGTTAAAATGTTTGGATATGGTTTCATATTATATCAGCACCCATGGTTGGGTGTACGCAAGGCTTGAAATTGGGTTGTTAAACTCTGTGTACATCCAAATATGGATGTGGGTATAGTGTGATCATCTGGGAAACTTTTCTTACTGTTAAGATTCAAATTAAGTTGTGGTAGTCATTAAATTGTGATACCTCGGGTTTTATTGAGGGAGCTCTATTTGTCTTGAGTTTATGATGCATTTTGGATTTATGGTGTTTGTTAAATCATTTATTTATGTTGTAGTTGTTATGGGTTCTGGGTGTATTAGTTATTTAGTTATTAACTCATTTATGTTTTTATCAATCAAGTTGTTTGGTGAATGAAATAACCACTGTCGGCTGTCAGTCGAAATATGGAACAGTATAGATATCACCCAGGGCTTTTTGTTTTACATTTTGTAGGAAGTTATAGTATGATTCTTAGTTTTAAATGGGAATTAGAAAAAAATTGTGACAACACAATTTCTTTAAAGTTATGAAAATTTGTAACAAGGAGATAAGCTATTTTAACTGTTGTTTAAAGATTTCACTTTTGATTTGGTTATTCTCGCTATTGTATAACGTATTTTTGGTAGTTGAAAAGTCTACAAAACTGCTGATTACTCAATGCTAAAAACAAAAGAAAATGGAATATTAAGAAATTGTTTGGGTGCATACTAAAACATAGTAGTTTAGCATTCAAATTTCTACGGTAATTATTATGTTAGAAACTTTTCAGTAACTGTGTGAACAACACAATGATTTAATTTAGCTTCATAGTTTTGAATATTATTAAGATACTAGTTATAGCAGTGGCATTTGGTCAAACATTTTGTGTAAATTCAAAATTGGCTTTAGCTTATGGGTTGTTCATAAGTAGAGTTTACAATTGGATTTTGGAAATAATGTTTAATAAATGATATTAGTTCTAATGATCTTTGATGTTAAACATTAACCAAGTCTGGTTATGTAGAAGTCTGCTAGTTATAATGAAATTTTTTTGAATATGTTAAGAAACATTTTGCTGAACATTTATATGTTGTTATGATATTAAATTTCTATGAGATAGAAATATTTTGATATTAAAATGAATTTTAGTTCATAATTGAAGAGTAATTTGTTTCTATTATTAAAGCAGATTATGATATATGTTGTTGATGTGTCATTTAAACAGGAATATCATATGCATTTTTCTTTATTATCTTGGCCAATACAACGTTAAGTGTAGGTGATTAGGTCAGCAAAGAGTTAAACGTATTGTATGAAGATTTTGTAAGTATTGTTGAGCTGTGCAACAGTTCAATTGTATTTATGCGATCTTGATGCTATAGGTTTTATTTCTATTGTTGTAATTATCTATATCTACCTTTGGAATTTGGCAGAATAAGATGTATTATTAAATGGATTAAAGGATGTAGTTGCATGTTGTATACTGTTTATATATCTGTTGCATGTACATACCTAGTTTATCTGTTTGATATGTATTTTAAGAATAGTTGTGATGAACGTATATCGGGGTGGCTGAATTTGGTTTATCCTATTCATTTAATTAATTTAGTGAAAACTTTAAAATATATTGGGTGGGTTAAATTACATATAAAGGATAATTGGCCTTACCTATGACTTAAACCTAAATGGTTAAGTACGGAGAAGAAGGAAAATCTCTATTCTGTCACTGACAAGTATAGTAGAGAATTTCGGTATGTGTTGACTATGGGCATACCTTACTTGGACATAGAATCTTAGTGCCATAACGATGACACCTCAGTATATATATGTTTCATTTATAGGTTATTCTTAGTGCGAGTTTAATTTTGCATTGTTAAGTAAATGTTTACTTCTTGGATATTAATTTTGATACTGCACTATGTTTAGTGAATCAGATATCTGCATTATGATTATTTATATGCTTAATCTAACATGTATGCAGGTGGATTACGCTTTTCAACTCAGTGTATACTAAGCCCTCTTTTTTTTGTGTGTTGTTGCATTCTGTGTGATTTTCAGGTGCTTCGAGTATTCAAGTAGCTAATGGTGTTTATTGAAGTTCTTCTAGAATCAGTTTCTTATGTTTTGTAGAGTCCATATGTTGGACATTGATGTTTAGGAATGGAATTGTATATTTCCATTGAATTGAACTCTTTATGTATTAGAAATTTTATGGAATCATTTTTGGATGATGTCTACTTATATTTAGAAGTTTTTAGATTGAGAGTGGTTCAATCTGTGTACCCGTTCTTGTAACGATTGGATCTAAAGAAAATTATTGCGTTCTTTGTTGTTGTTTTCTTATTTTATGGTTTTGTTGTGTGGTATTGTAACATTTTGGTATCAGAGCACCAGGTTAGTATAACCAGGACTCTTGGGTTATAGGGTTTAACCCTTCATCGATGCGTTATTAAAAGATTTTTGTTTTTAGGTTGCTATCATGCCTCCTGTCACTAGAGGAACTCGTGGATGCGGCATTCCTGAGGATAACTTTGCTAGCAGAGGTAGAGGCAGAGGCAAGGGCAGGGGCTGTGGTAGAGGTCCTAGGTACCAGAATGATGCTGGGAATGATCAGTTTGATCAGAATCCTAGGGTTGGAAACAACCAGGATAACCAAGTTGACCAGGCTATGGTACTTCAGAGGATAATGGAACATCTTGATACTATTGAGGCTAATAACCAAATTCTTGGTGGGGGAGAAAATGATAGGAGACCTCTTGTGCAGGGCATTAACCTTCCTATAGAGGAAGATCCAGTGGAAAGAGCTCAAATCAAAGACCTTTCCAAGATGAAAGGACCATTTTTCTATGGTACGGAATAGGGTACAGTGGTAGAAGCTTGGCTACTGAATATTGAGCTATGTTTTGTCTTACATCGTTACCTGAGAAACGTGAAGGTCAGATGGATAGTTATGCATTTGAGAGGATTTGGTTCCTTGTGGTGGGAATAGGAGTTGGAAAAGCTTGGCATTGATATCTCTCTAGTCACATGGGAGCTCTTTGTTGAGCATTTCAAGGAGAGATTCATGTCAGAGTATTGGCGTCAGGCCTGTGCTGAGGAGTTCTTTCAGATTTTGTAGTCTGGCTCTACAGTGGAAGCTTATGAACGTAGGTTCTTCGAGCTTAAGAAGTTTTTTGGGTGGGCTGAAAATGATAAGGCCATGATACAACACTTCATTAGAGGTCTTATGCCCAAGATCGGGGAGGAAGTGAGAACTTTCAAACTGTTGACTATGAAGGAAGCTTCAGAGCGAGCAAAGATCATTGAAATGAAGTCTAGATATCATGGGGCTTCATACAAAACCAGCATGAATCCACCTACTCTAGATGTCAGTAAGAATCAAAAGCCTCCATAGAGTCATGCGAAATTAGGATTTTTAGGTGGGAAATTCAAGAAGAGGAAGTTTGATAAGAATTCCAAGGTTTTAGAATAGCCTAAACCATCTCAACCACCTCAGAGTGTGTAGAGTAGCAAGCCATTTCCTAATCCTTCTAGTTAGAATACGAGATTCAGGAAATCTGTTGAGTATTTCCATTGCAGACAACTAGGGCATTATAAGTCTCAGTTTCCTAATTGGGATAAGCCAAAGGTTGGACCTAAGCCAGCTAGGTCTGAAGTGACAGTTGGTGAGTCTGCCAGGAACCACCGTATCTTTGCAACTTGAATCAAAAGTAGGCCAAACACCAGAACTCGGTTATAGAAGCTCAAGGTAATACTCAAGGTATGAAAGTTTCTATCTTGTTCGACTCAGGAGCTACAGACTCGTTCATTTCTTTTGCTTTAGTTGCACATTGTGGTATACCTGTGGTTAAGTCAAGGAATAGATGACAAGTGGAGTTAGCGTCAGGGTCTAAGGTAAACGTAGATATTATTGCCCCTGACTATAAGATTTGTATGAAATCTTTCTCAACTTCAGTGAAACTTAGGGTTATACCTTTAGGATCGTATGACATAGTTTTGGGTATGGATTAGTTAGAGCAACATCAAGCCATTTTGGATTGCAAAGATAAGTCAATCAGTTGCATTGATGATTCTGGATCAGCCAGAGTTATCACAGGAATCAAGAGACCTATCTCTTTGCGGACAATTTTTGCCAAGCAATTGGCAAGGTGTGCTCGGAAAGGTTGCAGTTTGTTTGTTATTTTGGTAAACAACTTAGAAGATTCCGTAGTTAAGAGTTCTTCTCTCGATCATCCATTTTTGTGGAACTTTTTAGATGTTTTTGTTGAGGAGATTCCTGGGATACCTCCGAAGAGAGAAATTAATTTTAAGATCGATTTAGTGCCAGGAACAAAACCAATTTCCAAGACTCCATACAGAATGATAGCTCAAGAGCTAGTTGAACTTAAATTTTAGTTGGAGGAGCTTTTGGAAAAAGGTTTGATTTGTCCTAGTGTTTCACCTTGAGGTGCTCCAGTGATCTTTGTCAAGAATAAAGACGGTTCCTTAAGACTTTGTATCAATTTTAGGCAGTTAAACAAGGTCACAATCAAGAATAGGTATCCTTCATCGAGAATTGATGACTTGTTTGACCAAGTCAAGGGTGCCTGAATCTTTTCGAAGATTGATCTAAAATTTGGGTACCATCAACTTAGAATCCAAGAAGCTGATATCCATAAGACAACTTTTTGCACTAGGTATGGACACTATGAGTTCA
The DNA here is from genome assembly GCA_028749045.1 of Cupressus sempervirens. NCBI lineage: Eukaryota > Viridiplantae > Streptophyta > Pinopsida > Cupressales > Cupressaceae > Cupressus > Cupressus sempervirens. The sequence goes on from CM053788.1 coordinate 323,696,012, forward strand.
TAGTGGTACCTTTTGGGTTAACTAATGCACCTTCTGTATTCATGAGCTTAATGAATGGTGTATTTATGACTTACCTAGATAAGTTCGTAGTGGTATTTTTGGATGATATTTTGGTGTATTCTAACTTTGTTGAGGAGCATGAGTAGCATATAGAGCAAGTTTTGGAAAGCCTTCATAGGAAAAGATTGTATGCCAATCCTGAGAAGTGCGAATTCTTCAAATCAGAGATTTCCTACTTAGGACATATCATTTCAAGAGATGGAATTTTAGTAGATCCATCCAAAATTCAGGCTATTGTTGATTGGCCAACACCTACGAATGTATCTGAGGTTCAAATTTTCATGGGCTTAGACACTATTACCATAGATTTGTATTAAATTTCTCCAGTATAGTGCATCCTATCACATTTCTTCAGAGAAAAGGGAAGAAATTTGTGTGGACAGATGAGTACGAGGTAGCATTTCAGAAACTTAAGGAATGTTTAACCAGTGCACTAGTTCTAGCAGTCCCTGATTCAACTAAGGAGTTTCATGGTTTGCACTGATGCATCATTGGATGGCATAGGGGCAGTTTTGATGCAAGAGGGATGTGTCATAGCTTATGAGTCTAGAAAGCTAAAGAGTCATGAGGTGAATTACCCCACTCATGATCTCAAACTTGCTGCGATTATGCATGCTTTGACCAAGTGGCAGCATTTTCTTCTGGGTCAACGTTTTGAGTTACATTTTGATCATCGAAGTCTTCAATATCTTTTCACGCAACTAGACCTCAACAGTAGGTAGTGAAGATGGATGGAATTCTTGTGTGAGTATGACTTCAAGATTAAATATGTGCAAGGGAAGGAGAAAGTGGTTGTTGATGCTCTTAGTAGAAGGCGACATGAACTATCTTCTTTGATCTTAACTGTGGATCTTAAGGATAGGATCTTACAGAACCTTTTCGCAGATTATTGGTTTCAGGATGTTAAGGTGGTTATTAACAGTGGCAGTGTATTGGAAGGATGTTTTGAGGGTTATTCAGTGAATCCTGAAGGTTTGCTACTGTATAGAGGGAGTGTGTACATTTCGGAGTTGGGAGATTTGAGAGTTTTGGTTATGGTAGAGGCCCATAAAGCACCATATTCGGCTCATCTGGGTGTCAAGAAAATGCATGCTAACCTTAAGCAGCATTATTATTAGCCTAGAATGAAGAGAGACATAGCAGATTTTGTGGCTCGATGCTTGGAATGTCAGCGAGTTAAGGCTGAACATCAGCACCCTGCAGGTTTATTACAGCCACATAATATTCTAGAATGGAAATGGGACACCATTTCGATAGATTTTATTACTGGATTGCCTATGCCAGCTCAAAGACATGATGCTATCATGGTGGTAGTGGACCAATTTTCTAAGTTTGATCATTTTATTCCAATCAGATCATCCTATAATGCAGCTACGGTTGCCAAGACATATATGGAATAGATAGTTAAGTTACACAGAATTCATAAAAAGATTATTTCTGATAGGGATCCAATGTTTACTTCATCTTTTTGGAAATCCTTGTAGCAAGAGTTAGTTACTCAGCTGAATTTCAGTTCAGCCTATCACCCTGAGATGGACGGACAAACTGAATGTGTCAACCAGATTCTGGAAGACATGCTTAGGATGTACGTAATGGATAGACAGAATAAATGGGAGGAGTACCTACACTTGGTAGAATTTTCTTATAACAATGGATATCACAGTTCCATAGGTATGGAACCTTTTCAAGCGTTGTATGGTAGACCCTGTAGGATGCCTCTCGGTTGGGATAATTTGGATGATAGGACTCTTTTAGGTCCAGATATGTTGTTAGATTTGGAGTAGCAGGTTAAGAGGATCAGAGAGCATCTTATTACTGCTCAGGATAGGTAGAAGAAATATGTTGATAAGCATAGAATCGATCGTCAATTCTTGGTTGGTGATAAAGTGTTTCTCCGAGTTAGGCTGTGTAAGAGTTTGATTCGTTATGGAAAGGGGTCGAAGTTAGCACTACGATTTGTAGGTCCGTTTGAAATTTTGGAATGGATTGGACCTGTTGCTTACAAACTTGCCTTGCCACTAAGTCTCTCTCGCATTTATAATGTTTTTCATGTTTCAGTTTTGTGTAAGTATATTCCTGATATTGCTCACATGCCGGATTGGAAAAATTTGCAGATTTTTGATGGTCAGATCATGTTGGAACCAGTGCAGATCACGCAAAGTAGAACTATGAGTTTAAGAGGAAGAGAAATAAGGCAGGTAAAAGTCCTATGGGACCCCAATGATGAAACATCTGCTACCTGGGAGGACACTGAAATGATGAGAACAACTCATCCACACTTGTTTGCTGACTTCCAGGAGAAAGTCAAGCCTAGTGGGGGAGGATGTCATGCTTGACCTTATTCCTTACTGTTTCTCTTCATTTTCTTTAGTTTGTTGCTGTGATTCAAAGTTCATTGCTATGATGATATCAAACTTTGCTTATCTATTTGTTAGATTTAGTTAGTGGAGGTTTTGGTTTGTGCTAATACAGTTATAGTGATCATTATCTGTTTATGTTAGTTTATTGTTTGAGGATTCAGTTGTTTGATCTAGCTAATTTCGTTGATTATTAGTTTATGTTTGAACTTGGAACTGATACTTGAGTTGCGTTTAATGGAAGTGAATTTAATTGGATGATTATTTCTGTGACCATAGTATTGTGGTAAAATGTAATTCTGTATAATAATTCTAATTCATTTAAATGACAAGAATTTATCTTATTCTTTTAAGATGAGCCTTGGATGTTGTATTTTATACTAGAAATTAATCACTTTTATTGTGTAGATAGCATGTTCTTTTAGGTGTTTTTGATAATTGCTCTCTTATGATGGTGTTCTTATATCTTTTGAGAAATTCAATTTTCTTTTATGTATTAGGTATGTGTAAATATATATACATATATAGACATATGTGTGGATATTAATTCACATGTGTGTGTGTGTGTGTGTGTGTGTGTGTGTGTGTGTGTGTGTGTGTGTGTGTGTGTGTGTGTGTGTGTGTGTGTGTGTGTGTGTGTGTGTGTGTGTATATGTATGTATGTATGTATGTATGTAAATATTTAATGAAAATTCACACACAATTCGTATAAGTTTGAATGTGAGATTATCACTCTTATATTTATATAGATTCTCATAAGTTAATGTGGGAGATAGTCAAGTTAACTTTGCATATGTTAAGTTATATTCACAACACTATATTAATAAAGGTTATTGTGTTACTCCTAACCTACTTACTAATATAGGATCATTCTTCCTAAAACATAGAGGGTTTTGAATGCTTTCATGTGGCATTATATTATTGTTTTGTAAGCCAAGTTTGGCGGTGTATATGGGTTGTCATTGTACCCAGTCCTGTAGTGGAATTAATGCACAAAAGAGGGGAGAGTAATGGCACTTAGGAATGAGTCGGCCATTCCATTTTTGTGTTTTGAAAATTGCAGAGTTTTGGCCGGGCATTAGGCTATTTGTTTTGTTAAGTAAGCCACTTGTGAGGTGTTGCTGTGTATTAGGCAAAATGGTTGGAAAGGAGTTCTATTTTATGGGTTTCAGTTTGTTGAGTTGCTCTCAGCATTTGATATTCGTTGTGTCAAGATTTCTTTCAAGTTTTTCGTTCGACTTTTGGGGCTTCGAAGACAAGAAAAAATTTTAGAGCAGTGGGTTGAGAGTTTTGTTCACCTTCTCAGATTTTGGAAGTAGGGGGCCTCTCTTTAAAACCCTATACTCTATTTTAGTTGTATGTGTTTCATTTGGATTTGCAAACTATTTTTTTAAAAATGTTTGGATATGGTTTCATATTATATTAGCACCCATGGTTGGGTGTACACAGGGCTTGAAATTGGGTTGTTAAACTCTGTGTACATCAAAATATGGATGTGGGTATAGCGTGATCATCTAGGAAACTTTGCTTGTTGTTAAGCTTCAAATTAAGTTGTGGTAGTCATTAAATTGTGATACCTCGGGTTTTATTGAGGGAGCTCTATTTGTCTTAAGTTTATGATGCATTTTGGATTTATGGTGTTTATTAATTCATTTATTTATGTTGTAGTTGTTATGGATTCTGGGTGTATCAGTTATTTAGTTATTAACTCATTTATGGTTTTATCAATCAAGTTGTTTGGTGAATGAAATAACTGCTCTCAGTTGTCAGTCAAAATATGGAACAGTATAGATATCACCCAGGGCTTTTTGTTTTACATTCTGTAGAAAGTTATAGTATGAGTCTTAGTTTTAAATGGGAATTAAAAAAAACTGTGACAGCGCAATTTCTTTAAAGTTATGAAAAGTTGTAACAAGGAGATAAGTTGTTTTAACTGTTATTTAAAGATTTCACTTTTGATTTGGTTATTCTCGCTATTGTATAACATATTTGTGGTAGTTGAAAAGTCTATAAAACTACTGATTACTCAATGCCAAAAACAAAAGAAAATGGAATATTAAGAAACTGTTTGGGTGCATACTAAAACATAGTAGTTTAGCATTCAAATTTCTATGGTAATTATTATGTTAGAAACTTTTCAGTAACTGTGTGAACAACACAATGATTTAATTTAGCTTCATAGTTTTGAATATTATTAAGATACTAGTTATAGCAGTGGCATTTGGTCAAATATTTTGTGTAAATTCAAAATTGGCTTTAGCTTATGGGTTGTTCATAAGTAGAGTTTACAATTGGATTTTGGAAATAATGTTTAATATATGATATTAGTTCTAATGATCTTTGATGTTAAACATTAACCAAGTCTGGTTATGTAGAAGTCTACTAGTTATAATGAAATTTTTTTGAATATGTTAAGAAACATTTTTTTGAACATTTATATGTTGTTATGATATTAAATTTCTATGAGATAGAAATCTTTTTATATTAAAATGAATTTTAGTTCATAATTGAAGAGTAATTTGTTTCTGTTATTAAAGCAGATTATGATATATGTCATTGATGTGTCATTTAAACAAGAATATCATGTGCATTTTTCTTTATTATCTTGGTCAATACAACGTTAAGTGTAGATGATTAGGTCAGCAGAGAGTTAAACGTATTGTATGAAGATTTTGTAAGTATTGTTGAGCTATGCAACAGTTCAATTGTATTTATGCGATCTTGATGCTATAGGTTTTATTTCTATTGTTGTAGTTATCTATATCTACCTTTGGAATTTGGCAGAATAAGATGTATTATTAAATGGATTAAAGGATGTAGTTGCATGTTGTATACTGTTTATATATCTGTTGCATGTACATACCTAGTTTATCTGTTTGATATGTATTTTAAGAATAGTTGTGATGAACGTATATCGGGGTGGCTGAATTTGGTTTATCCTATTCATTTAATTAATTTAGTGAAAACTTTAAAATATATTGGGTGGGTTAAATTACATATAAAGGATAATTGGCCTTACCTACGACTTAAACCTAAATGGTTAAGTATGGAGAAGATGGAGAATCTCTATTCTGTCACTGACAAGTATAGTAGAGAATTATGTTATGTGTTGACTATGGGCATACCTTACTTGGACGCAGAATCTTAGTGCCATAATGATGACACCTCAGTATATATATATATATATATATATGTATGTTTCATTTATGGGTTATTCTTAGTGCAAGTTTAATTTTGCATTTTTAAGTAAACGTTTACTTCATGCATATTAATTTTGATATTGCACTATGTTTAGTGAATCAAATATTTGCATTATGATTATTTATATGCTTAATCTAACATGTATGTAGGTGGATTATGCTTTTCAACTCAGTGTATTCTGAGCTCTCTTTTTTTTGTGTGTCGTTGCATTATGTGTGATTTTTAGGTGCTTCGAGTATTCAATTTGCTAATGGTGTTTATTGAAGGTCTTCTAGAATCAGTTTCTTATGTTTTGTAGAGTTCATATGTTGGACATTGATGTTCAAGAATGAAATTGTATATTTTCATTGAATTGAACTCTTTATGTATTAGAAATTTTATGGAATCATTTTTGGATGATGTCTACTTGTATTTAGAAGTTTTTAGATTGAGAGTGGTTCAATCTGTGTACTTGTTCTTGTAATTATTGGATCTAAGAAAAATTATTGCATTCTTTGTTGTTGTTTTCTTATTTTATGGTTTTGTTGTGTGGTATTGTAACACCTTCTCTATTATCTATTCTTCACTTAACTAATTCCACAATTCACTCTTACTTCTAAGTCACATTGAATGCTTTGCAAAACTATCTTTTTTTCTCTTCTAATTCAATCATTCACCCCTTGTACACTGTTCTCATTATTGTTAAGAGTTTAGGGCTTCATCCTGCTTAAGAAAAATTTGGTGGCTTGGGGTTAGGTATGAATCTATGGCTAAGATTCATCCATTTTTCCACTTAAACCTTCCCATTTTATGATTGGCTACATGCAATTGCATAGGGAATCCACCTATAGATTTGTCCTTATCTCCAAAAGATTGAAATTTATCCTTAAGTCAGCTAAAAAATGGTTTACATAGTTGTTTGTGCCATTACAAACAAACATGTCTAAACTATGTCACTCAGCATATGAAGTCCCTGATGGTTACTATACATTGTATATCTTTTTCTAACTCGATACCTAAACTGCTTGGCATCTACTATTTACTCGACACTTGAATCACTCGACATGGTCTATCTACTTGGCACATGAGTGACTTTACACTTGTTCCAACTTAGTATGGTCTAATATTTACATGTTTTTCTTGGCATTTATTGATGGTTTGGCATGAGCTAAGTAAATGGTTTAAGTGTGTTGAAACTCACTTATCAAAACCAATCTGAGATCAACAATCTCTCCCTTTTGACGTAAGTGTCAAAAACACTTAAATATATAGTATTCTACTTAACTTCTCAAGCATAATGCATCCATGGCTCAACTTATATACAAAACTTCAAAATTTTCAAAATTTTGTAATAACCTATATACCTCAAAATTGATAACTCCCCCTAAGATAATGTATTTGTTTTGTATCCATAATTTGTGCTTCTCTTTGACTTCAATGTGCTATATCTAATATCATTCCATCTTATCTAATACTCTATCATTGTTGATAGATGTATCTATTTACTACTTTTTCTTTCCAAAAATAAATCTAAAAAATGTATATGTATATCACCCTAATCATATTATTTTATTTTATTGTCTCCCCCTTTGTTCACACTCCTTTGTATTGTATCTCTATTTTTGGCTCCCCCTTTCTTTATTCTCCCCCTATGTTATATTTCCCCTTCTTGCTTTATCTCTCCCCCATGGTTTACCTCTCCCCCTTTTTGACACTTATGTCAAATGGACTATACACATATCGTGTGTTTGTCCAAAAAAGATTAATGGACTTCCATTATGATATTGAGGGTTGCATCCCAGTTATCACATGCAATATCCAATGATTTGATCTAGATAGCAAGCTTGGTAGCAAGGTGTAATAGGCCATCTAAGGTAGAATGATTGAGGTCTTTCTTTAGTAGAGTTTTTTCATAACCTAGTTCCTTGTGTAGTATTTTCATGTGTGGTGTGAGGGACACATATATAAATGTCAATTTGGCTCTTATGCTAGTCCCTTCTACTATTAACACAACTAATTGACCTGATATGTTGAGATTTCTATCCAAGCTCAGATATGATGTTTGGTCTCTTGCATAAAGAGTGTAGGGTCACACAATTTGGTGTACAATGAGAATATATTCTCAAGTACCTTCTTCACATCCTCAACCTTTGTTGCCAGTGCAACTTGAGTGAGTTCTATATCACCAGATATCTTTTCATTTACCTTGCTCTAGAATTTTTTTTCAATCCATTTTAAGAGTTTAGCATTAGTATCAATGTCCTCATTATTGACATTTTCTACTATATCTGACAATTGTTCTAGTAGTGGCTTGATCTCTTCAAGAGTTGGCAGACTAAATGCATCCAAAAAAATTTCCTTAATGTCTTGAAGTGCCTGCGTCTACCTATTTTCTCTCCTAAGAATTTTTTGATACTTTTTCTTCTATAAAGCTTGTTGCAAAATGCTTATTTGGTCTAGTGTCATTGTATCATAATCAAATTTTGGAATAACAAACTCTTCATCTAGAGTGATATCTCCAGTGAATTACCTTTTCAACTTTTGAAGAGCTAGATCCTGAAACTGAGATTTCCAATGGTATAGTTGATGTGCTTGGCCTCTAAAGAACTTTTGTAGGAGAAGTGTTAGATGTTGGTAAAGTTACCAATGCATGGATGGCTTCCTACTCCTTTACCTTAGGTGTTTTCTCGCTATCTTCAGATTTTCTCTTATCTATTACAATGGCATGACTAGCACCTAGTCCTTGTGCTTTAGGTATAGAAGAATCTATCTTTCTTTCTTCTTGTTTTTTAGTAGTAATGTATTTTTCTTCTTCTCCAGTCTATCTCTGCCCAACTATGTCAACTTTTAAAAATGTATCAACCTTAGTAGATGTATCTACTACTATTTGAGTCAAAGTTTGTGCTTGAGTAATTAAAGGGATGGAAGAAGGTGGTTCTTGTGGATTCACCTTGTCCTTTTGATATATGTTACTACATTTTGGAGCTCAACTATACTAACCAAAATTGGATTATCACATAACTTGGCCTACAGTGTAGATTGCTCCAATATCTTCTTTAGGTATTCTATAGTCAAGGTATTGATTTTCAAAGCTAAAGGATTAGATACATCCTTTATAATAATGGTTTTAGTAGACTTCACTATGTCATGTGGGGGATTGACACTCGACACTTGTGTTTCCTGCACACTCTGTTCATCTTGTTGTTGTTCAATTGTTGCCTTGTCATTAGTTTTCTTTTCTATTTCCTCCCCCAATGTCTTATCTTCCTTACCATCCTTTTCTTTGTCATCGTAATCATTGTCATCCTCTTTGCTATCAAGTTTACCTTCAAAAGGATCAACTTCTCCTTGTTTAACAATGGTCAACCCATAGACAAGTTTCCATATTTGGGTTGATTTCTTTATTGCATCTTCAATATTATTTTGAAGTATGCTGAAAACTCTATATTTAGGTGTAAATGTAACTCTATATTTCTTAGTAGCCTTAGCAATCTTCCCTTTTGTCAGTTCTAGTATTACTTGGGCTAAAGTGGTTTCCCTTATTTATTTTTCCAAATTTAAATAATAGTGCCATTTTTGCCTAACTAATTCATATAGTTTTTTGGGTACTGAGTTGGAAAATTCTAATGGTGTTGTCTTAAATTTTGACATCATTGTATATAGGGCTTCTTCCACTAGATTCTTTTCTTCTTTCTTAAGATTCTCAAAATAGACATGCTTTAAACCAGACAAATCTGCACTATTCTTGACATTTTCACACAAATTTTCAATATCAGAGAGTGGTTTGTGACTTACCACTTTGAATTGGCTTGTATTATCCAATTTAGTCCTTTCTTCATCTGAATCTAGTTGTGCAACATATTTTCTTCTTTGTTTCTTTTGCACTTGGCCACCTTGCTCTATTTTCTTGGATTTCTCCTTGGCCTTCTATGTTGTGGCTTGTGTGCTAGCTCTGGTGGTAGGTTCTATTGTCTTAGCTTGGCTAGGTTTGATAGTTTTCTTTTCCTTAGCCACTAGCTATGTCTTAGCCTTTCTCTTCTTTGGCTCAACATGTGTGGGTGCTTCCTTAGCTTCTTCTTCATTGACACCTTATGTTTCCTCTTCTTCCTTATCATCTCCCATACCTTGATTCAATGCAAGAGGTCCTTGTGTTTGTTCTTGTTCTTCCTCTTCATCCTCTTCATCTCCTTCCTCTTCTTCCTCATCTACAACCTCACCAAATTTAGCCTTTAGCTTCTTTACTAGCTCATCTTTCTTCTTAGGTGTAGAGGCAATTTTCAACTCCATGGTAATCTTTGATTTACCATTTCATAGTTGCCAAATATCTTTTCATTTTTGTCAATTTCCTCTGCTAGGATTGTTGTGATGGCTATTGAGGCTTCATCAACATTATCTCACACCCAAGTGGCCTTAACCATCTAACCCTTGGTGTGGCAGCCTATACAAAGGTGTAATCAGCATCAACTAGAAAACATATATTATTGTAATGTTGCTCAACCAATGAAATAGGTATCCTCATTCTTTTCTTCATTGATTTCTTAAAATCTTCAAAATAACTTGTCATTAATGATTCAAAATTTTCTCCCATCTATTCAATAAACTCATTGGTCAGCACTTTTATTGACCTATTTGTTTTCCAACTTACTAAACCAAAGGAAGGAAATGTATTTTGCACAAAAAAGAATATACAAACAAGTATTGAACCAAATTTATATTGAGTACTCTTGGTCTTTCTAGTTGCTCCAAGATTTTCCATTAGTTGTTGTAGTTGAAGCTCAGCTAGATCATAAGTATGATCTTTCTTCACAATCTTATACCCAACATCCAAAAAAATATAGGGTATACTATTCAATTTTCTAGATTGATAGAATTTACAAGAAATTACCCTAACAACAAAGTTCAAAAATAGATCAACAATAGTGTCGATTGTCATGCCTCTCTTATTCCATTTAGATATGGTGCTATTCTCAATTACTTCCTTGGAATCACTCCTCAGAGTCTTGGGCCAATCTAGGTGGTAACCAGTAACCTTATAAATTATTCTTTTAGTAATCTTAATTGGTCCACCCTCTAGTGATAAAGATTCATCATGTATTTGACTCAACACAATCCTAATCTATTCAGTTTTAAATACACTATGAAAATCTAGGGCATGCATCAAACCCTTCTTTTCAATGATTTTATAATCTTCCTTCAGAATGCCATTTTCACATAACCTTTCATATGCTTCTCTAATTTCTAAGTCCCTAATGTTACCAATTTTGCAATTATAACATCTTCTTACATCTTGCACCTTTATAAAATTTGGCAGGATCATGGATAAAGTGCCAGAAGGATCTTGTTTGTAAGCTATGTTAGGAATGGCCTTAAATATAAGTTATTTGACTTCATTACTAACAAGCTAAACATTCAAAACCTCTTTCTGTTCTACATTCTTTGATCTAGATTCCATTTGTCAAACTAGGGTTTATGTAAAGTAAAACTATAGAGCTCGACTTGTAATAAATACCTTGTAAAATCCATAGATCTAGTGTGAGATCATTGTCAAATTCTCTACAAATACCTTGAACAAGTTTTTGAATCATCTTTTTCTCTGCCTGCTCTTTGCTCAAATTCAAAATGATGAAAAATGAGTGAAATCGATCATACATCCTTTGAAAAATCCTTGTATTTAATGATTAGCTCTTGTACAGTTGTAAACTCAACATCAACTTGATTTCAAAATTGCTCAACATCTATATATGTTTCCATCACTTGGCAGCTACTATATACTCAACATCAATAGCTAGTCTAGCAATTTGGTATCAACGACCATTCAAGTTGGCATACACAAAAAACATTTCATGCTCAGCAACATCATGAAAATTTTGAAGATTTAACATGAATTCACAACAACATCTTGCATCTTCATTCATGCTAATGTATTCCTTTTAGTACTAACTATCTCCCTTGGAACTGATGTATGATATAACACTTGTATATCAGTCTGGCATACCTCTTGTTTGTTTAGTTTGATGAGGTGTGATAACCTGACTCATTAGGTGAAGTGATCCCTTCTACATTTGATGTGGTGCAATAATTCTTCTTTTTCCATGTCTTGTTCATCTCATCTCTAATGTGTTCAACATCTGCCTTGCCTTTTCCTTTATCAAATTCACAACTTGGTGTCTTTGACCTAGTTGGACAATGCTTACTAATGTAAGAAATCTTCAAACAACTAAAACATGTAGTTTGACTCAACCATATTTTGTAGTTACCACTAAAGTGTTTTCTAATAAAATTCTTAGGGATATGTCCATATTTTTGACAATAGTGACAGCTATATCTTGTATTGTAATCCAAACTATAAAGGTTTCCATAAGTTCTTACCTTTGATGGCTTGTTTGATGACCACATGGATTTGGATCTACATTCAAAGGTGTTATGTCCATACCTCTAATAGTTGTAGCAATATCGTTCAAATCTTTGTTTTAGCATAGTCCTAGTTCTGCATTCATGTGTTTGATGACCTTGTTTGTTGCACTTATGACAATGAGTCATGTTCTTAGGCTTAACATTCTAATTTGATTTTTTGCTCCTACACACATTAGTAGTATGTCCTTTCTCACTAGAATTATGACAAGTAGGTTTGAAGTTCTTACCTTTGACGTTCCTCTCTTTAGTGACTTTGGATGATTCTCCTTCTTTAGTGCTTGTGTAGCCTAATCATGATGTATCTTTGCTAGATCTAGGAGATCTTAGTAATTGCTCAAAGTATTTGATGGCTTCATTGGGCTTGTTGAGACTTTTATAAAATTCCTTTCTCTTTTCAGTTCATTTTGTAACTTCAATGTGGTTATCTTAATGTCCTCAACATTTAGTTCATAGTTGGCATTCATCACTTGACTTAGAGTGTCCAATTGTATGTTGGAGATCTTTGTTAGCTTTGTTGACTTTTCTTCCAATCTATTTGCCAAAATTCTTTTGTCTTCTTCAATCATGGCTTTTTCTTTCATGGATTTCTTCTTTTGTTCAATCACCTCACATAGTAGTATAGCTTGTGATTCTTGCTCCAACTTGAGATTCCTAATTTCCTCGGCTTGGATTCTATTATTTTCCATTAGATCTATAACTGCTATATCAAATTCACTGGAGTTACCATCTACAAATAGCTTGGTGGTGTCTATCTCTTTGTATAGTATGTCATTCTCTGCAATAGCAATCTCTTTTCTTCTCTTCAAGGATTTCTTTAGTTCTTCTCTTGCTTCATTCAGTTGGTGTAGTATGAGATGTATTTGAATCTACTAGTTCTTAATTGCCTTTCCTAGCTTGTAGACTTCCATTTCAAGATCTTTCCTCTAAGCTACAAAGCTTCTCTTTTAGAGAACTTGGCTCTGATACCAATTGTTAGAATTACAAGTGGGAAGAAAGTAAACTTCTGAGAGGGGGAGTGAATTAGGAGTTTAAACATGGAGCCATAAAACTTTCACCATTCATACATGACATGCATAAATATACTGAAATACCATGTAAATCATATGCATCAATCATGTAAGCATGTAATCAAACACACACATAACACCAGATATGATTACCTAGAAACCCTCCAAGTGAGAAGGTAAAATTGGGGTGGGGATGACACCCATAAATCTTCACTACTGCAGCAATAAAGTGTATCCAATGAAGGTTACAATGGTTTGACCATGAATCATTATCTACCCTATGAAAGGCCTACCCTATTAAAGGCTTACAAAGACTATTAAGTCCCACCTTGTTACAAGATTTCAACACCTTTTTAGAAGTGTGCTTGGTTAGAGGAATTCAGTTTACAATTAAGCAAGCACCCTATTAATGGATTTCATAGAACCTATTAGGACTACTTTGTTAAGAGATTTAACTAAATCAGCTATTAAAATGTCTCAGTATAAATCTTTCTATTAGCACTTGCTTTCCTAATAATAGATCACCTCTATACAATCTTTGATTGATCCTTCATGATCTAATGTATCAATGTTGTATCCTTCTCTATCCTCTATTCTTCACTTAACTAATTTTTCAATTCACTCTTACTACTAAGTCACTTTGAATGCTCTATCAAACTATCTTTTTTTCTCTTACAATTGTATTATTCACCCCTTGTACACTATTCTAATCATTGTTAAGAGTTTAGGGCTTCATCCTCCTTAAGAAGAATCTAGTGGCTTAGGGTTATGTATGAATCTACAACAAAGATTCATCCATTTTATTGCTTAAACCTTCCCATTTTTTGATTGGCTACATGCAATTGCATAGGAAATTCACATAAATATTTATCCTTATCTTCAAAAGATCAAAATCTATACTTAAGTTAGTTCAAAAAAAGTTTATATAGTTATTTGTGCCATTACAAATAAATATGTCCAAACTGTGACTCAACATACGGAGTCCTTGATGCTTGGCATACATTGTATTTCTACTTCTAACTCAACACCTAAACTACTCGACATCTATTATTTACTTGACACTTGAATCACTCGACAAAGTCTATCTACTCGACACTTGAGTGACTCGGCATATGAGTGACTCAACACTCATTACAACTTGGAATGGTCTAATATTTACATGTTGTGCTTGGCATGTATTGCTAGTTTGATATGAACTAAGTAAATGGTTTAAGTGTGTTGACACTCACTTGTCAAAAAAAAATTGAGATCAACAAGATCACCTGTAAAAAATTGTCTTCTTGATCATTCTTGATTAGATGTCTCTTTTTTGTTTACTATCTTCTTTACTCTATTATGCTCTAACTGATTCTATAGTGTTGTCTCACTTCATAACTCCTTAGCCACCATGAATTCTCTTTTGGGCATGCAAACTTCTCTCTTTTCCCCTTCAACAGTCATAGAAAGTTTAGGGTTTTTCCTCCTTAAGAAGACTTTGGTGACTTAGGGTTAAGTAAGAATCTATGAGTAAGATTCATCCATTTTGCCACTTAATCTTCCCATTCCATTTTCTAATAGGCTACATGTAATTACATTGGAAATCCAACTTAAGTTTTTTCCTTATCTCCAAAATATTGTAATTCATCCTTAAGTCAGCTCAAAAATGGTATACATAGTTGTTTGTTCCAATTACAAACAAATATGTCAAAACTTTATTACTCAACACTTGAAGTTTTTGATGCTTAGAATACACTAATCTTTTTGTTGTGACTCAGCATCTGTATCACTTCACATCCACTATGAACTCAGCTCTTGAATCACTTGGCATACACTATGTGCTTGGCACTTGAATGACTCAGCACATGAGTGGCTCAACACTCACTGTGAACTCGGCATGGTCTATAATATACATGTTGTGCTTGGCATGTACTACTTGTTTGACATGAACTTAGTAAATAATTTAAGTGTGTTGACACTCACTTGTCAAAACCAATCTGAGATCAACAATCTCCCCCTTTTACATGAGTGTTGAAAACACTTGAGTATGTATTAATATCCTTAATCTCATGAGCATAACATATCTCTAGGTTGGCTTATATACAAAACTTCAAAATTTCAAAATTTTGTAATAACTTGTATACCTCAAAATTGGATAACTCCCCCTAAGTTGATGTGTCTATTCTATATCCAAAATTATATCCTCCTACTGAGTAAATATGCCTCAACTAATACTCTTTGACTTCATGTTGTTTTGTGCTTGCTCCCCCTTAGCTTAATCTGTCTATTCCTTTTCCTTGTTTATAATCTATCTTTTCTCTATCTTTTCCTTGTTTCTCTTATCTTATGTCTCCCTCTTTGCTTACTCTCCCTCATTTCTCACTCTCCTTATACCTCCCCAAAATTCTTATTCTCCCCCAAAATATTTCTCCCCCTTTTTGACACTTATGTTAATGGGCTATAAACTTATAGTGTGTTTATCTAGAAAATATTTATGGACATCCAATATTATCTTTAGAGTTGCATCCCAATTCTCACATGCTACATCCAAAGACTTTATTTGGATAGCTAGCTTAGCAACAAGGTCTACTAGACCATCTAGTGTAGAAAGATTTAGGTCTTTCTTCATTAGGGTTTCATCATATCCTAGTTCCTTATGAAAAATTTCCATATAGGGGGTCAAAGTGGTCTAGATGCTAATCAATTTGGCCCTTATCTCGGCCTCATCTATTGACAATGCAACTAAATAGCTCTAGGTTTGAAGCAATGTCCTAAAGTGCTTGTCACTCTCATTTGGATTCATAGGTAGTTTTGCACCTGATGAATTGATCTAATTTTCCAAGCTCAAGATGTGACTTCTAGTTTCTTTGGTGAAGAGTGTTGGATTGCATAATTTAGTGTACAATGAGAAGATGTTCTCAAGTACCTTCTTCACATCCTCAACCTTAGTTGCCAATGCAACTTGTGTTAGTGCTATATCACTTGATATCTTTTCATTTACTTTTCTTTGGAACTTATTTTTTGTTCATTCTAACAATTTTGCATTTGTGTCTAGGTTGGCATCACTAACCCATTCCACTATCTCATCTAGAGTTGGTAAACTAAATGCATCTAAAAAGATGTCTTTAATATCCTGTAATGCCTACTTCTACTTGTGCTCTCTTATAAGCATTTCTTGATGGTTCTTCCTTGCTAGGGCTTGTTGGAGTATTCCCATTTATTCTATGGTCATTGTATCATAGTCATACTTGGGAAAAATGATCTCCTCATCAAGGCTCACATCTCCATATTGTATGACTTCTTCTACCTTTGATGAAATCAGGCTCAACACTAAGATCTATAATGGAGTTTCATTTCTGCTCAACTTTTGAAACATTTGAGTGGAAGGAGTGCCAAATGATGGTAAGGTTACCAAGGCTTGCATGGAAACTTGCTTCTTCACCTTAGGTGTCAGTTATGTCTCTTTAGGCTTGTCTTGTTTTACAACAATGACTTGACTTGCACCTTTATCTTGTGTTATAGGTGGAGATGAGTCTATCTTACCCATTTCTTGGTGTTCTTGAGTTTCCAATGTATCTTTTGCAATTGCATCAACCTTATTTGATGTATCTTTTGGTATTTTGAGAAAAGGTTGTGCATGAGTTACTTGAGGGATGACAGAAGGTCATTCTTGTGGATTCACCTTTTCCCTTTTAGTATCAATCATTGTCTTTTGTAGTTCATCCACACTGACCAGTACAAGATTATCACAAAGTTTTTCCTATAGTGTGGACTAATCTAGGATCTTCTTGAGATCTTCCTCTATAAGGGGATTGATTTTCTATGCTATGACATTAGAAACATCCTTAACAGTTATTGTTTCAGTATTCTCATTTGTGACATGTTGAGGACTAATGCTTGGAAATTGTGTGTCTTGCACGCTCTATTCTTCATCTTAGTATTCTAGCTTAGCTTTTGCCTTGTCATCTATATTCATTTTTGCTCCTCCCTCAACTATGTCATGATTTTGAATATCTTCTTTATCATCATCCTTAATTATAGTTAACCCATATGTTACTTTCCGCATTTGTGTGGTCTTCTTAACTACATCTTCAATATCATTTTATAAAATTCTAAAGGCTTTGTATTTAGGTTCAAACCTAACTGTATATTTCTTGATAAGTAGGACATGATTTCCACAGCTAGTCAAATTGTGATGTGAATATCAGGATTTAACTGTGTGATTTTGAGTCAAACTCGATGACCCATGTTTCATGAGTAGTGATTCAACATGAATCCATCTCTCATGAGAATAAATGGAACACTTAGCACTCATTGGATCTAGGTGATGCTCACAGGGGTGAAGCACCGGGACTTCTCGGGAGGTCACCCATACCAGTACTACTCCAGCCTGAGCGCACTTAACTACGGAGTTTCTTCCATAGTTAAACCCAAAGCTTGCAACCCCATTTGCAAAACCTTCACCAAGTGTTGTGCCTTATGAACCATTCATTAGAAAGCCCCTTAAGCTCATCAATTGATAAGTAGGACATGATTTCCACAGCTAGTCAAATTGTGATGTGAATATCAGGATTTAACTGTGTGATTTTGAGTCAAACTCGATGACCCATGTTTCATGAGTAGTGATTCCATGTATATTTCTTCACAACCTTAGCAATTTGTACCTGAGTTAGTTTATGCATCACTTGTGCTAAAGATGTTTGCCTAATTTGTCTCTCCAAGTTCAAACAATAGTGTCATTTTTGGTCAATTTTGTCATATAGGCTTGTTGGCATTGAGTTGGAATTCTATAGTAGCATAGTTTAAACTTTTCCATCATGGCATATATGGCTTCCTCCACTTGATTCTTCTCCACTTTACCCAAATTATCAAAATCAACATGCATAAATCCTAACAAGTCTACACTATTCTTAACATTTTCACATAAATTTTCAAGATTTGATAGAGGGTTATGACTCACCACCTTAAATTGGTAATTATCATCTGACTCTATTTTCTCCTCATTAGATTCTACTTATGCCACATATTTCCTTCTTGGCTTTTTCTACACTTGACTTCCTTTCTCTATTGGTTTGGTATTTTCCTTAGACTTTTGAGTTGTTGCATGTGTACTAGCCCTTGTAATAGGTGTAGTGGGCTTAGCTTGGCTTGGTTTGACAATATTCTTTGCCCTTTTCATAGGTTGGTCTTTAGCCTTTCTCTTATTTTTTCTCTATGGGAGTAGGTGATTCCTTGGCTTCTTCTTCCTTGACACCTTCAGTGAGTTTAGTTTCTTCCTCTTCCTACTGGTCCTCTCCCATGCCTTGTGTCAAAGCTAGTGGTGCTTGCATTTGAGAATATTCTTCCTCTTCATCCTCTTCTTCTTCCTACTTGACAACCTCTTCAAATTTAGCTTTTACCATCTTCACCAGCTTATCCTTCTTCTTCATAACAAAAATTGTCTTCAATTCCATGGTAATTTTGGACTTTTCAAACTCATAGTTCCCAAATGCCTTTGCAGTTTTATCTACCTCTTCTGCAAGTAAAGTTGTTATGGTTGTAGAGGCTTCATTCACATTTATTTAATATCCTAAGGGTTTCAACCATCTCACCCTTGGTGTAGTAGCTTGTACAAAAGTATAGTTAGAATCCACTAGGAAACAAATGTCATCATAGTGTTTCTCTATTAGTGACACTCGTATTCTCAACCTCTTCTTCATTAACTTCTTGAAGTCCTCAAAGTAGCTTGTCATCACAGATTTAAAATTTTCTCTGAATTGTTCAATGTATTCACCAATTTGCACTGCTACTAATCTGTTGGTTTTCCATGTAACTATTCCAAATGTAGAGAATATGTTTTGCACATAAAAGAATATAAAAATCAAAATTGAACCAAATTTTCATTTTGCACACTTGATCTTTTTGATGGCTCTTAGGTTCTCAACCAATTGTTGCAGTTGTAGCTCTGCTAGGTCATATGTGTGATCTTTCTTAATAGTTTTATATCCCACATCCATAGCTATATAGGGCACACTATTTAATCTACTAGATTAGTAAAACTTGTGTGATATAACCCTCATAAAAAACTCTATCAAAGGATTAGTGATTGTGTTAATTGTCATACATCTCTTGTTCCATACAACTCTAGTGTTTATCTCAATCACCTCCTTTGAGTCACTTCCTAGTGTATTAAGCTAATCTAGGGTTGGGTAATCCATAAACCTATGGATTATCTTTTTAGTTATTTTGATAGGTCCATTATTTAGCCATAATGATCTATCATGAATTCGGATAAGCACTATCCTAATCCATTCTATCTTGAATACATAAGTAAAATCTAGGGCACGATTTAACCATTTCCTCTCTATAGTTTATAATTCTTCTTTCAACACACCATTATCATAGAGTCTATTGTATGCTTTCTTGATCTCCATGTCACCAATGCTACCAATTTTATAGTTATAGCATTTTCTGACATCTTGCACCATTAAAACATTGGGTGGTATCATGGATAACACACCTAAAGGGTCTTTCTTGTAAGAAATATCAAGAATAGCTTTGAAAATTAGTTGCTTAACTTCATTACTGACTAATTAAACATTCAAAACCTCCTTTTCCCTCTACATTTTTTGAACTAGATGTCATTTGTATAAAATTTGGGTTTACAAAAATATAAATTGCATAGCTCAACTCTTGATAAATAACTTATGAGATCAAATGAACTGGTGTAGAATTGCTACTTAGATCTTCTACTACTACTTTCAAATGGATTTCCATATTGTCATCTTCTCTCCTTGCTCTTTCTTGAATTTGAAATGATGTGAAATGAGCCAAGATTGATTAGATACCCTTTGAAAACCCTGCAATAAATGTTGAGTTCTTACATAGTTGTAAGCTCGACATCAACCAATTTTAGGCTCACTTAGCATCCATTAACATTCCATTCACTCGGCAACCACTATGAGCTTAGGATCAACTAGCCAATCTATTAGCTCAACATCTAGAATTTCACTTAGCACACATAGGAAATATTTTATGCTTAGCAGTAACATAAAAAACTTAAAGATTTTTCTTGAATTCCTAACAACATCTTGCATCTTTATTCATGCTAATGCAATCTTTTTAATACTAAATCCTTTAGAACTAATGTATGATATAACCTTATGAATGTCAATGCCACATATCTCTTGATTGCGTAGTTTGATGAGGTGTGATCACCTGATTCATTGGGTGAAGTGATCACTTCTTCATTTGATATGCTACAATCATAATTCTTCTTCCATGTCTTATTCATTTTATTTCTAATATTTTCAACATATGCCTTGCCTTTTCCTTTATCCAACTCACAACTTGGTGCCTTTGACCTTGTTGGAAAATACCTACTGATGTGACCAATCTTCAAATAGCTAAAGCATGTGGTTTGACTCAACCATCTCTTGTAGTCACCTCTCAAGTGTGTCCTAATACAATTCTCAAGAACATGTCCATGTTCTTGACAATAATGATAGCTATATCTTGTATTATAATCCCTGTTATAAGAGTTGACATTGTTCCTTTCCTTTGTTTTCTTATTTGATGACCACATGGGTTTGGATTTTTACTCAAAAGCTCTATGTCCATACTTCTAATAGTTGTAGCAATATCCTTCAAATCTTTGTGTGTGCATGGTCTTGGTTCTACATTCATGTGTCTGATAACCTTATTCATTGCAGTTATGGTAGTGAACCATGCTCTTATGTTTCACATTCTAATTTGAAGTCTTGCTCTTGCACACATTAGTAGTATGTCCTTTCTTACCACAATTATGACAAGTAGGTTAGGATTTCTTATCTTTTTTCTTTCTTTCTTCAACACTTTTGGATGACTCTCCTTCTTTAGTGCTTGTGTATCCTAGTCTGGATGTGTCATTATTGGATCTACGGGATCTCAATAATTGCTCAAAGTATTTGATGGCTTCATTTGGATTTTTGAAACTTTCAAAAAAATCCTTTTCCCTTTTTAGATCATTTTGCAGTTGTTCATTTTGCAACTTCAATGTAGTAATCTCAATGTCTTTGACATTTAATTCATAATTGGAATTGATCATTTGACTTAGAGTATCCAATTGCATGTTGGAGATCTTGGTTATCTCTATTGACTTCTCTTCCAATATGCTGGCCAAAACTCTTTTATCATATTCAATCATGGCTTTGTCTTCCATGGATTTCTTCTTCTATTCAGTCATCTCACATAGTAGTATGGCTTGCGATTCTTGCTCTAACTTGAGATGCCTAATTTCTTCAGCTTGGACTCTATTCTTTTCCATTAGATATGAAACTGCTCCATCAAATTTATTGGAGTCTCCATTTGCAAATAGTTTAGTAGTGTCTATCTCTTTATATTGTGTGACATTCTCTGCAATAGCAATTTCCTTCCTTCTCTTCAAGGATTTCTTTAGTTCTTCTCTTGCTTTAGTCAGTTGATGTATAATGAGATGTATTTCAATCTCCTAATTCTCAATAGTCTTTCCCAACTTTTAAACTTCCATTTAAACATCTTTCCCCAAAGCTACAAAGCTTCTCTTTCAAAGAACAAGGCTCTGATACCAATTGTTGGAATTACAATACGAAAGGTAAACTTTTGAGGGGGGGTGAATCAACAGTTTAAACTTGGACCCATAAAAAATTTCACAACACATCCATCTCATACATTCAATGTATAAAATGAAAAAAAATGAAAATCATATACATCTAAAATATGTAAGCAAGTAAACATTCACACACATATAACACCAGATATGATTACCTAGAAACCCTCCAAGTGAGAAGGTAAAAATGGGGTGGGGATGACAACTACAAATCTTCACTACTATAGTAATAAAGTGTATCCAATAAAGGTTACAATGTTTTGATCATGAGACATGATCTACCCTATTAAAGGATTATAAAGAATGTTAGCTCTCATACTATTATAGGATTTCAACACCTCATTAGAAGTGTGTCTTGCTTAAGGACTTTAACTCACAACTAAGTAAGAACCCTTATTATAGGATTTCAATACAACCTATTAGGACTACTCTGTTAAGAGATTTTGACTAAAATCACATGTTAAAATATCTTAGCATTGATCTTGTGGTTAGCACTTAATTGCTTGATAGCAGATCACCTCTAAACAATTTTCTTCTTGATCCTTCTTGATCAAATGTCTCTTTTTTGTATATTATCTTCTTTCCTCTTTTCTATTGTAACTAATTCTGCAATATTGTCTCACTTCATAACTCCTTAGCCACCATGAATTCTTTTTTTGTGCATGCAAACTTCTCTCTTCACGCCTTCAACATTCATAGAAAGTTTAGGGTTTGTCTTCCTTAAGAAGACTTTGGTGACATAGGGTTAGGTATGAATCTATGGTTGAGATTCATCCATTTTGCTGCTTAATCCTTCCCATTTTTAGATTGGATGCATGTAATTACATTGGGAATCCAACTTAAGATTCATCCTCATCTCCAAAATATCATAATTCATCCTTAAATCAGATCAAAAGTGGTTTACATAGTTTTTTGTGCCATTACAAAAAAAATGTCAAAATTGTCTTACTTGGCACTTGAAGTCTTTGATACTTGGACTACACTATTTTTTTTTGTTGTGACTCAACATCTATATCACTCAGCATCCACTGTGAACATGCCTCCTAAATCATTCAACATACACTGTCTACTCAGTATTTGAGTTACTTGGCACATGAGTGGCTCGACACTCACTATGATCTCGACATGTTCTATAATATACATGCTGTGCTCAGCATGTACTACTTGTTTGGTATGAACTAAGTAAATAACTTAAGTGTGTTGATACCCACTTGTCAAAACTAATTCAAAATCAACAATTAGGACAAGTATTTGCTAGGTATAAAAGATTTCCAAGTGAAATATCAACTAATAAAGAAGTATTATTGGTATTCAAAATAATAACCAATTGAAAGAGTATGGTAGTAGGCTTGGAATCAAGCATGCCAAACCTTTGAAAGCATGCCACTTTTTTTGAAAAATTAAAATCACATATAAATATTGAACAACCTCAATCCCAAGGAAATAGTGTAGATGGCCAAGATCTCTCATGTCAAAAATCTCCATCAATGTTCACTGAACACTTTGAATCATAGAGTGAGATCTATCTGTAAGGACCAAATCATCTACATACAATACGAAGATAAAATTATACCCCTCTTATTATTTCTCTCTTTCTATTGAGTATAAACTATGGGATTGGAATGACAATGAGTGAAACTAGAAGAGAGAGATAAAGAGTTCATCTTCTCCTACCAAGCCCCACAAACTTTCTCGAGGCCATATAATGAATGTTGGATACTACAAAAAACATAGAATTTCTAAAAAATCCCTATATTTGATCCATATATATTTCCTCATTAATATTTCTATGCAACAATGCACTCTCTACATCTATTTGAAAAATTCACCATCCTTATGATGTTACTGTATAATAAGTAAAATGATGTCGAGGCCAATTTTATGACATATGTATGTAGCTAGATCATTTTTGGTAAAGTTTATTGTTCATTTTATTGTACCTAATGTGATGATAGCTCTATAGGAATTTGTAATCAACCCAACTAATCAGCAAATAGACCAATTTAATTGGGTTATGACTTGTTTCTTTTTGAAAATATCTACAATGATATGTTTTTGTAAAATTTCTTGCAAACTCTGCCCATTTTTTGTGGTCTGCATTATTTTTGTGCAAGATCTTGAGGTAAATCACTTACAATAGGTTGAGTGAGTTTTATTATTTTATTATTTGGATTCTAGAATATCTATGCAGCTAGATCATTTTTGGTAAATCTAATTGTTCATTTTATTGTACCTATTATGATGATAGTTCTACAAGAATTTGTAATCAACCCAAGTACTCAACAACTAGACCAATTTAATTGGGTTATGGCTTGTTTCTTTCTAAAAATATATGCTATGATATGTTTTTGTAAAATTTCTTGCAAACTCTTCTCATTTTTTGTGTTTTGCATTGTTTTTTTGTAGGATCTTGAGGTAAGTCACTTAGTATGGGTTGAATGAGTTTTTTTTTTTTTTTTTGGATTCTGGAATAAGTATGCAGCTAGATTTTTTTGGTAAAGCTAATTGTTCATTTTATTATACCTAATTTGATGATAGTCTATAAGAATTTGTAATCAACCCAACTAATCAGCAATTAGACCAATTTATCCAAGTTATGGACTATTTCTTTCTAAAAACATTTGCTATGATATATTTTTGTAAAATTTCTTGCAAACTCTTTTTTGTGGCCTTCATTATTTTTTTGCAAGATCTTGAGGTAAGTCACTTAGCACGGGTTGAGTGAATTTTATTGTTTTATTATTTGGATTCTAGAATATGTATGTAGGTAGATCATTTTTGGTAAAGTTGATGGTTCATTTTATTGTACCTAATCTAATGATAGTTCTACAAGAATTTGTAATCAACCTAGCTAATCAACAAGTACACCAATTTCACTAGGTTATGGCTTGTTTCTTTCTAAAAATATCTACTATGATATGTTTTTGCAACATTTCTTGTGAACTCTACACAATTTTCATTGTCTTAATTATTTTTATGCAAGATCTTGAGGTAAGTCACTTAGCATGAGTTGAGTGAGTTTTATTGTTTTATTATTTGGATTCTAGAATATGTATGCAGCTAGATCATATATGTAATAAGCACCTTGAAAAAGATCTCTCCAAATATATAAAGAGATACATGTTCAGAAGGAAATATAAAGACATGCATGTTTAAAAGTAGAAGAAAAGAACATTTACATATTCACCTCTTCTCACCCTTGAAGAAAATCGCAGAGCAAGGGCACAACATGAAAATGAAATTGTAGATAAAGGGTATGGAAATGAAATGCAAAGATCATGAGGGACCAACAACCAAATGCACTAATCATAAGGGCCATGACAATATTCAAAGCTCTCCACCTCTTTCGTGCACAACTCTCTAAAATCAAAACAAATGGAAAATGATTTTTGTGTTTTCTTTTTATTTTTTTATGCTCACAAAGGCATCAAAATTATGACACCAATGTCAGTACTATGACAGTGTTAGGGACAATTATAAAAAAAAATATGAAAATGACCACAAATTAAAATGTTGTCACAAATTGCCATCGCAATTTCACTCCAAATGTTGTAGTGTTAAGAGTCATGAAGACTGTAAGCTAATAGTTTGATTATAATTTTAGTGAAATAATATAATATTGTAATGGAATGTATAAATATAATATCTTAAGTTGGTCCTATACTAAATTGGGAAAGCCTCAAGACCAACTCAATGATTAGATTTAGGGCTTGCTATAAAGGAAATATGTTTTCATTTGTTGTAATCATTAGTGAGATCATTTTTATGATATCCCAACTTGAGAGTAAGATCTAGTGTAGATATTGTAATATGAAAACTTACATGTGAATATATTTTGGATCACATAAGTGATTACTACAATTTAGGAATGGTAAGTTAACAAGGACCTATGTCTAGGAAATAAGTTGATATTGGACAATGTTAATGTACCATTGTATTATTCCATGAGTATAGTATTGAAGTATTTTAGACAGTGGATCCTTTTGTCTTCCTAAACAACTCCTAATATGGTAGGAACAACTCCTGATAAGGATTTAAAGTCTCCTAACAAGGATTGATACATACTAAATATTTCTCATTAAATCCTAACAAGTTCCATCCTTTCACAAGGAACATTTATATTAGTACATCATTTTGTGGCTAGCATCCCCATTGGGGTTTTTCATATGATCATGAGTTTCTATTACTAACAAACCTAATGTTATTTTGTATGGTGATCTTTCTAAGGTTGTCTCATCTATTATTGACATGTTTTGGAATTAATAAGTATATTGAGAGTTGTTTTAATTGCATAACTAATTCATCCACCCTAATTATCTTGGTAGACTTTACTTTCTAACAATTGGTACAAAAGCATAAAGTCCTTGAAGGAAAAAATTAACAATATAAGGAGATCTATGGAGTAGTTGAGGAAAGAAAGTCTAAAGTTTGATGAAGTTAACTATGAGAATCAGAAGGAAAACATAAAGATGCATTTTCTATGCATGGGTCTAGGTTATTTTTTATTAGTAAGAGGAAAAAGGATTTTATTGAAGAAGACAATCTTAAATTTGTGATTAAAATCAAAAAGATCTATTCATGTTCAATATGCTTGCAAAAGAAGCACTATTATCATCTTTACTTAGGTAAAATCTTTAAGACGTGCTCATGAAATTTTGATTTTTTTACAAGTTATGTTTAAAGGTGATGATCATGCTCAAAATGTTAGACTAAAAAATGAGATACACCTATATCAAGATGCTAAAATAATGGAAGTTGAACTCATAACAAGTTATTTTGGTAGAATAGTAGAAATTACTATAGGAATTGAGACTTATGGAGGAAATAAATCTAAAGATGAAGTTATATGGAAGATACTGAAGACTCTAACACCTACATAAAGATACAAAAAAAAATGATTGGATAGAGTATAATTCAAACAATAAACTTGTAAGACAACTTATAAACTTCAGTTTCGACATACAAATTTTAAATTTTTCAAAATCTGTCGAAGTGTTACACTAAGAAAGATGTGATATTGGAAAGTTTGATTCAAAGAGTGATGAAAATATGTTTCTTGTATATATTCATTGAAGAGTAAGGGATATAGATGTTTTAATCAAAGAAATAATCTACTATTGTTGAGAGAACAAGTGTGAGACTTGATGAGAAGTTTAGAATTGAGGAAAGGATACTTGATTATAATTTTGCTGAATTGCCTAATCCAAGGACTAACAAAGACAATGCTAATAAAGAATTATTTTATGAGAGTGACATTTATTTGGAGAATGAAATTTAGACAAAGGTACATAGATAAGAAAAAAGAGAAGAATCAAGATTGAAACCTATAGATGAAGTAAGAGTTGAAGTAGTGACACCTAACATAATTGTGATAAAGAATCACCCTAGTGATCAAATTATTGGTAGAAAAGACAGGTGATTTTGACAAGAAACAAGGTACAAGAATAACTATCTTTCATTTGTCATGTTGAACCTAAAATTATTGATGAAGTTGGTAAAGATGAATTTTGGATTAAATATATTAAAGAAGAACTAGAGTTGATTGAAAAGAACCATACATGGGAATTGGTTCCTATACCTGAGGATTAGAATGTTATTGAAACTAAGTGGGTTTTTGGAAAGAAAAGGAAAAAGATGAATGAACAATGTGAGATTGTGAGAAACAAATCAAGACTATTATGTAAAGGATATCCACAACAAGAAGGAATTTATTATGAGGAAATATTTGCACATATTTCTAGAATAAAGGAACTAAGATTGTTTTTGGCATGTGTGGGTAACAATAAATTTAAAGTGTATCAAATGGATGTAAAATTAGGTTTTCAAAATGGTGAATTTGAAGAAGTATAAATTGAGAAGACTGATACTTTTCTTTTGACAGATAAAGGGGATATGGTTTGCAAATTGAAGAAAACATTGTATGGATAAAAGAAGCATCTAGAGCCTAATATGAAAGATTGGATAAGTATACATGATAAGTTTGAAATTTCTATCTAAAAAAGATTGACAATGGATTACTAAATGTTGAGGCATTTGTGGATGACATAATCTTTGGAGGAGATAATGAAGCAAGTAAATCATTTGCACAATAGATGAAGAAGGAGTTTGAGATTATTATAATTGGTGAGATGAAGTCTTTCTTAGCATTGTAAGTTATTCAAAGAAAAAAATAGTATCTTGATATGAAAAGCTAAGTGTCTTAAAGAATTGTTAAAAAAATTTGGTTTAGAAAGTTTTAAACCTATTGAAAAACTTGTGGTGACTAGTCACAAATTGTTTGGAAAAGATCAAACCCCTACTCTTGAGTAGAGAAAGTATAGATCAATGATTGAATGATTACAATATTTTTCATATACTAGACTTGATATATATAGAGTAGTTGGAATTGTGGAAATATTTCAAGATGATCCTAAAGATTCATTGTTACCATTTTTATCACTATGCAAAAAATGGGTAGAAATATCGACTAGTCTTTTCTCTAGGGTAGTGCCCATATTTCACCTTATTATATTGGTTCATTAAATGGCATGCATACATGAGAGAGATACATAAATGATTAATCATGTTTCATCTCTTATATCCTTAAGTTTGACTAACCCTTTTATTCAAACATTTTATTTCTCATGCCTCAAGCCTTGTTAAAATTTTAAGTTGCAACCATGTGAAAGATTTGTTTGCACAATCATGAGTGGTTATGGCTTAAACTCCAAATTAGTGGTGAAAATGTGACATAGTCATTAGGTGGTTAATTTCATGTTCACATGGTCACAAAGATTCAAGCTAATTAGGGATTAAAAATGGTGATGCTATAAAATCTTTGTTCACACAAACATGGGTGGTTAAGCTTAATCATGGGTTTAAGTTACAAAACAATGTGTGCCCGGTTGTCTAATCATAAGGTTAAGGATCTAGTTAAATTTTTAAGCCATGAAAATAAACTAAGGAAGAAAGTAGTCAATGAAACAACCAATCACCCAATCACAAGATTAAATGCTAAGGTCAAGATAGAAGTTGTGAAGCAATGATTCCTATCTGATCACAAGGTCACCCAGAGTTAATAAGGACTCAAGGTTAAGGCTAAAAGTGTGTGATTCCTCTTTGTTTTTATGTTCATTAGGGGTTAAGACTAATCATGAGTTAATCTTGAAAAGTGGTAGAGAGATGAAACCTAGCATTGAATGCCCTATTTTGATCTTTGAGAGAGAGGATTGTGCAATCTTCCCCATCAACAAATCAAAGATAGATTAGTGGTCATTATTATGTCACTAACAAAAGAAGCAAGAAGGTTACCCAAAGTAAAATAAAAAGAAGCTGACATGTGTACTAGTAGGCCCCATTTTTCAATAGCACTTCATATGCCCTTTTTGTAGGATCATAATGATTGTATTGCAACATGAGGTTAAGGTTCTAATGAGGGGATGCCATTGTCACTTGGTCACAAGGGTTGATGGTTGAGTCAAGATATAGATTTTGAACCTACAATCTCATACCACTTCAATAAAATAGTCAACATTCAAAATTGGTGCAGTGTCACAGCTAGAATCTAGTAGTCACAAAATATGTTGTGAGGTTACAATGTGACCAATATTTTGTCCAGTCATATGATCACGATCAAGAATGAAGTTAAAGGTTTAACTATGGTGATAGAGTTATTGAGTTATGATCATAACATTGAGAGATCAGGGGTCTAATTCTAAAGTTGACTTTTTAACTATTATATTTGTGATCTCACTGGGCAGTCAGTTAAGAATTTAACCAAAGGTGGTAAGAAATGATAGGTTCAAGTTGCAAAGCTAAAATAAGAAAATAAAGATATGATCCTCGATAAAGCAAAGCCAAGAGATTGAGAAGAAGGATCAAATATTTCAAATGGCCCTAGAGAAGAAATGGGCATTAAGGGAGTAGTTGAAGATATCATGACTCTATCAGCTAATGTAGTTGAGGAATTTCATGATGAAAGGAAAAAAAGGAAAACATAATCAATTAAAGAAATCTTTTCACAAGTACCACTTGGAATTTTTCATTCCTAGTTTTACCCAAATAAAAATTGTAGAATGTAAATGTAAGATATAGTTTTTTGAAAATATCTATATTCTTCTAATACTTCTTTTACATGTTCCCTCACATCCAAAGCTTGTTGCAATCCCTCTCTATTTAAGGACTTCCAAGATGTGAACAAAGGAGGCTAGCATTTTGAAACTTTATGTAAAAATAGTGCTATCAAGATTCCTTAAGAAGCCTTCATGTTTATTTCTACAACTAACTTTACTTTATAGTCAATCTGGATGAATGTTTGTGGAACAATCTTTGAAATATAAATAAAGGAATAGTTCAATAGGCCTTCTTGTGTCTTTTTGTTGCTTAAATTACTAATTTGATATAGCTTTTGTGATTTATCTTAAACCCTTGAGTTTTGTCTTAGTTTTAACTACAAGAGAGGTTTGGAATATTCATATAGGTTGCGAGTCATGATGTTCTACTTTCTTTCAAGTTTTGTGGAATTATGAATGTTATTATTCCCTTTAGCATCTTTTCTAAAGTTTATCCTTCTTGTGAAATATTCATGTATGAGTTTCTTGAGATCAAGATTGTACTCATCTTAACTATTTAAGAAATCATTCTACCCCTTTCCCTCTCAAGTTTACTTTCATGTTTGAAGAAGAAAATAGGTGAAATATCTTCAAGAACCAACCTATAATCTAGAGATTCACTCCTAACCTTAGTACACCCACTACCCAGTAGTGTTTCCATGCTACTTGAAGTGACTGAATCTTAGAGTTTTAGTTTTTAGTCAAGGTGAAACTTATAGAGATAACAATTTTAGCATGCCTGGTGGGACTAAGAAAAGAGTTTCAGGTCTTTTC
The DNA here is from genome assembly GCA_028749045.1 of Cupressus sempervirens. NCBI lineage: Eukaryota > Viridiplantae > Streptophyta > Pinopsida > Cupressales > Cupressaceae > Cupressus > Cupressus sempervirens. The sequence goes on from CM053788.1 coordinate 323,726,475, forward strand.
TTCATGTTTTTTTATTTTTGTTTATGTGTACAATAGTTAATCAACTTGTTTAGAGGTAAAGAATACACACATCTGGTGACTCTAATTGTGGAAAGAAAGACAAGTGCATATAATTTATGAGCAGGGTACAGACAAGAAATAGTTCTACAAATTTTGAATGTTGAGATTTTTTCCCACCTAGAAGGAGAGGTAGAACATCAAAAATGAATCTAGGATACCCTTGTTCATACGAGAAGTGCCAAATCTACCCCTCCACCAGTAATCCCTATCATTGTTTTAGTTCCAATGAGAAGAGTTTTCCAAGCACCAATGGCAAGGCATTTCACTTTCATCCCTTTTAATCAAGGGATTCCACTACTTTTCACTCAACATCATGATATTCATCTTTTTAATCTATGGTATAAAAGGCTTGGTCATTTTAATTCTTATTATATATATCATTCATGCAAAAATCTAATATGGTTGAAGGATTGCCTAATATTGTTCCATCAAAGATTGTATGCACTAGGTGCATGAGTGGAAAAATGCATAGGGAGCCCTTTCCCCATTGTTCATCATGGAGGGTGTCTCATAAGTTGCAACTTATTCATAGTGATCTTTTAGGACCTATGGAGAACATCTACATCTAAGATTCAAAGTATGCTCTTTCTATTACAGATGGTTTTACTAAAATAATTTGGATCTATTTCTTACATAGTTAAGATCAAGTGCTTGATATATTTTTAGAGTTTCATATGTTTTTAGAAAGGCAATTAGATTCTAAAATAAAAATTGTTTGAACTAGTAATTTTACTAAATATGTTAACAATGCTTTTTATTCTTAGTTAAGATATTTTGGTATTAAACATCAACATACTATTCCTTATACACCACAAAAAATGGTGTCAAAGAAAGGAAGCATAGAACTATCATGGAAATGGCTAGATGTATATTACATGCTAAAAATGTGAACTAAAAGTTTTAGACTGAAGCTATGACTTGTGCCACTTATATTCTTAATATAAATTCTACTAAGACTTTGAGAGATTTAGCTCCTAGAGAAGCTTGGTCAGCAAGAAATACAAATCTACAACACAGAAGGGTATTTGGATCTCTTCCTTATGTTCATACACTCAAATAAAAAAGGCATAAATTAGATGATAAATCTTCTCCATTTATATTTGTTTGGTATGATAAAAAATACTGAAGGTTATAGAGTTTATAATCCTCTTACTAACAAAATACAAATTGCAAGATATATTTATATTGCAAAAATTGAAGTACATGATTGTTCCAAGGTTCTAGTTGATCAATTTTGTGGAAGTAAATGTTAAAAATAGGTAATACTTGGGGGGGGGGATGAATCAGTATTCTAATGACTTTTGCACACAACCGAATATTGTTAATTACGTTATAGCATGCATATGAAAATAAAAATCAATGATGGACAAAAAATAAATCCATACATAAAGAGAACTCATAACATCATATTTTGTTAACCAAAGAAACCTTGGCCAAGGGAAAACTCTAGTGGGGATGGTACCCACAAAATGATTCAGTAAACAAAAGAATTCAGTTAAGGCTATTGACCCTATTAGGATTCTATGAAGTACATATAGTGTCTTGATCCTTGTTAGAAAACTAGGCCCTATTAAAAGCCTCAAACCTATTAAGAGTTGCTTCAACCCTATTAGAAGTTAGTATTACAAGATGTATGCAAGATGAGCCAACTACCCAAACATGCAATTATACAATGTGGTTCTTATATACAAAAGGGATAGATACAAAAACCTCTTTACTACTATTATACTTCACATATATGTGATAATATGTTGCCCCACTTTTTCTTTCTAACTTTTTGGAAAAAGTGAGTTTTTGTGTAGTAGAAGTTATTGTAGTCCTTTCTTGGGTTTGAGTCTAAGTCTAAGTCCCAAAGGTTAGGTGATCTCTATTGGATTTTCCCATTTCACATTCTTTTTGCCTCTTGTTGGGTGGTGTAATCACCTAAAAATGGTCATCTAGACCATTAGCCCCCTTCTCAACATTTTGGCTAATTTAATTAATCATTTACCTAGACCAAATTGCTAATAATTAATTAATATGATTATAACCTATAGTTTGACTATACTATCCTAAGTTCATTATTTAATTGAAAGAACATGTCACCTTCTAATTAAATAAAAGACCCCATTATTCTAACCGACTTAAAATGCACACATTAAGTCTTTTTTCTATTTTGCAATTAAATTAAAAGGCTTTTTGAGACTTTTGTCTTATGTGGGAAGCCAACTTATATTCTATTGGTTGACTTGTGTGTGCCCATGGATCACTCTTCCTTTCAAACACAACTATTGATCATCCATATCTCCATCTTGATCTCTACCTTCTGTACAACTTTAAAAGGGAGAGAGCTTTCCCCCTCAAAGGATCCACATTCTTGAGTATTGTTATGCAACAGGTTTTCTAGTCAAATTCTTGAGAGTTTTTGTGGAGGACTTCTATCTCTTGTCTACATTTCTTTCATCCATGTCATTTTTTCATATGGCATCCTAGTTTAGTTGCATGTTAGTGTACTTCTTTTGAAATAGTTTAGATCACATAGTATAATTAGTATGGATGTAACACTTTTGTTTCCTTAGCTTAGTTACATTGTGCATTTCATCTTAGTTTACTCTCATTCTTACATAGCATATTCAAGAGTTTCTTTGACACTAGCATTCTTTCTCTTTCTCAAAGAATCTTCCATCTCATGGTTTACTAGTAAGGGCTATGTTTCTAGCACTCAACTGAGAGCTTCCTTTATGCTCATTTGTATGCCTCTTAAACTCCATGACTAGGGAGCTTTAAGCTACCATACAAGCTTTCCAATCTATGAAAAAACCTTGAATAGAAGGGTTTAGAGAAGTGCACTTTTCTTGGTGTACATTTTTTGGCATCCACCATTGGGTAGAACATTTAGTTTTGTTCTTCTTTTAGCTATATTTTAAACATTTTCTATATTCTATCCATAAAATAAATAAATTAAGTCACAGTTCTTGTGTGATATTTTTCTAGTATTGCACAACAATTCTCATAATTGCCAGGTGATACATTTTTTGGAAAATGTGTCGTATGAGCATACTGAACATTTTTGCCTCGATATAGGAACCTTTATTTTCTGGTTTAAGGAGAAATATCACACATGAAAGTTTTGTGGTGTAGCTATACTATGAAGTATTTCATGACAGGGATTTTCTTGTTGATTGGGGTGTTTTCAATCAGTTCTTAGTTTCTTCTTGTTGCTTGCTATTCGTGTTGAAGGTCTTTAACTATTTTTTAAATGAACATTTACAAATTTGTTTATTTATTTTTTGGAGCTAACCTATGGTGCTAACAGTTGTGTTTGCAAGTTTCCATCTTGAAAACCTTAACATTTCCTAAAAGAACACATGTCAACACTTCAAATGCATAAGGGCTACTAATGATTGTTTGCAGGGACACCCGACACATAAAAACCCAACTTACTTGCTTCTTGATTTCATGTGTGACATCTACTAGTTGTTCTTTTTTTTTGGCACATTAAACTTGTGATTGAGGTTCTTTGGTGATAGGAGAGTATTCTCTTCACCCTTGTAGTGAATTAGAGATCTTGACCCATCTTTGGATTTCAAAAGAAAGGGGGTAATTGAATCTTCTTGGCATGTTTGGGGGAAGCAATCGAGGTAGGAGAGTATGCTCTTCACCCTTGAGGTGAATCAAAAATCTTGACCCTTGAGAGTAGATCCATTTTGTGGTAGTTAGGATCCTTTAGAGGGCCTGCTTATGGACAACCTAAGAGGAATGACCCAAGTGAGGACAAGAAGATTACCCATCTCTTCCAACCCACTATAAACTCAAGGCTATCAAGGACACAAAACCTTGGTAGACATAGTGTTTGTCTTTGCTTAGTGTGATCACTTATGGGATTTTGACTATAGGGAGATCACTATGCAAGAACACTTAAGGTGCTCTTGTGATCATGAGGTATGTTACCCATTGCAAGGTTGGGTGTCCCTTAATTGGGTGTAAGAGGAACACTATGAATGGAAGCCCTATCTTTACATCCTAGGTTAGTATCCACCCTTTTCTACTGCTAAACTTCTTGGTGCAAGGATCAATCCTAGTGGACTACCCAAATCACCCCAAGACTTACACTCACCATATGTGTTCCCTTAGTTGTTCTTATGGAACTTCCATGAAAAAGCCAATATCTCTTGTGGGTAACCACTTGGTTTGAGGTGAAGGAGCATCAAGCGTGGGCCAAGTTTTTGAGTAATGAACTGTCACCTTAAGGTAGATTTCTTGGCTACTATTTTCAAATGTGTTGACCAATGTTAACATTCTTACACATCAAACAATCTTGGTAATATTGGTAGAAATGTTGTTATGATATAACAAGTACATGTTGGCAAGGTTTTTTTATCCCTTTTCAACTATTTAAGACATGTTAAAACACTTACTATTTGAAAACCTTGCTAATAACTGACATAAACTGAAAGCTTACACTGCTTGATCTAAAAAATCATTTGATTGTCAAAACTAAAACACAAATCTTGGATTCAAAACTGGTCTTTTGCACACAAACTAGCACTTTATCACCTGGTCTTTGGAGAAATATCGTGTGATAGTAATTTCTCAAAATTGTGTCTCCATTATGTTATAAAATATATTGCCTTTGCATACCAAGATCTATTGCCTCACTTTGTGCAAACTATCACTAAAGAGAATAGTATTACCTTACTACTGAAAACTATGTCACATGGCATTTTATGATGTCCTACTATCACCTAGTTTTTAAGAAAGTATCACCAAAAGTTATTTTCTATCAAAATAGAGTCTATGTTCTAATTTTTCTGATCTAGGGTCTCATTACTTTCATCCCCCAGGTCCTAGTTGCACATTTGTGTGTTAAGAAGTTGTCCTAGGTGGAAAAGATGGGTTTAGTCTGTCACATGTAAGTCTTGAAACATCATTGATAAATCACTTTTCAAGATCTAGTTACCATTCTATTTTAACTATTTTCTATTAAAATTCTTGCTCACTCACTAGTGCTATAAATTCTTGAGCATTGTTTGACAAGCACTCTATTATACTTTGACAAGTGACTAATCTTGATTGTAAGAGCTTCAAATCTAACTTACTATTCTTGTCCTATTAAACAAAGAAAAGTCCTTACATGTCGGTTACAACTAGATTTCAAGTTGGGATTAGTACTCATGCCCCTTTTGTCTTTAAATGATTATAAACCCCACAAAGACATCCTTGTGGATAGCCTTGTGTGGAAGACCCTAATCCTACTAAAATGTAAATAGCTAACATTAGGCATAATTCACTTTACAGTTTTGAAAACCTATTTGGTACACCTAATGAGACACCTAAGGGTGAGAACAATTTGGTCACCATGGTGCACCTCAATCAAGGCCAACATTGTTTAGAAGAACAAGCACATGAAAATTAAAGGATATTAGAAGCCATGTATGCTAGGGAGAAAGAACATCAACAAGCTAAAAACAATAACCATACCCACCATGAAGGGAGCAAGGGGACTTGCTCTTGAAATCCTTTTGATGGCAATGATGGAAAAAATACACCTCCAAGAACTCCTAGAGTCACCATGAGCACATGCCCTTCTCATGATGAAAGTGATGACGAAGTAACTAGCGAAGATGTTATAAAATTCCAACAAGATGACTTTGCTCAAAAACTGATGCTTAGAGCTTTAGAAGAAAATGAAGACCAATACTTCTAATACATGGTAGCAAGAGGACGGAAACTCCCTCAAGATTTTGATATATAGTGCATAATTCAAAAATGAGAACCCACTAAAGCTAAAACCTTAAGGGTAGAAATACAAGAATTGAGGAACAATTTGCATGATTGTAAACTTCAAAAGAAAAGCCCAAAACTTCATTTGTTGAATCAATATGTGCTCTTCCATTTGATAGGAGTCTCTACATGCTACCATTTCCTAAGGATATAGAGGTTCCTAAGTATGAAAAATATGATGGAAATGGTGATCCTTGTAATACCCCAAAATTGGCTCATTGCCATGATACCAATTTTGGTCTATTTCTGATTAATCATAAGTCCTATGTCACTAGGCAATTCTTATTCTGCTACTCGCTACTTGACTTAATTGTCAGATGTAGAAAACCCTAATTTTCATTCATCATGCTTATTATTTAATTCCTATAGTATTTACTCATATTAGTCACATTAAACTTATTGATTAATATTTAATTTAATTATTAAGTACTTATACTTTAATTAAATTAAATTATATCTTAAGGCTAATGTACTATGGAATTAAATTTATTTAATTTAATAAATAAGCCTATTTTAATTAACTAAACAAAATTATTTAATTAAATGGAGACTTATTTCTAATTAATTAAACAAATTTATTTAATTAAATGGGGAGTCATTCCTAATTAATTAAATGAAGTTATTTAATTAAATAAAAAAAGTGCCTCTAATTAATTAAATAGAATTATTTAATTAAATGAAAAAGGTAATTATGAGAGCATATCTCATTTTATTAAATTAAACATCTCTCCAAAATCTCTCTTCAGTTCAAAAAGGAAATTCCCAGATCACTGCTAATCAAATTAGAAGTGACCCAGATCACTTGCTTTTACACTAAAGTCTATCTGAGTTGACTGACTCTTACACTAAGATCTGAGCCAGTTAACTCCCTTTGATTTGGGAATCTTCCTTTATGAATAAACTTCATCTTCAATCTTGACCGTTAATTGAAATCAATCTCAAGCATTGATGGATTCTAGGAAAGTCTATATAAGAGATCCTCATTTCCTCATTACAAAGGTTGGAAATTGAATGGTATTGAATTGCTGTCGAATTGATTACTCATCTTATTCCACATTGCTATTATTTTAGATTCTCATCTAGCTTAATAATGCATACATTTAGCTTAATGTCTTTTATTTCTTAGATTAATTACTTGCATTTCATCTAGATTATTTGCATATCATATAGCTTAATTATATTCAAATCCTTCGTTCTTAGAAGGTTTGGTTGCCTACACCTCAAATCTGAGGACATTAATTAGGCAAATGCTTCTAGAAAGAAGGCAACAAGTCACTCTATCAGACCTCTTGGATAAACAACTCAATGTTTATTCCAGGATGATTCTATAGGTAATAACCATGTCAAAGTGTCTATGAGGTTCAAAGGCCCACAATTCACAGGTACATTTCTAGCGCCCACCGTGGGGCCCAAGAAAATCAATTTCTCAGGGCTTCTCTGCATTTTTTTAATCAACTTTTCAATTCTATGTCCATACAATTCCATACAGATTCATGAATCTTTGTACAAAACTATTTATTTTACGCGACGATCTAGAATCTTCGCATGAAAATTCTCTCTGAGTCGTGCGAGAAATTTCCTGAGCACACAAAATTTTGCCCGGAACTTGTTTCTTCATGCGGGCTGTAAAACAATCTCGTATGGGCTCTAAAATAATCTCACGCAGGCTGCAAACAATTTTGAATGGCTTGAACAGAGATTTTGCGCAAAATTCTATGATAGTAGTTTCAGTTTTTAGGATTATTTTTTGATCTTCAGCTTATTTGATTTTTCTAAAGTACTTTTCTTAATCTATTATTTGATTTCTTGTAGCTTAACCATTGTTTGCAGGGTGTATTGCTGATGATTCCTTTTTAAAACCCACTTGAAAATGGACTGATGGTTTGCTTGCAGGATGCTATCAACAATACGCTTGTCAAAGACAATATTTTCAAACCCACAAAATAATGTGTGTCTTTCTTTTCTATTTTCAAAATTAGTCTAATTAGGAGCTTGTGAACTTCCTAGGGTGCAAGTTAGAAGAATAGGGGAATATGCTCTTCACTTCTTGGAGGTCATGACCAAGAGTGAATAAGAAACCTAAATGCTTCCAAAAGATGGCATTCTGAAGAAGGCAAGCAGCTTGGTGGTTCTCCAACACTTATTCTCTTCTATGATAAGACAATGATTTCCAGACAATGATTTCCTTTAAGAGAATCAAAATCTTTAAGGAAGAATGAGTTTGGATTGATTAAGCCAAGTCGGTAATTAACTTGTTTGGCATGTTTGGGTAAGGAAATAAGGTAGAGGATTATTCTCTTTCCCCTTGAGTGAAATTAGAAACTCAGACCCTTAGATCTAAACCACCAGTCTGTGTCAATCCTTTAGAGGGCCTGCCAGAGTGATCCAACCTCTGAGAATGACCCAAGTGAGCACACTCCTTTCGTCAGAGATTCCAACTCACTATAATCAACATTCTTTGTAGAGTGAAAGACTCCAAAGCTGGATTAATTTCTTCCCCTTAATTCTTGATATCACATATCAAGGGGAAGCTCTGTTTGTGCACTAGTCGGTGTCGGCCCCTGGCTTGTTAAGCAAGTAGTGTGCACTTTCATATGCTAGTGTGGGCTACTGGTCTCAACTCCACTTGCAGAGTCACCAGGGATTAATTCAAATGGAAGCCAAGTAAAAACCTCCTAGTTAGAAACTACCCAGTTCACCTCTGAAAGGAGGCATAATCTTTGTGCAAGAAGGGGGAAGAATCTCTCCTATAGAACTCACTATAAACATGCTATTGGACATTTGAAGGTGGTATACGTGCTCATCTCCTGCCACAAGTGCACTTGTTCAATGTATACTATTGAGTCCTTTGAATATACCAAAAACATGGGTGCCCTCTAGGGGGTGACATGGCTATGTGAGGTACATGCATGCACATAAGATGTGGGACAAAGGTTTTGCCTTCTCTACAAATTTTTCTTTCTAGGGATAAAGCGTGTCTGTTATCGAGTCATCAACAAAGTCCGAACCATTTTACAACAAAAAAAAAGTCAAGATTCCACTATCCTGTTGAGTTGCCTTGTCCTTGGCAGGATTATTTTTGACTACTGCTTGCTTCCCATTGTCTTCTTTAAACACTTTGCTTGAATTTCAAACTTAAAACTTTGTCCAAACATCTTGTGAGGTCAATCTCGATGTCTGTCCAATTGAACTTGTCTCAAAAATCTGCCCAATCTGTCCAAAAGTCCAAAAACCTTGTCAAAATCAGTTACTGTTGTAAAATTGGTCTACCTTCTCACGTGAAATCATTTGGGTCTTGCACGAAATCATATGGTCCTCACACAAAATCATTTTGTTCTCACATGAAATTAAACTTCTATCATGAGTCTTCACACGATCCTATGAACTTTCTCACATGAAATTAAAACACTATCATTGACCTTCACACGGCCTATATAAATTTCTCACACAAGACTTTGTGTTGGCATTACCAATTTGGGTCTTTTTTAGCTATCTACGGCCTACACACTATCTTTTTCTATGTCCATTTATCACTCTCTTTTTGAAAATAGTCTTAAAATACTGACACTTCGCTTAGCTAAAGACTTGTGTCTTGTACTTTGACTAGTCTCGTCTCTTAAGTTACCTTTTGTCTTTGTTTCTTTATGCTTGTCACACTTTGTGTCACATTGGTCATAATCTTTGGCTATTCTAGCCTTTAAATCAGACCATTTGTGCCTTAGTGTACAACATTCTTTCTATTATCCTATCCTTTTTGAGACTCAGTCTTAGTGTAGTCCTTGTCTAGGTTCTAGCTTCCTGTCCTTGTCTATGACTGTCACAACCAGAAGCAGCAATGTGTTTTATCCTCTTAGACTTAGACATGGTCGTGCCAGGGGTCATAATCACAAAAAAAGTTTCTTACCTTTCATTACATAATGTATATCTAGTTCGGCTAGTGAGGCATCTTCATGATCCCCCTCACCTGCCATGTCACCTCGAACCCAACAAACATTTTCCATAAACCTGCAACAAGTTAGGAATCCTTTGTACCAAGAGGATACTGAGATAGGAAGAGGTCCTATGTTACCAAACACAATGTCTAATATTTTTTTTAGAGGACCTTTTGAAACATGACAAACTAAAACTGAACACGTTCCTATAATGATTAATTGTGAACTTGAACATAGTAGTCATAGTCAACATCAAGAACCACCTAGGAGTGACAAAGAGAAGGAGAAAGACTATGACACCAATGAGGAATGGGAAGAGGTGGAAATACTCCCTAAACACATAGCAAAATTTTGAAGAGACAAAAGCTTCCAAAAGGTCATGGGAATCCTACTCAACAAAGAGAAAGAAAAGTACTTTCTCAAACTTACCCAAGAGGGAGCTAAACTACCTTCTCATTTTAATGTGGAAACCATTATCATGCCTGAAGAAGAAATTGAGACTTCCAAACTCCAAAAACAACTGAAAATTATGCAAGACCAATTGGCATAGATGATGCATGTGAAAGAGAAACCCACAAAGACATATGCATTGGATGCTCTTTGTCCATTTCCATTTGACAAAAGTATAAACATGCCGCCTTTACCATGAGGTGTAGAGCTACCCAAATATGATAAGTACTTTGGTATGATTGATCCCCAAGATCACTTATGAGAATTTGGTGCTTTGTCTATGGAGTTTATACATGATCAAACCTACCTCATGCATTTATTCCCTAGAAGCCTAGGTGTTTAGGCTTTGGAGTGGTTCTCACATTTACCTCTTGGTATCAATACATTTGACAAAATTACCAATCTCTTTGTTCAGCAATATTCTCATAACATACAACACCCTATCAATATTTGAGATCTATGTAACCTTAAACAGAAGGTTGGTGAACCTTTTCTCACTTTCCTCCAAAGGTGGAGACAAGTATACACTAAGTATTCTCGTAATATCCTAGAAATGTAGAAGCTTGACATTTTCACTAATAACCTCTTACCTGATTTCGGGTATAGAGTCCAACTACAAGTTCCTCTTACCTTTGAAGACATGATTACATAGGCTATCCATATCAAATAATTTATGGTCAAGAAAGGTGAACTCACTCTTCAAAGAGACATAAAACAAGGTTCCACTTCCAACAGGGATAAAACCAAACATGTCAACAAGAATCGAGAAATTGTACATGATGGAGTTGTTGACAATGTCACACCCAAACCTGCTAAAGTGGCATTTAATCTCAAAGATGGCCTCAAAGCAACCAAAAATGTTGAGAAACCTCCCCCTGACAATAAGACATCTGGGAACAAACCGAGAAACTCGTGGGCAACACACCCTAAGCGAGAATACATACCTTTGGAGAACCCCTGGATGTGGTTTACAAAAAATTGCTACAACACAAGCTGATTTCACCAATGGATAACCCTCGTCCCTATGATCCACAACCACGTCCACCATGGTGGAATGAGACCTCATTTTTTGAGTATCACCAAAACAAGGGACACAAAACTAGCAATTGTATAAACTTGCACCATAAAGTCCAGGACATGATTGATGTTGGTGATCTTGTGGTAGATGGACATAACAAAAACTCAGATCACAAGGTGTTCAAAGAACCTTTCCCAGCTTATGGAAAAGGAGAGACTTTGAAACTACAACCCTACAATAAGGTCAACTATACATATTCCAATGATGACAATGTCATTCATATGGTTGAACCTATGGATTCTAAATATTGCAACATTATTACCATTAAGGGCAAGCAAGATAATGACAAACCCAAGACACCATTTGTCTTGAGGGGCCCTACTTCCAATGCAATGGATAATGTGCCTTCGCAACACTGTGCTAACACTGTTACTCGCTCTCACGCCAAGTTGGTGCTCAAAGGCCGTGCACCTCCTAATTTAGATCCTGAAGAACACAAAGACAAAGCCCTTACTAGTCCATCCGGTAAAGGTGCAAAACCCACAATGAACTTGACAGCAACCAGTTATAGTGTTCTCAATCAACTAAAACAAACTAATGCTCAAATTTCTATCTTTGAGCTACTTAAAATCTTGCCTGCTCACAATTAGATTCTGGATAAAGCCCTCACTAAGGCAAATGTTCCTCAAGATCTTGATCTTGAGCAATTTCAGACCATGGTAGGTCACCTAACCTCGCCATACCTTATGACTTTTTTTGAAGAAGATAACAACTCGCTGAGTCACCCACACAATCAACCTCTACACATTGAGGTTATGATCCATTAGACACATGTTCGTTGGGTACTCATTGATAATGGAACTGGCCTAGATATTGTCTATGCAACTCTTCTTAGACAATTGAATTATTCTGAGGACTCTATCAATCCTTGATGAAGGATCACTATCAAAGAATATGATGAAGTAGAATGAAAGTCTCTAGGCCTTGTGGTTTTACCCATTCATGTCAGTCCTATAGAGAGGGATGTCACCTGTCAAGTGCTTGACATTCCCTTGGCTTCCAACATTCTATTAGGATGGCCATGGATACATGAGATGCACGTTGTGCCATCTACATACCACCAATGCATCAAATTCCCATTTCATGGCTCTGAAGTTACTATTCCTGCCACTACTAGCTACACCTGCAATATGCTCAAAGCTGCTAAAATTTTCATCCCTTCTAACCATGAGTCCATTGGTTATCATGACAATAAGTTGAAACAAATTTTGCAATCATTCAAACTGAAAGAAACTGGCATGGAAGAGTATCACATTGAACTAGTGTTGTCATTGACATCTCTCCCAGAGTCTCCTTGATATTACAGGAGACCCTTAGAGGCAAAGAAGCCATTTGTGCTGACACCTCAAACCAAGTATTATGGCACTTTTGTCAAGGCTACAGTTCCCTTAGAAGATGAAAGTGAAAATAGAGCCATTGTTGCATGGCTTTACAAAGAAGAGGCTCCAATGGACCTAATAGAACAAGCTCGAGAAATTACTCCTGAGAAATATGGGCCTGGTCTTAGGCTTATGAAGCATTTTTGTTACAAGGGAACTGGCCCTATTGGGTGCAATAAAAATGGCTTAATTGATCCTATCAAAGAAAAAGCTTGAAGCAATAGTGATACAATTGGCCTAGGGTTTAAAAAGGTCGCTTTCCATTTGGGATCAAATAATTTCATCCCCAAACCTGAGAGTTCATTTGAAAATGAGTCACAAGCTGAGTCAGATACTCAAGAGGAAGAAATTGATGATGAGGATTCCTATCCTCATCCTATCCCTTATGATCTCACTAAATTCTTTGCTGAACCAGATGACTTTGTAACACATGTTAGCACTATGGATGATACTAGTGATTCTTCTGAGGAAAATACTGAGCAACTCAAATATCATTCAAAAAGGGAGAATCTAGCTAGTCATGCCATATTGAGTATTTGTGTAAGAACCCAGAAGCTAAAAGAGAGTATGTCCCTATCACTATTGGGGAGTTCTATAATCTCTCACCATGTAGCACCGATTCTCATGAATATGAGTTTGACTCTCTTTTAGAAGCTACTACCAATAAAGACATTGATCAAGTGCATGTCTATGAAAACCAAATCAAAGTGGGTGAAATTTCTAGGGTTAGGTCACATGGGTTTGATCCAACTAGTGTCCTAGAGTCATCACTTACTGACATTCGTATTCTGATGCATTTCAACACACCTGTGGATGAGGTTGTTGTAGGTCTCAAATTGCTGGTCCACGCACTTAATGACTATACTGTGAATGCAATTGAACCAGCCACTACTCTCTCACTCACACATCCCGAGCTTATATACTGGAACCCCAATGGATCTAATAAAGTCCCCACATTCTAGAATGACTATGCTCTTGCCTATTAACTAAACGCTATTGAACCTGTAATGTCTTCCACCAATGAGTAGAGTATCAACATGACTGAGTCCAACATCAAATATCTCAATCACACAATTAAAAAGAAAAAATGCAAGAGGTTCGATGGTGAAAACCACATTGTGGCAGTGTCAGATCCGAAAAAAGTAAAAACAAAAGACATATCCAAGGGTGAAAACCTCTCTGAGGCACCCACGGATTAGATATTTGATGTCCTTCCTAGTCACTTTTAGGAGAGATCATCAATGTTAATAGAGCCGACGTAGCCAATTAACCTGGGCACAGAAGAATATCCTCATATGATACATCTGGCACAGTCACTGTCACCTAAATAGAAGGAACAACTCATTGCTTTTTTCAAGGAAAAGAAAATAAATTTTGCCTCGACATACTCTGACATGCCAGGATTGGATCCTAAGTTTATCATGCATCATTTGTCCATAGCACTAGGCATCAAACCAGTTAAATAGAAGCTTCAAAAAATGCACCCTCACATTGCATTTCTCGTCAAAGCAGAATTGGAGAAACTTCTAAAGGCTAGTTTCATTCATGCAATTGATTATGTTGAATGGATATCCAATATTGTTTTGGTTTCCAAGCACGATAAATCTATCAAGGTTTGTATAGACTTTCATGATCTTAACTTGGCTTGTCCTAAGGATGACTTTTCACTCCCTAATATTGATATGATTGTAGACATGACGACTGGCTATGAAATGTACTCACTTATGGATGGTTTTTTTGGATACAATCAAATAAAAATTGCACTAGAAGATCAAGAGAAAATAGCTTTCACGTGTGCATGGGGAACCTTTTGTTGGAATGTGATGTCTTTTGGTTTGAATAATGCTGGTACTACATATCAGCAGGCTATTACTACAATTTTTCATGATATGATGCATAAGACCATGGAGGACTATCTTGATGATACCTTGGTCAAAAGTGCTAAATGCAATACTCATTTGCAAGATTTGGGACCCATCCTAGATCGTATGGAAAAATTTAGTCTTCGGATCAATTCTAAGAAATGCGCATTTCGTGTCACATCAGGGAAGTTGTTGGGATACATTATTTTTGCAAAAGGAATTGAAGTAGATTTGAAGAAAGTACAAGTGATAATGGACTTGCCACCACCTTGAAACATCAGTCAAATGAGAGGACTACAAGGAAGGCTTCAATCTACTCACAGGTTTATTTCACAATTGGCAGATAGATCACAACCCTTCACAAAGACCTTACACAAGGGTGTGAAATTAAATTGGAGCTAGGATTGTGAGCAAAGCTTAACACAAATCAAACAATATCTTGTCAATCCTCCAATTCTTATGCCTCCTATTCATGGGAAGCCTTTGCTTTTATACATTTTAGCCACTGAAACATCTCTGGGAATCCTGTTGGCTCAAGAAGATAAAGACAACAAAGAAAGAGCTATTTACTACTTGAGCCGAACACTGGTTTCTTATGAAAAGAACTATAGCATTATTGAGAAAGCTTGCTTGGCAGTTGTCTTTGCTTCCCAAAAGTTGAGACACTGCATGCTTGCCCACACTACACAACTTGTAACTAAAATAGATCCACTAAAGTACTTGCTCAGTAAGGTAGCTCTCATAAGAAGATTGGCTAAATAGGTCATAATACTCAGTGAGTTTGACATCCACTATGTTGAATGCAAAGCTATAAAGGGTCAAGCAATTGCAGACCAGTTGGCCGAGGCACCCATACAGAGTCTTCTACCAATGAACATTTATTTCCCAAATGAGTCAATTCTGACACACACACACCATACATGAGTTATGTTCTTCAATGGGTCCTTCACGCAACAAGGATCAGGTGCTAGATTACTCTTTATTACACCATAGAGATACTCATTGCCCAAAGCGTACAAGATTATGTTTCCTTGTACAAATAACATTGTTGAATATGAGGCTTTGGTCAATGGCATGAAAATTATAGCTAAATGGAGAGTGGATTAGTTAGACATCTTTGGTGACTCTCAGCTTGTTATCAACCAAGTAAATGATGTGTATCAAACAAAGGATGAGAAACTAATTCCTTACAAGCACATGGTTGATGAATTGAAGAATTTTTTTGCACACATCACCTTCCTGCAAGTTCCATGAGCAGATAATAAAGTGGTTGATGCCATGGCCACCCTGGTGTCCCTACTACAAATGCCTGAAAATGATCTCTGACATGAGTTTTTGGTGGAAGCATTACACTACCCAACCTATGATACCCCTAAGTCTAGGATGATCTATTCTATTATAGGGCAAGAATCATCTTGCTACCATCACATCTATTCCTACCTTTGTAATTAAACCATTCCGAAAGGTCTGACCCAGAATGAGAAACATTACCTAATCTGTAATGCTTCACATTATGTCATTATTGCTAATGATCTATTTAAGAGAGGTCTCGACAGAACACTCCTTAGGTGTTTAGAACCCGACGAGTCCAAATGCACACTAATTGACATTCACGAGGGAATTTGTGGATCTCATTCCAATGGCCTGACACTAGCCCGCAAACTCCTTCGTGCTAGTTATGGAGCAAGAAGCTATCAAGTATGCTAGGTCCTAAAAGTAGTGTCAACTACACGGGAATCTCATTCACACTCTAGACAGAGATCTAATTCCCTCTACTACAACATGGCCATTTCAACAATGGGCCTTTGACTTGGTGGGGTAGATTCACCCACCCTCTTCTAATGGACATAAGTTCATCATCACAGCTACAGATTATTTCATGAAATGGGTAGAGGCAGTACCTCTTATAGTTTTTGATGAAAAAACTATAGCACTTTTCATTACAAACTACATCATCTATAGATATGGTGTACCATCCTCAATCATTATTGACAATGGAGGAAAATTCAAAAAAAAAGACCTCAAGGAACTATGCAAGAAATTTAGAATCACAAAACATTGGTCTTCCATTTGTTACCCCCAAGCTAATGGCTAGGCTGAGGCATCCAATAAGAGGATCCTCAAAATTCTTCGTCGTACAGTCAAAAAATCAGGGAGAGACTGGCATCTCTAGATCAATCCAGCTTTGTGGGCATATAGGACAAGCATCAGAACTCCAACGAGCACAACTCCCTTTGCATTGGTATATGGGGCAGATGTTGTGCTTCTAATAGAGGTTGAGATTCCTACCTTGAGAATCTCTATGAAAGGCCTTATCACTGATGATGACTACAAGATAGCTTGGCTTCAAGAGCTTGTGTTATTGGATGAATGACTACAGGTGGCATGTGATCATCTATGAGCATATCAACAACGAATGCCTAGAATCTATAATTAGAGGGTCAGGCCATGTGACTTCCAGCTGGGTGATCTCATCTTGAGAGAAAACCCCAAGAATCAACAATAGCAAGTACAAAAAGGAAAGTTTGAACCAAACTGGCTTGGTCCATACATCATTATTGTAGTATATGGATTTGGCGCCTATCAGCTCTCCATAATCGAAGGAGAAGTGCTTAAGGAGACTATCAACACTCTCCACCTAAAGTGGTTTTACAGTTGATTTAATCTTAGCAAGCTCTCTGTACATATCTAAATGTCTTGAAAAAACTCTAAAAATCAAAAAAGGTCCTGAAAAAAATTGTTACCCTAGTGAAAACCTAGCAATAGGTGCATTGGTAACACCAAAAAAAGGTGAAAAATCTCTAAAAAAAATAAAATTAAAAAAAAAAAAAATACAAAAAAATTGAAAAACAAGAAAAGTGTCATTGGTGAAAACATGGAAACAAGCATCATGGTAGCAAAAAAAGAGAATCTTGCCAAGAAGGTGAAAACTTGGTAAATAGGCACCTCTTGTTCCCAATGCTCCATCCTACAACGCACCTTCTGGCTATTTTGTATAGTCGCTTTCATGCTTTCGCTTTTCTGCTTTTCCTACTTTCTACTCATGTATCCATGGATTGAGTCTTGTCACAACTCGGGGGCATTCCCCCTTTACTATCACTATTTTTGAGATTCTCCTCATAGAATCTCTTTTGCAACAGTCACCAGTGGTCCTCACTACGTCTGCCTACTGTTGCTAGTGTCACTCTTTTTGAGATTCTCCTCATAGAATCTCTTTCATGACAGTCACCAGTGGTCCTCATTGTGTTTGCCTACTATTGCTAGTGTCACTCTTTTTGAGATTCTCCTCATAGAATCTCTTTTGTGACAGTCACCAGTGGTCCTCATTGCATTTTCCTACTATTGCTAGTGTCACTCTTTTTGAGATTCTCCTTATAGAATCTCTTTTGTGATAGTCACCAGTAGTCCTCATTTTGTCTACCTATTGTCACCAGTGACACTCTTTCTAAGATTCTCCTCATAGAATCTCTTTTGCAACAGTCACTAGTGGTCCTCACTGCATTTGCCTACTATCGCTAGTGTCACTCTTTTCAAGATTCTCCTCATAGAATCTCTTTCATAATAGTCACCAATTGTTTCAGTTGTGTCTGCATATTGTTGCTACTGTCATGTATCCAGATTCTGTTATGGAAAATCTCTCTTGCATCGGTCATTGGTCATCCTAGCTGTGTCAGTCTACTATCGCTCAGTCCTTCTTAGGTTCTTCATCATGAAGATTCCTCTTTGACCTCAGTCACTAGTCATTTTGACTATGTCTACCTACTATCATCACCCTACTCAAGAGATTTCTTTCAAACATATTCTGGACACTGACACTTGACATCAATCCCAAAACATTGAACTCAAAAATGACATAATTGTTTGGATATGCTAAGCATTTTCTTTGTTTACTTTTTTTTCTTTATCATATCTCCTTGAGAAACTCAATGATGTCATCTTCGACTAGAGAAGAAATGACTGGGGGCATGATCTTTTTCTTTGCTTTCTGTTTGTGGTTTAGTTCCAATAAGTTGATCTATTCCTATAAAAGGGGTGTCAACTATAAGAGCCTCCATCTCATATTGGATGGCCATGTGTACCTCGACTCTTTTTATACAAATATGTCAATACTGTTGGTTCTTCTCTTTATTTATTGGAGTGAAATATTCATGCTATAGTAAATATTGATACTCGTCTTGATAAGTGAACGTACGGGTCACTGCGAGTATATCTAGCACACTTTTGTCTTAGGTTACAAATGCAAGGGTTGTTGCGGACAAAATAAATACTGAATAGTTAGCATAAGATTGATCTCCCATGTGTTTGGCATGTTTGTGTGCAAGCAACATTCAGGTCATCCTAGCATTTATGCTTTGATGCTTATGTTAACTTTCTATATTAAAAGGGACAAATGTTCTGGTCATTCTGGCTTCTTGTGCCTTGAATGCTTACATTTAATCCTAACAAACCTATAACATGTGTTAAATTCATATTCCCATGATTGCAATGTCAGTGGAAATTGTATAACATATGAGGTTTGTTCTATATCTAGTGATGATTAAATATCGAGGCTTGGTAACTAGACCTAGGGCTGCATTTAACATAGGCTTGCATTACATACTTCACTTGCATAAGCACACAATTTGATGGTCATTCTATTCCTACCCTTTGTGATGAAGGATTGGGGGCATCTCCACATATATTAGGTTCCTCCATGGCTGCATAAGCATTTGGTCCATTGATTTATGCTCCTCAATGGAATACCTGTCACTGTCAAGCAAAAACCATGCAACACTATGTGAGATGTCAGTCCATACATATGCATTCTATCCAAGTACAACATACATCTCATGTACATCAAAGTAAAGAAAAATAGACAATGACATGTACACAGGGATACTTGGCTCAAGATCTCATATATATATATATATGGGTCAATACAAAAATGGGCACTACTTGAGCGCAATCGATAAAAAATGATACATGTGGTGCTGGACACCAATCGATACATAGCTAGAGGTCAAAATCACAGTCAGACACAGAGCATCCTACTCTTTCCCATACCCTCGCCTCTAGGAGAAGCAGGAGCAGCAGGTGGTGGAGGTGGCAGTGGCATAGTTGGTCTGATAGGAGGTCGTGCACCTCTAGACTCTCGGTCATACTGAGAAAACTGTTGAACCTAAAGTGTCTCATCAGGTATTGCACTCATATATGAAACATAATAGTATGTTGCCCGAGCTGACTGGAAGCAGACCTCATCCTGTGCTAGCTCTAATCTCTGCTCTGTAGTCTCCACGTGCTCTCTCCATCGGTCTGTCTCCTGTTGTCTCTCCACCAGCTATACATCCTGGACTGCCACTGAAATCTGCAAGTCCCCCAACTACGGGGAGGCCTGATAGATCTGCTCTTGGTACCATTGTATTTTATCCTACGCCCTAGCTACCGACTGATCTGACATATCCTCATCTAGCATCTCTAATGCTTGCCACTGTGGAGGTGCCTGCGGCTATGGTGGCACCTACTACTATGGAGCCTCTTGTTGTGGAGCCTCCTCCTCTGTCTTCTACCTATGGCATTGATTCTATCCAGTCCCACTACCCTCGGCACCTAGGTTTGATCCCATCTGACATGGGGGAATCGACATCTATTGTACCCATCGCCAGACTCGTGGCTGCTACTGTGGCTGACCTACCGGCTATGGTTATGCCTGCTTCTACTGGGGCAGCTACCTCTGTCCCTGCCCTACCATCCCTAGTGGATCTATAAAATGTGGGAACAGATGGCTGATCAAAAATGCCTGATATGCAGGCATCATCCCGGCATCTACTACCTTTGGCAAGTAGTCCCACTGAACTCTAGCTAGGCTACAGATGTCTATCATGGATTGCCCTGGATCCATCCGTGGTGGCCATCCCTGCTCAACATCCTTTTGCAACCTAGCATACGCATAATACTCAGTAGAAATGTCCTAGGATTGGCCATACTGTTGCCATACTCATGAGATCACAAATCTCTTGATAATTGATGTTGTCTTGCCTACCAAAGGTCAAGAACTGAACATCCATAGTAGCTCTCTGGGGGCATCATCCCAGTCCTTTATCTCTCTCCAAGGTCACCATATAGTGGACACTAGGTCATCAAGATGTGTCTGCCAATGCTCAATCTTACCAAGGTAGACCTGGGTAATGTGCCCTCTATATCTGCATATATACAGTTCCATGGGCTCTCTGGCATCATCAAAAATTGGCTTGCATATGGGAAGATGCTCCTAGGCCCAGATCTGCAACACATATACTCTCACTGCCATGGTCTTCTTCTCATGGAAGATGACCTCGTGCATCTCATGAAAAATGTGAGCCAACATGCACTGACCCCACCCAAAGATCTCAGGTGCCTCCAACATCCTACGAAGCATGGAACCCTACCCACACTCCAAACCATGCTGTCCTTTATCAGGACATAAGAAGTAGCTCAAAAATATAGCCAGCACTGATGCTAGCCTGTCCGTGGGTTCATAAGTGTGCATTAGCTTATCCCAACTAATAGCCCTACCTGTAGCTCTCTCCCAAACATAATGGATATTGCCTCTATCCCTGCTTAGGGCACTATATCATAGATGACCTAGGCACCATGAAATGGGATCCTTAGAATCCTCCATATATCCTCCGGGGCGATCGTCATCTCACCCATCGACAAATGAAATGTGTTCATCTCCAAATGGAAATGCTCTACCAAAGCAGTCAATAAGCCGTGATTCACCATCACAGCTGGGATCCGACATAATGAAGACAAACCCAATCAGGCAATGTGTGCCTGATCAGCATCATTGAGACTCTGCAATAGCTCCCCATATGGTGGGTAATGAGACCTGAATGCAATGTCACCAAAAACCTCTTGCATGCACAAAAAAGAATCAACACAAAAAACAATCAGTATCAAGTCAAAACGATGAATCAAAACAAATTAAAATGCAATTTTTGAGCACGAAAATAAAATTTTTAAACATGACTGTCATGGGATTTCATGCAAAATTCATGAAATCTCATGCGAAGTTCTCCTAATTTTGCGTGAAAACATTCTTTCTTCATGAGAAGAATCATATCATCACACGAAAAAAGATCTGTTCGCATGAGAAACGAATTGCCTCCCGCAAAGAATCTCATTCTTCATGCAAAACCTAATGCTTCCCACGCGAAGATCCTCCCTGCCATGTGCGAAGAAATAGCACATCCTGTTTCTTCATGCAAAGAAAGAAGATCTTCAAGTGAAAAGAGATTGGTCTCGCATGAAGACTAATTAGGCACTCCTAAAACATGTTAAAACATGCAATAAATGACATCAAAATGCGTGAAAGTGAAAGTACAAAGGAAGGGAATCGATGACTCACCGATGGTCCGTAGTCTGCTAGCTAATTGTGTCATCTAGAGTGCTCAAATCAATGATATCTCACATTCACTGCCATGTCTCTCTTAGAGCTCAAATCAATAGAAGACAAAAAGCACAAATGAATTGAAAATGACCCCTTGGGCCCTTATATAGCTGTTGACCCAATTTTTCAAAGTGCTCAAATTTGCGCAAAAATCACACCTCTGGCTAATTTGATCATTCTGAATCCATATTCGAGATCGAATTTGAAATTTGACACACATAAGAGCCTCAAAAATGCATTTTAAAATTTTGGGTATCGATGCGATCGAATGCTTGTGCAGCCCAAATCTTTCTGATACTTTGTGATTCTTCGAATCCTTTCAACTCTACATTATCTTTGTTTTCACACTTGATTTTGGAAATAGTTAACTCAAGTCAACTATGGCTAAATCTAGTCAAATTTTGGTCAAACTTGGTCTTTCAGACCTCACAATTATCACATAACAGCTCTAAATTTTCTTTAGATCATTCTAATCTCTTCTCTTTTCTTTAGATCATTTTGATCTCTTCTACATTCTACTACATCTTAGATTTCTTCTATATCTATTGCTATATTGCTTCACATCTATTTTTGGTGTGTCATCTTTTGATTTTGCTCTCGAGGGGGTAGGATGATTACATCATTAAATACTTATTGCTTAGGGCATCTCATTCCCATCTTATATCCTCACCACTTGGGGCATCTCATCTCTCGGGGCATCTTGTTCTCTTCTATCTAGCATCTTTGCCATCTATCTTATCTTTTCATCAATTGATCAACCTTATAAAAACTCTTCTCAGAGTTCAATAGATAGGTATTGGGACAGTCTAAACCCCTACTCTTAAGGATCAAGCCTCTTTCTAGAGATGATTCTATGACTCATTATTGGATCTTGTTGTCTTTTATCAATCTTAGGTATCTAGGTGTTCTATCTGGATCCTTGAAGGTTAAGCTCCGTTTTGGAGATAATCTTCTAAATGCTTTCAATCTCGGGTATCTAGGTGTTCTATCTGGATCCTTGAAGGTTATGCTCCATTCTGGAGATAATCTTCTAAATTCTTTTAATCTCGGGTATCTAGGTGTTCTATTTGGATCCTTGAAGGTTAACCTCCATTCTGGAGATAATCTTCTAAATGCTTTCAATCTCGGGTATCTAGGTGTTCTACCGGGATCCTTGAAGGTTACACTCCATTCTAGAGATAATCTTCTAAATTCTTATCACTCTTGGGTATCTAGGTATTCTATCTAGATCCTTGAAGGTTATGCTCTATTCTGGAGATAGTCTTCTACATGCTTTCAATCTCAAGTATCTAGGTGTTCTATCTGGATCCTTGAAGGTTATGCTCCGTTCTAAAGATAATCTTCTAAATGCTTTCAATCTTGGGTATCTAGGTGTTCTATCTAGATCCTTAAAGGTTAAACTTTGTTCTGAAGAAACCTTTTAAATGCTTATCAATTTCAGGTATCTAGACGTTCTGTCTAGATCCTTAAAGATTACGCTCCTTTCTAGAGATAGTCTTTTAAATGCTATCAATCTTAGGTATCTAAGTGCTTTACTTGGATTCCTTAGGATTAAGCTGTGTTCTAGAGATGGTCCTTAAAATCTTATCAATTGGTCTCTGTGTCATCAGCTTCGGAACCAATCTCATCTTCGCATCACACTTTCTAATTTTTCTTTGAATTGAATGTGTTGCTCGCACATTCATTCAAAGAGGGGAAAAATGTAATATCCCAAAATTAGCTCATTGCCATGATACTAATTCTGGTCTATTTTTTATCAATCTTAAGTCCTATGTCACTAGGCAATTCTTATTCTGCTACTCGCTATTTGACTTAATTGTCAGATACAGAAAACCCTAATCTGCATTCATCATGCTTATTATTTAATTCCTATAATATTTACTCATATTAGTCACATTAAACCTATTGATTAATATTTAATTTAATTATTAAGTATTTATACTTTAATTTAATTAAATTATATCCTAAGACTAATGTACTATGGAATTAAATTTATTTAATTTAATAAATAGGCCTATTTTAATTAATTAAATGAAATTATTTAATTAAATGGAGACTTATTTCTAATTAATGAAACAAAGTTATTTAATTAAATGGGGAGTCATTCCTAATTAATTAAATGAAGTTATTTCATTTAATAAAAAAGGTAATTATGAGAGCATATCTCATTTTATTAAATTAAATATCTCTCCAAAATATCTGTTCAGCTCAAAAAGGAAATTCCCAGTTCACTATTGATCAAATTAGAAGTGACCCAGATCACTTGCTTTTACACTAAAGTCTATTTGACTTGACTGACTCTTACACTCAGATCTGAGCTAGTTAACTCCCTTTTATTTGGGAATCTTCCTTTATGACTGAACTTCATCTTCAATCTTATTGTTGATTGAAATCAATCTCAACCATTGATGGATTCTAGGAAAGTCTATTTAAGAGACCCTCATTTCCTCATTACAGAGGTTGGAAATTGAATAGTATTGAATTGGTGTTGAATTGAGTATTCATCTTATTCTACATTCCTATTATTTTAGATTCTCATCTAGCTTAATAATGCATATATTTAGCTCAATGTCTTTTATTTCTTAGATTAATTGCTTGCATTTCATCTAGATTATTTGCATTTCATATAGCTTAATTACATTCAAATCCTTCGTTCTTAGAAGGTCTGGTTGCCTACACCTCAAATCTGAGGACATTAATTTGGAAAATCCTTCTAGATAGAAGGCGACAGGTTGCTTTGTTGGACCTCTTGGATAAACAACTCAATGTTTATTCCAGGATGATTCTGTAGGTAATGACCATGTCGAAGTGTCTGTGAGGTTCAAAGGCCTACAATTCACAGGTACAATCCTCACGATCATGTGAGGAATTTTTATGTTCTTAGCATGGATTTTATGCATGAAGACACTTTTCTTATGCAATTATTTCCTAGAAGTCTAAGAGGGAAAGCTATGGAATGGTTCACCAAATCGAGTCCTCCTATTAAAACATTTGACGAGCTTGCAAAAAATTTTATCCAGCAGTACTCCTATAATATTCAACATCTCGTAATAGTGTTGGACTTATGCAATATCAAACAAAAACCAAGAGAACCCTTTGCAACATATCTTCAATGGTGGAGATCATTATATTCTCGCTATCCCTAGCAAGTTCCTGAGGCTGAAAAAATCAATATTTTTGTCAATATGCTCATATCAGAATTATACTTTGATTTAATGAAATAGTTATTCACATTCTTTAATGCCATGGTTGAGAGTGCATATTCTATTGAAGATGTTGCTATCAAAAGGGGTGATATTGTCATAAACAAATGCAAGAACAATAATGGAAATGGTAAAGACAAAGGTAAACATTGGAATAAAAATAATTATGGTGTTAGTGATGTAGTAGTGGACACTCCTAAGACCAAGGAACCTACATTTAATCTTTCTACTACCATCTATGCCACAAAGCCACAAGAAAATATGAAATCACAAGCACTTGAAAAGAGCTCTAAGTTTGCCAAGAAATGATGTATTTACACACCAATGGTTGAGCCCTATGAAGTGGTATTAGAAACTCTAATTGCAAACAAGTTGATTACTTTGCCAGATAATTCTTGAACCTATGACCCACCTGTCAAACCCCCATGGTGGAGAGAGGATCATATCTATAGTTATCACTAAAGCAAGGGTCACAATACTGAAAACTATTTTAAGCTCAAAGATATAATTCAAGATCTTATTAAGGAAGGAAAAGTTTTCACAGATGTTCTTGCCAAAAATATTGATCACAAAGCTTTTAAACAACCCTTACTAGAATATGAGAAGGGTGAAACCTCTAAAGCTTCTAAAAAGAATCATGATACCAAGATTAGCTATGCTTATGCTAACACAGACAATCCTAATGATGACAACCAATATGTAGATGAATGACACAAAGTTAACTTTAAAATGCACAATGTTCCTCAATAATATAATGACTCTAGACCTAAAGTGGTGCTCTAGTTGACCGATTTTTTTCCATCACAAAGTGAACCACTTAAAGTTGTTACTAGGGGGAAATCTAAGGTTGTTTTAAAAGTTTCCTAGGATCCTAAGAATGCTTCATCTTCTAAACAACCAACTACTTCTAGGATCTCCAACTATGACCTTGTAAGTCAATTACAATGTATCCTAGCTCAAATTTCTATTTTTGAGTTGTTAGAGTTATCTCCTTTGCACAAGGATATCCTTGAAAAGGCTTTACACTCTACCAAAATTCCCACAAATATTGATGCAGAATGATTCCAAGCTATGGTGAATCATATCTCTTCACCTCACCACCTCACCTTTTTCAAAGAAAGTAACTGAGCTCTTAGTCATCCCCACAACCTTGCTCTCCATGTCAAAGTCCAAATCTTCCATACTCACATTTGTTGACTCTTGATAGACAATGGTGTAGGGTTAAAAATTAATTCATTTAACATGATCCAATAGTTGGGCATGTTAGAATTTGTGATTGACCCTAGGCATAAGATCACTATAGAAGCCTATGATAAGGTTGAAAGACCTTCTAAGGGTCTAATAGTGCTACCAATCAAAGTTGGTCTAGTGGAGAAGGATATTATTTTTCAAGTCCTAGATACACCCCTTGCAAATAATTTGTTGTTGGGATGACCATAGATTCATGACATGAAAGTGGTGCCTTCTATGTACCATCAGTGCATTAAGTTCACTTTTAATGGTACTAAAATAGTTATCCCCACTAAAAACTCAATGTCCATCAACTCATTGTCTATTGCTAAAACATTGGTTCCACAGAATCACTCTAAAATGATGAGTGTTGGTATGGGTGAATATACTTTAGACTCTATTGCAGCCCTACCTATTTCCCCTCAGTCTTATGGGAAGCTGACTACCAAAAAGAAACTTTCAACATATTCCATGACTCTTTTTAGCACTTTTGTACAATCCTCAGTTCCCCTAGAAGCAGAAAAAGAAGAACAAGCTATTAAAGATTGGATATATAGGGGAGAGGAAGATGAAAAGTATATTATAGTAATCACTCCCATTTTTCCTAAATGATATGGAAAAGGATATAAGATTCTTGCAAACATGGGCTATCAAGGTCATGAGTACTTAACTCATAACAAAAAAGCTCTAGCTAAACCTTTAACTCATACTCAAGGTTGTGATGCTTGAGATACTACTAGCCTATGATTTGGGCTACAAGATAATTTACCATGATTTGCTCAAAATGCGTCCATATGTAGTGAATCAAAGGATGATGATTTTACCTTTATTGTTGCCACTTCACAAGATGAAGACTTTATACCCATAACTTATCTTCTTTAGGAAGAAGAAACATTCACTACCAATAATGATGATGAGGCTTCCACCTCTAGATAGCTAGAACAGGATGAAACTAACCTTGACAATTTAAATCGAGGATAGATTAGACAAAACATTGCCCTTCTAATTGCTAGAGATCAAAGTATAGAATCTCAAGTGTATGAATGGGAAATTTTATCAAGTGCCTCTTGTGAACTTGAGGTTGATGTCATTCACACTTATGCAATCCAATCAAATGTGATAGATGAGTCTAATATAGGGTCTGATGAGCTTGGCTCACAAAATACTTTAGTGGGCCACACTAGGCCCTCTAGGACTATTTCTGATCTAGATACCTTTGCAACATTCACTGTGGCCTCAACTTTGCATGACACTAGAGATGACTCTTTTCACATCAATAACCTTGGAGCTTCTACCTCACTCTCATTGATTCATCCCAATCTCATAGATTGGTACATTCAACATCAGAAACCAAAAATGCAATCTTTCTGAATTGACTATGAGATCACCTATCACCTAAATGCCATTGAACCTATCACTTCTTACACTAGTGAACCTGCAATTCACATGATAGAATCAGATATCAAGTATCTTAGTCGTAAAATAATAAAAAATAAAAAATCATTAGATGGCAAAAACCATATTGTGGTGGTATCTGAGCCTTAAAATAGTAAAATCAAGGATGTATCTAATGGTGAAAAACTCTTCAAGGCACTTATAGATGAGGTACTTGGTAGTCTACCAAGGTGTTTTCAAGACAGATCATCAGTTCTCATTGAGCCTATATAGCCAATCAACTTGGGGACAGAGGAATCTCCTAAAATCATTCATGTAGCCCAATCATTGTCAATTGAAGAAAAGGAACAATCTGCCCAATTCTTTGAAGAAAAAAAGATCAATTTTGCATGGACATACTGGAACATTCTTGGGCTTGACATAGATCTTATCATGCATCATTTGTCTATTTCTCTTGATATCAAGCCTATTAAAAAAAAAATGAGAAAGACGCATTCACATGTAGCTTTGTTGGTGAAGGCAGAATTGGGAAAACTCTTGACTGCAAATTTTATTATAGAAATTGACTATGCAAAATGGATCTCCAACATTGTACCTATATCCAAACATGATAAAACTATTTGAGTTTGTACTAATTTCAAAGACCTTAACAAAGCATGCCCCAAGGATGACTTTCCACTACCAAACATCGATATGATAGTGGACATGACTGTGGGTTATGAAATGTACTCCCTTATAGATGGGTTTTCTATGTATAATCAAATTAAGATAGCTCCAACTGATCAAGAGAAGACATCCTTCACATGTGCATGGGGTACTTTCTATTGGAACATCATGCCTTTTGGTCTCAAAAATTCCAGTGCTACCTACCTAAGAGCAATGACCACCATATTCCATGATATGATGCATAAAAATATGGAAGACTATGTTGATGACACATTGGAAAAATTTAGAGAAAGAGATACACATCTTGAAGACCTTAGTTTGATATTGGACCATATGTAACAATTCCAACCTAGGCTAAACCCAAAAAAGTGTGCCTTTGGTGTCACTTCTAGAACATTTCTAGGCTAGATTATCTTAGCAAAAGGTATTGAGGTTGATCCTGAAAAGGTCTAGGCTATCATGAATATGTTTCTTCCAAGAAATATCAGTCAACTTAGAAGTCTACAAGGACATCTACAATCCATAAGAAGGTTTATTTCTCAATTTTCACAAAGGTTCTACTCATTTTTGGAATGACGAGTGTCAACAAAGTCTAGATCAAATCACAGGATACTTGGGAAAACCTCTAGTTTTGATGCCACCTATTCTAGGAAAACCTTTGATCTTGTATATCTCAACTACAACTTTTTCTCTAGGAGTGCTATTAGCCCAAAGTGATGAGACTAGTAAAGTATGGGCTATATTAGTCAAACTTTGGTTTCTTATGAGATGAAATACACTAGCATTGAGAGATCCTATCTTGCAGTGGTCTTTTCTTCTCAAAAGCTTCGACATTACATGTTGGCACATATAGTTCACCTAGTTGCTAAAATTGATGCTTTAAAATATTTATTGAGAAAAGCTAAACATATTGGTCATCTAGCTAAATAGATGATGATTCTTTTAGAATTTCACAATTAGTATGTTGAATGTAAGGCCATCAAAGGAGAAGTTGTAGTTGACCAATTAGCTAATTTTCCACTAGAGGATACAATAGCCATACAAGATAAATTTCTAGATGCCTCAATTATGTACATCATTAAGAGAACTTGGAAAATGTTCTTTGATGGGTGTCATACACAAAATGGAGCTAGAGTAGGTATCTTATTTGTTTCCCCTCATGGATATATGATCCCCAGATCTTACAAAATCTTGTTCCATTGTACAAAAAACATGGTGGGATATGAGGCTTTAAAAAAGGGATCAAGATGGCTCTTGAAAGGAGAATAATTGAATTGCATATCTATAGAGATTCTTAACTTGTTATTAACCAAGTGAATAATGATTATCAAACAAAAGATGACAAGTTGATACCTTACAAAAGGTCGATAGATGCTCTAAGGAAATACTTCACTTTTGTGACATTTTACCAAATTCCTAGAGTAGAAAACAAAGTTGTTGATGCCATGGCCACTCTAGAATCTATTCTCTAACTACAAGAACTTGAATCCCAATTTGAGTTCCTAGTGGAAGAACTATGTTATCATGCCTATGATTCCTCTGATAATCAACTGATCTGCACTATTGTAGGTCACAATTCCTCCAATTATGCCACCATCTTCTCTTATTTGCATGATCAAATTGTTCCTGAGAACCTCACATGCAACCAAAAATTCCAATTCCCCCGCAATGCCTCACATTACATCTTGGTCTTTGGTGTCTTGTATAAAAAGGGTCTAGATGGAACATTGCTTAGATGTTTAGAGCTAGAAGAGTCTAAAAAGACACTTTTTCAAGTCCATGATGTCATTTGTGGGGCACATTATAATGGCCTTGCACTTGTTCAAAATCTACTTAGGGCAGGCTATTGTTGGAATTTACAAGTGGGAAGAATACTTCTGAGAGGGGGGGTGCATCAAAAGTAATAAACTATATCCTCTAAAACCTTTTAACTAAAATCAATACATGCATTTAACATCTCTAATTAACATAAAAGTAAAGACATGCATGAAAGTAGATAACACAAGATTTGATCATGCAAAAACCTCAAAAATGAGAAGGTAAAACTAGGGCGGTGATGACACCCACAACTTATCACTGCAACAATATGTAACTTGTCAAGGTTATAAAGTTTGACTATCAATAATGGTTTGCCCTATGAAAGGCCTTCCTTGTTAAAGGCTCTAAGACCCTATTAAAAGTGACCTATCTAAAGGATTTACAAACATTCAGTTGGAATGCCACCCTATTAAAGGATTTAACACCCTGTTAAAGGATTTACAATATGGTTGTTAAACCAACCTATCTTCATAGGATTTTCATTCTCCTAATACAATAGCTAGAAAGTATTGTAGAATGTGTTGACTTGATGACTTACAATCTTCAATTTCTAATTTTAGATCCTTTTTCTAGTCTAATCTGATCTAATCCTTCTTGATCTAATATAACTCTATTTGAAGTGTTCATGCCCTGTTATGATGTTCACTGATCTGCTGACTAATACTACAATGTTGTCCTTCTTCTAAGTCTTTTTAGCCATTTCACTTCCTTCAAAATCTGCTAGTATACACTCCTTGCATGTATTCCCTTCATGTATACTCTCTCTCATACTCTACTAAATTATGGGGTTTTGACCCCCTTAAAAAAATTTTATGACTTAGGGTTAGGTATGAATGTACAATTGAGATTTGTTCATTTTTTGAAGGCTCAAATCTATCTATTTTTTTGATTGGTTGCATGTTCTTTCCATTTTTCTAACTAGTTTTATGTTGATTGCATAAGAAATGTAATAGATTTGATCTTATCTTTTAGTCATTTGAGATTCATCATATGTCAGCTCAAAAATGGTTTAAATCTAAGTTTGTGAGGATACAAACTCTTATGCTAATTTTGTGTTACTCAACACCTATTGATTCTTGATGCTAAGCACAAATAGGGATTCTATCTTGCTCAGATCCTATAGTAATTTAGTCTTTCTTGGCTCCTATACTTTACTTGGAACATATACTGGCTTGGCATCAATTATCACTTAGCACTTGAAACTTGCTTGGTACTATCTATCTGCTCAACATTTGAATAACTTTGCACCTATTGAATTTATGGCTTGGCACATCCTGTAGCTTAGCATCTATGTTATACTCAAAATCAACTTAGAAATTTCGTAATAGTGTTTACACTCAATTGTCAACCAACATTTATTACTGGCCAACAATGCATGTTGATGTTGTTCGTTATTCCAAGTCTTATAAAAAATGTCAACTCCATGGTAACTTAATTCATGCTCTTGGACATGAGTTGATTCCTTCTGTGACATATTGGCCATTTCAACAATGGGCCTTTGACTTGGTAGGTAGAATTCACCCAATTTTATCTAGTGGTCACAAGTTCATCATTACATCAATTGAGTATTTCAAAAAATGGTTTGAAGTTGTGCCATTATCTATTGCTATAGGAAAACATGTTGCCTTGTTTATACTAAATCACATCATTTTTTGGTATGGTATTCCTTCCTCTATTATCACTAATAATGGATGACAATTCAAAAATAAGGACCTAAGGTAGCTATGCAAGAAGTTTTGGATCAAACAACACTGGTCTTCTATTTATTACCCTCAAGGGAATGGCCAAGTAGAGGCCTCCAACAAAAAATTGCTGAAAATCGTGCATCACATAGTTAATAAGTTTGGGAGAGATTGGCACCTACAAATAAATCTAGCACTTTGGGCCTATAGAACTACCATCCGTATCCTACAAGGGCCATGCCCTTTTCTTTAGTCTATGACTTTGAGGTTATTCTCCCATTAGAAGTAGAGATCCCCTCCTTACGAGTCTCTTTGCATGGGTTGATAACTGATGAAGACCATATAGCTATGTGAATACAAGAATTAGAGCCTCTTGATGACCATCATAAGGCAAGATCACATGAGGGCTTATCAGAAGTGCATGTCTACCAATATAACAAGAAGGTTTATCCATGTGAGTTTCAAGTTGGTGACTTCATGCTTAGAGAAAATCTGAAAAATCAATAGCATAGAGAGTAGAAGGGAAAGTTCAAACCTAATTGGTTAGGCCCATACATTATCACAATAGCATTTGGGTCTGGTACTTATCAGCTATCTACTCTTGAAGGTAAAGAACTTGTAGAGCCTATGTCCTACACTTAAAGAAGTTATATGCTTAAAGGCTTACTGCTCATCTATCTTGTACATATCTATGATCTTAAAAGAATCCTAAAAAGTGAAAATTGTCCTGAAAAAACAATCATCTTAGTGAAAACCTAGCAATAGGTGCTTTGATGTATCACCAAAAAAATTTAAAAATTTGAATAAATACAAAAAGAATTAAAAAAAAGTCTTGAAAATTTTTACCAAGAGGTGAAAACCTGGAAAAAGGTACTACTTGAGACCCTTCAACTTATGTCTATCTATCTCAATCACCCATTTTGCTACACATTTCCTAGCTTGGGATTGTTTCTTGTCCTCATCTTGGGGGCATAGCTGCTTAGTCTATTAAGGTATCCTTGTGCATTAGGGTTTCATTAGTAACTCACAAAATAGTGTTTCTCAACACTACTCCCCCAACTCGACATCAAGTGCTTCTCAACACTTTTCAGATAGTTTAGCTACAATCTAGGGTGCTATGATATTTCTTTCTATTAGAATCAAGTCTTGAAGAAATGGGCAAGTGACTGACACACACACTTAAAAAATTAAATGACTGAGATATGTTGATTTTTATCTACTTTGTGTGTTTTCTATGATGATTTCTTTGCTATATGTTCCCTCCCCAATAGTCTTTCAAGGATGTCATGGTCTAGAAGACTGGGGGCATGGAGCATGTTTTCTTGATTTCTTCTTGTGGGTATACTTTATTTGTCTATAGTGTTTAAAGAATTCATGCTTTTCCTATTTGACACTTTGAGTTATAAACATATCATAGTCCAACTGCATAGTCATCTTGACCTATTTGTCTTTGATGCATAGGTTAGATTCTCACATTTCTACTTGACATAGATCATATTCATATCCTCATAGTTATACTAGTGATGATTGTATGATCTCATGATGTCCCTAATCAATGATCAATGATGAAATAAGAGTCTAAATGTTATGCATCCCTTGCTGCTAAAACCACTTTGCATGTTAGCTTGCATTATAGGTTCATTTATAGCTTAATCTTTCACATGGAGAAATCTCTCTCTTTATCTTTTTTGGACATGTTAGCTAACTTCTTTTGCATTTTTTTTTCTTTACCATGTCTTGATCTTTCACCTCATCCTTTGATATCTTTTCATCACAAGGGGTTAATCTAAACATCCCATTCAATCTATCCAAGTGTCACATATTTTCATAAACATAAGTCTATATCATACACATGAGAGGTAAAAACATCATACATAAGAGAGATACATAAGCATATACACCTAACTCTCAAAACAACACATACATGAGAAACAGAAAATAAAACATCACATGAAAACTAAAAATGCTAAAAATGTCCATTTTGAGATAAGTACACAACATTGCCAATAAAATCCAATATCTCATATATATATATATATATATATATATATATATATATATATATATATATATCAATGTGTCATGGTACATATACAATGAATGAGATCCAAAATCT
The DNA here is from genome assembly GCA_028749045.1 of Cupressus sempervirens. Lineage (NCBI taxonomy): Eukaryota > Viridiplantae > Streptophyta > Pinopsida > Cupressales > Cupressaceae > Cupressus > Cupressus sempervirens. Next base: position 323,760,517 of record CM053788.1, read on the forward strand.
AGATATCTATCTCAAAAATATATAGAGTACAATCAAAACTATCATAATCAGCCTATGATAGGCTGCCACCCTCTGTAGCTAGTGGTGGCCCTCATGGAGGAGCCTATCTCCTATCCAGTGGCTGTACCACACCCTCTAATCTACCCACCACTCTAAGTAGTCTGGAAGTCCCTCCCCTAGTGCCACTACACCCTTGTAGGCAGCATAATAGTATGCAACATGTACACCATGATGTGTTGCCTCTTGCCTTATAGCATCTCACTCCCTCCAGACCTCATCCCCTTGTGCTTGTTCATCTATGAGCTCCTAATCTTGAACCACAATCATAACTTGAGTTGTCTAGAGCTCTGCCTCCAAAGCATAGATCCTCACATCTTGCTCATCATCCCCCCTCACTAGTTGCTCTTCCTGTGCCTCTACTCTCCTTGCTTGCCACTACCTTAGTAGCACCTCCTCCTCCTCCATCTCTCTTCTGGCCTGTGCTTGCATCCTCCTCATCCCTAATTAGGACCCATATACAATCTTCATCCATCTACCACCTACACCTCCACCTCCACCACCTCTATGTTCCCCTACTATGGGTAGTGCATCAGACTCCATAAACTACAAGAATAGCTTCCTTCGTCTCTCATATAGATATGTTAGATATGCTCCTACATTTTCTATATCTAGGTGACAATCCCAAGGACTCCACACTAGATTTTTTGTATCCCACACCATTGTCTGATAATCCAACATTAGCAACCATCCATGTGCCTCATTAGAATGCATCTGAGCATAGGTGGTGGTCTCCTCTGATATCACCTGTTGCTTTGAAAGTTGTCACCATACCTAGCTAATCACAAACTGCTCCATGACATCTGAGCTCCTACCCACCAATGGCCTACTATATCTCATATAATCCAACTCCCACACATCAGACCATCTCTAGCAATCTTAGTAAGGCCACCATGTGAATGCTATCATATCATCAAAAACCTACTGGTAATAGGTCACATCCTCACTATGAGTCTGTGGGATAAATCCTCTATACCCAAAAATATACAATTGGCTTTGCTCTTATGGCTACACCCATGGATGAATCACAAAAATGTGCTCCCAAGCCCAAATCTATGCCAACACTACTCCACATGCCCATGAATAGCCCTCATGATAAACCACCTCATGAAGCTCATGATACATCTCAGCCAATATCGCTAGTCCCATATCATCCTACATGGTTGTTCAATCAAATTTATCACCAATTGACCCCATCCTAGTGGGAGACCCTTTTGGCCCATGTTTGTCACCAAGGCTTGAGCTACGAATGAATATAGCAAGCTGGGAAGAGGTTAATCTACTCCATACTCAACAATCAATCGCTCCCAACCCAAATGGCAGTCTAGGATGGTGACATCATGGAACAACTATTACATCATGGCCCTCCCCTCCATTAGGGTTTGATTATAGTACGCCTATGACATAATGAAGCTTAACTTTAGTATCCCTCACATCAATATTAGAACTTTCAAAACATGACAAGAATAATAAAATGTGAAACTTACTAGATCACCATAGCATGGCACTCAAAGAATGTAATACACATCCTCTAATGTGATTGAGGCCTCTCCAGTCAATAAGTGGAAGGTGTTATGCTCACTATGCCATCGCTCAGCCAATGTGGTTAGCAGCCCATGGTTCAACCTAATATGGGGCATCTATATGACCCATCACAAACCCATGGTAGATATGGTGGCATGCTCATCATCTATCAAATACCCTACAACACACAACCCTGCCACTTTGGGGGCTTAGATGAGTAGCACTAGAAATACCTCCTGTAAACACATGACATGAACACATCAGTAATGCATCATAAACTTCATCATAACACAAAAAATCAATAAAAACATGCTTAAAACCATATGTGTGATACTTTTTCCTATTGTAGGCAATACAATATGCTGGAAAGATATTGTGTGATACTTTTTATAAAGTTGTGTGATACAATTCTATCATGCAATATTTCACACTGGTGCAAATGAAAAATGGGTATGTCCCACACAATAGACTATAAAACATACATGTGATATATTTTGTAACAAAATGTATCACGCGATATTTGGTAAAGTACTCATGCAATACTTTTCAAATATTGCTTGATATTTTATGTTAAAACCTAAAAACATGCAAAAAACACCAAAAAGCTCAAATAAAAGACAAAAAAAGAGGTCACTTACCAGTGCCCCATAGTGCTCTAGTAAGTTGTGCAACCAACTACACTCAAAATGATGTCAGTGAAGTGAAATCTTCGCTAAGGTCATGATGCTCTCTAGACCACTCACAAGTTCTCACAAAATCACAAAAGATAAATTATTTTGAAAATTATACTTGGGCCCCTTTTATAGCTTCCAACCTCATTTTGATCTAATTTTCAAACTCCTCAAAATTATAAAAAAATCGCATCCCTAGCTAATTTCAACATCTTGGATAAATCTAAGTTTGTCTTGATGGTCAAAATTGTATTTTAAAAATTCTACCTTTGTCTAAGTAGTTAGTTGACTTTTTGAGGTCTAATCTCTGAATAATCACTGGGGCATCTTCATTTCTTCATGTCTTCATTACTTCTATGCTTTATATCTACTCAAATTCACCCTTTCATGCCTAAAATCATCTTTCTACTCGATTTGACCTAATTTTTATGATATGTTCTTTGTGGTCAATTCTAGTCAAATTGGGGCATTCTGTCACTCTTTAATAATCATTCTTTGGTTTTACTCATATATCTATCATCTTGGACTTTTCTATATTCCAATTTTATCATATCTCACTCATTTCTATATTCCCCTTACCTCATTTCAGTTTTGATCCTGAGGGGGCAGAAATACTCTATCATCGCTTGCTACAACTATCTATTTCTTAGGAGCATTTGTTTGATCCTTTCACTTGCTCTTGATCTATTTTGCTTTGGTAGGTGTTAGAATTCTTCTTCAATTCTAACATCATCTTTTTCCTAGTGTTTAGTACTACCACTATTAGGCTATACATTCAAGATTTGCTATCTCTTTCTGCATTTTGTTCTTCAGAATCATATATCTATATCTATTGTTGCCTACTTGGCTTCTATTTTCTTTGACATAATGTGTTCCCAAATCAATCACACATTAGTCAAAGAGGAGAAAATGTAATCATCTAAAAATGGTCATCTAGACCATTAGCCCCCTTCTCATCATTTTGGCTAATTTAATTAATCATTTACCTAGATCAAATTGCTAATAATCAATTAATTTAATTATAACCTATAGTTTGACTATGCCATCCTAAGTTCATTATTTAATTAAAAGAAGATGTCCCATTCTAATTAAATAAAAGACCCCATTCTTCTAACCCACTTAAAATGCACACATAAAGTCCTTTTTCTATTTTGCAATTAAAAGAGAAGGCTTTTTGAGACTTTTTTCTTATGTGGGCAATCAACTTATATTCTATTGGTTGACTTGTGTGTGCACATGGATCACTCTTCTTTTCAAACATAATCATTGATCATCCACCATCTCCATCTTGATCCCTACCATTCATACAACTTTAAAAGGGGGAGAGCTTTCCCCCTCAAAGGATCCACACTCTTGAGTATTGTTATGCGGTAGGTTTTCTATTTGAATTCTTGAGAGTTTTTGTGAATGACTTATATTTCTTGTCTACATTTCTTTCATCCATGGCATTTTGTCATATGCAATCCTAGTTTAGTTGCATGTTAGTGTAGTTCTTTTGTAGTAGTTTAGATCACATAGTCTAATTAGTATGGATGTAACACTTTCATTTTCTTTGCTTAGGTTCATTGTGCATTTCATCTTAATTTACTCTCATCCTTAGATTGCATATTCAAGAGTTTCTTTGACGCTAGCATTCTTGCTCTTGCTCAAAGAATCTCCCATCTCATAGTTTACTAGAAAGGGGTGTGTTTCTAGGGCTCAACTAAGAGCTTCCTTTATGCTCACTTGTATGCCTCTTGCACTCAATGAATAGGGAGCTCTAAGTCACCATTCAAGCTTTCCAATCTATGGAAAACCTTGGATAGAAGGGTTTAGAGAAGTGCATTTTACTTGGTGTACATGAGGTGGGTGTTTGTTTTACCTTGTGATTGGTCAAGTAAGTTAGTACCTAGTTTGATAGAGATTATAATTGATTATTTGGTGATCAATCATGTTCCATATTCACTCTCAGTGTACCACTCCTTGATAAGTAGGCATTGGTAGAAATTTAAATATCATCATCTCCTTGGCAGGTTTCAAACCCATGAAGGTGATTTCCCTAATAGCCACTTGAAGATTCATATGGATTAAAAACATGCAAAAAGTGAAGGGTCCTACAATAAATTAATGTTCAAATCTACATTAAGATTTCCAAGCATTATTCAAATTCATTATTACTCAAATATTCAAGCCTTGGTAGAAAACCTAAGGTTGTCTTCTCCTCGGCGGGTGTCCAAACCATGAAGATATTTTTTTGCAAAATGGCTTGAGGTTAAAAGCAAGAGGTTTAATGACTCTCAAATAGGTCCTCACACCTTAAAAAATCATTCCATACCTCTAGAAAAAAAAATTTCAAAGATTTGATCTAGAAGAAAGCAATAGCAGAAAAATGGAAAATGTCTTCTCCTCAGCAAGTTTCCAAACCATGAAGATAGTTTCCTGATTTTTTAAGAAAATCAAGTTGATGGTTAATTTTGACCCTCATATTGAATTTAGAGTATGTTAGAATGATATTGGAATGTATTGAATCATTAAGGAAGAATAAATATAGCAAGAATATTTTTAGTGGATTTTCCTCAATAAGGTAGCCCAATGGTAACTCTCTAGAATTTAAAGGAAAATGAAAAAGTAAGTAGTGAAAATATAGAAAGTTGTCATTGAGTTTAATGGAATAGTAAAAAGACCTCTAGATGTCCTTTGAACTATTGAATTTAGTACCCAATGGGTATTTCCTTAAATTTTCATCCGTGAAGCATGAGTTATGAAGATCAACAGATGAATTAAAGCTCTCATATAAAGATGCACAAGCAGTTGAATCAGTTACCAATTTTCTTTGATTTTTCACTCTATCAATACACATATCTTTTGAAAAATATATTACTATTGCATTTTTTTTCTCATTCACTTTCTCAATTCAAAATTTTGTTCACAAACTCATGGCAACCAAGTTTGCAAGTTTTAATGGGTTAACTAGTATCAAGTTCGCATTACAGAACTTCACAAATACTTCTCTTCACTTTTTTGACATGGAAGACTTCAAGAAAAGGTTGAGATCTAAATTAATTCATCCCATCAATGAGAATATCTAAGGATGTGCATCTCTAAGGATGTGCTTTAGTTGAGGTAGTTGGTTTTCTAGTCACGGTCGAAGCCCCTGAGTTGATTTATGAATGCATTCATCACTACAACCCAAAAACTAGGCAAATTGTGATACCTAATGATATAGTGCTAATATCAATTGATAGGAAAATAATGGGGAATTTACTTCATGTACCACAGTGGGAGGATTTCTCCAATTTAGAATTTGGTGGAGCCATCTCAAAATTCTCAGCTAAAAAGATGACCTAGGGGAAATGAATCATGAGGACATGGTTCTAAAAACCATGAAGTGATAAGAGTAAAGTTCTCAAAAACTTATTTGGGACCAACCTTAAGCCAGAAATCATTGATATTTTGGTCCTCCTACATAGATTGAAAGGTGAGGTAGAATCTTTTAATTTCATTGAGCAAGATTTTATTTTAGTTCAAGTAATTTTCTTAGATTCCCAATACATTAAGTGGGCTTAATAGGTAAGCAAAATTTTGTCCAATTCTCTCCAGGAAGTCAAGTTATATAATACATTCTACATGTCTTTGTTCTTGATTTACATGTTGGCATCATTTCAATTATGATCTAGCCTTTCAAGATTAGAGAAGTTCCTTGATGATGGAAAGCTTTATGAGTTTTATCCATGTCTACAATTATAAAATAGTTTTATGGATTATGTTAAGGTGAATGATGCATTTACTATGATGATTTGTAGGGAGCTACATGGATGCCCAAAAAGGAGATTTAGGCCAGAAGAAATGGCCAACATTAGTCAATTTGGATGTCACTTCATTCAATTCTCATCATTTTCTTATTTGTGTCTTGCAGCATTTGATTGATTTCCCTTAAAGATACCAAGGTATCCAAGAGACATGATCATGTTGATTGAGATCATACGGCTTGGATCCTTCAGCTGCAACACTCGATCTAATGCCAAAAACATGATGAAGTTGTTTGAGAAGAAATATAAGCTAGACATGTACAAAGTCATGAGGCCCATGTTTGACCTGAATGGGTATGCCAAAGATGTTTTTTAGATAGGAATCATGAAAAAGAAGATAGCTACCATTTAGGACTATTGGACTAATTGAAAAGATGAGTTTGAGAGCCATGATTGAAGCTTTGCTAGATTTACAGTTGAAAAAGTGAAGATGTATAAGGTTAACATTGATGTAGAAGGAGTTGAAGATGATGGTCAAAACATGTATAGCAATACTTACTTGACCAAGCTAATAGGTACTCCCATAATTTTGAAACCTTATGAAGATGTTGTGGAAGAACTAGATATGATGATGGCCAAAATCTACAAGAGAACTAGAAAATGGGTTGACTAGACCATGGCACAGTGAATTAGGAGCAAAGGCATGACTTCCCAACCATCTTTGAATGTAGTGACAACCTCATCTTCCCAAAGTGGTGCCTTAGGTAAAATCTTTCCCATCACTCAAGGGCTTGCTTAATCAGTTAGTGGAGGTGACCAACCTCCTCACAAGAATATACCCCTTGATAAAACTTGTTAGGATGGTTCTATACCAATGATCAAAATTGAAATGTAGGTCAAGAAGAAGAAGGTAGAAGAATTGAAAGATAGTATAGTCATGGTGGCACTCTCACCCCACAACAATCTAATATCATCTATAAATGCTACATTACTCCTACCAAGTAGTCCTCAAATACAAGTGGTGGACATTGGAGATGGTGGAAGTAGTGAGAGCGAATCTAATAAGTCCAACAAAGCTACAAAGAAGACTATAACAACAAAGAAGAGCCCCAAAACTTCAAAACTTATTTCCTAGGTTCTAAAGAAACTTTTCTCTTTAGCTACAAAGACATTAACTCCAGTTAAGAGGATAATGTTCAGTGTAGACATGCTCGGGATCACATCTAAGGTGATCAGTATAGAATCATGGCTAGAAGACACCTTGGACATTAAGAGGAAGAGGAAAGAAGAAGGAACCCCAAAAAAAGAAACGTTATCTCTAGATATCTATTATAGATTGACATTGAGTAATGTTAAGAAGAAAAAGGCTTTGTTGATCCTTGGCCAAGACCCTAGTATAAGACATTTAACTACAAAGATCGCTAAGCCCACCAAGGAAGGAAGAATTGAAGACATGTCTGCAAAAAACTTCACATTACATTCTATAGACCTTAGAGAAATTAGATATGATACCAAAGTAAGCCTATGTAAATCAAAAAATGATGTTATAAATCTACATATCGAAAGTCTCAACATGGCTAAAGTTAGAGTGAAGGTAGAGATTCATGAGCTTAATTTCTTCATTAGGAAACTAGTCACCCCACTTGCAAGCATCTTGAGAGTGTCAACCACCAACAACCCTAGAGTCATAGACATTAAAGCTACCATCTCCCACCTACAAGAAGACAAACAATTTAGGAAAATTGGTAGGGATTGGAGTGGAAAAATCAAGTCTAAGGGACTTGCAATCATAGAGAAACTTGATAATGTAGTATGGAGGCTCGAAATAGAGAAAGATAATATCTCAGCTAACTAAGCTACCTTGTTAGTAGTGAAATCCAAGAGCAAGGATTGCATTTCCTTATTGAAAATGATCATCCACATGAAGGCTAAGGAAGAAATAGAGGCAAATTTTTTTCCTATGGGAGATGAAACCTTATTTGAATGGCTCCAGAGTATGCAATTCAAATCTGAAATGATCTTAGTGGTAGAAAAAGTATTAAAGGAAATGAAGGTGAAAGTTAAAAAGGATAAGGATAGAGACTGTGAATGACTAAGAGGTATACATATAGATTCCCAAGCTAGTGGACAAGGGAAAGGGATAGTTGGAGTTGTTATCATGTAAAAGAATATCTCTAATTATCTAGATAGCTTAATAGAGAAATCTTTTGATCATCAGAACAGAGTGTCGGAGCTCCAAAATCTTGGTAGGTGTGTATATGTTGTTGTGGAGGAAACATAGGAGTGGTTGAATGCCATCAAAGATCTAGCCAAAGATTATTCCAAGCGGCTCTTAAGATACAGTAATGTTTATGTTCATAGATATGAGGAGTTGATCCCAATCATTATTGTTGCCAAAGCCTATAAGGCGAAGTCGGAAAAAGGAAAGAAGGAAAAGTTGTTCTTATTGCACCCTTTCATATTTTGATGTAATGATTGTAACGGACAATTGGCTCCTTTTCATTTGTCAGTTTTGAGGAGATGAACCAATTTGAGTCTCATTTTGTAACAGTCATCTTGAAACCCTATATGTACCTTACTAAAAAACTTAAGGGCCCATTTGGTTGATGGAATATAATTTGAGAATTGGCATTCAAAATATTTGATATGGGATTCTAGAACTTGGAATCTAGATTAAAATTTCAAGAATTTAATTTGGGACTGTTTGGTTCAAACTCAAAATAATTGGTATTCTGAATTTGGTATTCTAGAACTATTCGGTTCAAACCTAAGAAGATACAATTAGATTCAAAAATAGTAGGTATAAATTTCAAATCTATAGTATTGCTAAATGTAAAGTGATTACTTTTTCCTATGTGAGTTATTCATGTGTGAATAGAAGAGTTTGTTAACATGATTGGAATATAGAGACATGTGACTTTCTTGAAAATCTACTTTGAGAATCATTATTACTGTAAATGATACTTTCCTTGTAATGAAAAAAAAATCAATGGTGTCTAGGTAAATCATTGTTTTGTAGTAGCTAAAATTTTTTGGGAGAATCTAAATGAGGCTAACATTGACAAATATATTTTAAATATAATATCGGCTCTACTAATATTGCAAATGAAATATTATTTTGTTGTTGTGAAGAATGAGATGAATAGTGATGTTTCCTTCCATTGAATTACTAAATGCATGTGTTGATTACACATAGCATGGTCCAACCCAATGCCATAGTTCTATAGAATCAAACCATCTCTATAACATGTATCTTGTACCATCTCCAAACATATGAGTGAATTTTCCCCATAAATTTCAATTTCAATTTTTTTACAAAAATAGCTGCCCTCAAATGGGCATCTAGATGTCAAAACCAATTAAATCTTACTTTAGTTGAAATCCTCATTTTCAAAAAATGAGATTGAAAGTGTGAATTAAAATGGGAATTCCAAATAAAAAGTATTTTGAAGAATTTGGAATTCTTGTTTTGGGGGTCAAATGGGGATACCAGATTATACTTTTTCACAATTCCAATTCTTATTGTGTGGACCCAAACAATGGATTAGAATTTTTTTGGAATTGTGAATGTCAATTCCATTCTAATTCTAGCTACCAAACAGGCCCTAATAGAAGGTTGGCTAATTTTTGGTGTAAAATACTTCATGTTGCAAAGAAAAGTTGAATGTATTTTGTGTTGACTATTTACTATTCCACTATTTTTTGATAGCTTAGGATATCTCTTTCTATTGAATTGAGTTAAGTAATAAATAGAGAATTTTTCCCCATTTCAATGCAATAAGCTATAGATAATAGTAGTGTTATTAAAAGTTTAAAGAGATTCTATTTTATATTTTTCTTTAAGTTAGTCTCTTCCTTATTAGAGTTAGAAGTTTTTAGTTAAGCAGTTGATTCATAGATACAATCCATTAACATTTTGTTAATTTCAATGAATTCATAAGATGTGTGGTTTCACAGACTTGGTTAGTTTTAAGACCCAAATCTTTGCTTGAGTTAGTTCTTGTTTAGGCCTAACTTGGTTTGCCTCTCCTATTCTCTGGTCAAGGAAAAACCCCATTTAGATTTAGGAATAAACAAGATTCATTATAAATCACAAATTTGAGGGAGTTTTACCTATGAATTTAGAGGGAATTCAATCACTTAGCTATGATTTCCAAACTATTGTAACAAGATATTGTTCGAAGGATATTGGGCATTCAAAGAGTAGAATAAAAGAACAATCAATTTACCAACATAATACATCAAAATTTTCATCATATAATTCTTGCATAACCTTCACATAAGTTCACATATCATATTCAACACACTCACATATTACACATATTCACACACTACTTTGTATATCTTGATCTTTTACTTATACCTTTCCCTTTTTACAAAACTCTCCCTGTCGGTATTCAAACATTCATATGCTTGATATAATAAAAAATTAATTCTTTCTAACTTAGGGTTAACATCTAGGATGTCATCCCTTTAATTAATTATTTTATCACCAAAATAATTCCTTAATCCATAAATACCAAATTACAGATGTGCTTTATTCTACTTTGTTCACTACCTTTACTAATAAAACTATCATATTTGATTTTGTGCTATCGTAGGACTAGAAAATAGGCTAATATCTAACATATTATGAGCAAATCACAAACTCAATAAACATGCATTGCTACCCTCTAGTCTACCATGAAATCCAAATAAACAAAAGGAAGAACACAAAGTTAAAACTCCCTCTTTCACTTGTAGCTGTCATGTCCTTCTTTCTTCTCCATGTGATGTAGCTCCAATTGCCTAATGCACACAATTAGAAAGAAAAAGTCTATGATAATGATAATGCTATGAGAATACTAGAACAAGTGATTTCAGCTTGAGAGAGAAAAGAGACCAAAGACTTAGAACCTAGGGACCAAAAATGAGAGGAAGAATGCTCAATTTATAATCATCATGCAAGATTAGAGAATTGGACTTGTCACCTTGGATATGTGACTTGGCAAGAGATTCCTTTGAGAATCCATGACACATATAAAACAAGATGCCAAATGTAAGATTGTATGATTCCTCGAAGTCAAACATGACTAAAAATGGAAGAGGATCTATGATGCATCATGTGACACCTCAAAACCCACTTAAAGCCAAGAATATATGATGATGGAAGCCAAATATGGACATGCATAAGGAAATGAGAATATATGGATTATGACATATATAAGTGTAGATGGAGAATCTATGATGTGTCATGCCCATGTGTCATTGTGATATCAATATTATGTGAAATATTTGAATTAAAAATCCATTATTCCACACAAATAGAAATTAGTAAAAATGGAATTAATGGTGCAAAATATGACTTAAGAAATTAAGAATTTCCATGGTTTGTGAGTGATGAATCAATTATTTAATCAGATTAATTAATTGAGAAGGTTAGTTAAGAAGAATAATTAGTGAAATGATATAGGATTAAATTATGGGTTATTTAATCCTATAGAGAAAATTAGTAGATGATTGGCTAATTTGATTAAATAAGTGCGAAAATATCCTTTGATGAAATTGTGAGGATTATGTAGATTGACTAGGATGATGATAGGTAGACCAAAGCCAGGGTCAGATTGATTGACTGATTAGAACTAATAACATGCCAAGGACACATGACATGAATTAAGGAAATGTAACATTTAACTAATATTGTAAAATGCTACAAGATCAAGATTGGTTGATAAGGTTGATCATAATAACATCAATAGACACTATCAATGTTATTAAATGGTTGATAATACCATGATCTAATACTAAGAGACTTGACAATGTTAAAGATCAAATGATGTGAATGATAGTTTGACCTAGGACTAAGAGCCATGATAGTACTAAGGTCAGATTGATAAGATTTGATAGATTGATAGGTTTCTAAGGCACTAAAAGACACAACAATGCCTAGGATTAGATAGATGATGATTGATTTGAGATGTTTGACATGTTCTGAGTTGATTAAGACTGATTTTAGGTGATTATGAGTTGAATTGATATGATTCTAAGTTGATTTGATATGATTTTTGATGATGTGCAATTGATATGAAAGAGGATACAAATGATGACAAACATTGTTGAGATATAATCAAGTTGGCCAAAAGATCAGAGTTTGTAGAATGGGAAAATGGGATGAATTAGTATGAAAATATGATGAAACTACAGATGCAAACCATTTTTGAGTGTCTGCAACTAATTTTATTATATATTTCTCTTACACACATAATTATAACTCTATACTATCTATGTCCAATCTTACACATACTAAAAATTCCTTGATGGACTTAGCATACCAAAACTATCTTTGTACTGCCAACAAGACAATCTAATACTTAGACAATGAACTTAATCTATTAACTATGCCTTCAATTCCTAAGATATATGTTTCCATAAATGACAACTCTAATTTGTGCTATTTAGCCATATTTCCATCAATCTCCCCCTCTTGCATTTATGGCAATATATGGGAAAATTGGCTAAGTCTCAAAATGTTGTACAAAAACTTCCTTTAAAATGGTCTTTACAAGGTTTTTAAAAACTTCAAAATGCAAAAATGTGGATCATCAAATTTATAACCATGTATTCTTATTACTCGCATTATGATACTAAATAACACTACTCATGGTGAAATTGACTAAAGAATGTATTGCTGAGGTTATGGGGCTTCCTATGGAAGGAATCAAATTTAGTAAGGAGACTAGTATTTCTGGTGCAGAGGCACCTAAATTTCAAGAAGACAAAGATATAAAAGCTAGAGAAGCCATTTGTAATAAGTTGTCAAAGGAGGTCTTAATATGATAAATAATGTAAAAATATTTATTTAATTGGTGAATGGATCTATTGACATCCATCTAAATTCATTTGAGTCATAATGTTGGTCTAGGTTGGGTTTGTATGAAAGTTGTAATGTAAAAATGCATAAAGTGCATAAAATGTTGTCAAAAATGCAAAAGGGTTAAAGGAATGTAATGGGTTGGTTTAAAGGGTGGTTTGGAAGTTATAACCAACCAAAAAATCTATAAAACTGTATGTAAAGTCGAACCAAAGCATGAAGGAAAGGAATAGATACATTTTGAAAGAAATTTGGTAATATTCTGAGTTGTTATTTTGATTGGTTTTCAGTTTTAGTGTTGGTTATAGGTCTTGTACGACCATGTACAGCCTGGAAACCATGTAAATTTTGTATATTTGGATAGAGATGTGAATAAAATTTCTTTTGGCTTTGGTTTGGATTTTTTTCATTTAGAAATGAAGAAGTTATGCAGGTTTTGGCAGAGCTTGTAAATTGCAGATTTGAGAATAACCAACTACAGTCAGATTGAAACGTTTGGTACAGGAATATTTTGGAAAGTAAAGACCTCTAAAAATATTTATTGGAAAGATACACGACTTAACTTTCATTTCCAACTGGTTTGAATCATTTTTATATATATTTGTGAAAGTTATGGGCATTTGAGTGAAAACTGGTTTTTAACAATTTTCATTGGAGTTACAGACAGTGATTTGTGTTTGAAAAATTATATATGAATGGGAAAAATAAATGGCTTACAGATTTGGAAACTAGACTCAGAAATGGATAATTTGGAATTTTTTTGAGGTTATTTGAATTTATTTTGTGAACGTTATGTGATGCCCTAGGCAGGGTTACCAATTTTGATTCTGGTTTATGACAGAGAAAATGGGTCTTGGTTCAGAGTACGTAATTTATAATCTGCTTATTGGATTGGTCTCAGATTTGGATATGTTTTATAATTACTAATTTGGAACAATTACTCCAAAAAATTTTTCAAGAAGACATTTAGAAAATAAGTTATGAACAATGCAATCAGACATAGCAATCTAATTGTGTGAGTGAAGATGTTGTCTTTATCGGTGTATAATGTCAGGGTTCTTTGTTGTAATCTTTGAGATGTTCTTGGTTCCTTGAGGGTGTACCAGCCTATTGTGAATCCCTTGAGTTGAAATAAGATTCCTTGAAGATAAATACAGAGGGCTCTGCATCAATTTCCAATGCAGCTTTCAAGAAATTTCCAAAGACAAAAATTGAAGAGAAGAATTTGGAGAAAAATAGGGACTTCTACGAACTGAATCAAATTGAAGTTATCTAGAGGTATGTGTTGTCATGTATCCATGAATACTTTATTCTTGATGGTAGGGCTACAAGAGTCCATAAATTTCACTTTTTTTTCCTAAATCATTTAGGCACAAAGATAGGAATTCATTTCCATTTTTTCTAAAATACTCTTTTCTTATAAGCCTTTATGCACATACAAAGAAACAATCTCATCTTGTGCTTCATGAAGGTTTAATTTTACTTATTGAAAACTTTTGTAAAAGTAAGGCTATAAATTCCTCTCTAGTTCTTGAGAAAAGGAAAGGGTCTAGAAGTGAGACCCACTCTAAGAGAATTAAGGTGGAAGAAGGGGCTAGTGTTGGAAAGAAGGTTTTCAAATGGGAGAGGACTAAGAAACATGTTGAGGAAATTGCTGAATCTAAAAATTTAGACAATGATGAGAAAACAAAAATGGGGGATTTTAGTTCTAACCTGGACAATTACTCTGGGATTAAAAGGGTGTCTATTGGTAAAGAAAATGTGGAAGGAAGTAAGGATAGAAATACATACTCAAATGTGGGTTCAAAGGCCCTTGGGGAGGATGATGATAAATAGAGTGATCACCCTTCTCATAATTCTAGTCGGGAGAAAATGGAGGACCATATAGGTAAGGAGATTGAAGATAAAATCCCTATGGGTAGGGATAATAGGAAAAGTAAATGTGAAAATGAGGAAAGGATGGAGAATCTAAACATTAATACCAATATCTAGATCTATTAGAAATGATTGAAAAGATCATGAATGAAAAGTAATGGAACTGGTAAAGAATGTTTTCAATCATTGTTTTGTCATTGATGTCAAACTTGCTACTTGCAGGAATGACAATTGCTTTAGCGATTCAAAAACTATCAATTGGTTGATTGACAAGGAGGAGGCAATCAATAAGATGTAACTAGAGCACCTAGAGAAAGGTTGAAGTTATGATGTTATAATGAAGTATAAGGATCAGCTAAGCCATTGATGAAATAGTGTACTGATGACATATTCTAAGACATAGAGAATGGACACACTAAAACACATCAAAGATGTAAGGTTTAACTAAGTCATTTGTAAAGCCTAACTAAGTTCATTAGAGAGAGCTGAGCAAGCTAGTTAGTGTCAAACAGATTCATAGTTGAAGTCGAGAAAAGTTTAACTTTAGTGAGTGCTAAGTGAAGATCAAGTGTTGAGTAAAGATCACATGCTGAGCATGATACAAGTTCCAAGTAACATAGAAGAAGCCGAGCATTAGTAAAACCAATAATGCTGAGTTGCTGCATTATTTTGAAAGTCAAATATTTGCTAGACCTTAGTTGACATGGTAGTTATCTAGAATTTTATGAATCAGATAAAAGATAAGAATGATGAGCTAGTGACACGGAACACTATGTAAAACATTTTTGGTAAATAAAACTAGATTCTAGACAAAGTTTCTAGATAAGAGCAAGATAAGGGATAGATACATTGTATCCTACCTAATCTATTGAAAACCTAAAGTTGGAGAGGGAGAATCGAGCAGGAAAAATATTCTAGATTTCTATTTAAGGAGTCATAAGGTCACGAAGCAAATAGGTGGTCAAGCATGAAAGTATGAAGTGCTAATGAAGTTGCTAAGGTGACAGAGAGCATAGATACTCTATTTCAATAGATGACCATAGCTATGATTGCATTGGTATGATGAGAAAGAAGACTCAAGGTGATGAAGCTTGAGATGACAAGCTGTCAGAGCTGCAGTGATTAAAGCCAAGCAAAGGATTGAACTGAAGTGTGATCTATAATCTGCAAGATATGTTGTAAGTTGTATCATATCAAAAGCCATTATTGTTACTCTCTAGAAATTGTAATAGTTAGTATAAATCCTATGGACTTAGGTTGGTTTAATAGCCATGTTGTAAATCCTTTAATAGGGTGACATTCTAAGTGAATGTTCTAAAGTCCTTTGACCAAGCCCATTCCTAACAGTATGATGAAATCCTCTAACAAGGTCATATTTAACAGTGTGTTGTAAGCCTTTAATAGGGTAGTCATTTAACAAGGCATCACTTTAGAAGAGTGATAATTGAGTAGCATGTTACTGGTGGTTTTTTCCAAATTGGGTTTCCACGTAAATCACTATGTCATGTGTTGATCCTGCATGTTTTATTCCTGCATGTTGATTTGTTGTAACTTGCTAAGATGGTTGATTTAAGCTTGGATGGATGAATAGTTTAATGGGCTCACTAGAATTGGTGAAAAAGTATTATTAGGACATTTAGACCTTGGATAATTGATTCAACCCCCCCCCCCCCCCCCCTCTTAGTTATTCTAAAGAATTCTAACAAGATCAACACTATGACCACTTATGAGCCTAGGAATGTGGTTGATGGGAGGGATGACTCCCAGGATGCTAAAATTTCCTTTCTTCACACTGCTAATATTAAAGTAGAGACTTCTATTCATAGTGATTCTTGGCTGTATAATGAAATAATGGTTCTCAAGAAGAAAATGGGGGTTTTATGCAAAAGTAATTGGATGTTGAGCATACTAAGAGAACCTAGATGGAAGTGCAAATTGGTAACATCGCTAATAAGCTTAAAGAATGTGAGAAAGAGCTTTGTTACCTTATAAGGGAAAGTAGTCAAAAAATAGAACAAGTCACTTCTAGTCTATGTGTCATAGTGGACAGTCTAGGTAAGAAGAGTAATGAGGAGATTATGTCTCCTAGAAATGTAGGGATGGGGAGTCCAGGTGTGCCTAGCAAAAGAACTAGGTAGAGCACAAGGAAAAAGGTTTTTGAGGCTCTTGTTTTTTCTCCAGTTGACATTATCTAGAGTAGTGTAGAAGTAGGTGAAGAGGTGGCAAAGATTATCAAAGAGTTGTTGTAGATGTTGGCTATGGAGTGGGTATGTTGGTTGTTGGTTTGGGTGGTTTTTCTATTTTTTTCTTTTTGCTTTCCAACTTGTTTAAACTCTAGGTTCCAACTCCTTGTAAAACTTGTTCATTTTTTTTAATGGTTTAAACTTTTGGTTTTAGGTCCCTGTAAAACCTAGTTTTGATATTTTAAACTTTAGGTTTTAGGTCCTTTTAAAACCTAGTGGTGCTTTAATATTTATCTTTAGTTTTTTTAAAAGGTTTTGGGTCCCTTCAAAACTTGCTTTTATCATAATCTAAAACACTACTCCCTCTTAGTATATAACTATTTCTCACCCTTACATATTATTACTCTATAAAATTTTTCTGTACTTATCTCCTCCTTTGACATCAATGCCAAAAATATCAAAACTTATGTACAAGTCAAAAAATTGGTTATCTTCTCTTGCTTAACCTAAGATTTTTGATATGTAGTCTATAAAATTAGTCTTTTTCCTCTCAATATTTTTCTTCTAGGTGTCCCTCATGACCTCAGTGGTGCTCAAAAACCCCACACAGTACATAGGAAGCTACCTCAACTACATTCATATCAATATAATAAAATTTCTCATAAGAAGTCTTAGCAAAAAGATTTTCTTCCAATTACTTCTATAGCATACTAATCTTTAGTGATAAATATTCTCTAAATATAGAGAACATTTTGGTTATGCTTTCCTTATTGGGTTCCATTATTTTGATGGCATCATGAACTTTTGATATTCCAGCCTCAACATCCTCAATGTTTTTGTCGGGTTGCTTCAATATGTTTGTGAGCGCTTGGAGATTTCTCATCTATACTAAAAATTCATCATTAATATATTTCAAGTAGTTATAGGACATAGTTCACTATCCACATAACTTCTTCCCTTCTTCCAAAAAACTCCTCAATTCCTTTATGCAAACATCTAATGTGTGTAGATCATTGCACGCATTTGTGTAGACTATATAAAATAGGTGTTCATCATTCTTTGTTTGTGCCCAAATCGATGCGATGTATGCGAGGGTGGTGAACTTTGCATCAAATAGTTACACCATTTCCCTTTCCTTTTTCTACAAATCTAGTTCTGCCAGCTTTGAAGAGACTATTTTTTGCATTCTTTCCAAGACTTCTCCTAAGGTTCTTTCCATAGTTCTCACTGTCTTGTTCCTTTCTAATAACTTACTCAAGGAAGATATGAGATTTTTGGTCATCATCATCATCATCATATCCTACTCATAGTAAAGGGATTAGAGATTATTTATCTTTCATTGGAGTAGCTACTAGTAGATCTACTTCATGCTAAAAGATTACCATATCCACTTCTATAGTTACTATAAATACACAAAAATGGTTTGCATCTATAGTTTCATCTCATTTTCTCATTCTAATAACTTTGATCTTTTGGCCAACTTGGTCATCATTTAATTATATCTCGACAATATTCTTCATCATTTTTATCCTCTTTCACATCATATCAAATCAACTCGAAGTCACCCCAAACCTACCTAGAATCACCTAGAATCAACCATAATCAATCCAAAATATGTTAAATACTACAAATTAATCATCATCTATCCAATCCTAGGCATTTTAGTGGCTTTTAGTACCTTAGAAACCTATTAATCTATCAAACTTATCAATTTTACCTTAGTACTATCATGGCTCTTAGTGCTAGGTCAAACTATCATTCACATCATTTGATCTTTGACATTTTCCATTCTCTCAGTGTTGGATCATGGTATTATCAACCATTTAATAATATTGACAACATTCGTCGATGTTATTATGATCAACCATATCAACCAATCTCAATCTTGTAGCATTTTACAATGTTAGTTAAATATTATGTGTCCTTAATTCATGTCATGTGTCCTTGGCAGGTTATCAATCCGAATCAATCAATCAATTTGACCATGGCTTTGGTCTACCTGTCATCATCCTAGTCAATCTACATAATCCTCATATTTTCATAAAAGGATATTGTCGCACATATTTAATCAAATTGGTGAATCATCTATTAATTTTCTTTATAGTAGTAATCAACCCATAATTTAATCCTATGTTATCCTAATCATTTTCATCTCATATTGCTAATTATTCTTCCTAACTAACATCCTCAATTAATTTTATTAATTAATTGATTCATCATTCACAAACCATGGAAATTCTCAATTTTCTAAGTCATATTTTCCACCATTAAATCCATTTTTTACTAATTTCTATTTGTGTGGAATAATGGGTTTTTAATTCAAATATTCCACATGATATTGACATCATCATGACACATGGGCATGACACATCATGGATTCTCCATTTACCCTTGGCTAAGATACATCATAATCCATATATTCTGATTCCTTGTACATATCTATATTTGGCTTCCATTGTCAGAGATTCTTGGCTTTAAGTGGGTTTGAGGTGTCACATAATGCATCATAGATCCTCTTCCATTTTTTGCCATGTTTGACTTCTAAGCATCATAGAATCCTACATTTGGCATCTTATGCCATATGTGTCATCGATTCTCAAAGGAATCTCTTGCCAAGTCACATATCCAAGGTGATAAGTCTAATGCTCTCATTTTGCATGTTGATTATAGATTGAGAATTCTTCCTCTCATTTTTGGTCCCTAAGTCTGATGTCCTTCATGTCCCCTAGGTTCTAAGTCTCTAGTCTCTTTTCTCTCTCAAGATTAAATCACTTCTAGTAGTATTCTCATAGCATTATCATTATCATAGGCTTTTGCTTCCAAATTGTGTCCATTATAGACAATTGGAGCTATATCACATGGAGAAGAAAGGACATGGAAGCTACAAATGAAAGAGGGATTTTTAACTTTGTGTTCTTCCTTTTTCTAATTTGGCTTTTATGGTAGACTAGAGGGTATCAATGTATGTTTATTGAGTTTGTGATTTTATCATAGTATGTTAGATATTAGCCCATTTTTTGGTCCTACAGTTTCTACCACTCTGTTCATTTATTCTTTTGAACTTATCCTCAAATTTAAGTGTTAATTGATAGCACTAATTTATGGTGGTAGTGTTTGTCAAACTTAGTTCATCTTGGATAGCAAGCCTTAATCCTTGCATAGACTCTGTATGATTTATATTTTCAATTTCAACCAATTTGGATTTCATCACCAACTTCTAAAATTCTTTAGTATAAGTAGGAATTTCCATCTCCTTTTGTCTCAAACTCATTCTTTTCTTGTGAAGTTGAACTTCATAATCCTCAAGGACATATGTCTCTCTGAGTAGAGCCATCATCTTCTTCCATGTTGTGACTAAATTCTTCTCATTCTTCACCCTATCATCTTAGATGAAGTTACACCATGTGAGTGAAAAGCCTTTTAGTCTAGACTTGGCAATCATCATCCTTTGGTTCTCAAGGATATCTTCACATTCAAAGGAACTAGTTAGGGAATCTACCCAATCCATTGAAACATTTGGGTCCATCTTCCCATTGTAGGTAGGTAAGTTAAGCTTGGCATCCATGATTCTTCTCTCCATTGATTTGAGAGTCCTCATTAGCATCCTTTTTTCTATAGGGTATTCTTCTTCTTCCTACTTAAGGGGTTCTTCATCACTCCCTTGTCCAATATCTTCAGAGTTTCAACTACCTCTATTCCTAAGTTCTTCCCTAATATTTTCTACTTTTTTCCTCATCAACTACATCTCTTTGTTACTTTGTTCATCTTTCTTTAGCTTCTAATCACAAAGTTATTTTACTATCTTTGCATTGGCCATCCTTGATGAGAACTCTCCACCATCTTCTTCTGCCATAGTATCAATAAATTTATTGGCCTAAGGGATCTTAGGTAGGCTCTTATACCACTTGATTTGGAGATCACCCTTAAACAAAAAAATTGGTGTTGTGTAGCCTAAGGATACTTCCAAGTACTCCAAAATAGAGTCAAGAGAGAGCTCAACACCTTTGAAACAACTCTACTTCAAAATATAGCCTAGGCACCAAAGTTGGACAACTATGCTTCAAAGCACAAAATCTACTAAAACTAGATTTTTACATAAATATGGAACCTATGAGTTTAGGGGGAAGTGGTAAGGTTCATTGATGATGAAGAATTCCAAAGTGGTGAGTTTGGTAAGCCCATTCTGTTCTCAAGGGTCTCAAACAATCATCTTGCATATTAGGCCAAGAAGCCCCTATTAGCCCTATCAACAAGGTAATTACGACTTGGTTTGAAAATCCTCCAAATGTTCCTAAAAAAACTAGATATGTGGATACCCTTTTGGAAGAAGTACTAGATTCCAAACTTGTAGACTCTAGACTAATCAGATGATGCTCTAACCAGAAATACAACAAATTCCTTGTTTAAGCCTACTTACTAGGGTTTGTGAAGGAAATATTAATTAGATTTTTGATCAAGAAAGAATACCAATTAGAAAACATGTAGGGAACTATCAAGCTTCAATATCCACCATTAGGTTGGTGACTTCCATTCCCCAAGTGCCTACAACACTCAATATTTGTTGTTTTGTACCTAACACATAGAGAAGTTTGGGCTAGGGCTTGCTAGAAAATATAGAAGCCTTGAATTCTATCTCCCTTCCTTAAATTATGATAGAATACAACTTTTCAACTTAGGGAATAGAATACCAAGTGATTTGAAAATCCCACAATGGGAATAGAATACCAAGTGATTTGAAATTATGATAGAATACCAAGTGATTTGAAAATCCCACAATGGGAATGCAAGTTAGGGCTTCATTACTATAATTGGCCACCAAAAGGAGGGTTTTGGTGCACTCAAGAAAGATCTAACAATAACTTGAGTTGTAGAGAAATTAAAACCTTCAAATCAATTTCATTTATTGCCTTTTATTTCCAAGATTCTAGAAAATAGGTTATTCAGATGTGTTAATCCGTATTGGTCTGTGCACTCAAAAATCAATGCATTTTTCAAGGAAAAATGAGATCTTTATCTGATTTGAATGGAAAACTTATATTCTCTCTGAATTCTACCCACTTGAAAGGGCCATTTTAAGTCATTACCCAACCATCCCAAATTAAATTCAAAGGTTGTGACCATTGGGGGATGTTTTAACAAAAGCTAACAACTTTTTGCAAAAGTTGTCAAGCAACTTTTTGCTGCATTTAGCAACTTTTTGTAATTTTAACAAATTTTGCAAAATGACCCTTATAGGACCTTAGAATTATGCCCTAGGGGCCTAGAACATGTTTAGAAACCTAAATAAATTCCAATCCTATGCTAGATCCAAGAAATTTCTCTTGACCATAGTCAAAACTCATGGTTTACAAAGTACCAAATGGGGACTAGGTCTCACAATTAGGCTCAAATTATTGAATAACTATGACTACCATATTAAAAATGTCTCTTACGCTTAAATTCCTTTGAGTATAACTCATAAAGAGTTAAAATTTAAATTTCCATGGTAAATGGGGGTTTAGGTTCTCGTGCACCATTAACATTTACAATTTTAGAATCACAATTGCACATAGCATCCAAGCTTACCTTTTCTTGCTTTATGATCTCTCGATCATAGCTTTCTAAACCTTCATTGCAGCTTTGAAAGATTTCTCTTAACTATTTCTTTTACCTCTTAATCATATGTTGAGTGTTATCTTCTCTTATTGTAACTTTAGAAGCTCTAACAATTACTTTGGCTTAACACTTATGACCATACGCTTACCCTTACTTCATGGCTTCAAAAACCTTCATGGCTTTCTCTTAAGATCTTATGATATTCTTGTTGAAAATTGGCTATATGTACTTATGCAATTTTTTTCATTAATGCAAACACATGTGAATTCTTTTAGTAAACCTCATAAATAAAGATACTTAGGTTTTGGTACTTAGAAAATTGTCTAAGTATGAAATTGGTTTGTAGCAGTATATTGTTTTATATGTAAAATGTTTTTAACATTGTATTATGACTAGAGAAGATAGATGGACACAATATACATATTAATGATGATGTGTATAACCTTACACATTAGTATGGAAAAAAGATATTCATGATTTACTAGTAAACATAATAGCGAAATTAAAGGTAAAGAAATTATTTTGTTTACAAAATAATTATGTGACTAATTAGGGTCGATGTCCTAGATTTTTACTCTAAGTTGGAAAATTATATTGTGGTCCTAGCTGACCCAGTAGCAATTTTTGAAAAGGCATGGTATTTATGCAAAGGATATCTTGTGAGAATAAGTATTTTTTGTGATATGAAAAGTGATATGTGAACTTTTGTGGAGCGATATATGTGAAGTTTTTGAGAACCAAATTTTGTAATCCAAGATTGAGCTAAGGTCAGAGATTAGTTGAGAAGAAATTATAGCATTAATACATTTATGTTTGAGGAACTTAAAGTTTAGTTACTTGTTTGGGCAGTGAGGTCTTCTTGCATACATTGTACTAAAACTCCTAATAGGGTTGGAATCTCCTAATAGGGATTCAATATCTCCTAATAGGGACTCTATATACTAAATTTTCTCATTGAATCCTAACAGGGTCTATCCTCTAACAAGGAACATATATATAAATATATCATCTAATGGGTATCATTCCCACCAGGGTTTTCCCTTGGCTAGGGTTTCCCAAGTTAAGGAAAAATGGTGATATGAGTTCTCTTTATGCATGGTTATTATTACTATTCAACATTACTTATTTACTTTCTTATGCATGGTTCAAAGTAATTAATAATATCCAATTGGCAACAAAAGTTTGTAGAATATTGATTCACCCCCCCTCTCAGGATTCCCTATTTCTAACACTTCTTTCCTTTGTTTCTTTAGAAGACTTTATTGTGATTGGCCTCACTTTGCAAGATCATAATACTTCACAACCTTAGCACTTTATGTCTTAAAATCTCCTTTCTTTCATGTGGTTGAGGGTCCATTTAAAAACCTTTGCACTTATATGCTTCTCCATTCATTGTAAAATTGTAACACCTATTTATTCACCACAAAAAAATTTCAATGATACACTATCACCATGGGTATAATGGTGAAGCTTACACAAAACATTTTTATGAATCTATGATCACATTGGACATTGTATCATGGGAGACCAAACATTAACCTCTATGACCATGCATTAGCCTTTATTCTATAACATCAGTAGAAAGAAAATTTAGACTTATGACTCCACAATAAAACCCCAATTGTAAGATCATAAAAAAAGATGGAAAATATGAAAATCACATGTGATTTCCCACTTAAACATAAAACCTAGGGTAGAGGCCAAATATAATTTTAGATCAAGGAAAAAAAATATAACGATAGGGTAAAGGACATGATTCTTAGGACATTGCAAGATCATATGTTAGGGAAAGATTTTTAAATATGGCTAGGCATAAACCTACTTGGTTAGGCTTTTTGGAAAATTGACAATAATATATAACAAACCCTAACTGCACAACACCTTCAAGACATTTTCACAGTAATTTTTTTAGGATTCTAGCATAGTGAAAATAATAGGTATCACAATGGTCAAAGAAATTATTAATTTATTTGGTTTTCATGATTTAAGGATTTTATATTTGATTTAAATTATTTTATATTACTGGAAAATTTTCCACAATTGAATTCCATATAATGAGAATTACCTAATTTTATCAAGGTTGAAAAAGGGTTTTATTTATTTATGCTATTTATTTTCTCTTATATGTCACTTGGTTTAAAAGTGTATATATG
The DNA here is from genome assembly GCA_028749045.1 of Cupressus sempervirens. Taxonomy (NCBI): domain Eukaryota; kingdom Viridiplantae; phylum Streptophyta; class Pinopsida; order Cupressales; family Cupressaceae; genus Cupressus; species Cupressus sempervirens. The sequence continues at coordinate 323,785,153 of CM053788.1, forward strand.
GCCCAAAATGTGAGATAGACTTCACTTCTTACTTTTGGAACTGAGAATCTTAGAGAAAATCCTCCAAACCCCTTGTGAGCATTTCAAATAATCATCTATTTTGGGAGCTACACTTGTGGGATTGACATAAGAGTAAGCTCATTAGATTTATAGTAGAAAACTCCTATGTTATCAACTGTTTTATCACTATTGGAGTTTTCATTATTTTGTGGTTCTTGTTCTTGTTTTGAGCCGTTATGCTAGTCATTTTTAAATATTAGCTTAGAACTTGATTTTTATTTAATTTTTGGGAGTTTGGAAAGAATTTGGATAATGGGTTTTAATTTTGTCAGTTTTTGACAATGTCAATTTTTAAGATGATTTTCACTTCACCACATTTTCATGCCACCTAATTCTCTTGGGTATTTCATTGCATTTGTTTTAGTCATGGATCTAGAATGTTGCTAGATTTCCAATCTGACCATATTTTTACTATATCTTCATTGGAATTTGTGTAGAATACATACTCCCATATTTAGGCCAGTTGAGTGAGTTCATGAGGTTTAGTGTTTTGTTTCCTTATTGGGATTTGTGTATAATCCATACTCTTAGATATAAGTTGATTGAGTGAGATTATTAAAATTGTTCAATTTCTCATATCCAACCCTTGCATTGGTATTATGTGATTATATTCATGAAGATTGTTGTGCCTATACACAAGCACATGCACGTGCATGATAGGATCTTGTGAGACTTGAACTCTTAGATATAGGTCTATTGAGGGATTATTCATTTGCAAGTTGGTTTGGGAACTTACATTTCCTATTCGAGCTCATCATGATGACCATGGGTATGTAGGGTAGGTGGTGGAGTGGCTTCTCTCAAGTACCCCGACTCAGAAGTGGTCGACAAAGTAACATGAAGAGGTTTTAAACAAGTGGTAACCAAATTAATAAATGGGTAATAAAACTTAATGATCAGATTAAGAGAAAACATGTACAGTTTGTAGCCTCCTAAGGGCATTGATCCATAGTAAATGAGGGAACATCATATGGCCTTTTGTTGGAGTTAGGTAATTCTAGGCATGTGGCCTTCTGAGGGAGTTGAACCATGCTAGGTATGTGGCCTCTTTGGGGGATTTAAGTCATACCACATTTATCTTGGTCCTTCTAATCCCAAGAAACTTGCACTCCACTTTAATCCCTACATGGTTATCCTTAACTGATCTAAGTAGTGACCTAATGTACTGAATTGTCTTCATGATCATATAGAGGTTGGTATCAAATTTTTCTTGGTGTGTGTTAGCCATGGGTGGTTATCTTCTGTGACTATGTTTAGGTTATTATCTCCATGAGAATGATGGGAGTGCACCTATGAGTATCACATGGTTTCTCGATTCATAGCTACCTATACCACTACTGGGGACTAGTGTATGAAGATGGTCTACTTCTAGTTTGAGGCTAGTATTGGATATTCACTTTATACTTTGGTGTATCTAGAGTATGCTTTCTTATGACTTATGATTTATCTTGGATGCATTTGATATGATTTCTAGCTGATGTTTAGTTTTTTACTTGATTCATTCCTTTATCACGATGTTTTATCTTAATACTTAGTTGAGACTTCTTACCACTACTTTGGACTAGTGATGATATTGCTAGATTAGCATGTTGGATGTTCTTATTTCATGTGATGTTAATGGATAGTTTATTAGTAAGAATGATATCATGAGATGACTTCAACTTGTTGGAAAATTGAGATTCATACTTGGGGATATGGCTAGGGCCCTTGAGGTCTCATCATCCCTTTATGGTAGGAAAGAAATGAGCATGATTCATTTTATTCAATTGAATCTCTTTTGATAGATTCATTTCATTGTGATGTTGTTTATGCTCTTTTCATTTATTAATGATATTAATCACATGGATATTTATATCAATATGTTTACTTTATCTTATTTAACTTCTTATATTTACCTTTATGCTCTTTAGTGATCATTAATTAATTTACCTAGTCTAGAAGTTTCATATTTCTTATGCATTCCTTCTTGCATGTTAGTTTTGTTGTCATATTTTTATCACTTGGGAAATGGATTTTCTCATGTGACTAAGAAAAGTCTCTCATGAGTATGTATTTACTTGCATGGTAAATAAAACTCTCTCACAATCTTGATTAGGTGTCTCGCCTAGTTTGTGGAGAGTACTTGCTCTATAGCTAATCTCAACTGGCATGAGCATTCATGTTGTTTTGTTGCATAGAAAATAATGAGTATTTTCACACACTCCAAGAAGATGTAACTTATAGTTTTGGACACCCTTATTGGATGTTGCATTTTCTTGGATTAGAACATATTAATTTTAGGGTGTAGAGTATGCCAACTTATACTTAAATGGTCTATTTCTTATACTTAAGATATATTTTATATATGCAACGATTCATTTGAGATAGGTTCCAACCCTCCAGAAGTTAAGATAAATATTCTAGAAAATTTTAGAGCTTTCTGATTTTAGATTTATTCAAATTCTAGGGCTTTAGAATTTTAGACTTAGCCAAATTTCAAGGTTCAGTGCCTTTTAGCATGGTGTCAAGTCGATGGGTGATTCACCTTAAGCCCTCATCTCATGCAAGATTGTTTGAAGGTCTCTTCTTACTATTCTTTATTATGGGATGGTTTGTAGGAAACAAACTTGTATGTTTATGTTGACATATTAGTCAACTTTGTTATTAGTGACACACACTTATTCAAATTTTGTATGGCTACTGAGCTCATTGAATAGTCTATAGTGTTTTCCATGTAATTTAGTAGCCACCAAGCTCTATAGTTTCTACCGAGTCTTCTGGACTAATTTCAATGGTCATCAAGCATTCTAGCAGTTACCAAGGGAATTCAGTTAGTGTGAAGTGTAGTAGTTCAAACCAAGCAAAATTACGTAGTGTGAAGTCTATCAGTTCAACCCAAGCACTTTAGTGGTTATCGAGATTTGTAGTTTCTACCAAGCTAGCAACTCATGTGATGCAAATCTAGTGTTAACCAAGCCATATGCAAAGATAGTGTTTACCAAGTGAAGTCATTGTAAACTAGTGATTCAATTTATGTTAGGTTACATAGTATCTACCAAGTCACCAGTGCAGACCAAGTTCAAGACTACTTTGAGGTGATTAGTATGAACTAAGCTTCTACTTATACTAAATTCATGATGATGTCAAGTATCAGTACTTCACCAAGTCAATCTTTAGAACTCGACTGTCTTCATATGGGTCAAATTTATGATTTTGTAAATTGGATTGGTATATATATGCAGTGTATTGTATCATATCCAATGTAGTATGTAGTATGTAAGACAATGAACATGTAAGAATACAAATAAGATCAAGCAACAGATAAAGTATATATATTGAAGGCCATATCAAAAAAGGAGAAACAAAGACATATCCATCACAAAAGGTGATCAGTATAATCAAGGAATCTCTATTAGCAATTTAGTTGTAAATCAAAGATCTATTGTTTCATTCTAACAAGTGAATTAGTCTAAATCCTTTGAAAAGGTAGACTTAACAGTCTTTCTCAAAATCTCTTTATTGAGTGCATACTTTATTGTGTGTTTGTAAATCCTTCAATAAGGTGGACCTAGCAATCCTAATTTTCTCCTAATAGGGTAGATCACCAGAAGTGATCATTGCAAGCCTTAACAGGCCAACTTTATGTTGTAGTATTGAAGTTTTGTGGGTATCATCCCCACCCCAGTTTTACTTTCTATTTGGAAGGCTTTTGGGTCACCAAATTATTGTGTTCAAGTTTTATGGATGCTTTTATATTTTTAGTTTCTCATGCATGCAATTAGATCAATAAATGATAATCAAAATATTGCTATAAAGTGTTGAATTTGATAAAGTTTTAAAGATTACTGATTCACCCCTCCCCTCTTAGTAACCTAGCATAGTCTCGAATATTTCCAACAATTGGTATCAGAGCTTTGTGGTTCTTAAGAGAAAGTTTAACAGGTTGAGAAAAGATCAAGGATATGGAGATATTCAAACTTGATAAGGCAATTGACAATGAAAAGTTGGATCTGGAAATGGCCATTGGACAATTCAAGAAAGCTAAGGAGAAACTTTCCCAATCCTTGAAAAGAAGGAAGGAACTTGAAAATCAAATGAATGATCATCAATACATTGAAGAAAGAATTGATGATGTTTTCCCTTCAAGCAGTTCAGATGAAGCAAATGACGCAATCAAAGAATTCCTAGAGAAGAATGGTTCCCTGCAAGAAGAATTAAGAATGCTCAAAAGAAAACAAGAAATTTAGTCAGTATGGCTATGTGAAATCTTGGAATAGAGGAACAAGATGAAAGAAGAAATGGATGGAAGAAACAATGAAATCTAGAACCAGTCCCTTCAGCATGCAGATCTTATGGATCAAATCTCCAATGCAAATGAGGAAATCAAGAGCTAAAGATAGATCAATGAAAGATTAAGAAATGATCTAAATTTGGAAAGACAAATCAATGAAAGAATAAGAAATGAGCTAAGGTCTATAAGGTAAATTAGTGAAAGATTGAAATCAATAAAAGAATGATGAAATTTCAAGTAGACATAAATCAATTAAGTCAACTGAATGAGTAGAATCTCTATAGAGAAAAAGGTAAAGTAGGAATTGGATATAAAGAAGAAGGTGAATCCTCCAAACAAGGTGCTCAAAAGAATCAAAGAGCTACTTGCAATCACTGTGGTAAGTTAGGTCATACATCAAACAAATGTTGGAGTAATGGTAAAGAAAAATTTAATAGAATATGCTACAATTGCAATCAGCATGGTCACAAGGCTAATGAATGCAAAGAGAAATCAAAATTTGAAGGCAAGTGTCACAAATGCAAGAAACAAGGTCACAAGGCATTAGATTGCAAAACTAAATCATTCAATCCAGTAGAGAAAATTGTGAAAGAAATATTTGATTGGGACTAAAACACTTGGTGTAGATGTCATTACTATGGAGAATTTGGACACATTGGCATGAATTATGTTAAACATCACACAAGGAAGAGAGATACCACCATAAGATGTTTTGCTTGTACTGAACTCAGTCATATAGCCAAGAATTCCATGAATACAGGTAGAGTTGAAGATGAAAATAAAGCAAAAGCAGATAACATCCAAAAGGAGATGAGCTAGCAATGGATCCCCAAATCTACCAAGGATGCTAATTCAAGTAATGATGGTCATGTCACTGAAGAAGTGGGTGACTCCACCATTTTCAACTAGTTTTCCAAAGGAGAACTAGAACGGTGCTATCAAGATCACATTCAAATAGTTCCAAATTGAAAGGTGACAAAGATCCAAATCACTATTCAAGATACAAAAGGATCACTAAGGAAGTTTGGTATCAGTTATAATTGAGTTACCTTCTCTACCAAGTAAGTTTGGGTCATAGACTCTACCAAGAAAGGTTGGGAGTAACAAGTCACACATGATTACCGAGTCACGAAGCCTTCACCAAGTAAATCATTTGAATAGTGGATGATAGCCTATCAAGCATAATGTCAAGCATGATGTCAACTGAGCTACCTTTGTACTGAGCATTAATGGCAAAGTTTTAACAACAAGCATGAAACCAAATTCATTTTTCGCTGTGAAATATAAGTGTTATTACAAAGAAGTGAATTCTAGTGCTATCAAGTGACCTAAAGTGAATTTGCAACAAGATTTTCAAGTTTTTGATAATTTACCAAGTAATCATGGCATCAAGAAGTAGCAGCAAAGTGAAGAAAGGGTCTGAGATGTTGGTTCGAGGAGTCAAGTGGAAAGTGTCAAATTTCAAACTTGTGCCTGCAATCACAGAAACCCTTGACCCAAGCAGATATTAATTACAAATCCCATCTAAGGTACTCCTTATTAATGATATTCAAACTCATTTCAAGTGTTCATTCAAGAAATTGGAACCCTAGAAATGGATGATGCCCTAAGTGAGTTGTGTGTTAATGGTGTTCTCAAACTAGAGCATAAACATTTGGGAGACAAAGGTTTGACCCACATTCCTCACATATCCCAAGGTTTTCAAGTCAAGTGGATTAGATACATTCTAAGTCAGGTGCATAATGGTTAGATATGGCTTGAGCAACCAGTTGTAATTACAAAGAAAATGATTAATCACATTACTAGCCTCCCCACACTTACCAAAGCCAAAACCACCAAATTCCTAGGTCAGGCCGAGCTGGAAAATAAAACCCTAGCCGAGTGGGATGGCAAAGGCAGGAAAATCAGTAGTGTAGCAAATGCAAAACTGAAATTTGGGATACATGTGATAGCTCACAAGATATATAGTTCAAGCCACCTCAATAGTGTATCATGTGAAACTGTGGATTTAGATTACAAAGTTGTGAAGAATAATTTGTCTTATGACTTGGTAGATCTATTATTGAAGTAATTCAACAAGAACACAGAAAGAATTTGGAATTCCATGAAAAACCCCTACAAATTTAGCTCTCTATTGATTTGTTTGTTCTTCTATGTTTGGAAGTTCTTCCCTTCCAAAGGCATGGTAGTATGGAGAAAAGATGTGCCTGTACTATACCAAATTAATGAATACATTGCATAAATGGGAGAGAATTTTGTTAGCATTATGGATAACTACTTTGAAGTATTCAAAGAGAAAATGAATAACAGATTTAGAATACCTAAGAAGCTAGTAGAAGATTTCAAAGATGATGTTTGTTTCATGGTAGACAGTGACACAATCTACATTCAGGTAGTAAAGTCTAGAATTGTATGGGTAAAACCTCTTCCCTATGAGGCAAACATTGATGAAACAAAGGAAATTATTGAAGCTTTAATTAATGATCCTATTGATCTAAGGGTGCCACAGTTTGGAACATATGATGAGGCAAAGGCAAGGATAGAGCTAGAGATAAAGCTCCCACAAGAGGTTAACAAAGGTAAGAGGAGGATAGCAAAACTAAAATCAAGCACACCTCTAATATTAACTGAGGGAAAAGGAGAAGATATAGATAAAGAGGCAGAGGATGGGTCTAAAAAGGAATAAGAACCCTTGAAGAAGAAAATCAAGGTGATCATCACCAAGCCACCTAAACCATCCACTACAGTCTTCACAAGGAGGTCTAGGAAGAAAGGTAGTGAAATCTTCCTTAGCAAAACTCCTCCCACCTTCCAGGAAAAGTTGAAATAGATGGAAGAACGTGCAGGTATAACAAAATTCAAATCTTTGAAGTATGAAACTAACATAGAGGCAAAAAAGAAATAGGTGGAAGAACTGGTGTTAACCAAAATTGGAAAATGGAAATATTCACCAGATCAAATAGTCTCCCAAATCTCTAATGAATTATTAGAGAAAATTAAGCCAAGATGGGACTTTGAAATGCAAATAGAAAAAGATATTTATGAAAAAACCCTAAGGAAATTTCTAGCTAGCATGATAGATGCTAAGGTAAAAGAGTCTTTGAAGAAAAATGAACATAAGATGAATCTTAGATTTAATACCTGTTTAATTTTGATCAAGGATATAGAGCATGTGGTTAAGAATGCCACAAGCATGTGGAAGAATGTTTATCATTTGCATAAAAAAAGTGACTTCCCATTAGATGTTAAGGATGATGATAGTGATGATGAGGAAGAAGAAACTTACACTGAGCCCACACATTTTGACAATGAGAAAGTTGAAGAAGATGAAGAGGAAGAAGCTACTAAGGAAGATAAAGAATATAATGAGGAGACTAGCCCTATGAAGATAGTAGCCATAGTCATTGCCTCACTTCCTCACTCTCCAAGAAAACTAACAGCTATATCAAGCTTAGAAATAGCTTTAGCAATTTCAATTGTGACAACTATAGGTACTTCAAATGTCCAATCACTCTTCACCCCCACACAACTTAGCACATCATTGATAGAAGTTTCTATCACTTTATCTACCGAATTGTAGCCTCCCTCTTCTTTAGCTCCTGAGTTGCAATCATCAATGGCTTTTACAATTTTGAGCTCTTCAGTAGTAAGTAATTCAATTTTGAATACTGAAATTTTGTCTACTTCAGTAATGGATACTTCAGTTACGACTTCTTCAGTTTTGGATTCAAAAAGCATTCTTGTTAGTATTCCATTAGTTGGTACTATGTCAATTTTCATAGCAAGTCATAGTATATCAACAATTGTTTCCATCCCTGATACAAAGGCATTAAGTACAAGGATAGTTGAACCTAAGGCTCAATTGAGTACAAGATTTTTGAGTAGAGGCAAGGAGAAAGAAGAGGATGTAGACCTAGATGAGGAAATATAAATTCCCAAATGGGACTTCTATAATCTTATTGCGAATCAAATGCATATAGCTGGCGAACTCCTCCAAAAGAAGGAAAAGTAGAAGAAATTGAGAGAAGAAAGAGATAGAGAATATAAGATTATAGATGATGCAAAGAACATTTTTTTTTAGGCAATAGGTATTGAGGTAGATTCTTCTCAACCTATTTTATTGCAATTAGCTGAGGTAGTCCAAAATTTTAATGAGAACACTAGTGGTCAAGATAAGTTAGTTGAGAAAGTAGAAAAGAAATTTGATAATAAAGTGCTTGAGCACATTGCTCAGCAAATTGTCATTCAACAAGTTCAGCTTTCCTCAATTTTGAGCAATCTTGAAACCTCTTGCACTAATGTGACATCACTTTTTGTAAAGTTGTGAGATGTTACCAAGTTCTCAAAGTAGATAAAGAACAAACTAACAAAGATTGATGAGGATCTAAAAGCCAGTGCACAACAATTGCAACTTGACTCTAGTTCAAGCTCTACACATCATATGAAGATAAGATTTCTATCAGACATGCAGGTAGAGTTGTTGAGAGAAGAAGCAAGGATCTAATCGACATTGATAGATATTCAAAATATGATCCTTCCTATCATTAATACAATGTAGAAACATATTGTTTGTTCAAAAACCTTGATCCATGACACTAAATTCTCTATTGCAGATCATATGATAGAACTCTCTATAGAAGTGCAAATTGCTCTACATACATGCAAGATTTTGCAAAAGAATTGGGATAAAACTCTAGCACTCATTCTTAAGGTACATTTTGAGTTTCTATCTCATTTTGATGTCTCCATATAAATAAGTTTTGAATACATCTTTGGAATTACAGTAAAAAAGGGGGAGAGACTATGTATAGTAAGACACCATGTATATTGTATGGGGGAGAATCATGCAACGAGAAAATGTATATAGAAAAGGAGAATTTTGCAAAAATGTTGTATAGTATACTGTATATACCTATAAAGAATTTTTTTGAAAAACCTCAAAACAGTATACCCTACTGAGCAAGTATCACATGGTGATGTATATAAGTTTTGGCTAATAAGTGTTTTTGTCACTAATGCCAAAGGGGGAGATTGTTGACATATTAGTCAAGTTTGTTATTAGTGACACAAACTTATTCAAATTTTGTATTGTAAGGAAACTTGGCAATAAAGAATATAACCGTTTCCACATAACCCATAATAGATCTAAAATAAATACAAAATTAAAATCTACATGCAAGAGAATAGACAACATACCCACAAAATTGTGACACAAGATATACCCTGGGAAACCCTCATTGAGGGAAAAACCCAGCCTCCAAAAGCATCCATCACCATGTATTATTCAGCAAAAATACCATTTCCATACAACCATGGAAGCCTTCATGGCCATAGCCACAACCGAGAAAACTATGTGAACAAGCTTGAATCCACACATCCCATGCCATGCTTTCAACTTTCACAAATGCTCCCTTGGCTAACCTGTCAAGCCTTGTCCCGCTCGACTCTTGCCTTTTGTCTTCTCCTTGTCACTCTCTCTCTCTCTACAACAACTACCCTTGTGGTTGCTTATATAGTAGCAAGTCCCACAAAACCACCAAGTGGTATTACATAAAACATGTGCTAAAACCATGTGCTACCTAACCCACTGACCCCACATTTAATATTGGGCATTTAATTCTTTTCCCCAATATTAAATAATTACATAAAATATTTTCACAATGTTACAATACAACTCATCAAAAATATTTCATGGGAATCTTTACATGTTGCACATCCATCTAGGTACAACATTACATAATAAAAATAAAATAATAAAATAACAATATTATGCAATGAGTGCAACACCCATTATCTCAACAATCTCCCACTTGTTGTATACATTGCATAGGGTCAATCCGTAGCCACATAAAATGAACAAGGGAACAATCCCTCCCAGCACATCCACCATCATGGATCAAAATACACCAAGTGCTCCATCCTGGTACCCACAACAAAATTAAAGTATCCAACATCTCAAACATGAATGATCTCACCTCCTATTATACCACTACCATTGGACATACATAGAAGCCATCCAAAGAGAAAGCCACCCAACCTGTCGCATTAGAAGATCATAAAATCTTGTACCAACTGAAAATTCCAAGCACAAAAACCTGATCCAAAGGTAATCACATGTATCCATAGTTGTCAAAATATCCATAACTGAAATAGCACCCACAACAAGTGCCAAATCCATCCAACTATCCATACCTCAAAGGTATAACAAGTGAATCTTATATCACCGACATATCTAATCTATAACCTGCAATCACAAGACTTAAGAGCAATACCTGCCATATATATACCAAGAAGCTCCCACTGCAAAAGATAATGTCAAATCTATAACCAATCCACTCATAACATCTCAAAGAAGTGAATCCATGTAGTATCAAGGACATCCATAATACATAATCCAATATCCTGCAAGAATAACTCTCGTAACAAGTCTCCAATAGTCTCTCAAATTCTCCACAACCAACAAAGGAAAGAGATAAAGAAATAACCATGTCATCTCTCACATGACATACATGAGCACAAACCAGTGATCACAATCTCCAACCAATCTCAAATCTAATGTAGTCAAAATTGAACATCCAGGAAGATAACCAAGACTAGAGAAACCATGCAAATCATAACCTGTATCATGTCCTTCTACACACACCTCTAGATATAAACTGTGCAAGTTAGATCTCCTCCATAAAACCCCAACAAGAAGCCTCAAAAACACCCAAACCATACCATATAACTCGTCATGGATGTAAGCCTCTCACAAGTAGATCAAACTCAATAAACGCATTCCTAAACCAAGGAATAACCATTCCTAATCCAAGGAATATGCCCAATAAAACCATCTCCCAAACTCAACCAGCATAACAACATATGCACATGGAGATAACCAATGCTAAACCATCTCTCAAATGAACCCTCCAGAACTAACTCATGTACCATAGCTCAAGATCCATATCCATGAAAGACAAGCATAAATATAATGCAATTGAGAGAAAAAAAATGGGCTATACCTCTCAAGTAGCAAACCGCCGAGTAGACCAAGAGTGGGGAATGAGAATGCTCATCAAGATACCCAAGTCTCCAACCAAGACTCATCTAAGAACAATCTCCTCTCAAGTCCATATCAGGTGACTGCCCCTCAGACTTCCTGTTGAAAACCATCAACTGTCCCAACAAATACTTCTCTAATCTAAGAGAAATCAGCGTCACCACCGTCTCTAAGTATCCATGAGCACCTGTACCCAATCAATCCATGCCAACTCCAAATGCAACATAGCAATATCATGAAGTATCCAGCTTATGATCAGTGTACTCAATACCAAGAAACTAAACCAAGATCAATGTCAAAGTTCCAACCATGGCCTCAAGAACATAAACATGACAACATGATCTTACCATCTCAACTAAAGAGATAACATGCTCCATATGAACACACCATAACATGTCACAACTCTAAACGCGTATCAAGAGTATACCATGACATAATAATGAAACCATCCTCATACCAAGGATAACATGCCAAATAAAAGCATAAACCACACCTTTGCTAAGAACCCTGTGAGTCCTCAAGATGCAACCATCTCCACACACCATGAAGAAAACCATCTCCACATACCAAGAAGAATCATCTCCATACACCATGAAGATAACCAAGAACTCCATGAGTCCTCAAGATCTAACCATCTTCACATACCATGAAGATAACAAGTGCACTATGCAAATGTCAAAGACGCTTCTGCAGCAACAGGATCTAAGACAAACCTCCAACATCTGCAAACACTCAATAAATATATCAATGCCAACAACTCCCACTCAACTGTGGTACCAAGTCACCTATGGCATCATAAAATCCATCTCCTACATGAAGATCCATACTAAATCAGAAACTAATCCTGCACTGTCACCCCATCACTGTCACAAGCTCCCACTAAACCGTGTATCCAAGATATCCATGACATAATGATGAAAAAAAAAATCCATCCTCTAACCATGAGAATCAATCAAGCCATCAAAGAACTCAAAGTGCACATCATGAGCTCCTCAAAAGAAACCAAATAACCATGATCCTCAACCAAGAAGATATACCACCATAACTAAATCAGAAATCCAAGCTAATGAACATCAAGGATGTACTTGTATAACCAATCATGTCATGCCAAAATCCATGGCACCATGATCACATCCATGAACCAAGCATCTGTTTCTCAGTATGTCCAACCTGTCAGCATAGTCAACCACAATCCTCCACCATGACTATACCTGGTAACAACATCTCATCCCTTCTACATGAATAAAATAGTAAATCATGTGACTTTAGGCATAGACAACCCAGATCCAAGCCACCAATCTATATATGCATCAATAATCAAAGATCAATGGGCAAAGACAACCCATAACCAAGCTATAAATGCAACCTGTAAGTATAGACCGCTTACAACACTGCACAACTTGTAGACCCAACAAGTCATCATGCATATCCAAACCAAACATTGATAACCATATCATCATGAGACCAAACTTGAGTATACAATGACATCAAAACTTAAATCTCCAATGCCATAAACTCACAATGTTACCATAGTCAAAATATACCTATAAACTATTCAGATAAATATATCAACAAATAAATCATGCCAAACCTACACCAAATTTGAACCAATTTGTAGATCTCTCCAAGAGCTTTCCGTTGACTACTCAAAGTCCAAAATCCGACTCTGTATGCCCAAGTTATGCCCTAATCCATGCTCAAAATAAAAAATATCTGACTTTAGGGCTCTTAAAACCTAAAAAAATCTCAAAATTATAGAACCAAACCTACACCATGTTGTAGTGCTCTGAATTAGCTTTCCAGCACCTATAAGAACTCTGAAATCCAATATTCTAAGAGAAAGTTATGGCCGTTTTACTAAGACAGTCTTTTTACCATTTTCAGTACGATTTTTCATTTTTTAATTTTTTTTCAGTGACGAAAATTCCAACGGGATTAAATTTGATGGCCATCATGGGCTGAAACTAAAAAACTCTTTCATTTTCTCTGAACATGGCCAAACTAGGGCATATTATATATCAAAATTTATTAAAATGTTGACCCGGATCCAATGGTGAGGTCTGTTTTTACCCAGGAGGTCATTTTTGCAAGCTACCCCCAAAAACCCTCATTTAAATGAAACATCCGAAAAACTCTTTTGTCCAACAATTTCCCATGCCCAAAACTTTTAAGATCCCATCATAATAGCAAATCCAAAACCCTCAGATCTACAATAATTATTCATATATCTTGCCCCCTTTTTTTTTTATCCTCTCATGCATTCCCATAGATTCAATCTAGGGTTACAAATAATAAAACCATAGCTCTGATACCACTTGTAAGGAAACTTGGCAATAAAGAATATAACTGTTTCCACATAACCCATAATAGATCTAAAATAAATACGAAATTAAAATCCACATGCAAGAGAATAGACAACATACCCACAAAATTGTGACACAAGATATACCCTGAGAAACCCTCATTGAGGGAAAAACCCAGCCTCCAAAAGCATCCATCACCATGTATTATTCAGCAAAAATACCATTTCCATACAACCATGGAAGCCTTCATGGCCATAGCCACAACCGAGCAAACTATGTGAACAAGCATGAATCCACACATCCCATGCCATGCTTTCAACCTTCACAAATGCTCCCTTGGCTAACCTGTCAAGCCTTGTCCCGCTCGACTCTTGCCTTTTGTCTTCTCCTTGTCACTCTCTCTCTCTCTACAACAACTACCCTTGTGGTTGCTTATATAGTAGCAAGTCCCACAAAACCACCAAGTGGTATTACATAAAACATGTGCTAAAACCATGTGCTACCTAACCCACTGACCCCACATTTAATATTGGGCATTTAATTCTTTTCTCCAATATTAAATAATTACATAAAATATTTTCACAATGTTACAATACAACTCATCAAGAATATTCCATGGGAATCTTTACATGTTGCACATCCATCTAGGTACAACATTACATAATAAAAATAAAATAATAAAATAACAATATTATGCAATGAGTGCAACACCCATTATCTCAACATGTATGGCTACTAAGCTCATTGAATAGTCTATAGTGTTTACCGTGTAATTTAGTAGCCACAAGCTCTACACTTGCTACCAAGTCTTCTAGACTAATTCTAGTGGTCACTAAGCATTCTAGTGGTTACCAAGGGAATTCAATTAGTGTGAAGTGTAGCAGTTCAAATTGAGCAGAATTAGGTAGTGTGAAGTCTAGTAGTTCAACCTGAGCACTTTAGTGGTTACTGAGCTTTGTAGTTTCTACTGATCTAGCAACTCATGTGATGAAAAGCTAGTGTTAACTGATCCATATGCGAAGATAGTGTTTACCAAGTGAAGTCATGGTAAACTAGTGATTCAGTTTATGTCAAGTTACACAATATCTACTAAGTCCCCAATTCAGACCAAGTTTGAGACTACTTTGAGGTGATTAGTATGGACCAAGCTTCTACTTCTGCCAAATGCATGATGATGTCGAGTAATGATAGTGGATGCTAAGTATCAAAACTTCACCAAGTCAGTCTTAGAACTCAAGTGTCTTCATATAGGCTGACTTTGTAATATTGGTGTTAACTTGTATATTGGTTGACTTTGTAATTTTGTAAATTGGATTGGTATATATATGTAATGTATTTTATCAAATCTAATGTAGTATGTAGTATGTAAGACAATGAAAATGTAAGAATTTGAATAAGACCAAGCAATAAATAAAGTATATATATTAAAGGCCATATTAGAGAAGGAGTAGTAGAGACATATCCATCACAAAAGGTGATCAGTACAATCAAGGAATCTCTATTAGTAATTTAGTTGTAAGTCAGAGATCTATTGTTTCATTCTAATAGGTGAATCAGTCTAAATCCTTTAATAAGGTAGACTTAACAATCTTTGTCAAAATTTCTTTACCAAGTGCATACTTTATTGTGTGTTTTTAAATCCTTCAACAAGGTGGACCTAGCAGTCCTAATTTGCTCCTAACAAGGTAGATCATCATAAGTGATCATTGTAAGCCTTAACAGGCCAACTTTATGTTGCAATATTAAAGTTTTGTGAGTATCATCCCCACCCCAATTTTACTTTATATTTGGAAGGTTTTTGGGTCACCAAATTATTGTGTTCAAGTGTTGTGGATGCTTTTATGTTTTTTGTTTCTCATGCATGCAATTAGATCAATAAATGATAATTTGAATATTTCTATAAAGTGTTGAATTTGATAAAGTTTTAGAGGTTACTAATTTACCCCTCCCCTCTCAATAACCTAGCATAGTCTTGAATATTTTTGATAGTTTAAACATTCTAGGAACTTTTACTTTGGGCTTAAAAGAACACCTTATTTGGGATTGATAGTTCAATGTTTCCCTCTTGGGAACCATGGATATTATCCAAATCTCCTTTGACTATTCTCATGATCGGTGTGATCTTTGGATTTAAGCTACTTTTGGTGCTTGGAGATCTTTAGAAGTGTTTGTAAGACTTTTTCTTGAGTAAGTGAACTTTTGAGTTCAACCATGTTACCTATTTATTATCTTGATTAGATGTTTCAGTCTTGTACTTTCTTACTTCATGTTGTTGTTATGTAACTTATCTTAAGGAAAAAAACTATTTAGTGCATATTTTATCCTTATGGTCAAAAGGATCTCCGATTAGGGTATTACAGTGTGACACGGTAGCATGAGTTCTTTTTGGTCTTTGTAGTGGTGGTCCAAAAAGACTCTTCTTTATAAATCTCACATGTCTTTCTTCCATTGTGTTGTAGTCCTACTTCCTTTGGGGGATGATAATATTTTATACTTGATATAATATGTATATGTTCTCATATGCTCATACTAACCCTAAAGTTAGTAGATCCCTTTGTCCTCTTGTATGTTATGTACTCATTTTCCTTGATTTGTCTTCTTATGAGGGTATCTCATAGTGGAAACATATTTCAATAATTGTATGTATACTCTATTAAATTCATTTCTCCTATTAAAGTGTTAGAAATGACTTTAACATGGGGGTATACTCTTTTCTCATTTTTACATTCTATTCATGGGTAGTAAATACGGATTTTGACTGTATCTTGGGGTACTTTATCTCTAAAATCTTAGTATTGTACACTTGATTTGTGTCACACTCTAAACCATTCTATCTAAATGATTCCATGAGTTTGGAATGCTTGGATGCCAGCTTAGAGCTCCCTATCCATGGAGTACAAGGAGTTAGTATTTCAGCATGAAGGCTCTCAGCCAAGCCTTAGAAATGTACTTCTTGCTAGTAAACCATGCAACGGGAGGTTCTTTGAGAAAAGAGCAAGAGTGCAAATATCTTCAAGGAATCCCTCAAGAATGCAATGCGAGTATGGAAAATAAGCTAAGATGATAATGCAAAATGCATCTATGCTAACCATGTATGAAATTGTTACAAAACCAAATATTTAAACTCTGTGAGATTATTGCAAGAATCAAAGCTAAACTAACATGCAACTATGCTAAGAATGCCATATGATCTTATGCTAATATGATGGAATGAGAGAATGAGACAATAAATGAGAAGTTCTCCACAAAGCTCCAAAGAAACCTGTTAGGAAAACCTGTAGCATAACAATATTCAAAAGATGGATGGATGATCAACAGTTGAATTCGAAAATAGGAGTGATCCATGTGCACACACAAGTCAACCAATAGAATATAAGTTGACTTGTCACATAAGACAAAAGTCTCATGAGCCTTTTCTTTTAATTGTAAAATAGAAAAAGGACTTTATGTGTGCACTTTAAGTGGGTTAGAAGAATGGGGTGCTTTATTTAATTAAAAGGGGACATGTTATTTTAATCAAATAATGAACTTAGGATAGCATAGTCAAACTATAGGTTATAATCAAATAAATTGATTATTAGCAATTTGTTCTAGGTAAATGATTAAATTAATTTAGCCAAAATGTTGAAAAGGGGGCTAATAGTCTAGATGACCATTTTTAGGTGATTACATTTGCCCCTCTTTGACTAATGTGTGATTGATCTAGGAACACATTATGTCAAAGAAATAGAAAGCCAAGTAGGTGGTGATAGATATAGATATCTGATTTTGAAGAATGAAATACAGAAAGAGATAGCAAGTCCTAAATGCATAGCCTGATAGCGGTAGTACTGAGCATTAGGAAGATGATGTTAGGATCTAAAAAGAATTCTAACACCTAGCAAAGTGAATAGATTGAGATCAAGTGATAAGGTCAAACAAATACTCCTAAGAAATAGATAGCTATAACAATCAACAATAGAGTATTTCTGCCCCCTCGGGATCAAAATTGAAATGAGGTAAGAGGAAGCAAAAACTAGCTAGATATGAGAAAATTGAGATATAGCAATGTCTGATATGATAGATAAATGATTAGAACCCAAGAATGACTATAAGAAATTGATAAAATGCCCCAGTTTGACTAGAGTTGACCTTGAAGGATTAGCATAAAAATTAGGTCAAATCTAGTAGAGATATGATTTAGATGTGAAAAGGTGACTAGAAGTAGATATGAAGCATAGATATGATGAAGACATGAAGAAATGAAGATGCCCCAATGATAATTCAAAGAAGAGACCTCAAACGGTCAGCTAACTGCTCAGAAGAAGGTAAAATTTTAAAATGTGATTTTGACCATCAAGATGAACTCAAATTTTGATTTTGATCTCGAAAATGGATCCAGGATGTTGAAATTAGCTAGGGGTGCAATTTTTGTGCAATTCCGAGGAGTTTAAAAATTAGGTCAAAATGAGGTTGGACGCTATAAAAGGGGTCCAAGTGTCATTTTCACTATTCATTTGTCTTTTTGTGATTTGAGAGATTTTGTGTGGTCCACATAGCATCATGGCTCAGGCAAACATTCCTCTTCATTGACACCATTTCAAGCGCAGCTAGTTGCACAACCGGCCAGAGCGATATGGGGCACCGGTAAGTGACTACCTTTTTGTTAGTTTTTTGAACTTTTTGTGAGTTTTTCACACATTCTCAAGTTATTTTGAAAAAAATTCGCGCGATACTTTTAAAGTATTGCACGGGCTTAGAAATAATGTCGCGCGACACTTTTTTTCGAAAAAAGTGTCGCACCATTCAAAAAAATGTGTCGCGTGGGCCATACCCAAATGTCGCACGACATAAAAATATCGCACTCCTGTTGCAAAAAGTGTCGCGCAACATTGTTTCAAAAAATGTGTCGCACTCTTTTTGTAAAAAATGTCACATAGCTAGTTTTGTTGTTTTTCTGAATGCTTTTTTTCATCATGTGACTATTACTGATGATTGCTTGTTTTACCTGGACAGGAGGTATTCCTGGCATTAAAGATTAGAGCTCCCAGGGTGGTTGGTTTGCGCATTGTGTAGCATTTGAGCGATGAGCACCAGTCGCAGAGGGTGGTAGTTAGATATTACATTTTTGATTTGTACCTTATGTATTTTTGAGACATATATCCAAATTTTGGATCTCACATTTGTATATGTACCATGACACATTTTTTATATATATGAGATACTGGGTTTATCGATATTCTTGTGTATTTGTCTCAAAATGTATGTTTCAGCTTTCATGTGATGTTTTTGTTTTCAGCTCATGTATGTGTATATGCTTATGTGTATTGATCTTGATCTCTCATAAGGGTGGTATAGAATTAAATGTTTTTGTGAAAATGTGACACTTGGATAGATTGTATGTGATGATTTTTGGATTAACCCCTTGTGATGACAGGTTAGCAAAGAAATGTAGCGAAAGATTAAGAAGGTGAAAAGACAAATAGAAGTGAAAGATAAAAGCAGCTAACTAATATGTCCATGAAAAATATGAAGAGAGAGAGCTCTTCCCACATGTAGGAATGTGCAACTAGGAAAAATGACATGAACTTAAAATGCAAGCTACCATGCAAAGTGGTTTACCAGCAAGAAACTCATAACATTTAGACTCTTAATTTCATCATTGAGCATTTATTAGGGACATCACGAGATCATACAACCATCACTAGTATAACTATGAGGATATGAATATGATCGATATTAGATAGGTATGTGGAAATCCAATCTAAGCATCAGAGACATGTAAGTCAAGATAACTACGCGATTAGATTCTCTAAGTTTAATTTAGCAAGATTACACTTGTATCAAGGCATAAGCGCCAAGATAAACCCTAAGTGCGACCTTGCAAAACAGTCAAGGATGATACATTTGTAAGTCAACGTGTTGAATAGGACCAGCATAAATGCTTACAATACTATAGACAAACAAAAGTACACCCACAAGCAGAAATCAAGAAAATATGTCCCATGCCCCCAGTCTTCTAGTTAATGACATCCTTGAAAGACTATTAGGGAGGGAACACATGGCAAATAAATCATCATAGATAGCACACAAAGTAGATAAAGATCAGCATAGCTCAGTCGTTTAAGTGTTAAAGTCTATGTGTGTAAGTCACTTGGCCATTTCTTCAAGACTTGATTCTGATAGTGAGAAATATCACGACATTGGAGACTGTAGGTAAACTATCTAAAAAGTGTTGAAAAACACTAGATGTCAAGGTGGGGGAAGTGTTGAGAAACACTTTTTTGTGAGTTGTCAAAGAAACCCTAATGCACAAGAATACCTCAATAGGCTAAATAGCTATGCCCCTAAGACAAGGACAAGAAACAATTCCAAGCCAAGGAATGTGTAGAGAAGTGGATGATTGAGTTTGATAGACATAGCTGCAAGGGTTTCAAGTAGCGCCTGTTTCTAGGTTTTCACCACTTCACAGATTTTTTCAGGACTTTTTTTTTTTTTTTTTCTTAGGACTTTTTCTAATTTTTAGGAACTTTTTCAGGATCATAGATATAGACAAGATAGCTGAGCAGCAAGCCTCTAAGTATAGAACTTCTTCACGTGTAGGATGTTGATAGGCTCTACAAGTTCTTCACCCTCTGATGTAGACAACTGGTAAGCACCAACACCAAATGTTGTTGTGATAATGTAAGGACCCAACCAGTTAGGTTCAAATTTCCCTTTCTGCTCTCGATGTTGCTGATTTTTTGGATTCACCCTAAGCACAAGTTCACCAACCTAGAACTTACGGGGGTGAACCTTCTTGTTATATTGTGTAGACATGCATTTCTAATAAGCTCTCATGTGACCAAAAGCAGCCTTGCGACATTCATCCAGAGTCTCTAATTCCTGTACTCGCATAGCTCTATGATCTTCATCAGTTATTAACCCATGTAAGGAGACGCACAAAGAAGGTATCTCGACTTCTAATGGGAGAACAGCCTCAGAGCCATAGACTAGAGAAAAGGGTGTAGCCCCTGTAGGAGTACAAATAGAGGTTCTATAGGCCCAAAGTGCCAATCTTTCCCAGACTTGTGAACTGTATGGTGTAGGATTTTCAGCAGTGTTTTATTAGAGGCCTCAGCTTGGCCATTCCCTTGGGGATAGTAAATGGAGGACCAGTGTTGTTTAATTCGAAACTTTTTGCATAGTTGTTTTAAGTCCTTATTCTTGAACTGCCCTCCATTATTCGTAACAATAGAGGATGGGATACCATATCGGCAAATGATGTGATTCAGTATAAATAGGGCAACATTTTTGCCTATAGCAATAGATAATGGTACAACTTCAACCCATTTATTGAAATACTTTGTTGCTGTGATGATGAATTTATGACCGCTGGATGAGCTTGGATGAATCTTTCCTATCAAGTCAAAGGCCCATTGCTGAAATGGCCAATATGTCACAGAAGGGATTAACTTTCACCCAAGAGCACGTATCAAGTTGCCATGAAGCTGACATTTCTGATAGGACTTTGCATAGCCCACAGCATCATCTTGCATGGTGGGCCAGTAATAACCCATCCTAAGCATTTTTCAAGCAAGTGCAAGGCCATTAGAATGTGCCCCACAAATGCCATCGTGGACTTCGGCAAGTGCCTTCTCAGACTCTTCTAGCTCTAAACACCTAAGCAACGTTTCATCTAAACCCTTCCTATACAAGTCACCAGAGACCAAAGTGTAGTGTGAGGCATTACGAAGGAGTTGGCATTTTTGGTTGCGCGTGAGGGTTTCGGGAATAACCTGATCACGTAGGTAGGAGAAAATAGCCGCATAGTGGGAGAAATTGTGACCCACAACAGTGTAGATCACCTGGTTATCTAAGGAATCATAGGCTGGATGATGCAATTCTTCCACCAAGAACTCAAATCATGATTCATGTTCTTGTAATTAGACGATAGATGCTAAGGTGGCCATAGCATCAGTAGCCTTGTTTTTTGCTCTAGGAATTTGTTGGAATGTTACAAAGGTAAAATAATTCCTTAGAGTGTCTATCAACTTTTTATAAGGGATCAACTTGTCATCCTTTGTTTGATATTCATTATTCACTTGGTTCACAACTAGTTGAGAATCCCCATAGATGTGTAGCTTAGTTATTCGCCATTCAAGGGCCATTTTGATCCCATTTGTTAATGCTTCATACTCTACAATATTGTTTGTACATGGGAACAATAATTTGTAGGACTTTGGGATCATATAACCATGAGGGGAAACAAACAACACCCTTGCTCCTGCTCCATTCTGTGTATGGGATCCATCAAAAAACATCTTCCATGTTCTGTCAGTAATGTTCATGATCAAGGCATTTGGAAACTCAATTTACATAGGTGCTACATCTTCAAGTGGGAAGTCAGCCAACTGGTCAGCTATGGCATGTCCTTTGATTGCCTTACGTTCAACATACTGAATGTCAAATTCAGTAAGAATCATCATCCATTTAGCAAGGCGACC
This sequence comes from Cupressus sempervirens, assembly GCA_028749045.1. Classification (NCBI taxonomy): domain Eukaryota; kingdom Viridiplantae; phylum Streptophyta; class Pinopsida; order Cupressales; family Cupressaceae; genus Cupressus; species Cupressus sempervirens. The sequence continues at coordinate 323,807,290 of CM053788.1, forward strand.
GGTAAGTGCAGCTTTACTTAATAAATATTTCAAAGAGTCTATCTTGGCAATCAAGTGAACTGTATGGGCCAACATATAATGTCAAAGTTTTTGGGACGCAAAAACTACAGCAAGGCATGCCTTCTCTATACTTGTATAATTTAGTTCATAAGCCACCAAAGTTTGACTGCTATAGTATATGGCTCTTTCTTTACCCGTCTCATCACTTTGGCCTATGAGTGCTCCTAGAGAAGAATCTGTAGCTAAAATGTACAGAATCAAAGGTTTTCCCAGAATGGGTGGCATCAAAACTGGTGGTTTTGCCAAGTAGCCTTTGATTTGATCTAAGCTTTGTTGATAGTCACTGTTCCAAATATGGGTAGATCCTTTATGTAGATTTTTATTGAAAGGTTGAGCCTTATCAGCTAATTGAGAGATAAATCTTCTTATGGATTGTAGCCATCCTTGCAGACCTCTAAGCTAACTAATAGTCTTTGGTGGAGGCATATCCATGATAGCTTGGACCTTTTCAGGGTCAACCTCAATGCCTTTTGCTAAAATGATATACCCTATCAATTTTCCAGAAGTGACACCACAGGCACATTTTTTTGGATTCAGCCTAAGTTGGAATTGTTCCATACGGTCCAATATCAAACTAAGGTCTTTGAGATGTGTGTCTCGTTTCTTTGATTTTTCCAATGTGTCATCAACATAGTCTTCCATGTTTTTATGCATCATATCATGAAAGATGGTTGTCATTGCTCTTTGATATGTAGTGCCAGCATTTTTGAGCCCAAAAGGCATGACATTCCAGAAAAAGGTACCCCATGCACATGTAAAAGTTGTCTTTTCTTGGTCTGTTGGAGCTATCTTTATTTGGTTGTACCCAAAAAATCCATCCATGAGCGAGTACATCTCATATCCCGCAGTCATGTCCACTATCATAACAATGTTTGGTAGTGGAAAATCATCCTTGGGGCACATTTTATTGAGATCTCTAAAATTAGTACAAACTCGTATGGATTTTTCATGCTTGGAGAATGTTGGAAATCCACACGGCATAATCAATGGCCCTAATGAAGTTTGCATTCAATAGTTTTTCTAACTCTGTCTTGACCAGTAGGGCCACATATGGATGCATTTTTCTCAACTTCTGTTTGACAAACTTGACATCTAGTGAGATTGATAAGTGATGCATGATGAGATCTGTATCAAACCTTGGCATGTTAGAGTATGTCCATGCGAATTTCACCTTCTTGTCTTGAAAGAATTGAGAAAACTGTGTCTCTTCTTTGTCTAACAAAGATTGAGCTACATGAATGATCTGAGGACATTCTTCTGTTCCCAAGTTGATAGGCTATGTAGGCTCAACTAGAACTGAAGATCTATCTTGTAAATAGCTTGGCAGACTACCAAGTACCTCATCCATAGGAGCCTCAGAGAGGTTTTCACCATTAGATACGCCTTTATTTTTACTTTTTTGAGGATCAGACACCGCCACAATGTGGTTTTCGCCATCTAATCACTTATTTTTCCTTTTAATTTTTTGACTAAGGTACTTGATATCTGATTCTATCATGTTAACCATGGGTTCACTGGTAGAAGAACTGATAGGTTCAATTGCGTTTAAATAACAAGCGATCTCATAGTCATTTTGGAAAGACCGTATTTCAGGTCTTTGATTTTGGATAAACCAATCTATGAGATCTGGGTGAATTAGCGAGAGTGAGGAAGAAGTTTCAATGTGATTGATATGGAAGGAGTCATCTCTGGTGACTTGTGAAGTTGAGCCTATAGAAAATGTCCGAAAGGAGTCCATCTCAGGAATAGTCCTAGAGGAACTAGCATGATCCATTGAGACATGTTGTGAGTCAAACTCATCCGACCCCATACTAGACCATTCGACTACATCGGGTTGGGTTGCATAGGCATGAATGACATCCATCCCTAGATTGCAAGATGCATCAGAGAGGCTTTCCAACTCACACTCATGAGAATCTGTACTTTGACCCCTAGCTATGAGATGAGCAATATTCTGCCTAATCCACCCTCTATCAAAAATAGACCCTTCTTGTTCCTATTGTTGGGAGGTAGAAGTTTCTTCATTATTAGCCGTCACTATTTCTTCTCCCAAAAGGAGGGAAGTGAGAGGAACAAAGTCTTCATCTTGTGCAGTAGTAGCAATTATGAGAGAGTCATCATCCTTCGATTCACTAGACATGAGAAATCTTTGATCACAGGTTGGTATATTATTGTTTAGCCTAAAGCCTAGACCAGCGGTGTCTCGAGCATCACGACCTTGAATGTGACTTAAAGGTTCAACCAGAGCATTCTTACAACCAGTTAAGGACCCATGGCCCTAGTAGCCCATTTTTGTTAGAAATTTATCGCCTTTTCCAATTTTTTTGGAGAAATAGGAGTAGTCATTGTAACCTCCTCATCTTCCTCTTCTCTATAGATCTAGTCCCTAATGGCTTGCTCTTCCTTCTCTGCTTCTAGTGGTATAGAAGACTACACAAAAGTGCCAAAAAGTGTCATAGCAGAAGAAGAAGACTTCTTTCCAATAGTTGGTTTCCCATAGGATTGAGGGGAAATTGGTAAGGTAGCAATAGACTCCAAAGTGTACTCGCCCATACCAAGGCTCATCATTTTCAGTTTTTTTTCACATTCTGTGAAAGATGGTGTTAGCTCATGAGAAGAGCAATTGTGCAGGACTAGCATTTCAGCAGCAGATAATGTGTTGATAGACATAGAGTTGTTGTCAGGGACAACTACTTTAGTACCATTAAAAGAGAACTTAATGCACTGATGGTATGTAGAGGGTACTTCTTGCATATCATGAATCCATGGCCATCCCAACAACAAGTTGTATGCAAGTGGTATGTCTAAGACTTGGAAAACAACATTCTTCTCAACTAGAGAAACTCTAATTGGAAGTACAATTAGACCTTTAGAAAGCCTTTCAACTTCATCATAGGCCTTTATAGTGATCTTGCACTTAGGATCGATGGCAAATTCAGACATGCCCAATTGTTGGATTACATTGAACAAAATGATATTTAACCCTGCACCATTATCTATCAGGACTCGATGGACGCGGGTACAAAAGATTTGAACTTTGACATGAAGAGCAAGGTTATGGGGATGATTGCAAGCTCGTTCATCTTCTTCAAAAAAAGGTGAGATAGTGAGGCGAGGAGATGTGGTTCACCATAGCTTGGAATTTTTCTACATCAATATCAGTGGGAACATTGGTAGAATGTAAAGCTTTCTCAAGGATATCCCTGTGCAAAGGAGATAACTCTAGCAATTCAAAAATGGAGATTTGTGCTTGTGTGCATTGCAGTTGGCTAACAAGATCATAGTTGGAGATCTTGGAAGTAATTGGTTGCTTAGACGATGAAGCATTTTTAGGATCATTAGCAACTTTTAGGACAACCTTAGATTGCCCCCTAGTGACAGCGTTAAGTGGTTCACCTTGAGAAGATGAAGACTCAGCCACACAGAGTACCACCTTGGGTCTAGTATCAGTATAATCTTGAGGAGTGGATCATGTCCTTAAGACCACTCTTGGTTGTTCATCTTCAGCGTCATAATTTGGCCAGTTGTCATTGTCGGAGCTTGCCATACATATGTATTCAACGGGCTCAAGCATGCTTATAACATTATCAGTGTTAGTGTAAGCATAGCTGATTTTGGCGTCATGATTCTTTTTGGTAGCTACCCTTTAGGTCTCACCCTTTTCGTATTCAAGTAATGGTTTTTGGAAAGCCTTATGATCAGTATTCTCAACAAGGCCATCTGTAACAACTTTTCTAGCTTCGATGAGGTCTTGAATTACATCTCTGAGTTTGAAGCAATTCTCTTTGTTATGTCCCTTACTTCGGTGATGTTTGTGTTTGAGAAAATTTGAGATTCTTATCACAAGGTTGTTTGCGAGGATGTTTGGGTGGTGTTTCCAATTGCTTGAAAATGAAAGGCATGTGGCTACCGTTACCAACTTGATATCTAGTTGTGACCGGCATGTAAAGAGTTGTCTTTGTTTAGTAGGAAAAGAAAAGCGAGCCAAATTTGAAGCTTTTATGATCAGGACTAGTCACTTGTCAAAATGTGATAGATGGCTTGTCAAACAGTGCTCAAGATCTTACAGCACAGGTGACTCAAGCTGAGCGGACAAGCGAGAAGCTCAATAGCAGATAGCTAGAATAAAATAATAGCTGAATTTTGACAAGTGATTCATCAAGACATTTCAAGACTTACATTCGACGGACTAAACCCATCTTTTCAACCTAGGATGAATTCTTCACACACTGATACATAGCCAGGATCAAGGGTGACCAACGTGACATTCCTTAGACCAAATAAATCCAACTGCAAACTCTATTTTTGACCCAAAATGACTCTAGGCGATACTTTCTAAAAAGGAGGGCGACATAAGTTCAGCAAACAGTGTCATGCGACAGAATATCAGGAATGGTGTGACACATTTTTCTTAGGCGACAAATATTTGACCCGAGTACGATAGAATCTTAGACACAGTGTGATAGAATTTTTTGAAAAAAATGTTGCACGATATTTCTCCTGAAAGTGTGCGGTAGAGTGTCATTTTTGTGCAAAAAAAAGTCAATTTTTTGGTTTGAAGTTCGTTTCAATTTGTTAATCAAATAGTCATTTTAATCAGACAACATTTCATTTTATTTTGTATCAGTAAACAGCAAGGTTTGCAAATAGTAAGTGTTGTAACATGTCTCAAAACAATTGATCAAGGGTAAAAACAACCTTGTCAATACGCATTTGGGATATCAGAACAGACTTCCTAACAACTTTTTATCGAAATGTTTATGTTGCAAGAATGTTAACACTGGTCAAAACATCAAAAATAATAGCCAAGCAATCTACCTTAGAGTCATGGTTCATTACTCAACAACTTGGCCCACGCTTGATGCTCCTTCGCCTCACACCAAGTGGTTTTCCACAAGAGATATTGGCTTTGTCATGGAAGTGCCATAAGCACAACCAAGGGAACACATATGGTGAGTCTAAATCTTGGGGTGATCCGGGTAGTCCACTAGGATCAATCCTTGCACCAAGAAGTTGAGCGGCTAAAAAGCGTAGTTACTAACTTAGGGTTTTTAGATCAGGCTTCCATTCATAGTGTTCCTCTTGCTCCCAATTATGGAAATCACCTAAAAATGGTCATCTAGACTATTAGCCCCCTTTTCAACATTTTGGCTAAATTAATTTAATCATTTACCTAGACCAAATTGCTAATAATCAATTTATTTGATTATAACCTATAGTTTGACTATGCTATCCTAAGTTCATTATTTGATTAAAAGAACATGTCCCCTTTTAATTAAATAAAGCACCCCATTCTTCTAACCCACTTAAAGTGCACACATAAAGTCCTTTTTCTATTTTACAATTAAAAGAAAAGGCTTGTGAGACTTTTGTCAAATGTGATAAGTCAACTTATATTCTATTGGTTGACTTGTGTGTGCACATGGATCACTCATATTTTTGAATTCAACCGTTGATCATCCACCATCTTCATCTTGATCTCCACCATCCATACATCTTTAAAAGGGAGAGAGCTTTCCCCCTCAAAGGATCCATCCATCTTTTGAATATTGTTATGCTGCAAGTTTTTCTAGCAGGTTTCTTTGGAGCTTTGTGGAGAACTTCTCATTTCTTGTCTCATTCTCTCATTCCATCAGATTAGCATAAGATCATATGGCATTCTTAGCATAGGTGCATGTTAGTTTAGCTTTGATTATTGCAATAATCTCACATAGTTTAAATATTTGGTTTTGTAACAATCTCATACATGCTTAGCATAGCTGCATTTTGCATTATCATCTTAGCTTAGTTTTCATACTCGCATTGCATTCTTGAGGGATTCTTTGAAGATATTTGCACTCTTTCTCTTGTCTCAAAGAACCTCCCATTGCATGGCTTACTAGCAAGAAGTACATTTCTAAGGCTTGGCCGAGAGCCTTCATGCTGAAATACTAACTCCTTGCACTCCATGGATAGGGAGCTCTAAGCCGGCATCTAGGCATTCCAAACTCATGAAATCGTTTGGATAGAATGGTTTAGAGTGTGACACAAATCAAGTGTACATTTTTGGTGCCCACCATGGGGCCGGACTGTACGTTTCGCCCTACATTTTCTTATTCTCATTTGCATTTTCCTTACTGTTCTGCATTTTTTCTTTTTTTTACAGTCGCAGTGTTGACGACATTTTTCTAGTATCGTGCAACAGTTCATTGTACTGTCATGTGACACATTTTTTGGAAATAGTGTCGCACTTGTAGCCTACATATTGTCGCCCTCTTTGAAAAAGTCTATCGTGTGGCTAAAGGAAATGTATCGCCTGAACAAAAACTATCACCCCGCTATACTGTGAAGTATCGCGCGACATTTGTTTAGCAAAAAGTATCGCCTAACATTTTCTTCGCTCGTTCCTTGAGGGTTTTGATCAAATTTCTTCTTAGCTAGTTGACTGTTATTTTTAAGCAGAGTTCTAGGCTATTTGACAAAGGTTTAATTCACAATTTTTGTGATTATTTCATGCTAACTTGTGGGCTAACGAGTTGTGATTGCAGGTTACCCTCTTTGTGAAGAAAAAAATTGAAACCTTGCATACAAAACAACGCATGTCAAAGCTTCAAATGTGCAAGGGCTACTAACATTGTTTGCAGGGCTGCCCAAAGCATAAAAACCCAAACTTGCTTGATTTTTGTTTCCATGTGCGGCATTGAATAGTTGTTCATTTTTTATAGGCACATAAAACTTGTGATTGGAGTCTTTTGGTAATAGGAGAGTATGCTCTTCACCCTCATGGTGAATCAGAAATCTTGACTTGCCATTTGGTTTCAAAAGAAAGGGGTAACTAAATCTTCCTAGCGTGTTTGGGAGAAAATGATTGGAATAAGAAAGTATGCTCTTCACCCTTGTGGTGAACCAGAAATATTGACTTTCGAAAGTTGATCCACTTTGTGTAGTTAGAATCCTTTAGAGGGCCTGCTCTTGGACAACCTGAGAGGAACGACCCAAGTGGGGACAAGCCAATTACCTGGTTCTTCCAACTCACTATAAACTCAAGGCTACCAAGGACACAAAACTTTGGTAGACGTAGTGTTTGTCTTTGCCTAATGTGATTGCTTATGGGATTTCAACCATAGGGAGATCACTAGGCAAGAATGCTTAAGGTACTCTTGTGATCGCAAGATCAGTTAATCATCGCAAGGTGAGGTGTCCCATAATTGGGAGGAAGAGGAACACTATGAACGAAAGCCCAATCTAAAAACCCTAGGTTAGTAACTACCCTTTTTGGCCGCTCAACTTCTTGGTGCAAGGATCGATCCTAGTGGACTACTTGGATCACCCCAAGATTTACACTCACCATATGTGTTCCCTTGGTTGTGCTTATGGCACTTCCATGACAAAGCCAATATCTCTTGTGGGAAACCACTTGGTGTGAGGTGAAGGAGCATCAAGCGTGGGCCAAGTTGTTGAGTAATGAACCATGACTCTAAGGTAGATTTCTTGGCTATTGTTTTCGATGTTTTGACTGGTGTTAACGTTCTTGCAACATAAAAATTTTGACAAAAAGTTGTTAGGAAGTCCATTCTGATATTCCAAATGTGTATTGACAATGTTGTTTTTACCCTTGATCAATTGTTTTGAGACATGTTACAACACTTACTATTTGCAAACCTTTCTGTTTACTGATACAAACTGAAACAAAATGTTGTCTGATTAAAACAATTGTCTGATTGACAAATTGAAACAAACTTCAAACCAAAAAATTGACTTTTTTTTGCACAAAACTGACACTCTATTGCACGCTTTCAGGAGAAATATCGCGCGACATTTTTTTCAAAAAATTCTATCACATGTCATGGTAAATTCTTTCGCACTATGTCTAAGATTCTATCGCACTCGGGTCAAATATCTGTCGCCTAAGAAAAATGTGTCGTACCATTCCTAAAATTCTGTCATGCGACATTGTTTGCTGAACTTATGTCGCCCTCCTTTTGAGAAAGTATCGCCTAGAGTCATTTTGGGTCAAAAATAGAGTTTGCAGTTGGATTTATTTGGTCTAAGGAGCGTCACGCTGGTCACCCTTGATCCTGGCTATGTATCAGTGTGTGAAGAATTCATCCTAGGTTGAAAAGATGGGTTTAGTCTGTCGAATGTAAGTCTTGAAATGTCTTGATGAATCACTTGTCAAAATTAAGCTATTATTTTATTCTAGCTATCCGCTATTGAGCTTCTTGCTCGTCTGCTCAGCTCGAGTCACCTGTGCTGTAAGATCTTGAGCACTGTTTGACAAGCCATCTATCACATTTTGACAAGTGACTAGTCCTGATTGTAAAAGCTTCAAATTTGGCTCGCTTTTCTTGTCCTACTAAACAAAGACAACTCTTTACATGCCGGTCACAACTAGATATCAAGTTGGTAACGGTAGCCACATGCCTTTCATTTTCAAGCAATTGGAAATACCACCCAAACATCCTTGCAAACAACCTTGTGATAAGAATCTCAAATTTGCTAAAACACAAACAACTAACGTTTGGCACAACCCACTTTATAGTTTTGAAAATCCATTTGGTACATCCTTTGAGACACCTGAGGATACGAGTGGTGTAGTCACTATGGTGCACCTTGATGAAATTAAATGTCGCTTAGAAGAACAAGCACGTGAAACCCAAAAGACTTTGGAGGCTATATACGCTATGGAGAGAGAAAATCAGCAAGCTAAAACTGACAATCAGACATGCTGTGAAGGATATAAAGGAACTTGTTCTCAAAATCCTTTTGAGAACAATGATGGTAATCACACGCCTCCAAGGACTCCTAAAGTTGCCACTGGCGAATGTCCTTCACCTAAACCATCTCATCATGATAGTGATGAAGAAGTAACTAGCGAAGACGTGATCAAATTTCAACAAGATGGCTTCACCCAAAAACTAATGCTCAGAGCTTTAGAGGAAAATGGAGACCAATACTTCCGATACATGACAGCTAGGGGATGGAAACTCCCTCAAGGTTTTAATGTTGAACATATTATTTCAAAATGAGAGCCCACTGAGGCTGAAATCTTAAGGGAAGAAATACAGGAACTAAGGAAACAATTTGCACAACTGCAAACTTCAAAAGAGCCACCTAAGACATCATTTGTTGAATCAATTTGCGCTCTTCCATTCGATAGGAGTCTATACATGCTTCCATTTCCTAAGGATATAGAGGTTCCTAAGTATGACAAATACGATGGAAATGGTGACCCTCATGACCATGTGAGACATTTCTATGCTATTAGCATGGACTTTATGCATGAAGACACCTTTCTTATGTGTTTGTTTCCTAGAAGTCTAAGAGGACAAGCTATGGAATGGTTCACAAAATTGAGTCCTCCTCTTAAAAAATTTGACGAACTTGCACAACGCTTCATCCAAAGATATTCATACAACATTCAACATCCTGTGACTGTGCTAGACTTATGCAACATCAAACAAAAACTAGGAGAATCTTTTGCAATATACCTCCAACGATGGAGATCTTTAACTCTCGATATCCTCGGCAAGTGCCTGAGGTAGAAAAAATTGACATTTTTGTCAATACACTTGTACCCGAATTATACTTTGATCTAAGAAAATAGTTATTCACATCCTTCAATGCCATGGTAGAAAGTGCATATCCCATTGAGGATGTTGCTATCAAAAGAGGTGATATTGCCATAAACAAAGAGAGAGTTAACAATGGAAATGGTAAAGACAAAGGCAAACCTTGGAACAAAAACAAGTATGTTGTCAATGACGAAGTAGTGGACACTCCTAAGACAAAGGAACCTGCATTTACCCTTTCCAATGCCATCTATGCAGCAAAGCAACAAGAAGGTTCAAAACCACAAACCTTTGACAAAGGCTCTAAATTTGCAAAGAAGCGATGTGTTTACACACCTATGGTTGAACCTTATGAAGTGGTTTTAAAAACCTTAATTGCAAAAAAATTGGTTACCTTTCCAGATAACTCACGTCCTTATGATCCACCCGTTAGACCTCCATGGTGGAGAGAAGATCATACTTGCAGTTATCACTGAAGTAAGGGACATAGCACAGAGAATTTCTTCAAACTCAAAGATGTAATTCAAGACTATATCGAAGTTGGCAAAGTTGTTACAGATGGCCTTGTTAAGAATATTGATCATAAGGCTTTCCAAAAACCATTACCTAAATACGAAAAGGGTGAGACCTCAAGGGTAGCTGCCAAAAAGAATCATGATGCCAAAATCAGTTATGCTTACGCTAACACTGATAATGTTATAAGCATGCTTGAGCCCGTTGAATATATATGTATGGCAAGATCCAACAATGACAACTGGCCAAATTATGACGCTGAAGATGAACGACCAAGAGTGGTCTTAAGGACATGATCCACTCCTCAAGATTATACTAATATTAGACCCAAGGTGGTACTCCGAGTGGCTGAGTCTTCATCTTCTCAGGGTGAACCACTTAATGATGTCACTAGGGGGCAATCTAAGGTTATCCTAAAAGTTTCTAATGATCCTAAAAATGCTTCATCATCTATGCAACCAATTACTTCCAAGATCTCCAACTATGATCTTGTTAGCCAACTACAACACACACAAGCACAAATCTCCATTTTTGAATTTCTAGAGTTATCTCCTTTGCACAGGGATATCCTTGAGAAAGCTTTACGTTCTGCCAATGTTCCCACCAATATTGATGCGGAAAAATTCCATGCTATTGTGAACCACATCTCCTTGTCTCACTATCTCACCTTTTCTAAAGAAGATGATCGAGCTCTCAGTCATCCCCATAACCTTGCTCTTCATGTCGAAGTTCAAATCTTTTGTACCTGCGTCCGTCGAGTCCTGATAGACAATGGTGCAGGGTTAAATATCATTTTTTTCAATGTAATCCAACAATTGGGCATGTCTGAATTTTCCATCAATCCTAAGCGCAAGATCACTATAAAGGCCTATGATGAAGTTGAAAGGCCTTCTAAAGGTCTAATTGTACTTCCAATCAAATTTGGTCCAGTTGAGAAGAATGTTGTTTTCCAAGTCTTAGACATACCACTTGCATACAACTTGTTGTTGGGATGGCCATGGATTCACGATATGCAAGCAGTACCCTGTACATACCATCAATGCATAAGTTCCCTTTTAATGGTACTGAAGTAGTTGTCCTCGGTGACAATTCTATGTCTATCAACAAATTATCTGCTGCTGAAATGCTAGTCTCGCACAATCGCTCTTCTCAGGAGCTAACACCATCTTTCACAGAATGTGAACAAAAACTGAAAATGAAGAGCCTTGGTATGGGCGAGTACACTTTGGACTCTATTTTTGCCTTACCAATTTCCCCTCGGTCCTATGGGAAACCAACTATTGCAAAAAAGTCTTATGCCTCTGCTATGACATTTTTTGGTGCTTTTATGCAATCTTCTATACCACTAGAAGTAGAGAAGGAAGAAAAAGCCACTAGGGACTGGATCTATAGAGAAGAGGAAGATGAGGAGGTTACAGTGACTACTCTTGTTTCTCCAAAAAAATATGGAAAAGGATATAAATTTTTGACAAAAATAGGCTACCAGGGCCACAGGTCCTTAACTAGTTGTAAGAATGCTCTGGTTGAACCTTTAAGTCACATTCAAGGTCGTGATGCTTGAGACACCGCTGATCTAGGCTTTGGGCTAAACAATAATATACCAACCTATGATCGAAGATTGCTCATGTCTAGTGAATCGAAGGATGATGACTCTCCCGTAATTGGTACTACTGCACAAGACGAAGACTTTGTTCCTCTCACTTCCCTCCTTTGGGGAGAAGAAATAGTGATGGCTAATAATGGAGAAACTTCTACCTCCCAACAATAGGAACAAGAAGGGTCCACTTTTGAGGACATAAATAGAGGGCAGATTAGGCAGAATATTGCTCATCTCATAGCTAGGGGTCAAAGTAAAGATTCTTATGAGTATGAGTGGGAAAGCCTCTTTGATGCATCTTGCGAGCTAGGGGTGGATGTCATTCATGCCTATGCAACCCAACCCGATGTAGTCGAACAGTCTAGTATGGGGTCGGATGAGTTTGACTCACAACATGTCTCAATGGATCACGCTAGTTCCTCTAGGACTATTCCTGAGTTGGACTCCTTTGTGACATTTTCTATAGGCTCAACTTCATAGGTCACCAGAGATGACTCCTTCCATATTAATCAAATTAAAACTTCTCCCTCACTCTCGCTAATTCACCCAGATCTCATAGATTAGTCTATCCAAAATCAAAGACCTGAAATACAGTCTTTCCAAAACGACTATGAGATCGCTTGTTATTTAAATGAAATTGAACCTATCAGTTCTTCCACTAGAAAACCTGTGGTTAACATGACAGAATAAGATATCAAGTACCTCAGTCAAAAAATTAAAAGGAAAAATAAGCAATCAGATGACGAAAACCCCATTATGGCAGTGTTTGATCCTCAAAAAAGTAAAAATAAAGGCATATCTAATGGTGAAAACCTCTCTAAGGCACCTGCGGATGAGGTACTTGGTAGTCTGCCAAGCTATTTCTAGGATAGATCTTTTGTTCTAGTTGAACTACACAACCTATCAACTTGGGAATAGAAGAATGTCCTCAGATCATCCATGTAGCTCAATCTTTATCAAATGAAGAAAAGACACAATTTGCTCAATTCTTTCAAGACAAGAAGGTCAACTTCGCATGGACATGCTCTAACATGCCAAGGCTTGATACAGATCTCATCATGCATCACTTATCAATCTCACCAGATGTCAAGCCTATCAAACAGAAGTTGAGAAAAATGCATCCACATGTGGCCCTACTGGTCAAGATAGAGTTAGAAAAACTATTGAATGTAAACTTCATTAGGGCCATTGATTATGCCCAATGGATTTCCAACATTGTACCTATCTCCAAGCATGACAAATCCATACGAGTTTGTACTAATTTTAAAGATCTCAATAAAGCGTTCCCCAAGGATGATTTTCAACTACCAAACATTGATATGATAGTGGACATGACTGTGGGATATGAGATGTACTCGCTCATGGATGGATTTTTTGGGTACAACCAAATAAAGATAGCTCCAGCAGACAAGGAAAAGATAGCTTTTACATGTGCATGGGGTACCTTTTGTTTGAATGTCATGCCTTTTGGGCTCAAAAATGCTGGTGCTACGTATCAAAGAACAATGACAACCATCTTTCATGATATGATGCATAAAAACATGGAAGACTATGTTGATGACACATTGGAAAAATCAAAGAAATGAGACACACATCTCAAAGACCTTAGTTTGATATTGGACCGTATGGAACAATTCCAACTTAGGCTGAATCCAAAAAAATGTGCCTTTGGTGTCACTTTTGGAAAATTGCTAGGTTATATCATTTCAGCAAAAGGTATTGAGGTTGACCCTGAAAAGGTCCAAGCTATCATGGATATGCCTCCACTAAAGACTATTAGTCAGCTTAGAGGTCTGCAAGGATGGCTACAATCCATAAGAAGATTTATCTCTCAATTAGCTGATAAGGCTCAACCTTTCAATAAAAATCTGCATAAAGGATCTACCCATATTTGGAACAGTGACTCTCAACAAAGCTTAGATCAAATCAAAGACTACTTGGCAAAACTGCCAATTTTGATGCCACCCATTCTGGGAAAACCTTTGATTCTGTACATTTCAGCTACGGGTTCTTCTCTAGGAGCACTCTTAGCCCAAAGTGATGAGATGGGTAAAGAAAGAGCCATATACTATATCAGTCGAACTTTGGTGGCTTATGAACTAAATTATACAAGTATAGAGAAGGCATGCCTTGCTATAGTTTTTGCCTCCCAAAAACTTCGGCATTATATGTTGGCCCATACAATTCACTTGATTGCCAAGATAGACCCTTTGATATATTTATTAAGTAAAGCTGCACTTATTGGTCACCTTGCTAAATGGATGATGATTCTTTCTGAATTTGACATTCAGTATGTTGAACGTAAGGAAATCAAAGGATAGGCCATAGCTGACCAGTTGGCTGACTTCCCACTTAAAGATGTAGCACCTATGCAAATTGAGTTTCTAGATGCCTTGATAATGAACATTACTGACAGAACATGGAAGATGTTTTTTGATGGATCCCATACATAGAATGGAGCAGGAGCAAGGGTGTTGTTTGTTTCCCCTCATGGTTATACGATCCCAAAGTCCTACAAATTATTGTTCCCATGTACAAACAATATTGCAGAGTATGAAGCATTAACAAATGGGATCAAAATGGCCTTTGAATGGCGAATAATTGAGCTATACATCTATGGGGATTCTCAACTAGTTGTGAACCAAGTGAATAATGAATATCAAACAATGGATGACAAGTTGATCCCTTATAAAAAGTTGATAGATGCTCTAAGGAATTATTTTACCTTTGTAACATTCCAACAAATTCCTAGAGTAGAAAACAAGGCTGCTGATGCTATGGCCACCTTAGCATGTATCCTCCAATTACAAGAACATGAATCGCGATTTGAGTTCCTGGTGGAAGAATTGCGTCATCCAGCCTATGATTCCTTAGATAAATAGGTGATCTACACTATTGTGGGTCATGATTCCTCCTGCTATGCTGCTATTTTCTCCTACCTACATGATTAGGTTATTCCTGAAACCCTCAGGCACAACCAAAAATGCCAACTCCTTCGTAATCCCTCACACTACACTTTGGTCTCTGGTGACTTGTATAGGAAGGGTCTAGATGAAACGTTGCTTAGGTGTTTAGAGCTAGAAGAGTCTGAGAAGGCACTTGCTGAAGTCCACCATGGCATTTGTGGGGCACATTCTAATGGCCTTGCACTTGCCTGAAAACTACTTAGGATGGGTTATTACAGGCCCACCATGCAAGCTGATGCTGTGCGCTATGCAAAGTCCTGTCAGAAATGTCAGCTCCATGGAAACTTGACACATGCTCCTAGGTGAGAGTTAATCCCTTCTGTGACATATTAGCCATTTCAGCAATGGGCCTTTGACTTGGTAGGAAAGATTCATCCAAGCTCATCCAACAGTCATAAATTCATCATCGCGGCAACAGAGTATTTCACTAAATGGGTTGAAGCTGCACCATTATTTGCTACTATAGGCAAACATGTTGCCCTATTTATACTGAATCACATCATTTTCCGATATGGTATCCCATCCTCTATTGTTATGGATAATGGAGGGTAGTTCAAGAATAAGGACTTAAAATAGCTATGTAAAAAGTTTGGAATTAAACAACATTGGTCCTCCATTTACTATCCCCAAGGGAATGGCCAAGTTGAGGCCTCTAATAAAACACTGCTAAAAATCCTACACCGCACAGTTCACAAGTCTCAGAAAGATTGGCACTTGCAAATAAATCTGGCACTTTGGGCCTATAGAACCTCTATTCGTACTCCTACAAGGGCTACATCCTTTTCTCTAGTCTATGGCTCTGAGGCTATTCTCCCATTAGAAGTCAAGATACCTTCTTTGTGTGTCTGCTTACATGGGTTAATAACTAATGAAGATCATAGAGCTATGCGAGTACAGGAATTAGAGACTCTGGATGAACGTCGCAAGGCTGCTTTTGATCACATGAGAGCTTATCAGAAATGCATGTCTACACAATATAACAAGAAGGTTCACCCCCGTGAGTTCCAGGTTGGTGAACTCGTGCTTAGGGAGAATCCAAAAAATCAGCAACATCGAGAGTAGAAACGGAAATTTGAACCTAACTGGTTGGGTCCTTACATTATCACAACAACATTTGGGTCTGGTGCTTATCGGTTGTCTACATTAGAGGGTGAAGAACTTGCAAAGCCTATCAACATCCTACACTTGAAGAAGTTCTATACTTAGAGGCTTGCTATTTAGCTATCTTGTATATATCTATGATCCTGAAAAAATTCCTAAAAATTAGAAAATTTCGTATTAAAAAAAAAAAAAAAAAAAAAAAAGTCTTGAAAAAATCTGTCAAGTGGTGAAAACCTTGAAACAGGCGCTACTTGAAACCCTTGCACCTATGTCTATCAAACTCAATCATCCACTTTGCTACACATTTCCTGGCTTGGAATTGTTTCTTGTCCTTGTCTTAGGGGTATAGCTACTTAGCCTATTGAGGTATTGTTGTGCATTAGGGTTTCTTAATCTTTCGCTACATTTCTTTGCTAACCTGTCATCACAAGGGGTTAATCCAAAAATCATCACATGCGATCTATCCAAGTGTCACATTTTCACAAAAATATTTAAGTCTATACCACCCATATGAGAGATCAAGATCAATAAACATAAGCATATACACATACATGAGCTAAAAACAAAAATGTCACATGAAAGCTGAAACATGCATTTTGAGACAAATACACAAGAATATAGATAAATCCAGTATCTCATATATATATCAAATGTGTCATGGTACATATACAAATGTGAGATCCAAAATTTGGATATATGTCTCAAAAATACATAAGGTACAAATCAAAAATGTCATGTCTGACTGCCACCCTTTGCGGCTGGTGCTGGCCCTGGTGGAGGAGCCTGTCTCCTATTTAGTGCCTGCACTGCACCCTCTGATCTGCCCACTCGCTCCGAATAATCAAGAAGATCCTATCCTGGTGGTACCACACCCCTATAGGCGACATAATAGTATGCAGCTCGAGTACCATGATGCGTTTCCTCTCGCGTCGCAGTATCCTACTCTCGACGCAGCTCATCTTCTCATGCTCGCTCATCCATCAATTGTTGATCCCATACTACAATGGTCACCCGAGCTACCTGCAGCTCTGCCTCCAAGGCACGAATCCTCGCACCCTGCTCCTCTCCTCCTGTTGGCTACTCTGCAAGTGCCTCTACCCTCATCGCTCGCCATCTCCTCAAGGGCACCTCCTCCTCTCCACCATCATCACCATCAGACTCTGAGGACTCCTCTACCGCCTGCATCGCCTGCGCTCGTATCCTCCTCCGTCTTTCTCGGGAGCTCTTCCCCTCCATCTGCCTACCCCCTCTCCCTCTCCCTCCGCCTCCTCCTCCTCCGCCTCCTCCTCCACCACCTCCACCTCCCACTCCTGCAAGTGCTACATCTAGATGTGTGAATCAGGGGAACGGGTGTCTCTACATCTCATAAAGATACCCTAGATCAGCCCCTACATCTGCCACATCTAGGCGATAATCCCATGGAGTCGCCACTAGTGCTGCAATATCCTGAACTGCTATCTGATAGTCTAGCATCGACAGCCATCCCAATCCCTCATCTATGCACATCTAGGCATAGGTAGTGGTCTCCACTGACACCACCTGTCGCTCTGCAAACTGTTGCCATACGCGACTGATCACGAACCACTCCACAATGTCTGTGCTCCTACACACCAACGGTCTGCTATACCGCATGTAGTTTAACTCCCATGAATCTAACCATCATTGACACTCCCGATATGGTCGCCATGTGAATGCTGTCAACTCATCAAACAGGCATCAGTAATAGGTCACATCTCCACTATGCCTCTATGGGATGAAACCTCTATAGGAAAAAATGTACGGCTGGCTGTGCTCTCGTGGCTACACCCGTGGTCGGATCACAGCGATGTGCTCCCAAGCCTAGATCTGCGCTAACACTACTTCACATGCCCATGACCCACCCTCATGGTATACTATCTCATGAAGCTCATGGTACATCTCTGCTAGTATCGCAGGCCCCCATGCCATCCTACGTGGTTGGGAGATCAGATCATATACCAGTCGACCCCATCCTAGTGGAAAGCCCTTTTAGCCTCGGTCTGTCACCAGGGCCTGGGCTACCAAAGAGCATAACAAGCTGGGAAAAGGATAATCATATCCATGCTTAGTCATCAATCTCTCCCAACTTAGGTGACTGTCTAGAATGGTCACATCTTGGAAAAGCTCCTGCACTCGCGCTCACCCCTCTGTCGAGGTCGTATCATAGTACACCTATGCCATCACCAAACTTAACATCAGTACACCTGGCATCCAACATTGAAATGGCTAAATCAACAAACTACTAACCAAGTAACTTACTAGCTCATCGTGGCATGACACTCACAGAATGCGATATACGTCCTCCAAAGTAATCGATGCCTTGCCAGTCGGTAAGTGAAAGGTGTTATGCTCGCTATGCCACCTCTCTGCCAGTGCAGACAACAAACTATGGTTTGCCCAAATATGGGGCATCCATACAACCCAGCGAAAGCCCATAGCCACTAGCTCTAATCTGTAATGCCGGGAATACCTCCTATCCAAGTAAAACAAGCAATCATCAGTAATAGTCACATGACGAAAAAAAGCATTCAGAAAAACAACAAAACTAGCTGTGCAACATTTTTTACAAAAAGAGTGCGACACATTTTTTGAAACAATGTTGTACGAAACTTTTCGCAACAGGAGTGTGACATTTTTATGTCCTACAACATTTTGCACCATGTTGTGCGACATTTGGGTATGGTCCGTGTGACACATTTTTCAAATGATGTGACACTTTTTTCGAAAAACTATTGTGCGATAGTATTTCTAAGCCCATGCGATACTTTAAAAGTATCGCATGACTTTTTTACAAAAAAAAACTTAAAAACATGTGAAAAACTCACAAAAAGTTTGAAAAAGCAACAAAAAGGTAGTCACTTATCAGCGCCCCATATCGCTCTGGCCGGTTGTGCAACTGGTTGCGCTCAAAATGGTGTTGATGAAGAGGAATGTTCACCTGAGCCATGATGCTATGTGGACCACACAAAATCTCTCAAATCACAAAAAGACAAATGAATAGTGAAAATGACACTTGGACCCCTTTTATAGCCTCCAACCTCATTTTGACCTAATTTTTAAACTCCTCAAAATTGTGCAAAAATTGCACCCCTAGCTAATTTCGACGTCCTGGATCCATTTTTGGGATTAAAATAGAAATCTAAGTTCATCTTGATGGTCAAAATTGCATTTTAAAATTTTACCTTCTTTTGAGCAGTTAGTTGACTGTTTGAGGTCTAATCTTTGAATTATCGTTGGGGCATCTTCATTTCTTCATGTCTTCATCATTTCTATGCTACATATCTACTTCTAGTCACCTTTTCACATCTAAATCATCTCTCTACTAGATTTGACCTAATTTTTATGCTATATCCTTTAAGGTCAACTCTAGTCAAACTGGGGCATTTTATCAATTTCTTATAGTCATTCTTGGGTTCTAATCATTTATCTATCATATCAGACGTTGCTATATCTTGATTTTCTCATATCTAGCTAGTTTCTGCTTCCTCTTACCTCATTTCAATTGCGATCTCGAGGGGGCAGAAATACTCTATTGCTGGTTGTTATAGCTATCTATTTCTTAGGATCATTTGTTTGACCTTATCACTTGCTCTCAATCTATTCACTTTGCTAGGTGTTAGGATTCTTTTTGGATCCTAACATCATCTTCCTAATGTTCAGTACTACCGCTATCAGGCTGTGCATTTAGGACTTGCTATCTCTTTCTGCATTTCATTCTTCAAAATCAGATATCTATATCTATCACCACCTACTTGGCTTTCTATTTTCTTTGACATAATGTGTTCCTAGATCGATCACACATTAGTCAAAGAGGGGCAAATGTAATCACCTAAAAATGGTCATCTAGACTATTAGCCCCCTTTTCAACATTTTGGCTAAATTAATTTAATCATTTACCTAGACCAAATTGCTAATAATCAATTTATTTGATTATAACCTATAGTTTGACTATGCTATCCTAAGTCCATTATTTGATTAAAAGAACATGTCCCCTTTTAATTAAATAAAGCACCCCATTCTTCTAACCCACTTAAAGTGCACACATAAAGTCCTTTTTCTATTTTACAATTAAAAGAAAAGGCTTGTGAGACTTTTGTCTTATGTGACAAGTCAACTTATATTCTATTGGTTGACTTGTGTGTGCACATGGATCACTCCTATTTTCCAATTCAACCATTGATCATCCACCATCTTTATCTTGATCTCCACCATCCGTACATCTTTAAAAGGGAGAGAGCTTTCCCCCTCAAAGGATCCATCCATCTTTTGAATATTGTTATGCTGTAGGTTTTTCTAACAGGTTTCTTTGGAGGTTTGTGGAGAACTTCTCATTTCTTGTCTCATTCTCTCATTCCATCAGATTAGCATAAGATCATATGGCATTCTTAGCATAGTTGCATCTTAGTTTAGCTTTTATTCTTGCAATAATCTCACATAGTTTAAATATTTGGTTTTGTAACAATCTCATCCATGCTTAGCATAGCTGCATTTTGCATTATCATCTTAGTTTAGTTTCCATACTCACATTGCATTCTTGAGGGATTCTTTGAAGATATTTGCACTCTTGCTCTTGTCTCAAAGAACCTCCCGTTGCATGGTTTACTAGCAAGAAGTACATTTCTAAGGCTTGGCTGAGAGCCTTCATGCTGAAATACTAACTCCTTGCACTCCGTGGATAGGGAGCTCTAAGCCAGCTTCCAAGCATTCCAAACTCATGGAATCGTTTGGATAGAATGGTTTAGAGTGTGACACAAATCAAGTGTACATTTTTGAGGATGCCAGCTTAGAGCTCCCTATCCACGGAGTGCAAGGAGTTAGTATTTCAGCATGAAGGCTCTCAGCCAAGCCTTAGAAATGTACTTCTTGCTAGTAAACCATGCAATGGGAGGTTCTTTGAGACAAGAGCAAGAGTGCAAATATCTTCAAGGAATCCCTCAAGAATGCAATGTGAGTATGGAAACTAAGCTAAGATGATAATGCAAAATGCAGCTATGCTAAGCATGTATGAGATTGTTACAAAATCAAATATTTAAACTATGTGAGATTATTGCAAGAATCAAAGCTAAACTAACATGCAACTATGCTAAGAATGCCATATGATCTTATGCTAATATGATGGAATGAGAGAATGAGACAAGAAATTAGAAGTTCTCCACAAAGCTCCAAAGAAACCTGTTAGAAAAACCTATAGCATAACAATATTCAAAAGATGGATGGATGATCAACGGTTGAATTCAAAAATAGGAGTGATCCATGTACACACACAAGTCAACCAATAGAATATAAGTTGAATTGCCAAATAAGACAAAAGTCTCACAAGCCTTTTCTTTTAATTGTAAAATAGAAAAAGGACTTTATGTGTGCACTTTAAGTGGGTTAGAAGAATGGGGTGCTTTATTTAATTAAAAGGGGACATGTTCTTTTAATCAAATAATGAACTTAGGATAGCATAGTCAAACTATAGGTTATAATCAAATAAATTGATTATTAGCAATTTGGTCTAGGTAAATGATTAAATTAATTTATCCAAAATGTTGAAAAGGGGGCTAATAGTCTAGATGACCATTTTTAGGTGATTACAAGTATGCTTCTAAGTTATCCTCCAATCTATGCATTACTACTTCATTCCTCTTTTTCAATGCACACATCTTATGGATCCCTTTATGGATAAGGATTCTCTATGTATACATTCAATACTGGAAGCGAGAGTCATTGACACTGGGTCATTTTTTCCTTTACATGTACATATGCTAAATATCATTTATTGGAAATGCATAACAATTTTCTAAGTCACATACATTTGTAATGCAGTCTTATTAAACCTTGCCTTAGTGATGTAAAAAATATTGATCTATGGGTGGGCCTTTTGATGGTTTGACTAGTAGGTTACCACCTTGCTAGACTATTTTAATATCATCTTTTGTAGCATCTCTTTCAGTGATTCATGATAGGGTGAGAACTCTACTAGGAAATATAATCACTCCTCTCTTCTTCTTTTTTAGTCAGCAATTTCTCTCTTATTGTGATTCCAAAGTTAGCAAAGTTTTAATCCATTGGGGGCTTGATGGATTCTTTGTCTCTTTGGTTTTAATAAAAGTACATTTTTTGTGTTCTCTAGTTTACCAAGAGTTTGGATTGAGTCCATACTCTCCCTAAAGTGGGGGCTAAATGTACCATCTGAAATTGGATGTACTCTAGTTTAATGAAGGTTTAACACTTGTTAATTGGCGAAGTGAGTACATTGCATTCAATATGAGAGATCTAAATATTGTAAGGTGAATTCATACATTTACTTTACATGCATATTATTTAAATTCAAGATTAACTCCCAAACTTGGGTGACCAAGAAAAAATTCCCATCAACTAAAAATAATAATAATCTTGTATATTGTGGATATCAAATCAATGAATAGGTGGGTAAGTGTACAAAGTTGTGGACCAAAAAAATGATACTTTTTTGTTCAATTTGAAGCAAGTGTGATTACACAATAGCATGATCACAGTATTGTAAAATTGCACTATAGTTTGGATAGTGCAAATAATAGGCTTAGAAAATTTTCAAAATAGCACTACCACACTATAGCATAAACACACTTTTTAAATGTCCAGCATTATATATTTCTACATAAAAAAAAATTCTATGTTTTCAAGTACTATGTGTTTTAAGGGATCTAAGGACCCCTTATCATCTATATAATGGTTTAAATGGGTCAAAAGGGGTTATAGATTATCCTATGATCCCTTTTGATCCATTTTATTGCATAATGTGTGTCTTGAGGGGTCCTCAAACCCCTTAGCACACATATAATGGATCTAATGGGAAAAATGTGAAATAGAGTTTCCTATAACCCATTTTTACACATTTTATCTCATAATGTATATTTTAAAAGGTGTAAGGAGCCCTTTTCACATATTTATAATGGCTTGAATGGGTCAAAATGAGTTATATGGTATCCTATGACATATTTTGACCCATTTGATCATAAATGTTTGCCTTAGAGGACCCCTTGGCACACACAATATGATAAAATGGCTTCAAAGGGGTCATAGGGTATTTGATCACATATGTGTCTTAAGGGGTCTATGAACCCACTAGAAAACATATAATGGTTTGAATGGGTTAAATGGGGCCATAGGGTACCCTATGACTTATTTTTACACATCTGTTCACACAATGTATGTCTTAAGGGGTCCTCAAGCCCCTTCACACACACATAATGGATCTGATGGCTAAAAGCAATCATAGAAAATTCTATCACCCTTTTTGACCCACTTTATTGCACAATATTTTTTGAAGGGGTCTACAAACCCCTTAGCACACATAAAATGGTTTGGTTAGTTCATAGAGTACCATACGACCCCTTTTTACCCATTCAAACACATAACATGTCTTAAGTGGTTTGAGGACTCTTTAGCACATATATAATTGTTTAAATTGGTCAAAAGGCAACATAGGGCACCTAAGACCCATTTTGACCCATTGGATCACATAATGTGTGTCATAAGGGGTTTTAGGATCCATTAGCACACATAATGTGATTGAATAGGTCAAAAGGTGTCTTAGGGTACCCTATCACATCTTTTGACCCATTTGATGACATAATGTGTGTCTTAAGGGGTTCTCAAACCCCTTAACACACGAATAATGGATCTAATTGGTCAAAATAGGTCATAGGGCATCCTATGACCCATTTTAACCCACTTGATCATATAATGTGTGTCTTAAAGTGTGTAAGAACACATTAGCATACACATAATGGTTTGAATGGGTCAAATGGAATCATAGGGTACCCTATGACCCAATTCAACTTGTTTGAAAGCATAATGTATATCTTAAGGTTTCCAAAGACCCCAAACACATATATAATCATTTGAATAGGTTAAAAGAAGTTGCAAGGTACCTTATCCCTCATTTTGACTCATTAGATCATATAATGTGCCTCTTAAGTGATCCAAGGATCCCTTAGTACATATAATATGATTGAATGGCTCAAAAGAGGTCATAGTGTTTTGTATAGCCTATTTTCACCCATTCAATCACATAATATGTGTCCTAATGGGTGTAAAGACCCCGTATCACACATGATACAATCAAAATGTTAAAAAGGGGCCATAGGGTACCCTATGACCCATTTGATCGCATGTTTTATGTCTTAAGGGTTCCAAGCTTCTCTTAGAAAACATATAATGGTTTGAATGGGTTAAATGGGTTAAATGGTGTCTTTAGATACCTTATTACCTCTTTTGAACTATTCAATCATATAATATGTATCTTAAGGGGTTTAAGGACCCCTTAGCACACATATAATGGTTCAAATGAGTCAAAAGGTCTCATAGGATACCCTTTGATCCCTTTTGGTTTATTTGATCACATAATGTGTGTTTTAAGGGATTTAAGGACCTTGTAGCATACACACAGTGGTTCAAATGGATCAAAAGGTGTCATAGGGTACTCGATGAACCCTTTGATCCATTTAACTACATAATATGTGTCTTAAGGGACTCAAGACCCCTAAGTACATATATCATGGCTCATATTGGTCAAAAGGAGTTATAGGGTACCCTATGATCCTTTTTGACCTATTTGATTGCATAGTCTATTTCTCAAGGTGTCTAAGGAGCCCCTTATAATACGTATATTGATATGAATAGGTCAAAAGGAGTTATAGGGTACCCTATGACCTATTTTGATATATTTAATTGCATAATATGTGTCTTAAGTGGTCATCAAAGCTCTTAATAGTCATTTAGTATTTCAAAAGGGGTCTTAGGGTACTCTATCACCCATTTGATCCATTTTATCATATAATTTTTGTCTTATGGGGTCTAAGGACCCCTTCAAACATATATAATTTTTTGAACAGGTCAAAATGTAACATAGGGTGCCCCATGAACCCTTTTAACCCATTTGATCACATAATGTGTGTTTGAAAGGGTCTAAGGACCCCTTAATGCATATCTTAGTGTTATAATAGGTCAAAATGGTTATAGAGTACTTTATAACCATTTTTGACCCATTCAATCACATAATATGTGTCTTGAGGGGCTAACAAACCCCTTAACAAACATATAATGGGTCAAATGGGTCAAAAGTGGCCATAGGTTATACTATGACCCCTTTTGACCCATTCATTTAAATAATGCTTATTTTAAGGGGTCCAAGGATACCTTAGCACATATAATGCTCTAAATGGGTCAAAAGGGGTCACAAGATCTCTTATGATCCCTTTTGACCCATTTGATCATATAATAGATCTAAGGAAAATGGAGTTGGTAGAGAGAGAGAGCTTAAATTGGCATGAGTGTGCCCTAAATTTTTTATTTTAGTGTATATTTTATATTTTATGTCTACTTAAATGTTATATTTTATGTATATGATGCCAAGGCTTAAATTGACATGAGTGTGCTCTATTTGAAAGGGTTTTCTAGACTTTATTTATTTCTATAGGAGCACACATTATAGTGTGTTCCCACTATAATGTGTGTGTGTTATTTAAACAAATATATTTTAATAGCATGAAGGTGCTATTTGAAAACCACTATATTTTCATAGTGCACTCACCCTATGGCACACTTGTGCAATAGCACACTCGCCCTATAGAATGCTCATGCAATAATGCACTCATGCTATAGCACACTAGTGCTATTATGTGAGTGCACTTTTTAATGATTCACCAAGGCCAAGGCTTTTATTTTCCTTGGAGATCCAACCCAAAGGCTTAGTGGCTTAAAATAGGTCTAAGACTTGTTTTCTAGCAAGCATATACAAAAATAGATAGATTTTCTTGTGTGATCTACATTGGGTTTATTTTGTTTGAAGTTTATTTGGGAAAGTGAGATACTACAAGGGTAGAGTGAATCAAGATTACTAAATCTTTTACCCTTTAAAGAAAATAACAAATTAATTTCATTCACCATTAATATATCTCATATCTAGATCATGAACCATATAACCTTAAACTCAAAATTTTGAAATAGATCTAACTATACATCACACCCATAAGAATAAATGTAAACACATAACACAAAGATTTGGTTACCCAGGAACCCTCCAAGGTGAAGACAAAATTGGGATGGGGATGACACCCACAAATGTTCACTATTGTAGTAACAAAGTTCACCTATTTGGGCTAGATTATGATCACATCTTATGATCTACTCTATGAGGTGTCTACTCTTTTAGGAGCTTATAAGACTATTAAGTCTACCTTGATTAAATGATTTGAAATTTAAAATTAAGTAAGCACTATATTAGGAGATTTACCCAAGCCTATTAGGACCACTTTGTTAAGAGATTTACCCTAATCCACTTGCTAGAATTTTTCAATACTTGATCCTTTAGTTTTCAATTAAAATAATGATTATGGGCCTTCTCTTTCTAATCTTAGATCTGAACTCCTATCTAATATATCTCTTCTCTTCTCTCCACTACTCCTCTCAGTTGCTACACTATATTTCTTCAAAACTTTTCTTGTAGCTTCCAAAACACAATCCCTTCGCATACACTTTCACATCACATGGAATAGGGTTAAAATAAAGCCTTAAATAGCCATATATAGAGTTTTATAGATTAAAATAAATGATCTAGATGCTAGCTATCCTTCATAGGGATCAATGATCCATGCAAAAACACATAATTACCTCTCTAACAAACTCTAGAATCATTAAATATCTTCTTTATGTCAGAAAAATGGTTTACCTCATACTTTGTGCCAATCCAAACATTCTTTGTTCAAATAGTGTCACTCAGCACATATGGTTCCTAATGCTAGTTCATAACTAGTTTTCCTATTGATGCTCAACCTCTACTAGCTTAGCTTCTTTTTTATGACTTGACACATGCTAACTCTTCTTTAATCAACATACATTATACAATAAATAACTCAGCTTCCATAGGGATCATTAGTGAATCTAGGCACATCACAAAGAGTATTGTATAGATCTTAGATTTTCTTCACAAGTTCTTCTAGGTTCTATACAAGTGTTGATTTTTCAAACTTTTCAAGTACCTTCTTTTCAAATTTCATTTTAGACTAGGCCATTAAATTTTCATTGGTCTCTATATCCTCTATATTTACCTTGTCAACTATTTGCACTAGCTAAATGTTATAGGGGCACTTTCATCAATTTGATGAGTGTCAAATGTATCAACAAAAATATCCTTTATATCATGCAACACTTTCTTCTGTTGTTTCTCTCTCCTCATTTCTTCTTTCTCTTCCCTTCTTGTACAAATATCTTGGAATATAATAGTTTGTTTAAATCAAAGATTATTTAAATCCCAATCAGATAGTTCAATTACTTCTCACAAGGTAATAGATTTACCTAGAGAAATCACCTTTTTCTTCTTCCCTTTAATCCTCTTGGGTTTGTTTCTACTTGGAAAAAATATGGCTTGAGTGAGCAAAGAGGTTTAACCACTCATTCTATTATGTTCATAAGTAGTAGAGACAATAATAATAGCACTTGGCAAGGTTTTTGTTTAAGGATCTTGTTGGAAGTTTTTCTAAGTAGATAAGTTGAAGTTTTCATTTATGGAAAGATATATGTAGTATAAAGGAGGGAGATCTTGAAGATCAAGATTTTGTGGTTGGACATAGAAAAGTGTCTAAGTATAAGCTAAGTTATCTAGTAGAGAAGATATAGTTTTGATATCTATGGATGACTGAGATATTATGGGCACATGTAGAGTTATGTGCAGATAGTATAGAGTGTCAGGATGATTTGTGTAAGTCCACAAGTTGGTATGGTCAGGATGGAAGAAGATGTGATATTTTTACCAGTTGTAATAGTATACAAACATGAATAGAGCATAATAGAAAATGGAAAATTATGAGTTAAAGAAATAATTTAATTATGAAATAATTACATGACTGATTAGGGACAACATCCTAGATGTTAAACCTAAGAGGGAAAGAGTTAATTTTTTTATTTTTCCAAGCATGTGAAAGCTTGAAGGCTGGTTGGATAGTGTTTTGTTAATTATAAATCTATAAAAGGAAAGTGTGTAATGTGAAGTTAAGAAGTCTATGCAAACTTTATGTAATGTTAATTCTAATGTATTATTAGAGGATTTTGACTTTTGTGATGAGAATAAATGACAAAGATAAAGTATTGAAGATATAAGCATTGTAAAGAGGTTTTCTTTTTATCTCTTGTATTGAAGAACTTCATTTATAAGTTACATGCTTGGGAAATGGGCTCAACTCTTACAACATTTTGTATATGTATATTTAGCAACTCCTAACAGGGTTGAAGGGACTCCTAACAAGATTGAGGCTTCTAAAAAGACATAATTTCTCTAGCAAGGACTGAGACACTAGATGCATGTAATATACTCATAACATGGTCAATCTCTTTAACCAGATACTTTTTGGTAGTGGATCATTTTGTGGGTACCATCCCCACAACAGTTTTCCCTTGGCCAGGGTTTCCCTATTTTAAAAAATATGGTGTTATGAGTTCTCTTATTGCATGGTTATGTTTACTATTCAATATAATTATTTGATTTCATATGCAAGTTATAAAGCAATTAAGAATATCCAGCTTTGGGCTAAAGTTTGTAGAATATTGATTCACCACACACCCCCCCCCCCCCCCCCACTCAATATTCTAAATTTCTAACAATTTATATCAGATCGTAATTACTTAGAAGAGGCCTAATAGCTTGAGTAAGATCCCTATGGATATGGAATAGTTACAAAAGAACCTAAAAGAAGCTCTTGAGCATATTGATATTCTTACTGAAGAAAGAGATGACCTAAAAGAAAGATATGAAGATGCAAAAGACTACATTAGAAAATTGAATGATATGATTTATATGTTGGAAATGTACGATAGACTAGGTGACTGAGAGCAGGTTGGGGGGGGGGGGTGGTGCGTGGTGGTGAATTTGGAACCAATAAAACTTATACTTTAATTCACCAATTGAACCTTCACAATATAATCTGATCTAATTGCATGCATGAAAGACTAAAAGAAATAAAACATTCATAACACTTGACACAATATTTGGTAACCCAAAAACCTTCCAAATAGAAAGTAAAATTGGGGTAGGGATGATACCCACAAGCTTTATAATTATACTACTAAAGCTTGCAATTGATAACTTCTAATGATCTACCCTATTAGGAGAAATAAGGACTATTAGGTCCACCTCGTGAAAGGATTTAAACCATACAATGAAGTATGCACTATGTTAGGATATTTGGAAAAAGTAGTTAAGTCCACCTTGTTAGAGGATTTGACTGATGCACCTATTAGGATGAATCAGTGGCTAATCTTTGATCTACAACTTTGTTTGCTAAATGAGATTCATTTGAAATACAGTGATCACCTAATTGTGATAGATAAGACTCTTCTTTTCCTTATGCTTCTTGTAACCTTCTTAATTCACACTCATACTACTTATTGATTGATTCACCTTTATTGATTTGGATATGATAAGATGTATTGAATATATACCAATCTAATAAATCACCTACTAGATTCAACTAAAACACCTAATTCAAACAATCTTCACTAAGTTGACTTACAATTGTAACTTGGGTTTTGAAGACAACTTGAGTGATATTTTAACACTCAGTGACATTATCAACTCAACAAAATCTAGCATTCATTTGATATTGGTTTTCGGTCCACATTGATCACTCTAGAGTAGAAAGAACTCAGTTAGCATTGTGTGACATGGTGAATACTAAAGAGCTCAGAAGACTCGATTGGCATTGAAGCTCAATCAATACTACCTTCAATCGACTTCATTAACACATTGTAGCTCAGTAGCCATTGATAAACTCAGCCAACACAACAGATCTCGATTAACACTAAAATCTTCATCGATTGCATTGAAGAGCTTGGTAGTAATTGATAAGCTTAGTAGTAATTGATATCTACTTCTAGATCTCAGTATACTTTGCTATGCTCAAGAGACTCTTCTTTCTATATGTGGATCTCGGTAACAATGTAATCAAATAACTAAGTGTTAAGTCACTAATTGACAAATGATTTGACCATAAGGTCAATAGTCTCCCCCTTTGTCATTAGTGACAAAATAATGTATCATACCATATATTTGAATACTCAAAATATAAGTCAAAACTCCCCCTATCAATGAGTCTGGGTCTGTAACTTAGTTTTGACTATTGTCTACTACTCGGTAACCTCTAACTTTGAATTTTTAGTTTTTCAAAATTGTTTTTGTAAACATATTTTCTTCTATGTATATACATATTTCTTACTGTACATATGTTTCCTCCTTGTATATATACATTCCCCTTGATTACCTATGATATACATTCTACATTC
The DNA here is from genome assembly GCA_028749045.1 of Cupressus sempervirens. Classification (NCBI taxonomy): domain Eukaryota; kingdom Viridiplantae; phylum Streptophyta; class Pinopsida; order Cupressales; family Cupressaceae; genus Cupressus; species Cupressus sempervirens. Next base: position 323,837,400 of record CM053788.1, read on the forward strand.
CCCTATTTTTGACATAAATACCAAAAATGCATAACTACAAGGTAATGCCAAAATGTGAAAGGAAATCACGATGTACAAAGCTATTTGTACCTCTACCAATAATACCATCATGTGACTAGCTATAGAGAAACTTTTGTTGTGGATTTATGTTTTTGCATGTGAAATATGTTTTTGCATTGCATCCATTTTAGGAAGTATCATGCCATGTTTTTCTACTAGTGTGGCCCTTTTCTGGCTTCTTCCCTAGAAAATTATGCCTATATATCTATCAGATATCTGATTTCCATAAAATGTGTAGAACTACTACTAGGATCAAGTGACAACTGATGTGCACTTGCCTTCATCTCATCATCTATCTTAGATAACTTATCCTTAATTTCCTTAGTAAAATTTGATGTGTCTCTCAAATTCACAAATAAAGTAACAAAATTATTTACAAAATCTTTAAATGTAGCAAGAATGGTAGATAATTCTACTTGATCAATGACATTTTTTTGAGCCACCTTCTCCAAAGATTTATTTTCAAATTTCCTTTTTTCCCTCTACAAAAAAATTTCTTGTCCATTCACTTCCTCATTGTACTTGTGAACAATTTCAATAATTTGATCCAGAATTGGTTATTTTTCATCAACCTCTATGTGTGCATCAATAAATATTCCCTTGATGTCTTCAAGAACTTGATTTTTCTTTTTCTTCTCTTCTCTAAACTTTTGATGTCTAGCTCTTTTCTTCCATAGTTCACCTAGGATATCCATTTGATTAGGGGTTAGATTGGAAAGATCCCAGTCTACTATTACAATATCTTCCTCTAGATTAATTTTCTCAATAGAGTCTTCTACCTTTTTATTCTTTTCTTTATGCGCATCACAAGGAATAATTTCCTTTCCTTTTCTCAACACTTTAGTGCTTCATTAAGGCTTAAGCTCAACTATCATTGCACTTGCAACATTAGAAACAATAGTAGAAATGGTATAAATTATAGTAGAAATAGTACTAACAGTATGAATACTTGTAATGCCTTGCTAAAACTCAGTTTGTCCTATTGTTGAGATGATTTCAGTATATTGCTCAGTATATGAAGTGATAGCACTCATCATTATACTTGGTAGAGTTGCATCAATAGTCAATTGGATAACACTTGTCATTGTACCAACTTTGTAGTGGCCTTCTTTGAGCTAGTTTGCACTAAGGCTTTGCTCAGAGAGAGTGGAAGGGAGGCCACTACCTCTGCTACTATCTTCTTTGGATCTATGTCTTCAATACTCTAAATTTAAAGAGGATCCCCTCTTGTATTCTAATCCTTTTCATCCTCTTCATCCACATTATCAATTGCATCATCATTTATCTCCTCGTCATATTTATCAACATCATCTATTTCCACAACCTCTTCAGTAGGTTTATGCAATCCATAGATGTTCTCCCATGGAATTACATTAGACTCCACAACTGATTCAATGTCTTTTGATAGGATCAGGAAAACATTGAATCTAGGGATTAGCTTTTGTTCATTCTCCTTCAATGATTCCTTCACTTCCTTGTAAGAAAGATTTAGAACTAAGTTGTCTCAAGGTTTTTTCTTTGATGTCCCTAACAACATTTAATGCATTCTCCCAATGATGTGTAACTATCTTCAATAGGATATCAAGAACTTTCTTAGTTAATTCCTCTAGGGGGTACTTCCACTTTTCCATTTTAGCCACTAAGGCTTCTTCAACTAGTTTTTGATCTGCCTTAGTTCTTGTTTCATACTTCAAAAACTTAAAACTAGACATACCTCCACCATCTTAAATTCTTTGTAGTCTTTGTTCAAAGGTGAGGGCTGATCTTTTGAATGTCATTGGCTAATCTTCTTCTTCTTCTTCTTCTTCTTCTTCTTCTTCATCATCATCATCATCATAATCTAATTTGAGCTTCTTGTTTGATTTTGCAAATCTTCTAGTGAATATAACCTTTGAGCTTCTCTAGTGATTTTGTAGATTTTGTAGATCTTGTAGGGGATGATTTTTTTGGCCTTTTTGCAATAACCTTTTGTTTCTTCTTGGGAGGTTCCTCCTCTTCAAATTCATCTTCCTCTGCATGCTCCTCTTCTCCTTCCTCTTCCTCAATGCCATCTTCTTTACTTATGTCAGCAAAAGAGGGGAGCTAGATGATTTTTTGTCCTTTAGAATTTTCTCCACTTTCATTCTTCTTCTTTTCATAGCTTGAGGGAGCTTGATTTCCAAGGAAATTTTAGCCTTGGCTTCTTCATAGGTACCAAAATATGGTGCCTTGGGGTCTATTGGATCATTCATAAGAACCTCAATTATATCCATTGTATCATCAATTTCAACCTCATATCCTAGAGGTTTAACCCATGCCACTCTTGGTCTTATGGCCTAGATATGTACTTTTTCACAATCCACAAGAAAATATATATCTTGTTCATAATATTCCACTAGCTTCTTAGGAATTCAAAATCTATTTTTCATTTTCTCCTTAAAATTTGTAAAATATACATCCATAATTCTTTCAAAATTATCACCCATCTTAGCTATGAATTAATTAATTTGATACACAACTCGTATATCCTTCTTCCATGCCATAGATCCTTTGGAAGGGAATTTTTTTTAAAATAAAATAATAAGTAGGTAAAAAGGGATCCAAACTTACACAGTTTATTCTTTTATGACTGAACGCTCTCCATGTTTTTCTTAGTTGATTGAGTTGTAGCTTGAAAAGGTTGAAAGATAAGTTGTTCTTCACAACTTTTTAAGCTAGGTCAATAGCTTTGCACAAAATTTTTTTAGATAGCTCAAAGTGTAGATCTTATGTACATGAATAACATGGATTCTAAATTTTATCTCCATGTCAATGATGTTGTTTAGCTTCATGCCTCTACCATCCTATTTGGAAAGAGTCTTCTTTGCAAGTTTAATCCAACCTAGGGTTTTAGAGGTTTTTTCCTTGTTAAGCATATGTAACCCTATGATTCTATGAATCATCTTCTTCATGATATTAATTGGTTGATCCAACCATAAATACACAATGTAAACTTATCTTAGAATAAACCTAATCTACTTTCCTTGAAAATATCTTAGCATATGCAGAATATGTGTTATACCTTTCATTTACAAGTGTTTGTGCTCAGGCTTCAAATTCCCATCCACATACAACTCATTATATGTATGGTTCATCTCTAGGGTTCCTAATTCTTGGATAGAACAATGATAATACAACCAAATATTATGAATTAGAAGTACCTTAAGAGGAATTTGTGATTGAGCTCCATTTGGGTCAAGTTCTTTTGCAGTTGCAAAATATGTGTTAAACCCTTTGTTTCCAAGTGCTTGTGCTCAGGTTTCAAATTCCCATGCACACACAACCCATTATATGCTTAGTTCATCTCTAGGGTTCCTAATTCTTGGATAGAACAATGATAATACAAACAAATACTTTGAATTAGAAGTACCTTAGGAGGAATTTTTGATTGAGTTCCATCTAGGTCAAGTTCTTTTGTAATTTTTGGACTCAATTTGAATGCAAGGGTTTTGTAGTTGACACCACGGATCAACATTTCTGAACCTTTCTTCATTTTATTATTGGAAGATATCACACTACTTGATAATACATAAAATGTCAGAATAAAGTTTGATGAACTTTCTCTGAATCACTTGGGGGCTCTAGAATACTTTTCACTCTTAGCTCTAAAAATTCATAGTGAAACAATAACCTTTGATTTCTCCTTTTAATTAAATTCACTCTTAAAATTGCCATTAATGTTTCATACAATAGTTGGCTCAGTGATAGGTTGTCCAACTCAGCTAAGTTTTCATTGCTCAGAAGATATCTTTGACTCTGTCAAGGTTCTAAACTTGGAAGGATTTTCAACTCAGTAAGAACTCAAAACTCAACATCCACATCCAAGCTCGGTTAGGTCTTGCAACTAGACCATGATTGATAATATCTAAGACATTACTTTGGTTGTCACCTTAATTCAGTGATCCTTGTGCATCTAGAATGTTGATATGAATCTTCTGCTTACTAACTGGAATTGATGTGAGATATCTCCGTCTGAATCATAGTTCCAGTAATCTCCATAAATAACTAATTTTAAATGGTTGACTCATCCAACTCATTGACTTGGGTGTCAACACTTTCTTTACTCAAGCTTTCATTCTCTAGAGACTTCATTACCCATTTGTACCTCATTTGACTTCTGATATTGTCAACCATTTCTTTATTTTTCAACTTCCACTCTTCCTCGGTTGATATAGTTCTCAGCAAGATTTCCAAGTTCTATACATACAAAAAATCTCTTTATAGTGTCTTTCTTCCTTTCGTGATTTTTTATGTAATTTACTCCTATGTGCCCATACTCACCAAAATAGTGACATCTATACCATGTGTTGTAATCCCAACCAAATATAGCTTTGACAATTTTTTCTGTTAGGTTCCATTTCTTAGCTTTGCACTCTGAAGATTTATGCCTATGTTTTTTGCAATTGAAACACTTTCCTTCAAACTTAGTTTTCTTTGTGCATTCACTTGCTCTATGTCTTGCTTTGTTGCAACTATAAAGCTTTTTGTTGAACTTTGATTTACCATTGCTCGAACACTTTTTTGATGTATTTCCTATCTTTCCACAATGATTACATGTAGGTCTTTTTTTCTTTTGAGCTCCTCGCTGAGATGATTCACCTTCTTTTTGTGTATCCTAATCCATCTTTGCCTTTCTATCTAAATTGAGTTTTCTCATTCAATTAATTCATGCTTTCTTTAGATTTCATCATCCTCTCATTGGTTTTCTTCTCTTTGTTGAGATCATTCTACAATATTTCATTCTATATCCTCAAGTTGATAAGCTCTTGATTTGCATCATTGAGTAGATCAATCAGATCTATTTGCTAAAGAGATAGTTGATGAATTTCATTATCCTTTTCTTCTATTTCTTCTTTGGCTTTGTCCTTTTGTTCCATGAGTTCACACATTCTGATTGATTGAATTTCTCATTCTCTTTTCATCTTTCTAACTTCTTCATGAAGAGTAAGGTTTTTTTCAAGTAGATTTGTGATTGTTGCATCAACTTCATCTAAACTTCTTTCTTGAAAAATTTCTTCAATTCTTTCTTCAATATAGAGACTGTCATTCATTTATGCTACAAGATCTTTTCTTCTTTTCAGGGATTAAGAGAGTTAGTCCTCCATTTTCTTGAATTGTTCCATGGTCAATTGTAGATGACATAGAATCTTGGTCAATACTACCTTCAATCTACTTTGTTAACACATTGTAGCTTGGTAATCATTGATAAATTCAATAGACACCATAGAGCTTGATTGACACTAAACTCATCATCGATTACACTAAAGAGCTTGGTAGCAACTGATATCTTCTTTTGGAGCTCAGTAGACCCCGATATGTTCAGGAGACTCTTCTTTTTGTATATGGAGCTTGATAGAAATGAAATCAACTAACTAAGTGTTAAGTCACTAATTAACAAATCATTTGACCATAAGGTCAACATTATCATCTTAAATCCATAAAAGAACCTAAAGATCAAACAAAAGATAGTGATGAAGTTTCAAGATTCAAGAGAAATGAGATTCTAAAACATGAGTTGAGGATAATTGAACTGAAGTTAAGTTTGAAGAAAGATAATAGTAAAGCTGAGTCAAATCTAAAATTTGAGAATGCATATCTAAGTTCACATCTTACAAAAGTGACATCTCAACTTGAGTCCATCAAGTTAGAACATGCAAAACTTGAAAAGTGCAACACTATTGTGAAAGGAGAGCTAACCCAGCAACAATTAGTAACATTATATTTTAGTTATAGTGAGAAATTTGATGAGTAGTTATATTTTCAAAGACCTTCCTATGATAAGACCTAACTTGGATATTTTATTGGAGAAAAGTCAACCAAGAAATATTAAGAAAGGAAGGAACTAAATCTAGCTATTAAGCATCCTGAACATAAGAAATATGACCAAAGAAAGATTGAATCTAGTTAATCTAAAGATTCATTAATAGAAGTTAAAAAAGAAAATCAACCTAAGAAAATTGATGAACCTAAGAAAACTGAACAAGTTGAATCACCCAAGGAAGTAAGGTATGAATTAAAAGGTAGATGCTTTGCAAGCAATAAAATTGGTCGTATGAAGAGATATTTGACATGTAAGTCATTCAAACCTATTACTATTTTTTATTGTTACAATTGTCATAGTTTTGGTCATAAAGGAGTTGACTGTAAGGAACCTAAATTTGATAGTAATAGTAGCAATAGTAGAATGTTTAGAGGCACTAACTCTATAGGTGAAAGAAGGAGATCAAATGAAGGAACCAAGGGAGCAAGGACTAACATTGTGTGTTACAAATATAACAACCTTGGACACATTACCAAAAATTGTAGAGCACCTATTAACAAGCCTGGACCTAATTATAGGAACAATGTACCATTAGGCTAGTTATGCAACAACTTTGGTCATATAAGAATATTTTGTAGAATGGATATGAGGAACATCAAAATCAATCTAAATTTTAGAAGGAGCAACAATAGAAATGTCAGGAGAAATGATAGCAACAATAACAGTTAGAAAGATGAGTTGAGAGGACATGTGGAAGAATTCAAAGAAGTATTTGTCAAAGAAAAAGATCCATCAAGCTCACACATAGTATTGGAAGTGTTGGTGTAAATAAGTATTTACTTATTACACTTACTTAAGTTTACTTAGGTTTATGCATTATTTTATTATTTTTATTTGTGAGACACTTAGGAGTTTGCACACCTTTTTGAGTTGTCATGTAGACAACACAGGAGTACGCAACTCTATTTTAGCACATGGTGTCTACAACACTATTTTGCGTATCACACCCTTGTAGGCTTATCCTCTCATCATCACACGTACTTCCGTGCTTAATGGAGGATAACCCATATCTAGTGGACATGTGCTTGGTTGTAAGACACATCATGGTGTTGATTACGAGGCATTCTAGATGTATCTCAGAGTCCTTTATATATACGCACTCCTAGTGTAATTTTACATTATATTATATTGCATTAGTTATGACATTGTCATTATGATCATACTCTCTCTATCTTTGGTCTACTGTGTGCTTGTGTTTGAGTTTGTAGTTCCTGGGTGAATTTTTCCCTTAGGCAAATTCTTACAAGAAGAACAATCAACTGATCTACCTAAAGGAAGAATAAATAAAGTAATTTTTTTTCATTCATTCTATTTGAATTGAGCATCTTCTATAACTAAATTAGCATTAGAAAGCCAGAGAAGATAATAGATGAAGAGTTAGTGTAGTTAGTGTGAGGTAGTGCATGATGAGTTGAAGCTATTGTTATGAGCATATTTCATCTACAAGTCATATGCAAGGACACACAATAAATAAGGTTTATTGGTAACTAGAAATAGCTTTTTACAAATTTTCTACATGCACAATTAATGCTAAGATGAATTTGGTGAGATTCAAGGGATGTGAATGAGATCTTATGCATCAATGATTATGTGAAGATTTAAGGAGTAGTAAAGAGTGAATTTACAACAATTGAAGTCAAATTGAAGGTGATTAGGACTGTGAAGTGTAGAAAGCCATAGCTATGTGAAATCAAGGTATTTATCATTTGCACAATTGAAATTCTAAGGTTTTAATATAAAACAATAGCTACATCAATAGTTTATGATGTGAATGAATTCCCTAGATACAAGTTTAAGAATAAACCCTTATGTGTGTTTGAAATATGATCCATTAGGAGAGTTTTCACAAGTTCCCTTAGATGTATTGTACACAAAAGATATTAAAGCCTACATTCATTGAATGACTAAGAAAATTGGTGATAAGGACATTCATAAGGAGATGAACTTAGTATGCAACAATGACCTATCCCTAAAACAAGGATTTGAACATCTAGATGAGATAAATCTCATCATACATATGTTTTATACTAAATTTGGCAATCATGAGTGGACTAGGATAATTCTAAGGAAAATCCATGAGGACATGTTTTGGGTAGGAGATATCCTTATGATGATAGATAATGATATGATTCATAAGTTGATAGGTCTAGGTAATGAAGAATACAACCCTATCAATGAGAAAAATGTCAAAAAGATGGTGGAGACAACTCAAAAAACCAAATCAAATAACAAGAATACAAGATTAGATATGATTAAGGAAACATATGCCAAATTATTGAGCAAAGCCATTAGATATAAAATAAATTATAGTTCTAGGATAAACATTGTATTGACTGGATTTATATATGTAACATATCTTATGTGTGTAAAGAAAGAAAATGTGAACATGTGAGAGATTTTGAAGCAATAGATTACGGATAACATTGAGAGGATTAAGAAGAACAAAAATGTAATACTCAAATTTGAATCCCTTGTCACACATATATTCTTCCAAGTTATTAAAAAGTTTCTAGGAATGATTGATTATGAATGGAATAGAAACAAGTGCACAGTGAACCTAATAACACATCATTACACAAGACATTCTAAAGAACTGAGGATATTACAATAATGATGAAGATTTTTTAGTCTAAGATGAAATAGAGATATAGAATTCCAACCTTATTAGTAGAAAAATATAAATATTATATTAGTTTTATGGTAGAAATAGGTGTAACATACATGGAGGCAATAGAGCCTAGAGTCAAATTTATTTCCCCTACGAGATATGAGATGACAAAACATCTAATCAAAGGCTATTGAGGATAATCCTTGAATATGAAATAGATGAATAATTTCCTAGATGGGGGACATATGAAGAAAATATGAAAGTGCAGAATGGGCTATACAACAAAGACATCGAAAAGAGAGTTGATAAAAAAATTGAAACTATACTAAAAGAAATAGGTATGACAAAAGAGGGAAATAGAGGAGCTATGGAAATTTCCAAAGAACTAAAGGCAAGTGGTCAATCAAAAATTCTAGTTTCCACTCCATTGGCATTAGTGGGAGTAGTAGAAGGGGTGAGAATAGCAAGACCCTTAGCACATATTCACAATGTGTCATGTGTTGTAGACTCATATGTTCAACCCCCATTGTATAGAAGGAGAATGAAGTGGATGTCAGTATTGTTAAGGTATAGAAAACCACTCCTCATAGTACCATAATACATAATAGAACCTCCAAAACAATAGAAGAGATTCAAACAGATGGCAACATGACCAAAAAAGAGAAGAAAAACTATTGTTCCCAAAAGAAAAATATGGGTAGTTGAATCTGCATCAAAGTCATCATATGAGGAAATATAGGAGAAAGAAGATGAAGTAAAAATGGTAGAAACCAAGACACCTATAGGAGGGAAGGCATGGAAGCCAAGAATTGAGACCCTAAATGATGCAATCATCAACAACCAAAATTTTGGACAACTTAACAACTTTTATTATTTGTATTGTTATTTTGAAATATTTGAGTTAGAAAATATTGTAATAAGACATTTGATTATTAATGATAAGAATTTTTTGTTGGAAATATAGAAGGAGTAACTAACAAGGGGGGTGAATCAGTTACTACTAAAATAAATCCCAAATCCCTTAGATGTCAACAATAAAATTTATACTAAGAAAACTAATTGTTGCTAATGCACAGTAAACAAACATAAATTGTTGTAACTCAGTAAATGTAGAGTGAATTACTTTTAGCAGATCTTAAAATATTATCAATAATTAACTTGCAAGCATAAGAGAAATAACATGAACACATGAGACACCAGAATTTAATATGGAAACCCAATTTGGGAAAAACCACCAATGTAACTAGTCATTGTTTTTCACTCTTCTAAAGTGAGCCTTGTTAGGAGCCAACCCTGTTAAAGGTTACAAAACACACTATTAGGTGTGACCCTATTAGAAGATTTAATCACCCTGCTAGGAGTGGCCTTGCAAAATGTCTTAAAATAATTCAATGAAATTTTCACCTTGTTAGAGGATTTACAACTAGCTGTTAAACCAACTCTGTTAAGAGATTTTAGATCACTACTACAACGGTTAGACAGCAACAATGAAATGACCTAATTGTGTTGCAACTAAATTGTTGAATCCATATCTCTTTTCTGCTTAAACTTGATCTTCCCTAATTGAATATTACTTTTCTGCTCCACAAGGATACTAGCTTATCCTTCAAGTTCACTCCCTCTCTTTTCTTATTAATTCAATCAACACACTTGCACACACACTAGAAATCTCAACTTGACCTTTTATTTATACCTTCCAGATTGTCAAGTCAGCCCAAATTTAAATTACAATAACCAATATTCATCATCATAGTTGGCTAGAATCAACACATAAAGTAATTCAGCTTCATATGCAAAAATAAGAAAAAATTCTTCGTAAGCTAACCCTACTTGGTAGAAACTAACTTCAAAACAATTTCCTATGTTATGTAACGCCCCGCTCGGGAACCCAAGAGAAATAAACCTAACATGTTACAATGTTTACTGAACTATTTTTTTTTTTGAAGTTTAAACAACATCAAGATAACATTAATGCGGAAGCAATATGAACATACACAACAAATACACATTTGCAATTACAGATATAGTTTCAATTCCTCAAAGGTTCCTTTACGTTGAGTCACATTTAATAATTTTAAATTAATTAGTTTAAGTTTCAAGTACAATGTCACATGATCATAAAGAAATAACAGATACATAAATTGCATAAGCAAATGCATAAGTATAAACAATACAATGACAGTACATCCAATCAATAACATCCACTGCACATGTCGCAGGTTATGTGAAAATAGATACTGTACAACAGAATACATGATAACATATATACATCATCTGAAAAGAATTCTCTGAGATAAGAAATAAGAATGATAAAGGTACATCTTCTGCAATGAACATCCAACAGCTAGCAATGTGAAGGGGGACCCAAATGGTAAGAAGGCACTACCTCCCGACCGCGTGGTTACCTAGTCAGGCTTCCACTCCCACCGTGCAGGGAAGATAATGAACGATCCACATACGACAAATCAAACATAAAACATTCCTAGGCAAGGTACCCCTAATAGCCAAAACTATCTCAAAGGTAACACATGCTACTCAAGAAGATAAAATAATCCAAAAGTAAGAACACTCGATCCAATACCGACACCACATAACCAAACATCATACACAAACCAAGTATAAACCAAATACCAAGATCATAAGATAAAGTCAACGAAAGATAATCATCTCAAGTCAAAAGCCACATGTCAAAAGTACAACATCCATGAATCACCAATCATCCTCAATGAAAGTAACTATAATAAACACATCTGACAATGGATACACCACCAACAATAAGTACACCACCAAAGATACACAAAGTCCACAAGATCTACAGAGGAGACTCAAGCTACATACTAGGGAGTGTCATCACATGGTTGCTCGAGTTACCCTGGACTGATCTCTTAAAAGACCCCGGACCCTCAAGCGTTGAGTTACCCTGGACTGGTTACTATGAACCCCGGACCCTCAACATCACACATATGGAAACTAGAAAGCCCTCTCAAGAAGACGAGGCACTCATCTCATTCCCATCCTTAGTCTATACAAGCACTCAAGGCATGGGTAGATCAAATATCTCTAACTTATATTTTTAGTGTGTTTCCCCCCATAAATTTTACTTACTAGATTATCACTTATTACATAACTTGCATTAGGTTACCCTGGTACTGACCACTTTGGGTCCCGAACCCCTATGCAAGCCACTCCCAAGTCACATACCTAGACAACCTCACCTAAGCACATAAAAACACAGTTGTGTCCCATACCACAACACCCATAAAGATCAAACTTGGTTCCTTAACAGGCAACCTGATAACAAGATGGATCAAACTAAATCCAAATACACATAAATGCTCACAAAACAAATCTCATAAGTATAAACTCCAATTTGAATCACAAGAATCATCATAACATCTAGCCACATAATAGTATCCAAGAAATCTCACAAAACCTCTAGTGTACATCCTAGACTGGTCGACATCTAAACAACACCAAAATCCAAAAAGAAATATAGACAGTACATTGAAAACATCATAGTCTCACAGTTGGATTTGATTGATAATATATTGTTGAATTAATGTAAGGTTTCAATTTTCGTTTTCAATATAAGTTTCAATTTGCATTTCAATGTATGTTCAAGTGTATACGATTCTCAGTATTACTCATACAATACACCCGTGTATTTGTTTGAATTAAGGTTTTAAATTTCCAGTTTAATACATGTTTTCAAGTAAGTAAGTTTTCCAGTTAACCTTCATAATTAACCCTTGCAATTAAACTCATTCTTGTTCATATAATAACATATCAAGACTTAGAAGTAATATTAATCATTTATTAAATTATTCGATTACTAAATAGAAATATTTCCCAATTCCATTAATAATTCAAATGGTTAAATAGTAAATATTATTAACCATACCACTGTTGTCGTAGCCTGCGTCAGCAGCATACGGCACCGGTAGGGGTTATAAAAAATTTCGTTTTTTTTTTTTTTAATTAATTAATTTTATTTTTTTTTTAAATTTATTTATTTAATTTTATTATTATTATTATTATTATTATTATTATTATTATTATTATATATTTTTTTTTTTTAACTAAGTCAAATTTCAATAATTTTATTTATTAGAAGAACAACCCTTCTAATAAATTTAGATAAATTATTATATATGAAAATTTTAAGAATTGTATTATAATTCTATATTCTTTATTTTATAATATTTTTCTCAACGAACTTCATAACAATATTATTTTAATATATACATATTTTAATAACATTTACGATATTAAACTGATAGGAAAAATAAATTGAACCCTTCGAATTTTCAATACTAAGATTTTCATTTCCAAAAACAAACCCCTTCCAAATTTAAATTTCTTAATTCCATTTTAATTCAAAACCAAAATTTCAATTTACTACTAAATTTCTTTCAGAAGTAAAACAAGGTTTTCTAAATAGTTTTTTTTTTCAATCCCGATTCCCAGGAGAAATCAAATCGCAAAAGATTCAGAAGAAAGGTAGCAAGATTCATTCAATAAAATTTGAGAAAGCAATTTCCAACAAGCACGAAGAAGACAAAGATCCGAAAGTGTTTCTAAAATGGTTCACAAACCCTAACTTGATCTGATGCTAACAATCTGGTGAAACCCTTGCTAATCCGAACCCTTCCAAGCTTCCAAAGATTTCTTTGCTCCCCTTTCCAAAAGTGTGTTCCCTGAAAACCTGTGTGTGCAATAATGACCCAAAACCCTCTAATATAGAATCTAATTACCTTTTAGGGCTTCTGTCCCCACAACTCTAAAATAATAATTACTTTATTTAATTAATTCATTCATGCACAATTAATTTCCCTTTTAATTAAAATTATTATTTTATTATTCCTTTCATGCACGTTAAGTGAATTGTTAAATTACTTTATTTAACTTTCCACTTTACTTTAATAAATTTATAACTTTTTAAATCTCATGAGCACATTATTAAAATATCTTTATTCAAGTTCACATTTTTATTTTTTAATTAATTTTATTTTTAACTCATGCATAAATCATGCGAACTATAATCTTTATGATAATTAAATATCTTTTCACTTTTGATTTCATTTTTAGAAACTTAATTGATAAAATATTTATTAACTTAAATAACAATAATATTTAGCATTTATTTAAAAATGCACTCTAAATATATTATTATTAAATTAAATAAATATAATCAATCACGTTCTAAATTTAAACTTTAACTTTTATCTCCAATATTTAATTCTCTCTCATTTAATTAATTCATTCATGCACAATTAATTTTCTTTTTAATTAAGATATTCTTTTATTAATCCTTCATGCACTTTAAGTGAATTGTTAAATTACTTTATTTAACTTTCCACTTTGACTTTGCTTTTAAAGTTAATTTATAATTTTAATCTCATGCGTACTTTATTAAAATACCTTTATTCAAGTTCACATGTGTTTTTATCTTTTAAATTAATCTCTTATATTTAAAACTCATTCATGCAAACTTAAATCTTTTCCATAAATTAATATCTTTTTTCCTTTTTAATATATTTTTGAACGTTTTAATTTGATAAATATTTATTAACTTAAATAACAATAATATTTAGCATTTATTTAAAAATGAACTCTAAATATATTATTATTAAATTAATAAATATTATTACGTTCTAAATTTAATCTTAAAACTTTTATCTTCAATTTAATTCTTTATATTTAATTAATTTCTCAATTAATTAAATATAATTAAATATTCATAATATCATAATAATTTTCCATTAAATTAAATTATTAATTTAATCTATTAATTAGACTTAATTAATAGAAAATACATCAAACACTCACAAAACAACATACACACAAAAATACTCACGGGTTTTAAAAAGGGTAGACAGTCTGTTACGAGTCCTCTTTGCAGGACAAGTATTATAGGCTTATGGCTAGGATTGGACCTGATCATTATCTTCCCATTCTCACCATTTGAGTATTTGTAATAGGGCGCACTCATCCTGGCAATTCAGGGAAGTCGATGCCCGGTACCTACATCCTACATAAAAGACGAGCATGTACATGTATATAATATATCTAAACTAAACAGACAATGGCGGGGAGTGTTTCATCGTGTAGATCCCGACTAGCAGGTGACTACGACTCCCTCCCTTAACCACATCAAACACGTCAGACAGAAAGATAAAATAAACACACACACCATACACATGCAAGTATGGGGTAAGTATAATAATCACAAATCTAAGATCAAATGCGTACATATAATAATGCATCTCTATCAATACAACATAATCATCATTAAAGACATCATGTTAACATTTTTATGAAAGAAACCACATTTATTAACTGGGATCATCAAAATACCATTAACAACACATGAATGAAATCAACTAAGCAATAATAACCGATGCATTTGTAATCAAAGTCATGAAATAATATCATAATAATGTAAATCTAGTATCTCTAAAACTAATCAATGCATAAAATTAGCTTAAAAGAATTTGACAATGATAATAGAATGTGAACTAGGGGTAGGCACTACATGTTAACCAACAAAAGCTTGGTTAACATTGCAAACTTGTAGAAATCATTTGGCAACCAAGTGAACTCGATGAATACTAACTCTATCCAACTTTCCTTCGTTGACTAAGTGAGCTCGGTTAACACTCTTTTCTGCCTAAATTCCTTCGACACCCGAGTGAGCTCAGTAGACACTGTCATCTATTCAAAGTAAACCAGTGAACACTTAGTAGACTAGGAAAATTTTCTTCACTAACCAAGTGAGTTTAGCATGCATTGATTATCAACTGATATGACATTTGTGTAACATCAAAGACAATGCAATTAATCAATTGTATCCAACAATCTCCCTCTTTTGCATTGATGGAAACATAACATGTCATAGCATAATGAAATTTGAGAGTAAAACTCCCTTTGACAAAAAGTGTCTCCCTCTTTGATTTTTCACAAGAACTTCTTCTTTATGATGTATTCTCCCATTGTGAAGGAACTGCATAACTTCTTTTCAAACTTCTCCCATTACAAAATTTTAGAATGATAAAGATAATGACAGCAAACTTTTCCCTCTTTGAGAACACATGCCAAAGACAACATGTGCCAAATTTGTATCAATGTACCTTCAGTACTGATTCATATGCAATATTCTCTTGATTATGCTACATCAACTGATTAATCTTTGACTTGGTTCTTGTTGATGCATCACTAAACTTTAGTATGCAATAAAATTCAAAGTAACCAGTGAACACTTAGTAGACTAGGAAAATTTTCTTCACTAAACAAGTGAGCTCAGCATGCATTGACTGTCAACTGATATGACATTTGTGTAACATCAAACACAACACATAATTAATCAATTGTATCCAACAATCGCCCTCTTTTGCATTGATGGAAACACAACATGTCATAGCATAATGAAATTTGAGAGTAAGACTCCCTTTGACAAAAAGTGTCTCCCTCTTTGATTTTACACAAGAACTTCTTCTTTATGATGTATTCTCCCATTGTGAAGGAACTGCATAACTTCTTTTCAAACTTCTCCCATTACAAAATTTTAGAATGATAAAGATAATGATAGCAAACTTCTCCCTCTTTGAGAACACATGCCAAAGACAACATGTGCCAAATTTGTATCAATGTACCTTTAGTACTAATTCATATGCAATATTCTCTTGATTATGTTGCATCAACTAATCGACCTTTGACTTGGTTCTTGTTGATGCATCACTAAACTGATTGATCTTTAGATAGGGGAATTATCCCTAGCTTACCTCTTAGATACAAGAATGCACCCTTAGGTAATGGCTTGGTGAATATGTCTGCAATTTGTTCTTTTGTATAGACATACTCCAATCTAATTTCTTTGTCCTACACCAATTCTTTGACAAAGTGATATTTTATAGCAATGTGCTTTGTTTTGGAATGCATCACTAGGTTCTTTGATATGTTAATTGCACTGGTGTTATCACAATACATGACTATTGGCTCTTTGATTTCAACCTTCATTCCTTCTAGAAATTGTTTGAACCAAACAATGTTAGTACAATTTACTACTGCTACCACATACTCTACTTCTATTGTGGATTTGGGTGTGTAGTTTTGCTTCTTGCTTGTCCAAGATACCAACCTTTTACCAAGAAAGAAAGCTCCACCACTAATGCTTTTTCTATCATCAAGATTTCCTACCCAATCAGCATTAGTAAATATGTTTAGGTCTATATTTCCTCAAAATTTCTACCATAAACCATAGTCTTTGGTACCTTTCAGATATCTCAAGATTATTTTGATTGCCATCATGTGATTTTGTCTGGGTTTAGCTGAGAATCTTGCCACAATCCCAACTACTAAGGCAATATCAAGCCTTGTGTGAACTACATACTATAATTTTCCAATTATTGATCTGTATAAGGTCTGATCTACTTCTTTGAAATCATCATCTTTGGTAAGCTTGAGTCTAGTACACATGGGGGTACCAACTAGTTTTGAATCTTCTATTCCAAACTTCTTGAGTATCTCTTTTATATACTTGGATTGAGTGATGTAGATACCATTTTTTTTTTGTATCTACAATCCAACAAAGAATTTTATTTCACCAAACATTGACATCTCAAAATCTTTGTTCATTTGTTCAAAAATCGCTTTACATAGGTCATCATTTCCTATAAATAGAGTATCATCCACAAATATCTCTACTAACACAATTTTGTTGTCTGGTCCTTCCTTGATGTACAGACTATTGTTATCATTTGTTCTCTAAAAACCAATCTATATCAAGTAGTTATGTAGCCTTTCATATTAGACTCTAGGAGCTTGTTTGAGACCATACAGTGCTTTGTGTAATTTACAAATCATGTCCCTTTTGTTAGGATCAACAAAACCTTTTGGTTGTTCAATGTAGACTTCTTCATCAAGAATTCCATTAAGGAATGCATTATTTAACATCCATTTGATATACTTTGAATCCTCTATGAGCTGCATATGCAAGTAGGGTCCTAACACCTTATAATCTTGCAACAGGGGCAAAAGTCTCACCATAATCAATTCCTTCTTCTTGAGAATATCATTTACACACTAATCTAGTTTTGTTTCTTGATACTTGTCCCTCTTCATTCAGCTTATTTCTAAATACCCATTTAGTTCTAATCACATTTTTATCTTTAGGCCTAGGAATAAAAGTCCAAGTTTTGTTATTTTCTATTTGTTATATTTCTTCATTCATTGCCTCAATCTGACTTTCATTTTCTAGAGCATCCTTAATACTTCTAGGTTCAAAATCAGCAAGTAGACGTGTACCTTTTAATTTTCTTCTTATCATAGTACCTTCTGATTTATCTCTAATAATCTAATCAGGTGCTTGATGCCTTCTAACATACTTGGCCAATATAGGTTCTTTACCTTTTGAATGAATTGCACTGTCTTCATTTTAAATTTCAACTTTAGGCTTGGTCATTTAGAGTCAATAGATATTGACTCGATAGCTTTAGAATGTGACTCGAGTCCTTGTGATTTATTTTTTACTTCTTGCAACTTGATAACTATGGAAGACTTGGGAGGTAAATGTTGGTGTAGTGACTATATCCCCAATGAAATCCCTCTCCACCATTAGTACATGTTTTTAGTGTGACGGCAAAATCTACATGGTATCAGAGCCAAATCTGATGTAGCTTGTTCGTTATTTTGAGAAAAAGGAGAACAAGGGTTTGACAGAATAGATCTAGAATTTTTTGGATTGTTTTGAAAAAATAAGGGTGTCACTAATTTTTGGAGCAGGTTGAGGCCAAATGGACATCACAGATGGATCCAGAAGCTGTCAAAACCCCTGTTTCCATATAAAGATTGTCTGATTTGGACAACATTGATCCGGGAGGCAAAACATTTTTGCCCAATAAGGTTGTATGGCCTCTTGCATGTAGTTCAATGTGATTTGCAAAAAATAAAAAATAAAATGGTTTCCGGCCATTTTTCACCCTGCAGACCCATTTTCCAGCATGCATTTCATTTTTCTAGCATGGGCTACCAACCCCAGGCCAATCATTGGTGGTAGTCAATTGCAGCTTGCCTTGTTTATTTTTTGGCTGCCATCTATTGTTTTTTAGCAACAGATTCTTTCAATCACCACTCTAAGTGCTACTCTACTCAGTCACTACTCCTCTGTCACCACTCCTCTGCCATGGTGTTGTGCCAGCCGTGCTCTACCTTAGGGCCACCAGAGCTCCACTCCACTGCCACTAGTGGTGGTACATTTATTATTATTATTATTATTTTTATTATTATTATTATTAAAACAATTTTTATTGCTTTTGGGGTGCCCTATCATTTTTTTGTGATAACTCTTGCATACGGGGGGGTCTTTTTCAGTTTTCAAAAAAGTGTCAGAAAGCTAATTTGAGATGAAGATGATGGAGAAGGATTTTTTGGATTTTTTTTCCAAATTGATACCTATTTTGGCATTTGAAGTCTATTGATGACTTCTATCTTCTAGGGGGCATAACTTCTTTGTTATAGCTCCATTTTTCGATCTGAAAAAAGTGCCAGAAAGCTCTTTTCGAGCATTTTCCAGATTCTCAGTCTTATCATAGTATTTGGTACTAGGTATTTTTTATTCATATTTGAAGCTTTTTTTCTCTTATCTCATTTATGCAATCTATTTGTAAGTTGGGGTTCAATTTATTGCATAATGGGGGGTGTTTTATAGTATTTTCTATTATTATATCACTATATCAGAAAACAAAAACAAAACCTTTTTCAAACAATGACCGAGACCAGTTCTTTTCTAGAAATTTTGACCCCTCACAATTATCACACCTGGAAGACCTCAATGACTCGGCTTCTCTAGTCAAAAGGGTTGTGGTCATGTTTAGATGCAGTTTAGCATGTTTTTCAGAGGCCTTTTGAGATTATGTAGCATCAGAACAAAATGGATGAGGCAATTAGATTGATCACATTATAGGTATCAGATAGTTTACAGTTTCATCTAGATGAGTGTAATACTCCTCTGGCTATGTGGACCAAGCTTTAGGGCTTGTTTGGTACTATGAATGAATTTAGTGCACTTTAGATAGAGACAGAGCTTACATCACTTGCATCGGATTCCTTTTTTACTATTGATGACTTCTTGATGAAGTTTACTCAATAGAGATCCTTGTTGCAGAGTTGTGGAAAGACGAAGACTTATACTAAGTGCATCTATTTGATTCTCTCAAAGCTTCGAGGGAATTTTTAGATATTTTCTTCCACATTCTATTCCACCAAAGATGCTTTGGGGAATTGATTTGTTATGCCTTCTTTTGAGGTTTTTTGTGATCGCTTGACTAGAGAGAAATCAAAACTCACATAGTTGGATACTATGACTGGTTCTAAGACAAAGGCATTGGTAGCTTAGACATCTACAAGAAATTCAAAGCCAAAACTAAAGCATAAGATAGATTTAGTAGGCAGTGAGAGTTCCTCCAAGCCTCCTCCCAAATTAGATGCTCAGAAATCCTCTCAAAAGGGTAATACTTATAAGTTTGGTGAGTCTTCCTCCAAGACTAAGAAGTATACAAGTGAACCTTGTAGTTTTTGTGGGAAGGAAGGACATCTAGTTTCTAGGTGTTGGAAACATCTTGAGGAATTAGAGGAGGCCATGCAACACTCCAGTATTGCTTCTTAGAAGCCTCCACCTCCACCTACAGGGAAAGGACATGCTCTTTCTACACGTGCATTGTCTTCTCTAGCTCCTTGGATTCTTGATTCTAGAACTTCCCATCATATGACACACTCACCTAATTTGGTTACCTCACTTGCTCAGAGTGTTACTACACAAATTAAAATTGGTGATTCTTCTCAGCTTTCATTCATAGTTTTAGGAACTATCTCTTTAGAGAGTGGTTCACTACAGGATGTTCTCTTGGTTCTAGCCATTTCTATGAACCTCCTGTCTATCTTTCAAAATTTTCATTCAAGCTCTGGAAAGACAGTTGAGTTCTCACCACATAATGTAGTTATTCAAGACCTCCATGACCTAGATTTGGTTATTGCTACAGGGAGTGTTGATCTTCAGTCTCACTTATATTAGTTCGATGGCTTTGAGAGCTCCAATTCTATAGGTGTTTCTCTCATTGCTCATGCAGACATAGTGAGAAAACTTTGGCATGAGCATTTTGACCATGTCAACTATAGATATTTACAGTAGATGAGTACACAAGAACTAGTGATTGGATTTCCTCAGATCTCTTGTACAAATGGTGTGTGTCAAGGTTGTACACTTGGAAAACATCATAGAGATCCTTTTCCAGTAGGCCAATCCACATGTGCTAAGGCACCATTAGAGTTGATACATAGTGATCTTATGTCATTTCCCACTCCATATTTTTCAGGTGCTCGATATGTGCTCACCTTCATTGATGACTTCTCTAGATGTACATGGGTGTACTTTTTGAAGTACAAGTTTGATGTCTTTGATTCATTTCAAATCTTTAAGACTTTTGTAGAGAAGCAGTCTGGTCTTTCAGCCAGGTGTATCTACACTGACAATGGGGGGGACTATGTGAATTAGTCTTTCAAATATTTTTTCACTCAACATGGTTTACAACATTACTTCTTTGTTCCCTATACACCTCAACAGAATGGGATTGCTAAGAGAAAGAATAGGACATTATGGGAGATGGCCAATTGTATGATACAGTCTTGTGCTATGAGTTCTTCATTTTGAGCTGAGGCTATCAATTGTGCCAACTATATTTAGAATCGAATGCCTCATAAGGCATTATGACACATGACTCCTAAGGAAGCTTGGACTCATGTCAAGCCTGATGTTTCTACTTTTTGCATTTTTGGTAGTGAAGCTTGGGAATTTATTCCAGATGCTCAACAGAAAGCCATCGAGAAGAAGAGTCAACCACTCATTTTTGTTGGCTACTATGAGGATGTGAAGGCATACAAGTTGTTTGATCCTAATTCTAGAGATGTCTTATTTCGATGGGATGTTCAGTTTGATGAGCATTACCCTTCTATGGATCCTCCATCTTTAGCTTCGTCTTCACTACCCAATTCTTCATCTACTCCTCTATAGGATTATGCCTCATCTGAGGAAGATCTTGAGATTGATCTTCCTTTGCCTCTTCCACCAGATGTTCTGTGAGTGCCCAAGTGGGCTCATGATACTATTGATGCAGCTAGACCTCTAGCAGGTGATCCTACAAATGTTCATCATACTCATTCTCAAACTATAGGAAGTGTCCTTTTAAGTCATGCTATTTTCGATGATCCTCAAAAAAATTCACAGGTGATAGGACACTGAGAGTGAGGTAGGGCTATGGATGAGGAGTATTCTTCTTTGATGAAGAATCACACATGGGATTTGTGTCCTCTTCAGAAAGGAAGAAAGTTGGTTTTGTACCATTGGGTGTACCATACCAAGTATGTTGCAAGTGGTTCTATTGATAGGTACAAGGCACGTCTTGTTGCAAAGGGTTTCACATAGGTTGAGGGTATTGATTACTCTAAGACCTTTCCCCTATTCCCAAGATGAACTCTATTCGCCTTGTACTCTCTCTAGCAGTTTCATAAGGATGGATAGTTTTTCGGATGGATGTGAAGAGTGTCTTTTTGTATGGAGAACTTCATGAGGAGATCTATATGAAGCAGCCTCATGGTTTTGTGTAGGAATCTTCATTGGTATGCTAGCTTTGAAGGTCTCTACATGGTCTCAAACAGACCCCTAGGGCTTGGTATGAGAAGATGGATTCCTTCTTGCTTGCTACCCACTTCACACGGTGTCATTTTGATCCTATAGTTTACATTCAGTGTCATGGGGCTGACTTATTGATACTTGTGCTTTATGTTGATGACCTCATCATCACCGAAAGCTTTGTCTCCATAATACAGGGTGTTTAGCAAGCATTGAGAGAGTAGTTTGAGATGATAGATCTTGTACTTCTACACTATTTTTTGGGCCTATAGGTTGTTCAGTCTTCAGATGGGATAGCCATACTCCAACAAAAGTATGCTCATGATATGCTTTAGAGATTCGGCATGCTTGATTGCAAGCCTACCCTGACACATTTTTAGTCAGGTTTTGTTTTATCTACCACTTGCTCTACTCCTATAGTGGACTCCACTCTATACAAACAACTTGTGGATAGTTTGTTGTACTTGACACATACACGTCCTAATATTTCCTTTGCAATTGGACTTGTCTCTTGATTCTCCCATGATCCTCATGAGAGTAATTGGTAAGAATCCAAATATATTTTGAGGTATATTAGAGGTACAACATGTTATGGCATTCACTACACATTAGGAGATCCTCACATTGTTGGTTTCACATATTCATATTGGGCTGGTGATATTGATGATCGTAAGTCTACTTCTAATTTTGTATTTTGTCTTGGTTTTGGTCCTATCACATGGTCTTGCAGAAAGCAACATGCTCATGCATTATCATCTGCTGAGGACAAATATAGGACAATTGTATTGGCTAGTCAGGAGGTTTTGTGGCTTTGACAGTTGATGACAGAGTTTGGATTTCCTCCTGATAGTCCTACCTTTCTATGGTGTGACAATTAGAGTGTTATACACATTTCACACAACCCAAGTGAGCATTAGTGGACCAAGCACATTGAGCTTCACATGCACTGGATTCAGCATCTCATTCAGGATGGTGCCTTGAGCTTGGAGTACATTCCTACTACTGAGCAGGTTGTAGACATCTTCACTAAACTTTTTGCATCCCCACAGTATCTTTGGCTGTGTTCTATGCTTGGGGTGAAGGAAGTTGTCCTTGGGGGGTCTTAGTGATGAGTCCTTCCTTCCTTCTTTTATTGCTATCTCTTTTTAGAGTAGAGTTTTTTCCATTGGATTTTCTTTATTTCTTTGTTTTACAAAGATTTTGTTGTGATTGGGTACCTCATCAAGCCTTGTTGCTCGAACTCAAGTTTCATTTTAGCATTGCATTGTTTGTAGCTACATTGTTTCCCATCTTAACGGGGGGTGTTAGAGTAAAGTGTTGATTTAATTTCATTTATTAAATTCACTTTATTCCCTTCTTAAGATTTCCCTTTATGCATCTCTATTTAATAATTAATTAGTAATTATTAAATAGCTTTTCCTTTTAGGTTACCCTTTTTTTGGTTTTGATCTCTTTTTATAAGGATTGATCTCTTTTGTATTTGGTTGTCTTTTCCATTTCTGAAAATACATTAGCATATTTTTTAAAGCAAAACTCATTGCCTCCTCTTGTCTTTTTCTTCTGTGACAAGTTTTTGCATGCAAGTATTCGAAGGATTTTTAGATTTGTGTTGATTATATCCCTGATGAGATCCCTCTCCACCATTAGTATGTCCTTTTGGTGTGATGGAAAAATCTACAGTGAAGTCTCCTTATTGTTAGATATACCTAGCAATGTATCAAGTTCGAAGTAAACAAATCTCTTGTAATCTTTTGGTTCCTTTTCACTTTCTTCTTCAGTCTTTTCTGCAAATTCATCAATTCTCACATGTGCACTTTCTATGATTTTATGAGTACACAAATTCAAACACTTATATGCCTTACTTCAACAGGAATATCCTAAAAATATACCTCCATCACCTTTCACATCAAATTTTCCTTTTCTAGACTCTTTCAAGATATAACATTTACTACCAAATACTTTCAGATAACTTACATTGGGTTTGTAGCCATATGATAATTCATAGGGAGTTTTATCTAAGTCCTTCTTCAATTGTACTCAGTTCAAAGTATGAACTGCAGTGATAATGGCTTCCTTCCAATATCTGATAGCAATATTCTTTTCAATAATTAGAGTCCTTGCACAATCCATGATGGATCTATTTCTTCTTTCAGCTATTCCATTCTATTTAGGAGTGCCAAGGGCTAAAACTTTCCTTTTGATTCCTCTTTCGATGTAGAAATTATTGAATTCATTGGAGATAAATTCACCACCTCTATCTAATCTTAAGCATTTCAATCCTTTTCTTGTTTTTTTTCAAATCTTGCCAAATACCATTTGAATTTCTCAAATGCTTCTAACTTTTCTCTAAGATACATAATAGTCATCATTCTAGAGTAGTCATCAACAAAAAGAATAAAGAATTTTTCTCCACTATAACTTTCTATTATAATAGGTCCACATAACTTAGTATGTACAATCTCCAAAACATCTTCAGATTGATAGTTTTTTCTCTCAAAACTAGTCATTCCATTTTGCCAATTTGACAATTTTTGCATAAACCAACATTTGGTTTCTTCAAACTAGGGGTACCTCTTACTTTTTAAAATTTTCTTATCTTGACCATATTATCAAAGTTTAGATGACATATTCTTTTGTGCCATAACCAACTTTCTTCCATTTGAATAGTAAAACATGAGCAATCACCAAGATCAAGATAAAATAAGTTACCTCTTGTTTGTTTGCCTGATCCAGTCTCATTCCCTTTGTCATCCAATAGTCTTGTCTTGCCATGCATGAATTCTTCCTTGAATCCAATGTTGATTAGTTGTGCCGAACTTAGTAGATTATGTTTCATTCCTTTAACCCAATAAGCATTGTCACATAAAAGTTCATTAGTTAATGAGATGCAACCTTTCCCTTTTATGCAACAAGTTTCATTGTTTCCAAACCTTACACTACCTCCATCATAGCGTTCAAAGTGTTTAAATTTTGTTTTGTCTATAGTCATATGATGTGAACATCCACTATCTATGATCAATGTATCATTTTTACTAACATGAGAGATAAGTGCCATCTTATCTTCTTCTTCTTCAAATTCATCTTTTACAACAATATACACTATTTCATCTTCACTGTTATCCAAATCTTTAGCCATAAAATAAGTCTTCTTACCTTTGTCTTTGAAGAATTTGTGACTTTTGGATTCCTTCTTGCCTTTCTACTTATAGCTCTTCTTCTCATCCTTTCTTTCTCTATTTGGGCACGTGGCAACAATATGGCCAATTTCTTCACATGAAAATTAGATTGAAGAAACTTTACCTTTGTACTTTCCTCTAGCTCTAGAATATTTCTTTGCAAGTAAAGCTTCAACAACTTCAAGATCACTATTAGAAATTTCCTCTATTTCTGTTTCACTTTCTAACTAATTGTCCTTTTTTTTCTTACCATTTTTTGTGAGTGAAATTTTAGCTTCAAATGAAAACTCAATATTTCTAGAAGCTAGAACATAATTGTCAAAGTTGTCTAGCTCAAAAGTTGTCAATCTTCCTATTAGGGCACCCAAACTTAACTTGTGATTTGGGTCACACCTCTTTTCTTGAATACCAGAGACTCTGATTGCATATATGGGAAGAAAAGTTTTGAGAACTGTACTTACAATAGTTTCTTCCTTGATTTCTCCTCCAAAAGCTCTGATTGCACTAACATTAGCTTTGATTCTTTCCACATATTTGGCAACATTTTCATCATCTCTCATTCTCATTTTATCAACCTGTCCTCTAAGGCTTTCTACTTTGGCTCTCCTTACATTGTCATCACCACCATAGATATCCTTTAGCTTGTTCCACATATCAAAACTAGTTTTATAGTCTTTGATCTCATCAAATTCATCATAGCTAAGAGTAGATGCAATATCAATCATCATGATGTTATGATTATTTTTCTCAGCAAGATCTATAGCAGATAATGTAGGAGTTTTGTATTCTTCATCAAGGTATTTATAGCCTGAATCACTAATGGTGGTGAGATGAAGTCTCATGAGTCCCTACCATGCTGAAAAGTTGTCTCTATTCAGCTTTGGAATCTCTCTCTTCTAAGACATCTTGATCTTTAGCTTAGGTCCTTGAAACCTTTCCTGCAAGCACCAAAATCTCTGATACCAATTGTTGGAAATAAAGAAGGAGTAACTGAGAGGGTGGGGTGAATCAATTACTACTAAAATAAATCCCAGTTCCCTTAGATGTCAACAATAAAATTTACACTAAGAAAATTGATTGTTGTTGATGCTCGATAAACAAATAGGAATTGTTGTAACTTGGTAAATGTAGAGTGAATTACTTTTAGAATATCTTAAAATATTATCAATAATTAACTTGCAAGCATAAGATAAATAACATGAACACATGAGACACCAAGATTTAACGTGGAAACCCAATTTGGGAAAAAACACTAATGTAACTAGTTACTATTTTTCACTCTTTTGAAGTGAGCCCTATTAGGAACCAACCTTGTTAAAGGTTACAAAACACACTATTAGGTGTGAAACTATTAGAGGATTTAATCACCCTACTAGGAGTAGCCTTGTAAGAGGTATTAAAAAAATTCAATAGAATTGCCACCTTGTTAGAGGATTTACAACTAGCTGTTAAACCAACTCTATTAAGAGATTTTAGATCACTACTACAAAGGTTAGAAAGCAACAATTAAATGACCTAATTGTGGTGCAACTGAAGTGTTGAATCTAGATCTCTTTTTTGCTTAAACTTGATCCTTCCTGATCGAATATTACTTTTCTACTCCACAAGGATACCAACTTATCTTTCAAGTTTTCTCCCTCTCTTTTCTTATTAATTCAATCAACACACCAAAAATCTCAACTCGGCCTTTTATTTATACCTTCCAGATTGTCAAGTCAGCCCAAATTCAAATTATAATAACCAATATTCATCATCATAGTCATCTAGAATAAACACATAAAGTAATTAACCTTCATATGCCAAAATAATAAAAATCCTTCGTAAGTCAACCCTACTCGGTAGAAACTAACTTTAGAACAATTTCTTGTTTTAACCAACAAAAGCTCGGTTAACACTGCAAACTTGCAAAAATTCTTTGGCAAATGAGTGAACTTAGTGAATACTAACTCTGTCCAACTTTTCCTTTGTTAATCGAGTGATCTCTGTTAACACTCTTTTTTGCCTAAATTCCTTCGATGCCCGAGTGAGCTCGGTAGACACTATCATCTATTCAGAGTAAACTAGTAAATTCTTGGTAGACTAAGGAAAACTTTCTTCATTGACCAAGTGAACTTGGCATGCACTGAATGTCAATTGATATGAAATTTGTGTAACATCAAAGACAACACACAATTAATCAATTGTATTCAACATTTTTTAGATATACAAGGTCTTATTCCAACACACTTATATAAAATACTTGTTAACATAAAAGATAGAGTTGTAGAAGAAGACAAAAAGATAAGAGAGAATCATCTTTGAAAACTTTGTGAAGTTAAATATAAAAATCACTTGCAAGTCTTATTGAGTAACCTTTCACCTTACATGAGAAATAAGATAAGGCCCATACTCATCATGGGAGGAAATTATGAAGTGAACAAGGAAGCGTAGGTAGCAATTGTGAAATTGATGACAAGTCAATAAAAGGAGAAGGATACAAAAGTACCTACAACAAAGGATACAATCATGACAGAGGCGTCTCTTACTCTATAGATAAAAATTTATATAGATACTATGCATATTGATAGTGCCAAGGTAATATATGACACATTAGAAGATCCTTTTAAGGGTTTTGTACAAATATTATTGGAAATTTGACTAGTTAAACCATCTCTAAGAGTGAAAAAGAAGATGAAGAAAATAAAAATATAGAAGAAGAGAAAAATAAATAGGAGGAAGAAGAGGAGAGAAGGAAGAAAGAAGAAGAGAAAAAGAAAGAGGGAGAAGAGAAGAAGAAAAATGAAGAAGAAGAAAGGAGGAAAAAGGAAGAGGAAGAGAAGAAGAAGAAGAGGAAGAGAAGAAGAAGAGGAGAAGAGTAAGGAAGAGGAAGACAAAAAGAAAGAAGATGAGGAAAAAAAAGTCAAAAAAATGAAATAAAAGAAGTAGCAATAGAATCAGATGGTGATAATGATCAAAAAGTACTCATGCCATCTTTGAGTAAGATACTAGAGAAAAACAAGAAAGTGTGTAGTCTTGAAAAAACTTTAAATTAAGTGTTAGAAAGAATGCATAATATAGTTCCATTATAAGTGAAATAATAGGATTTGAAAGTGAGAGTTAAGAATTAGTGAAATCCTTTGATGTGAAGTTCACTAACCTTTTTGACATTGCAACAGTTCAAGCACAAGCCAAACATGATGCACAAATATATGACATAGTTTGTTAAAATATTAAAAATGACTTGGGAGCTCTTGATTCATGTATAAAAGATCTCATAACATGTGAATAGGAAGGAAAGACATTGTATGCTAAGTGTGCATTATCATTCAAGTTCACTAATGATAGCAATGGTGAGTTAAAGAGAAATCATGAATATCTACAAGCTCATTGGTAGATTAACTTTAGCAGCCATATCAAAATATTGAAGATATTGAGATTTAGATACGAAAGACTTACAATGAAATAAGTCTTATTGAAATGAATAGAGAAAGAATAACAAAGAGGTTTTCACTTTTAAGAGAACATTTATCTCTCAAGATAGAAACTCTAGAGAGGAAGATTGAGGAATTTCTCAGGGCAAAGATATCTTTTGAGAAGTTTTTCTACTCAGATTTGAATGAAGTAGAAGTAGCATCCTTTGGACTTTGTGCTCTTCTTGACATACTAGATGGAGTCAGAGACTCATGGAAAAAGAAATTTGAGAGCCTAAAGATAAGTTTAGATGACTACATTTCATGCCTTTCCACTTGAATACATAGGTATAGATCCAAATTTTTGACTTGTATATAAATTCTAACATCTTTGTCATTGATGTCAAAGGGAGAGTAATATAGGAAAATTATATGATGTATGAAGAAATGAGGAGCAATAATCATGTGAAGTATTATAGTCAAAGAAGGAGTTAAAATGTAATAGGAGATATAGGGAATATATGGTATAAAATATGATGATCCACAAACTTTTGAAGTTTTGTAAATTTTGTTAAGGCTAAAGTTTTATAAAGTTTTTGTTCAACATTTTGAGGCTTAGTCAATTTTCCCATATGTTGCCATCAATGCCAAAGAGGGATACTTGATAATTTCTCTTAGTAGATACTTGGAAACATATATCTAGTATTAAGAAGGTAGACCTAAAGATGAACATTTTGTGGTTAGACTTAGAAAATTGTCTAAGTATTAACTAAGTTATCTAGTAGAGCAAATATAGTTTTGATATGTATGGATGATTGAGACATTATGGGCACATGTGTAGTTAGGTATAGACAATATAGAGTTTCAAGATGATGTGTGTAAGTTTTCAAGTCAGTACAATTAGTACGGAAGAAGATATGATAGTTTTACAAGTTGTGGCAATATACAGACATGAATAGAGCATAACAAAAAATTGGCAATTATGAGTTAATGAATTATTTTATTTATGAAATAATCACTTGAATAATTAGGTATGACATCCTAGATGTTAAACCTAAGAGGGAAAGAGTTAATTTTGAATTTTCCCAAGCGTGTGAAAGCTTGAAGGCCAATTGATAGTATTTTGTTAATTTCAAAGGTATAAAAGGAAAAATTTTAATGTGAAGTTAAGTGTGCTTCTATGAAAGACTATGTAGAATGTATGTGATGCAAATTATGATGTATGATTAGAGGATTATTATTTGTGCAATAAGCAGCAAAGGCAAAGATCAAATATTGAAGATATCAACATTGTACAAAGGTTTTGTACTTATCTAATGTATTGAAGAACTTCATTTATAAGTTATATGTTTGAGTAGTGGGATCTATTGCAAGATTGTTGGAAGCATGAATGCTGATGATACTCCTATGGGAGATTTTTGTAGACATGTTACTATGATGGTATGTCACATTCATGACTAAGTTTGTTGTTGATGTCAACATAGCAGTTTTCTATGGTATCTGATAAAAGAACAATGGAAAGATCAAGTTGGTACAAATAGATATTTGAGTATTCTTCTTCCAACATTAACTACATTTACTAGATACTCAAATGTATCTCCCATAACCTTATATAGTTAGAATACTCAACTAGTCATTTATACCAACTTGATCTTTCCATTGTTCTTTTGTCAGATACCACAGAAAATTGCTATGTTGACATCAATGACAAACTCAGTCATGAATGTAACATACCATCATAGTAGCATATCTACAATACTCCCCCATAGGAATATCATCAGCATCATGCTTCCAACAATCTTGCAAAAATTTCCTCCTTTGGCATTGATGGAAACATAAATGAAAAACATCTAGTTCCTAGAATACTAACAAAAAGATTGTTCAACTTTCTTTTCAAATCCTCTTCATCAATCATTCTCACATGCTAAACTTTTCAACTTCAGAATCATTGATATACCTCAATGTACTTCTCATCAAACTATTTTTCCATGCTTTAAAAACTATTGTACTTGTTCTTCATGCAATTTCTCCCCCATGATGTTCTTCCCATAATGTTTTTCATGCCAAACTTCTCCCCCATTAACCTCAATGTCAAAGGTTTTAGCAACCAATTTCACTACATCAAACTCTACAACAATTGATTCTTATATAGCTCAAGTGTCCAAAGACACTATTTGAAACAACATCTAACAAGGGTCCTAGATGAATCTGTCCATTACATATACTCCCGCATATAGGAAGTATTAGCATTCAATCCAAACAACAATGGTGCTTTGTTACACTGGACTGATGCAAAATCATAAGTCTAGAAGAGGTTATGTAAGTTTTGTTGATTTGTATTCTAAGATAGAGTTACAAAGGCATGTTTTGGTAAACTTGTTATATCTCTTAGCATAATTATTATTTTGAGAATCAAGGTTGAAGATGTGTAGAAGACCTATTGGTGATTATGTGGCTAAGATCCCTCATCATAATATTGTGTGTATAGAAAGTTATTCAAGTTGCAAGGCAGAAGATTAATGTTATTGGTAACTATAACATGTTCTTGATGTGGTCCTAAAATGATTAATTGAGAAGGTCTAACAATTGACTCAAGGAATTGTTTTATGGACTTGGTATAAAGGAAGGACATTTTCCTTTATCATGATATGGATGTGTATAAATGACATGGTACAAAATTGTACTGATGTGAAATAAAAGCAATAGAGAAAGAAAAATATGAAATTGAGTAGAGCAGAGTGGAAGTGAAGTAAACTTCATTACCGAGATTTTTTTGAGTGATTTGAGGTTTAATATTTGGATCTGAGGTTCATAACCTGGTCTAAAAGGTTTAACAATGTTTGGTTCGGTTGATAGAATAGAGGAAAGAAGAACATAATAGTAAATTGCATGTTTGAGTAGTGAGCTCTTCCTGTAGTTGAAATTGCATGTTTAGGTAGTGGGCTTATCTTGCATACATTGTACTATAAATCCTAATAGGGTTGGCACAACTCCTAACAGGGTTGAAATCTCCTAACAGGGATTCAAAGTCTCCTAATAGGGACTCTATGTACTAAATGTTGTAATAGACTCCTAACAAGGTCCATCCTCTAACAAGGAATATTTATATTAGTACATCATCTTGTGGGAATCATTCACACTAGGGTTTTTCCTCTAATCAAGGGTTTCCCTAATTAACATATTTGGTTTAATTATCTATGTGCATCTTATTATGGTTACTATTTACTTTGGTTGAATGGTTAGGTTTTCTTAAAGAAGATAGATATTTTAATTATTGGATAATCGATTCACCCACCCCCCCCCCCCCCTCCCCCCCTCTTAGTTATCTTGATGGACTATTGCTTCTAACAAGATCAGCTTGTACAACATTTTGTATATGTATATGTACTAACTTCTAATAAGGTTACAGAAACTCCTAATAGAGTTGAGACTTCTAACAAGGTCTAAACCCTCTAACAAGGATCGAGACAATATATGAATGTAATAGACTCCTAACATGGTCAATATCTTTAACGAAATACTTTTGATTGGTGGATCATTTTGTGGATACCATCCCCATTAGGGTTTTCCCTTGGTCAAAGTTTTCCTAGTTAACCAAATATGGTGTGATAACTTCTCTTATTGTATTGTTATATTTACTAACTAATATAGTTAGTTTGCTTTCATATGAAAGTTATAAGGCAATCAATAATATCTACTTTTGGGCTAAATTTTGTAGAATATTGGTTTATCCACCCCCCCCACCCTCCTCTTAGCATTCCCTATTTCTAATAGATCTTGCACCTATTGTGTAAATCTATAATATGTAGTTTATTGGGGTTGGGTGTGAATTGCCAAACTCGACACTGCCTGTGATGTATTAATTTTCTTATTATCTTCCTTCTCCTTCTCTTTAGGTTTAATCTCCTTACTTCCCTTTGATACAAGTCTTGAGAATTGTGGTCCTTTTTGACCTATGGTAGAATTATTTACCTTTGATTCCTTATCTTATTCTTTCTCTTTCTTTTCTTCCTTTTGTACCTCATTAGATTTTTTTCCTTTCTTTGGATCCTTGGCATCTATTACCAATACTTTTTTCTAAGATGATTGTTGGAGTTGTTGTTGGATCTATGCAGTGAAATCAACAACTTGAATTGGTGTCTCGCCTATCCTAGGATAGTCCTTTATTTGCTACAAGTATGGAGAGTTAGGTGTGGTTAAATGAATAGGAGATACATTACCCTACTCTTGAGATCTTAGCACACTTTTTTCTTCTTCATCAATATAAACTTCTTCTATTTTCACAATGTCTTTTTCACTCTCCTCAACCTTTTGTCTAATGGCTTCTTCAGGTGTGTCTAGGTCATTATACACATCCAACTTATTTTGTAGTTCAACATCTTCGGCACCCTTTCCTTTATCATCCTTTTTTGTTTCACTTTCAGTGGTCCCTCCAAAAATACTCTTCCATATTAATCCCCTTTATTTTACAACATCCTCAATCTTATGTTGCAAAATAAAAAATGCTTCATACTTTGGAACAAATCTACTCCTATATTTCTCCAAATAATTTGCAATCTTCTTATTGGTTAACTTAGGCATTAGGTTTACAAGTGCACCTTCCCAAATATTCCTTTCAATATTTATTGTGTGTTGTCATTTGGCATCAATCCTATTATACAACTCATTAGGAGTGGTATTACCTATCTCTATAGGTGCAGTTTTAAACTTAGCCATCATATCTAGCATAACCTCCTATATCTTGGTCTTACCTAGCACACTTAATATTGTAAACTTTATAAACTTAAATCCAAATAAGCCTACAAAATTTATGATGTAACATTCCTCATCAAATAATTTTGGATTTTTGTGCACTACTACTTAGTAGTGACTTGGTTCATCTAATTATTTATTTTCTGCATCTTTCTCATCATCATCCTTTGGCGCAATGAATTTTCTCCTCCTTTGTTGAGGTTGATCCTAAGTTGCTAACATTTTTCTCTTTTTACAACTTGAGCCACTTGATCCTAAACTTGGTTTTGTGATCTTTGCAACTCCTTTTCTCAAAGGTGGCTCAACACTCATTATTGTGGTAGCTCTAGTCCTCAGTCTGACTAGTGTAGGAGGAGAGATGGGTTTGGATATAACCTTTTTCATAGGTTTCTTCACCTTGGGATCAATAATTGTAACTTTCTTGGCCTTCTTAGCCTATGGTGAAGAAAGTGCTAGGGCTTTACCCTTCTTCTCTACACTCTCTTCATCTTCCTTTGCATCATCATCACTTTCTCTATCCTCACCAAGACCTTGTGTTATTATTAGGGGCCCTTCACCTTCATCTTGTGTGCCTAGTTTCTCTTTTGTATCTATTATCATCTTCTTCCCCCTTTTATTAGATGAGGAAATATTAACATCAATTTTTATCCTAGCCTTTTCTACCTCATATTTTCTAAAAGGATTGGCCTTTGTATCAATTTCCTCAGCAAGAAATGTAGTGATTGTTATACTCACCTCTCAATGTTAATTTCAAAAGAAAAAAATTTAAGTCAGGCTACCCTCGACTTACCTACATGAACATATGTGTTATTAGTACCCACTAGAAAATATACATCATCGTAATACCTATCTACCTAGGATTTAGGGATCCTTGTTCTTTTCCTCATCTTTTTCTTGAGCTTGTCAAAATATCTATCCAAAATACTCTCAAAACTATCTCCCAAATTCTTGATATATTCACCTATTTGTCTAGTAACATATTTCCCTTGCCCCCAAACAACATTACCAACAATAGGAAAATAATTTTCGACATAAAGGAAAATACACATTATCAAAGATCTAAACTTACACCTAGAAATTTTGTCTCCTAACTAATACAATATTTTCTTCCAATTGTAACCCTTGGAACTTGACAAGATCATACTCATGATCTTTTGTTACAATTTTCTAGGCTGGGTCTACAGTTGTACATGACACAATGTTCATTCAACACGACTAATAAAACTTGTGTGCTATTATACATACTAAAAAATCTATTAATAAATATATGATGCTTGATATTGTCATGTTGTGACCATTCCACTCAGCCTTAGTATTTTCATCAATAGCATATTTTCTTTGGCACCTCATGGTCTTCTTCTTCTCAAACATTAGATACCTTGTGATTTCATGAATGATTTTCTTTGCAATTTTCACTAGCCAATTCTCCATCCATAATGGCATATTGTGAATTTGGCTCAAAACGTCTTTTATCCATTCTACTTTATAATTATTGGGAATTCTAGGGTGAGTGGTAACCCTTTCTTCTCTAAAATTTTGAATTCATCCTTTAGAACTCCTTCCTTGCATAGTTTCTCATATGCCATATGAATCTCATAGTCTCCAACCTCACTAATTTTGCATATATAACAACTTTGAACATCATGTATCATTAATATAACCCTAGGTGGTATTGATGATAATGCATCCACAAAATCACCTTTCATAGAAATATATGGAACAACTTAGTATTTAGATGGAGGACAAGTGCCACTCTTCACCAATTGAACATTACTAGCCTCTTTGCCTTGATTCTTCACTATGGATGTTGATCTAGATTTCATTTGTGCACTTAGGGTTAAAATTCACTTTCTAAGTTACTCGGTGCTTCTATCAACCAACACTTGATCACACTCGACCAACAAACTTTCTCAAAATTGCCTTTGGAATCACTTCACAACTCGCTCAAATCACTTTAGCTTTTAGAATCTGAATGTAAGGTGTACAAAATGTTGGCAATATGGTTTGAGTAGAAAAATTTAGTATTGTCATTTATGGAAACATATATCTTAGGATAAGAAGACACAATGTACATATAAAGGTCTCATAGTTAGATGTAGAAAATTCTCTAATTATCAGACAATTTTAGTGGCAGTGCAAAGATAAATTTGGTATGTGGAGTCTTTAGAGTAATATTTAACATGTGCGTGGTTAAGAAAAAATAGAAAAGACTGTCACGATGACATGTGCAAGTGTGCAATTTTGTATGGACTATACGGAAGGAGTTATGCATTAAACACTAGTAAATGCAGTGAACATAGAAGAACAAAGTGCATCAGTAAATTGGTAATTAAGGGTCACTACCTCAATACTCATATTTGAAAATATCATTTTCTTTCTTTAGGGTCACTACCTCAATACTATAATTTCTCTGCTCTCTATATTCTTTTCTAGATTTGGGATGATCAATCTTATCTTTCAATTTCCCAATGTAATCTTTTGCATCTTATACCTTTCCTTTGAAAATGATATCTAAAATCTAAGAATGTAGATCTAAGATCCCATCTTACAAAAGTGACATCTGAATTTGATTTTATCTAAATAGATCATGCAAAACTTGAGAAATATAATACTATTGGAAATGAGAATCAACCCAACCTAAGAAATAGTTAGATAATCTATATTCCATTAGTGAGAAAATTGATGAGAAACTATATTGATCAGAGACCTTCCTATGATAAGACTAGTCTTGGATATTTCATTCAAGAAAATTTAGAAATAAATATGAAGCTAGAAAGGAACTAGGTCTAGTTGTTGAAACCCCTGAACCTAAGAAGAATGGTCAAAATAAGATTGAGCCAAGTCAATCTTAAAAAGTAACTAAACAAGTTAAGAAAGTAAGTCAACCTAAGAAATGTGACGAACCCAAGAAAATAGAGCAAGTTGAACCACCTAAAGAGGTAAGTTACAAATTCAAAGGAAGATGCTTTATATGCAATGAAGTTGTTCATATAAAGAGATATTGTACGGGTAAGTCTTTCAAACCTATTACTAATTTTTATCATTACAATTGTCATGGTTTTGGTCATAAAGAAATTGATTGTAGGAAACCTAAGTTTGATCCTAATACTAGCAATATTAGAATGTTTAGGGATACTAACCTTGTAAGAAATGAAAGGAGATCCTCGAGAATATCTAGTGAAGAAGAAAGAGATAATGGAACAAGGAGTAACATTGTATGTTACAAGTGTAACAACTTTGGACACATTGCTAGGAATTACAAAGCACCAATAAATTAGAATGGACCTAATTAGAGGAGTGCACCTATATGTCAATTATGCAATAAATTTGGTCACATTGCAGGATTTTGTAGAATGCATATGAGAAATATCAATAGAAACCCAAATTTTAGAAGGAACAACAATAGAAATGATAGAAGAAACAATAGTAAAAAAGATGCACTCAAAGGGAATGTTAAAGAATTCAAAGAGGTATTTGTAAAGGAAAAAGATCTGTCGGGTTCATATGTGGTATTAGAAGAACAATGTTTTGATGCACCTAATGAAAGATTGAAGTTAGCCATTGTATGTGACTCATCCTACTTAAATTAAGCATTTTTCTATTGAGGATAGAGAACTAGAAAGATGAAAGAGAAGATAGAGATTGAGTTTGAAGTTGCGATGTTAGCAGAAGGAAGGACAAATTATGTAGAAGCTCTAGTCAAGAGTGCATATCATTTGGAGATTGCACAAAGTCATAAGAATGAAAATAAGTTTAATGGTTAATAGAGAAAATTTTTTGTAGACTAAGTAGTTGTGCAATTAATGTGGAGATCATTCTGAAAAGATATAAGCCATGAAAACCTTATCATGAGTATTGTTCAACCATGTGAAGAGTTAAGGAGTGATCAAGATCGATTTGACAATAGAGTTGAAGGAGATTTGAAGATTTTTCAAGTGAAAAGAACTAGATGTTGGAATTAAGTTATGTTTTTTTATTAGTGACAACACTTATTTAGATTTTGTATGATTACCGAGTTCATCATTCACTCTCTAGTGTTTATCGAGCATTCTAGTGGTTACCAAGTTTCACAGTTCACACTGAGCATTCCAGAGGTTACCAAGTGAAAATAGGTAGTGTGAAGTCTAACAGTTATCATCGAGTAGTTCAATGGTTACCAAGCTTCACAGTGTCTACCAAGTTATCAGGTCATGATGTGAAGCCAGTGTTAACCGAGTGATGGGATGAGCAGTATTTACTGAATGCAAACAAGGTAAACTTGGTATTTAGTTTCTACCAAGTGACACTATATCTACTGAGTCTCCAATGTTCATTGAGTTTGAAGCTATGTTGAGTGATTAGTATGGACCAAGCCTCTACTTCTACTGAATGCATGATGATGTCGAGTAATGTAGTGGATGTCGAGTATCAGAAATTCACCAAGTCAGCTTTTAGAACCCAAGTTTCCATGTTTGGGCCGACTCAGTAATATTGGTGTTATCTTGTGTTTTGGCTAACCTTGTAATTACAAGAATTGGGATGGTATATATGTAATGTATGGTATCATTATCAAGTATGTAAGAAGAATGAAGTAATGTTTTGAGAAGAGTGAATGCAAATGTGAATCAATAGTACAGAAAGGTATATAGCAAGGTCAAATCAACAGCAGTAAAGTTTTATCTATCACAAAGAGGTGATCGGCATTTCAAGGATCTAATCAGCAATTAAGTTGTAAGTTAGATCTATTGTTTCATCCTAACAGGTAAATCAAATTCAAATCCTTTAACAAGGTAGACTTAATAGTCTTTTCTTTAAATCTCTTAACCAAGTGCATACTTCATTGTATGTTTGTAAAACCTCTAACAAGGTGGACCTAGCGGTCCTAATTGCTCCTAATAGGATAGACCATCATAAGTGATTATAGTAAGCTTTAATAGGGCAAATTTATACTACAGTATTGAAGTTTTGCAGTTATCATCCCCACCCTAGTTTTATTTTCTATTTGGAAGGTTTCTGGGTCACCAAATATTGTGTTCATGTGCCATGAATGTTTATCTTTTAGTAGATTAGATCAATTAATGGTGAATGGATTATGTTGTTAAGTGCTAAATTTGTTAAAAATTTTGAGGTTACTGATTCACCCCTCCTCTCTCAATAACCTAGCTAGTCTTGATTATTTCCAACAATTGGTATCATAGCTTTGTGGTTCTCAGGATAAAGTTTGATAGCTTGAGCAAAGATCAAGGACAATGGAGATATTCAGACTTGACAAAGCTATTGACAATGAGAAGATAGATCTAGAGATGGTCATAGCTCCATTGAAGGAAGAAAAAGAGCATCTTTCCCAGCCCCTAAAAAGAAGGAACTTGCAAAATAGATGAATGATCACCAGTATGTTGAAGAAAAGATTGAAGACTTTTTCCCTTCAATTAGTTCAGATGAAGCAAATGATGCAATCAAATAACTCCTAGAAAAGAATGGCTCCCTGCAAGAAGAGGTAAGAAAATTGAAAAGAGAACAAGAAATCCAATCAATGAGATTGTGTGAAATTTTGGAATAGAGAAATAAGGTAAATGAAGACTTGGAGGCAAGGAACAATGAAACTCAAAATCAATCCTTTAAGCAAGAAAGTATTATCAATCAGCTCTCCAATGCAAATGAGGGAATCATGAGTCTAAGATCTAAAAATGAAAAGTTAAGAAATGATTTAAGCATTGAAAGACAAATCAATGAAAGATTGAAAGTTGATCTAAATTCTGAGAAGAAACTCAATCAAGGAATAATGAAATTCCAAGTAGACATGGATCAATTGAATCAATAGAGTGAGCATAATCTTTATAAGAAAAAGGGAAAAGTAGGACTTGGATACAAAGAAGAAGGTGAATCCTCCAAAAAAGGTGCTCAAAGGAATCAAAGACCTACTTGCAATCATTGTGGTAAGATAGGTCATACATCAAAAAAATGTCTGAGTAATGGAAAGGAAAAATTCAATGAAAAATGCTAGAATTGCAGTCAACATGGTCATAAAGCTAATGAATGCAAGGAGAAACCAAAGTTTGAAGGAAAATGTCACAAATGCAAGAAACAAGGTCACAAGGCATTTGAATGTAGATCTATACCATTCACTCTAGCTAAACAATTTGTAAAGGCGATATTTGGTTGGGACTACAATTCTTGGTGTAGATGTCATTACTATGGAGAATATGGACACATTGGCATAAACTGTGCAAGACATCACTTGAGAAGAAAATATACTACAATAAGATGTTACATGTACACTAAACTTGGTCACATAGCTAAGAATTGCATGAATATAGGTAGAGTTGAAGATGAAAAGAAAGAAAAAGCTAATAACATCAGGAAGCAAATGAGATAGCAGTGGATTCCAAAATATACCAAGCAAGCTAGTTCAAGTGATGATGGTCATGTCACTCAAGAAGTGGGTGACTCCACCATTTCCAATTAAGTTCTTAAGGAAGAACTGGAACTATATTTACAAGTAACATCTTAAATAGTTCCAATGGAAGTAAGCGAAACATCCAAATTATTTTTTCAAATATAGAGGGATCAAATAAGTTTAGCATCAGTATTCACCAAGTAAAGCTAGATCATACTGAACGAGGTCAGGAGTAACAAATTTTTGTTTGGTCACTAAGTTACAAGTTTCTACCAAGTTATCTGCATAGATAGTGGATGATAGCTTGTCAAGCACTATGTCATTATGGCTCTCATTGTACCAAACATTAATGAAAAAAATTTATTGAAAAGGCAAAATTTAGACTTCATTTTCACTGTGAATTCAATATATTTAGAGCAAAGTGATTTGCAAAGCATTCAAGTGATCTTGAGTAGAGTTTGCAGTGAAGTTTTCGAAGAAGTTTTTCTCATCTTACTAAGTGATCATGGCATCCACTAGCAGCAATAGCAAGGTGAAGAAAGGATCAAAGATGTTGGTGTGAGGCATTGAATGGAAGGCTCCAAATTTCAAATTGGTACCAGGGATTGCAGAATCACTCGACCCCAATGGAGCTCAGTCGCAAAATGTACTCCTTATAAATAATATTCGTACTCATTTCAAATGTGTTGTGCAAGAAATTGGAACCCTAGAAATGGATAGTGTCCTAGGAGAACTATGTGTGGATGGAACCCTCAAGCTCAAGCATAAACATCTAGAGGAGAAAGGCTTAACCAACATTTTGCACCTGCCAAGAAACTTTCAGATAAAATGGATTAGGTATATTTTGAGCCAAGTGCATAATGGTCAATTTTGGTTAGAGTAGCTAGTCTTGATAATGAAGAAGATGATTCACAGAATCATAGGTCTCCCTATGATCAATAAGGTTAAAGTTACCAAACCCTAGGTCAGGATGAGCTACAACAGAAAACACTAGTTGAGTGGGAAAGAAGAGGACTAAAAATTAGCAATGTATCTAATGTGGAACTCAGGTTTGGTATTCACATTATTGCACATAAGATATACAACTCTAGTCAACTGAATAGTGTGTCATGTGAGGCTATGGACCTAGCATACAAAGTTGTTAAGAAGAATTTGGAATTTGATTTAGCAGATTTAATGTGGAAATAGCTGAACAAGAACATGGAAAGCATCATAACCTTGAAGAATAATCCATGTAAATTTGGTTCTTTGTTAACTTGTTTATTCTTTTATATTCAAAAGCTTTTCCCCTCAAAAGGATTAGTGGTATGGAGAAAGGACACTCCAATTTTGTATCAAATTAATGAGTTTATTGCAGAGATGGGTGAAAATTTTGACAATATAATGGATAAGTATTTTGAAGCATTTAAGGAGAATATGAATAAAAGGTTCTGGATTCCACCAAAATTAGTTGAAGACTACAAGGATGATGTTTGTTTCATGGTTGACTGTGATAGAGTGTATACCCAAGTAGTTATGCCCAAAATTGTATCAGTGAAACCTCTTCCTTATGAGGTTAATATTGATGAAACAAAGGAGATAATTGAAGCCCTAGTGAACAAGCCTGTAGACCCAAAGGTACCTATCTTTGGAACTTATGACAAAGCCAAAGCCAAAATAGAGCTAGAAATTAAGCTTCCTCAAGCAGTAAATAAAGGTAAGAGGATTATATCCAAACTGAAATCAAAAAATGCCCTCTTATGCTTACTGAGGGAAAAGGAGAAGATGAAGAATCTGAGGATGAAGAATAGGAATCAGAAAAGGAGGAAGAGCCTGTAAGAAAGAAAGGAAAGGTGATTATCACCAAGCCACTTAAGGCCTCTACAACTATATTTACAAGAAGATCCAAGAAGAAAGGAGGCAGTGAGGTTGTGTTCCATAAGCCCCATCTCACCTTCCAATAAATATTGTAGCAATTAGAATAAGGTGTTGGTATTACAAATTTCAAAGCTTTAAAGTATGAAACTAGAATTGATGCAGAGAAGATGCTTGAGGAGCTAATACAGAAAAAGATGGAAAAATGGAAATATTCCCCTCATCAAATTGCCCCCCAAATTTCCAATGAGTTATTAGCAAGGTTAAAGCCTAGATGGGAATCAGCTATGCAGATAGCAAAGGACATATATGAGCAATATTTGAGACAATTGCTATTGAGTCTTACCAATGCTGAGGTTAAGGAAGCAATGAAGAAAAATGAAGACAAGATGATGATTAGATTTCATACTTGTTTGATTTTGATAAATGATATTGAGCATGTAGTCAAGGATGCTACATCCATGTGGAAAAATGTTTACCATATGCACAAACCAAGTGAGAATCTAGTGGAAATCAATGATGATGATGATACTGACAAGGATGAGGATAATGAAGAAGACAATACTCCTTGTGTTGCTATTGATGTTGAGGATTATCAAGCATTGATGAAGGATGGTGAAGAAGAGAAAGAGGAAGAAGCTGAAGAGGAAGATAGGGAAGAAGAAGAAGATGAAAAAATTGATCTAGTTAGAATAGTTGTAGAAGTTATAGCCTCCCTTGCTCACTCTCCACCAAAAACTGCTACATCATCTGGCATGGAGATAGCTTCAGTAAGTGTGATTGCAACCACAACAAGTACATCATCTGCCCAATCACTCTTTGCTCCCTCTCAGCTCCAGGTATCTCTAATGGAAGTGTCTACCAATTCATCCACAGAGATGTAGCCCTCCTCTTCTTCAACTTTCGAGTGAGGAACATCAACAGTAAGTGCAGCATCCAGTTCTACAGTTTTGTCTACTTCAATCTTGCATATTCTAGTAAGTGCTCCTATTGTATGTACTTCTATCAATGTTCCACTTGTAATTACTTTAATTTTGGGTAGTACATCAATTTTAGATTCTTCTAGTGCTCCAGTTATCATTCCTTCAGTAGGCCCTATACAAGTTTTCACTACAAGCCTACTATTTCTACCATTGTTTATATTTCAAAGTCCAAAGCAATAATGTCAAAAGTTGAACCAAGGATACCACTTAAACTTCTAATTACTAGAAAATAAATTGATGAAGATATAGACTTGGACAAGGAAATTAAAATTCCCAAGTTGGATTTTAATAATGCTACTATGGAACAAATGAGATTGGTCAGCCAACTTCTTGAGATGAAGGCAAAGCAGAAGCAGCTCAGAGAAAAAAAGGACAAAGTATTTTGAATCATAGAGAGTGCCAAGAATATCTTGATAGAGGCCATAGGTGTTGATGTTGATTCATCTCAACATATTTTTTTACAGTTAGAAGAAGCAGTAAAAAAATTCAATGAGGACTCTACTTGCCAAGATAAGTTGATAGAAAAGGAAACGAAAAAGTTTAACAATAAAGTGCTTGAGCACATTTCTCAGCATATTGTTATTTATCAGGTAGAGCTCTCAATTTTGGCTAATCTTGAAAATTCTTTTATAAATGTAACATCTCTTTTTGCTAAGCTATGTGATGTTACTGAGTACACAAAGAAAATAAAGGGAAAATTGAATAAAATAGATGAGGATCTGAAGCCCAATGCTCAAAAGTTGTAGCTTGACCCTAATTCAAGTTCTACACATCACATGAGGGTCAAATTCCTATTAGACATGTAGGTTGAGTTGTTGAGAGAGGAAGAAAGGATCTAGTCTACACTAATAGACATCCAGAACATGATCCTTCCAATCATGGACACAATGCAGAAGCATGTTGCCTATTCAAAAACATTGATCCATGATAACAATTTTTCAATTGTAGATCATATGATCGAACTCTCAGCAAAAATACAAGTTGCACTCCGAACTTGCAAAATTTTGCAAGATAACTGGGATAAGACATTAGCTCTTATTCTCAAGGTACATTATGAGTTTCTCTCACATTTTAGTGTATCTGTATAAGTATGTTGTGTATAAATATTTGGCATTATTGTCAAAAAGGGGGAGAGACATATGTACAGAATATAAGGGGGAGAGACTTGTGCACAATAATAAAGGGAAGATTAAGAAGAAGAGATATTTGCATATACACTCAGTATGATATTGTATGGTATGTACATTGTAGGGGGAGATATGTGTAAATGTATATACAACAAAATTACAAAGACAAATTTTGAAAATTCAAAATCAAAATCAGCATGTCACTATACATAAGTTTTGGCTCATAAGTGTTTTTTTCACTAATTCTAGAGGGGGAGATTGTTGGCATTAAGTTATGTTTGTTATTAGTGACAACACTTATTTAGATTTTGTATGATTACCAAGTTCATCATTCAGTCTCCAATGTTTACCAAGCATTCCAGTGGTTACCAAGTTTCACAGTTCACACCAATCATTCAAGAGTTTACCAAGTGAAAATAGGCAGTGTGAAGTCCAGCAGTTATCACCAAGCAGTTCAATGGTTACTGAGCTTCACAGTGGCTACCGAGTTATCAGGTCTTATGATGTGAAGCTAGTGTTAACCGAGTGATGAGATGAGCAGTGTTTACCAAGTGCAAGCAAGGTAAACTTGGTATTCAGTTTCTACCGAGTGATACTATATCTA
This sequence comes from Cupressus sempervirens, assembly GCA_028749045.1. Lineage (NCBI taxonomy): Eukaryota > Viridiplantae > Streptophyta > Pinopsida > Cupressales > Cupressaceae > Cupressus > Cupressus sempervirens. Next base: position 323,881,849 of record CM053788.1, read on the forward strand.
CCAAGTCTCCAATGTTCACCAAGTTCAAAGCTATGTTGAGTGATTAGTATGGACCGAGCCTCTACTTCTACCAAATGCATGATGATGTTGAGTAACGCAGTGGATGCCAAGTATCAAAAATTCACCAAGTCAGCTTTTAGAACCTAAGTTTCTACATTTGGGTCGACTCAATAATATTGGTATAATCTTGTGTTTTGGTTGACCTTGTAATTATGAGAATTGGGATGGTATATATGTAATGTATTGTATCATACTCAAGTATGTAAGAAGAATGAAGTAATGTTTTGAGAGGAGTGAATGCGAATGTGAATCAGTAGTAGAGAAAGGTATACAACAAGGTCAAATTAGGAGTAGTAAATTTTTATATATCACAAAGAGATGATCAACATTTCAAGGATCTAATCAACAACTAAGTTGTAAGTTAGATCTACTATTTCATCCTAACAGGTGAATCAAATTTAAATCCTTTAATAGGGTACTTAACAATCTTTTCTTTAAATCTCTTAACCGAGTGCATACTTCATTGTATGTTTGTAAAACCTCTAACAAGGTGATCCTAGCAGTCTTAATTGCTCCTAATAGGGAATATCATCAGAAGTGATCATTGTAAGCTTTAACTGGCCAACTTTATACTGTAGTATTGAAGTTTTGTGGGTATCATCCTCACCCCAATTTTACTTTCTACTTGGAAGGTTTTTGGATCACCATATATTGTGTTCATGTGCCATGAATGTTTATCTTTCAGTTTTTCATGCATGGAGTAGATTAGATCAATTAAAGGTGAATGGATTATGTTTTTGATTTGGAAAACAGGTTTTATAGGGATCTTGAAACCCAAAGTTTTACAGCAATAAACAACTTAAAGCATAAAAGTCAAAAAAAATAAAAATAGCCTCAAAAGGCCAGAAACATAAAGGCCCGAAGCCAGGGAAACAAAGGCAAGGAACAGAGCCTAGCGGGCAGACTAGTGTCCCTTCTTCTCCATTGCCTACAGGATTTCTGCAGTGTCACTTTCCTTCTGGATGGCTTCCTCCTCTTGGGTCACAGGGGGGAAATGCATCTGGTCCCCTTGGCTTTCTTGGATTCTAGTCTCTTTCTGAGGATCCTCCCTGTTGGTTCCGTTCTCTGTACTCTACTCCACGTTCCCCACAAGACTAGCATTGGTCAGCTAGTCCCCCAGATTAAAAATGTTTTCATTCAAGGTATGGAGGGTATCCACAATCTGTTTAGTCACAACCTGGTGGATGGAATCCAGCCTTTAGACCTTCTACTCTAGCCGGGTGATTCTGTCCTCCTGATTGTCACTGGGGTCCTTGCTTCTATCTTTTTCCTAGCTATCCACCTGGTCTTTACTGCCTCTAGCCTCATGATCCTTGACTTCCCCCCTATTGTTGGTCTGGTTGGACCTGTCCTTTAGAGTCTCAATTTCCTGAAAAAGCCACTTAATGGAGCGAAAATTGTCAATCAAGCTGTTCTTTGCATTGTTGAGGAAGTTGAAACCCATTTCACGGGCATTGTCAGAGAGAACCAGAAGAGTCGGGTCAAGGAGCTCGTCATAGTGGGTGCTACTGTCGAGATCCCCCAACACCTGGATTTTAGCAGGTTCTCTAACAATGCCCATACTAACACTATCCATATTAAAAATTTTCCAGACTCTTCTCTTATTTTTCCTGAGGGCCTCCCCTCCCTTCTCAACCATAATTTCTATCATCTCTTCTGGGGGCAAAATGGGGATCTCTAGGGGGGAGGTGGGCGTAGTGGGGCTGGGGGGCAAATCAACGTTATCACTGAGATGATCATGGGTTTGGGTTTGGTCCAATTTTATTTTCTTGGGGTTATCCTGGGTTGCCAAGGGGGTCGCCTCCTTCTTGTCATTATCTTTATCCTTGTCGTCTTCAAACTCACTTTCCTTCTCTGCCACCAAATCCGCTTCCTCCAACTCCGTATCAGACTCCTCACTAGACTCCTTAGGATGAGGGGTAGGGGGGTTAGGGGGAGGGCACCTAGGGCTCTTCCTGCTAGGGAAGCGGAGAGAGGGTTTGGCTTTTGGGGTTTTAGACTTGACAGATTTCACAACACGCATTTCCCCTGATTCAGAGCTAGCAGTGTCCTCCAAGGAGCCACCCGAAGCCCCAATGGGCTTGACTCTTGTTTGGGTTTTCAGAAACTCAAAAATGAGGAGCAGAAGACCTTCATGAAGGGCGAGATTCTTGACAGGACATTTTTTGTAACTCTCTATATTCTTAGTCATAGAAGTAAAAATATAGAAAGGAAAGGAGATTTTCACTTTATGTCTAAAATGATTAAGCAAAACAAAATGATGGGTTCTGACTCTATCAAACCTGGGCTCCAAAGTGACATACTCTATGATGATCCTCAAAAAAAGCCCCCAGAACTTCTTGATGGACTCTATGTCATAGAAGGTGTCAATCTTTACCAGTTTTCTTTTCTCCTTGTCATTCTTGACGAAAGCATTGACAACATGCGGACATCTTCTTATCCTTGAAGAAGTTGATGCCTTCCTGGGAGAAGCCTGTCACCTCCGCACTGAGACCCTCTGTGATTTGGTGGCAGACACCATCAATTATGACCTTTCCGTTGTGCCAAGATTCAACCATTATCTTGGTAACCCCTGTGTCGAAACCATGGAGACTCTCCATGAAGCTGGTTATGACGCCCTTCTGGAGTTTTTTCCAAACCTTCCCTTTTTCTTTCCAGCTCTTTGTTTCTCCCCATGGCTCTCTTCTAATCTTTTCTCCCACCATTGCGATTTTATGCCACTCTAACCCTAAACCCTGAACAGAATTGCAGAGCTCAAAGATGGACAAATCACTAAGGACGAGAGCTTTAATGCATGTGTTTTTGGGTTTAACTCTGGCTTTCTTCTGCTCGTGTAATCCGTACACGTTATTATGAAACGGTGGGGGTTCCGCATAACTCCTTTTGATTCCCTTTTTAAAACATGATTTAGCATGTGTCATCATCATAAAAAGATTTTGAGTTGTTAAGTGCTAAATTTGTTAAAAGTTTTGAGGTTACTGATTCACCCCTCCCCTCTCAGTAACCTAGCTAGTTGTTAGTACACATATGTACCCAAGTTTTAAAACTTGTATATCGTGTTTTCGAACCACTTTGAACCTTAGTTAAAAGTAGTTTGAAGTGTTTCAGTGGTACAAATGATCCATTCTACATGTTCAATGCAAGAAAATTTTAGAAAGCAAGTAGTCCAGAGATCAAAGTTTCAAAATTCAAGTCTTGGGTTACAAATTCAAGGTTCTGTAATGGGGGCAAACTGACGGTCTTCTCTCCAAATTATTAAGAAAGTTTTAACTGTAGATTGCCTGTTTGATAACATCTCTCATGAACACAATATAAAATTCTATAGATCATAAGGGGGATTATTTCATAGGGGCTCACATTCCTCATTACCTTTTCAAGAGGTGGAAGTCATGCATTTGCAAATATTGTTGGAAGAAGCTGCTGTAATTTCTATGACAACAAATTTGCAGGAAGCTAGAATAATAATCTCAGTGTGGGGGGTATAAATCTCAATCTAACCGTTGGATCATTCTCATTTTCAGATATGTTTGCAGAAAACTAGTTTTCCAAATCCTCTTAAAAGATTTTTCTCAGATTATTTATGGATCAAAAGTTACAGGTTTGTGACTGCAACACTATCGGATCAGAAATGACAGTGACAATATCCAGAGCATGGTAAAATAGTCATATTACAGGGTTTTTATCTCACAATATAATTATTGGATTGATCTAAATCTTGGATATGTGTTGTAAATTCTAGTTCTAAAAATCCTATCCAAAGGTTTTTTTAATATTCATTTTGGATCAAAGGTTATGGGTTCCTGTTTACACCTATATCAGATCAGTAATGGCAGTAACAAATACAGAGGATAGGAAAATAAGTCTTGTTTCGAGGGCTATATCTTCTAATATAACCGTTGGATTAAGATAAATTTTGGATATGTTTTAAAAAATCTAATCCTCTAAAATCTCTCCAAGCGGTGTTTCTTGATTATGAATGGATCAAAAGTTGCAGGTGTTTTAGTGCACTACTATCAGATCATCACTCTGTCGCCAGCAAATGCCACCTGTTAGTATGCATATATTATAGGGGCCTCATATTATCAAAAATATAAGACAATGTTTCTAATGATATAAAAACATTGAGAAAGGAGGTATTGAAAATATTAAAAGGAAATGGGAAGTCATAAGGTTTTTCAAGATTTAGTTAGGGAAATTGAAGAGTTTTCACGGGAAAATGAGAAGATAATAAATATGCTAATAGCAAAGGTTGAGGTTCTTTCTTGCTTCTGGACTGTAGACTGTGTGCTATAGAAAGGGAGGAAAGTTTTTAGATTTATTCCATCTCTTGTGAGAGAGAGAGGGCAGAGCTTATTTCTTAAACTTTGTATTAGAGATAGGAGAATTTTTGATTTGTTGATGTAATGTTAAAGAAAAGAGTTTCAGCTTTCCTTTAGATAGTGATTTTTGGATTGTAAATGTGTAAGAAGATCTTTGCGTCTTTTTCATTTAGAGAAGGGAGGTTGGAGGATAATTGTATCAGAACTTTGATTATGATGCATTTTCCTTCCACTGATCACAATCTTTGTGTTGTTTTCAGTTTTCTCTGAAACACATTTCATGGTCACTATTTTTAGATTATGCTATCATTTCGAGATATCTCATAAAGCTCTGATTCCTCATTTTCTCAAAAGGATGGAAAATACTTCTTTGATTTCATTTACTTTGTAATGCAGCATTTGGGCATGTGAACTTTATGTCATCTAATGTTCTTTTCTATTCTTTCTTTTCAATAATCCTAGTTTCTACATCTACTTTGTACATACAGGTAGATGTTTGTAATCTTTTTGTGCTTTCAGGTTAAAAGCATCCATATTTTAATTCATTGTAAATCATATACGGGGAGCTGTACCCGATAAAATTCAGAGGAAAGTTATCAATCCAATGATAACTTGTCCAACTGTTAGTGTTGATTCGCCTTCTCATTTGGGCATTCAGGGTTATATTTGTATATATTTTCTTGGAGGATAATTTGTTCACTAACATATTTTTGGCGACTCTTCTGGGGAGGAAATGAAGATCATTGCCTAATATTATTTCCTTAGTTTTATGGTTATCTCTACATGCAGGAGATTGGCGGCTCTATGGAAGAAGAATACCCAGTAACCTTCATTATACATGATGAAATCTTAAAGGATTGGGTTCCAACAAGAAATGAAGATACCTTAGACATCTTCATCTTTATCCCATCTTTCAAAGATAATCCTATCAGAGAGCTAACTGAAGAGGTTGCAAAACAAGTAGACTGGCTAAAATCCTTTTACGGTGCCATCCTCATAAAGAAGAAATCCCAAGTGCAAGATCTAGAAAAAGAAAGACATGCATGTGAGAAAGAAAAAATAGTTGAAGTGGAAGACAAGCAGGAAGAAGATCCTAGTAAAGAAGGAACAGGAAGCCGACAAGATGATGAAGATCTTGATGCTTTTTAGGCGCATGTGATTCCCATCTCCACATCATCTCTAGTAAGTCCAGAAGTTGAGGTAAAGACTTTAGATTGCCCATCACCATTTTCAGCTGATGAAAATTTTGAGTGTATTCGAAAAGAGGATGATGCTTCTTTTCACTTGTCTTCATTGGCTATGGATAGTTGTATCAAGTCTTTGCCTATGATTTTATGTCATGAGGATAGTTCATCTCTTGATGCCCAAGAAGTGAGTAAAAGATCTGATTTTCCTCTTATGTGCCAAAATGAAAATGTGGACAACATTGTAGTGGTAGGGAATCAGTTAAAAGATGTAAATGATGGAGGTATGCAGGATAGAGAAAGTATATTATGCTCACCTACAGAAAATGTGGAAGGTTTCAGCAAGGAACTATGTCCAAATAATGATAGTCCATCAAAATCTTTCGTCATTAATGACTCTTGGCTATCCAAGGAGATTGAAGAAAGCATGGTTAGTGGTTTCCAAGAGACTATAAAGATACGTGATGAAAACCATATCAGTTTGGCTGAGGTAAAACATAGTTCCAACTGTTACAAGATTCAAGAAGAGTTGGCAGATTAACGGATTTCTAGATGATTGATTGATAAACAGAGGAACAAATGTGTTCCTTATAAAGAATTACAAGGACGTTGTTTCTTTTAGAAACAATGTAGACTAAAGATGGAATTAGAAACAAAACTAGAGACAGAATAGGAAACATTCCTATCTGGACTGAAGAAAAAAGAGACGGGATAGGAAACATTCCTATCTAGACTGAAAGACGGACTAAAGACAAGTAGTTGACTATTATAGAAAGTATAAGATATTATCTTAATACCCTCCCTTAATGGTCAACGTACGGATGTTGGAACATTCTGTGATAACTGAGACCCTCCCTGGATCTACAGAATGCTAAAACCAAGAAGCTTTGCCAGAAGAGTGCTATGACTCAAAATAAGTTGCAATTACAAAACTTCATTTTTGTGAAAAAAATGGTAAAACACAGAATCTCACACAACCTTGCGTATTACAGACAACTTGAAATGATTTTTGAGGAGAAAATCAACAAACCCAGAATCTCACGCAACCTTGCATATTACAGACAACTTGAAATGATTTTTGAGGAGAAAATCAACAAACCCATAAAAACAGGAACAAATTGAAAAGGCGAAAAATGCAGCTTCGCCTTGATCAGGACCCGGAGAAGTCGGACGCTGCGTAACACCTAGAACAAGTTGATCGATGTTTTGATATTCGAAGATTGTGATGATGCGCTACTTCCAAGTTCCATAATTGCGACTATTGAATTTAGAATTATGTTCGAGCAGAATATTTGTCAGAGATGCCATGGCACATTTTTCAATGAAAAACTGTGAAAATCTATGAAGACACATTCTTCAAGGCAAAAATATGAAAGACCCAGAAGAATCAGAGAATGACCCAAAAGAGAGCTCGAAAAACCCAAAAGGAATCTGCTGTCATTTTTTGGATCTGCTGGCTTGAAAATCGAGGTACAAAAATCTAGGCACCTAGAAAAAATGGACGACAACCCAGTTGAGTTCTCAAAAAACCCACCAAGAATCTACAAACAAAATATTTTTTCGACCCCAAAAATTAGGGTTTTGAAAAAAATGGCCCTGGCTGAAAAAGGCTTGAAAAAACTTCAGATTTCTTGATAAAAATGGCAGATTTTTTTTCAGGATCGATGTGCATGGACGAATGGGGCTAGAGTGTGCTGAACAAACACAGGCAGACCCGAGTTCGAGAATTTCTCTAGGCCGAAAACCCTAATCGGGTTTTAGAGAAATTCAACAGAAATAATTTTGAAAAAATTTAAACAAATAATTTCATGAAGAAATTATAAATTTTTTCGAAATAATTTAAGTAATAGCTCTGATACCATGTTACAAGATTCAAGAAGAGTTGGCAGATTAACGGATTTTCGGATGATTGATTGATAAACAGAGGAACAAATGTGTTCCTTATAAAGAATTACAAGGACATTGTTTCTTTTAGAAACAACATAGACTGAAGATGGAATTAGAAACAAAACTAGAGATAGAATAGGAAACATTCCTATCTGGAATGAAGAAAAAAGAGACGGGATAGGAAACATTCCTATCTAGACTGAAAGACAGACTACAGACAAGTAGTTGACTATTATAGAAAGTATAAGATATTATCTTAATACCAACCTAGTACCTGTGATTTTTGCAACTAATAATGTAGATATCTGCTTTGTTGATCTTAAAGTTGGTCATAATATGTTGATTGATGAGTTGGGAAATAAGCTTCATGCATTCTATGAGAAGTATAGAATAGAAGTTCCTATGCTGGAAAAAGCTTCTCTTTCCTTACAAGTTGACAATAATATCCAATGCCATACACAAATGGTGAGTTTTTATGACAGCATTTCCAGATTTTGTGTGTCTTTTCTTGAAAAGGTTTCTTCTTTTCAAAATTTTCAGTCTGAAGTAAAACCCAACCGGATGCATGTTGAGTATCATTTCTTGAATGAAAGAGAATATTATGATGAGCTATGGCTATTTGGAAAGGAATGTTGGATCAGCATGTGTATGTACATTTCTAGTTCAAAGTTTGGCATTGAAAGGGTCGTCAACAAGCGATGGTTTGAAGTTGTTGCCTTAAGGTATGATTTGTTGATATGGAAAGGCTCCTACTTCTCCCAATTTGTAAATTGATTTGCGTAATTTATTCTTTCTTCTAGTTCTCATGGTAGGTTCTCTTCCTACCTTTGTATATATTTTGTAAATAAGTTTTGTGGTGCATAGTGTAGTTGGGATAATGCACAAGCTTCAGGCTTGTTGGTAGTTTTGGTTTGTGGTTGGTTTGAGTTTGTTGGTTTTGCCCTGCTCCCCTCTGCCCTCTCTACAAGCAAATCCCAGTCTTCTCTTCTTGTTGACTCTATTTTCCCAATGGCCAAGGCACTCATCTTTCCTAGAGATTTCTGGAATTCTCTATTTTTGCACCAAAAACAGTCCCACAGTTAGAGCCCCTGTTAGTACACATATGCACCCAAGTTTTAAAACTTGTTAATTGTGTTTTCGAACCACTTTGAACCTTAGTTCAAAGTAGTTTGAAGTGTTTCAGTGGTACAAATGATCCATTCTACAGGTTCAATGCAAGCAAAGTTTAGAAATCAAGTACTCCAAAGATCAAAGTTTCAAAATTCAAGTCTTGGGTTACAAATTCAAGATTCTGTAATGGGGGCAAACTGACGGTCTTCTCTCCAAATTATTAAGAAAGTTTTAACTGCAAATTGCCTGTTTGATAACATCTCTCATGAACACAATATAAAATTTTATAGATCATAAGGGGGATGATTTCATAGGGGCTCACATTCCCCATTACCTTTTCAAGAGGTGGAAGTCATGCATTTGCAAATATTGTTGGAAGAAGCTGCTGTAATTTCTATGACAACAAATTTGCAAGAAGCTAGAATAATAGTCTCAGTGCGGGGGGTATAAATCTCAATCTAACCGTTGGATCATTCTCATTTTCAGATATGTTTTCACAAAACTAGTTTTCCAAATCCTCTTCAAAGCGTTTTGTCAGATTAGTTATGGATCAAAAGTTACAGGTTTGTGACTGCAACACTATCGGATCAGAAATGACAGTGACAATATCCAGAGCATGGTAAAATAGTCATATTACGGGGTTTGTATCTCACAATATAATTATTGGATTGATCTAAATCTTGGATATGTGTTGTAAATTCTAGTTCTAAAAATTCTATCCAAAGGGTTTTTTAAGATTCATTTTGGATCAAAGGTTATGGGTTCCTGTTTGCACCTATATCAGATCAGTAATGACAGTAACAAATACAGAGGATAGGAAAATAAGTCTTGTTTCGAGGGCTATATCTTCTAATATAACCGTTGGATTAAGATAAATTTTGGATATGTTTTAAAAAATCTAATCCTCTAAAATCTCTCCAAGCAGTGTTTCTTGATTATGTATGGATCAAAAGTTACAGGTGTTTTAGTGCACTACTGTTAGATCATCACTCTGTCGCTAGCAAATGCCACCTGTCAGTATGCATATATTATAGGGGCCTCATATTATCAAAAATATAAGACAATATTTATAATGATATAAAAAACATTGAGAAAGGAGGTATTGAAAATATTAAAAGGAAATGGGAAGTCATAAGGTTTTTCAAGATTCAGTTGGGGAAATTGAAGAGTTTTCACAGGAAAATGAGAGATAATAAATATGCCAATAGCAAAGGTTGAGGGGGGTGGCATTCTTTCTTGCTTCTGGACTGCAGACTGTGTGCTACAGAAAGGGAGGAATTTTTTTAGATTTATTCCATCTCTTGTGAGAGAGAGAGGGCAGAGCTTATTTCCTAAACTTTGTGTTAGAGATAAGAGAATTTTTGATTTGTTGATGTAATTTTAAAGAAAAGAGTTTCAGCTTTCCTTTAGATAGTGATTTTGGGATTGTAAATGTGTAAGAATATCTTTGTGTCTTTTTCATTTAGATAAGGGAGGTTGGAGGATAATTGTATCAGAACTTTGATTATGATGCATTTTCCTTCCACTGATCACAATCTTTGTGTTATTTTCAATTTTTTCTGAAACACATTTCATGGTCACTATTTTCAGATTATGCTATCATTTCAAGATATCTCATAAAGCTCTGATTCCTCATTTTCTCAAAAGGATGGAAAATACTTCTTTGATTTCATTTACTTTGTAATGCAGCATTTGGGCATGTGAACTTTGTGTCATCTAATATTCTTTGTTGTTCTTTCTTTTCAATAATCGTAGTTTCTGCATCTACTTTGTACATACAGGTAGATGTTTGTAATCCTTTTGTGCTTTCAGGTTAAAAGCATCCATATTTTAATTCATTGTAAATCATATATGGGGAGTTGTACTCGATAAAATTTAGAGCAAAGTTATCAATCCAATGATAACTTGTCCAACTGTTAGTGCTGATTCGCCTTCTCATTTGCACATTCAGGGTTATATTTGTATATATTTTCTTGGAGGACAATCTGTTCACTAACACTAGTCTTGATTATTTCCAACACTAGAAGCCCTAATTATACAATCAAATGAGGTATTTTACTTCTAATTAAGGATTTAATCTAAGATTTTTGTCAAAAATTCAATTATAGAGATGGATAAGTCCTTAATTCATAATGTGGAAGAAGAAGAAAGGCCTAAAATAAATATTAACCCTATTAAGTATGTAAGTGATGAACCCAATTTCACGTTATAAAAAATGTTAGAAAACTTTATTCATTTAGAAGATGTGGGTAGTTATCTGAGAAGAAAGTTTGAGAATGTAGGTGAGGATCATATCTCAGAGGAATTTGATAATATTTATAATCAAGACATGATATATAAATAAGGTTTTGAATATCTAAAATAAAATGACCTAGTTAAGTATCTATTCTTCTATGAAGAATGGACCCAGATAACTTTAAGTAGAATTCATGATGCTAGGTTCTGGTTAGGAGAAACTATAGTTGAAATCTCTACTAATATAATTCATGAGGTCATTGGACTATACAATGAATGCAGTATACTAGTAAATTAAAAAAATATCAAATAGTTAGTGCTTGACAACACCAAGTCAATTTACAATGGTAGAGGCATTGTCATAAGTAACATGATGTCATATTCTTCAGCAAAATCATAGTAGCAAGAATGTGCTACAACTCTAGAGATGATGATATGGTAGATGGTTTAATACAAGAAACTTATTTGTGTTAACAAGGAAAAGGTCAACTTATGTGAGATTCTAAGAGAGTAATTGGCAAAGAACCTAGAGAAGATAAAGAAGGTTAAGAATAGTCAATTGAGATTCCAATCTTTTATCATGCATATATTCTTTCATTTGATCAAAAGATTTTCTTTTAGGCAAACATCAAGAATAGTGAGAAGTGACAGATGTACAATGGAGAATATTTTTGAAGTGTATTTAATAGACACCTTGTCTAGAAGGTTAATGATAGTACTAACCTAATCATGAAGACATACCAGACTGGGATGAGGGAGAGATTCAAAATCCCACCTTCCATGATAGAAAAGTACAAAGAGGATATTTATTTTATGGTGGATACAAACTCTACATACATTAAGGTAGTTGAACCAAGGATGTTATATATTGAACCCTTGGGATATGAGATCTCTAAAGAGGAAATAGAAGGATATGCATAACTATCCTTGAAGCATATAGAGATGAGTACTTTGATAGGTTGAGAACTTATGAGGAGCTAATACAATCAGCAAGTCAAGCCCAGTTAGAGAAATATTCCAAGAAGAAAGTGGAAGTGGTGATGAAGAAATTATGGAGCAAGATGGAATATTAGCTGAGGAAGCTAGTGCAGTTTTTAAAAAATCACTAGCATGAGGAAAATTGGTCAACAAGGGATGGTGTACATTCCACCCTTGGCATCTGTAGGACCAACAAATGGAGTGACAGTGGCTGAGCCTTCTACTACAACATCTATTGCCCCCTATGCAGCAGTATCTCAACAACAAACACCCATCACAACTATTATTCCACTAACCAAGGAATCAAAAGAAAATGATGTTGAAGTGGTTGATGTGAAGAGAAAATTAGTCAGACTTGCAGAGGTGAAGCAAGAGTCACCAGACTCTCCTAGGAAGAAGAGAATGAAGGCAATGGCAAAAGGCCCTAGAAAGAGACCGAAAGACATTATGCCAAGCCTACCAAGAAAGAGGATGCGAGGTCAAGTAGATCCTTAGAAGGATGTAGAGAAGAAACCAAAGGTTGTGCTAACAAGAAGGAAGGCCTGGAAGCCCAAAATTGAAAAGATAAAAAATGCCATTTTTAATGAGGGAAACTTTGTACAAGTAAATAAGTTTTATCACTTGTATACTAGAATTGACATATTAGAGTTAGAAATGTTGTTATTAGAAGCATCATCCTGTCTAATAAGAAATTTAAGGATGGTAAGGATGAGATTCCAAAAGACCTCTATGAGAGGCTAATAAACAAAAGGAAACGAGTTACAAAAGAAGACAAGAACATCAAACAAAACCAAATTAGAAAACTTTTTCAAGTGGACAATGAAGAACATATGGAAAACTTAATGAAAAGACTAGAACCTCATCTTAGAAATAATAAAAATGCCACACTAATAATGGGAGGTAATTATTGGGGAGTCAATGAGGAAAATGAAAAGGCAATTGTGTAGATCATGCGAGAATTGGATCAGATACCATGTGAATTGGTGGTACTACAATTATAGTTGACGCTGGTATAAGATCTTTTTAGGAATCATGGGCCAAATATTGTTGGAAATGTCTCTAGATTCCATATCTGAAGAAGAAGTAGATAAAGAAAAAGAGAAAAGAAAGGAGGAAGAATGAAGAACGAAGGAAGAAGAAATTGGAAGAAGAGAAGAAAATGAAAGAAGAGGAAGAGAAGAAAAAGAAAGAGGGCCAAGAGAAGAAAAAGAATGAAGATGAGAAGTAGAAAGAAGAGGATGAGAAGAAGAAGGAAGAGTATGAGAAAAAGCTAAAAGAAGTAGAGGAACAAAAGAAGAAAGAGGATGAAGAAAATAAAAGAAAAGAAAAAGAAGATGAAGAAAAGGAAATAAAAGAAGAGGAAGAGGAAGAGGAAGAGGATAAGAAGATAAGTTCACCAAGAACATCTCTTCCCTTGCAGCTCTAACATTCCCTAATGATGATGATCAGACAGAGCTGATATCATCTTTAAATAAGATAATTAACATGAACAAATAGGTGAAGAGTTTACAAAAAAGTCTTATGGATGTAACTAAAAAGTTACAAGGTACACTAATAGTAAGATTATCATATCTTGACCCAAAAAGATAGAGCTAAGGAAATGATTCAAGTATTTGATGTTGAATTCACCAACTTGTTAGATGCGGCAGTAGTTCAAGTACAAGCAAAGCATGATGCTCATATGTTTGACACAATGTGTCAGAACATCGAGCATTATCTAGGAGCTCTTGATGCTTGTGTCAAAGAGTATTGCACATGTGAGCTTGAAGGTAAGGCATTGTATGAAAAATGTGCTATGTCTTTTAATTTCACTAAGGACATTGATGAGGAGCTAAGAAGAAATCATGATGAAGGCATTAGCAGGTCATCTTAACCAACCAAGCATTGAAGTGAAATAAGTTGAAAGACAAATCAACATGACTTATTATGAGATAAGTATGATAAAACTTAGTAGAGAAAGGATTACAAAGATGTTCTCAATTCTGAGAGAATACATATTAGTGAAGACCAGCACACTTGAACATCAAGTGGAGGAGTGTTTGAAAATGAAGAAATCCTTTGACAAGTTTATTTACTCAAACTTGAATGTAATAGAAATTGCATCTTATGGGTTATGGGTTCTCCTCAGCATATCAAAGGGAGTGAAAGACACATGGGAGAAAAACCTAAATAGTCTAAAAGTAAGCATTGCAGATTGTATCTCTTAATTGACAACCTAGAGAAGAGGTAAAGCACCAAAAGTTTTCCATGTATATAAGTTTTAACACCTTTTTCATTGATGTCAAAGGAGGAGAGAAGTACAAGAAAATTGTATAAAGTATGTAAGCAGGAGTAAGAATAATATACTAAGGGGGAGTAGTGTTACATAGTATTATAATAAGATTTATAAGGAAATATGGTTATAAATATAATGATCCATAAGTTTTGAGTTTTAAATTTTTTTCAAATTTTTGAAGAAACTTTTAGTACAACATTTTGGTACTTAGAAAATTTTCCCATATACTACCATCAATACCAAAGGGGGGGATTATCATAAATATGGCTAAGTAGGAAAAGTTAGTTTTGTCATTTATGGAAACATATATCTCAAGATGAGAAGGCACAATATATAGATAACTGTCTCACAATTAGATGTAGGAAATTATCTAAGTATTAGACAGTTTCATTGGTAATGTAGAGACAATTTTGGTATGTGTAGTCTTTAGAGTAATATTTAAAACATGCACCATTAAGGATAGATAGATCAAAGTGTCATGATGACATGTGCAAGTGTGCAAGTCTGTGCAGACTATACGGAAGGAATTATGTATTAAACATCAATAAAGGCCATGAACACAATAGAACAAAGCACATCAATAAATTGGTAATTCAGGGTTAAGGAATTATTTTGGATACAAAATAATTACTTAACTAATTAGGGACCACATCCTAGATGTTAACCCTAAGGGGAAAAGAGCTACTTTAATATTTTGCCAAGCATGTGAAAGCTTGAAGGCCATAAAGGTAAGATCATATGATGTGAAGTAGTGAGTGCATGTGATATATGATATGTGAAATATTATACAAACTATATGATGCAAATTTTGATGTATGATAAGAGGTATGCGAAGAGAAATGAAAGTAAGATCAGATATTTAAGAAATTAGTAGTAAGAGGTTTTTGTATCTATCTCCTTTTGTATTAAGGAACTATATTGTATAATTACATGTTTGGGCAGTGGACTCATCTTGCATAGATTATGTAATTGTAATACCAAATCCTAATAGGGTTGAGGATTTTAATAGGGCCTATTCCTCTAACAAGGACTCAGACACTATATGTACTTCATAAACTCATAACAGGGTCAACATCTTTAACTAGATAATTTTGTTTAGTGGATCATTTGATTCATTTTGTGGGTACCATCCCCATCAGGGTTTTCCCTTGGCTACGGTTTCCCTAGTTAACAATATATGGTCTTATGAATTCTCTTTTTGTATGGTTGTTATTATTATTCAACATTGTTAGTTTGTTTTCATATGCATGTTATTAAGTAATTAGCAATATTTAGTTCTAGGAAAAAGTTTGTAGAATATTGATTCACCCCCTCCCCCCCCCTCCTCTCATTATATACCTTCACTCATTCATATTATGACACTCAAAAATGTTGTGTACTTTATTAGGTGGAATATAGTTGTCTCCTCATTGACTAGACAACCTAGTCGATACTTCGCCCATTGTAAACTTGGTCTCCACTACACAACTTGGACAATACTATCTTCCTTTAACTTAGCCAATCACATCAGTTTAGTATTTGTAAGCACTCAATCTATATTGCGATGCTCAGTCAATGCTAGCATTATTATTGATGTTTGATACCATTAGTGTATTTAATTTATTTGCTTGATTCCTTTCACAAATCTATCCTAATGCATCTTATCTTAGGAAAATATGAACTTAATCACATTTTTATGTTAGGAACTAATATATTAAATTACATTCAAATATATAGTTCCTTACATACCCTTCTTGATCAATTTGAGGTAGTGTAATCACCTTCTCCATTTGATTGGGTGATCTTGGCTTCACTTGTTACACTACTTCCAATTTCTACCCTTTTCCTCTAGGTTTGATTCATCTCATTCCTCTCCTTTTTTTATGTCAAATTTTCCTTTTCCTTTGATGTGTTCATTTCTTAGTGTTGGTGCTCGGATCCTATGGCTCTTTCTTATATGTCTAGTCTTGTGACAAGTAAAACAAACTAAGCTTTCATTCAACCAATTCTTTTGTTTGCCTCTAAAATGTGTCCTAATGCAATTTTGTGCAATGTGACCATATTCTCCATAGTAGTGACAATAATACCATGAGTTGTAATCCCAATTGTAGAAGTTACCTTTCTTTGGTGCATTTCCTTGCCTCTTGGGTATCAAATTAGATTTTTCCTTTAATTTTCATTTGTGTGCTCTATGTTCATACTTCTGACAATTGTAGCAATATCCCTCAAATCTAGGTGTAATAATAGCCTCTGATCTACATTCATGTTCTTGATGAACTTGTTTCTTATAATTAAAATAATTACCAGTAAACTTAGGCTCATAATTTTTGTTACCAATCTTACTCCTATAGATGTTTGTTATGTGTCCAAGTTTTCCACAATGATAACATGTAGTTTGGTTCCTTGGCTTTGTATTTCTTTGCTCTCCACTCTTGGACAATTCTCCTTCTTTATTGGATGAAGAGTGCTTGATATGTCCTAGTCTAGAGGTGTTAGTAGGTATCCTTCATGATCTCACTAGTTCTTCAAAGTATCTTATAGCTTCACTAGGTTTTTTTCATCCTCTACATTAGTTCCTTCTCAAATCTTAACTCCTTCCTCAATTGATCATTCCATGACCTCAAATTTTTAATCTATGTCCTTTATGTTCAATTATTGGTTTATAAGTACAAATTGATTCATCATGTCTAGCTAATTGTTTGTAAGCTTTCGTACGTCAGATATTCTTTCATCAAGTTTGGTAGCCATTTGTCTCTTGTATTCTTTTACCATGAGACTTTATTCCTCAGCTTACTTTTTTTTTAGTAACTTCACATATTCTTACTAATTGGATTTTTTGAGCAACATTCTCGCTTCAATGCTTTGAATTCTTCATTCAAAATGGTGTTCTTCTCTAATAGGTCTTCTATAGTTGTATCACTTTCACTGGAATTTCCATTGTCAAACAATCCTTTAGTGTCCACTTCTTGATAGAGTGTATTATTTTTCTGAATAGCCAACTCTTTCCTCTTCTTTAAGGATTTCTTCAACTCCTCTCTTGCTACTTCAAGATGTTTTAGTATGATCTAGTTTTCAAACATATAATTTTTAATGATCTTTCCCAATTTGTAAGCCTCTGTCTCCAAGATCTCAACTCTCAAGTGGTTAGACTTGTTTTAAGAGAACTAAGCTCTAATACCAATTTTTGGAAGTTTATTTGGGAAAGTGAGATACTGAGAGAGGGGTGAATCAAGATCACTAAAACTTTTAGCCTTTAAATCAAATAAAAAACTAACTGCATTCATCACTAATCTATCTCATATATATATCATGAACCATATAGCCTTAGACTTGAAATGTTGAAATAGATCTAACTATGAATCACATCCATAAGCATAAAAGTAAACACATAACACAAATATTTGGTTACCCAAAAACCCTCCAAGGTGAAGGTAAAACTAGGGTGGGGATGACACCCACGAATCTTTACTACTGCAGCAAAAAAAATCACCTATTAGGGCTACAATTGTGGTAACTTCTGATGATCTACCCTATGTGGGGTCTACTCCATTAGGAGGTTACAAGACTATTAATTATAGCTTGATTAAATGATTTGAAACTTACAATTAAGTAAGATTTTTGTTAGAAGATTTACCTAGGTCTATTAGGACCAATTTGTTAAGAGATTTACCCTGATCCACTTGCTAGAATGTACTAGTACCCGATCCTTTGGTTTGCACTTACAATGTTGATTATGGACCTTCTCTTTTCAATCTCTGATCTAATCTCGTATATGATATATCTCTTCTATGCTCTTCATTTCTCCTCTTGATTGCTACACTTTGTTTCTTCCAAACTTTTCTTGTAGCTTCCAAAACACAATCCCTTCACATACACTTTCACATCAAATAGAATATGATTCAAATCTACCCTTAAATAGCCATCTATAGATTTTTTTAGAACAAAATCAACAATTTAGATGCTTACCTTTTTGCCTCTTAATATGATTGGCTAACTATCCTTCATAGGGATTATTGATCTTTGCCAAAATACGTAATCACCTCTATAAAAAAGTCTACGATCATTGAATGTCTTCTTTATGTCAGCAAAAATGGTTTACCTCATAATTTGTGCCATTCGAAACATTCTCTTTTCAAATAGTGTCACTTGACACATATGGTTCCTGATGCTTGATCATAACTATTTTGCTTGTTGATAATTGATTTTTACTAGCTCAACTTCTTCTATATGACTCAACACATACTAATTTTGCTTTACTCAACATACATTGTACATTAAATAACTTAGTTTCCATAGGGATACTTGGTGACCATAGAATTTCTCGACTATTATAGAGCTTGGCACATACATAATTATTTACAAGTCTACTAAATACATAACTCATCCTATATAGAGGTTTTGGTTGCAGTGATGATCGACCAACTTTGCCTTTTAAATGACTAAGTAGTTGTCACTAATAGACAACCTAACTAAAGAGATCAATTTTATTTGTGATTGAATATCGGCAATATTAGGTTACATGACATTGTGGATCTCTATGTTAGCTATGTAGTCATATAATTTATTTTGAATTTAGATTGTTTTAATCCTTTCAAGTATAATTTCTTTTGAATGTATGTCCATTTTTTCTCAAAAATGAACATGTAGTGTTTGGGGGTTACATTTTGGCTCCTTCATTAGATTTTGTAACAAGTTAGGTTTTTAGAAATTGGACTCCATTCTACACTTTAAAAAAAAAGATTTTTTTATTAGTTACTCTCAATGATTTTTAGGGGTAGCACACAGATATTTGACATTTTTAGGATGTGCTCACTTAAAATATATATATATATATATATATATATATATATATATATATATATATATATATTAAAAAATTACCCAAAACAATAGGACAAATTACATGGTTTTAGCTAACTTCTGACCAGAGAAATTAAAGAATTTCCAAAAAGGAATTAGGATTTTAGGGGGACCACACTTCACACTATGTTATATTTTTACTGAAAAAGTAGTACCACTTACTGTGCCCCCTTTTTTGAGGACCTTAAACTCCACCATTTAAAAAAAAAAAAAAAGTAGTTTAGAAACTAGATTTAGAGGACTACAACTTTTGTTTTAGTCATACCTTGAAATTTTTAGTATAACTATCTTCAAATTCTTGTTGAAGTTCATAAATCACTTATTTCAAAAAAAAAGAAAAAAGAAAAAAGAAAAAATGGCATCTTATAACCCCCCTTTTGGTACTACAACTTTGTGCACTTACCCAGGTTGCAAATTTGAGTACCCTTTTTGGGTTTCTTCAAAACTATGAAATCAAAATCAACATCACACACAATCTATGAGGGTCGTAGTTTGCCCTTGATCATCCATTTTACCCTTGATCATCTAGTTCGCCTCTAACAAATTGACAAACAATTGTTGGGTTTTTCCTATTTGCATTTTCAGGCATAAATATGATGATTTCCATCCATTTTGATCAACACAACAAGTATAAAAACATATTCTAAAGTTTTTTTTTTCTCTACCTTCTTTGTGCTTTCAACTTATTTAATTATATCTAGCTCTATTTTCTCACATTCATCTAGGGTGTTTAAGGACTTGGATATCTTTCCCCTATTATTTCTAGACCTAGTTTACATTAGTGCTCCTTATTTTTTGGTAAGTACTAATCTTTCTAGACCTAGTTCTTTAGAATTTGGATTGAAAGCACTCCTCTACTTGACTTCCCTCTCTCTATTAAGCATGTGTGTGTGTGTGGCTATATGATTAACTTAGGTTCTTATCCTTGATTCACATTTCCACCACTACAATGATGCATTAACAAAAAGTGATAGAACAAATATGTAATACAAGAGAGGATTTTCTTAGGTGAAAATATAGAATATTATAGGATAGTGACAATTTTAATAGTCATATGACATGGGATGGAAAAGGGAAATAATATAAAAGTGCCATATGTAAATTTAAGTAAGTGTGATAATTTCCTTGTGGTTCTAGATTATTGGATTCTTAGAACTATAAACTTCCATCTTGAGACTTTTAAGTGTTTCTAGCCAATAATTTACACCCATAATGAACCAATATAATTACTGACTAGAGAAATATGGTCTTAGACTTTTGAGTCCCATAACTATGCTTGTCTACATCTATTTTGAAGAGAGAGACACTTTTGAACTACTAATTATCTTACTTATGCAAGTTTCTTGGGTAAGTGTTTTTACTACATTTAATCCTAAGGTACTTATATTTTGTTACTTATTCTATATATACCCTTAAAAAAAAAAAAATTATTGTGTTATAGTTTATGTTGGAGAATGTGATCTTTCTCTTGCAACTTTAACTTGCATGTCAACTCCTTTAAAAAATTTCTAAAGAACATGTGTTTTTTAGAAACATTGGAGTAGCTCCACTAAAAAAAAATGGTCACTGGTGTACAAAAAAAGTGCTATGTAAGACACATTTCCAAAATAAAGGAAACCCCAAATTTCAAACAGTCACACTAAAAAAAATATCACTAGTCTAAAAAATAATCCTTACAACATATATTCTTCCAAAAGAATACTATCCCCAACTTCCAAATTACCATTCTTCTTGAGTATTCTAGTGTGAAAGACAAAATCAATAGGGAATAATAGGTATCCTTTTTAAACTCCAATGTTTCTCTTAAACATTTTAAAAATATTTGCTTGAGTTTTAATTTTAATGCAAACCTCTTCATATCTAGTGTGCAAATAGTTTCACTGAACGGTACTATATTTTGAGATCCTTCATCCTACCATATAATGTATTAATGGAAAAGGTCTCAAAATCCTTCTTGAAGTCAAAAAAATAATATATGTATTTCCTAGTGATGGATCATAGAGTGTGATCCAAAATTTTGATGCAAACAAATCTTACGTATAGCTAAAACCCAAAAATATTTTCCCTATTTTTCATTCTAAGCATTTATAGGGATATGTATCCAATATTTTTGCATGATCCATTATTGACTAATTTGATCTAAATCTTGTTTGTCTTTTCACTCTATTCTCTTTATTTTTCCCATTGCTAATGTTCTTCTAAACCATGCTTCCAAATGCCTTTATAACCAAGGATTGATTATGACAGTCCTATTGTTGGAAGCATTTTTAACATCTCCACTCTATAAAAAAAAAATATTATAAGGTTGGTAGTTCTTTGGAACCCATGTTTTGTGTTGGGTTAAATATTTTGACAATGTAAAGGTTAGGGATTTGTATTCAAAATTAGGTATTTAACATGAATCTCAATTATGTCACTAAAATTTCTTACACCTATACCTTCATTAGTATTTTGTGAAGCAAATAATTTTATTTTACCTTATTGACCATAGGAAGGACCTCAACTTTAAACTCTCACTAACACAAAATTGTAGATTCAATATATTGAATGGTGATGATTTTATTTTCTAATTATTTTTCTTGGTTAAATTTCTCTCCAAAATAATTTTTATTATTCTTCCCTAGATACTTTAGCTTAGTTTGCTTTGGCTTTATGGATTCTTTATTTTTTTAGTTTTATAGTCTACTTGTACATATTTATGTTTTCTTTTTATTTGCCTAGCTCTTTACAAATTATCCTTGCAACTTAGTAATCCTCATTGAATCAAATTTTCCAAAAAAGAAACTTTTTTCACATTATTATTTTCTCTTTTACAACTATTAAACACCTCTAGATTTAGATTGGTTAATTCATGAAGTTTATGACCCTTTGATAGACTTTTTCCTTCAATATTGTTTGCTTCATTATGTTAGAACCCTAATATTTTCAAAGAAAAGGGTTCCATGTTCCATGCGAAGAAGAAAATTTATCCACTCAATCATGTACCTATGATGAGAATGTGCTTCCATTTCCAACTTCCAAAAATGGGCTATGATGCAAAAGTCAAGTGGTGGATTAAAGGGTTGAAGAAAACTATTAGATGCCCTCTTTGATGAGGAGTATTTAAAACCCCATGAATAGTTTTTCAAAACTAATTATTTCTCTAGATTCTCATGTTAGAACATTTTGCATTTTTTAGTTTCTATCATATTTCTACTTGCTTTTGATCTATCTATAAAATAATTTGTGGCAACCTGAGCATTGAAGAATTGGTTAGATGAATCATACAAAGGCTTTATAAAGTATAAAATAAGAAGCTACATTACCATAAATTGTTAATTATGTAATGTTTGGGGATTTTTGAATTGTATTTTTTTACAAACAAAATTTGTGACATTATGTAAATGTAATAGTCTAAAGCACACCCTTGTCTTTATCAAATGGAAATAAGGACCAAGGTAGAAAAAAGGAATTATTAGGTATCATTCTTTTTATAATACAAAATGCAGATTTGATGTTTTCTTCAAATTATATGTCACTCATAATACAAATTAGAACGTTTCTCAAAGGTTTATCTCTATTTGGTTAGTTCCCCTATTGTTTCTATTTTTCTGAAAATAGAGACTAGTTGTGTCATCTTGTGGATGTTATTTTAATCATGTTATAGTTTGATTACGAGCAATTGATATTGGTTATCATGTTAATTTTGTATTATTGGTCTTTTCCAAGAAAAAGTTGAATTCTATAAGACTAATTGTAATATAAGGTTATAAATAGAATAAAAAAGAAAATATACTTTTTATTTGAGAAAAGGAAGGCAAAATATTGATATTAAATTTTGAAGTTTTTGTTATCATTTTCATTCACAAAGAATTCATTATATATATATATATATATATATATATATATATATATATATATATATATATATATATATATATATATATATATATATATATATATATATATATATATATATATGATCTAATTTGTATTAAGAATTTTTCTTCATCTTGAGACATCCGATAAAGAATCAACACCATATTTTATAAATAGCCTTCAACCATTAAGTAAGGTTAAGGTATACACTCACCTACCTTGGTTCTACATATCCTAAAGCATGGGGGAAGATGATCATAATCAATCATTCCTATCAATTAGCCAAATCACGTGGAAGATTTGATCATAGAGTTTGATAAACTCTAAGAATTTCCCAATTTGTTGATTTACACACCAATAGATTGGTGACTCTACTTATTTATTAAATATTTTCTAGAAGCTTTGATAAAATAAGAAGTAAAATTTGCATGAAGTGACAACCCAAAAGACTAGTAAAATATACTCATCATTGAGAGGTGGTGACTCTATTGAATAAAGAAATAAAATTTAGGGACCCAAAATGTACTAGACTAAATGTTTGTATAAGAAACAATCACAATCAAACCAATGGAGAGAATTCTAGGAGTTTCATGGTGTGTTTGAAAGAAATGAACCTAAGATAGATTAGGACAAAATTACCCAAAATTTGTCTAAGGAATTTTCACTTCCCTTCTCAATGTAAAAAATGTGCATAGTTTTGATGAAATAGTGCACAAACTATTGAATATATTTCAACATTTTTTTGGGCACAAGAATGATGGCTATGACTATGGATACATATTCCAAATATTAAAGCATGTATTTCTTGATGCAGTACAGGGATTGGAATTTCATGACTTTGTCAAAAATTAAAACAAGGAAGAAAGAAAATTGGTCATTGATTCATGTGTCATTTACTCCTATACACATAAATATGTGCATGATTAACTAAATGTAGAAGAGGATTTTCTTAGTATATAACAATTTTAGATTTGTTGGATAGGTAATAAAAGAAATATATACATAAAAATGACACAATCTTTTTCACTCACAAGGATGCAAAATAGAAAACAAATAGATCAAATGAAGTGTTTGAGGAAAATCAAGAAAATAAAATTAATTTTGATGACACTTACACTTGTATTATGGATGAAGTTGAAAAGGCTTGTGCAGTTCTCAAGATAATGATACATCTATTGAAAATATGCACCCTAATAAACAGATACAAGTGATTTTAAACTTCTTCTCAATCTCTTGTATGATGTAATCCTACGTGAGCCAAAAAAATTATTGGAGGTACGTACAAGTACATTTTTCTATATTTAAAGAATATGTGACCTATTTTGTAGATGTAGATGTGGAATCAAAATGTGAAGATGATTTGTGTAATATTCAATCAAAATCACATACAATGTGTGAAATAGAGGAAATATAAAATATTCTAAATTAGTTAATAAAAATGGGAAAAAGTACTACTTTGCATAAACCTTTATGTGAATATTATATCATTGTTTCAAAAAATTATTTCCATACATTATTAACTAAGAATGGTGTTATATTTACAAAATGTCAAGAAATAACTACACTAAAGAAAATATAATATGGTGAAACTTATTATAAACATGTAATTTCAAAAATAAAGAAAAATAATTTTGATAAATATTTTATAAGAAATTTTCTCTCAGAAATTGTATACAAACAAAAGATGAGTTAGAAGTTGAAAAAAGTAATCTAATTTGTGACATTGGAAATATTGATAATGGTCATGAAAATCATTTTCATGTGAAATTTACATATGAAAACAAAGTTGATTTCAAAGAATTTTCAAAAGCTAAGAAGTATAATGAAATATTACCTGGTTTATAAAAGGGTACAAACTTACAAAGTACATTGGAGAAATAAATGCAAAATTGAAAGTCCGTGAGAAAAATGTAAGGGATGTTATAAATATAATAGCTTCTTTTCAAATTAAATTAAATCAATGGGCTATATCCTTGAGAGATATTACACTAAGGTGATGAAAAAATAACATTAAATGATATAAATAATGAAGCAAATGGTGATGATGTTTTTAGAAGGGTTGTGTTGTTACATGTCCAAAATAAGGTATATGACAAAGGAAAGAATTGATATTCCTTTGGGGGGCCAAGGGACACCCAATGAATTTTCCACATGAAAAATAATCTAATTGAACAAATATTACATGGTCTACTTCTCCAATGATAATTAGAATCTTGTTATGCCCATAGGAAGCATACATCCCCAAAAAGAGCCAATGTTGGAACTGTAATGTTTTGAAAATTTTGGAGTTCTAGATTTCATGCGAAGGAGAACAATTGTTCACTCAGTCATGAGAACCATTTATAATCAAGCATGTAATTCCATTTCCAACTTCCCAAAACTAACATTGATGCATATGTCAAGTGGTGCATTTCAGGGTTGAAGAAAATGATTAGAGACCCTCTTTTATGGGGAATATATCAAACCATGTAACGATTTTTCTAGAAGTAATTATTTCTCAAGATTCTCATTTATAACATTGCAGGTTTTTCATTTTCTAGGTATTTCAACCTTCTTTGGATATATCTATCAAAAAATATATGGCAAGGATCATTGAAGGATTAGAGAGATGAAGTGGACAAAGACTTTATAAAGTGGAAAATCAAAAGGAACATTATCAAAATCATTAATTATGTAATGTTTCTAGGGATTTTTGAATTATAAATATTCACAAACCAAAAGTTGTGATGTTATGTAAATGTAACGAACTAAAGTGCCCCCTTGTGTTTCTTAAAGGGAAAGCATGATGGAGATTAAAAAAATAAGAATTATGCTACCATTATTTTTACAATACAGAATACACAATTGATATTTCTTCAAATCATATGTACAAATGCACACAATCAAATTTTGAAGCTTAATACAAATCAAAACTTCCTTTCTCTAAGGTGTGAAATTATTATCTTTATTTAATTAGTTTCTTGTGGTTTCTATTTTTTAGAAAATAGAAACTCATTGTGCCATCTTATGGGATATTTTTTGTAATCATATTACAATTTGATCATCAAAATTGGTATTGGTTGTCATGTTAATTTTTGTCTTATCGGTCTTTTTCCAGTAGAAGTAAAATTCAAAAAGATTTATTGTAACATATTAAAATAAATTGAAAATATAGAGTCCTCTTAGCTGACAAATTCATTAAGAAATGAACATTAAAATTGTCTCATAAGGTTATTATTACAAGATAGGGTTGGCGTTGCACCAAAAGATGGACCTATCAATGTCTGTTAAAACCACTAGACTTATAGAGCATTGGAGGCAATTAAGCTATGTCATAAATCTTGAAGAGAAATTTGAACCTATGACTAATCTTTGATACCACTAGTTGTAAGATAGGGTTGTCATTGCATCAAAAGTTTGACCTGTAAATGCCCAACACAAACACTAGACTTAAAGAACACAAGAGGCGATTAAGCCATGTCACAAATCCTGAAGAGGAATGTTGAAAAATTTTAGTCTAATAGTTATACATAAAATCAAAAGGAATATATAATTTTACTATCTAAGAGAAGGAGGGCACTACTCTAATATAAAATTATGAAGTTTGGTTAGCATTTGCATTTGCAAACCATTCATAATATGTACAATACATCTAAGAAATTATAAATACAATTGTAATAAATTCAAGTATTAGAAGCTTTCAAGCAATTCATAAATCTTATAATTTAATTTTTGTTAAGAAATTTCGCTATCCGAAAATATCATCTGAAGAATAAACTCTATTTTCTATAAAAAGGACTTCAACCAATATATAAGATTAAGGTATTTAGGCTCACCCGTGTTGGCTCTACAGACCCTAAAGTGGAAGGTAAGAGGATAATAATCTATCATTCATGTTAGTTTGCTAAATCCTATAGGAGATTTGATCATAGACTTCAACAAACTCTTAGAATTTTCTAATCTTTTGATTTGGGAACCAACACACTGTTTCTTGGAGATGTCTCCATTTTCTCAGTTTGTTAAAATTACTTAAATATTATTTCTTGGAAATGTCACAATTTTATTAGGTTATTTTTCTCTTTCTTATTAGTGACTGGTGAAATGGGTCGTCATTTTAGCATCTTCCATTTTTCTTGTCTAGACAATATTACACATAACTTTATGTTATAAATATTATGTATAATATCTAGATTTCTTCCACCTAATCATACCATTATAAATAATCAAATCAAAAGTACTACATAAAACAAGTAATTTATTACCATAATAATAAGCATTCTTATCATTACTAACATCCTAACAATTTGATGATTTTACTCTTATAGCAAGTCAAATAAAATTGTTAGCCTTGTTACTATATTTAATATTCTAAATTATTCATTTGTTATCCTCACATTCAAATCTCTCAACAATATGACTTCTTCTTGTTAGACATAAGATAGATTATCTTTTTCTATAGCTGCATATGCTTTCTACCCATCCAACTCCTTTTAAGAATTTTTTTAAAAACATAAGAAACAAAATAACAAGATGCAGTTCTTATATGTTATCCATTTTATAATATTTAAAACTATATGTATATATACTACTGTTTATTTGTATTCTTTTTCACCCTAGTATTTTTTCTTTTGCATAATCCATTGTCTATTATTTTAAATTATAAGAATCTGTATTGTGTATTTTGTCTTCTTTTTCTAGCTAATTTTTTCTTCTTTCAACTTCACTACCAAGATCATTGTGTCCATGTAATCGTTTATCCATTTTTAGAGCATCATTCCAAATTGCGAACTTGGTACATCTTTCAAAAGTAGGAGTCTTGCAGCCATCGTGTTAAAGGTTTCCATGAGACATTAAAGAAATCTATCTCGTCCTTTAAAGAGAAGGCGCAAGGTCCCCTCCAAGGGTATCCTCTATCCTCTTATATGCTCTTTGCTCTTGCTATCTATTTTGGCGCATGTGAAAACCCTGACTGGGTTATAACTACAATCCCTACTGCCATATCTGCATTTGCTGCCATCTTGCCAGGCTCATGTAATCATATATTGAGGCATTCAGTTTTTTGCTTCATCCCTTTCTTCAGCAAATTCACCTGCCATCTGTCTTCTGTTACATCTTTATCTAGACAGAAACCATTCTAAAATGCAGCATTACATTACAAGTTTATATTCATTTTAGAAGACAAGTGTTGCGTTGTTGTGAAGTCTAACTGTCATATGACTGTTTGTTTTCTCCCAGCTTTTCATATTCAAAGAGCTTTGTATAAACGAACTGTGTGTAGTCATGTATGAGATGTATTATAACTGATCCCGTTTTGTTTTGTGGTTTATTCTAGAATCACTCAGTAGAAATAACCTAACATGATGGTTATGTCAACATTGTAAACGTACCAGTCCCTTCGATTTTTATCGATTCGATCCTCTAGACAGGAATTTGTCAGTAGCATTGGTTGCATCGGAAAACCTTCATGCACAACTAATGTTGTCTAATATTGCATGATTCTCATCACTTTTCTGTATCATAACCGGGACGAAAGAGAAAAGTAGTTAAAGAAAAGAGAAAAAACTGCTGCAATCAATGAAGCGTGGGTTTTGTGGACCTTTATTCTACCATTAAAACGAAAGCATAAGTTTTATCAAGTCGTGTCATTTCCCTGATTAGATTAGATTTTCAAATATTAGAGCTTACGGAAAGGGGGAATGACGAAAACATTACCAGCTCTACAATAAATGGTGGTTTTATTATTCTGTAACGGAGGGCAGTTGTTTTTATGTAACATTCCTAGCAAAAGAAACAAAAAAAAATGTATCATGTTATGACTTCTGATCGATTAAAACTTGATCTCATATTCATGTTTTAGACTACTTGATCTGTTCCTTCTATTTTATTCGTCTCTATGGACTTAATGTTTCTTATTTAAGAGAAATCCACATGAAAAAAGAGGATGGTGCAGTTGGAAAAGGAGGCATGCGAAGGGCCAGTCTGCTTTTTCCACAGCAGAATCAATTTAATGTGAGAAGATGAATATCGGTTTGTTGAAATGAAAATAGAAGAAAGTGCTGAAAAGGAGGAAAATATGGCAAAAAAAAAGTGATTGCTTGCGCACATTCAGTTATAGATCTTTACATGCCTCTGTTCATGCTTCATATTTTCCGTTTTAATAGGTTTGTTTTTCATGAACCGGGATAAAATAGTTGAGGATGGGACAAATGTATATTTTTTGTAGTTTTGTCTTATAACGAGAAAGAATGGGTGGCCATGGACTAAGAAAAGGCAGAGAGTCTGCAAATAAGACGACGTACCTTGAATGCTTCCAAAGACATTACGGGATACAATTAATTAGTGCCAGTTGTGAAAAAGAAGACTTAAATGAAGAGAGAAGAGAATGTACACCCGCAATTATGAGGGAGAGCAGCAGGCGCTGAAACTGAACCGGATGTCTGCATCGAACAACTCCACCGAGCAGGCAAATACTGATACCACACAGAAACCAAAAGGTCAGCCAGTGAAAACGGTGTCTACCTACAAACAATAGTAATTGTAGTAGCAAAGTAATAATTATATTTTCTTACCTGATGAATAAACTTCAGACTCCTCTAGTGGGAGGAGGAAGAGGAAGAGGAGGAGGAAGAGGAAGGGGATATTGACGCGGCTCAATCCGAGCACAGAGTTAGAAATTCCTCTAACTGTGTCTTCAAATTGAGACACGTCAATATCGCCTTCGCAACCAAGTTGACTGAGGCTGTGGCTGTAGCTCTTCTCAGAAACAACCAACTTCCTCCACACCCTAAAACATATTCTCAATCAATCCATTCACTTTTCTTTCCATTATTTTCTCCCCTGGCTTTCATCATATTCATACAAACCCAGAGAGATGGAAATAGATGGTACCCAGATTCAGATGTCTGCCGCCCTGCCACCGATAGAAGGCAATGGGCAGTAGAGAGCACACTTGCACTAGTGGTAGGAAGGGAAAAAGAAAAGGCATGCAAGCGGGCAAGATTCAGATGGGTATTGTTGGGGCAGCACTATATTTCTGATGAGATCCCTCTCCACCACCAATATGTACTTTAGATATCACCATGGCAACACCATCTCGGGATCTGTGTGAGGCATGGAGATTCTCCAACGCCGCCGCTGCCATGGGCAATTGATTCTTTCTCTTCTGATAGGTGGATGCCTATTCATTCATGATTTCAAAGAGATATTTTAATGGCCGGATGCCTAATGGGTTGTTTGTGTTTTCATGCCTAATGGTTCACTAATTCCTGTTATGCTGTATTTCTGATAGAAGTGGAGATGTGTGTTTTGATGAAGAATGGATTTCAATGGCGTGGTTGTGGTTGAATTGGGTACCTAATACCAGTTGAAATTTGTGGGCGGGGGGGTTTCACCTAATGCAAAGGAAAGGGGGGAGCAGGTGGGGAGGAGGGAGGCATGACTTGTGTAATCTAATGGATGTTATCGTCCTTAGAATTTAAGCCCTAAATTATTGTTATTGAATTACTGTGGGGTGAGGTGGACAGGGTGTGGAAGAGAGTGGAGTTGCGTTCCCTTTCAAAGGGCAGGGCAGGGCAGAATAATAAATGCATTGTTGGCCTTTTCAGTCGACTAAGCCATTCATCACGCCTACATCACCTTACGCTAACCTCTCTAAACAAACAAGCCCACTGCCGTCCTCACGTCGTTTTTCTCGACTTTTTGGTGATGTGATAGACTTCCAACTCCGCCTTCTCTCCTCATCAAAAGTTCGGTATCTTAAGATGCCTTTGACTGAAGTAATCCCATCCCTCTTCTCCTTTCTCTGCTCCCATTATTAGGCTTTTGAATATAGCTCTCTGTTCATATGCACTCATAACAATCTTGGGTTTTTAAGATTTTATCCTCTCTCTTTATTGCACATACCCTTCTACGGGTGGTCTGTTAGTCAAGCCCATGTCTTATCCCTTTAAACTCGTAGATTTTTAATCGAATCCTAAGCACATCATGGATTTGGCCTTTTCAAAACGTGCATATAGATCTACCAATTCACACGGAAGTAGTTGAGGTCTTCTCATTTCTATGACATGAATATCTATTTTATATGACTAATTTATTGATTAAATATCAGATAGCTATTTTAATGAGTAGTAGGTATTTTTATTTATGATTGATTGGTTGATGTATTGTAACAAATGATTAGACTTGGGAGGTAGAATTGAAAGAAGAAATTAGAGGATGTAACATAACTTTATTAGGATAATTTTTTTGGGATCTATGTTATCTTATAAAAGATCAATTTATATAGTTTGTTAAGTATTTTATTTTGTATATCATAAAATGAACATCTTAATGTTTGGACATTGTTTATATTCCATAGGCTTGCTAAGATGATTTGTTTGAAGCTTTGGAAATCTTTGATCGAATAAAGTGCTTACAAACACAAAATAACTTACAATCTATCATCATATTTCACTTAGGTGTCGCTACATATAATATGATTTCAACTAGCTATTAGTTTTATTGGACAACGTCCTTCTTTACATGTCACATCTCTAAAAACTCAACATTGCTATCCCTACAATCTACAAAAAAATAAACATTTGTTAATATCCTTCATAAACTATTTTTTACTACATGTTTTAACATTGACTGTTAGTAAAAATAACCAAGTAACTCAAGTCATTTTCATTTTGCTTAGAGATAAATAACAAATATCAAATCTACAAAATATTTTTCATTTGTAGGTAATGGTCATGTTAATCAAATTTTCTATACTTGTAGGTCTAAAGTGCTAATGATTGACAATAATGCTTTTTATGTAATATTTTAGTGTTGGTTTAGTACTAGTAATAGTTGAATCACTTAAGTTGACTCCTTGTTAGTTAAAGGTAACTAGTTGCCAAATTTGTGCACAATATCCTTTAATATGGCTAATGAATCCTTTAATAATCAACTCTATGTTTGAAACTCAAAAATCCCATGTAATTTAGCATTATGCTTAAATTATTTATAGAATGTATAATTTATACGTATGTAGTTACAACTATTTATTGATCAAGAAAACTTGTGTAAAGCCCCATGACATCAATTTGTATTGTATCAATCAATGTCTTAGCTATTCCTTGTCAAATAAATATCACGTACAATACTTTCTACCCCTCTTATCATAATAGGACACTTTGTGGTGCTATTTACTATCTTACATGTAAAGTATCACTATAATAAGTTATTAATCTAAAAATAATTTCAAACTTAATTATATTTAAGTGTTCAAAAATATTAAAGTCAACATGGTGACTTTATGTGTGTGTATGTGTGCACATGTGTGTGTGTGTGTGTGTGTATGCTTGTATATATGTATATATGTATGTTTATATATATGTATACATCTATGTGTGTATATATACATATATATATACATATTACACACATATACATATATACACACATATATAGATATACATATAAATACATATAAATAAATATTTGTGTGTGTGTGTGTGGACTAACTAGCTTATATATATATATATATATAATAAGCTGAGAGATATCCTTCTCAAGGCGCCTATTTTCATAATCCCATAATTTTCATAATCGCATATCTTCCATTTCCACTCTGTAATTTTCATGATTTTAATTATAATAATATTTAGTTTATTTCTATTTTATTTTTCTGACATGTAAATGAATGTCAATTTTTTTTCAAAATGAAAAATGTTTACATTAAAGATTGTTGCCATTGTAGAAAGCCTCTCGGCTTAACTATTATTTGGAAAGTTAGTTACAAAATTAAAATGTATGAAGTTTCTCCTTATATGACTGTGCCTCATTGTCTTTTTTTAAAGTTATTTTCTAAATTACTAACTATGATTTTTCTCCTTATACAAATGTGCCCTACCATCTTTTTTTATTGATTATTTATCAACAAATAAATGTCTAGAGCACTATATGAAATAGTCAAAATTATGTAACTCAACACAAGACACATTTGGGTTTTGACTGGATAAGATGGAAAAACCTCACATAGTCATATCCAAAAGTTACATCTTATGAAATTTCATGGATTGTGGAAGTTTATGCTTGTAATTATTTAACTTTGTTATTCACATTATCTTGGGTCGTAAGGAAATTTGTTGTTGTCAAGGGATTTTATAAAATCTAGGCACTGCATTTCTTACACAAAATATCATAGAATTGATCTCTTAAGGTATATTTGAATCAGATTTTACTTTATTTAGAGTTATGTTCGCTATAAATTGTGCACCCTAGTTTGTTGAATCCTAGTTAAACATACACTGTCCAAACAAATACTAAACTATATAAATGCATCAAGAGTAGGTCTCATCTAAAACAATCTAGAATTCATTTCTTTGGCAATGGAGAAAGATAACAAGACTTCCTAGAAGATCATTAAACTAAAAAATAAAATTCCTATAAGTATTAATATTTTGCATAGAAGTTTAAGGTGTATAACAGATCTTGGATTTTTCTATTAAGTAGAAATTTTGACAAACATATGTATTGTAGAAAAGACATAGAAAAAAAAAAAAGGGATTTTGTCACAATTTTTTTGTGGTGGATGGCTAGTGTAGCATTTGTGAGATAGTCACATGTAGATGGTAGGCAATGGTTAGATAGTGGGACCAAGCTATTGATGACTAATAAAGAATCATACAATTTTCATTTATTATGAAATCTATTGTTATTGTTAACCATTCTCCTTCTCATTATTTTAAGGTTTTAAGGGTCTTGGATAGGGTGATCCTTTGTCCCCTATTATTTTTACTATCATGGTTGAAACTTTTAGGAGGTTTTACAAAAATGGTAATATCTAGACATCTTAAAGGTCAAAAGCCTTTTTTTGCAAATCTAGTTTGTTCCCACAAGAAATTTTTGATCTAATGTGGTTATTTTGGGGAGATCTGGAGTTGGAGAAGCAAGAAATCTGCAGTGGGTCTTTGTGTTTTATGAGGAATTGTCAAGGTAGAAAGCTCATTGGGCCAAAAGTTCTCTAGACTGGGCAAAGGAGAATTGCAAATATTTTGAGTTTTATTCTTAGATCCCTTCCTTCAATTTACTTGGGACCCCCCTCTTTCCAATAAATCTCCAAATTATTGTTGGTTATCCTTAGTTGATAGGATTAACATAAATTTTGCTGGGCTTTTCTAAGATAAAAAAAGGAAAGTTTAGTTTTTGATGTCTTCCAATTAGAACCTATCAATTTATGTTCTTAGTCTATTCAAAATTCCTTCTAAATATGCTAAGTCTATTGAGAAACTTCAAGAATATTTAATGTGGTAGTTGTTGAGGAGAAAAAAATATAATTCCTCTTATTGATTAGGAATTAGTTTGTAAACCCAAGAAAATGGGAGGTTCCAGTCTAAGAAATATAATAAACCTTTAATAAGGATCTTCCAAATAAATAGATTTGGAGAATTTTAATGTGGGAGGAGGAATGGAACTCTATCTAGAAGAGTAAATAAATACATAATGTCAACTCAATGAAGGGATTCTCATAAATCTAAGACTTCCCTTTTCAGATCAATGTTGTTGAATAATATGGTAAAGGAAAGGGAGGTGTTTACTAAAAGTGTTTATTAGAAACTTGTCTTGAAAAGGAAAATAGAATTATTGGAGGATCTTTGGTTAGGCCATTAGCCCTTGTACAATAATCACAACCTTAATAAATTTGTGGATGTTTGTAAAAATTGATTTTTTATAATACTTTAGACTGTTAGAATGTTTGATAAAATTGCTTAGAAAACATCTTCTTAGTGGCTCTGTTAGTCCTTTTGCTAACTCTGCCTCTTTATCCTTCTCCTCTTTGGGCTTATTCTTAGGTGAAGAATCTTATTCCTAAATTTATATTTTTACATGGATTTTGCTTCAAAATATTCTACTAAATCTTCATGATCTTTGAAAAAGAGGATTGTGTTTCCCCAATAAATGTCATATTTTCCTTATTTATGTTGAGACCTTGTCACATATTTTTTTTCATTGATTTTTTCCAAAGAGGTTTATAATTGGGTTTTGTGGCTATGCAATTTGGATTGGGTCTTTCCTTCTTCCATTCTAAATTTATTTTTTTCAATTTAAGGCTCCACACAATAATCAAGCTCTGAAGATGATTTGGTCCTTAATATTTCTTCATTTGGCATCAAGAATTTAGAAAGAATGTAAAAATAGAGTTTTTAGAGTGATGTTTCTTCCTCTGAATTTGTTGTTTTGAAAAAATCTTTAGACCTATTATGGAGGATTTTAATAATGTTAAGGATTTGGCAACAATTAGGGATGGAATGACCCA
Organism: Cupressus sempervirens; assembly: GCA_028749045.1. Lineage (NCBI taxonomy): Eukaryota > Viridiplantae > Streptophyta > Pinopsida > Cupressales > Cupressaceae > Cupressus > Cupressus sempervirens. Next base: position 323,916,856 of record CM053788.1, read on the forward strand.
CTTAGATTATGAGTAGTAGGTGGTAGGATCTTGGAAGATTAACCTAGATATTTATTATGCTTTTAAATTAATTAAAAATTTGAAAGACAAAATGTTCTAAACTCTTCCTCCTCCAAGATCAGTTAAAGTAAACTTTGATTGGGACACTAAGGGAAACCCTAGTTTAGCTAGGTGGAGGGGAGAGGTTAGGGATGAAAATGGGATTTTACTTTCAAAATTGGATCTCCCCTTAGGTAGCTAGAAAAACCACCTCAATGAAGCCATAGTGGCCTATCAACTTAGATTGGAAATGACCAAATTTCTCAATTATAAAATAATAAGGCTAAAATGGGACAAAGAATAGTTTATTATTATTCATTTCAACCTCTAAATTAATTACTTTAACACTTTATTTAATCTCAAAGTAAAAATAAATATCATTTCTATAACATTTCTTCAAACACTTAATAATAGTGCTCTGCATTTTTTCAAATGCAACATCAAGACTCCTAAGGACCTCTTTTCTAGGTTCTCTACAAGTCTCAGATCTTGGGAGGATATGCGGGTCCATTTCTATCTTGCTCATCCAAATCGATAGACTTTTGATCTTCTACTCTGTCATTTCGAATCATTTAATTCACCAAGTGTGAATCCATTTTGTTTGACCTTGGTGGAAAGACTAGAAGTTGTATCCTATCAAACCCTTCACTAGTTACAAGACAAGCTTAGGATATCAATGGATTTCTTGTCATCTCCCTATGGTGGATACTCCCAACCAGTGTTGGCATCCACAATCTTCTCCTTATCACTGGAGGATGTGATTTGATATTTGGAGTGCGATCATTGAACCTAAGATTGCCCATTTTGCGTAGTGCCTATTATTTCAAGGGCTTCCCTTGGGCTGTGATTCAAGCATATTCATGTTCTGAATCCTCGATGTCCTTTTTGTGAGCATCCTAAATCATTTTTGCATAGTTTTTGGTTCTATAGGTGTGCTTAGAATTATTGGTCGAGATTTTGTTTACTTTCTAGAAGGATGTTGTTCTTTTCACTCATAATTTTATTGATATCAATGTTGCTATGTACACTAAAGCATGCCATTTTAATAATGTCATGTTGCATATTCAAGTCCAAGCCAACAAGGTGGTTTTGGAGGTGGACCTCCTTCAACAATTTCTTAATCACTGGGGTAATGCACCTTACACAGTCGCTAGAGTGCCTCCTGACTCTTCAACTGACCATACTCCATCCCAAGGGGGCCACTTGCATAGGTTGTGCTTGTAGGCTCCCTACCACCACTCTCCTAGTGGTGGTGATTATGGTTGGCAATGCCACTCGACTTCTCTGCCTTGTTGTAGCTTTGGCTAGTCCCTGGTTCCTATGGCTCCCGCTCTTGTTTCTCCTCTTGGCTCTAGTGGCTCCAAGTGGTCTTTCCCCCACCTGAATCTAACTATTTCTTTGTTGTACGAAGGGGTGACAATGAAAGAAAAAGTTGTTTGTGATGGTGTTGCTAATGGCTAGACTATTCCTAGTCTACCTGCAATCCCAGGGATGACTAGGTTTTTAATGACCATGATGAACCACCTCTCTCGGCTGGCACTACTCTGACAATCTAAGGGAGCTTCTTATATGTTTTTTTATGAATAGTTATTGATTCTAGCTTTGGCCGTGTGAACTCTTGTGGGGTGATCTTGTATCCCTGACCCCTTTTTTGTGAATTTGTAACTAGTATATTAATTTATTAATAGAAATGGACTATTCATCAAAAAATATTATTTTATGAAACATGAAATTATTTTAGAATCCTATTTATATAATACTTAATTTTTCAGTAAAACTCTCATGATTTTATCATGATACTCATTTACACACATGCATACATCATTTATAACATGTGCTAAACATCAAAAAAATTAATTTCTATTAAAAATATAATAATAAAATTTACTATGTGGTGTGTGAGTTTAGACAATCTTTTTTCCAATCATATCCTTACTAAGAAGCTAACCTCCTCTACCTTGACCAAACCCCCATCTTCAGTTCCTCGTTTGACATTGAAAACTCAAATTGACCATAGTAGGATAGTCCCATAATCCAAAATCAAATTGAAATGCTTACATTTCTAACATAATTATTCATTATTTGTATTCTTCTTTTCATTAATAATGTCAAAGCATAAATAATGACATTAATCCATTCCTAAACTTGATAATTCATAAAAGCATGATAATAACCACATGTCTAATAAGAAATTATATCAAATACACATGTCTAAATCATCTAACCGAATGTCTTGGGTTGACAAACATCCAACCAAGTCAAAGAAATCAAACAATGTCATTAAAAATATACTGAAAAATAGGAGTCTACACAATCATGCTATGACATCCCTGCCCTCTAAGAAGAGATACTAAATCAATGTCTTATGGATATACATTAAAAGTTCTCATACCACACAATAAAATAGAAAAAGTAAATTGAAATAACATAATATAAGGGTAAGTTTACCAAGACGGTGAATAAAAGGGGGTATAAGTGGACACCTTTTTTTCAAAATTAGGTAAGCCTGAACATGGATGAGGCATTTAAGGATCATCCACTCAAAATGACAAGATGTGTAAATTTTTTTTTTTAAATGAAGTACTATGAACATAGTTGCTAAGCTACTAATTTTTTAAAAAATAAGATTAGATGGGTCAAACCTTGCATGCACAAAAAACTATTATTATTTTTCTAGAAAATATAACATGGTTATTTTTGCACATGCGACACAAAAGACCTCTTTATATTTAATATTTTAGTAGGATGATAATTACCAGTCATATCTAGAAGTTATGTAATTTTTGTAATTTTTTAATGATTTTTTTAAGTGACCTCATCCTAAAATTTTGCTACCTATTTATGCACTAGGCATAACTTGCATCAAAATAAGAAAAATTGAAAATATTTTTAAAAATTATATATAATTAAGTGTAGAACAATAATATGCAATTTTTTTTGAATTTGGTTAAGTACATAAAATTTTATTTATTTTTATAAGTAGATGTATATGTCTGTGAGGACTATCAAGGCACTAGTAAAAATAATTAAATTTTACAATGCTTATGTTGTCCAAAAATAAAAATAAAAAATTGGTAATAAAGCTATAAGAAGACTTGTAAGGTTATGACAATAACTTTAGAGATAGCCACTTCACTATTTGCAAAACTGAAAAGGGCAAAAATGAGAATTAATCTTAGAAGATGGAAAATATCTAAAGGAAAAAATTTGGAGGAAAAACGAGCTCCCATGTTGTTGGGTGATTTCCCTAGGCTGTTACCAAGCCATTACATGATCACATTTAAACTTTTCAAATAACTCAATTGAATTCTTTAATCCTAAAGTACATTTTCTAGATTTTTAAAACTTGAATGTGTTATTATGATATACAAAATCTGATCAAGTTATGAATATTAGAGACTTAATACTACATTATATTTATGTACATATATTTATAAATAAATATCAATACATATATAATGCATATATTATTAAATATTTATATTGTATTAAGTATATATATATATATTTGTGTGTGTGTGTGTGAATCTCTCTCTCTCTCTCTCTCTCTCTCTCTCTCTCTCTCTCTCTCTCTCTCTCTCTCTCTCTCTCACACACACACACACACACACACACACACACACACACACACACCTAAACCCTCTCTCTATCTCTCTATGACTAACCCATAACATATATTTGACTAACATGTAACCTCTCCCTCTATCTCTCTCTATCTCTAACCCCTAATGCCTCTTTGTCTCTCTCTGTCTATAACTAACCCCTATCCCCTAACCTCTACATCTCCCTCTCTTTTCCCACCCCCTCTTTGGTTCCTAGTTTTACATAACCTAGTTGGGGTTCGTAGAACTAAATCCATTACTTCTAGATCTTCAGAACCTAGTCGAGTTCTGTAGAGCTAAATCCATTCCTTTTAGATATTGAGAACTTGATTAGGTTATGAGATAATGTGGATGTTGGATTTAGGTCTTCATAAGCTTATTGGATTATTGGAAAATCTTAATATATAAAGTTGCTAATGGCCTTAAAACTACCATTTTGTCTTCTTGAAGATCTCACTATTGTACCACATGCTTTTCTACAATAGGTCTACATTTTTGTCACATTTTCTTGGAAAAATTATTTTGTCTCTTTTTAGTAAAAATTTTCATGTTATTATATCATTTGAACTAGATCTTCTAACACAACCAGTGATTTGTCTTATTTTCCAATTTGTTGTTTTACTTCAATTTATTAAATAATGATGCAAACTTGTTTTCTTTTTTGTATTTGACTGTGTATTTTGATCAGGATATTATTTTAAGGAAAATCCACACTCTATAATGGGAAAGAACAAGAGAAGAGTGATTGGAAACAAGAGGTGACAAAGGAACAAAAAAGGGAGTGCATGAGGAGATTACACGAAGTTACATCATAAAATGCAGATAATGTAAGTGATGAAAATGTGACAATTCAAATTGAAATGATGAATGCACCTAATAACAAAAAATAAAAATTAAGAGCATATACCAATCGGTATTGATGTGACAAATGCACCTAATTCAACAAACCAAAATAGATAATTTCAAGGGACAACAAAACAACAAAACAGACAGAATAATTATCTTTATTTCATAAGGATAATTTAAAGTCCTAGTGAAATAGTGAAGACCTTCACATTAGGGTTCCAAACCATATATACCAAATCACTTTAAATGGGCTCTAAACCCATTCTATGCAAGTTTGGTGGTTCTTTGACCAAGTTTGACTAGGGGACTTATAGTTTTCTTACCCAAGCAAATGGCCTTACATTTGAACCTTATTACAACTAACTTTAACTCTTAATGTTTACAAAGGACCCAAAAAATAATGGGTGTTCCAAACACCCTTTTGGGACCTATATGTAGTGCCTGCCCCTAAGTCGCATTTCTGTTATCATTGCCAAACGCTTTTAGGCCAATTTATGTTTGATGATTAGTATTATTATTTTAGAGATTATCAGATGTTGTTTTACACTCAGTTTATTAAATGATGAGATTACTTGGTACTCTATATTTCATGCATGTATGATGATTATTCAATGTTTTCAATTATCGATGATGATTAGTTAGATGGTTTATTATTCCATGTGCTTCTTATGGATACTTACCCCATACTGCATGTGTATGGTGTGCGTGTTTGTTTTATTTATGTATGGTGTTTCTAACGTGGTTAAGGAAGGGATTCGTAGTCACCTGCTAGTCGGGATCTACACGATGCACCACTTCCGGCCATTGTCTGTTTAGCTTAGAATATTGTGTTTGTACATGCGTGGATTTTATGCAGGTTGCAGGTACCGGGTATCGACTTCCCTGAATTGCCAGGATGAGCATACCCTATCGCATTGTCTCAATGGTAAGAGAGGGGAGATAAACTCTTAAGTCCAATTCCTAAACCCTTTAGCCAATTGTCCTAATTGATAATTAGGACAAGTATCTGAGTTAAGTACCCTCCGAATGCATCAAATGATGTAATTTCAGGATTATAACCCTTTTTGTTTTGGTTTAATATGTGTTTTTCTATGTAGGGTTTTCATATGTTGCTTTATGAGTCCTTGGTGTATTTTTTTATTAATTAAGTCTAATTAAAAAGATTAATTAAAGATTTAATTTAATGGAGAATTAATATGATGTCTTTAATATTTAATTAATTGAGAAATTAATTAAATAAAATAATTAAATTTAGAGGTTAAAGTTCAAAGATAAATTTAGAACAAGATAATATTAATTTAATTTAATAATAATATATTTGGAGTTCATTTTTAAATAAATGCTAAATATTATTGTTATTTAAATTAATTAAATATGTTATCAATTAAGTTTCTAAAATTAATTTAAAAAGTTGAAAGATATAAAATTATTAAGAATTCTAGATCGCATGATCTAAGCATGAGTTTAAATATGAGAAATAAATTAAAAGATTAAATAATAGAAATTAATAATGTTATTTTAATTTCATGAAGTGCACATGAGATTAAAGTAATAAATTAATTTAAAATAGAAGTCAAGTGGAATATTAAATAAAGTTATTTAATAAATCAACTTATTGTGCATAAAAGATGAATGCAAATTAAAAGAAAAGATAATAAAGGTTAATTTGGAGTTAACTGAGTTGTGCAAAGAGTATTCTCGGGTGAATGCACAATTAGTGCCCTGATTTGAGGAGAAAATTGCTTATCACAACTTTGGGGGTTCATGTTTGGGGACACACGAATTTGGACGGGAATTTTTGGGGAGACTACTTTTGGAAGCGAATTTCAGAAGGCTGATACCAAGAAAGTTTTCCAGAAGAAGGTTATTGAGAGGAGCGAATTCTCTTACAGTTCCTGGAGATTGCATAATAGCATCAGGATCAGGTAGGGTCTTGTGTTATTGATTATCGATTTATTACGCAAATATCCTTTCTTGTCTTCTTCGTGTCTAGAGTTTGTAAATTTGATTTCTCTGTGATGAAAGTTTTAACCTTTCAATATTGTGAATTCATTAATTGTTCGTCAACAATTTCTGTATTCATGGAGACTGGAAGAGTTATTAGAACCCTTGTTTTCTAGATTAAGAAATCAAGATTAAAATGAGTAAGGGTTTTGAATGTAAAATTGAAAGTTCTAATTTATATATATATATATATATATATATATATATATATATATATATATATTCCTTGGAGGATATTGTCTTAATAAAAATTAAATATAAAATAAACATTATTTATTTTATATATATATTGTTTTAATAAAATTAAATAAATCTAATTTAAAATAAAATAAATTTATTTTATACATTTATTAAAAAATGAAATTAGAGATTTTTTTTATAAAAGAAAAATTTTTTTTAAAAAAAAATAATATATATTTTTGGGTGGGGTGGGGCCACCACTTCCCACGCCCCACACCCTTCCCCACGCTGCCGCAGCAGGTGGACGGCAAGCCAGCGGGCCTTAAAAAAATATTGTTTCTTTTAATAGTAATACAATTTCTTTTTTTAAAAATCATTTTTTTTTAAAAATCGTTTTAAATATAATTATTTTATTTAATATTATTATTAGTTAATTTAAAATTTATTAAATTTTAAATTATATTGAAATTTTATTATTTATTAATAATTTTATAAATAAATTAATTATTAATAAATATCATATGATTCTTTATGTATCATTAATTAATCTTATTTAGGTTTGACAATACTGAAACTGAAACCTTATTGTTTAAATCAACAATATTTTTCAAAAAAAACAAATCCAATCTATGAGACTTTGATGTTTTCTATATGTTGTCTATTATTTGTGATTTTTGGGGGTTGGCTTAGCTTTGACCAATCTTAGGTTGTTACCAGAGGTTCGGGGTTGTGAATGTGATGTCATGATGATTTGGTCTCGATCTTTCTTAACCCGACCATGGTAATGTGATGAAGTGCTCTATGACATGATTGTATTTACTGTTTGTTATTGCTTTCCAGTTTCCTTGTGTGAAACTGAGGTGTATGTATTTGAGATACCTAACTTAACCATTTTTTAGCCTTGATCAATTATATTTGATAACCATTTTTGAGTCTCAATCAGTTATACTTGGATTGCTTTTCGGTCGCTTGAGAGGACTGAAGTGTTTGTTATGTTCTTGATGATGTCATGTTTTGACTTGACCATTTTGGAGTCTTCGATCAGTATTGTAATTTACTATTGGGATACTTTCTGGTTGCTCATTGGAGAACCATTGGATTTTGTGATTTATCATTGATGCCTTCAGTTGTTGATAGAGAACTGTCGTGGTCATATGATTATTATTTGGTGCTTATCTGTTGCTCATGAAGAACTGATTTAGTTTTGTGGCTTATCTTTTATGATGTCTTTTCAGTTGCTTGTATAGGATTGAGGTGGTTTTAGTATGATTCTTTGATTTATGATTTCATGAGCGTAGGGGAGGTTATCTATGTGTAGAGTCGGGAAGTGGCTTGCAATGGGGATTGGGGCCCTAAGAGGCTGCCTGGAGTAACCCATTGTAACTTGATTTAATAAGTGAAAACATTTACACTAAATGGGAGAAAATGAACCTAACAAGATAATTTTATGTTCTCTCCCATGCCTTGAGTGCTAGTACAGACTAGGATGGGGTAGAGAGAACGCTTGGTTACGACCTTGCATTCCATAGTATGCCTCGTCAGTACGAGAGGATACTAGTGGTCGCAGGGATCAATAGGGACCCGGGATTCCTAAGGGATTGCTCGGGTAACTTCTACGTGACTTTTGCGATGACACTTTCCCGCTTGCATATTAGGTTTCCTACGTGTCTTTGTGGTGCCTCTGGGTCTAGATGTCTATCTATGTTGGAACCCTTGAGTTAGTATACTTTTAGGATTTCCAAACTTAGAGAGTACTTGTGTTTTGTGTTTTGATACCTTGTTTGGGACTTGAGACTATCTCCTCAGCGTGGTGGGAGTGGACCATTTAGGTTCCACGCGGTTAGGTGGTAGTGCTTTTACTCTTACCATTGAGATCCGTTTCGTGGTCACCGTGGCTGGAGTTTTCGTGATTGGCATTTACCTTCACTATGTTCTTGGATTATTATGATAGATGGTTAGATTTTATGATAGATGTTTTATCATTATGGATGTATGGATGTATCATGTATGGTGAATAGTTTCATATATTTTTACTGTACTTTGTATCATGGGGAGGATGTTGTATCTTTATCTTTACATATGTATATTCTTTTAAGTCTTTCATACCCTGTGACTTGTACAGTGGATGATTGAGCATTCCGAATTAATTTGCCAAGAGGCATTCAGATCAAATGTATATTATGGACATGGGACTTTCTGATTATTGTTTCATATGTATGTGATACTTGTTAGACTTAGAATTAATTAAATTTAAACGTGACTCTACGTCTTGGGATCTTTAAGAAATGTAACTTACAATGTATGTTTGTCGATGATTACATGTTATTGCTTCCGCTACTATGTGTTTGATGTGTATGTTATACTTTCTTACTTTAAAAAAAAAAAAAAAATGTTTAGCAAACTTAGTGAAACTTTAGGTTAATTCTTTTGGATCCCTTGGCGGGGCGTTACATCTGGTATCAGAGCCCGAGTTTTTACATTGGGAGCTCTGGGTATATTGGAACGCCACTAGTGTTAACTAGTTGAACTGAAACACGATGCAAACTATTAGTTACCTATTTTTCATATTTCAACACTTAGGATTCAAAACTGAAATCATACTTAAACTGAAATTATAGGTAAACTAAAAATTGAAACTATCTTGTTTGCAAAACATGTGTCTTTTATCTATGTGTTTCAGTAGTATGTTTCATGGTTATTTTAGCATCTTGTGTCTTGGATATTATTGTAGGATGGTATCTGGGACGAGATCTTCCGTTAGAGGCCGTAGTCTTGGCCGTGGCAGAGGCCGTGGACAAGGTAGAGGTATTAGTGTTCATGAGTCTATCCACGAGAGCCCCATTCAGGAAGAGAATAGGGAAGAGCATGTCAGTGAGCATCAGGAAGAGAACCATAGGGAGGAACATGCTGACTCAGAGGAGGTTGACATGAGGCAAATGATGTGAACCATCGTTGATCACCTAACTCCTGTTCATGATCAGGATAGAGCATACATATATGATAAATATAGAAGATTGAGGCATGCATTTGATTAGCTCATCAAAAGTGGTGGTAAAGTTCATTATGTATTGTCTTGTCATGTTATTTGGTTCATTTAGTTCGTTATACATTAACAATATTTTTTCAAACTAGAAACTTATTATTTTCCCTATTAATTTATTCTTGTACCTTCAAAATGTAGGGATTTGAATATATATGTCATCGAGTACCATTGGTTAAACATATTATATTTGATTTTTGATATATAGTTGTATATATAAGACTTTTGGTAATTATGTATCTCTGACTCATGATAACATTGATGTATTTATATAAAATTTGGTTGTATTAATGATATATAATGTATTTGTAGATGAGGTTATGTCTACACTCAAGATCCTATAATGATACATGTAAGACTCCAAATATTTGACTTGGTTGAAAAAAATGTGATATGGCCAAACATACAATTTCATGCATTACATTTCAATGGTATTTAATAGAAAAATGAAAGAGGTCAAATGAGATTTGTAAGTAAGTGACTTCCACTTTTTGTTAACATTCAATAAAAGAGAAATAGAGGCTTCCAAACATAACCATCAATATAGATTGAGTTGGATTAGAATAATCCAAGTAGGATGAAGGTATGTCAATACTAAATGTGAATTATATCAAGGAAGTGCACAAGCAAGTCCACTTTCATACAATATTAGTTAACTTTAGAATATGCAATGTGAACATAAATTGAACCAATTAATTTAATGAGATATATGCAATCAACCCAATTCAAATATGAAAAAAGGTCAATGCCAAGGGATAAAATAGGGTTGAATTTTGACCTTGAAATATGAAGGGGAAAGTGCTTTACTACTCTACAAATTATAGATCTGAAATTGTGGCTGAGATTATGACTACAAATCTATGATCGAGGTAGAAATCCATAAATCCTAAAAATCCCAGGCCTCCAGGTATAGGTCAACCAAAACAAAACCTACTAGTATAGTCACATAAATTTGGGCATGTTTTAGATTATAGTAAAAGCAGGTTTTGAAGGGACCCCGAAACCCTTTTACAAAAAGTAGAAAGATAAAGCAATAAAGTCCAACCAGGTAAAAGAAACCTTCAAAAAACTGAAGCATAGTATCAAAATCAGGTTTTATAGGGACCTAAAACCACAAAAAAAAGTCCAAGAACAAACAAACTAGGTTTTACAGGGACCTGGAACCACAAACAGTCACAATGAAAGAAACCAAAAACTAGGACCAGAGACCCCAACCAGCAACCAGAACAGACAGAAACTAAACCAGGGAACTCGACCTAGAACCACTATTGTAGCTCCAAGATCATTTTAGCAGCTTCCTTACCAATTGCAGCAGTCTCTTGAATGGTATTAGTAGCCAAAGTAGCAACAACTTTCATTGCACTCTTCCTCGAGCTCTGCCTTGTTCTTTTGCTTGGACCCTCAACCGAAGTGATATCTTCATTATCCCTTTTGCCTAGGCTTTCAGCGGCTGCACAAATACTCGAGGTGACCTATTCCATCTTAGTGCCACTCTCCTTGATTAGCATTCTGAGGTTCTGCTCATAGTTGTTAAGTTTATTAGGGATGTCTCCCATCTACCCTTCTAGTTGGCTAAGTTTGACATTGATAGTATCTAGATTATGTTGAAGACTTTCAACCTTTTTCTTCAAACCCATCATTTCATTGTAGATCCAGGAATCTACTTTGAGCATGGTGTCAGTTTTATCCTTCGCAGAATGCAGGAAGGAGAGCATGGTATCCCTCTGCAATGAGTCACTATCATCTTCAGTAGTCCCTTGTGGGGGGGAACGGGCATTGTCATTATTTTCCTCCATTTCCATTTGATCCTCCTTACGAACCCCGTCAGAGTCTTCTATGTGAGCAGAGTCCTTCTTTTTTTCTTCCTCTATCCCCTTGACAGGAGAAGCAGTCTTAGCCGTATGGTCCTCCTTACTCTTCTCTATAGGGTTCTCAATAGTATTATCTTCCTCTTTATCACCCCCACTAGAAATAGCCTGGTTACCCTCATTAATAGATTTACTCTTTTCAGAATTACCATCACTATTGGCTTCCTCTTTCCCTTTTTCATTATTACCTTTAGTCTCTGGGTACCCGTCCAGATTAGAGCTTAAATCCTCGACGTATGTATCTTCGTCAACCTCAAGGTTAATATTCTCATAGCTTTTTGATTTCTCGGTCTCAGACCCATCATCCTCATAATTTTGAGAAGCTAAGGGTTTCAAATTTAGGGCTTTATCTTTACCCTTAACAGAGTCACCCTTCTTACTCTTAATGGAGTCCTTCTTGTCCTTAGAGGGAGTGGAGGCAATGTGTTTATTTTTACAATACCTCTCGATAAGAAGAATCAACCCTTCATGTAAAATGGGTCTGGACTCCTTCTTCTTATGAGCTTCTAAACTATGAAGTAAAGAAAACCTTAGAAAGAAGGGGAAAGATATTCTATCTTTATGTCTGAAATGATTTAAAAAAACAAAGTGGCATTTATGAACTCTTTTACTTCTTCCATCAAGTATGAAATACTCATGGATACAGCAAAGAACATCCCTCCAGATCTCCTTTATTTGATGCACATCGAAGAAATCATCACTCTTTTCCAATTGCTTCTCCTCATCTTCCATTTTCAAAAAAATTTTGTAGGCTGCATTTGAAATACTGGTTTGCTTGGTGAATTTTATGCCCACTGTGGAGAGTCCTGTGATCTCTGCTATAAAATCCTCCGTGAGTTTCACAATAACACCATGGAGAGTAACTTTGTCATTGGACTAGTTCTTAAAGAAAGTCATAGTGATGTGTGGCTTAAAACCATTGAGTCACTCCGAATAACAGGTCACATTTCCTTTCTGCAAAATTTTCCATACATCTCACGAGCCTTCCAGGCATCACAATTCTTTGGTTCCTTCTTGCGCAGTTCGCCCCCCATCTGCTTGAGAGCGCACTCACACCAGAGTAACCAGATGCAGAGAGAGAAAGGGTTAAAATGAAAAAAAAAAAAATTGTCCCATCAAAAGAGCCTCCATTTTTTAGAGGTACGTGCGAAACCCACATCACATTCATTTGAGTGTACTTCCTTGGGGAAGAAAATTTGGCAATAATATGCTCACTCCACAAAATCATTAACTTTCTAATCTTTACAAATCTTTCCCACTTGCGCATGGATGGCTTCATAATGAATAATTGCTTTGAGATCAACTTCATTAGTTAATACATCAGTCCACCTCACCTTTTTCCCTGATAGGACAACGTAGTTGGCAATCCAATTAGCAACACCGTTGGCCTCTTGAAAGGTATGGAATATGACAACTTTTTCAAATTTTTGAATAAGGTATTTGATTTCCTTGATTGTGGCCTCTATCGACCATGAGATAACACTTTTATTATTTAGGATATTCACAATATTTAGAGAGTCACCTTCCAACCATAAATTCGGGCATCTCAAATCCACAGCAATTTTCATAGTATAAAGGGCAGTCGTTGCTTTAGTAATGTGACTATTAGTCCCGCCTATGGGGATTGCTATATCATCTTTAACATTTCCCCTATGATCTCTCAACACACCTCCACAACCCACACTTCCCAGGTTGCCCTTAGCAGCACCATCAAAGTTTCCTTTAATCCAACCATATGGGGGGGAGCTCCAAGTGATGGTCAATCTTGGGTTATATGTTTGAATTTTAGGATTTTTGGAATGCATTGGACTATCAACAGGAAAGGTTTTATCAGGGTTCTTCAGAGATCTGAAATTCTCCTTCAAAGCTCTAATAATATTCTGACCAAGCACTTATCTAGGAACCTCTCTATTTCTAAAAATTCTATTATTTCTTTCTGTCCAAATACCCCACCAGAGATGAGGAAGATTAATTTTCCATAGGAATTGAACATCAGGATTCTTAGAAGGGCATTGCCAGCTTTTAAAAGAAGATTCCACATTGTTATGATGAACCCAGGTCAAATTCCAATACATAAGGATCTCAGTCCAGACTTGCTAGGAATAAGAGCAGTTCAAAAATAGGTAGTCTCTATCTTCAATTCCATTCTTGCATAAAATAAACCTATTCACCAAATTTATACCTCTTTTCTGCAAATTATCAAGGGTTGGAATTTTATTTTGAAGCAGGACCCAAAAGAAGATGTTAATTTTGGGAATGAAACCCTTAGTCCAAGCCTGCGCCCAAAAGGGAAGATTTTCCTTCTCCTTAGAAACAAAGAAAGAAGAAACTTTGAATTGTCCAGTAGGATCAACATATCAAATAATCTCATCCTCAAAAGAAGGATGGAGAGAAACTGCATTGAGAGAAACTTGGATGTGATTGAAGCATTGATCAATGTCCTTCAAGTTCACCCAAGAGTCATTCTTCCAGTAATGACTAACAAAAGTGCCATATCTCTGCTTGCATAAGTCAACATGTGTCATATCTTAAACATCTTCAATTAGGGGATGATCCTTAAGCTAGACATCTTCCCAAAATCTCACCCTAATCCCATTAACAATTTTCCAAGAGCACCCTTCTCCAAGAATTTTCTTTGTTCCCTACATAGCTCCCCAAATGGAGGAAGGATGAGCAACATCAGAAGAAGAGAAGAAATTAGGAAGAGAAACAGAATTAAGAAGGTACTTGTGTTTCCAAATGGTACTCCACTCTTTGTTTTCATTAAAGACATGCCATCCTTGTTTAGCTAGAAGAGCTTTATTCATGCTTCTGATCTTTCGAATGCCTAATCCACCTTCCTTGACCGATTTACAAACATGGTCCCAAGCAATTAAAGGCATTCTCTTGTTTTCCTCTGCACCAGTCCATAAAAAATTCCTTTGAATTTTGTCAATAGCCTTAGCAAATTTAGTGGGGATTTTAAAAGACTTAAAGCATAAGTAGGTATACTTTGGAGAGAAGCTTTAAGAAGAGTTAATTTTCTAGCCTGGCTTAAAAGGTTCCCTTTTCAACCAACCAAATTCTTACTGAATTTGTTAATAAGGTCTTCCCAAAAGGAATCCGGAGCCTTCAAGCCTAAAGGAAGACCCAGATAGGAAGAAGGTAAAGACCCTATAGAACAACCAAGGATTTTGGCAATTTTATGTTGTCTAAGAATAGGGGTATTGAGAAAAAATACAACACTTTTATTCTAGTTAACTAGTTGGCTTGAGGCAGAAGAATAAAGATTAATTGCTTGCTTCAAATTTTTGGCTTCCCTATCTTCAGATTTCCCCAAAAAGATGGTATCATAAACAAATTGGCCATGAGAACATATAAGAGGATAGGAAGAGGGTTGTAATCCCTTAATAACTCCTTTGTGCACCAGATCCCCAATGTACCTCCCCAAACAATAAGCCATAATAACAAAGAGGATGGGAGATAAAGGGTCCCCTTATCTCAATCCCTGAGAGGGATTAAAAAAATGAGAAGAACTACCATTAACCAGAACAAAAATAGAAGAAGTAGAGATCAACTGATGAATTAGTCCAACAACCTTGTTGTCAAAGCCAAAGGTAAGAAAAATGTTTGAGAGAAAAGACCAATCAACTCTATCATAAGCCTTAGCAACATCCACTTTCATTACAAAACCTTGATTGTTAGAACAAGATAAGGAATGAATATTCTCATGAGTAGAAATCACAAAATTGAGGATTTTTCTACCTGGATTGAAGCCATTTTGTTGGTCAGCAATGATCAAAGGGGTCACCAGAAGCAATCTAGAAGTAAGCACTTTGGATATAATTTTATAGAAAGAATTACAAAGGCTGATCGGCCTGAATTGATCATGTGAATTAGCTCCAATTTTCTGAGGAATTAGGCAAAAGAAGGTGGAATTGACTTCCTTAAGAATTTTTTTTGCCCCAAAGAATTCCTTTAGCGCATCAAAAACATCTTTTCCAAAAAGTTTCCAAAGTTTCTGAAAGAAAAACATGGGAAAGCCATCAGGACCAGGGGCTTTTTCTCCTCCTAAAGAGCTAACAACTTTGAAAATTTCATCATTCTTAGGAATTGAGCTT
The DNA here is from genome assembly GCA_028749045.1 of Cupressus sempervirens. Taxonomy (NCBI): domain Eukaryota; kingdom Viridiplantae; phylum Streptophyta; class Pinopsida; order Cupressales; family Cupressaceae; genus Cupressus; species Cupressus sempervirens. The sequence goes on from CM053788.1 coordinate 323,932,535, forward strand.
AACAATTTGTTCTGATCCTTTGAAACCAGAGTGGGGATCACTCTAAGGAATTCTACCTGGTGTTCCATATTGATGTTGGGGTCCGCTGTCATAAGACCAGAGAAAAAAGTCACCATCTCATCCATGATGTCCTTATCCTCCTCAATCTTCAAATCTCCCTTAGTAAGATGTGAAATATGAGATTTGTCTCTATGCTTCAGAGTGGATAGATGGAAAAATTTGGTATTTTTATCTCCTTCATTTAGCCATATCAATCTTGATCTTTGCCTCCAATAGATCTCTTCTTTAGTAATGATGTCATGGTATTGAGTCAGCTTTTCATTTTCTTCTAAAAGAAGGTCTGGGGAATATCCCTCCTTCTGAATCATATCCTAGATTTTTTGGATATCCTCTTTCAATACAAATTTATCCTAAAAAATGTTTCCAAAGCATCTTTTGTTCCAAATTTTGACTTTCTTTTTGACATTTTTAAGTTTAGAAGTCACTCTGAAGAGAGTAGTACCATCAATTTTGACATTCCACCATTCTTCCATTTTTCTTTCAAACTGAGGGTGTTGCATCCCCATCTTCTCAAATCTAAAAGGAAAATTCATCTTAGGACTAATCTTATTAGCAGTGAAAATAAGAGGGAAGTGATCAGAACCAATTTTCTGGTGGGCTTCCAACTTGCAGATGAAATATAAATTTGGGCATGTTCCTGGCCACTATTAGGAAATTAAGCTAGGTTCTCCTTAAAGCTCTTAGCAAATAGCTTTTTGGCGTGATATCACAATTATGATATCATGCTCCTACACACAATAAAAATAAGTTTTATTTTTTTAGTTGAGGTATTGCCTTGTTTAAGTCTTTGATTGAGGAATCAACCTTGAAATTAAGACAAAAAAATAACAAAGGAAAATTTAGCATGTAGTACAAGAAAGAATATATCAATGAAAAATACAATTACCTTTGTAGATCCAATTAATTTTTTAATGTGATTTCTCTTCTATAATAGGAGGTTCCTTTACATGCACCACTACACAAGTGTAGAGGAGAGTAAGGGTGACTAGTAATATACCTCTTCATGCACTGCAAGTATGAAAATGTAATGGCCTCGTGACTAAAAGAAACCAAAAAGGAACCATAGAAGTCAAAACCTCATGAATGAAAATTTTTGTGATATACCTTGATGAAGGGTGTGTTGAAAGTTGGATAATGAAGATATGTAATTATTGTCATTTATGGCAAAACGTGATGCACATGCTTGTAGAAAACCTCAAAAATAAAGATATTTAGTTTTTGGTACTCAGAAAATTGTCTAAGTATGAAGTTGGTTTATAACAGTGTATTTTTTTGTATGTAACTTGTTACTAACATCATATTATGATTATCAAAGGTATATGGAGATAGTATACATGTTGATTATGACATGTATAACCTTGAAAATCAATATAGACTATATAGAAAAGAGATACTCATGTTTTACCAGTGAAACAGAACTACAAAATTAAAGGTAAAGGAATCATTTTGTTTACAAAATAATTACTTTACCAATTAGGGCATACATCCTAGATGTTTACTCTAAGTTGGAAAAGTATATTATGGTCTTAGCCAACCTAGCAAAAATTTGTGAAAAGGAATGGTATTTATGCAAGTTCAAGTGTGTCAGAGTTGTGTTGTGTTGAGCAACTGTATTGTAATAAATGATGTGCTAACTTTTGTGAAGCAATATATGCAAAGTTGACTTTGTGATCCAACATCTAGTTGAGGTCAAAATTTAGTCAAGAAAGAAGTTATATCACCTATATATAAGAGGACTAATTAATTTTTTGGGCAATGTGCTCTTCTTGTAATTGGAAGTGCATGTTTGGGTAGTGGGCTCATCTTGCATCTACTATACTACAACTTCTAATAGGGTTGGAATCTTCTAATAGGGTTTCAAAGTCTCCTAATAGGGATTCTCTATACTAAATTTTCTCATTGACTCCTAATAGGATCCATCCTCTAACAAGGAACATATATATCAATATATTATCTAGTGGGTATCTTCTCCACTGGGGTTTTCCCTTGGTTAGGGTTTCCCTAGTTAACAAAATATGGTGTTATGAGTTATCTTTATGCATGGTTATTGTTACTATTCAACATTACTTGTTTACTTTCTTATGTATGGTTCAAAGTAAAAAATAATGTTCAGTTAGAAAGTAAAGTTTGTAAATTACTAACTCACCCCCCCCCCCCCCCCAAATTAATTCCTATTTCTAACAATTGGCATCAGAGCATAATTACTCAAAAGAGGCTTAACAACATGAAAGAGATAAGATGAAGGATAGATATGAAGACTCCAAAGTATATATATTGGAAAATTGAAGGAGAAGATGATTATTCAAAACTGAAGATAGAGTACAAGATCTTAAAGCATGAATTGAAGATTACAACCTAAAGTTGACTTTGAAGAATGATCCTAGCAAAGTTGAATCTGATTTGAAGATTGAAAATATAGATCTTAGAGAAAGTCTTGAAAAGAAGACATATGAATTTGAATCATTCAAAGAAGATCATGAAGAACTTCATAAGTACAACACTATTGTGAAAGGTGAACTATATCGGTGCAAGTAACAACTTGAAAAGCTTTATTCTAGTAGAGAAAATCTCAATCATTCAATACAGAGACCTACCCATGATAAGACTGGTCTTGGTTATTTATTTGACATGTCTACAAAGAAACCTAAAAATAGATCAGATCTAAAAGAGAAAGATAAATCTAATGATAAGATTGATTCTAGTCAATTTTTTGATAAACCAAAAAAGTTGAACAAGACAAGGAAATTGTGAAATTGGATGAACCTAAGCAAGTGGAATCTCCTAAGGAAACCAAGTATGAATTTAGAGGTAAGTGTTTTTCATGTAATGAAATAGGTCATATGAAAAGAAATTGCACAAATAAGTCATTTAATCATGTTACAAAATTTTATTGTCATAATTTTCATGGTATGGGTCATAAAGCAATTGATTATAGGAAACCTAAATATGATAATGATAGAATCAATAGTAGAATGTCTAAAAATACTAGCCCTGCAGATAGAAGAAGATCTAATGAAAGGACATCAAGAGAAAGAAGACCTTATGAAGAAAGAAGGTAGATTGTGTGTTATGAAACATAGCCTAGAATTGTCATGCACCTATTGATCAAAAAAATCTGAGAAGAAGAACTCCAGTGTGTCACTTATGCAATAACTTCAGACATACAATGAAGTATGGTAGAATGGACAGAAACTTTAGAGATAGAAAGAACAATGGAAGAAACTTTGAAGATATAAGGAACAATGGAAGAAACATCAGAAATGATAGAAGGAACCATGAAAGGAACTCCAAAACTAAGAAAGAGAATGAGAAGCAAAGAAATGTAGTTAGTGAACTTTGAGAAGAACTCAATGAAGCATTCGTAAAAGGATTAGACATCTTAGAAGAAAAGTTAGAAGATGGTGAGATAGGAAGATCAAAGTTAGTAATCGAGTTTGATTCAACCAAGTTAAATTAAGCTTGTTCACAACACCAAAATTTGAAACTTCATTTATAGATCGAACTATGGGTAGTGAAGTTCAAAAAAGATGTATCGAGATAATTTTAGATGGTATCTAAGCTCACTTGCAATTTGGAGCTTATCAAACCTAGTTACGAAGGAATTAAGAGTTAATGTTATTACAAAGAAAGTTAATTCTATAGTAGAAGATGAAAAATATGTTTTTACGAAGAATTTCATGGAGAAAATATTCTTGTAGTAGTGTCATGATGTAAGGAAGCTATGCTAAACCTCAAGTAGCATTTGAAGATTGAACAAAAAATTTGAGTAGATATTTGATTTCAAAATGTAATTGATAGCTTTTTCATGTTTACAAAGTATGCAATTAATGTAAGTTCAAATTGAATGAATAAAATAGAGTACAAACTTGATTAAAACTTCATTATGATCACATTAGAAGCATACAACACTTAGAAGTGACTTGACAAGGCAATTTTGAACTAAACCCTATTTTCAGAAAGAGATATTTTATCGTTTCTCTACATAATTTCTTTGATAAAGTTTATATTTGATAGAATCATGGATATGTCAGTAGTTCATAATGTTGAGAATGAGGAGAGACTAAAATTGTTGAAGGTTGTTTCCATGAAACCCATAGAAGAAAAGCCTAATTTAGCATTATCCATTACTCTGAACAATGTAGTGTATTTGGAAGATGTAGGAAGTTATCTTAATAGCAAGTTGGAGACTATTGGAAGTTATCTTATATGAAAAAAGATATGGAAATTTTCTTTAACCATTATATGATTGTAAAGCCCAGTTTTGAACATTTGAAAGAACTGGACCTTTTCAAAAACCACTTCTATCAAGAATTGGACACTGAAGAATGGACATAGATTATACTAAGTAGAATTTATGATGGAAAATTGTGGATGGAAGACAATGTAGTTGACATTTCAGCCAACCTTATTCATGAGGTAATTGGTCTTAGAAAACAAGGTAGTGTACCTATAGGTGAGAAACTTGTTAAGAAGAAGGTTGAGAGCTACACAAAAGTAGTTTATAATGGGAAGGCCATGGTGATCAACAACATTAAACAAGATGATGTAAGATTTCTAAGTAGAATCATTGCCTATTCTATTTGTGCAAGTTCCAAGATTGATGAATTGTTAGAAGGATTCATCTATGCAGCCCATAAGATTTTTTTTGAGAAGGAACATGTCAACCTAAGTGAAATTTTGAGAATGCAACTTCTTGGAAACCTAGAGAAAATCAAGAGGACCAAGAATGGCATGTTGTGATTTTAGTCATTGATCAATCATATAATCTTTCATGTACTTAAGAGATTTTCATACTTATTAGTTACAAATATTATGAGCAGTGAGAGATGTATCATGGAGAACATTACAGATGCATGTAGAAGATATACAGTAGATAAAATCTTGGATAGCAGAAATTTGATCATGAAAATATTTTAGAATGGGATGAGGCAAAGATTTAGAATTGCTCCTGTAATTGTAGAAAGATTCAAAAATATATACATATTATGGTTGATATAGATTTAACTCATATTCAAGCAATAAAACCTTGAGAAACATTTTTGGATCCCTTAGGTTATGAGTTAAGTGGTGATGTAGTAATTGGATATATTGATCTATTGTTGAACTCTGAGAAGGACCAAGTTGAGTATGGATTTTGGAGTTATGAAGAAATTACCCAATCAGCCCATCAAGCATCCTTAGAGAAAACATCTCACAAGAAGATTGAGACAATAATGAAGAAAGCTCTAACTAAGGCCGGTATGATAGAAAGTGAGTCACAAGCAATTAGGCGGACCATGAAACAAGGAATAATGTATGTGAAACCATTATCAATGTCTATTGCATAAACATATTTAGAATAGAGCATTCCATATGTTGTACTATTGACTAAACAGCCAAGTGAGCTAAAGAGAAAATTAGAAAGATTAGTGGAAGCTATGACTAGCAAGACTAAAAGAATCAAGAAACAAGCTACTGGACCAAGAAAAAAGAAAAAAGAAATTGTTGACAATTGTAGAATTCAATGAAGAAAGAACAACAACAAGAAGCAAAACAAGAAGAGAAAGTAACTATTTCTAAACAAACAACAAGAAAAGCAAGGCAACCTTGGAAGTTAAAGATTGAGAAGATCAACTTAGCCATTGCAAATGAAGGGAACTTTGTTCAAATGAACAAATTTTATGATCTATTTAATGATATTGAGAAAGATTAGATTGATATCTCTACTTTGAGATATATAATTGCTAATAATTTGAAACTTAAGGATGTTGAAGACATAGTAAATTTGAAAGTTTATAAAAAACTTATAGAGAAGAAAGCACTATCTTGGGAAGAGGATATAAGACTTCATAAGTCTATGATAAGGACCATATGCAAGACATGATGATGAGGAATAAGTCAAGAAATTGTTGAACAATCCGGCACCTTACTTGAGAAACAAGGTGAGACCATTTCTATTTATGGTGGGTGAAAAGGATAAAATAAGAAGTGAAATAGCTACAACTATTAGTCAGATGATGATAGAATCAAAGGTAACACCTTCACCTATACCTAAAAATTTGGAAGTGTCAGTAAGTGGTGACACTATGAAAATTGACAAGGACCAATGTCACTATTAACATTGATGACACTAACCCTTTTGAGAGTTTCAAACAACTTAAATCAAAGGCCAAGGTTATTCAAGATCAATTAAAACAAATTGAAGAGGAAAAAATGCTATTAGAGACAGAAAAGAGAAAAATCAAAGAAGCCAAGTAGAAATTGCTTGAAGAAGAAATGAAAAGAAGAGTTGAGGAAGAAAGGAAAAGGAAAATAGAGGAAGAAAAGAAGAAGAGAATATAGGAGGAAGAAAAGAAATAGAAAGAAAGAAAAGAAAAGGAAGAGAAAGAGAAAAAAGAGAGAAGAGTTAAAAAGGTAGCAGAGAAGAAGCAAAGGGAAGATGAATCTAAACCATCTAGTTCATCTACTCCACTTTTTCTTGCTAGCCTAACCAGTAATGATGATGATCAAACTGACTTGATTTCATCTTTGAAAAAACTTATTGAGAAGAATAGGAAAGTAAAGAGCCTACAAAGAACCTTAATGGAGATAACTAACAAATTACACAGTACTCTAGCAGTCAAGCATATAGAGGAATATCCTAAATAGATGACACAAGCAGTGTTAAAATATTTTGATGAGGAATTTACAAATTTTTTGAATGTTGTAGAGTCAAAGGCCCAGATTTCACATGATGCTAATTTATTTAGCACCATTTGTCAAAATATCAAGAATGATTTGCTAAGTCTTGATACTTCTATTAATGAACTTCAAAAATGTCAACAAGATGGAAAGGTATTTTACATTAAGTGTACCTTATCTCATAAGTTGACCAAGGATTTTGAAAATTAGATTGAAGGAAAGATGAGTGAGCTAGAAGCTCTATCAAATCAGATACAACAACCTTCCAACAAAATTGATGACTTTGAAGAACAAGTGGCTAGTGTTCATAGTGATATCAGGAAACTAGAACTTAAGAAAGAATAAATTTTGAAGAGATTATTGAAATTGAGAGAGTCTATGGCTCTAAAGATATCTACTATTGAGAGATAGTTGGAGGAGTGTGTCAAAGCCAAGGACACCTATTCAAACTTCTTATACTCTAATCTCAATGCAATTGAGATTACATCATATGCCCTATGTGCAATTCTCAACTCTACTTAAATAGCCAAGGATACATGGATAAAAGGTTTAAGTAGTCTCAAGGAAAGTTTAGATGATTGCATAAAGATGTTATCAGCTTAAGGTAGATGATTATAGTTTTTGATAACAAATGAACAGGTTTTGACATTCTGACCTTTGTCATTGATGTCAAAGAGGAAGAAGATGCATAAAAAAAGTGTAAATAAGGTAAGCTATGAAATCATATTGAATGGGGGAGTGTATGTAAGATGGGTAAGTTGTAAAAGATGATTAAAGTATTGATACTTTAATATTTTGACAAGTTTTTGATACTTAACCAATTTTCCCTATTTTGTTGCCATCAATGCCAAAGGGGGAGATTACTGAAAATTGGCTAATGAATATATGCAATTATTGTCATTTATGGAAACATGTGACATACATTCTTGTAGAAAACCTCAGAAATAAAGATACTTAGCTTTTGGTACTCAGAAAATTGTCTAAGTATGAAATTGGTTTACAATAGTGTATTGTTTTGTATGTAACTTGTTACTAACATCATATTATTATTAGTGAAGTTAGATGGAGATAGTATACATTTTGATGATGTGTATAACCTCAAAAATTAGTACAGACTACATGGAAAAGAGATATTCACATTTTACTAGTGAAACATAACTGTAGAACTAAAGGTAAATGAATTATTTTGTTTACAAAATAATTACTTGACCAATTAGGGCCAACATCCTAGATCTTTACTCTAAGTTGGAAAAGTATATTATGGTCTTAGTTGACTTAGCAGAAATTTATGAAAAGGCATGGTGTTTATGCAAAGGACATCTCAAGTGTGTAAGAGTTGTGTTGTGTTGAGCAATTGTATTGTGATAAATGATGTACAAACTTTTGTGAAGTGATATATGCGAAGTTGATTTGTGATTTGAGATCTAGTTAAGTTCAGAGATTAGTCAAGAAAGAAGTTATAACACCTATATAGGACTAATTACTTATTTGAGTAGTGAGCTCTTCTTGTGATTGGAAGTGCATGTTTGTGAAGTGGACTCATATTGCATCTATTGGCATTAAGTTATTATTGCCATTAGTGACAACACTTATCTGTATCAGTATAGCTACTGAGCTCATCACTCAGTCTACAATGTATACTGAGCATTTAGTGGTTACCTTGTACATTAATCAATTAAGCAATTTACACCGAGCTTCATAGTTCACACCAAGCATTATAGTGTTAACCAAGTTGAGTATAGCTACCAAGTGAATGTGCAATCTAGTAGTGCCTACTAAGTGATGAAAGCACAGTGCCTATCGAGTGATGAAAGCACAGTGCCTACTGAGTGATGAAAGCACAGTGCCTACCGAGTGATGAAAGCATAGTGCCTACTGAGTGATGAAAGCACAGTGTCTACCGAGTGATGAAAGCACAGTGCCTACTGAGTGATGAAAGCAAAAATTTTATCAAGTGAGAGCAAGGTAAATGAAAGGTTCAGAGTTTACCGAGTGAAAGCATGGTAAACGAAGGATTCAGTTTCTACCGAGTGATACTATATCCACCGAGTCTCCAATGGTTACCGAGTTTAGAACTACGTTAGGTGATTAGTATGGACCAAACCTTCACTTCTACCAAGTGCATGATGATGCCGAGTAATATAGTGGATGCTGAGTATCAGAAGGTCACCGAGTTAGTTCAGTGAACCTGAGTTATTTACTATTTAGCCGACTCAGTAATATTTTGTTCACTTGTGTTTTTAGCCGACCTTGCAATTATAATGATTGGAATGGTATATATATGTAATGTATTATATCATTTGGTAGATGTGTGTGAAGTGAAGGATATCAAGAGAGACATGTAATGTTTTGAGAAGTGTAAATGTGAATCAGCAAAAGAGAAAAGTATTGAGCAAGGTCTACAAGGAGCAATAAAGATTTATCAGTCACAAGAGGTGATATGCTTTAAGGATCTAATCAAAAAATCAAGTTTGTAAGTAGATCCATTGTTTCATCCTACGGGTGAATCAATTTTGTAAATCCTTTAATAGGGTAGACTTAACAGTCTTTGTATAAATCTCCTAACATAGTGCATACTTTAGTGTATGTTTGCAAATCCTCTAACAAGGTGGAACTAGCAATCCTTTCTGCTCCTAACAGGGCAGATCACCAGAAGTGGTCAATGTAAGCCTTAACAGGCCAACTTCATACTGCAGTAACGAAGTTTTGTGGGTATTATCCCCACCCCAATTTTAATTTCTATTTAGAAGGTTTCTGGGTCACCAAATCACTGTGTACATGTGTTATGAATGTTTGATCTCTCATTTATGTAGTAGATTAGATGAATGAATGGTGAATAGTATATATGGTTAAAATGCTAAAAATGTTTTAAAGTTTTGAAGTTACTGATTCACCCCTCCCCTCTCAGTAACCTATTATATCTTGAATATTTCCAACAATTGGTATTAGAGCATTTTGGTTCTCAAGACAAAGCTTGATAGCTTGAGCAAAGATCAAGGACAATGGAAATATTCAGACTTGACAAAGCTATTGAAAATGAAAAGCTAGATTTGGAAATGGCCTTGACTCAACTCAAAGAAGTAAAGGAGCATCTTTCTCAATCCCTAAAAAGAAGGAAGGAACTTGCAAGACAAATGAATGATCATCAATATGTTGAAGAAAATATTGAAGACATTTTACCATCAAGCAATTCAAATGAAGTTAATGAGGCTATCAAGGAACTCCTAGCAAAAAATGGTTCCCTTCAGGATAAAGTAAGAAAGCTTAAAAGAGAACAAGAAATTCAATCAATCAGGCTATGTGAAGTTTTGGAACAAAGAGACAATGCAAATGAAGACTTAGAGGTAAGAAATAGTCAATCCCTTTAGCATAAAGATCTTGTAAATCAACTATCTAATGCAAATGAAGAAATTATGAATCTAAGATCTGAAAATGAAAACATGAGGAATGATCTGATCACTAAAAGACAAATCAATGAAAGCTTAAAAAGTGACTTGAGATCTAAGAGACAAATCAATGTAAGTTTTGAAAATGGCTTGATCACTAAAAAGAAAATCAATGAGAGAATGATGAAATCTCAAGTAGATATGACTCAATTAAATCAGAAAAGTGACCAGAATCTTCATAGACAAAAAGGAAAAGATGGACTTGGTTACAAGGAAGAAGGTGAAACCTCCAAACAATGTTCCCAAAGAAATCAAAGACCTACTTGCAATCACTATGGTAAGATAGGTCACACATCAAACAAGTGTTGGAGCAATGGAAAAGGTAAATTCAATGGTAAATGCTACAATTGCAGTCAACATGGTCATAAAGCTAATGAATGCAAGGAAAAACCAAGATTTGAAGGCAATTGTCACAAGTGCAAGAAGCATGGTCACAAGGCATTCCAATGTAGATCTAAATCATTCAATCTAGCTGAACAACTTGTTAAAGAAATCTTTGGATGGGATTACAATACCTGGTGTAGATGTCATTATTGTGGAGAATATGGAGACATTGGTAAAGACTACTCAAGGCATCACTTGAGGAAAATAGACACAACAGTAAGATGTTATACATGCACTAAACTCAGTCATATAGCTAAAAATTGCATGAATATAGGAAGAGTTGAAGATGAAAAAAAAGCTAAAGCTGAAAACATTCAAAAGCAAATGAGGCAACAATAGATTCCAAATTCTACCGAGCAAAATAATTCAAGTGATGGCTATGTCACTCAAGAAGTGAGTGGCTCCATCATTTTCAATTAGATTCATAAAAGATCAGGAACTGTATTATCAAGCTATATCCAGAGCAGTTTTGAATGCAAGAAAGTAAAATGATCAAATCAGTATTTTAGATACACAAAGATCAAAGAAAGCATATCTTTCGTCAAGTTGCATCTACCGAGGAAAGTCAGTTATAGACCTTACTGAGCTAGGTTGGGAGCAACTAAAAGTTTTGTTCGATCACCGTGTTACAAGCTTCTACCGAGAAATGAAGGACAACCTAGCAAACACTATGTCATCTTAGCTACCTTCATACCAAGCATTTATGGAAAATTTTTGTCAAAAGAGTAGAATTTGATTTCATTCTTCATTGCAATTTTTAGAGCTAAGAAATTCCAAGTGACTCCAAGCGATTTCAAGAGATTTTAAAGCGGGAAAATTGTTCAAAATTTTTCTTACACTTACCGAGTAGCAATGGCATCTAGGAGTAGCAGTGGCACCAAGGAAAAAAGAGGTTCAACAATGTTGGTAAAGGGTATAGAATGGAAAGTGCCCAACTTCAAAATTGCCTAGGCCATTGCAAAAACACTTGACTCGAATGGAGCTCAATCGCAAATTCCACCTAAGGTACTTCTTATCAATGATATTTGTACTCATTTCAAATGTTCTATTCAAGAAATCGGAAACCTAGAGGTGGACAATGCCCTAGGTGAAATGAGTGTAGATGGCTCTCTGAAACCCAAATATAAGCATCTTGAAACCAAAGGTCTGACTCATATCTCACATATGCCTAGAAGCCTCTAAAATAAATGGATTAGGTATATTTTGAGTCAAGTGCACAATGGGAAACTATGGTTAGAGAAGCCAGTATTAATTACAAAGAAGATGATTAATAAAATCATAGGTCTCCCTCTACTCAGCAAGGCAAAAACCACCAAAACCCTAGGTCGAGAGGAGTTATAGAGGCAAACCCTAGCCGAGTGGGATGGTAGAGGTTTGAAGGTAAACACTATATCAGATATCGAACTAAGATTTGGCATTCATGTCATTACCTACAAAATCTATAGCTCTAGTCGACCAAACAGTGTACCTTGTGAAGCTGTGGATTTGGCTTTTAAAATTGTAAAGAAAAACCTTGAATTTGATCTGTCAGTATTACTGTTGAAACAATTGAATAAAAATATGGATAGTATAAGGACTTAAAAGAATAATACTTGTAAATTTGGCTCTCTATTAATCTGTCTATTTTTCTATGTTCAAAAATTATTTCCATCAAAGAGAATAGTTGTATGGAGAAAAGACATTCCCATTCTTTATCAGATTAATGAATTTGTAGCAGAAATGGGTGAAAAATTTGATAGCATTATGGACAATTATTTTGAAGATTTCAAGGAGAGAATGAATAACAGATTCCAAATTCCACCAAAATTAGTTGAAGACTACAGAGATGATGTATGCTTTATGGTTGATTGTGATAAGGTATACATTCAGGCAGTCAGACCCCAAGCTGCATGGGTAAGACCTCTTCCTTATGAGGTAAATATTGATGAGGCCAAGGATATCATTAAAGCACTGGTGAATGAGCCAGTAGACCCAAAGCAACCAATCTTTGGAACATATGATGAGGCAAAGGCCATAATTGAGCTTGAAATCAAGCTACCCTAGGCCATAAGCAAAGGCAAGAGGAAGATAGCAAAATTAAAAATTGCTACTGGTCCTCTTATGCTTACCGAGGGAAAAGGTGAGGATGGAGAAGGTGATGAAGAAGAAGAAGGAGAAGAAGAAAAAGAAGAACATGAATCTGAAGAGGAACAATCTAAGAAGAAAGGTAAGGTAACTATTACCAAACCTAAGAAAAATCCCACTGCAGTATTCTCCAGAAGAACTAGAAAAGGCAAGTAGGAACCCATACTGGTCAGGCCTCCACCCACATTCGAGGAAAGGCTTAAACAATTGGAAGAAGGTGTTGGCATCACAAATTTCAAGGCATTGAAATTTGAAACAAGAACTGATGCTGAGAAAATGCAGATTGAGGAACTGGTACAACTCAACAAGATGGGTAAATGGAAATACTCCTCGGACCAGCTTGCCTCTCAAATCTCCAAATAACTGTTGGAGAGATTGCAACTGAGATGGGACTCAACCACCCAAATGATTAAAGACATATATGAGCAATCTCTGAAGAATCTCCTACCAAGTCTCACTAGAGTAGAAATAAAGGCAGCAATGAAAAACCATGAAGGTAAAATGATGATTAGATTTCACACATGTTTGATCTTAATTAAAGACATTGAACATGTTGTAAATGATGCAACAAACATGTGGAAGAACATCTATCATCTGCAAAAGCCTAGTGTAGAACCAGTTGAGATCAAGGATGATGATAGCAATGACGATGATGATTTTGATAGCACTCCATCCATCACAGTTACTCCAAGAGAGCTACATGCACTTATGGAAGAAAAAGAGGAAGAATACAAGGAGGAAGAAGACAAAGAGGAAGAAGAAAATAAGGAAGAAGAAGATCTAGTTAAAATAGCAGCAAAAGTGATTGCATCCCTTCCTCACTCTCCACCAAAAATTGTTACATCCACTATGGAGACAGCTTCTGCAAGTGAGATTGTGAGCACAACTAACACATCAGTTGCTCAATCTTCACCGGCCAACTCCCTGCTCTAGGTATCTGAAACAGATGTTCCAAGCACTTCATCTACCAAGCTGACTATTACTTCTTCAACTACCAAGCCAGCCTCCTCAATTATTTCATCAACAACAAGTGTACCAGTAAGTTCCACATTTTTGTTCTCATCAGTTCCAAAAAGTTCTATAGTTTTTTCAGCATTATCTGTATCTACTTTAAATCCAATTAGTTCAGATACTGCTATACTGAGTGTATCATCATTTTTGGGAAGTATTCTAGTTTTTGATCCAGTTAATACTTCTATTGGCATTCAATCCTCAAGTCCTATCCCAGTTTTCACTGCTAGCCCTTCCATCTCCACTATTGTGTCTATTCCTAAGGTCAAACTAGTCATCATAGAAGTCAAACAAAAGCATCCATTAAGACTTTTGATCACTAGAAAGGAAATTGCAGAAGATATTGACTTAGACACAAAGATAGTAATTCCAAAGATTGACTATGAAAATGCAACCATTAAAGAGATGAGGTTTGCCAGTCAATTAATAGAGATGAAGGCTATGCAGAAGTAGTTAAGGTTTGAAAGGAATAAGGAATATATAATAATTGAGAGTACCAAGAATATAATTACAGATGCTATAGGTGTTGAATTAGATTCTACTCAACACATTTTGATTCAATTAGAAGAGGCTATACAAAAATTCAATGAGGAGTCTCCCGGGCAAGAAAAACTTATTTAGAAAGCTGAAAAGAAATTTGATAATAAGGTGCTAGAGAATATTGCTCAAAAGATAGCAATAAAGCAAGTTGAATTGTCAACATTTTTGGGAAATTTTGCAAATTCTTTTAACAATGCAGCATCACTTTTTGCTAAACTTTGTGATGTTTCTGGCTTCACCAAAGAAATAAAGATAAGTTAAACAAGATTGACATTGATATGCAATCAAGTACATTAAATTTGAAGGTGGACTCCTCCTCCACAACCTCCCATCACACCAAGATCAAGTATTTGGTAGATGTACATGCATAATTATTGAGAGAGGAAGCAAGGATCCAGTCTACACTCATAGACATCTAGAATATGATCCTTCCTATCATGGACACAATGCAAAAACATCTTGTACATTGTAAAACATTGGTCCAAGATTAAAACTTCTTAGTGGTTGATCACTTGATCCAATTATCAGTAGAAGTTCAAATTGCCCTCTCCACCTATTAAATTTTGTAGCAGACTTGGGATAGTACTTTTGCAACTATTCTTAAGGTATAACAAGAATTTCTATCTCCTTTTAGTGTAGCCAAATAAATTGTACATATACAGTCCTTTGGCATTATTGTCAAAAAGGGGGAGAGATTCAGAGGTAAGTCATCACTATAAGTGATAGGGGGAGTTAGCACAGAATAAAGTAAGTTTGCATGTGTACATAAGTATATTTGTATATGCAACAGTTCTACAAAGATCAATTTTGTAAAACCTAAATTCATTCAATCAGGTTGTGTACATATGTCTTGGCTTATAAGTGTTTTTTTCACTAATGCCAAAGGGGGAGATTGTTGGCATTAAGTTATTATTGCCATTAGTGACAACACTTATCCATATTAGTATAGCTACCGAGCTCATCACTCAATTTACAATGTATACTAAGCATTCAGTGGTTACCTTGTACATTCATCACTTAAGCAATTTACACCGAGCTTCACAATTCACACCAAGCATTATAGTATTAACCAAGCTAAGTATAGCTACCAAGTGAATGTGAATCTAGCAGTGCCTACCAAGTGATGAAAGCACAGTTCCTATCGAGTGATGAAAGCACAGTTTCTACCGAGTGATGAAAGCACAGTGCCTACCGAGTGATGAAAGCATAGTGTCTACCGAGTGATGAAATCACAATGCCTACCAAGTGATGAAAGCATAGTGCCTACTGAGTGATGAAAGCACAGTGTCTACCAAGTGATGAAAGCATAGTGCCTACCGAGTGATGGAAGCACAGAGTTTACCAAGTGAAAGCAAAGTAAACAAAGGGTTCAGAGTTTACCAAGTGAAAACATGGTAAACGAAGGATTCAGTTTCTATTGAGTGATACTATATCCACTGAGTCTCCAATGGTTACCAAGTTCAGAACTATGTCAGGTGATTAGTATGGACCGAGCCTTCACTTCTACCAAGTGCATGATGATGCCAAGTAATGCAGTGGATGTTGAGTATCAGAAGGTCACCATGTCAGTTCAGTGAACCTGAGTTATTTACTGTTTGGCTGACTCAGTAATATTTTGTTCACTTGTGTTTTTAGCCGACCTTGCAATTATAATTATTGGAATGGTATATATATGTAATGTATTATATCATTTGGTAGATGTGTGTGAAGTGAAGGATATCAAGAGAGACATGTAATATTTTGAGAAGTGTAAATGTGAATCAGTAGAAGAGCAGAGTATTCAGCAAGGTCTACAAGGAGTAGTAAAGATTTATCAGTCATAAGAGGTGATATACTCTAAGGATCTAATAAAAAAATCAAGTTTGTAAGTAGATCCACTGTTTCATCCTAATAGGTGAATCAATTTTGTAAATCCTTTAATAGGGTAGACTTAATAGTCTTTGTATAAATCTCCTAACAGAGTGCATACTTCAATGTATGTTTGTAAATCCTCTAACAAGGTGGACCTAGCAGTCCTTTGTGCTCCTAACAGGGAAGATCACCAGAAGTGGTCAATGTAAGCCTTAACAGGCCAACATCATACTACAGTAACAAAGTTTTGTGGGTATTATCCCCACCCCAGTTTTACTTTCTTTTTGGAAGGTTTCTGGGTCACCAAATCAATGTGTACATGTGTTATGAATGTTTGATCTCTCATTTATGCAGTAGATTAGATGAATGAATGGTGAATAATATATATGGTTAAAATGTTGAAAATGTTTTGAAGTTTTAAAGTTACTGATTCACCCCTCCCCTCTCAGTAACCTATTCTATCTGGAATATTTCCAACAACATCTATTGTAATACAACTCCTAACAGGGTTGGAATCTCCTAATAGGGATTCAAAGTCTCCTAACAGGGACTCACTATACTGAATTTTCTCATTTACTCCTAACAGGGTCTGTCCTCTAACAAGGAACATATATATCAGTATATCATCTAGTGGGTATCATCCCCACCATAGTTTTCCCTTGGCTAGGATTTCCCTAGTTAACAAAATATGGTGTTATGAGTTATCTTTGTGCATGGTTACTGTTATTGTTCAACTTTACTTATTTTTTTCTTATGTATGGTTTAAAGTAACAAATACTATTCAATTAGTGACTAAAGTTTGTAAATTACTGATTCAACCCTCCCTCTTAGTAATTCCTATTTATAATATGGTGGAAGATCATAAATCATTTGGATGATATATCTCCTCCTTAAAATCCAGACTCTAATATCACCTTGAAGGAAAAAGCTTGATGGAAGAAGGAATACTTGATCCCAATGAATGTTTGGTGGATGCCTTGGAAACATTTTCTTAAAGTCTCATGTACACATGTATGCTTTCTCTTGATAATTGATGGATGAAAATGAAATGTCCAAGAATCCTTATATAGTAGTTTTTAGGATAAAAAAGTAAGAAGGTTGATCCAAGACAAAAATTAAACAATTGAAACACCCAAGACACTTTAGGCCTTGAGACTTAAATCCATAAGGGTATAGGTCAATATAGGTTGGCCTTGGTCAGCCTATATTAGTATAGGTAAGATTAGGTCAACCTATACTCAAGGGATTCCCAAGAAAATGGGTCCCTAAGGTCTTAGAGAAAGTGAGAAAAGATTTAGGAAATGATAAAAATTATTAGAAGTTATGAGAAAGTTTTTTTGTTAAAATACCACCTAAAGGGCCATGTCAAAAAAAAATGTTGAACTATAAATTTGGGCAAGATTGGAGAGAGAGAGAGAGAGAGAGAGAGAGAGAGAGAGAGAGAGAGAGAGAGAGAGAGAGAGAGAGAGAGAGAGAGAGAGAGAGAGAGAGAGAGAGAGAGAGAGAGAGAGAGAGAGAGAGATGCATGTATATACATTATCTATATAAATATATGTATATATACTAAATACAATATAAAAATTTAATAATATATGGATTCTATATGTATCAATATTTATTAATAAATATAAATACATAAATACAATATAGTATTAAGTCTCTAATATTCATAACTTTATTAGATTTTGTATATCATAATAACACATTCAGATTATGAAAATCTAGAAAATGTACTTTAAGATTAAAGAATTCAATTGAGTTATTTGAAAAGTTCAAACATGACCATGTAATGACTTGGTAACAACCTAGGGAAATCACTGAACAACATGGGAGCTTATTTTTCCTCCATTTTAAAATCATAACAAAAGTAATATACTTTGATTTTAATATAGATTTTGGGATATTCAACCTTTTTTTCATTTGGCAGGGCAATCTTACTCTATGCCAAAAGTTGCATCAATGCTTAGTTAAAAGTTATATAACTATTCATCTTTCAAACCATTCATCCTAGGACCAAACCATCTACTTTATTAGCTCTAATTATTTAGGTAAACCTTAGTGACATCCCCACTCCACCCATGGAGTTTCTATAGAATCCACAAGTACCCTATAAAAAAGTGTCCCCAAGGTGCACTACACATATTCAAGTAGACAAATTTATAGGCTCATAACTTAGAGATCATGAGAGGTGTCCTTGAGATGTCAAATTCTACATGACCATTTTAGAAAGACCTAAAATAACCTCTCTCCATTCTTGGAGATTCAACCTCATTTAAATTTAGTTGGGTGATCTCTCTTTATGCCAAAATCTACATTGATGCTTAGTTGTTTTTCACCTCTACATATTTTTCAAACCATTATTCATGGGACCAAAATATCTACTCCATTATCTTTGATTGATTAGGTGAACCCTAGTTACCACCCTATCTTCCCACCAAGATGCATAGGATGTCCACAACCTCCTCATACCAAAGTATCCTCAAAGTGCACTAAGCATGATTGGAAAATGATCTTTCATGCCTCATAACTCAATGCTTGTGTGAGATATTTTCAAATCATTAGGTGCTACATGATCATGTGGGAAAGGCCTACAATAACCTCTCTTCATTCTAGGAGATTTAACCTCATTTGCATTTGGAAAAGCTATCTCATTCTAAACTAAAACTTATGGTAATGCTTAGTTTAAAATTGCACTACTATGTATATTTTAAACCATTCATCCTATGATAAAATTTTCTTATTTGTTAACTCTGATTGTCTAGGTGAACCCCAATTATGACCCCATTGGACTCTCATTAAGAAACATAGAACATATGTGACCACCCCATACTGAAGTGTCCCTAAGGTGCACTAACCACGATCAGGAAATGATCTTTCATTCCTTGTAACTCATAGCTCATACAAGGTATCATCAATCCATTTTAAAAGTATTACAAGACTATGTGGTTGAGGCCTTCAATAATCTCTCTATTCTTGGAGATTAAACCTCTTTTGAATTTGGAAGGGAAGTCTCTCTCTATGGAAAAATTTGTGGTGATACTTAGTTGAAAGTTGTACCACTGGATATCTTTCAAATCATTCACCCTAAAACCAAATTTTCTACTCTATTAGCTCTAGTTAGCTAGGTGAACCCTAGTTACAACCCCATTCTACCCAAAAATGTGCATAGAAAATTTTTGACTCCTCTATACCAAAGATTCCCCAAGGTCTATTATGCCTATTGGCTCAATTTTTGTGACCCTATAAGGAAGTGGAATTAGGATATGTAAATTAAGAGTCTTTTATCTTAGTTTTAGTCTATTATCTCTATTAGCCTATTACTTTGGTTGGGAAAAATATTTTTAGGGTATTTTCTTTGGAAAAAAATCCTAATTAGGTCTATTATGCATGACAAAGATATACTATGGAAATGAACATACATGCACAGAATGCATGACAAAAATAGTACATAAATACAACACATGACAAAGAAATAATATGAAAATGAACATACAAATATAATAAAATGAATGAGTAAGGTATAATGTAGAAATAATGCATAAATAAAATGCATGAAAAATATTTAAAATGTCCATTACTAACCATGTTCTATGTATATATGAAATTATTTTGTGCAAAATGTGGGACATGCCATCTCAATATCTTTATGAAATCTACATATCTAGATACAATGTAGCATGCATCATCTCAAAATGTTCTACATGGTATCTCAAAATAAGAAACAAATACAAATATTTCTAGGACATCTTATTATACTCATCGATCATCAAAATATAGCCTTTCTGAAGTATTGTCTGGCTCTGATAGATCTTGCATGAACACAAAAGTGAAACCCAAAGTTAAATTACTTAATATATGGTTTTTAAAAATCAATAAATCTAAATCTAAATCTATAGCCAACAATAATAAATAAACAATTTTTTAAAATTGAACTCTTATGCACCTCACCTATAAATATCTCCATATGGTTAGGAGTCCTAACTTATGTCCTTGGTAGTGAATGGACATTGCTACTAATGTCACCTCTAACATGTATATGTTTTAGACCATGAGATTGGTCTAAAGGTTTAAGTTATACTATTTAAGGTTAAATAATTGGTAGAAAATAATATTTACAAAATAATTGAACTACCATCAAAACTTACATATGGTGAACTTTCTTTAAGCAATGTCAGTTGGGTCAAGAATTATACAAAGCCTTGGCAATGTACCTCCCTCAAAATAGGGGTTACCTACAAAAGTTGAAAAGATACTTGATACAACCATGAATTTATCATGTATATACTTGATAGTAAAATAAAAATAAATAAATTTAGAAATGTATACATACTGTGGGGATATCATTGTGACATAAGAATGTAATACGATGATAATAAAAAATAGAAAACACATGTATATACTACTATAAAAAAATGAAGCAAATGAGTACATTTAAAACATATGTAACTAGAAGTATCAAGGCAAAATGAAATAGTCAAAAGCTTGGACCCTTCCACTTGTGCCATCTCCTCATATGTTATCAATTAAACATAAATAGACCACATATATATACATAAGTGGCTAGTTTTTATAAGTAAATTCTACTAAAAATATGAACATTTGAAATTAAGTAAAATGTGACAAGTTAAGTATTTAGTCTTATTATAATAGTTTGAGTCTATGGCTCTACATGTCCTTCCTCATGTCTCTCATGTGATGCACCTCCCCATGAGGTGTTTCAGTCCCTATAACATCTTATGTTATATCAACCAACTTGAAGATATCCTCATATGCATCACTATCATTCAAGGGACCCAAATAAAAATATTTTACATGTAGTATAGGTATGGGGCACACAAAAATTGAGCTTGTGGAGGACACAAAAGAGTTAGAATCATTAGCATGAGGTGGAAACAATGTTGCATTTTTCTTAACCAATGGATTACTCAAGGTGTGAATGACTCTAATAGTATGTGAGTTATCCTAAACAAAAATATTTGGATGATGCATTGGAGGAGGGGGTGAAATATTACGGGGACATTAATGTGAGATTCCACTTGGAGTGACCACAACTTGTTCCGAGGAGCGCATAAGCCTATGCCCTGGTTTAGTATCATGCTCCAAAATTTTACCTTGTAACTGAGCACAAAATCAACATACAATTTTCTTCAAAAAGTATGTATTGGGACATCCAAATTATTGTGGGGTGGTCTATTAAAATCAATCCACGAGTGGTCCCAAAAGTGCTAATGTATCACTTCATTTATCCACCACTTAATTAATAGCTTGAGCTTTTTAGGGTCCACTTTTAATCCTATTTTGGGATCCACAAAAAGGTTACATATGTCATTTTAAGTTATATTTAAGCTCATAACTTGATCATAATCAAGTTCATCATCAAACTCGGCATGTAAGGAACTGAACCAAAGAAGTGAAATATAATATTGCTTTGTAAGTTTCTCCATGCCATGTTTTCAATAATAGAGTTCAAGGTGGAAAACATGGAGCACACTTTGGGTATATTTACATATGTGTTTTGGAAGCCACTTAGTTGGTTTAAATTATAACTATTGATCTCCTCTAAAGGTTAAGGGTTGATAATTGATTTGTTAACATGTGATGGTAGATTATTTTCAAGCAATGGAGGATTGATTTGTGGTGGTGATTGCAAATTATTTTTGGGTCTATTATTTGGAAAGAGGGATGGTGTTGTGGTTGGTTTGAGTGCATGCCTAGTTACATTAAGAAGAAATTTCCAATTACAATCAAAGTTTTAAAATGGTTTTTAGGAAAAAACCTAATTTTTATTATAAAAAATTAAAGATTTTATTATAAAACATTAAAAATTATTTAAAAATTAACATACCTTGAAGAGGTTTTAGTAAAATTTGCAATAGGAAGATCATATATTTGATATAAAATTGCATATACGATAGGGCTTCCGTATTTACAATGAAAACTGATAAATGTATCTTGTGGGTTTTATTTCTTTACTAGAAAAATATTATATATTTGATTAGGCTTGTGCCTTAGATTTTTGTTTGGACATGTGTACTAACACAGGTAGGCCTACTAAAAAGTTATCACATATTTTAGTGCACTTTGGACGAGTCTAAAACAGGATGTTTTCACATCTTCCACATTGTTGATACATGCTTCCACGTAGTGTAAAGAGTGTGTTTTGTCCATGCTTCCACATTTTTTATACATGTCTACCATGTTTGTTGTTAGTAAAACATCTAACAAGACTCATATATTCTTTATGGTTTTACATAAGTCTACGTCATCTATAATTCTCTTGTATTGACATAGGCCTAGGGTATACTTTCAAATCTAAATTGAATAAAATGCTTGAGACCTATTTTTTTTGCATATGGTGGAACAATATGACTAATTGGTGATGATGCCCAAGTTTTTGAGTGCTATGATTATCATATTCTAGACATGATGTCAATGAAGATACTCAAAGTAGTCTTAAGAGCAGTTCTCTATAGTAATTAAATATGAACTACTTTATTTATATAACATTATTAGCTCAACATAAGGAAAAAATGGTGATTTGAGCATGAACAAAGTGGTGTTTTTTAATGGAAGCCTAATCTAGTGGCATTGACAGTGACTGGACATTCAAGAATTTCTAGTCGAGAGTAATGTTTTGGAGAAATGTGACTTTCATAGATAATATGTTGAGGAGGGTCATCTTTCAAAACCAAACAAAGTGGTAAGCCTGAATGTTGATTACAAATTGAGAAATCCATTGAGAAATACTATCAACTTGAAATGGTGTCTTTAAATCAACAGAGGATTAGGTTCCCATATAATTGGGTGCACACATGTTGATAGTTGAGTAACATCATTGCCATCCATTTTAGCTAGTGTAGAAGGACAAGTGGAAGACAATCGAAAAACACCAAAAATTGGCATCAATGAACTTGGTGCCACAAAACTTTTTAGGCATAAGACACAAGAAAATCGAGTAGGAGTTCCCATATTTTTCATAAATTGTGCTTGGGGTCTAAAGTCCTATTATATTTTAGAATACCAAATCTCTTTATAGTCTATATTTTTTCAAAGTTGAGACTGAATATAACTCATTAACTAGAGTACAAATCCAAAATGCAATAAAAACTTTGATAATTATTATTTAGAATATTTCAAGATCTAGAAACTAAAAAATTGGAAGTGTTAAATATTAAATTAATACAAAATTAATTGTGTAATATCAACAAGTTTAAAAGGAATAAAATTAGTTATTTATAATTGCTGAATATGTTTTTAGGCTTTGTTTTAGGTGGAGAAGCCACTTAGAGAGACCTCTAAGGCCTAAATTGTGGAAAAACAAGATGGTGCTAGAAAATGTATCATTGTCGGTCAAGAAGCAGTTGTCAGACAATTCTGGGCTGTGGGTACTGCCAAATTTCTTTCACATCATATGAAATGGAATCCTTGGAATCACGTACTAAGAGTGGAGGAAAGCAAGGAACATGAGGTGGTTAGTCAAGGCTATGCTCAAGTAACTCTGAACATCCACTGCTTTCCTTCCTCCATAGTCAAAAGGTTTTCATCGAACAGTCCACAAAAACATCCTACTCTTTTCTACAATCTCGTACCACTTCGCTCTATTAAGAGTATAGGAACAAACTGGTGAACATTATATGCTCATCTTGACAGCATTTTAACTCATAACTGGAGCAGAGTGGTGCCTCTATTTTCACAGAACGAAACAAATACTAACACAGTAAAAACACGCTGCTTAAAACTTAAAAGCCATCACTTCAACTACGAAAACTGCCATACTTCATAGGATCAATAGATTATCAATCAAAGTCAACAGTTCATATATAAGTTTTGGCGCTTCATGTGAGCATATACGCCAGTTTTGTTCTAGCAAATGCTACACACTCTATGTTCAGAGCACACTGGTCTGAAGTTTTAGCTGTTGCCGAGTGGCATGTGCCATTTATATCATTTTGTAGTTTTCAAAATGTGTAAATATTTATCTACAGATATTTTGCATTGTTAAAATAATTTAGGAAACAAATTTGATCTTCAGGATAATTTGAGTACAAGTTTTAGGGTGGGTGATTAAGGTTCTCATAAACCAATATCATTTTGTTATGGTTATGCTAGTTATTATGTTTCTAATAATTTCTAGATATAGATATAAAGACATATATAAAACAAATAATTTTTAAATTAAATAATCGAGAGAAAAAAAACAGAGGTACAGTATCAAAAGAGGGGAGGAGGCAAGCCTCAACCACCCAGATCAAAGTCCAACAACAAAACAAACAATTGAGATAATATTGTTCATCATTAATTAGATTGAAGAAGATATTCTAAATTCAAATAATAAATTGTTTTTAATTATTAAAGTAATATTGTTGACCATCTTTATAAAGTGGAACCTAATCGTTCACCTATAAAATTGTCTATCTATTTCGGTATCTTATAAAGAAAAAAAAATTCCAATATCAGTTTAGATAAGAATATTTTCAACGTCCATCTAGACAAGAATTTTTATCCAAATATAATTTATTTAATGCTTATTTTTTAAGATAGAATTTTCAATGCCCATTTCTTTCAATTTTTGACAAAATAATAATAATAAATCTATCTAAAAGTAATAAATCCATTTCTATAAGATCCTCATTTGATGTGCAGAAATTCCATAAATGGAATTCGATATAACACAAAGTACTTCATTTTTATTTATAAAGAAATGCTCTTTTCATACTAGTGCCAAAATACTAAGCAACAAATTAATTATAGGAAGTGAAGTAAATGGAAAAAGAAATGAACTATGTGAATATGCAAAAGCAACAATCTTTATATTCAGCGAATGCATTTTTTTAATATGTTGATTCCAAAAGTTTCTTCATCTAGAATATAACCAAATGACCACCTAGAAAAGCAAGATCTACAACTGTATGACTCTCATTGAGATATTCATCGTCTATAGCCATACACAATGCAAACTTTGTGGCTTTACTTCCTTTTGTTAGAATATTTGGAATACTTGAGAGGGGGGTGAATCAACACTTAAAACTTTAGCAAACTTAACCCAATAACTCACTAAATAAAACTATTCACAAAGATCTAGCTTGTTCATTCAATTTTAGCTCTATGTTCTATATGTGTCAAGCTGCAAAAACTTATCACAATCAACAATAAAAACACAACAAAAGTCCACACAATGTTTGACACAAGGATTCAACATGGAGAACCACTAGTCACATGCTACCACTTTTTCACTCTTCTAAAGTGAGCTTTGATAGGAGACAACCCTGTTAAAGGTTACAAAAGACACTATTAGGTGTGATGGGCTATTAAAGGATTTAATCACCTTGTTAGGAGTGGTCTTGTTAGAGGACTTAAGAACATTCCATTATAATGTCACCTTTATTAAAGGATTCACAAATGACTATTAGGTCAACCTTATCAAAAGGATTTTATAACTTCCATAATGGTTAGAAAGTAGTAGTGAAACTTTGATCTGATAACATACAAATCACTTTGCAAATTTAGATCTCTGTTTGGCTCAACTATGGTTCGTTGACTAGACTCCATCATTCTCATCATCTTAGATCTTCTTGGATGCTCTTCAAGAAATCCTTCTCCTCACAAAATTTGCACATCTCCTTGCAAGTATGTTCACCACTTATCTTTGCAAATTTCCAGTCCAACAACCCTCTAAACATATCAGATGCTTCCTTAAATAGGTAGCTTTGATTTTTTGTCTCTTAATCACAATCATAGATCTTAGGGTTTACGATCAGATCCAAAACATTCAATGAATCCATCCACCTTATTATTTTTCTTCTCTTCTCAACACTTCTAGAAATATCTTCTCAAATCCTAGCCTTTGACCGCTCAACTGATTCTTTCCTTGCATTAAATAATATAGCCCATCAATCCTTGTCATCATTGTTCAACTTAGTTGATAATATCATGTGATAATCTCCATCACTCAGGCAATAAAGATACTCAACCAATGCCATTATGCTCAGCAATGCTTAAGTTCCTTAATCTTCTTATTTAGATCCTCTTCATCAATCAAATAGATATGAAACTTCACACTATTAGTGAATGTTTCTTTAGTAGGTTTGACATCAATGGCAATATAATGATTGTTCCAATAAGGCTCTCAATAATTATGGATCCAACACCTTCCTTTATGTGATTTTCATACTTTTTCTTGTTTTATGTGTGGTGTTAGGTCTCCCTTATTATTTTTCATTCATTCTTTTTTTTGGTTTAATATTTTGTGCTCTGCATGTTGGGTTAGGTTTTAAGGTATTATGTTGCTAGAGCTAAGTCCACTCAGCTCCCAACCTAGTTCATCCATGTGTAAGTTGGGAGTACCATGAAATGATGACAATCTAGAGTTGGGGATGGATATTGACAAGAATGGTTTGACCAATGATTGCCAAGATGGTCATGATAAGGCATCACCTATAAATGATAAAGGACAAGTTAGACCTTCATACAAGGCAATGCTTTCCTACCAGTCTAGACCTAAATGTCCACCATCAGAAACCTTTAATGGAGTTTTCCACAGAAAAGAGGGTAGTTTTGGAGGACCCATGATTGATGGAGATGGATTGGAGGGGAGAGAAACCAACTTAATGGAGATGCCAAAAATAGTCAAGATGGTATTCCTGCTCCCTATGACTTTATAACTCTCTCTCGTAACAAAGACATGGTTATGGCCACTAGGAAAAAATAGACGTGGTTAAAAGATATTGCTATTTTCTTTGTTTTCTTAGATAAGGATTCCTTGCTTTCATAGATTTTTTTTGATGATTTCATTGCTACATTGGGGGAAGGAAGTTATGGATTCAAGTAACTTTCTATAGAATGATTCAAAAAGGGTTATTTGCAGTATTTCTTAAAATCACATGGAATGTAGGAAAGAGTTTTAAAAAAGAATCAGTAGAATGTGGGTCAGTCTCTATTTAGGGCCTTTCAGTAGTCAACCAAAGGCAAGGTTGAGAAATTTGTTGCTCACTCCACCCCACATTGGATTAAAATTAAGAACTTACAACCAAAATTTTGGCCTTTTATAATTGCAAAAATTGTATAGCCTAGTGGTTTATTTTTACAGATTGAGGATGCTAGGTATACTCTGCCTCATTTGAATACTAGGATTTGTCTTTTCCTATTGCCTGATATAGAATTCCCTAATTCTATATCAATGGAACTAGAAGATAAAAAAATTGGTGACATTAAGGTCAATTTTTCTATCAGTGACTCAAAAATTAGTCAATTGGTTACATTGCTACCAAACTCTATAGTTGCTACTGAGCTTATCATTCAGTTTGCAGTGTTAACCAAGTGATTTAGTTTTTCCTAAGCTAAGTAGTTAGAATATAGTATTTATCAAGCAACTGAGTTAGTTTGTAGTGTTTTTCGAGCTACATAGTTTTTACCGAGCTTTAGAGACAATGTTTAGTACAAATTGAGTGTAGAAGAGGCTACTAAGCTAGTCAGTGGTAGTGAAGATAATTGTAGTGTTAACCAAGCTCTGTAGTGTTAACCAAGTCCACCATTGTCTACTAAGCTCACAGGGTTAACAAAGTGGATCTAGTATTGATTAAGTCATGTAGTTTCAACAGAGTGATCTAGTTGCTACCGAGTTTCTCAGAGCTCACTAAGCCATACAGTGATGACTAAGTTCAAGCTACTTGGAAGTGATTAGTATGGACCAAGATCCAAGTTCAGTCAAGTACCAAATATTTCTAAGCATTATTAGTGTTTTTTGTGTATTAGAACATCACCCAGTTTGTCTTCTGAACTTGAGTTACAATAGTTAGGTCATCTTTGTGAATTATGATGAAATTGGTATTGTAGCTGACTCTAATAAGTTATGATTTGGATTGGTATATATGTAATGCATTGTATCATATTGAAATAAGATATATGTGAAGAGATATGATGAGGAGCATGAATTAAAGAAGGCTACAAGAAGTATAAGAGAAAACAAAGACTTATCTATCATAGTCAAGTGATCATTGTAATACAAGGAATCTCAATGAACAAATTAGAGTTGTAGATTAGAGATTAACCACTAGTTCATCTAAACAGGTGAATCATTCAAATCCTTTTACAAGGTAGACTTAACAGTCTTTGAGGAATCTCCTCACTGAGTGCATACTTCATTATATGTTTATAAACCCTTTAACAAGGTGGACCGCATAGTCTTATTGCTCCTAATAGGGCAGAACAACATAAGTGGTCAATTGTAAGCCTTAACAGGTTAACTTTCTACTGTAATACTAAAGCTTGTGAGTATCATCCCCACCCTAGTTTTACTTTCTAACTAGAAGGTTTCTAGGTTACCATATCTTGTGTTAAAGTGTTATGATTTTTTATTTTCTTTTATTCTTTCATGTACACAATTACATCCGACTATTATATGAAGGATTAATTGGTGAAGTAAGATAAAGTTTTATTGGTTCCTGATTCACCCCTCTGCTCTTAATAACCTTGCCTACCTTATATATCCAATAATTGGTATCATAGTTATTCAGGCTCCCACATCATAAGTTTAACAACTTGAGAAAACATTAGAGGCAATGGAGGTATACATGCTAGATGAGGCTATTGATAATGAAAAGTTAGATCTTGAATGTTGTTGGACAATTGAATAAAGAAAAGGATAAACTCTCTCAATCATTAAAAAGGAGGAAAGATCTTGTAGTACAAACGAATGACAATCTCTATACTGAAGAAAGAGTTGAAGTCATATATCCAGAAAGAAATTTAGATGAATTTGATGAAGCAATCAAAGACCTATTAGAAAAGAACTCCAATCTTCAAGAAGAAGTTACAAAGCTAAAAAGAGAATAGGAAATCCCATCAGTAAGATTATGTGAAGTCATGGAAGAAAAAGACAAAGCCAAAGAAGAGATAGAAGAAAAGAACAATGAAACCCAACAACTATCCCTTTAGCAAGGAAACTTCAATGACCAACTCACTAATGTAAATGAAGAATTTATGAATCTAAGATCAGAGAATGAAAGACCACACAATGATATCAATATTAAAAAGAAAACCTATGAAAGAATGATGAAATCTTAGGAAATAATGAATCAATTAAATGAATAAAGTCAGTACAAACAGAAAGGAAAAGCTAGAATAGGATACACTAAAGAAGGTGAATCATCTCAGCAAGGAGCTCAAAAGAATAAAAGGCCTACTTTTAATCATTGTGGTAAGATAGGTCATACATCAAATAAATGTTGGAGTAATGGTAAAGAAAAATTCAATGGAAAGCATTACAGTTGCAATAAGCATGGTCATAGAGAAAGTGAATGTAAAGAAAAACCTAAGTTTAAAGGTAAATGTCACAATAGAAACAAAGACACAAATCTTTAGAGTGCAAAACTAAGTAGTGGAACCTAGTAGAACAAATTGTGAAAGCAATTTTTGGATGGGATTACAATACATGGTGCAGATGTCACTATTGTGGTGAATTTGGCCACATTGGAGTAAACTATGTGAAACATCATATAAGGAAAAGAAATACTAATAAAAGATGTTTTATTTGTACATAATTTGGACATCTTTTCAAGAATTGTATGATCACAAGTAGATTCAAAGATGAAAAGAAAGCCAAAGCTGACAATATTAGAAAATAAATGAGGTAACAATGGGTACCAAAATCTCTAGAAAATGTAATCCAAGATCATGACACCCAAGTCAATGAGTTGGGTGGTTCAATCATTTCAACTTAGTTCCTTATGGAGATCACTGTAATTGTGATTCAAAAGAAGTAATCTAACACTAGTTCTAGCCAACATGAGGAAAGATCCATATCAGAATTCAAGATGCAAAAGGATCATCAAGGATGATGAGAAGCAAGAGATCTTACCGAGCAAGGTCAAGTTGCAAGACCTTACTGAGCAAGGTCGGGTTGCATATTATTGTAAACACTCAATTTGGTAGTTCCTACCGAGTGATGGTAACTCTACCAAGTTGTAGATGTCTCCCAAGAATTAATGAATGAACTGAGTGGAGGATAACCTGTTAGTGAGTGAGTATGAAGTATGAAGCATTAATGGTGTGACCAATCAAGTGAAATTTGTTAAAAGCATAAAATCAAAGGCATTGTTTTCACCATGAATTTCTAGAGCTATTAATGCAGAGTGATTTTAGAGCCCCTAAGTGATTTGAGTATTTATTGTTGAAGAATTTTCAAAGTTTTTAAAAGCTCTACTGAGCATGGCGTCTTCAAGTAGCAAAGCGAAGAAAGGATGTTGGTCCGTGGAGTCAACTGCAAGGCACCAAATTTCAAGGTGAATCCAGTGATTGTAGAGGCACTTGACCCACCTAGTGCACACTCATAGATTCTTCCTAAGGTATTAATCATGCATACAATTCATTCTTTTTTATCATTGTTCTATCTAGAAACTTAGAACCATAGAGATAAATGAAGCATTCAGGGAATTGGTGTGGATGGTACATTGAAACCTGAACATCAACATTTAGAAACCAAGGGGTTGATGCATATCTCTCATATGCCAAGATACTTTTTGGTCAAGTGGATGAGATATATTCTTAACTATGTACACAATGGATAGTTATGGTTGGAAAAACCTATTTAGATAATGAAGAAAATGATTCATAGAATTGTTGGGCTTCCAATGCTAAATAAAGTGAAGACAACCAAAACCCTAGGCCGGGTTGAATTGGAAAAGAAATCTCTTGCTGAGTGGGACAAAAGAGGTATGAAGATTAGTGGTGTAATATACATGGAGCTAAAGTTCAAAATTCATGTAATTACACACAAGATTTAGAGCTCTAGTTGGCTAAACAATGTATCATGCAAAGTTGTTGATCTTGCATATGAGGTTGTGAAGAATAACCTATCCTTCCACCTTGCTGAGTCACTGTTGAACCAATTCGACAAGAATATGGAGAGCATTAGAGTATCAAAGAATAATCCATGTAAGTTTAGATCTCTTTTAATATGTTTATTCTTCTTTTTTTAGAAGTCTTCCCTTCCAAAGGTACAATATTATGGAGAAAAGATGTTTCTATTTTATATCAGATTAATGAGTATATAGAAGAGATGGGTGAAACTTGTGATAGCATCATGGATTACTAATTTGAAACATTCAAAGAGAAGATGAATAATAAATTTAGGATTCTTAAGAAACTTGTAGAAGACTACAAGGATGATATCTATTTTATGGTGGATTGTGATAAAGTATACATTTAGGGAGTCAGACCTAGAGTAGCATGGGTTAAACCTCTAGGGTATGATTTTAACATTGACGAAACCAAGGATATCATAGAGGCTCTGTTGAATGAGCCTATGGATCCAAAAGCTACATACTTTGAATATATGATGAGGCTAAGGAAAGAATAGAGCTTGAGATTAAGCTAACCCAAGAAATGAATAATGGAAGAAAAGAAATAGAGAAGATACTAAAAGGCACAAAGCAAGAAGATTCCCCTCTAATACTTACCGAGGGAAAAGGTGATGATATTGAAGATGATGATATAAAGGATGAAGAAGAAGATGCCAAAAATGAGGATGAATAGCTTCTTAGGAAGAAAGTTAAGGTTATCATAAGTAAACTTTCCAAGTTATCCCCTGTTGTATTCACTACAAGGGAAACCAAGTCAAGGAAGAAATTGAAGTTAGGTGAAGACGAATCTAAGTTGATAATATTCAATAGAGATGCCCCTACCCTTTAGGAAAGATTAAAGAAAATGGAAGGAGCTGACATGGAAAATTTCAAATCTCTTAATTATGAGACTAGGAATGCATATGAGAAAAAGTAGATTGAGGATATGCTTATGTCAAAATAGGGCAAATGAAAGTACTCACTAGATAAGCTTGCATAGAAAATTCCCAATGAACTTCTACAGGTAATCAAACCTAGATGTGAAAGTGTAATAAAGACTATCAAAGATATCTTTGAGTAGATCTTGAAGCAACTCATGCCAAATCCTAGTAAAAAGGAGGTAAAGAAATCCTTGAAGAAAAAAGAAGAGAATTTCACTCTTAAATTCAACACATGTATGATATTGATGAAAGACATTGAGTATGTAGTGAAGGTAGTTGCAACTACATGGAAGAACATTTATAAGTTGCATCAACCTAATGACTATGTTGTTCATGTTGATGAAAAGGATGATGAAGATGAGGAAGAGGATGTAGAAATAAAATATAATGAGATTGATGATGTCAATCTAGATGATGAGGAGGAAGAATAGGAAGCTACTGGAGGAAGTCTTCCAAAGATACAAGGTATTGAGGAAATTGTAAAAGTAGTTATGGCCTCATTTCCTCACTCTCCAAGGAAAAACTAAGTGCAATTTGGCATAGAGATAGCTTCTATCAAGTTGGTTGTGGATACCACTACTATACCAAGCACCCAACCAAGCTCTGAATCTATTCAACTGAATGTCACATTCATAGAACTGCCCAACACTTCATTTTTGAAGCAACAAGTCCCTCCATCATCAAGATTAACTATACAAAAACAAGGTATTTCTATTGTTAGTGTTGTTTCAACATCCAACAAAGTAGTTAGGCAAGATAGGGAGATGATTTGGAATTTTGGTGGAAATACCCTAGAAGAAGCAAAAAGCCTTATTAAGTTGGACAAAATCTAGGGTAGTATGGTGGATGTCAAATTATTATAATGGTATTTAATGAGAGTTGGGGTTTGAGTAATTATAATTATGGCATTTACAAAAAATGAAGTCAGATGAGGTTATCAATATCAAATCAACACACTTCTTGGGTCAATTTTTTTTCTCTTTCTTTACCATTTTTGGGGAAAAGAAAGTCATTTTGGTGGTTTTCAAAGAGGTGGCCATTAGTGCTTTCAGAGGTTGGAGAAGGGATATCAGAGGTTAGAGCTTATGAGAATAGTTAGCATGGAAGATTTAGAAATGGTGGGGCAAAGAAGTACGAAGGAACTTGTTGGTGAAGCAGAAAAATGGAAGCAAAGGACTAAAGTTTGGGATAAGCTAGAGAAGGGTGGTATACCCAACTATATTACTATGCTTCATGGCTTTGATCCTGTGATAACTAACAATATGGTTGATTCATGGAAGGATGGGAGGGTTAAAGTGGATGGGGTTTCATTTTAGGTCACTGAGGAAGTCATTGCTCTTGTAACTAAAATTATGGTAGAGCAACTAAATTTTTACAAAGATAAGAAGATGTCAGAGAATGCTATGAAGGAATTTGCAAAGAATATGGAGGAGAGAAATGAGTTGGTAAAGTGTGAAACTTACTATGAAATGGATTCTCTGAAGAATTTATGTAGGTATGTTTTATGGGCCAATATAGAGTATATTTCTTTGGACACTAGATTTGATAGAGTAAGAATACGTCATTTTGTTTTACTCAATCACTTTCAATATGGTGCCAATATTTTGTTCCCTTTTTATTTATATACTTCAATGTGTAAGAGTATTTCTAGACATAAGAAGAAACCCTCTATGAATCCGACCCTACATGAGGGGTTATTGCTTTTAATTTATGAGCATTTCAAGGCTTAGACCATAAGCAAAACCCCACAATAGGGTACAGTCACTTCTATGGACACAAGAAGCTCTAACTTCTTGTCTAATTTGGAGGATGTCCAAAGTATTAGTTTTAAGGGTGAAGAGAACATTATGCCTGGAAAGAAGGCTAAGGATTTAGAAAAGAAATTTCCCTCGTCAATCAAAACCCCAAGTAGGAAGAGCCCTAGAGGAAACAAGTCTAAATCATTAGGTTAGGGAGAGGAAGAGTACAATGAGGAAGGGGAAGATATGAAAACTGATGAAGAGGTTGAAGAGGAGGCATAAACTAAGATTGTGGAGCTAGTGGCTAAAAAATAGAGAAGGTCTAAAGAGAAGGAAGTAGAGGGGACTCTAGATTTAGGGTCAGAGCTCTCTGCCATTCCTCTTTCCCCTATTCATCCTCAATAATAGGAGAAGGAGAAGAAAGATGGTGAGGGAGGAGATGTGGTATTTAAGGATAGGCACATTCCTTGGAGAAACTTTAATGTTAGAACTTCCAAAATGGGTATAGTAAGAGAAGCTATGAACCCTCAAATTTTAGAAGAAAATAATGGTCAGCTCTAGTTGGAGGATCTCATTGATCCAACGATGGTGGCCATAATAGATAATGCAAGGGAGACTGGCATGAATTTTCTTAATAATGCTAGAAATAGCATGATTGACAATTTCAGGTCAATCAAATGGCTTTACCATGAGTTGGAGGAGTTCAGAGAAAAAATAGGCTAGTTGGCAAACAAGAGGAAGATGCCAGATTGTGGTAATTTGAATGAATAGGGGGATCAAATTAGTTTGGCTAAGAAGAGAATCTAATATTTGGAGAACTACAATCATAATCTAGCTAACCAGATGATATCCATTCTGACTTCTATCAATGATAATATCTCGTCTCTTATTGCCATGCTGAAAGCCAGAGGTCTTTTGAATGAGAACAAGGAAAAGGACAGAGAAAGGGCCAAAATGGAAGAGGATGTGATGACCGACATTACCTTCAACAACATGGAGCAGGATGGTCAAAAGAAGTAGGAACAAATGATTGAGGAGATTAACAAAGCCTATGATGCAGTGGAAATGATGTAGGAGCTTGAGAGAAAGAGAGAGGAATAACCTTGGTTATTCTTCTCCTATCTTTTGGATTATTAGTTTTTTGTAGTTTTTGGCTAGTTGGTTTGTTAGTATGTTGTGTTTGCCTTTGTATTCTAGCTAGGCTTTAATTTCTTATTATCAGCCTTTGGCTTTTTGTCTGTCTTTTGAACTAGCCCTTTGGTTGGCCTTCTTTTTTTGGCAGGGCTTTAATTGCTTATTATCAGCCTTATGATATGTTTTAACTCTTGAGTTTTAGGATCTTTGTAAAACCTATTTTTCTTATCAAAAACATTTGTTTCTAGTCCATCATTTTCAGCAATTGTTTCTATTCTAGGTATATCCATAGCAAGTACAATGACATGTGAGAGCTAGTCTTAACTAAGTACTAAAGAAAAAATGTTTTATATGAGCTATTTGGTGATCTGAGATCAAGCTAAAGATTAGAGATTAGCCAATGAAGGAAAACAATAGCAAATTACCTTTTTGAGTAGACAGCTCTTCTTGTAGTTGAAATTGCATGTTTGGGCAGTGGGCTCTTCTTGCATACTTTATACCATAACCCCTAACAGGGTTGGCACAACTTCTAATAGGGTTGGAATCTCTTAACAAGGATTCAAAGTCTCCTAACAAGGACTACTTATACTAAATTTTCTCATTGACTCCTAATAGGGTCCATCCTCTAGCAAGCAACTTATAAATCATTATATTATCTAGTGGGTATCATCCCCACTGGGGTTTTCCCTTGGCCAAGGTTTCCCTAGTTAACAAAATATGGTGTTATGAGTTATCCTTGTGCATTGTTATTGTTACTATTCAAAATTACTTTATTACTTTGTTATGCATGGTTTAAAGTAAGTAATAATATCTAGTTGGTGACTAAAGTTTGTTGATTACTGATTCACCCCCCCTCTCAGTAATCCCTATTTTTAACAATTGGTATCAGAGACTAGTTACTTTGAAGAGGCTTAAAAACTTAAGTAAGATCCCTATGGATATGGAATAGTTGATGAAGAACCTTGAAGAAGCTCTTGAAAAAATTATCTCCTTACTGAAGAAAGAGATAAGTTGAAGTATAGATATGAAGATTCCAAAGTATACATTGGTCAATTGAAGGAAAAGATTGATCGTCTAAAATCTAAGCCTAAATCTACTAAATCTAGAACTAGTGATGATGACTACTCAAAGTTGAAGACATAGTACAAGATCTTGAAGCATGAGTTGAAGATTAAAAACTTAAAGTTAACATTGAGAAATGATCCTAGAAAAGTTGAATCTAATTTGAAGACTAAAAATGTAGTTTTGAGAGCAAGTCTGGCAAAGTAAACATCTAAGTTTGAAACATTGAAAGAAGATCATGAAGAACTGCATAAGTACAATACTATTGTGAAAGGTGAATTAACATAGTGCAAATAGTGGCTTGAGAAGCTTTATTCTAGTAGAGAAAAGCTTGATGATTCTATGTCAATCCAGAGGCCTACTTATGATAAGACTAGTCTTGGTTACCTAATTAACATGTCTACAAAGAAACCTAAGTTTAGATCAAATCTAAAAGAAAAAGACAAATCTGATGATAAGATTGAATCAAGTCAATCTTTTGAGAAACCTAAAGAAGTTGAACAAAACAAGGAAGTTGAAATCTTGGATAAACCAAAGCAAGCAAAAACTCCTAAGACAACTAGTTATGAATTTAGAGGTAAGCATTTTTATGTAATGAAATATGTCGTGTGAAAAGAGATTGTACTAATAAGTCATTTAATCATGCTAAGGAATTTTATTGTCATAATTGTTATGGTATGGGTGATAATACAATTGATTGTAGGAAACCTAAGTATGATAATGATAGAAGAAATAGTAGAATTTCTAGAAGTACTAACCCTACAGATAGAAGAAGATCTAATTAAAGGACATTAAGAGAAGGAAGATATTATGAAGATAGAAGAAAGATCATGTATTATAAGTGTAACAAGCTAGGACACATTGCTAAAAATTATCATGCACCTAATGATCAGAAAAATTGTAGAAGTAGAGCACCTATATATCAATTATGCAACAAATTTGGACACACAACAAAGTACTACAGAATGGAAAAAAACTTTAGAGATACAAAGAACAATGGAAGAAACTTCAGGAATAGAAGGAATGAAAGAAGGAACTAGGAAAGGAACTTTGGAACAAGAAGAGACAATGAAGAAAAAAGAAACACTGTGAGTGAACTTTGAGAAGAACTTATTGAAGCATTTGTGAAAGGAGTAGATATCTCAAAAGAAAAGTTAGATGATTATGAGATAGGAAAATCAAATTTGGTTGTTGAGTTTATTAAGTTGAATTAAGCCTGTTCCAACATCAAAATTTGAGAACTTCAATAAGAAGCTGAATTAGAGGTAGTGAAGTTGGGAAAAGGTGTATCTAGTTATGTTTAGATGGTAGCTAAGCTCACGTGTAATTTGGAGCTCATCTAAACAAGTTATGAAGGAATTAAAAGTTACTGGTATTACAGTAAAGGTTGATTCTATAACAAAATTTGAAAAGTGTGTTTTTTGCAAAGAATTTTGTGATGCGAAGTCTTGAGGATGTCTATCATGATGAAAGAAGGCTATAGTAAACCTCAGGTGACATCTGAGGATCAGATAGATGATTTTGAATAGTTATTTGATTATAGAACATAATTGACAACTTTTTAATATTTGTGAAGTACACAATTAATGCAAGTTTGAGTTGATGGATAAATGGAGTATAGAATTAATTTTCACATCATTTCAAACCCATCCAAAACAAAGAATATTTAGAAGCAACTTGTTAGAGTGATTTTGAAGAAAACCCTATTTTTGGAAAGAGGTATTTTATCAATTTTCTACAAATTTATTCAGTAAAATATATTGTTTGATAAGGTCATGGATATGTCAATAGTACATAGTGTTGAGAAAAAAGATAGACTAGAGTTTAAGATTGTTTCTATAAAACCTAATGAAGGAAACCCTAACTCTGCATTGTCTATCACTCTGAACAATGTAGTTTATCTTGAAGATGTATAAAGTTATTTGAATTGCAAGTTTGAGTCATTTGGTAGTGAATTTGTGACCAAAGCTATGGAGCTAGTTTTCAACCACAACATTACAGTGAAGCCTAGATTTGAATATCTAGGGCAATTAGACTTTCTTTAAGAATCATTTCTACTGTGAATTAGATATAGATGAATGGACTCAAATCATATTGAGTAGGATACATGATGGTAAACTATGGATGAAAGATAATATAATTAACATTTATGTCGACCTTATTCATGAGGTAAATGGTCTTAGTAAACAAGGAAGTGTAACTATAGGTGAGAAGATGGTAAAGAAGAAAGTTGAAAGTTACACTAAAGCAATATACAATGGAAAGGCTATGGTGATCTACACCATCAAGAAAGATGATGTTATATTTCTTAGTATAATTATTGCTTATTCTATTTGTGCAAGTTCTAAGATTGATGAACTTTCAACAAGAATCATATATGCAACATATAAGGTATTTGTAGAGAAAGAACACGTGAATCTGAGTGAAATATTAAGAATGGAACTTCTAGAAAACCTAGAAAAGATAAAGAGAACAAAGAATGGCATGTTTAGCTTCTAGTCATTGATAAATCACATATTCTTTCTTGTACTTATGAGATTTCCTTACTTATCAGTCATAGACATAATGAGTAGTGAAAAATGAACTATGGATAAGTATTTAGAGGTATGCAAAAGACATCTTGTAGACAAGATATTGGACAATGGTAACCTAATAATAGGGATTATTTCAAAATGAAATGAAAGAGAGATTTAGAATTGCACTTGTAATTGTGGACAAATTCAAGGAAGAAATTTGTATACTAGTTGATATAGATCACACTTATATTCAAATAGTGGAACCTTGGGAGACATTTCTTCATCCCTTGAGTTATGAATTGAATGATGATGTAGCACTTGGTTACATTGATTTATTGCTAAATTTAGATAAAGAAAAAGAATAGTATAGATTTGGCACATATGAGGAGATCACACAACATGCTCATCAAGAAAACTTGGAGAAGGCATCACATAAGAAGGTTGAATCAATAATGAAGAAGGAACTATTAGAGGCTGAAATGACAGAGAGTGAATTTGAGTCTATAAGAAAGATAATGAAGCAAGGTATAATTAACATATAACCTTTGTTAGTGTTAGTTACTGAGACATCTTTAGAATAGAGCATTATGTATGTAGCTATCTCTAATGTTTAGCCCAGTGAACTAAAGAGAAAGTCTAAAAGATTGGTGGAAATAGTGTCTACAAAGACAAAAAGAGTCAAATGGCTAGCCACAGGATGGGGAAAGAGATAGAAAAAATTGTTGATAATTGAGTCAAGTGATGAAGATGATGAGGAAAAAGAAACTAAGAAAGTAGAAAAGGTGACTCCACCTAAGCAAGTAGTAGGCAAAGCTTGGCAACCTTAGAAGCCAAAGATTGAGAATATTAGTACAACTATTGCAAATGAAGGTAACTTTTTCAAGATGAACAAATTTTATGATTTATATAGCAATTTTGAGAAGGATTAGATAGATATATCTACTTTGAAATATATTGTATCAAACAATCTGAAATTGAAGGAACTTGAGAGCATTATAAACTAGAAAGTCTATGAGAAAGTCATTAAGAAGAAGGCTCCTACAAGGGTAGAAGAACTTGAACTTTAGAAGTCTATGCTAAGGACAATTTGCAAGAATGATGATGAAGAAAAAATTAAGAGACTATTGAATAACCTCGCTCCATACTTGAGGAATAAATTGAGGCCATTCCTATTTATGATTGGTGAAAAGGATAAGTTAATAAGAGAAACTACAACAACAATTAATCAAATGATGTCGGAGTCACAAGAAACATCTCCTCTAGCTCCTAGAATTGTGGAAGTGTTAGTAAGTGCTAACACCATGCAGATTGATCGAACCAAAGTTACCATTAACATTGATGATACTAATCCATTTAGTGGTTTCAAACCAAATGAACTAGACACCAAAGATATTGAGGATAAGTTGAGATAGATTGAGGAAGAAAAGAGACTATTGGAAGAAGAAAAGAAGAAAATAGAGGAAGCCAAGCATAAATTGTTTGAGGAAGATAAGAAAAGAAAGGAAGAAGAAGAAAAGAGAAGAATTATAGAAGAAGAGAGGAAAAGGAAAAATGAGGAAGAAGAGAAGAAAAGATTGGAAGAAAAGAAAGAGAGGAAAAGGAAAATAAAGAATAAGAAGAGAGAAAAGGAAAAGAAGCAGTGAAGAAATAGAGTGAGGATGAGACTAAACCATCTAGTTCATCTACTCTTATCTCTCTTGCCTATTTAGCTACTGATGATGATGATCAAATAGATCTAATTTCATCCTTATTTAAACTTATACAGAAGAATAAAATAGTGAAAAGCTTACAGAGGACATTAATCACTAGTAAATTTGGACTCAATTTTTGACAAATGTTGGTTGAAATTTTGACCAAGCAGTTCATGGTAATTTTTCTCATTAAAATTTCAGCCAACCTACATGTTGGTCAAAATTTTGACCAATACATTCATTGAAATTTTTTAATTTTTTCTAGCTCTGATTTGTCATTGTTGGTCAAAATTTCCACCAATGTTTGGTCAATTTTTTTTTAGAGTTGTTGGAAATTTTGACCAATTCTTGGTAGAAAACTCTCAAGAATTGGTTGAAATTTCCACCAATGTTTGGTCAATTGTTTTCAATAATTGGTGGAAATTTTGACCAATTCTTGGTAGAAAACTATCAAGAATTGGTTGAAATTTCCACCGATGTTTGGTCAATATTTTTAATGTTGTATCAAGCAATTGTTTCTTATCCAAGCCATTTAATTTGCAACCTTTTAAAACTCTGCAAAGATAAAGTTGGAGCAAGAAAAAAATTCTTCTCCAAGGTGTCCTCTGATTGTAAAGTGTCCATTTCACTATCTGTTCAACAAACAAGACATATCTAGTTCAATAGATAATGGAATGGATGCTTTACAATCAGAGGACACCTTTGAGAAGAAAAATTCTTCTACTCCAACTTTATCTTTGTAGAGATTTAAAAGGTTGCAAATTAAATGGCTTGGATAAGAAACAATTTCTTGATATAGCATGGAACAAATGGACATTTATGCATAGGGCAAAATCAATTATGTGAGCGATGCAGATGTAGCTGAATTAATTCAAGGGCTAGCTTGCTATAGTAAGATATGACATCTTATAAGAGATCAAGATCAAATTACCCTCACTATAATTCAGGGACCCATAAGCACACATACATGCAAAAAGTCTTTGCTAAATGGGCATGGAACCCATGAAAGTAACTAATAACCTATCTTCTATGAGATTTATGCAATGGGTAGAATGGATTGTTCTTGCAAGAGTAAACTAGATTCAAATCAATATAAATTTTGAAGAGGAGTTTTACTAGCTATATACAAAAGTTTTTGTCACCTCTACAAGTCAAAAAGTAGACTATTATGTGTTAAAGGCATGTTTAAAAATGAGAAGAGATAATGCTTGAATGAGATGCATAGTCAAATTTCTCTTGGCACTATTAGACAACCCATATATGCAACAAGGTTGAATTGCATGAATGTGGCTTCTTGTGAATAAAATTCAAGTTTAAATAATAAAAATATGTGTCAGTCTTATGTGGCTTGGGTCATATGGCATATAAGTCAACTTAATAGAAAAAACCAAGCTTTACTAAGAAAAAAAGGTTAAAATGAGAAAATTGTGAATATGTTTGCGAGTGGATAGAATTTAAGCAATCCAAAGAAGTTGAAATTGAAAATTTACTCTCTAAATGTTCTCATGAAGATTTTTATCACCTCTTTGAAGCAAAGCATTTCCATCTGTTTCTCTAATTCCATTAATAGTCACCTCTAACTGACCTGGTCCTACAAGTGTGCCTTGTAACTGACATCATGAGAACTTATAAACTTAACACTCAATACCAAAAATTTATAGATAATGAAAGTAGTGAGAAGGATAGAAAAGGAATATTATAGCCAAGGTATTGGCAGTTGCAAGACCAAGATCATTGTGGTAATGAATTGAAATAATGGCATTCTTAATTCTTGGAGTATTGGCTTTGATGTCTACAATTAATTTGTAGCATTCGAAAGGAAATAAATACCCCATAGTATCCTCAATGCCAACAGTGGTGGCTCCTGCCTTGATCACCTCTCCCAATATCTTGTACAAAAAATTTGGATCAATCCTACTAGTAGTTAAGTTCATCAATTTCTGTGACTTGATACCTCCACACTTTAAGAAACCCAATAGGCTACATACAAAAACTTGAGCGAGCCTCAACTGAAAAGTAATATGTGTTTAAGGGACTCCACTAAAAGTAATTGACATGTGGCACTAAATGAAGAGAAATGGGCAAATAGATTAGATTAATAGGTGAACACCAATAATTTCAGTTTGGCTACACCCACATGGTGGTTTGAATTTCTTAAGATGCTCTAATATAATCTAGGTACAAATATTTTGTACTATATTTGTGAAAATTCATATATGCATCCTAGGCAATGCATTGTTTAAGGATGAAGGAGATTTTTATTTCATGTTGTTCTTGTTAAATAGACACTGAACAACATGAATGAAAGCTTGTATATCTCTTCTAACAGTCCTATAGAAAGCCTCTACCCTGATGAGTAGTTTGATTCTTATGACTTCAAGTCCTTTAGAGTCCTGATGATTACAATAAAATAAATTGCATGAAAAGT
Source organism: Cupressus sempervirens (assembly GCA_028749045.1). Taxonomy (NCBI): domain Eukaryota; kingdom Viridiplantae; phylum Streptophyta; class Pinopsida; order Cupressales; family Cupressaceae; genus Cupressus; species Cupressus sempervirens. The sequence continues at coordinate 323,974,959 of CM053788.1, forward strand.
GCTACACTCCCTCTTCAGAAATCCTCAAAGATTAGAAGTCTTCCAGTGAAAAATACTTCCCTAATGATGCAATTGATCTACATAGGTGTGGGTTATGAGTTTGGTACTACTTATGCTTTAGGCTACCTATTAATATGAATAGTAATATTACACACTCCGAAGCATGTAATCTTAGAAGATCATCTTGAAAGAAAAAATCTCCCAACAAGTGAGCTGAAATAAATAACAATGGCTAGAACCATCCAAGTGATTTTATTCTCATCTATGAACAAAACCACTCACTGTGGGAAACCTACTATTTTTTAGTCTACAATCCTCCAATGTTGAACCTTTAAAAATCCAACTCTCCCAAGCATCAAAATTATGACTCACAAAGGTAAGCTCCATTTTCCTATTTACCTATAATAAAAGCACAACCAAAGTTAAGAAAATTTTACATATTTTCATTAGACATTAAATTCAGAGATATTTTTCTGAGCAAACATAATCTAATTATTAGGACTGAAAATATCTTTAGAATACAACCTGTTACAATGCAACATAGATAAAACAACATGCAAAATATATAGTGATATACCTATTGACTCTAATCTCTAATACTATAGGGTGTTCAAAAAAGGAAGAAGAGGTATAAAAATTCTAGGCTAAAGTGTGGTACCAAGATTAAATTAAGGACAACACAAAGTTCCAAAAAAGTTTGTCTGATAATATGATATATTGATCAATTTCTCAATATTGAGTCCTTAATGCATAGTACTAGCAGCAACATAATATAATAACCAAAACCAACAAAAGGTTGTATGAAAAAAAAACCCAAGAGAGAAGATAACAAAAATAATGGAGAGGACACATTGGGTATTATTGATGACTACAAGTCACATCTTGGGTGATTACACTACCAAATGAAAGCACCTAAATTCTATCAATCCTGAGGCCTTTTGCCCGATCACCTACCAATTTCTTTGCATAAGATATCTTGCATAGTTGCACTAATCAAAAGTAATTTTTTTACAGGAAAGTTAAAAACCATGTAAAGAATAAAAATACCTATCATAAGGTGGATGGTCCATAGATACTTTCCATAGTGGAGTTGTTGTACAAAAAAAATCAAAAAATGCATACTAGAAGATCAAATATATTGTACACGACACATCAAACAATCCACAATGTACATAGCCTATTAATCATCAATTATATTTAATAGAGAAGTTTCCCAAATATAAAATCAGATTGTCATTTTGATGTCAGTACTATGCTGATAATAATGGCAAGAAGTTGCATGCTATAATGTTAGTTGTAATCATACTATTCAAGGAACATAAGATTTCTTAAATTATAATACTAATAAGTGATTAATATAGCACTCAATATGTAGCAAGCTAGAAATTGGAATGTATAGTTGCATGTGACATATAAGAGTCATCCAAATAGATAAAGAAAGGCTCCACATTGTAAACTAGATAAGCTAGAATAGAAAATCAAATAATTCATAATGCCACATTACACAAAACATGGCCAAAGTTTGAGTATCACTTGAAAAACAATTATACCTACAATAATTTTCCTCCACCTGCTAAGGAATGTAGACCAACATGGTCCTACACAAGATCAACCAAGGGATGACTTTTTTAGAGAAAATTAGTACATTATAAATATGTACATGTTGTAATTGGTTACTAATTTGAAGAATTAAACTTGGGAAAATTTGAAGTTCTATTGGAAAATTTACTATAGAAAACAATAAGAAATTGGGCAGCAGGATCTCTCTTAGTCACATTGGACATGGTGTCTAGATACCAACCACCACCTAGACCTCTTTGTCTAGATACATGGTATCCTAGTCGACCTTTTTCATGTAATGATATAACAAGTCCATCTTTCAAGAGGTCACTTGTTGGAGAGTAAGGGACCTTACTGATCATAGTCTACTTCTTAGATGCTGTGCACACTATTGACATACAACCACCACCACATATATGCCCTTTATCCTTAGGTGAAGAAAACTATGAACTAGAACTAAGCACTTGATCTCTTCCACTAATGCTAGCACCCTTGGAACTTCATTTAAGTTATTTGATTACAAAATGCTTGTATGATGACATTTTACAAGTCTGAGGATTAACAACTTCCCCTATTTGCACAATCAAAATAACTAATGCATTACTAATCAAAATTAATTCAAAAGAATACAATCAGTGGTACTTTATTGCAATGCATTTTAATAAAGAAAAATCACTATAACAATCATTTATGATGCATGGCGATTTTGTAGTTTTTGAGAAAAAAATCCCAAAAGAATGAAAAATAAAGAACATTGGATTCCTTGTGATTTTTTCTAACCAAATTCAAAATAAAATTATAGAAGTTCTACTCATTTTTAAGAGGCATAAAAAGGTAGTTGTGTACTTCAATGTAGAAATAGAAATGTTTTGGTAGTGCTTCCAGCAACATGCACAAAAAGGGTAACAGAGCTTGGGCAATGCTTCAAGCAGCATGCACAAACAGTAAGAGAGTACAACAGACAAGAAGCACTTGGACAAAGGGGGTTGATGGAATGAGGCTACATGCATAGAGACCAACTTATATCCAAAAACTATGAAAGGGGTTAAAAAAGAGTGTATCCTAAAACCACAAATGTTCCAATTGTTGGCCAACACACACACTTGTTGTATAGTTATGGATATTGTGATCATTTATGAACTTGAACAACTAACACCACGTTAGAAATAGTGATGTGCAAAAGGAGTACAAAATAGAGGGAAATGGCCATGAAATATGCATGATTTAAATAGCTACATTAAATATCCCTTTACTTCATAAATCACTTCAACTCAATCATTATGTTGTACAAACAACCTCATCATATGTTACTTGAACAAACCTATCATGTACAACATGAGCGACAAATCCACAAAATTAAATCTTAAAATGTTACAATAGTACAAACCTCATGGAACACACGTGGGATGAATATACATAATCAAGTATTAACCCTTTCCAACATTCCAACTTTATGATAATAATTTACTAGTCAAATTCCAACAAATTGGAATACAATGACTACAAGTATTCTTGCGTATCTATTATAGGCAACCATGGTTTGGAAGCAAATTAAGAGTATTAGTCTTGTAGCCAGGAAAATGAGCTCAATAAACACTTTTGAGATGGTCATCCCCTGATGATCATGGATAAATCATTTTTAGGTTCTCTTACTTGTTTTAGAATATACTAACTATATTTCATATTGATCAACTCTAGAAAGAAATTGATTTGAAAATAATTATTTTCTATGACACTGTATTAATAATATAAGAAAGGACACATGAGAGTGTCTTGTTTTCAAATTTGAACCTAAAACACATAAGGTAATAAAAATTGTAAGAAGGAACAAAACCAAATAAATGTAATCTCATGAGGGTACAACCCTCTATGCTAGATTCTATTAGGCTACAATATGACCAATTAGCTTATAGGTTGATTCTAGAAAGTTATTTACTATTTAAAGCATAAGCCGAACCTACCCAATATATACCTACATCACTTCCGGTGTATTCATAACTTTTCCAAGTGACAGTATCAATGCTCCATATACTCTCATTAGCTACAATTACAATCAACAGATGGAATAAATAGCTACAAAAGAAAATATATTAGAAGCACCATGCCTTGGTTGCCAATGTTAGCAATGCAGTGGTGAAGACTCGATATCAAAACTAATACCACCACATTGCCTTGGTCTCTGGTTCCAATGAAGATAAATATGAAACCATCAACCTATAGGAGAAATTTAATAGTTGAAATTAACTTAAAATCATAGAGTAATACATTCTTGGGCCTACTATAAGTGTGAACTTATGCATGCTTGATAGGCACAAACATTTACATATCTGAAGATACTTGTGCAAATTACCAAAAAGGCCAAGGAAGAAAATAAAATATCAAACTAGTACACACACCATATTGGTTTTTAGATGGACCTATAGGTGCTTCAAGGATTTCAAGCATTCTTCATGTTCTGGTTCTAGCTTAAGAGGCATGTAGTGTCCATGTAGGTCTTCAACAACATATTCCTAAAAATAAAAATAGAATACAATGCAAAAGCAAATAAATAAAAGATAAATAGAAACCAGAAATAATAAAGATGAATGTAGATAATTATTTTTCTTGTAGATCTCAAAGTCCAAAATGAGTTTAAAAAATCACCTTTGCGAGTTCCCTCTTTGTCAGTATGTGATAATGTCTTTGCCATATCCTTTGAATTGCCATTGTTGCTGCTAGCAACCCATAGGCAATGCCAAGGATCGCAAAAATAATTACAAAAACAAGAAAGAGTGCACCACAAGCTTCCATGGATGCTGGAAAAGAATTCCAAAATACCCCATCCATAACAACAATTGCGGCATCCTGCCATACATGGATCATTGTTGTTGACTAATGAACAGTGCACTATCAGACCTCCAAAATCTAGAATTATGAAAAAAAAAAAAACTCCTGCATTTCAAATTGAGTTGGATTATTGAAATTATGTGCAAGAAAAGATACAATTTTCAAAAAAAAAATGTAATTATGAGTTTATGATCTGCAACAATCAATAACAAATAACATAGAAGTAGACAACCTATTTGAGAAATTGAATAAAAATATAAGAAACAAACCAAAACAATAGTAGAATGGTATAGGATGCTTGGACAATAGTTGATCCCATCCATCATTGAATGAATTTATGAACTCCAAATTTGTGTCCATCAGGTATGCAATACTGCCCATAAGGGAGAATGATTTGGGTTCACTTTTTACACATTAGGTAGTGAGAAATTTAAACAAAATGCAAGGAAATGGTGACACCACCAATGGGGCCAACTTGTATTGTTAATTTTTTAATTAATTTACATGACCAACTAAAAGTAATAGCCATTTTCCTTATTAAAAAAAAATCTTATTTGAAAGGCAAAAAACTGTAACCAGAATCACTGTATAGTTAAAAAGGGTGGTAAATGAAAAGAGCTACATTTTCAATAAGATCAACAATAATGTCTTAAGGCCTACCATTCCCATTCTACTTTAGAAAATGTGAGTAATGAAATTTTATTACTCACAAAGATTCTCCAACTCAGAATGAATAATTCTGCATTTTTGTTCTATTCTCAATGGCTAAATGGGTTAAAAAATAATCGAATCTTAAAATGAAAAATTTGCTATGCTATTCATTTTAAAAATTTGAGTGAGCAATAACTACTCATAGGGTGGCTGCAAACTCAGTGGTTACCACGAGAAGAAATTATTTATTTAATAAAATTATTGTATCTACTCATTGAAGAATCAATATCTTCTAGTATTTGTTCTTTAAGATGTACTATGATGAACATAGAGATGACATAGGAAATGCATTGATTCTAAATGTTATCTCAAGGGATAATGAAAACAAGTTGATATGTCTCTGTTTGTTTCCACTAATGAAGAATAGATTTATTTTGTGGTGTGTACTAATTACACATGCAAGTCTTATTTAATTGACTTGAATGTTTATGTAATGATATATGTTAAGAAGAGTACCAGTGCTGTTGAATTACCCTATGGATGCAGGTAGAGGTTTGGGTAAGCCAAGACATGGATAGAGGGGGTATAAAGTGTGGATTGTAGATTACATGTTGACATCATCTACTCCAACTCCCAAGTGATGGTAGCTACAAATTCTTCTACTTCACATCCTTAGGGTTGCTGATTGAGATAAGCTTGGAAAATCCTCTATGAATGACATTGTGTTGTGTTGATAGTCATTTAAAATCCATTGCATTGTGTTTAAATGTTGGATGTATCACCTTAATAATAGTTTAGGCATGTGTTGGCCTGTTGGATATATTTAATTTTTTAAGCATAGGCCTAGTTTAAGGAATTGTTAAGAGGTATATCTAATTAAATTTTAAAATAATTGACTTCCTAGTTAAAGTCATCAGCATCATTCGGATGGCAATGTTCTAAAATTATAGAAAACATAGATTTGCAAACAAACAATGATGGGAAAGGAAAACCCAATTGCAATTTAACCCATAGTTGACTAAGAGTAAAGACTAGTTAAGGTAATAGAGATTTAATTTTACAAAGGGTAAAGAGCTTTTAAAAAAATTTAGCCACCACCATGGATTGTAGCTATGGTTTAGTTTAATGGTATATTGTAATTTGACACATTAATCATCAAAATCACTAACGTTCAGACCTGGATGCATGACATTATGACAATTTAATAAAATATGCAGTCTAGGATTCAACTAGAAAACATAATCTAGATGACTCAATTTCAGACCTTAGATGATCATAAGCAATTTAGTGTCCTCTTCAAATGATTCATAAGAGTAATTTGCCAATTTAAAGGGGAAAAGAATTATTTAAATGATCCAACTACCTAACCTTGTATTAAATCTTTTAGATACATGCATCTATGTACAAAAAGAAAAGAATAAAATGAGGATACATATTGATCAATCTAAGATCACATTGGGATAATAGATTATAATGCATCACAAAGGAGCTTAATGTTAGAGTTTGAGGAATAACTATACTGAATATCTGAATTATGAAGATCAATCAACCCTCATAAGAACATTTTGGAAATTTTTTTAAGAAAGAATCAAAATAAGCATACCTTTAGATAGCTTATTTTGCAAATTAGAGGTTTCTCTCTAGAGATTCTCTTGCAGATTTCAATGGAACTCTTATTCTACAATTTTCAATGTGTGAATGCAGAGGGATTGGTAAGTTACAAATTGAGTTTGATAGTTGGGGGTGTGGGGGGCAGATTCAGCTATTCCAACCTAGTTCTTTTCTACCCCTATTATTCTTTTCCCTAGGCCTCCATGCAAGGAGCCCAAGTGTAAGGATGAAGAAGTAGGAAGCGATGATATCCTAAATTGATTTTGATGGAAAATGTTAAGATGAGTGATGACAGTTTTTAGGGTTAGAAGAATGTAATGCTACAAATTCAAAGTAATAATTCTATAAATCATTTGGAAATGCTTGGAAGAAAAGATAAAATTAAATCAAAGGATGTATGATATGGATGATCAAAAAAGTCATCTTGAATTTCTCACATTGAATGTTAATGATTACCAGTGAATTGAAAGAAATAAAAGGAAAAATGTTGAATTGGTTACAATAGGAGCTCCACAAGATAGGATTGTGGAAGTAGTGGTGTGTAGATTAAAAATGACTCTAGGCCTAATGCTTATACTAATTCTATAGGAATAATGAAATAGAAAAATGAATGATGAAATTGTTGTTGTAAGTAAAGACCCTGTGATCACTATTAATAATGACTATGCATGATGTGTGTAAGAACACTTAGTTACTAGTAGTTGTGCAATGAGTTCGACTTGTTGAAGTAATGATGAGAGCTATGCTATAGGAATTTATTTCAAAACTAGGAGATGCACTATCAAAGCTACCAAAGTTTTGTAGATTACAAAATGCTGAACCATTTCTAAAGAATTTAGAAGTGTGTCTTCTAAACAAAAATGAATTTGAGAGAGTAAGATTATTATATGACAATTTTTCTATAACCCGAATTCTTGAGAAGTTGTAATGCTCCTACAGTTGTTAGGTTGAGGACCACAAATGTCTTGCATGTAGGGGAAATGTAATTTGGGGTAGAGGAAAGTAGTTGTGGTAGAGGACTGGACTAGAATAATAATCACATTATTCATAATTTATAATCTGTATATGCTAATTTAAATTTGGAGAAAAGGGTTTTCATATTTATCACTTTTCCAAATGTAAATGAAAGTAAAAGGCTATTATGGTTGACATTTTAGATTGCATGGGCAACTAAATTTGGAAATTTCAATAATGCTACATTTTTTGTTGATAACCTATTTGTAAATAAAATTGAAATATGTTTTTGAAATTCTTGATTATGTGAATTTGAGGATTTTACACTATAAGTGCAACCAAATTGTTATATGAAATCTAATGAAACAAAGGCTTAAACTAGTATCTAATTGTAGAATCAAATGTGCAATGAAGTTGCTTGCTAATAAGGCCAATGGCTCTTTGAAAAGTTAACTATTGATGGTTTGATCTTGATTAGTTGGATTGTGGTCCACTTCATATTGGTTAAGAGTTCAATAGCACAATTTATGCATGTGAGTTCCTAAAATAGTTTGGGCTACCATGTTTTTGGTTATAAGGTAGATCTATTAGCCTTTAGGTGATACTATTGCTATAATTAGAAATGTCATTCCCTAACACAAAATATACAAATGATAGCTCCCAAAACATTTTGGAGTGTCATGTTTTTGGTTGCAAGATGGAACTTAGATAATCTAGCTATAAGTGGAAATGCCATTCCATGACATAAAATCTATGCCTGAGATCTACCAAAATATTTTGGAGTACCATGTTTCTAGGTGAAAAATTGAAACATTAGGTAATTCTCTTGCTATGATTGTAAATGTCATTCCATAACACAATTTATGCTCTATAGCTCCCAAATCAATTTGGATTATCATGTTTTTAGTTACAAGACAAAATTGTTAGGCGATATGCTAACTGCATTAAAAAATATCATTCCATAGTACAATATATGTTGGATTCATACATGAATTTCAAATAAAACCTAAAATGAGGGTTTACTTTAGAAACAAAAAATACTATAAAGTCTACATTTTTCTTAATCCAGAGAGCTTTGCACATTGTAGATAAATAAAATGAAAGATGTGGACTGAAAGCAAATGCAAGGGCATATTCAAAATGTCATTTGACATAATATCCATGATTTGGCTACCATAGGAATATGAAGGAATTTAATATATTTGAAAAATGATATTAATAAGCACTATTAAAAATCATAAAGAAAATTTAACAAGAATAATAATGAACCAATCCTTAGTGCAACAATCCATATGCTTGGGCTCCCAAAATATGGCCGCCTCCAAGATTTAGGCAAAGATGCACAAGCGGTGTCGAGCTAGGGACAAGAAGTCTCGCTACCTACTAATTGAATCGATGTCTGACTCCTTCCTTGATCAATCTTCTCATTGATAGCAAGCGCCAATTAGGGATTGGAATAGTTTGTCGAGCAAGAAAGGAGGAATGAGAGGTAGGGGAAACTCTTTCTTAAACTGCTACATGGGATTTGAAATCTTCATATCTTTTCCTCACAAGCAAGTGGGATGGTCGATGAGAAAAGCTACCAAAATGAGAAAAGCCCACTTGATGTGAATGAATCCCAATTTTGCTATTGCCTATGCTCAAACCTACAAATGAATGAATTTTTTTCTATTTTACCTGTGCACGAATGAAACATCTTCTTTTTTCTAACATTGAGTTGGCCAAAATTTAACTTGGAAAAACATAGGTTGGTCAAAATTTCAACCAAATTAGGTATAGAATGTTTATTTTTGACCAATGTGGGAATTCAAACCAAAAAAGAAGAAGGAATCATAGCTTTGGTAAAAAATTTTGGTAGAAAAACAAGTGCAAATGTACTGATGAATGGAAGTGATAGACATATTGCATAGTACATTAGTAGTTTAGCACACAAAACTAGATCCTAAACAAAGAGCATAGGTAGTTCTAAAATCTTTTGATGAAGACTTTACAAATTTTTTGAATGTTGCTGAGGAAAAGGCACAAATTTCTCGTGATGCTAACTTGTTTAGCACCATCTATCAGATTATCAAGAATGATCTAGTTAATCTTGATATTTGTATAAAAGAACTTCGAAAATGCTAGCAGGAAGGGAAAACTCTGTATGTTAAGTGTACCTTATCATACAAGCTAACTAAAGACATTGATAGTCAGATAGAGTTAAAGATGAGTGAGCTAGAGGCTTTGTCTAGCCAGATCTAGCATCCATCTTGTAAGGTAGATGATTTTGAAAGTCAAGTTTCAGATATTTACAATGACATCAAGAAACTAGAACTTTGAAAAGAATAGATTTTGATGAGAAAATCTAATTTCAAAGAATCCATTGCTCTAAAATTATCTTCTATTAAGAAATAGCTAGAGGAATGTGTCAAGGCCAAGGACACATATTCCAACTTTTTATATTCAGATATCAATGTAGTTGAGATTCCATCATATGCTTTATGTGCAATTCTCACATTAGCTGAGTTTACCAAGTAAACATGGACCAAAGATATGGATAATTTGAAGACTATTATTGATGATTGTATGAAGATCATAAAAACATAAGGACAATAGTTTTCAACAGTAGCTTGACATTTTAACCTTTATCATTGATGTCAAAGGGGGAGAGATACATGTGAAAATTGTATAGATGTCAAAATGAGAGATTTTTGGGAGAGATATAATTGGGATTAGTAGTTAGAAAGAAGAAAATATTGTAAAGTATATTGTAAGGGGGAGCATATGTAAAGTTGAACAAGTTGTAATAGATGTAATGTTTATTTTGTTAGTTAAGTTTTTGTCACTTAGCCAATTTTCCCTATTTTGTTGCCATCAATGCCAAAGGGGGAGATTTTTGAAAATTGGCTCATAGTGATATGTAATTTTTGTCATTTATGGCAACATATGATGTACATGTTCACTAAAAACCTCAGAAATAAAGATAGTTAGTGTTTGGTAATCATAAAATTGTCTAAGTATAGAATTTGGTTTATAGCAGTGTATTATTTTGTTTATAACATGTTGCTAACATCATATTATGACTAGAAAAGTTACATGGAGATAGTATATATGTTGATGACAATGTGTATATCCTTGGAAGTTTGTATGGGCTTTACGAAATAGAAATAATCATGTTTTGATGAAGCAAGACGACAAAATTGAAGGAAATAATTATTTTCTTTACAAAACAATTACTTGTCCAATTAGGGCCAACATTATAGATGTTTACTCTAAGTTGAAAAAGTGAATTGTGGTCTTAGCTGACCCAACATTAATTTGTGTAAAGGCATGGTATTTATGCAAAGGACTTCTTGTGATAAGAAGTGTGTTATTTTGTAAGATTGTGAAGTGAGCGAACTTTTGTAAAAGTGATATATGCAAATTTTTATATGAGCTATTTGGTGATCCGAGATTGAGTTGAAGATTAGAGATTAGTCAAGGAAGGAAAAATAATAATTACTTGTTTGAGCAGTGAGCTCTTCTTGTAGTTGAAATTGCATGTTTGAGTAGTGGGCTCTTCTTGCATACTTTATACCACAACTCCTAATAGGATTGAAATCTCCTAACATGGATTTAAAGCCTCCTAATAGGGACTACTTATACTGAGTTTTCTCATTGACTCCTAATAGGGTCCATCCTCTAAAAAAGAACTTATATATTAGTATATTATCTAGTGGGTATCATCCCCACTAGGGTTTTCCCTAGTTAACAAAATATGGTGTTTTGAGTTATCTTTGTGCATTGTTATTGTGTCAGAGAAGAGAAGAAGAAAGAAAATCAATTTTTTGAATACATTAAGAGCATATTTATTGATTCTCTAAGTATTGAGGTTGATAGTACTCAACCTATTTTTGATTAGTTATCATAAATTGTTCACAAATTCAATGAAGACTTGAATGGACATGAGAAGCTGCTATAGAGAGTTGAAAGAAAATTTGAGAATAGAGTGTTAAAACAAGTTGCACAAAGAATTACAATAGATCAAGTAGAGTTAGCTACTATTCTTGGTTCATTAGAAACATTTGTCAATAATGTTGTATCATTATTTTTCAACTAATACATCTATCTTTACAAAGTATATCAAGGAGAAATTATCCAAAATAGATGAATACACGAAGGAAAGTGCACACTAGTTGTCACTTGATCCAAGCCATAATTCTATGCATTACACAAAGATCAAATATCTAACAAACTTGTAGGAATAATTATTGAAGGAAGAAGCCAGGATCAAGGCCACACTTATAGAAATCTAGGGCATGATTCTTCCAAACATGGATGTATTGCACATGTAAAGAGATTTATCCATGACGACAACTTCTCCATAGCTGATCACATGATGTAATTATCAGTTGAAGTTTAGATTGCATTGCATGCAAGGAAGGTACTATAGGAAAATCGGGACAAGACAATGCTACTTATTCTAAAAGTACATTATGAATTCTTGTCACATTTTGGTATTATCATATAAAAGTTATACACCTTTGGAATTTATGTCAAAAAAGGGGAGAAATGAATATTATATAAATAAGCATGGGGGAGAAGTAATATGTAAAGAAAGAGAAATATACTATACTCCATTTATATATATAAGGGAGATATATGTATGGGGGAGTAGTATAGTATACTATGGATAAGAAAAAATTCCCTTTACAAAAGAAAATTTGAAAAATAAAAAAAATAGAGTATGTTACCGAGCCACAATAGATGGAAGTCAAAACTGAGTTGAAGATAGAGAAACATGGCAAAGAAAGTTTTTGACTTATATTTTTAATATCAGATTTTTGTTTGGATAAATGTTAATGCCAAAGGGGAAGATTAATGACATTAAAGTAAATTTATCTATTAGTAACTCAACACTTTGTCAATTGGTTACATTACTACCAAGCTTATCATTTAGTTTGTAGTGTTAACCAAGTGATTCAGTTGTTCTTGAGCTAAGTAGTTAGAATACTATGTATATTGAACACTTGAGTCATTTTGTAGTGTTTTTCAAGCTACACAGTGTTTACCAAGCTTCAAAGATGAAGTTTAGTACAAACCAAGCGTAGCAGAGGCTACCAAGCTAGTCAATGGAAGTGAAGAAGATCATAGTGTTAATTGAGTTCTATAGTGTTAAACAAGTCAAACTATGTCTACTGAGCTCATAGGGCTAACAAAGTGGATCTAGTGTTGACCGAGTCATGTAGTGTTAACTGAGTAATCTAGTTGCTACTGAGTTTCTTAGAGTTCACCAAGTCACACAGTACTAACCGAGTTCAAGCTACTTGGAAGTGATTAGTATGGATTGAGCTTCAAGTTCAAATGAGTACCAAAGATTTACAAGCATTGAAATTTTTTTCCATGTATCAGAACATCATCAAGTTTGTCTTCTAAATCTGAGTTACATCAGTTGGGCTGACTTTGTGAATTATGATGAAATTGGACTCCTAATAGGGTAGATCACTAGAAGTGGTCAATTGTAAGCCTTAACAAGTTAAATTTATATTGTAGTACTAAATCTTGTTAGTATCATCCCCACCTTAGTTTTACTTTCTAATTGGAAGGTTTCTTGGTTAACATATCTTGTGTCAAAGTGTTATAAATGCTTATTTGCTTTCATTCTTTTATGCATACAATTAGATCTGAATATTATGTGCAAGATTAATTGGCAAATTAAGATAAAGTTTTATTGGTTCTTGACTCACCCCTCCCCTCTTGGTAACCTTGCCTACCTTATATTTCCAACAAAATTTGTCTAGGTAGTTTCTTTATTAGCAAAATTAAGGTTTTATTTTCATTTCAAAAAGAATGGACACACAAAAAAAGAGTGTTGAACTCTTAGTAACTTTTAGAACCCTAGATTTGTTAGTAATGTCAAATCTAATTCTAAATATGGTGATAAGTTAGACCAGTTTAAAAAGGATGATTCTAATGTTAAAAAATTTTCTAGGGTTGAGATATTGGATGCTCATAAGGGTTATCTCAAGGATCCTAATGAAACCCTATCTAATGATGTAGTTCTAGAGACTATTGATAGTGGTAAATATATTAGTTGAATAAACCTTTGTTTGAAGATGATTTTTAATTGATGTTAGCCTCAGGCTTTGGTATCTCCAATTCTTTAGCAGATTGTTAATGAAATTCTAGTACTACAATTGTTAATGTTAGGGTTAATAAATTTTTTTTACTCCCACCCTAGCTTGATGCACAACTTACTCTTAACACCATTAATGAAAGAGCTAAGAATAATTAGGAGGAATTCTAATATACCCCTAAATAGAGATAAGGAACTAACTAGGACCCTAAAATTAGTTGTTATTAAAAAGAACAATGATATTATAGTAGACTCAATCAATGAGGATCCATTTACTAGAATCACTAACAATAACTCTAAGAAAAAGAGGAAAATAACTAAAAGATAGTCTCTTTTTAAATTGATAGTAGGAAATTTGGAAAGGATATTGTAGATTTTTTTAATAGATTGCACAATAATTCCAAATATCAATAGTCCAAATGATACACTTACACATTTGGAATGTGAGAGGCCTGGAGATGCCTAACAAGAAATATAGTGCAATGGTCTCAAGTTAAAATATATTAAATTTGCTTGCAATAAATTAAGATTGTGGGTTTCAAAGCTTACACCATTATGAAGTTTATATGGGACCAATCTATAGGGTTTTACTCCAATCACCCTAGAGGAAAATGTGGCATTTCTATTATAGTTGGACCACAATGGACTGAAAATATTATCTCAAATGGTTCATCTCCCTTATCATAGATCCCACTGGGTTATCTTTTAGCACAATGATATTTCAATTTGGGTATGTAATATCTATGGCCCTAATGATTATAGAGACCATGAAACTTTATGGGAATGGTTATCTAGTGACCTACCTAAAGCACATTAAATTTTTTTTTGGGAATTTAATATGGTGGAAAAAAAGAGGATAAGCATGGGGAAAAAACCAGAAATGAATAGTTTTTTTGATCTAATTTCAAGTGGAAGTTTATAATAGTTTACCGTTTATCTCTTCAATTTTTTTTTTCTCTAATATCTTGTTTACTGATGAGCCTAGTTTATGGTTATTTATTTATGATTTTCTAGTCAATGATAGTTGTTGTTACAGTCCGAGTTAATTCATTTAGCAGTTATTTTGGGAGGAAATCCAAAAGTCATGTGTTCCTATATTCATGTGTATTTGAATGTGGTTTACTCCTGCATTGAATGTTGTTGTTTCTTTTATAACTGAAAGTTGTTGTATCCCTAAATGGAAGGATCCAATTTCTTAGTATTCCATATTTCTAGTTGTATATAAATAAGATGGAGATTGTGATTTCAAGATTTTTTAGAAGTTGAGGAAATCCATTTTGTAATCCTACAAGTAATGAATACAACTCTGTTATTTTCATCTTGTACTTATGATTTCATAAATAAATAAATGATGTTTTTAGATCTTAGTCTTTGAGTTTTCAATTTAGTCACTCTCCCGTGGGGGTCTACATGGAAGGTGAATTTAGTTTGTGATTAAGTAAGAATTAGATTTAAGCTTTCTCAAAGTAGATATACTCTGGTACTCCTGCAGCCACTTGGTAACAAGACCACTAGTTATTTCCTATAGCACATGTGCATAGATAGGTTTACCATTTGTAGCATTATCTTAAGCTTTATGTTAAGTTTTCATTTATGTTTCTAGCATAGATTTCCTTTAGAATTGTTGCTTTAGTCGTAATGACTTTAAAGGTGAATTAGAGCATATACTTTGCAGTCACCATTTCAAGTTTATTCTCTCAGATTGATAAATTAAATGAGTTCAGTATACTATTTTAAGTAAGACACATGATGTTGTTTAACCATTAAATCATTGTGAAAAGATGTCTAATCCTTTATTACTAAGGTATTAAATTGACCAGTCATTCGCATGGTGCTATAATTAATTAGGATATTGAAGAGTTTATTGTCAACTAGATATTGTCTATGTTGAGGATTCCATATTTCATGTTGAAAAATCAAATGGACATGCCCCTATTTGTTTTACCCCTTCATCTCCATCATATCACCACCCAATTTATGCTAATTTCATTATGGACAACTTTCGAGATAATAGGGAAAATAAAAAGTTAGTCTTAAAATCAATACTTCATTTCTTAGTGATGAAGACTGTTGGAAATATAGATGAAGTAATTGAGAGGGGAGGGGTGGATTAGTTACCACAAAAACAATTCCAAAAATCCCTTAGATGTCTATAATATTTACTTACTGCTAATACTCGATAAATAGTGCAGGAATACTGTAACTCGGTAGGTTAACTAATTACTGATCATCTAGCATTCATAGTTATTATTATGCTTGCAAAGGTTAAAATAAATGAACACAAGAGACAACAGATTTAACATGGAAACCCAATATGGGAAAAACCACCATGTAACTAGTCACCAATTTTCACTCTTCTAAAGTTAGCCCTATTAGGAGCCAACCCTGTTAAAGGTTACAATGCACACTGTTAGGTGTGACCTTGTGAGCGGATTTAATCACCCTATTAAGAGTGGCCTGGTTAGAGGTCTTTAGAACAATTCAACTGAACTGTCACCTTGTTAGAGGATTTACAAAATGGCTGTTAAACCAACTATGTTAAAAGATTCTAGATTCACTGTTACAATGATTAGAAAGCAACAATGAGGTGACCTGAATGATATGCAACTTATCTTTTGCTGATTATAGATCTCTATTTTGCTTTACTGGATCTTTACTGATCAAATACAACTTTGCAGCTCCTCTAGGATATCTAATCCTTCATCAAAATTTGCTCAATATTCGCTTATTCCATTCTCATCCATATACTCACACACACTTTAATTCACAACTTGAACATCTAAATATATACCTTTCAGATTATCAAGTCGGCTCAAATATAAGTTACAACAACAATAAAAATATTACATCAGTCGACTGCATGAAACAATTGAACTTAATATCAAAACAATAAAATCCTTCGCTGGCTGACCCAGCTTGGTGATCACTTCTCTAGAATGGTTTTCTAGTGTTAACCTAGTGAGGCTTGGTAAACACTCCAAACCCTAAAAAAATCCTTTGGAGACCAAGTGAACTCGGTTAGCACTGACCTTCCTTTGCTAACCTGGTGAGCTCAGTAGAAGCTAACTCTCTGCCACATTTCCTTTGATAATCGAGTGAGTTCGGTAGACATTAAATTTTCTTTGTTAACCTTGGGAGCTCGGTTAACACTAACTTTTTGCTACAAAATCCTTTGATGTATGAGTGAGCTTGGTAAACATTAAATTTTCTTCATTAACCTTGGGAGCTCAGTTAACACTAACTTTCTGCTATAAAATCTTTTGATGCCCAAGTGAGCTCGATAAACATTAACTTTTCTTCGTTAACCTTGGGAGCTTGATTAACACTAACTTTCTACTACAAAATCCTTTGATGCCCAAGTGAGCTCGGTAAACATTAAATTTTTTTCGTTAACCTTGGGAGCTTGGTTAACACTAACTTTCTGCTACAAAATCCTTTGATGCTCGAGTGAGCTCGGTAAACATTAACTTTTCTTTGTTAATCATGGGAGCTCGATTAACACTATAAATTACTTTGTTGATCATCTGGGCTCGGTAGACTCTATTTGATGACTAGTATGACATTTGTGTAACATCAAAGATAATACACAATTAACAATTGTATCCAACAATCTCCCTCTTTGGCATTGATGGCAACACAACATGCCATAGCATAATGAAATTTGAAAGCAAGTCTAACAAGTCTTTTTCTGTTAGAACAACTTTCTCTATTAGATAGTAAACTCTCCCTCTTTTAGTAATCTCCCTCTGTGAAGGAATTCTATAGAAAACTCTTCTTCTCAAACAAATTTTAGAAAGATATGATAGTAAAACTCTCCCTCTTTGACAAAACATGCCAAAGACAATACAACTCAAATAAATTTTAATGTACCTTTAGTACTGATTCATATGCAATATTTCTTGATTATGTTGCATCAATTGATAGATCTTCAATTTGGTATACGTTGATGCATCACTAAAATTTTATTTTAGTGAACTTCAAATAGGGGAGTGACCCCTAACTTACCTCTTAGATACAAGAATGCATCCTTAGGTAATGGTTTTGTGAATATGTTAGAAATTTGTTCCTTTATATGAACATATTCCAATCTGATCTCCTTATCTTGCACCAATTTTCTGACAAAATGATATTTTATTGCAATGTGCTTGGTTTTTGAATGCATCACTAGATTCTTAGATATGTTTATTACACTTGTATTATCATAGAAAATTACAACTGGTTCTTTGATTTTCACCTTCATGCCTTCCAACAATTGTTTAAACCAAATAATATTAGAATAGTTTACTGCAGCAATAACATACTCTACCTTTGCTGTAGATTGAGATGAACAATTCTTCTTTTTGCTTGTCCAAGAAACCAACCTCTTTCCAAGAAAGAATGCTCCTCCACTTGTACTTTTTCTATCATCAAGGTTTCCTACCCAATTAGCATCACTAAACACTTTGAAATCTAGATTACCTTCAAATTTGTACCATAAACCATAATCTTTAGTTCCTTTCAAATATCTCATTATTCTTTTGATTGCCATCATGTGATTTTCTCTTGGTTTTGCTAAAAATCTTGCTACAATACCAATTACAAGGGAAATATCTGACCTAGTATGAACTACATACTGCAACTTTCCAATCATAGATCTATATAATGTTTGATCTACTTCTTTTGATTCATCTTTCTTGGTAAGTTTTAATCTAGTACACATAGGAGTCCCAACTGGTTTACAATCTTCCATACCAAACTTTTTCAATATCTCCTTGATGTATTTTGATTGAGTGATATAGATACCATTTTTATTCTGCTGAATTTGAAGACCAACAAAGAATTTGATCTCTCCAAACATAGACATTTCAAATTTTTTGTTCATTCGCTCTAAAAATTCTTTGCAAAGACCATCATTCCCTGTGAAAATAGTATCATCTACAAATATTTTTGCCAAAATAATCTTATTATCTGGTCCTCCTTTTATATACAAGCTACTGTTATCATTAGTTCTTTGAAAACCAATTTGAATAAGATAGTTATGCAATCTTCCATACCATGCTCTAGGGGCTTGTTTCAGACCATACAATGCCTTGTGTAATTTGCAGACCATGTTCTTTTTATCTGGATCAACAAAACCTTCAGGTTGTTTATTGTAAACCTCTTCATCCAGTATACCATTTAGGAATGCTAACTTGACATCCATCTGATAAACTTTGAATCCTTTGTGAGCAGCATATGCTAGTAAGGTTCTGACTCCTTCCAATCTTGCAATAGGAGCAAAAGTTTCTCCATAGTCTATTCCTTCTTCTTGAGCATATCCTTTGCATACTAGTCTAGCTTTGTTTCTTGATACCTTACCATCTTCATCCAACTTTTTTTTGAATACCCACTTAGTTCCAATCACATTTTTATCTTTAGGCCTGGGTACAAGAGTCCATGTCTTTTTTTTCTCTATATGTTCTATCTCTTCATTCATAGCCTTGATCTAACTATCATTTCCCAATGCATCATTGATATTTCTAAGTTCAAAATCAGCAAGTAAAAAGGTACCTTTCAACTTACTTCTTGTCATGGTTCCTTCAGATTTGTCTCCAATGATATAATCTACTGAATGATGTCTCCTGACATATTTATCTAATACAGGTTCCTTACCTCTTAAAAGAATTTTATTTTTATCTTTTTGTACTTCAACTTTAGGTTCTAGCTATTCTGGCTCAGTAGATATTGGCTCAGGTCTTTTAGATTCAGTAAACACTTGCTCGGTAGCATCTGAATGTAACTCAGGTTGCTATAGCTCAGTTTGAACTTCTTGTAACTTGGTTACTGATGACTCAGGAGTAGAAGATTCTTGATTGACTGGTACTGTATTAGGTTCAATGAAAACAAACCTTCTATAATCTTCTGGTTCCCTTTTGCTTTCTTCTTCGGTTCTTTCTACAAACTCATCAACTTTCACATGTGCACTTTCTATGACTTTGTAAGTAGACAAGTTCAAACATCTATATGCTCTACTTTTGCAAGAGTATCCCAAAAATATTCCTTCATCACCTTTTACATCAAATTTTCCTTTTCTAGATTCTTTCAAAATGTAACATTTACTTTCAAATACTTTTAGATAACTTATATTAGGTTTATAGCCATACCATAGCTCATAGGGAGTTTTGAATGAGTCTTTTTTAAGTTGTACTCGGTTCAAGGTATGAACTATAGTGCTGATAGCTTCCTTCCAGTATTTGATAGCAATGTTCTTTTCAATCATTAAGGTTCTTACACAATCCATGATAGATCTATTCCTCCTTTTAGCTATTCCATTTTGTTCAGGAGTTCCAGGGGCTGATACCTATCTTTTGATTCCTCTCTCAATGCAAAATTTATTGAACTCATGTGAAATGAATTCTCCACCTCTGTCTGACCTCAAGAATTTCAATCTTTTTCCCGTTTCCTTTTCTACTCTGGCCAAATACCATTTGAATTTCTCAAATGCTTCTGATTTGTTCTTTAGATAGACGAAAGTCATCATTCTTGAGTAATCATCAACAAAAATAATGAAGAACTTTTCTCTAGTATAGCTTTCAATTCCAATGGGTCCACATAAATCAGTATGCACAATTTCTAATATATCTTTTGACTGATAGCTTTTACTTTTAAAACTAGTCTTTCCCATTTTACCAATCTGATAATTTTTGCATAGACCGACCCCAGGTTTCTTTATATTTGGAATGCCTCTTACTTTCTTGAATTTTCTTATCTTCACCAAGTTATCAAAATTTACATGACACAACCTTTTATGCCATAACCAACTTTCTTCAATTTGAACAATAAAACATGAACATTCACCAAGTTCAAGATAAAATAAGTTACCTTTTGTTTGAGTGCGTGATCCAATTAGTTTTCCTTTGCCATTTAGCAGTCTTGCTTTTCCATGCATGAATTCTACTTTGAATCCATTATTGAGTAGCTTTGCCACACTCAACAGATTATGCTTTAGTCCTTCTACCCAATAGGTATTATCACATATAAGTTCTTTGGTTAGAGAGATTCTTCCTCTTCTTTTTATACAACAAGGTTCATTGTTACCAAATCTTACACTGCCACCATCATAGTCTTCAAAGTACTCAAACTTAGTTTTATCAGTAGTCATGTGATGAGAGCAACCACTATCTATGATCCATGTATCATTTTTTATCATATGAGAAATGAGTGCCATTTCCTCATCATTATTAGACTCATCTTTCATAGCAATGTCGACAATTTCATCTTCTTCTTTATCATTAGAATTATTAGAATCTTTAGCCATAAAACATTTTTTCTTACCTTTATTCTTGAATGATTTGAAGTCTTTCTTGCCATTGTACTTGTATCCTTTCTTCTCATCTTTGTTCTGCTTGTTTGGGCACCTAGAAACAATATGACCAATTTCTTCACATGAAAAATAGATTAGAGAAACTTTACCTTTATATTTTCCTTTGCCTCTAGAATATTTTTTTGCTAGTAGAGCTTCAATCACCTTAAGATCATTGTCTAAACTTTGGTCTAATTCATCTTCACTTCCTGACTGAGATTTCTTTTTCTTTTTACTTTTCTCCTTGAGTGAAAGCTTGGCTTCAAATGCTGATTCAATGTTTTTTGAAGCTGGAACATAGTTGTCAAAGTTGTCTAGTTCAAATACAGTTAATCTTCCAACTATGGCCTCTAGATTTATCTTATGATTTGCTTCACATCTTCTTTCTTGAATTGCAAAAACTTTGATTGCATAAATGGGTAGTAGAGTTCTAAGAACTTTACTTATAATTGTCTCCTCCTTGATATCTCCTCCAGATGTTTTGATTGTACTAACACATGCTTTGACTCTTTCAACATATTTTGCAATGTTTTCATCCTCTCTTATCCTCATTTGATCAAATTGTCCTCTCAGACTTTCTGCTTTGGCTCTTCTTACATTATCATCTCCTCCATAGATTTCTTTAAGCTTTTCTCACATTTCAAAAATAGATTTACATTCCTTAATGTCATCAAATTCTTCATAACTCAGAGCATATGCTATATCTATCATCATAATGTTGTGGGTCTTTTTTTCAGCAATATCATTGACAAATAGTGTACCAGCTGGTTCTGCATATTTTTTGTCAAGGTATTTTAGTCCTATATCTCCAATAGAAGCTAGATGAAGTCTCATCAACCCTTGCCATGCTTAGAAGTTGTCCCTATTAAGCCTTGGAATTTCCCTCTTATAAGACATCCTAAACTTTGGCTTAGATCCTTGAAATCTTATCTTGCAAGCACCAAAGGCTCTGATACCAATTGTTGGAAATATAGATGAAATAACTGAGAGGGGAGGGGTGAATTAGTTACCACAAAAATAGTTCCAAAAGTCCTTTAGATGTCTATAATATTTAATTACTGCTGATACTTAGTAAATAGTGTAGGAATACTATAATTTGGTAGGTTAACTAATTATTGTTCATCTAGCATTCATAGTTATTATTATGCTTGCAAAGGTTAAAATAAATGAACACAAGAGACACCAAATTTAATGTGGAAACCCAATATGGGAAAAAACACCAAGTAACTAGTCACCAATTTTCACTCTTCTGAAGTGAGCCCTATTAGGAGCCAACCCTATTAAAGGTTACAATGCACACTGTTAGGTGTGACCTTGTTAGAGGATTTAATCATCCTATTAGGAGTGGCCTAGTTAGAAGTCTTTAGAACAATTCAACTGAACTGTCATCTTGTTAGAGGATTTACAAAATGGCTGTTAAACCAACTCTATTAAGAGATTCTAGATTCACTGTTACAATGATTAGAAAGAAACAATGAGGTGACCTGAATGATATGCAACTTATCTTTTGCTGATTATAGATCTCTATTTTTCTTTACTAGATCCTTACTGATTGAATACAACTTTGTAGCTCCTCCAGGATATCTAATCCTTCATTAGAATTTGCTCAATATTCGCTTATTCCATCCTCATCCATATACTCACACACACTTTAATTCACAACTTGAACATCTAAATATATACCTTTCAGATTATCAAGTTAGCTCAAATATAAGTTACAACAACAATAAAAATATTACATCAGTCGGCTACATGAAACAATTGAACTTAATATCAAAATAATAAAATCCTTCGCTGGCCGACCCAGCTTGGTGATCACTACTCCAGAATGGTTTTCTAGTGTTAACCAAGTGAGGCTCGGTAAACGCTGCAAACCTTGAAAAAATCTTTTGGAGACCGAGTGAACTCAGTTAGCACTAACCTTCTTTTGCTGACCTTGTGAGCTCGGTAGAAGCTAACTCTCTGCCACATTTCTTTTGATAACCGAGTGAGTTTGGTGGACATTAACTTTTCTTTGTTAACCTTGGGAGCTCGGTTAACACTAACTTTTTGCTACAAAATCTTTTGATGCCCGAGTGAGCTCAGTAAACATTAACTTTTCTTCATTAACCTTGGCAGATCGGTTAACACTAACTTTCTGCTACAAAATCTTTTGATGCCCAAGTGAGCTCAGTAAACATTAACTTTTCTTCGTTAACCTTGGGAGCTCAGTTAAACTAACTTTCTGCTACAAAATATTTTGATGCCTAAGTGAGCTCAGTAAACATTAACTTTTCTTCGTTAACCTTGGGAGCTCGGTTAACACTAACTTTCTGCTACAAAATCCTTTGATGCCCAAGTGAGCTCAGTAAACATTAACTTTTCTTCGTTAATCATGGGAGCTTGGTTAACACTGTAAATTGCTTTATTGATCATCTGAGCTTAGTAGACTCTATCTGATGAATGGTATGACATTTGTGTAACATCAAAGGCAATACACAATTAACAATTGTATCCAATAGAAGACAATGATGATGTCATTAGAATGATGACTAGTATTTGTAAACTCTATAATCAACAACTAAATCCTAGGGATATGTAGAATCTACTAATGGAATCTTGGAGGAAATTAAATTAGATTATTGGTAAGAAATTTTTTATTGATATTACTAAGGAGGAATAAATTCTATAGAGTAACTTGAATTCCACTAAAAAAGATCTACTACATAAGGGTTGTGATCCTCAGTTTGAGGAGACGATAGTTGGGAATAAATTAAAATGAAGGAGAATTCAATAGTGCAAGATAGAAGGATAGAAAACCAGAGCTAAAGATGACTTGAATGAAAAATGGAGATAAAGGTTCCAAGTATTTTTTAAATTTATTATAAGAGCGAATCATAAAATAGAATAAATTGACCATATCCATATTAGTGCGGATCTAACTAATGATACAAGTTGCATTAAAAATGCCTTTTTAGTTTTTATATGAAACTATTTACCTCAAAATTTAATGAGAATAATAAATCTAATCTAGAGAAATTTCTCAAGCTTATTGAGAAAAAATTTCAAACAGTAATGCTATGAAGCTTAAAATGCCTATAACTCTTGAAGAAATAAAGAATGTAATTCTCTCTCTAGAAAATGATAAATCACTTGGTCTTTATGGCCTTCGAGTTGAATTTACTAACATAATGTGGAATGGATTGGCCCTTAAATCCTAGAATTATATGAATAGGCCTGCTATATAGGATCACTAGTTACAAACATTAACTAATGTGTTATTAAGTTATTACCAATGGGTAGTGAGAAGTCTCAAGTTAAGAATCAAAGACCCATAACTTTACTAAACCTTTTCTACAAGATTGTGGCTAAAGTTCTTGCTAGAATAATAGTTCTTCTTAATAAATTTATATCACTCACTCAAATAAGTTTCCCTAAAGGGGGGTTCATTCTTGAAAATTTTAATACAAGTTGGGAAGAAATGCATTGGGCTAAGAATGATGCTCAAAATGTAGTGAATGGTTTTGTTAGATTTGAAAAGGCCTATGAAAAAATTGAATGGCCTATGAAAAAATTGAATGGCCCTATGTTATGGATATGCTACAAGAATTTAGATTTCCTCCTTATATTTGCAAATGGATATGCATTTTACTTAGGGATTCCTCTACAATAATTGATGTGAATGGTGAGCTTACTTATAGTATTTTTCTTCAAAGATCTATAAGGCATGGATGCCCAGTTCCCCCTTCCCTATTTTTTATTGCAATGGATTCCTTGTTCTATATTATTAGATATTCTCAACTAGGACCACCTATCAGATGTATCACCCTTCCTAATCAGGAGGAAATACTAAAGCTCACTTTGTTGATGATACTCATTTATTTATTGAATTGGGTTGAAGTTACTTTTGATAACATAAAATCACATGCTTCAATTATTTTGTTTGATCTCTGGGCCTAAAGTTGCTCCACATAAACCATCCATCATTGGTTGGTCTCCCCCTTGAGAGTCGATTGTGAGCAAAGGGTGGTAATAGTTGGGGCTAAATGATATTGTTAAATATTTGGGAATCTTGTTCTCTATTGATCTATATCTCAAATATATGTGTGGTGTGTTAGCCTAAATTTTCACTTGCCTAAAATCTTGCTAAAATCTATGAAAATAAGCAAAATGTTGTGTTTATCCTTGCTTAGGGTTTCTAAAGTTTGTATAACCCTCATAGAAAAAACCCTAAGGGAAAAGTCTTGTCTTTTAAGGTTGATGGAGTTCATTCAAAATTATTTCGCAATTTAAAAAGAGACATGCAAAAAGCCTTTTATGTTATATCTTTATGTCCCTAGCTTTCGAGTTAATATTGATTATATTTTTCATAATTTCTTATGACTTTTAAGTCATGATGTTGTGAAGTCTCTATGATTGCAACATCATTCTGTTCTGCTCACTAACCCTTTTTAAGGTTGCAAAGAGGTGAAGCAGTCTATCTTTCAACTCAGTATGGATTTGCAATGGTTAATGATACCATCATTGTGAGATGTGCGATTGAGTGAAACAATGAAAGTGCACATCATTATAGGTCATTTTTGACTTACAGTAACTCAAGTGGTGATGCTGTGATAAATACAAAAGGTTAAGTTCAAATAGTTATTGCAAGGTTGTAGGTCCTAAAGCATTAAGGAGATCTTAAATGTGACCATGCTAATAGAAGGAAAGAGTTAGTAGAAATTTTAGTGCATCATCAGAAGTCATTTTGATGTAAGGAAATTCAAGTGGTCATGCTTGGATAAAGAGAAGAAGTTAAGTTTAGATTGTTAGTGCAACATCATGGGGAATCAGATAAGCTATGAAGATTAAGTTGCAAGGACTTGAAAAGGCTTGATGATTAAGAATTAAAAGAAAACAAATTTTTACAAGTGAGTTAAAGTAACCTTAGGTTAATCGAGTGAGGTTGTGAAAGCTTATAATTGTGCCTTTGCAGGGTCACTTGCTGAGTTAAAGTTTTATGCCACAAAACAATGATGAAAATAAAATTGTTAAGTTAAAGTCTTGTTCACATGATCGCATGGTTAAATTGTCAAGGTGGTTTCTAAGTTGTGAAACCGTGAAAGATGTCTTGTAGTTAGAATAAATTCTTATCATTGAATCACAAAGGTCTAATTCAAAGAGATAAATTAAGTTTAAAAGGAGCAACCAAGTGATCATGTAGTTAAGATTTATACTATCACAACATTGCTTGAGTTAATGAATGACTTAGAGTAAAGGTCACAAAGTGAAAAATGCTATGGATCACACTATTGCAAGGTTTAACTATAGTTGCAAATTTCAAGTTGTGAACCTATGAAATGAGTTTAGAATGGTTAAGGTTAAAGACCAATGCATGTTCACAAGGGTTTACATAAGTTAAAGAAATAATATTGTGAACATGTGAACAAAGAAATTGTTGCAGTTAAAGTTTTTATTGCATTCTCACATAGTTCCAAAGATAGTTAGAGTGTTAAGTTGTGATGTTGTGAGATGAAGAAAATGTTAAAGAAAAGTGCTTGGTGCAACATCACATTGTTAGAATGAATATCTTGTTTGGCAGTTATGAAGGAGCAATAAGATAAAGATATAAAGCTTGAAAACATCACAAGGATAAAAAGTGTTAGGATATGAATGAAAAAGAAGACATGAAATGGTAAATAAAGAAGTCATTGCCAGATTGCAGTGGTTAGAAAGGTAAAGTGAAATGTAGTTGCGAAGGAGCAAATGTAGAAAATCACAACATCAAAAGCCAAACTCAATAGTTAAAGAGATAAGATGCAAGGTTGTGAAACATTAAAAGGTAACACTAGTCGCATGGTTGTAGTTAGAGTCAAGAAAAACATAGAAAACATGGCTAAGTGGTGATAAGGTGGTCTTTGCACCATCACACTTGTTAGTTTTAAGGCATTAAAGTAGTTTTAACGGCCACATCTAAGCTAGATAAAAAGAACATGAGCTAGAAGTATGAAATATGAAAAGTGTATATTTTTCCATCTTTTCAAGAACTGATAGGTTTTAAGGTGTGTTGATCTCAAATTCCATTAATGCCATGCTCCCATTGAAGTAACAAATAAAGCTTGAAATACATGGAAATTTTCATTACCATTTTCATAATTGATTGAGTTTTCTAAGTGAATTTCAAGTTGCAGAGTGATTTCTAGTGATTTTTTAGCATTTAGTGTATAGATTTGACATAATTGCTTGGAGAAATGGCTTAGATAGAAGAAGAACTAATTGCACAAATAGTGATTGAAGACCTAGCTGCATAGCCAAAAGTCCCCAACATGTTTGTAGAAGAATGAATACATATCTTACCAAGTTCATCCAATTCCCAAAATGAAAAAAAAACCACACTTTCAAGGATCCATATGTACTTTACAGAGATGTAGAGGTTACTAACATAAATGAATATGAGTTGTTCCGGTATTTCTAAATGAATAAAATAGGAAAGCTTCCAGTCTATAACCCTTGGGTAAGAAACTTGGGCAAGTTAATTATGCCATAAGTGTTTGTAGATGCGGACAAGTCATTCCACATAAATGATAGAAGAATTTTCCTATCCTTTGATAAAGAAACATTCATAGAAGCATTTGACTTGGGAGGACCTATGTCACTGCCAATTGAGATAGAGAAATTTTATGAAAATTTCAAGAATCATAAGAACTTCTAAATGAGTAGGGAAATGACTATACACATTCGTTTGTCATAGAAGGACATTGGAGACATTCCAAAGAGGAAAGAGGTTGAAAAGGTTATGCCTCTTGAATTCTTCAAAAGATATTTTCAAAAGAAGTTGTATTTGCAATCAACAAAGCCTTAGATTTAGATGGTACCATTAATTCTCTAGGAGCACATTATGTCATAGCTTTGAGTATCCAAGACCCAAATCATAATGTTGGGTATGATTTTGTGGAGTATATCATTGATATAATTCATAAGGAGATCACTAGTGCTTAGCAAGGACAATTGGAGAATTTTGAATTCCATCACTACTCCCTGATCATGCATCTAATCCTATTCAAGAATGTTGATATATTTGATTAGAGCTTGTTCGAATCTACACAAGAATGGGAAGAAAGGCTACCAGTACAAATATGGACAAGGGTATGGTAAATGTTCTACCCATATTCTAATTTCATTTATTTTTATAATGATTATGTTTATCCAGTTTTGGAAATGATAGGGTTATTAGTTGAAAAAATCCCTAGGAGTGTCAGGAAGGTTATTAAACCTAAAATGTGCTATGATGCTAGAAAGCAATTAACACATGACTGGGGAAGTGTTTTCTTTTTTTAAGAATATACTATTATAAGAGTTTTTGGATGCCCTTAGCCACTCCATATCTTACCCAAGTATGTCCCTAAGAGACTAGGTTTTATAGAAGTATTTTGGCAATTGATTTCTTTGAATAGAGAATACTTGGGAAAAGGTGTCAAGAAAGGAATATTTTTGTGTAGATGCACTAAGGTAGGAGACTTTGAAATAAGTAAAAATGCCATTAAGGAAACTAATATATTTTTAATAAATTATAAACTACCAATTAGGCTAGCTAGAACTTATGACCCATACAATGTAGTCACACATGCCTTGAAAAATATGAGAGTATACAATTTGCCTCCCAAGAAAGGGTGATAAAGTATAGGGAAAATTTTAGTTTTGAATAGGACATGAGAAAAGAAGATCCATCCTTCAAGGGATTCTATCCTAAGGAAGATTAGTGGTCTAAATTGAATAAGTGTGTGGATAACTTTGATCAATTAGCATCAGAAGTCCCTAAAGCAATTAGAAGGAAGATTGACCTTGAATATTCAAATGATGAGATTATTGTTGAGGTCACTAATGATGAGGATCAATTGGATGAGGATCAACTTGAGGAAGATCATCTCGAAGAGGAAATTCATGAGAGTTTTGAATGGGTAAAACAAAGAAATAAAAGGAAAAAGATGGTGGAAATGCTAGAAAAAGCTTAGAAAAAGGCCCTCCAAATTCTGCCAAGGGGTAGTGAATATTTAAATGATGATATTGGAAGGAGGTTTTTAGTATCTTAAGCATCAAAAGATGAGTAGAGAGTAAAGAAACTATAGCTAGAAGCTCAAATGATTGATGATAAAATCATAGAAGCCCATGAATTCATCACTAATGACAACTTCATCAAATTTGATGAATTTAAAAGTTTCTTGTTCAAATTAAAGAAAAATGAATTGTTTCTCTAGATAAAGCTAAGGGACCCCGATCAGATAGTTGCTATACTTATTCAAAAATTACAAGAATGTGATCTTTCTAGTGAAGCCCTTACTATTGAAGAAGCAATAGACTTGGTGACAAGGAGTGGTATGATTGGTTTCCTAGAATGGAATATCAGCTCATGTTTTCTGCTTGACCAAATGAGAAGACAAGAGAGATCAATTTCATTTGAAGATGAAAATTAGTATGGAGAGATGAGAGGGTTAGGGTATAACATAAATGCCCAAATAATGACAATATGGATTTTAGCTCTAGAAGACTAGAATCTTACTTTGATGGTGATCAAAGAGTCCCCTAGAGAGAATGTTATCTTTTGGAATGTACACTCTACTTCTAGTGATCAGATGTATGGGATGCACACTTCAATGGCACTAATTGGAAAGAATAAAATGGATACTCTAAAATCTTAGCTAGAAGGAGATAATGAAAGATTCATCAAAACTAGAAGGAGTTATAAGGAGGAGATGAAGAAAACTTATGTATTGGAACAAAAGACCATCAAGCTAGAAATAGAGGTATCATGATTGAAGAAAATTGTTAGAACTACTATAGAGATCCATAACAAAGGTGTGTAGATAGAAGGCTAGTTACCTAAAATAGGGGAGGCATTAGGCCATGCAATGGAGATTGATGAGGGAGATTTAGAAGCAAGCAAGGATACAAAAATTAGAACAATCAAAAGTTTTCTGATTCACAAAATAAATGCACTAAAAATAATCTCTCAAAATGTGCATAGGAGTTATCTTACATTACAAGGAGAAAAATATAGGTGTTTAGAGGCTATTTCTCTGTTTTCTCCACTTTTCACTACATGGAGGCTATATATTCCATTTTTTGATAATTTGATACATATATTGGCATAAAAGATAACCATTGTAAACACTAGAAAAATGATCAATAAAGTATAGGATCTAAATGGTTTCTTTAGTGGAAAAATGCAATTGATCCAAAATAAGATGAAGACAATCACTATAGGTACACCTAGTTTGGTGCCTAAAATTTTGGATAATGATAGCAAGATGAAAAACTAGGTAGAGTGGTTATCTTTTCTTTATGATATTCTTGATCATTCCAGGTTTTTAGCTGATCTAGGTGGATCTTGAAGACCTCAAAAATTTAATCCACTTGTTATCTCCTGAGATTGGCATTAGTGCATAGAGCATGGTAAAACATTCTTGACACAATTTGAAGCACATCATAAGAAATCTATTTGCTCAAGATATGCTTGGTCAAAGGTTTTCTCAAATAGGTTGACTAAAAAGGTGAAATTTGACCATCTAAAAAGTGGTCAACAATGGGTCTTAAATTGAAGATCTCATCAAGAGCTTTTTGACACATTTTGAATGGATAAAATTTGAGTTTGTAGGTGAAAGTTATCATCTTTTTAAGTTTGAGGTGAAAAAGGTAATCTTGATGACATCAGCATGATGTCACCATTTTGACATGGAATCCATTAAATAATTGGAAAAATGTAATTAGGGAGATTTGAATCTCTAACCTCCCTTTCTCTAATAGCCTTTGTTGTCATTGGACCACTCACACTAACCTTAGCAAACTAATGCACAATATGGTAATTATCAAATCAATGTTGGTTGTTAAAGTCAAAGCCAAGGGACCCATAGGTAAGAATCAAGCTACATAATTTGCCTTGATTTTTTCAATTCAAATTTCCACCATAAATATTGGGATTCTAATTGCATCCACAATTTTTGGGATTGTATAGTGCAAGATATAATATCTGTTATATTTTTGCATGGTGATTTGATAATCAAGAAGTTTAAAATATATTCCAAAGGTTTATTTGTGAGGTTTGATTTATATGAGACAAAATTATAAAGGGAAGAATATATTTTTAAAATTGAAAATATTAATGGTTTAATACAAGACATATATTTGAAAGGGGGGAGTTTATTTTTAAAAGGTTTGGTTAGAAATTTGTTATTTGGTTTAAAACCAAATATGGCTATTTTCTTGTATAAAAGGGGATATTTTCTTTGTAAATGAACAATTAAGCCTTAGAGGAACAAGGAGACTAGGAGAAAATTCTTTTGTATTCTCATTCTTTGTAAAAACTCTTGGAGAGTTTAATTTTTCTCTTAACAAAGGGTTTGGAGTGAGAAATATTGGGAGTTTTATGGGCTAAGTGGTATCTTGTGAGAAAAATGGAGAGATAAAAACTTAGTTGCTTCTTTGTGAGAATTTTCATGATGTTCAAGTTGATTGTAAAGGCTTAATGCCCATTTAGAGAGAGTTGTAGTTTTATTGCTTAGCATTGTAAAAAGTGGTGAAGGAGCTAGGCACAAACATGTTGGTAGCAAGTTCCTATCATTGCAGTGTGGAAGGGAGTAGAAAATTTTAACTCCATGGAAGACCATGGTGATGTATGAGTTTTGCATCATAATAATGGCACCGATCTTGTGAGTTTGTAGGTCTAGAGATGTAGCCAGAGTTTGGTGAACTCTGGAATCAAATCTTTTGTCTCTTGTTCTTTCTAATGCATGTTTTGTTTTCCTAGTTAATTTCCACATTTCTATGTATTATTTGCATAGTTCACAAGCAACGTAAGTTACGATCTTTCTATTATATTTGTATCCTAGTGAACCTTGAAATTCTAAGTGATTCATAACAAGGAGTTTATAGATCAAGTTTGGTATCAGAGCTAGTTTGACAGGTTGCAAGTTGTGAGATACTTGGAGAAAATTCAAAAAAGGTGAGGTAAGATTGTTGGGATTATAGATGGAGTAACTAAGAGAGGGGGGGTGAATCAATTACTACAAAAATAATTCCATAGATCCCTTAGATGTCTTAAATAACTAGTTGTTGCTGATACTCGGTAAACATTAAGAAACAAAATGTTGTAACTGGGTAAATTAGTTTGTTACAGATCTTAAAGAATTCATGCATGCAAAAATAAATAAAATAAACCTGAGAGACACCAAATTTAACATGAAAACCCAATATGGGAAAAACCACCAAGTAACTAGCTACCAATTTTCACTCTTTTGAAGTGAGCCTTGTAAGGAGCCAACCCTATTAAAGGTTACAATACACATTGTTAGGTGTGAGCCTATTAGAGGATTTAATCACCTTGTTAGGAGTGGCTTTGCTAGAGGTCTTTAGAACAATTCAACTGAAATGTCACCTTATTATAGGATTTACAAAAATGGTTGTTAAACCAACTCTGTTAAGAGATTTTGAAATCACTGCTACAATGGTTAGAAAGTAACAATGAAATGATTTGAATAAGATGCAACTGAATTTTCTGATTATAGATCTCTATTCTACACTATTAGATCCTTTTCGATCAAATATATCTTTGCTACTCCTCAATGATCTCTGATCATCCTTCAAAATTTTCTTTCACAATAATTAGTCTTCCTTCTCATTCACATTACATCAAATCCATCACTTGCACCTAGAATTCACAACTTGACTTCTTATATGTACCATTCAGACTATCAAGTCAGCTCATTCATAAGTTACATTTACCAATAAATGATACATAAGTTGGCTACAAATATTACTTTAAACAAATAAACTTTATTTCATAGAATAATGAAATCCTTCACTGGCCGACCTTGCTCGGTAAATACTGCTTCTAGAAATAGTTTCCTGAGTTAACCGTCTTTACTTGGTTAACATTACAAAATTTGTAAAATTTTTGGCTGCCAAGCTAACTCAGTAAGAACTAAATTTCCTTCATTGTCCATGAAATCTTGGTTAGAAATATTTCCAACACTATTTTCTCTTGATGATCGAGTTTTCTTGGTAGAAACTAAATTTCCTTTTGCTAACCTTGAAAGCTTGGTAGCGACTGAATACACAAGGTAAAGCCTAAGAATGCTCGATAGACATTGTAAACCTTCTTTGCTAACCTTTTGAGCTTGGTAGACTCTATCTTATGACTAATATGACATTTGTGTAACATCAAAGAAAACACACAATTGAACAATTATATCCAAAAAAGATGGCTTCGCATAAGGAAAGTCATGGAGATGAAAGCCAAGGTTGATGAGATGTATGAGGAATGGAAGTCTGAAAAAGAAGGCTTCTTGAAGGAAGTTAAAGATGCAAACTCAATGAAATCTTTGCATTCTTCTTATTCTCTTCCTTGTTCTCTTGGTGATTCTCATAAACAATCTAAAAATGTTGGAATGCAAGATGGGCAACAAAGGAAAGGGCCTCAAAATTCATGAACAGAGAATGGTTGAACCTATGAAGGTAAAAGCTAGACCTCTTGATGCAATATTGGGGGTTGGTGAAGGAGAATGCTCCTATGCAATGGATGCAAATAATTCTTTGAAAGAAGAACAATCTCAAGAACAATCTGAGAGATGAAATGATACATCATCTTTAGGTAGTGGTGACACATGCAAGATGTCCAAGAGAAGAGAAAACACAAATTCTTCTCAGCACGCATGCACCAAGGGTGACAATGAAAGGTATAGAAATCCTGGTAAATCCAATATTTCTTTTGATTTTAAGAAATTTGGCAATGTAGAAAGTTTATGGTTTACAAAACCATGCACATTTTGTGGGTTGAATAACCATAGTGTTGCCAAGTGTTGGAAAAGAATGGCTTTGTATAGGAAGTTCAAGTGAAATAGCAAAGGGATGATGAATAGACCCATCTCCAAATTAGAAGAAAGAGAAGGGAAAGAAATACTGGATGTTGAAAACACCTTGCTCTTATTGCAAGAAAGGTGGACATCAAAAAGCTCATTGTTGGAAACTTTATCCAGGGCTTCATCCAAAGGACAAAAAGAAGATTACAATTGATCCTTTATTGGTGAACACTCAGCAAATGAAGAGGCTCATATATGTGAGAAAAACTTGTTCACTCATTTTTGTAAAGGTGGGGAAACAAGGTGATTCAAAGAAAGAAAATGATGTAGTTTCTTGTATGCCTAACCATCATGTGCTTTAGGGATCATCA
Source organism: Cupressus sempervirens (assembly GCA_028749045.1). Lineage (NCBI taxonomy): Eukaryota > Viridiplantae > Streptophyta > Pinopsida > Cupressales > Cupressaceae > Cupressus > Cupressus sempervirens. The sequence goes on from CM053788.1 coordinate 324,009,156, forward strand.
ATGCCACAACATGAGGATTTTTCATGGAAACTTATTACGAGGATTAAGAGTACTATTAGCTCATTTTCATTATCATATTTGTATTTATTAGCGCTTCTAATGTGTTGTACATGGATAGTGGTTGGGGTAATGAATACAAAAAGATGTGGAAAAATACAAATGGGTAGCAATGTGATTGTAATTTTCATAATTACTATACAAATTTTTGGTGAAGCAAGTGCACAAATAAGGTGGACAAATGCTGGACAAGTGGGAAAGTATTTATCTCACTTAATGTCTAATTAAGAACCTTTTGGAGGTCCAAAAGTTCCTTTAGTGGCAAGGAATGATCTAGGTGGATCTTGAAGACCTCAAAAATTTAATCCACTTGTTATCTCCTAAGATTGGTATTAGTGCATAGAGCACGACAAAACATTCTTGACACAATTTGAAGCACATCAATAGGAATTTGTTTGCTCAAGATATGCTTGGTCAAAGGTTTGGTCAAATAGGTTGATTAAAAAGGTGAAATTTGACCATCTCAAAAGTGGTCAACAATGGGTCTTAAATTGAAGATCTTATCAAGAGCTTTTTGACACATTTTGAATGGATAAAATCTAAGTTCGTAGGTGAAAGTTATCATCGTTTGAAGTTTGAGGTAAAAAAGGTAACCTTGATGACATTAGCATGATGTCACCATGTTGACATCAGCATGATGTCACCATGTTGACATAGAATCCATTCAATAATTGGCAAAATGTAATTAAGGGGATTTGAACCTTTAACCTCCCTTTCTCTAATAGCCTCTTTTGTCATTGGACCATTCACACTAACCTTGGCAAATTAATGCATAATATGGTAATTATCAAATCAATGTTGGTTGTTAAAGTCAAAGCCAATGGACCTATTGGTGTTTTTCAAATATTGAATAAAAAAAGCTCAAAATCAAAATAATAATGATCACAAATCTAAGGATTAGCTATGTCCTATTAACAATTATGCTTGCATATTATTGGGAACCAACTTCAACAAAACCAGGACTAGCTTTCTACTCTTTAGGCTCTACAAAACCAAGGTGGGTATACCTAAGGGATAATCTAGAATGAATGCTATTGTGTGATAATTTTATTAGTTTCATTCTAATTCTCATTTATATCTCTAACACATATATAGTTTATTCATTTCTTATCACTTTTAATTTGATATGTATCCCTTATAAGTAGATTTGGTCACAATTCTTCTCATATTTGCAAGTATTTCTAACCATACCAGCTAACTAAAGCTAAAATGCTACATGCAATCAAGTGTTGACCATCTTTGGAGCTCTTCAAATAGTAATTTAACAAAGGTGATTTTGATTTTAGACTTCATGCTTATTCATGATATTCCTATCTGCAGACTAGATTAATTAGATTAGTGCCTATTCCATTGGGATTCAGAGTCTACTCTAATTTATAGATCTGATTTGTTGCATTACAACAAATATTATCAGCAATTCTTATTGGAATTCATTCTTATAGACATCCTTTCTACAATCATAGTAATTCCACAAATTCATTAAAGCCTTTAATCAATTCATTAAATCAATAACAATAATGAATTGACATACAACTTAAGTGAATTGCATTCAATTGGAAAAAATTTACTCATACAATATCAAAATAACTAGATAATAACAAAGAAGACAAACTTTAGCAAGAACATATATGGGGACAATTCAATTTTGTATTAATTTTCCTTGAAAATTGTATACAATTGCAGTAAAACTCAGAATGACTCTAAAAAGACATAGAGATCATATGCTATGAATGTATTCTCAGAAAATTTACAAAGAAGATACATCATGAAGTTTTTCTACCATAACTGGACCAAAATAAGCTCAATATATACCCAAATTGTATTAGAAATTAAACCCTTCTCTAGTCCTAGAATCTCACTTAATTTATTACATATTCCTTCAAATTTTCCCATGTTGGTTCTCCATGTAAACTAGTAAAAGGCTCTAGATTTGACAAAATTACCATCTGACAAAAACTATTGACTTGGTTCCTCTAACATAGAGTCTAATTCCCTTCCTTTATAATCTACTACTGTAAACTCAAAACTTGGCATAGGAGGCTCCTAGGGGTTTCCTTCATCTATTTCAGCTTGAGTAACAAAAACTCCTCCTTGGGGCCCCAATTGTTCAATTTGCTCCCCAATAAGCTATTTTTCTTCAATCCTCAGAGGGGTCTACAAAGGTGAATAGTCCTCAATGTGAGGATCTTGTTCCCTTATTATTTTCCACCTCTTAGGGTAGGGCTGAGGAGGTCTCTCTTCCCAGACCACACTAGTGGATTCAATTATTTATTTTCCTTTGTCCATCGTGGTCTTTTTATTCTAGATTATAGTATGCCCTCACCTTCTCTGGACAATCAATTGACCTGTCCCTATATTGGGAGTGAATCCCAGTTTCCTCATTACCTCCTTGGCCTTATCTAGGAAAGAATTAATGAGAATTTTCTTTTTTTCATCCATAGTTTCCATTTTTTTAGGAAAAGTAAGCATGAGCTTATTTATTCTATCTGCCTCTATAATGGCATTAGTTAGAGGACTATAATCTGCATCAAAACAATGAATGAAATCCAAAACTTTTGAGAATATTCTACATTTTTCCTTCTTAGTTTCTTGCTCTTGTAATGAGTATTCATTTCTTATCATGTCTTCAGGAAAATAAAATTCATGATCAATTTTGCCAAGTTTAATTATGTGTTTGAAGGCAAAATGATAAAATCCCTCAGTGTCAGAAAAATGAGGGTGAGAAACAACCATCTTATACTGATCTAATATCTTGTATAGAGAAAGCTGACCCTCTTTGGTGATTACAAATTGATGGGTTATAATGCAAGTGGGGAATATTGACCCTCTCTATCTTTTCAATAAATAAGTTTCCTCTAGTCCACCTAGCTGTGATGAAAATTCAGCTACTCCTACCTTTAAGGGCACTTGGTAAGGTAACACATGGGGAGTACCTTTGAAACCATAAATCCTAATGATAGTTATTATTGAACATGGGATAAGGTCTCCCCAATTATGTGAAACCTTAAAACCAATAGGATTGTCCAGGGGCCTAATAAGACTTGCCAATGTTAGTGTAGTTTTTTATTTTTCCTATTTTGCTAGGTTTTCCTTACACTTTTAATAATCTCGCTTAGGTTAATAAAGCATGTCTTATTAGGTGAATGGTTGTGAGGTGTCACCTTCCTAATTGTGAGCATCCATTAGCTATCTTGGGAAGATACTTTGCTATCTTTAGTCTGACAGATGGTTGCTCCTCATTGGTTGGTGTTGCCACTTCCTCCCTCTTCCTAGCCTATATAAGCATGCTACCTAGCTTGTATTTGCATCTCTTGTTTTTGCATCCTCTTAATGCTATTTTGCTTCCAGCATTTGCATTACTCTCTTGGAGACTAACTCTATGATGCTATATTGATTTTGTATCATTTGCATTCATAGTTTAGATATTTACTCTTTGCACTAAAATAAAGTGCCAAATCATATTTCTTTTTGGGGGGGGGGGGGGGGGGGGGGGGTTCTTTGATTGAGTAAAAAGGGGGGGGCATTGTCATGGCTGGGTTCTCTTCTTTTTAGCATTTCTTTGCATTCCTTCATCATGGATCAAACAAATATGCCCATCCTAACTCCATACAATTAATTTGAGTGGAAATCATGCATGATAATTCACTTAAGGAAAGCTGGATTAAATAGGATAACTATGGGACTTGAAACTGAACCTGCTAAAGATGAAGACAAGCCTAAGTGGTTTAACAAATGTGATGAGGCATATGGAACATTGTGTTTTTCTATTTCTCCTGACTTGCTATTTCACATTGAGTCTTTGGATACACTAAATGAAGTATGGACAAAGATAGAAACATTATTTGGCACACAAGATTCAATGAGGGGTCATATGTTGGAAAATGAATTAATTAGTTTGAGTCCAGGCAATTTCAACACAATCCAAGATTTCTTCACCAAATTGAAATCACTAAGGCTGCAGTTAAAACAATGTGGAATTGAAAAGAAAGATGAATAACTGATTCTCAGTATTCTCTCCAAGCTAAGTTTAGAATATTCTGTGTTTGTCTCTACCTTCTATGCTACTAAGGGTGCACTTGGTACTCAATTCACCATGCCATCTCTAGATGATTTTGCTGTTAATCTCACTCGAGAACAGGACAAGCTAATCCAGATGGGCACTCTTAAGTCCTCTAAGTCACATGCCTTAGAAACCAACCAAGGCACAAAAGAACAACAAGGAAAAAGTAGTAACAACAATAGTAAGGACAAGAAACAAAAGAATAGTGAGAAGAAGAAGGATCGGATGCCGGTTTCTTCAAAAGAAACTATTGATACACCATCTTCCAAGGGCGATAAGCCTAAGAAAGAAAAGGTCAAATGCGCCTATTGTAAAAGACCTGGTCATGATGAACATAAATGTTTGCATAAACAACTTGATCACTTGACATACATTTTTGAGGAGAATAATATCAGTTTTTCTAAGTCTATCAAACAAAGTCCTAATGAAGGGTCTAACAAAGAAAAAGAAAACAACAAGGGGAAAGGAAAGGGCAAGGCCCTTTTTGCAGTTGCTTCCTCACCATCCACTTGGGTTCTTGATTCGGGTGCTTCACACCAAATGGCTTCATCTAAGGAAGAACTTCCATCCTTGGAGGTGTGTACTATGCCTTCTATTTTGAAGTGTGATAACACTCTTGTTGAGGTGTGTGGGAGAGGGTCTGTTGATGTGGGGGATGGTACATTCCATGATGTTCATTATGTACCCTCATTATCAACTAATCTCCAATCGATACACTAGATCACTCACATAGGTTTAGGTAAGTGGGTTGAGTTCACTCCTAGTTCAGTGGAGATATGTGAGTTGCACAATGATTCTACAGTTGCAGTTGGGAGAGCAGATCATCAGTCACGACTCTATATGTTTTCTCACTTTGTTCTTGATCCTCCTTTGACTGTTTCACTCATTCACTCTAATGATGTGAGCAGATTATGGCATGAGTGGTTTGGCCATCTTAACTTCCACTACTTGCATCAGCTTAACTAGCAGAGCATGGTCACAGGGTCACCTTCTACTTTGACATTGGAGTCACTTGGAATACATGATAGATCTTCTAATGGGTCAGATTCACTTGAGCAGTCTTCTACCTCCACTTTTGATGCAGAGAGTGATTTAGAGGACTCACCTCCTTCCTCTCCTAGTCATCATTCACAAGTTGATGATTCTCCTCTAGATTCTCCATCTTCTAGTCCACTTTGGGCTAGACAGACCTTGCAGTTTGCATGTGATTGGGTTGGGGATCCATCAGACACCAAGCCGACTCGTTTACAATTCCAAGATGCTCTACATATCTTCATTTCTACTGCCTCAAATCCACAATCCTTTCATGAGGCTTCTGGTATTTCTGAGTGGGATACAACTATGTAAGAAGAGTATAGTTCCTTGATGAGGAACCACACTTGGGATCTTGTCCCTTTTCTTAAGGGAAGAAAACGTGTTCGATGTAAGTGGATCAACCAGACAAAATTTGCAAGCTTTGCTGGAGGTGTGGGATGCTTCATCTTTTGGGGGGGCCTCTTCCTCTCACTTGGAGTCCTAATTTTCTTTGGGGAGTCTCTTTTCTCTCTCTTTTGGGGGAATTTTATGTACATGGGTACCTCATCAGGCTTGACTTGCCGGGACCCATTTCTACATCCACCTAAGCTTCGCTTATAGGGGGGGTGTTAGTGTATTTTTTTATTTTTCCTATTTTGCTAGGTTTTTCCTACACTTTTAATAATCTCGCTTAGGTTAATAAAGCATGTCTTATTAGGTGAATGGTTGTGAGGTGTCACCTTCCTACATGTGAGCATCCATTAGCTATCTTGGGAAGATCCTTTGCTATCTTTAGTCCAATAGATGGTTGCTCCTCATTGGTTGGTATTGCCACCTCCTCCCTCTTCCTAGCCTATATAAGCATGCTACCTAGCTTGTATTTGCATCTCTTGTTTTTGCATCCTCTTAATGCTATTTTTCTTCTAGCACTTGCATTACTCTCTTGGAGACTAACTCTATGATGCTATTTTGATTTTGTATCATTTGCATTCATAGTTTAGATATTTACTCTTTGCACTAGTTTTCTGGGTTATTAATCTTTTCAGATTCTAACAGCCAATGCCCTGGGTACTCTAGGATTGTCACTTAATAATAGGCATCTCAATTTTAGGAAAAATACCTACCAAACCTGAAAAAACTAGCCTTTTATGCTTCCTAAGTCATATTTGCACTCCATAATTGGACTAGCAATGCTTCCCCATCCTATTCACTATTTAATTTCATCTCTTTACCAAAGTACGTCACACCCTTAAACAAAAACATGTGCATTAACAAAGAATAATGGCCAATTTTTTTTTCTACTTTGCCCATTGCAATCCCCACTAGGCCATTATGAATTTCTTTAGCTAAATAAGAGGAAAAATAAAAAATTATGTCTACACCAAAAGAGAAAATTTGAGTAATCATGTACATAAAACCCATAGGCATAAACTCCTCGTCATCTTCTCCAAAAACTCTGCAGACGGTCCAATATGCCTCCATAGCCCTGGTATTGAAGTATGCCCTTTTGAAGGGTTCCCTAGAGGATGCTGTTATTGCTGGTAGAGTTCCAATTTTGCCTATATGTGCCCTTAGCGCACCTTACCTGACTGTATCCTTCTTTGACATGTATTCCTTTTCTAATTCTTTCAAATCAATGGGCATGATAATTAGTGAGAGGTCCTAAACCAAATACCTACCTAATTTCCTCTAGGCTGATTGTGAGCAAAATTTCACCATCAATTATTCTCACCACTCTAACCTCTTGGTCATAGTTTTTTTCCATAGCCTCAAGGAGGTTATAATCCATAAAAACACTTGGAACAACTAACTTTCCTAAATCAAAATTCAAAATATTGGCATGTGGGGTAAAAGGATTTCTTTTTGAAAACCATTTCTTGAATAAAACTAGACCAATTTGAGAAGTGTTAGCATCCTAGACGCAATTCCCCTTATCATATAACCCATCTATGATTTTGAGCATAGGGTTTAATGAAGTTAAATTTTTGAGTTGTATAGTTTCAGTGGCAGACTCAGGGAGCAATTCAAGTAGGTCATTATGAATATTCCTAGCCAAATAATCCTCTTGCCTAGAAAACACCTTATTTGGAGGTAGCTTGACTATAACTTGTAGAAACTAAAATGCTACAGAGGCTATAGTATATGGGAGCTTACTTGATTTTCTTCTTGTTCTACTCTATAAGTCTACAATATCTTGCAAACAATTAGAAACTGCTTCACATTTTGATCAAGCACTAATTCTCGCTTGTTTGTTCTTCTCTAAAAACTTGAAAACTTGTTTGTGTGGGATGAAAATAGTGAAACTTCTACAATATACTATATTTTTTCTCTCATGTGAAGCTTTCATTCCTCATAAATGAACTATAAGGGAAACAAAATGGCACCACATTCTATGTTTAAATTTACACTGTTGATCTTGAAAAATTCTACGATCTAGGAATGCAAATAGGGATGACTCACATTCCACTTGAGATGTTGGCAGTCAATCCAATTAGATTTTTCCATGTGCACCTTTCTTTCATTGTTGGTAATACAAATTGGACCCACTAATCCTCAAGGACACATGTCATTGAGTCAATTCCTCACTAAACATAAGAAATGAGAATGTTGCCAGAGCAATGAAGCCACAACCCTTGATCTCATGTCAATCTGATGGTGAACATTTAGTGTACATTTTAATACTAGGGTCATGGGTCCCTCATTTGTTTTCCTTACTCACTATATCACTATCATTATATCTTGAGAAAATATCTATAGTGATGAAATGAAAGCCGTAGTTCCAAGATCAATCTAAAGGTAAGGAAATTGCATTTCATTCCTGTAACTATGGTGGGTCCCATAGTCACCAAGTGGTGTTGGGTAAATAGTGTAAAACTTCTCATAGAGACTTGGCAATGATTTTTGATTTGATCTTTGATCTAATGATCATCATATTGCATCTGACATTTGACTTGGCCTGGGTGTAGGTCCACATTGTTGATGACGTGAGAAAGTCTTGTCAAGTTGGCATATGTATTAATACTCTTATCCTTGTTGTGACATTAGGTTTTCTAGACCCTGCCATGTTTCTCATTTTCAGGCTAGGTGCTATGTTGCTACCAATGATGTGTAATAAATTCTTGATTGTGACATAGAAACCTTCGATGGTTTCAAAATTTCTAGTATTGACACATTCCTAGAAAGATGCCATCGTGTCATGGTTCAAGTCTGACAAAGATAATGTTGGGACCCACTTTTAAGATTTATTACCACAAAACTATTTTCTTGATGAGCTGCTATGTTGCTACTAGTGAAATCCATTACCCTTCCGATCGTGACATAGCAACTTCCAATGATTTGTTAAAATCTGGTGATGAGAGAATGACTACCTATCAATCATGATTATATTAATTAGTACCTTTGTTAGAAAAATAAATGTGCACATTCATGATACTACTTGGGAATTTTACAATCGCTGTCATTTTCAAAGGGGTGCCACTTTCTTCATTTCTTAGCAAGCAGCTATATCACTACTAGAAGGGTGCAAAGATTTTTTGGTTGTGACATAGCGACTCATTGGAAAAACTAAAATCTGATGATGCCAATGATGAATTGTTCCAAGTGGTTCCTTTTTGACACTGACAACTTTGACATGGAGCACATGACTGAACACTTTTTGAAACAACACACCTTTTTAGTGTTGATTTCCCACTTCATGACACCATGAGTCAATTTTACAGTAGTTTCTATGTCATTATCAATAAAAACCTTGCACTCTCTCATAGCGATGATGTGATAGCCGTAGATCATACTTAGATCAAATAGTGGGAACAATCTAGGAAAGAGACACTTGGCACCACATAAAATCAAAATGGGTCAAGGAATATTCAAGATTTGAAAGGTTTCACACCTAAATAAATTCAAAAAGAAACTAGACTGAGGGCTTTGAAAAGGTTTTTCAAAGATTATTAAAATTTGCAAGGCCAAAAACCAAAAACCCTAGTAGACAAGTAAATGACTCAATTCTAATTTTTAACCTAGAATTTGGAAATATATATTTTGTAAAAATTAGACCAATAGTGGCTCTATCTAGGGATGATAGACTATCAAGTCTATGGAAGAATATAAAATCTATGGCTGAGAAAACCACATACTTGACTTCACCTAGAACCTGACAAAACTCAAAGAGCAACAACAACATGGAAACTATGTACAAGAAACTACACAAAGACATAGAATTTACAAATGTACTAAAAAACCCTAGACTAATGTTCATGGGAGGAAATTGTTTTTATAGGAAAAATACCTTTTCAAGAATTGTCCATGAACTGGTAGTTCAAGAATGTTGTCTAGCAAATCCTTGAGGATATAAGAGTCTTCTCCCCATGTATTTTCAATCAAATAGGGACCTAAATAGATAGAATAAAACTTACTATTTTTTTCTTTATCCTTAACACTAGCTTTCCACATGAGGAGTAAATCTCCATCTTCAAACTTTTTACTTACTATCAATTTTTCATATAATGTCTTAACTTGTAGTTACAACTTTTGGTTCCTGAGAGATGCTTCTCTCCTAGTTTCTACGAGTCCTACAAGCTCATCTATCCTTTCTTCTATGTCATCAATGTTATCCTCATCATACATTTGGATATAGTTATATAAGCTCATTAGGTTATTCCGAGGCATGCTTTACTAAATTCCATATACCATATCAAATGGGGCTACTCCAATGGCTTTCTTTACACTCACCTTGTCAGCTCATATTGTTAGCTGCAACTTGGAATCCCATGCCTTCTTGTTATCATCCAAGGTCCTATTAATGACTTTTAACAAGCTTTCATTTGTCGACTCATCTTTTCCATTTCCTTGTGGATGATATGGAGAGGATGTTGATCTTGTAATTCTATATTTATCACAAAATTTTATGAATTCCTTAGACCAAAAGCACATTGCATTATCTGTTACAATTTTTTGAGGATAACCAAATTTGGAAATAATGTTATTCAACAAGAAATTGTTGACAACTTTACTAGTTGCATTTCTTGTAGGGACTTCTTCTACCCCTTTTTTGAAAAATCAGTAGGAACTAAAATTGATGAATAGTCAATGCTAGATTTAGGAGAGATCTCACCTATGAAATCCATACCCCATTTCTAAAATGGTGCTTGAACCTCAACTAGCCTTAATGGAGTATCACCTGAGAACTTTAATTTTCCAGTGAACCTTTGACAAGCATCACATTTCCTAACCATGATCTGAGCATCCTTAAATAGAGATGGCCACTAGAATCCAACTCTCTTAACCTTGTGTGTAGTGTTCTTGGCCATATAATGCCCTCCATTGGCTCCAACATGCATTTCATTCAAGATTTCTTTTTCCTTTTCTTGATCAACAACTTTAGTAACACTCCCTCAAAATTTCTCCACCATAAACTACCCTTGACAATTATGTACCTAATGGCTTGTAATTTAGTGCTCCTCTTCTCATTTTTAGTCAAATCAGATGGGGCTTCCATGTATTGTAGATAATGAATAACATTAATATACCATTCATAGTGATCCATATCACATAAATTAGATCTTAGATTATCTAACACTACATTTATCTGATTAGCATCCAAGTTGGATTGAGCCATAAGCTTAACTAATTGTTGACCTCTTACTGGTTTTGTTATCTATATTTCAATGTTAAATTCTTGGATCCTATTAATCCACCTACATCTTCTACTCGATACTTCTTGTTGAGAGAAAATTTCCTTTATAGCTGCACTAGGTACAAATGCAATAACAAAAACACCTACCAAATAACATCTAAAAGCCTTAATTTCTTTCACCAAAGCATATGCTTGTTTCTCATTTATCTCAAATTTCAATTCAATAGGCTATAATAGCTTACTGAAAAATGCAATTGGTTGTTCATATCCTTCTTCATTGTTCTATAATAGGATTGCAGCTATAATATGGAAAGATGCAAAAGAGAATATATGCATTGTTCTTGTGTAATCTAGAGTCCTAAGGATTGGAGCATTCTTTATGGTAGTTTTAATATCTTGAGATTCCTATGAAGGTTCACCATCCTAGTTAATAGTAGCTCCTTTTTTTAGCATTTTGGAAATGGGTCTACTAATCTTAGTGAAGTTTGTAGCAAACCTCCTCAGAAAATTAACTTTCCCAAAGAAGGATTGTATTCCTTTCACACTTTTGGCTTAGGGACCTTATCAATGGCTGCTACTCTTTTAGGATCTATCTTTATTCCTTCCTTTGATACTATGTGTCCCAATAATTTTCCTTTAGTCTCCCAAAATGTACACTTTATAGGGTTTAATGACACTCCATATTTCAATGCTTTGATAAAAATCTTCTCCAGATGCCTACAGTGGTCCTCATCCTTTTTAGAATAGGTTGTAAGGTCATCTTGGGATACAACCATGAACTTATTGATATACTCATGGAAAGCTACATGCATAGCCCTCTAAAAAGTGGCACTAGTATTAATCAATCCAAACGAAATTCTCACATATACATAAGTTCCCCAAGGAGTTGTAAATGTTGTCTTAAATTGCTCTTCTTCTTTCACCAGAACTTGATTGTATCCTAGAAACCCATCCATCATGGACATAAGCTCAGACCTAGTTACTTGCTACAACATTTCTTCCATGTTTGGTAACCCATAATTAACTTTTAGAGAATCAATATTCATATTTCTAAAATCCACACTCAATCTTATATCTCCATTCTTTTTCCTAATAGGTACTAGATTTCAAACCGAGGTGGAATGTGTATTAGGTTTAATTATCCCTCAATTCCTTAACTTCATCAATTCCTGTTGCATTTTAGGGACTAATGTGGGATTGATTGGTCTCTATTTCTACCTAAAAGGTTTTACGTTATCCTTCAATGGTATGACATGTTGGAAATTAACAAGGTTTTTACATTACCATGGCACTTATCTTCATTCAACAAGAAATTAACAATATCTTTGCCATCTTCAAATACTTTCCAATGTTTAATATTATCAAGTATTGAGGTTCTATTCTAATCCTCAATCTATGGAACCCCTACAAATGATATCTCCTATGGTTTAATTGCTACATTTTCCAATAAGTCAGCCATCTTATTCTGAGTTCTATCTTTTGATGAGATACCAAATGCATCAAAGAATTCTATCAGATCCCAGAAAAATTTTCTATAGTATTTCAATCTTTTACTTTTAGATGTGTATGCCACCTTTATCTATGAAATAATAAATTCTAAATCAACTATAACATCTAGCCTTTTAATTCCATGGTGGGTAGCCACTTTCAATCCTAATAGCATGACTTCATATTCAACTATATTGTTGGTGCATGGGAAATTTAGGGTGAAGGAGTATCTAAAAGTATTCTTTTCAGGAGAAATAAAAATTACCCCCAACCCTTCACCTTCTTTAGAACTAGCCCCATCAAAGAAAATTGTCCATAATATTGGTGAGTCCATACAAAACTCAACTTCATGTTCAATCATAGTAGGCAACTTCTTAACTTCTTGGATAATTAACTCAACTCTGAATGCATTCACACCCATATCTAAAAAACAAGTAACATATTTGTCAATTTCTTCCCCCAAAATATGACTAACCCTTGGCTCTCTATTTACTTTAATAGCCTTATCTCCTATGTGAAAATTTACATAGGTTACATCACATTTAAACAACCTCCCATAGCAACACTCCATTTCCTATAGAGCAACATTCCATAATATGGAGGGATATCAACTACAGGGACTGACATGGTCAATTCTACCATAGGGTATGTAGCTACCCTAAAAGGTAAAGCATTTATAGTACCTATAATTGTGACTTCTCTAGCATCCATACCTCTACATCTACCTTTCTTAGTATCTACTTTCAACCCTAGGGCTTCCATTACTTTGAAAAGCATGATGGTGTTAGAAGCTCCTGAATCTATGATGCAATTTTTTAGGGTTTTTCCCTGTATAATGAGACAGAGAAAGAATGGATCAATATCTTCAATATATGTTATTGATGAATCATCCAAGAATAGTTGGGGGATCTGAGACATAATACCACTATCTTCTACTACCAAGGGGGTTTTCTAAATGGCACTTTGTTCTACATTGTTGTTATTATTTTCTATCCCTCGCAACCATGACAAGGCTTTTCTCTTATGCTCTTAATTTCTAAATAGTTTAGATAAGGATACATTAACAATAGTTTGTGACAACATAGATATCATGTCAATAGGATTAGATATAGTGGGTTTCATAATCATACCTAGAGTAGGAATCTTTTGAACAATAGGCATTATTATTTGCTTGATAGTGTCAGATCCTAATTAATTTTCTTTGACAATTGCTTTTGCTATCTCATTTTCTTGGAATTGAATTTTTTTCTTGGATTCCCACTTTTTGGTTTTGATTTCTTTAACTTTAACTATCTCTACATTAACCTCCTTATTTTCATCCTCAATCTTTTGTGTGATATCCTTTATAAATATACCGAAAGGCTTCCCAACATCATTGTTAATTGTTCAGTTTCTCAAGTTGTAATTGCTATGTATTTGGGAGATCATTTCTGTAGTGATCCTATCAATTTTTTCTTTAGAAGACATTCTTTAATTTACACGACCAACTTTAGAAGATGTAACATGTACCTAATCTTCATTGTACCCTTCATTGTCTGAGAACACTTGTTGATGATGTAGTTGATAGGGAGTTCTCTTATTTTCAAGATCACTTTCATTCTCTTCCAAATCAGAATCCACACAATCAATAAACATGCTCACCATGTTATAGCTCACATCATCATGACTCTTTTCTTCTTCCTCCTCCTCATTTTGTGCACTATGAGCTAAAGCAAATGACTAAGCAACTACACAATATTCTGAAGAGTGAGGTAATTGATAGATAATACACTATGGAACATCCTCATTCATATTAAAAAAAGTTTTTTGCAAAGGATTTGGTGTAACCTTGTCTTTTATATTGTGGGGTTGGCTAGGAATTGGCTTACCATTCTTCCATTGAGTGGTATAAGGATAATTCTGCATTCTAGGTTGTCTATTGAAGTTTTTATTATTCACCGGGGCTTTCTCACCAACATTTGGTTTATATGTAATGAAAGTAGTTGGGTTTATCTTTTTCAACAATTAAAATACCTAACACATTGTGGCTTCTTTAGTTTTATTACCTATAGGAGTTTTATCCACTTCTTTCTTATTGTTATTTTTTGGATTGAACAACTTTGGATCATCTCTCCTACCCAACTTGCCAGATGCTTTCTTATTATTTTCAATATTCACTACAATCTTATAAGCATCCCTCAAAGTTTTAGGATCTTTATCCCTCAACTTGTAAGACATCTTACAATCAAAAGCATTAAAATAGGTTGTAAGACAAACATCCTCATTCAGCCTCATAACTTGGAACAATTTGTACATACCTTTTCAAAATCTCACATTGAAATCAAATGTATATTCATTAGGGTTATTTTTAATGTTATTGAATTCATTTAGCATGAACCCAACATTAGTATTAACTCCATATTGTTCTTTGAACAACTTCTCTAGATCACTCCATGAGCTAATGCTGTCATCGGGTAAACTTCTGAACCAATCCCTTGCATCCTTAGTTAGTGAGTAAACAAATAACTTCATCACCACATCCTCAAGTTCAACTTTATAGTCATTTAGCATATCTATAAAAACTCTTAAGTGCTCTTCACTAGTAACAACATTATTTCCAGAGAACTTGACCACTTTATCTCTTAAATCAAAGGATATGGGATGTGGAGCACTAGGGATACTTGCAAATGATATTTGTTTATATTTTTCCATGTAGATAGGTTTCTTCTAAAAACTAGAAACATTTTATGTGCTTCAATATTTTGGGATTGTTGAGGTTGGACAAAAGGGGCTTGAGTACTAATGGTGGATGATGAAGTAGGGACAAATTGAGATACTACCTAAGTTGGAATTACTAGACCGCTAGCTAGTATAGAAGTTATAGCTAGGATAGATAGGTTTAGCCATGAAGCCAATGTAGAATTAGACTTAATGAACTGGATCTTCCTCCTAGTTTCTATGACTTGAGCTTCATTCTTGAGTTCTTTTGCAAGATCTTCTCTCTCTCTTCTAGCCTGTTCTAGATCTAGATCTAATTTTGACATTGAATGATTTACAAATTTAGTAGTTGCTACTTGGGGCTAATTTATCCAAATTCCTATGGCTTTACCTTTTCCTTTGTCTGTTTGCTAGGCAATGGGTTCTACCTAGTCAGACTAGACAGGCTTGTAGGGTTGAACTTGGGAAATAATAGGATCTTGTTTTTGGCTTAGGAGTTTTTCTTGCTCTTGAGCTTTGGGTCTCAACCTATCTACATCCCCAAAAACATCAGCATGATGGACTAAAATTATTTCTTCTAACTTCTTTTTGTGTTCTTTTAAGGCAACCATTCTTCTAAGCAGATTATCTCTTTCAACAAGGGCCTCTAGAGTGGCTTGCTCTCTTTCCTTTTCTAGATGAGCATGTTTGGCCTCTTCCTTAGCAACCCATTTCTTCAAAACTCCTATCTTTGATTATACTTCTTTAGGATTTGCAGAAGTCGCTTTTGAATCAGTAGGATCATCCAGGTCTATAAGATTAGTTTTAGTGTATGGGACAATTTTAGGATTAAAAGGATCTCCAAATGAACTTCTGAGTCCTAAGATATGGTTCATATTAGATATTAGATTTGGCCTAGGGGATGCATTCCCTATTGGTAACATATATTTGTCTTGGTATGTTCTCTCATCTGGTAATGGGGTACTAAATAGTCCTCCTAAAAGCCTTGTGGTTTTTGATTCAGAGCAGGGTGAAGAGGACTCTCTCTCCCTACCACTGGTTGGTATTGAGAATTGATTAACACGCTACCTCTTGGTTTACAAGTGGGGTTTGGTTCTTCCTTTTTCTTATTCAGGTTCTTCCTACTACCTTGAGGCAACTTAGTATACATTGGTACATTAGGATTGGCTCTTGTGTTTTTTATCTTGTCAACCATATTTATTATTTATCAAATAATCACTAGCTTCAAAACCTTGACTGAGTCGCCACCCTATTATAAGGAAAATATAATAGTGCAAAGTAATTCTAACTTTAAGGAAAGGACATAAGACAATATAAAAATATCTAGCGCACTGATGAACCAATCAATGAGATTGTAAGATTGCAACTCTTGCTTAGTAGATAAGACATTATGAGGGGTTGTATAAGTTGGTATGCATATGTGGAATTTGATTTTCTTTTTCCTTTTAAAATTCTCAAGGTTTTTTACTAAAACACATCCACTATGAGCACGAGCCATACCAAAGGATCTATTAGACATGTACACAACAAGACCAAAGATACTACAATACTATTTACACTTGTGTTGGACAACTCCCTAGTAGAGTCACCATTTTTTTTGGTGTTTTTCAACTATTGAATAAAAAAGGCTCAATATCAAGATAATAATGCTCACAAATCTAAGAATTAGCTATGTCCTATTAACAATTATGCTTGGATATTATCTAGGATCACCTTCAACAAAACCAGGACTGCCTTTCTAATCTTTAGGCTCTACAAAACCAAGGTGGGTATATCTAATGGATAATCTAGAATGAATGTTGTTATGTGAGAATTTTATTAGTTTCATTCTAATTCTCATCTTATATCTTTAACAAATATATATATAGTTTATTCATTTCTTATCACTTTTAGATGATATATATCCCTTATAAGTAGATTTGGTCAGAACTCTTCTTAGATTTGCAAGTATTGACCATCTTTTTAGCTCTTTAGATAGTAAAATAAAGGTGATTTTGAGTTTAGAATTGATTCTTATTCATGATCTTCCTATCTGCAAATTGGATTAATTAGATTAGTGCCTATTCCATTGGGATTCAGAGTCCACTCCAATTTACAGATCTATTTTTTTGCGTTACAACAAATATTATCAACAATTCTTACTAGAATTCATTCTTACAGACATACGTTAACAATCAACAATCCCATCAAATTCATTAAAGCCTTTAATTAATTCATTGAATCAATAGCAATAATGAATTGACATACAACTTAAGTGAATTACATTCAATTGGACAAGCTTTACTCATATAATATCAAAATAACTAGATAATAACAAAGGACACAAACTTCAACAAGACTAGATATGGGGACAATTCAATTTTGTATTTTTTCCTTGAAAATTGTATACAATTGTAGTAAAATTCAGAATGACTCCAAAAAGACACTAAGATGATATGCTATCAATGTATTCTCAGAAAATTTATAGAGAAGATACATCATGAAGTTTTTCTACCATACCTAGACCAAAATATACTCAATATAGACTCAAAATGTATTAGAAATTAGACCCTTCTCTAGCCCTGGAACCTCACTTAATTTATTACATCTTTCTTCAAATATTCTCATGTTGGTTCTCCATGAAAACTAGTAAAAGGCTCTAGATTTCACAAAATTATCATCTGGCAAAAACTATTGACTTGCTTGCTCTAACACAGGGTCTAATTCCTTTATAATCTACTACTATTAACTCAAAACTTGGCATAGGATGCTTCTAGGGGTTTCCTTCATCTAATTTAGCTTGAGTAAAAAAAATCCTCCTTGGGGCCCTAATCATTCAATTTGCTCCCCAGTAAGTTGTTCTTCTTAATTCCTTAGAGGGCTCTATGAAGGTGAATATTCCTCAATGTGAGGATCTTGTTCCCTTATTATTTTTTTCCTCTTAGGGGAGGGCTCAAGAGGTCTCTCTTCCTAGGCCACACTAGTAGATTCAATTATTTGTTTGCCTTTGTCCACAATGGTCTTTTTATTTTGGATGATAGTATATCCTAGCCTTGTCTGGATAGCTAATTGACCTACCCTTATATTGGGAGTGAATCCTAGTTTCCTCATTACCTCCTTGGCCTTATCTAGGAAAGAATTAATGAGAATTTGCTTCTTCTCATTCATAGTTTCCATTGTTTTAGGAAAAGTAAGCATGATCTTATTTATTCTATCTGCCTCATAATGGCATTACCTAGAGGACTATAATCTGCATCAAAACAATGAATGACATCCAAAACATTTAAGAATACTATCCATTTTTCCTTCTTAGTTTCCTGCTCTTGCAATGAGTATTCATTTCTTATGTCTTCAGGAAAATAAAATTCATGATCAATTTTGCCAAGTATAATTCTGTGTTTGAGGGCCAAATGATAAAATCCCTCAGTGTCATGAGAATGAGGGTGAGAAACAACCATCTTATATTGATCTAATATCTTATGTAGAGAAAGCCAACCCCCTTTGGTGATTACAAATTGATTGGCTATAGTGCAAGTGGGGAATATTGACCATCTCTTTCTTTTCAATAAATAGGTTTCCTCTAGTCCACTTAGCTGCCACAAAAATTCAGCTACTCCTACCTTCAAGGGCACTTGGTAAGGTAACACATGGGGAGTACCTCTGAAACCATAAATCCTAATGACAGTTGATATTGAATATGGGATACTATATCCCCAATTATGTGAAACCGTCAAACTAATAGGATTGTCTAGGGGCTTAATAAGACTTGCCAATGCCATGGGTACTCTGGGATTGTCACTTAGAAATAGACATCTCAATTTTGAGGCAAAATACCTATCAAACCTGAAAAAACTAGCCTTTTATGCTTCGCAGGTCATATCTACACTCCACAATTGGACTAGCAATGCTTCCCCATTATGTTCCCTATTTAATTTCATCTCTTTACCAAAATATGTCACACCCTTAAATAAAAACATGTGCATTAACAAAGAATAATAGCCAAAAGTTTTTTTCTACTTTGCCTTTTGTAATCCCCACCAAGCCATTATGAATTTCTTCAGCTAAATATGAGGCAAAATCAAAAATTACATCCACACCAAAAGAGGAAATCTGTGTAATAATGTACATAAGACCCACGGTCATAAACTCCTCTTCATCTTCTCCAAAAACTCTACAGAGGGTCTCGTATGCCCTATACAACCTTGGTATTGAAGTATGTCCTTTTGAAGGGTTCCCTAGAGGATGTTGTTATTGTTGGTAGAGTTCCAATTTTTCCTATATGTGCCCTTAGTGCACCTTGCCTATTTGTATCCTTCTTTGACATGTATTCATTTTCTAATTCTTTCAAATCAATGGGCACATGATAATCAACAAGAGGCCCTAAACCAAATAACTACCTAATTTCCTCTTGGTAGATTGTGATTAGAATTCCATGATCAATTCTTCTCACCACTCTAATAGCTTGGTCATAATTTTTTGCCACAGACTCAAGGAGGTCATAATCCATAAAAGCACTTGGAACAACTAACTTTCCTAAATCAAAATTCCAAATATTGGCATGTGGAGCAAAAATATTTCTTTCTGAAAACCATTTCTTGAATAAAACTAGACCAGTTTCAGAAGTGTTAGCATCCTAGACCCAATTCCCCTTATCATATAACCCATCTATAATTTTAAGCCTAGGATTTAATGAAGTTAACTTTTTGACTTGTCCAATTTTAGTGTTGGACTCAAGGAGCCATTCAATTAGGTCATCATGAATATTCCTAGCCAAATAATCCTCTTTCCTAGAAAACAACTTTTTTGGAGGCATCTTGACTACAAATTACAGAATCTAAAATGCTATAGAGGTTATAGTATATGGGAACTTACTTGATTTTCTAGTTTTTTTTCTTTGTTAGTCTACAAAATTTTGTGAACAATGGGAAACTACTTCACATTTTGACTAAGCACTAATTCTCACTTGTTTCTTCTACTTTGAAAACTTAAAAACTTGTTCGTGTGGGATGAAAGTGGTGAAATATTATACAATATACTCTCTTTTTTCTTGCACATAAAGCTTTCATTCCTCATAAATGAACTGTAAGGAAAAAAAAATGGCACCACCTTCTACGTTTAAATTTACACCGTTGATATTGAAAAATCGTATGATCCAAGAATGCAAATAGGGATGACTCACGTTCCACTTGACATGTTAGCAATCAATCCAATGAGATTTTTCCATGTGTACCTTTACTTTACTATTGTAACACAAATTGGACCCACTAATCCTCAAGCACACATGTCATTGAGTCACTTCCTCACTATACATGAGAAATGAGCATGTTTCTATAGCGATGAAGCAACAATCCTTGATCTCATCTCAATCTGATGGTGAACATTTAGTGTATGTTTTAATACTAGGGTGGTGGTTCCCTCCTTTGTTTTCCTTACTTGTTATATCACTATCATTATATCTTGAGCAACTCTCTATAGATCCAAGCTCAATCTAAAGGCAAGGAAATTGCATTTCATTCTTATAATTTTGGTGGGTTTCATAGTCACCAAGTCACATTGGGTAAATAGTGCACAACTTCTCATAGTGACTTGGCAATGATCGTTGATCTAATCTTGATCCAATGATCATTATCTTGCATCTGACATCTGACTTGGGTGTGGGTCCACATTGTTGATGTTATGGGAAAGTCCTGTCAAGCTAGCATATATATTAATACTACTAACAATGTACAAGAAATTCTTGGTCTCGAATAAGTGACCTCTGATGGTTTCAAAATTTTTAGTATCCACACTCTTAGTAAGATGCCACCATGTCATGGTTGAAGTCTAACAAAGAAAATGCTTGGACCCACCTTTAAGATTTACCACCACAAAACTATTTTCTTGATGAGTCGCTATGTCACTACAGGAAAAATCCATTACCCTTTCGATCATGACATAGTGACTTCTAGTGATCTGTTAAAATTTGGTGATGGGCAAATGACTAGCTATCAATCATGATTATATTAATTAGTGCCTTTGTCAGAAAAATGAATGTGCATGTTCATGATACTACTTGTGAATTTTGTAGTCGCCATCATTTTCAAAGGGGTGCTGCTTTCTTCATTTTTTGGCAAGGAACTATATTGCTACCAGTAGGGTGAAAATATTTTTAGGTCGTGACATAGCAACTTGTTGGAAAAACTAAAATCTGGTGATGCCATCTACAAAATATTCTAAGTGGTTCCTTTCTAACACTGACAACTTTGACATGGAGCACGTAACTGAGCCCTTTCTGAACCAACACAAATTTTTTGTTCCAATTTCCCACTTCACAACACTGTAATTCAATTTCATTGTAGTCACTATGTTGTTATCATAAAAAACCTTGCACTTTCTCATAGCAATGATGCGATAGTTGTAGATCTTACTTGGATCAGACGGTGGGAACAATATAGGAAAGAGACACTTAGCACCACATAAGATCTAAATGAGGCAACGAATATTTGAGATTTGAAAGGCTTCATGCTTGAATAAATTCAAAAGTAAACTAGACTAAGGGCTTTGTAAAGGTTTTCAAAGATTATTAATATTTGCAAGGACAAAAGCCAAAAACCCTAGCAGACAAGTAAAGGACTCAATTCTGATTTTTAACCTAGAATTTGGAAACATTTATTTTATAAAAATAAAATGAATAGTGGCTCTATTTGGGGATGATAGAATACCCAAGTGTATGCAAGAATATAGAATCTATGGTTGATCAGATCACATACTTGACTTCCCTAGAACCTAAAAAAATCGAGAGAGCAACAACAACAGGGAAACTATGTATAGGAAACTACACAAAGACATAGAATTTACAAATGTATAGAAAAACCCTAGACTACTGTTCATGGAAGAAACAAGAACTGTCCATGAACTAGTAGTTCAAGAATGTTGTCTAACAAATCCTTGAGGATATAAGAGTCTTCTCCCCATGTATTTTCAATCAAATAGGGATGTAACTAGATAGAATCAAACTTAATATGTTTTTCTTTATCCTTAATTTTGGCATTCCACATGAGGACTAAATCTCCATCTTCAAACTTTTTACTTACTTTCCTTTTGTCATATAATGTCTTGACTTGTAGTTGCAACTTTTGGTTCCTCAGAGATGCTTCTCTCCTTGTTTCTGCTAGTCCTACAAGCTCATCCATCTTTTCTTAAATGTCATCAATGATATCCTCATCATACATTTGGATGTAGTTATATAAGCTTATTAGGTTATTCTGAGGCATCCTTGCCTGAATCCCATAAACCATATCAAATGGGGCTACTCCAATGGATTTCTTCATAGTCATCATGTTATCCCATATTGCTAGTTGCAACTCGAAATCTCATACCTTCTTGTTATCATCCAAGGTCCTCTTAATGATTTTTAACAAGCTGTTATTTGTGGATTCAACTTGTCCATTTCCTTTTGGATGATATGGAGAGGATGTTTATCTTGTAATTCTATATTAATAAAAAAAAATTATGAATTCCTTAGACCTAAAGTACATTGCATTATTTGTTACAATTTTTTGAGGAAAACCAAATATGGAAATAATGTTATTTAGCAAGGAATTGTCAACAACTATACTAGTTGCATTTCTTGTAGGGACTGCTTCTACCCATTTTGTGAAATAATTAGTAGCAACTAAAATCCAAGAATAGCCAATGCTAGATTTAGGAGAGATCTCACCTATGAAATCCATACCCCATTGCTGAAATGGTGCTTGAACCTCAATTGGCTTTAATGGAGTGTTACCTTAGAAATTTAATTTTCCAGTGAACCTTTGACAAGCATCATTTCCTAACCATGATCTGAGCATCCTTAAAAAGAGATGGCCACCATAATCTAGCTCTCATAACCTTGTGTGCAGTGGTCTTGGCCATATAACGCCCTCCATAGGCTCTAGCATGCATTTCATTTAAGATTTCTTTTGCCTTTTCTTGATCAACACACTCTAGTAACACTCCCTCAAAATTTCTCCACCATAAACTACCCTTGACAATTATGTACCTAATGGCTTGTAATTGAGTGCTCCTCTTCTCATTTTTAGTCAAATGGGATGGGGCTTCCATATGTTGTAGATAATGAATAAAATTAGTATACCATTCATAGTGATCCATATCACATAAATTAGATCTTAGGTCATCTAACACTGTATTTATTTGATTAGCATCCAAGTTGGATTGAGCCATAAGCTTAGCTAATCCTTGACCTCTTACTAGCTTTGCTATCCATATTTCAATGTTAAATTCTTGGATCCTGTTAATCCACCTACATCTTCTACCTAATACTTTTTATTGAGACAAAATGTCCTTTATAGCTACATTGGGTACAAATGCTATAACAATAGCACCTACCAAATAACATCTAAAAGCCTTAACAACTTTCACCAAAGCATATTCTTGTTTCTCATTTATCTCATATTTCAACTTAGCAGGCTATAATGACTTACTAAAAAATGCAATTGGTTGTTCATATCCTTCTTCATTCATTTGTAATAGGACTACAGCTACAATATGGAAAGATGAAAAAGGTAATATATGCATTGGTTTTATGTAATCTAGAGTCCTAAGGACTGGAGCATTCTTTATGGAAATTTTAATATCTTGAAATGCCTATGAATGTTCACCATCCCAATTAATAGTAGCTCCTTTTTTGAGCATTTTTGAAATAGGTCTGCTAATCTCAACAATGTTTGCACCAAACCTCCTCAGAAAATTAACTTGCAAGGAAGGATTGTATTCCTTTCACACTTTTTGGCTTAGGAACCTTATCAATGGCTACTACTCTTTTAGGATCTATCTTTTCTCCATCCTTTGATACTATATGTCCCAATAATTTTTGTTTAGTCACCCCAAATGTACACTTTATAGGGTTTAATGACACTCCATATTCCACTACTTTGATAAAAATCTTCTCTAGATGCCTACAATGGTCCTCAACCTTCTTGGAATAGGTTGCAAGGTCATCTTGGTATACAACCATGAACTTATTGATATACTCATGGAAAGCTACCTCCATAGCCCTCTAAAAAGTGGCACTAGCATTAATCAATCCAAATGGCATTCTCACATATATATAAGTTTCCCAAGCAGTTGTAAATGTTGTCTTAAACTACTCTTCTTCTTTCATGAGAACTTTATTTTATCTTGAGAATCCATCCATCATGCACATAAGCTCATACCAAATTACTTGTTGCAACATTGCTTCCGTGTTTGGCAACCCATAATTAACTTTTAGAGAAGCAATATTAAGATTTCTAAAATCCACACACAATCTGATATCTCCATTCTTTTTCCTGATAGGTACTAGATTTGAGACCTAGCTGGAATGTCTAATAGGTTTAATTATCCCTCCATCCCTTAACTTCATCAATTCCTCATGTGTTTTAGGGGCTAATGTGGAATTGATTAGTCTCTATTTTTTCCTAAAAGGTTTTACGTTATCCTACAATGGTATAACATGTTGGAAAAGATCTTCTCTATAGGCCTTTCAGTCATCATATAACCATGCAAAACCATGTCTATATTTCCTCAATAAGTCAATCAAAGACTTTCTAATTTTAATTAACAAGTTCTGACAAATATAAACTTTCTTAGGGGCCTCATTAGTACCTAGATTAGTCTCTTCTAGCTCTTGAGGTTTACAATCTTTAGCCCTAGGCATCACCCTATCTTGGTTATCAAATATGTTTTCCAAAACAACCAAACCTTTATGTACTTTATTAGTATTTAGTTGTATAGCCTCTTGACAAAAGATTGTTTCCTTCCCATCTATGGTTTCAACTAAGTCACTAAAATCCAACTCTTGACCATGGTATTTATATTCATTCAAAAGGAAATTAACAATATCTTTGTCATCTTCAAACACTTGCCAATGTTCAATATTATCAGGTATTAAGGTACTACTCTAAACCTCAATCTATGAATCTCTTATAAATGATATCTCATGTGATTCAATTGCTACATTTGCTAATATATCAGCCATCTTATTCTGAGTTCTATCTCTCCATGAGATACCAAATGCATCAAAGAATTCTATCTAATCCCAGAGAACATTTCTATACTATTTTAATCTTTTATTTTTAGATGCATATGCCCCCTTTATTTTTGAAATAACCAATTATGAATCACCTATAACATGCAGCCTTTTAATTCCATGTTGGGTAGCCACTTTCAATCATAACAATAGGGTTTAATATTCAGCAATATTGTTGGTGCGTGAGAAATTTAGGGTGAAGGAGTATCTAAAAGTATTCTTTTCAGGAGAAACAAAAATCACCCCTCCCCCTGCACCTTCTTTAGAGCTAGCCCCATCAAAGAAAATTGTCCATAATATTGGAGAGTCCATACAACACTCAACTTCTCAACTTCTTGGATAATTAACTCAGCTCTAAATGCATTCACACCTATATCTAAAAAACAAGTAGCATTTTTGTCAAAATTTTCTCCAAAAATATGACTAACCCTTGGCTCTCTATTCACTTTAATATGCATATCTCCTATATGAAAAGTTACATAGGCTAGGTCACTCTATAAACTATCTCCCATAGTAGCAGTTCATTTCCTAGAGAACAACATTCCGTAATGCAAAGGGATACCAACTACAAGGACTGACATGGTTAATTCTACCTTAGGGTATACAACTAGCCTAAATGGTAAAGCATTTATAGTACCTATGATTGAGACTTCTCTAGAATCCATACCTCTACATCTATCTTGCTTAGTATCTACTTTCAACCCTAGGGCTTTCA
This sequence comes from Cupressus sempervirens, assembly GCA_028749045.1. NCBI lineage: Eukaryota > Viridiplantae > Streptophyta > Pinopsida > Cupressales > Cupressaceae > Cupressus > Cupressus sempervirens. Next base: position 324,034,846 of record CM053788.1, read on the forward strand.
TTACTTTGAAAGGCATGATGGTGTTCGAAGCTCATGAATCTATCATGCAATTTTTTAGGGTTTTTCCCTTTATAATGAGACTGAGAAAGAATTGATCAATATCTTGTATATATGCTACTGATGAATCATCCAGGAATATTTGGGGGATCTAAGACATAATACCACTATCTTCTAATACCAAGGGGGTTTGATGAATGACACTTTGTTCTATATTGTTGTTATTATTTCCTATCCCTCCCAACCATGACAAGGCTTTTCTCTTATGCTCTTCAATTATAAATAGTTTAGATAAGGGTACCTTAATAGTAATTTGTGACAACATGGATATCATGTCAATAGGATCAGATATAGTGGGTTTCACAATTATATCTAGAGTAGGAACCTTCTAAACAATAGGCATTATTATTTGCTTTATAGTGTCAGATCCCGATCCCTTTTATTGCACAATTGCTTTTGCTATCTCATTTTCTTGGAATTGAAATTTCTTCTTGGGTTCCCACTTTTTAGTTTTGATATCTTTAACTTTTACTGTCTCTACATTAACCTTGTTACTTTCATCCTTCATCTTGTGTGTGATATCTTTTATAAATATACCAGAAGGCTTTCCAACATCATTGTTAACTATTCGGTTTCTCAAGTTATAATTGCTATGTACTTAGGAGATCATTTCTATAGTGATCCTATCAATTTCCTTTTTAGAAGGCATTCTTAAATTTACATGACCAACTTTAGAAGATGTAGCACATACCTGATCTTCAGCATACCCTTCATTGTCTGAGAACACTTTTTGATGATGTAGCTAATAGGAAATTCTCTTATTTTCAAGATCACTTTCATTCTCTTCCAAATTAGAATTCACACAATCAATACACATGCTCACCATGTTAAAAATTACATCATCATGGCTCTTTTCTTCTTCTTCTTCCTCCTCATTTTGTGCACTATGACCTAAAGCAAATGATTGAGCAACTAAAAAATATTCTAAAGAGTGAGGTGATTGAAAAAGAATACACCATGGCACATCCTCATTCATACTAATATAAGTTTTTTACAAAGGATCTGGTGTACCCTTGTCTTTTACATACTGGGTTGTCTAATGAAGTTGTTATTGTACACTAGGGCTTTCTCACCAACATTTGGTTTATGTGTATTGAAAGTAGTTGTGTTCATCTTTTTCAACAATTTGAATACCTGACCTATTGTGGCTTCTTCAGTTTTCTTACCTGCGAGAGTTTCATCCACTTCTTTCTTATTGTTATTTTTTGGATTGAATAACTTTGGATCATCTCTCCTAGCCATCTTGCCAAATGATTTCCTATTAGTTTCACTATTCACTACAATCCTATAAGAATCTCTCAAAGTTTTATGATCTTTATCCCTCAACTAGTAAGTCATCTTACTGTCAAAAGAATTAAACTAGATTGTAAGACAAACATCCTCATTGAACCTCGTAACTTAGAACAATTTGTACATACCTTTTGGAATCTCACATTGAAATCAAATGTAGATTGATTAGGGTTCTTTTTAATGTTATTGAATTTATTTAACATGAACCCAACATTAATATTATCTAAATATTATTCTTTGAACAACTTCTCCATTCACTCCATGAGCTAATGTTGTCATTAGGTAACCTTTTGAACCAATCCCTTGCATCCTCAGTCAGCGAGTGAACAAATAACTTCATCACCACATCCTCATGTTCAACTTCATAGTAATTTAGCATATCTATGAAAAATCTTAAGTGATCTTCACTAGTAACAACATTATTTCTAGAGAACTTGACCAATTTATATCTTAAATTAAGAGATATGGGATGTGGAGCGCCAGGGATACCTGCAAATGACATTTGTAAATATTTATAAATGTAGATAGGTTTTTTTGAGAACCAACAACATTTGAGGTGTTTTCTATGGTTAAGAAAAAGTTTTTTGGATTATTGAGGTTGGACAAAAGGGGATTTAGTACTAATGGTGGATGATGAAGTAGGGACAGATTGAGATACTCCTTGAGTTGGAATTACTGGACCACTAGCTAGTATAGAAGTTACAGCTGGGGTAGAAAATTTTGGGTATGAAGCTAATGCAGAATTAGACTTAATGAACTAGATCTTCCTCCTAGTTTTTCCGGCTTGAGCTTCATTCTCAACCTTCTTGAGTTCTTTTGCAAGATCTTCTCTCTTTTTTCTAGCCTTTTCTAGATATAGATCAAATTTTGACATTGAAGGGTTTACAGATTTACTAGTCACCACTTAGGGCTCATTTATCTAGATTCCTATGGTTTTACCTTTTCCTTTGTCTGTCTACTTGGAAATGGGTTCTACTTGGTTAGACTAGATAGGCTTGTAGGGTTGAACTTGGGAAATAATAGGTTCTTGTTTTTGGCTTAGGAGTTTTTCTTTCTCTTGAACTTTGGCTCTCAACCTATTTACATCCCCAAAAACATCATCCTGAAGGATTGAAGTTCTTTCTTCTAACTTCTTGTTTTGTTCTTTTAAGGTAGCCATCCTTCTAATTAGATTATCTCTTTCAACAAGGGCTTCTAGAGTGGCTTTCTCTATTTCCTTTTCTAGACGAGCATGTTTGGCCTCTTCCTTAGCAACCCATTTCTTCAAAACTCCTATCTCTAATTGTACTTATGTAGGATCTACAAAAGTGGCTTCTAAATTAGTAGGATCATCCAGGTCTATAAGATTAGTTTCAGTGTATGGGACAACTCTAGGATTAAAAGGATCTCCAAATGAACTTCTAAGTCCTAGCCTATGGTTCATATTAGATATCAGATCTAACCTAGGGGATGCATTTCCTACTAGTAACATATCTTTCTCTTGGTATATTCTCTCATCTAGTAATGGGGTACTGAATAGGCCTCCTAAAAGCCTTGTGGTTTTTGAATCAGAGCTGGATTAAGAGGACTCTCTCCCTACTACTAGTTGGTATTGAGATTGATTAATACACTGCCTCTTGGTTTCCAAGTAGTGTTTGGTTTTTCCTTTTTCTTATTCAGGTTCTTCCTACCACCATGAAGTAACTTACTAAACATTGGTACATCAGGATTGGCTCTTATGTAAGCTCTTGTGTTTTTTCTCCTATCACCCATATTTATTATTTATCAAATAAGCACTAGTTTCAAAACCTTGACTAAGTCACCAACCTATTCTAGGGAAAATATAAGAATGGAAAGTACTAACTTTAAGGAAAGGACACAAGATAAGATAAAAATATCTGGCATACTGATGAACAAATCAATGAAATCATAATACTGCAACTCTTTTTTAACAGATAAGACACTTGGAGGGGTTGTATACGTTGGTATGCATCTGTGGAATTTGATTTTCTTTTCCTTTTTAAATTCTCAAGATTTTTCATTAAAACACATCCACTATGACCATGAGCTATACCAAAGGATCTGACAGACATGTACACAACAAGACCAAAGATGTTGTAGTACTATTTACAGTTGTGTTGGACAACTCCCTAGTAGACTTGCCAATTTGTTGGTGATTTTCAACTATTGAATAACAAAGGCTCAATATCAAGATAATAATGCTCACGAATCTAAGGATTAGCTATGTCCTATTAAAAATTATGCTTGCATATTGTCTGGAACCAACTTGAATAGAACCAAGACTAGCTTTCTACTCTTTAGGCTTTGCAAAACCAAGGTAGGTATACCTAAATGATAATCTAGAATGAATGCTATTGTGTGAGAATTTTATCAGTTTCATTCTGATTCTCATCTTATATCTCTAACAAATATATATAGTTTATTCATTTCTTATCTCTTTTAGATGATATGTATCCCTTATAAGAAGATTTGGTCACAATTCTTCTCAAATTTGCAAGTATTTCTAACCATAGTAGCTAACTAAAGCTAAAATGCTACATGCAATCAAGCTTTGACCATCTTTGGAGCTCTTTAGATAGTAAAATAAAGGTGATTTTGAATTTAGACTTGATTCTTATTCATGATCTTCCTATCTACAGATTGGATTAATTAGATTAGTGCCTATTCCATTGGGATTCATAGTATACTCCAATTTATAGATCTGATTTGTTGCATTACAAAAAATATCATTAGCAATTCTTATTGGAATTCATTCTTACACACATCCTTTTTACAATCATAGCAATCCCACTAAATTCATTAAAGCCTTTAATTAATTCATTGAATCAATAGCAATAATGAATTGACATACAACTTAAATTAATTGCATTCAATTGGACAAGCTTTACTCATACAATATTAGAATAACTAGATAATAACAATGGAGAAAAACTTCAACAAAATTAGATATGGGGATAGTTCAATTTTGTATTAATTTTCCTTGGAAATTGTATACAATTGCAATGAAACTCAGAATGACTCTAAAAAGACACAAAGATCATATGCTATCAATGTATTCTCAGAAAATTTATAGAGAAGATACATCATCAAGTTTTTCTACCATAACTAGACCAAACTATACTCAATATAGACTCAATTTTTTAAAAGAAATTAGACCCTTCTCTAGCCCTAGAATCTCACTTAGTTTATTACATCTTTCTTCAAATTTGCCCATGTTGGTTCTCCATGCAAACTGGTAAAAGACTCTAGATTTGACAAAATTATCATCTAACAAAAACTATTGACTTGCTTGTTCTAACATAAGGTCTAATTCCCTTCCTTTATAATCTACTACTGTCAACTCAAAACTTGGCCTAGGAGGCTCCTCGAGGTTTCGTTCATCTATTTTAGCTTGAGTAACAAAAACTCCTCCTTGGGGCCCCAATTGTTCAATTTTCTCCCTAGTACATTGTTCTTCTTCAAGCCTCAGAGGGGTCTATGAAGGTGATTTTTCCTCAATGTGAGGATCTTGTTCCATTATTATTTTCCACCACTTAGGGGAGGGATCATGAGCTCTCTCTTCCTAGACCGCACTAGTGGATTTAATTATTTGTTTTCCTTTGTCCACAATGGTCTTTTTATTTTGGATGATAGTATACCCTAGCCTTTTGTAGATAGTCAATTGACTTGCCTCTATATTGGGAGTGAATCCCAATTTCCTCATTACCTCCTTGGCCTTATCTGGGAAAGAATTAATGAGGATTTTCTTCTTCTCATTCATAGTTTCAATTGTTTCAGGAAAAGTAAGCATGAGCTTATTTATTCTATTTGCCTCTATAATGGCATTACCTAGAGGACTATAATGTGCATCAAAACAATGAATGAAATCCAAAACTTTTGAGAATACTCTCCATTTTTCCTTCTTAGTTTCCTGCTCTTGCAATGAGTATTCATTTCTTTTTATGTCTTTAGGAAAATAAAATTCTTGATCAATTTTGCCAAGTTTAATTTTGTGTCTCAAGTCCAAATGATAAAATCCCTTAGTGTCACAAAAATGAGGGTGAGGAATAACCATCTTATACTGAACTAATATCTTGTGTAGAGAAAGCCAACACCTTTTGGTGAATATAAATTGATGGGCTAGAGTGCAAGTGGGGAATATTGACCCTCTCTATCTTTTCAATAAATAAGTTTCCTCTAGTCCACCTAGCTACCACAAAAATTTAGCTACTCCTACCTTTAAGGACACTTGGCAAGGTAACACATGTGGAGTACCTTTGAAACCATAAATACTAATGACAATTGATACTAAATATGGGATGATGTCTCCCTAATTATGTGAAACCTTCAAACCAATAGGATTGTCTAGGGGCCTAATAAGACTTGCCAATGCCCTGGGTACTCTAGGATTGTCATTTAATAATAGCTATCTCAATTTTGAGGTAAAATACCTATCAAACCTGACAAAACTAACCTTTTTTGCTTCCTAGGTCATATCTGCACTCCTTTATTGGATTGACAATGCTTCCCCATCCTATTCCCTATTTAATTTCATCTCTTTTCCAAAATATGTCACAACCTTAAATAAAAACATGTGCATTAACGAAGAATAATAGCCAAAAGTTATTTCTACTTTGCCCTTTGCAATCCACACCAAGCAATTATGAATTTCTTCAACTAAATAAGATGCAAAATCAAAAATTATGTCCACACCAAAAGAGGAAATCTGAGTAATCATGTACATAAGACCCACGGGCATAAAATCCTATTCATCTTCTCCAAAAACTCTACGAGGGTCTTGTATGCCTCCACAACCCTGGTATTGAAGTATGCCCTTTTGAAGGGTTCCTTGGAGGATGATGTTATTGTTGGTAGAGTTCCAATTTTACCTATATGTTCCCTCAATGCACCTTGCTTAACTACATCCTTCTTTGACATGTATTGCTTTTCTAATTCTTTCAAATCAATGGGCACATGATAATCAGTCAGAGGCCCTAAACAATCTACCTGCCTAATTTCCTCTGGGCTAATTGGGATCAAAATTTCATGATCAGTTCTTCTCACCACTCTAACAGCTTTGTCATAATTTTTTTCCACAACTTCAAGGAGGTCATAATCCATAAAAACACTTGGAACAACTAACTTTCCTAAATCAAAAATCTAAATGTTGGCATATGGGGCAAAAAGATTTCTTTCTAAAAACCATTTCTTGAATAAAACCAGACTAGTTTGAGAAGTGATAGAATCTTGGACCCTATTCCCTTATCATATAATTCATCTACAATTTTGAGCCTAGGGTTTAACAAAGTTAACCTTTTGACTTGTACAATTTTAGTGGCAGACTTAGGGAGCAATTCAAGAAAGTCATCATGAATATTCCTAGCCAAATAATCCTCTTCCCTAGAAAACACCTTCTTTGGAGGTATCTTGACTATAATTTTCAGAAACTAAAATTCTATAGAGGTTATAGTATATGGGAACTTACTTGGATTTTTTCTTGTTCTGCTCTGTAAGTCTACAATATCTTGCCAACAATGGGAAATTGCTTCACATTTTGATCAAGCACTAGTTCTCACTTGTTTCTTCTACTTTGAAAATTGAAAACTTGTTCATGTGGGATGAAAATGGTGAAATATTCTGCAATATACTCTATGTTTTCTCGCATGCAAAGCTTTCATTCCTCATAAATGAACTATAAGGGAAATAGAATGGCACCACCTTAGATATGCTTAAATTTACACTATTGATCTTAAAAAATCATACGATCTAGGAATGCAAATAGGGATAACTCACATGCCACTTGAGATGTTGGTAGTCAATCCAATGAGATTTTTCCATGTGTACCTTTCCTTTATTTTATTGTAACACAAATTAGACCTACTAATCCTTAAGGACATGTGTTGTTGAGTCACTACCTCACTATACATAAGAAATGAGCATATTTCCATGGCGATGAAGTGACATCCCTTGATCTCATCTCAATCTGACGGTGAACATTTAGTGTATATTTTAATACCAAGGTGGTGGGTCCCTCCTTTATTTTCCTTACTCGCTATATTGCTATCATTATATCTTGAGAAACTCTCTATAGAAATGAAGCAAAATCCATAGATCCAAGCTCAATCTAAAGGTAAGGAAATTGCATTTCATTCTTATAATTGTGGTGGGTCCCATAGTTTCCAAGTTACATTGGGTAAATAGTGCACAACATCTCATAGCAACATGGCAATGATTGTTGATCTGATCTTGATCCAACGATCATCATCTTGCATCTGACATTTGACTTGGGCATGGGTCCACATTGTTGATGACATGGGGAAGTCCTATCAAGCTGACATATATATTAATACTCTTGTCCTTGTTGTGACATCAGGCTTTCTAGGCCCTGCCATGTTTCTCATTTTTAGGTTGGGCACTATGTCACTATCGACGATGTGCAAGAAATTCTCGTTCATGACATAGCAACCTCTGGTGGTTTCAAAAATTTTGGTATCAACACATTCTTAGCAAGATGTCACTATGTTATTGTTCAAGTCTGACAAAGAAAATATTGGGACCCACCTTTAAGATTTACCACCACAAAATTATTTTCTTGATGAGTCGCTATGTTGCTACTGGCAAAATCCATTACCCTTCTGATTGTGACATAATGAATTTCGATGTTCTGTTAAAATTTGGTGATGGGAGAATGATTACTTGTCAATCATGATTACATTAATTAGTACCTTTGTCAAAAAAATGAATGTGCATGTTCATGATACAACTTGGGAATTTTGTAGTCGCAGTGATTTTCAAAGGGGTGCTACTTTCTTTATTTTTTGGCAAGGTGCTATATGGCTACTGATAGGGTGCAAATATTTTCTAGTCATGACATAGTGACTCATCGAAAAAATAAAAATATGGTGACACCAACTACAAACTGTTCCAAGTGGTTCCTTTCTGACATTGACAACTCTGACATGGAGCACATGACTGAACTCTTCATGAAACAACACACCTTTCCAGTGCCGATTTCCCACTTCATGACACCGTGAGTCAATTTTGCAGTAGTTACTATATCATTATCATAAAAAACCTTGCACTTTCTCATAGTGATGACGCGACAGCCAGAGATCTTACTTAGATCAAATGGTGGGAACAATCTGGGAAAGAGACACTTGGCACCATAGAAGATCTAAATGATTCAAGGAATATTCAAGATTTGAAGGGTTTTGCACCTGAATAAATTTAAAAAGAAACTAGACAGAGGGTTTTGAAAAGGTTTTTCAAAGATTATTAAAATTTGCAAGGCCAAAAACCAAAAACCCTAGCAAACAAGTAAAGGACTCGATTCTAAATTTTAACCTAGAATTTGGAAACATTTATTTTGTAAAAATTAGACCAATAGTACCCATGGGTAAGAATATATTTTGCCTTGATTTTTGCAATTTGAATTTCCACCATAAATTTTGGGATTCTAATTGTCTCCACAATTTCTAGGATTGTATAGTGCAAAATATAACATCTATTATATTTTTGCATGGTGATCCTATAATCAAGAAGTTTAAAGTATATTCCAAAGGTTTATTTGTGAGGTTCGATTTATATGAGCCAAAATTATAAAGGGAAGAATATATTTTTAAAATTGAAAATATCAATGGTTTAATACAAGCCATATATTTTAAAGGGGAAAGTTTATTTTTAAAAGGTTTGGTTAGAAATTTGTTATTTGGTTTTAAACCAAATATGCCTATTTTTTTCTTTAAAAAGGGGAGACTTTCTTTGTAAATGAACAATCAAGCCTAGGAGGAACAAGGAGAGTTGGAGAAAATTCTTGTGTATTCTCATTCTTTGAAAAAACCCTTGGAGAGTTTAATTTTTATCTTAGCAAAGGGTTTGGAGTGAGAAATATTGGAAGTTTTATGGGCTAAGTGGTCTCTTATGAGAAAAATGGAGAGATAAAAACTTAATTGCTTCTTTGTGAGAATTTTCATGACATTCAAGTTGATTGTAAAGGCTTAATTCCCATTGAGAGAGAGTTGTAGTTTTATTGCTTAGAATTGTAAAAAGTGGTGAAGGAGCTAGGCATGAACATGTTACTAGCAAGTTCCTATCATCGCAGTGTGGAAGGGAGTAGAAGATTGTAAGTCCATGGAAGACCATGGTGATGTATGAGTTTTGCATCATAATAATGGCACTGATCTTGTGAGTTTGCAGATCTAGAGATGTAGGCAAGTTTGGTGAACTTTGAAATCAAATCTTTTGTCTCTTGTTCTTTTTGATGCATGTTTTGTCTACTTAGGTATTTTCCACATTTCTAGGTATTTTTAGCTTAGTTCACAAGCAATGTTAGTTATGATCTTTCTATTATAGTTATGATCTTGAAATTCTAAGTGATTCATAACAAGGAGTTTACAAATTATTAGCTTATGATATGATTGATATTCTTTACAAGAGTTTATGATATGATTGATATGCTTTACAAGATAGAGGTAGAAATGTCTAAATTGATTGCTAAAGTCAAGGCAATAATAGATGCCAAGTGGACCAAATTCCTAGATGAGTTGGATGTAGTTAGAAATGCCACCTGGTCAAATATAGATATAACAAATTGCTCCTATAGATAGGGCATATAAGCCTTGCCATCTGATGAAAGTGACTAGTATAACAATAGGGTGCAGTTATGTAGTTAAAGGAACAAAGAATAGAGAAAAGGCATGGATGGTGATAGGAGCTAAAGAAAAACATAATTTGCTAAGGGATACCTATTGAAAATGCTATCTACTAACTATAATCCAAGATTTTGATTAAGTATAGAGAATGTTTTGTATTGTGACTAAATCAAAAACATCTTTATATTTTCTTTCCAATTAAATTTTGACAAGTGTCCTCCCATTTGAAGATTGTTGCAATCCTTCTACAAAAGGATTTCCAAGATGTCGATTGAGGTCCAAAATCCATGTAATTTTTAGTATTATGCTATTTTTATTTGGTCTAGTTAGTCTTTATGTGTATTTTGTGATGTAGTCATCTACAAATCTAAGAATACAATTGAACATTCAATGATAAGTTGTCATGTCTTGAAGTATTTCTAAGTTTTACATCAGTATTGTATGATTTTCAAGGAGAATTAATACAAAAGGGGTGTTCTACCATATATGTTTCCTCTAAATTCTACCTCCATTTTTATGTGTTGGTTATGTTGGGATTGTATGAGCAAGGTTTATGCAATTTAATGCAACTAGGATAGGTTGTATATCATTTTTTTGTTGCTTTTAATTCAAGGAATTAAGTAAATGCTTCAATAAATTGGTAGGATTTTTAGTCATATAAGAAGGATATTCATAAGAATGGGGTTTAGGGTTGATTACTAATATAATTGATTGCAAGGAAAATAATTAGGTCAAAGTTTTTTGGGTAGACTTTGAATACCAATGGATAGGGAATTGATCGTTTATTTAGTTACATATTGAAGAAATCATGAAGTTGCATGAAGCATAATTTTAAAATTAAATCAATCTTTACTTTGTTGTATGAATAGTTTAAATATTGGTCAGTACTTGTTTGCAACAAATCTCTGTGTGTTATAGTTAGGTACTATAACCAAGAATTATTTGTAATACCAAGAAAATTGCGACCATTATCTTGTATAGGAGATAAATAAGAAGAAAGAATATTAGTGAATGGGTGAAGTGTGAAGCAAATATCAAGTTTCTAGCCATTTCATCCCTAAGATGCACCCACCTTGGTCCTCCAAAGCCAAAATAGTAGAGAATCCTTGAGATTCTGGGTCCAAATCTAAGGAATCCTTATTCAAAGATGGGAAGTAGCTAACCCTTAGGCTGGGCTTTGTCCTCTGCATCCTAGTATAAGGTATTTTGTCACCTTGTAGTTTTAAAACACCAACATGTTGAAATCAATTATTCAATTGTATATTATCATTGATGTTACACAAATGCCACACTCTAACCAAGCATAACTACCATTAACCAAGCTCAGTTGGGTACTGAAGAAGACTCTAGTAACCACAGAGAAAAAATTAGAAGTAACCAAGTTTAGAGTGTAAACCAAGTTAGGTTAGTTACTAAAGGAATTCAGTGTTAACTAAGCTAGGTTAGTTGCCAAATGAATTTAGTGTTAACTGAGTCATGTTGGTTACCAAAGGAATTCAGTATTAACTATGTGATTACTTTTCGTAATAGCCGATTGAAAACATAATACTTTTGTTAATTAAATGGTTTAATACAAGCCAACTTAATGGATGTTAAATATTTTTTGGAAAGGGTATTCAAGTTGACTTCACATTGAGTTACATATATATGAAAGGTCAAGCTATGGATTGAAATGTGGAATATGAAGAATGAGAAAGATTCAAAATAAGAAGGATATTTGATTGAAGACAAAATATTGAAGGAGTCGCAAGGAATATTTTGATCAAGAAGGACCAAATGGGTAAACTAGAATAATGATTTGAATATGTAAAGTTAGTTGCTTCATCAATCAGGTCAATCATTGTTACTCTCTACCAATTGTAGTAGTCAATAAATCTCTTAAAATTGTTGACTAAATGGTCATTTTATAAATCCTCTAACAAAGTGACATTTCTAGATAGAAGTATCTAAAGACCTCTAACAAGGCCACTCCTAACATGGTGATTCAAATCCTTTAATAAGCTCACTCTTAACCATGTTTTTTGTAACCTTTAATAGGGTTGACTCCTAATAGGGCTCACTTTAGAAGAGTGAAAATTTGTAACTAGTTGCATTGGTGGATTTTCCAAATTGGATTTCTATGTTAAATCTTGGTGTCTCATGTGTTCTTGTTATTTTATTAATTCTTTATGTTTCTACAACTAAGTTACTAAAGGTTAATTCACATTAACATCTTAAGACTATTTTGTTAATTGAGTTATAGTGCATATCTTGTTCTAATTGAGCACTACAAGCAATTTTATTAGTGAGGAGTTTGCATTGACATCTAAAGGTTTTGGAATTTTTTTTGTCATAAATAATTCACCCCTCCCCTCTTAGTTAGTCCTCTTATATTTCCAACAATTGGTATTAGATTTTTTCGCACTTATAGGAAAGGTTTCAAAAACCTAAGATAGGAACTCATGAATCTACATCTAGGAACCACTAGAGATACAAGTCTACACTTCTTAGAGAATCACTATGTGACACCTCCAAAGCCTTTAACTATGGATTAGATGGTGGAAATGAAGAATTAGAAGACAATGATGATTGATATTGTTTCCTCTCTCAACTATTTTAAATTTGATGAAGTTAAAGATTGTCCTATTACCTATGATATGTGGAAAAAGCTAGCAAAAATCTATGGAGGAAATGATAATGTGAAAAGAGCTAAAGTAGGAAGTCTAAGAGCCTAGTTTGATTAGATGAAGATGAAAGAAGATAAAAAAAATGCAAAATATAGTGAAAGAAACAAAAGATAAGTATCTACACCTAGTACACCTTAGTGGGATGGCATAGCAGAAAGAAGAAACAAACCCATCATGGAGTCTAAGAACACTGATGATAGAGAAAAATGTTACAACAAAATACTATAAAGAAGAAACCAACATAGTAGTTCATACCCTGAATCGAGTTCAATTGAAGAAAGGTTCAAATCAAACTCCTTATGAATTATGGTGTGGCTATAAACATAATGTCTATTATTTCAAAATATTTGGAAGCAAGTTATATCTTAAAAGAGGTAAGGATAGGAAATTTTGATGCAAAAAGTGATGAAGGCATATTCCTAGGCCACTTCAATAAGATCAAGGCATATAAATGACCAAATCTTATTACTCACAAGGTTATATAAAATGTACATGTAAAAATTGATGATTTTGTAGAAAAGAGTGAAGAAAAAAGAAATAAAGAACTTGAAGACTAAAAAAACTTGGTTTACTATGAGCCTAAGACTTTACCCAAGGTACAAGAAAATATGGTTGGACATTAGACAACACCACCCCAATAGTCAATGCCACTCAAATTACCTAAATTTATAGTACCCACCAAGTTGTAGCTAGTGCCACCCAAGAAGTAATTAGTGAAAGATGAGTCACAATAAGAGGAACCTAAGACATAACTAGAGGAGACCAATTCTTAGACCATGGGAAAAGAGAAAAGATTAGAAGTTCTTAGAACATTTGAGGATGGTGAGCCAAGTGAAACAAGTATAAAATATAGAAGGAAGGAACCTGTACTTGCTAGATATGTCAGAAGGCATCATGCACCAAAACAAATAATTAGAGATCAGACATGAGACATACTAGCAAGGAATAAACTAAAAGGTACATGTTTTCTTACTAAATTTGAACCTAGAACTATAAAAGATGCTTTGAATAATAAAAGTTGTATAGAAGCAATGAATGAGGAAATTGAGCATATTGAAAGGAACAAAACTTGGACTCTTGTTCCTAGACCCAAGGACAAAAATGTAATTACCACAAAGTGGGTTTTTAGAAACATATTGAATGAAAATGGTGAAGTATTAACAAATAAGTCAAGGATAGTGTGTAAAGGTTATGCTCAAGAAGAAGGTGTAGACTATGGAGAAACATTTGCTCCTATTGCTAGACTTGAAGGAATCAAAATACTACTTGCATATGGTGCACATAAAGGATTCAAAGTGTATCAAATGGATGTAAAATAAACTTTTTTGAATGGAATTTTGGAGGAAGAAGTCTACATTGATCATCCTCAAGGCTTCATGGATCCAAATAAGAGAGACATTGTTTGAAAACTACAAAAAGCTTTATATGGTCTAAAACAAGATCCTAGAGCATGGTATGAAAGGCTACATGGATATTTGGTAAGGATTGGGTTTCAAATATCAAATGATAATAGTAATTTTTATATTAAAGAAGTACCATACAATAAGATATTGCTAGTAGAAATATTTGTAGATGATATTTTATTCACAAGTCATGATGACTTAAATAAATCATTCTCTGAAGAAATGAGTAAAGAATTTGAAATGTCAATGTTTGGAGATATAAAAGTATTTTCCGGTTTACAAGTTTATCAAATGAAGGATGACATGTATATTACTTAGTCAAAGTACATCAAGGAGATACTAAATACTTTTGGAATGAAAAAATTCAAACTAGTTGGAACACCTATGCCTACTGGACACAAACTATCCAAGAATGATGATTCAAAGGAGGTAAATAAGATTGGGAAACTTTAGTATGTGGTACATATAAGGCCTGAGATTGCATTAATAGTTGGTATATTTGTACGGTTTTCTAAAAATCCTAGAAAAAATCATATAATGTCAATCAAAATAATTGCGAGATATCTAAAATGTTAGAGTGACACTATCATTACACCTAAAGACTGATCTATCAATGCCCAATACAACCACTCAACTTATAGTACATAGCAATTGGTTAATCCCTGTTGAAGTTGATTAAAGATCAACTCTATAGCTCCCAAGAATCAACTACATGCAAAAACCTATGCTAGAAAGAGAAGCAAAAACTATGGAGCTTGAAATTGCTAGATCCATAGATGAGACATTTTTGATAAGAAAAAAGAGAAATTGCTATTATCAAAAGTGAATGAATAAATTACAAAGAGATCAATCCTTATAAAAGGATATCAAAATCCTAACACCTCAGTTGCATGATAATAATTAATAAAAGAATTAATTATTATATGTCCATAGTTTAGCTTAAGTAAATTAGAGATAATAAGTGACTTGATAATTAAATCAAAATAATTTAATTAATAAGGAAATATCTTATTACTCTAAGACCCCCCTTAAGATAAACTTAGAGAGTAGCTAAAAACCTAGAAACTACTACTGAAAGTAAATTTGGGTCCCAACAACAAGGCCTAATGAGATACCCAAACATAACCATATCTTCAAAAAGAGGAGAAATAGAGAAAAACACATGGGAAAAACCCTACTCCAGAAAGAGATGGAAATAATGGTGAAAAAACTAGTGAAGAATTGAAGAAGCCTCCAAGCTAGGGAATGTCCCAAAAGATAGGAACAAAAGATGATCATGGAGAACACCATTGAAGCATGAAGTTGCAAATACTATTAAACTACTGATTTGAAGAAACTCCACTGTATAAAACATGACCAGTAAGAGAAGTCTATGTTTGAAGAGATGATCAATAAAAGATGAAAGCTATCTTCATGGCCTCAAAAATAGGAATGAAAGAATGTCTATATGGTAAATGATCCATCTCACCAAAATGCATACGTATCTAGCCACTACAATTACCTAGTACATACGATCAAATACTAAATACATAGCTCACTAGATCAAACCAAGAAAGAAATAGAACTAAAATAACCTTTCTATTATGCTAAGAGGTGAGACATGAACACTAAAACTCAATGCAATATCTCCTATAGAAAGAACTAGAAACATTGAGAGTGCAAAAGAAGTACAAACATCTATAATGGCATGTGTCATCAACACATCATGAGGTTAATGTCATGTAAGGAACACTAAAATGACAAAGGAGGATGGAGAATATAGCCAACATGAAACCCCCCAAGGCACTTTATAATGTAGTGTAAGTACAACAAAACAAAAAGTTGTGCAAGTTTCGAAAATGCAATAGAGTGGCACTTTATCTCAGTGCATTTGTAAAAATACTACAAAATTATATCAACAAAGATCAAAAGAGACATAAGGTTGATACAATAGATAGTACAACCCATGAAAAATTATCTAAAATAATAAAATCATTCTTCATACCTAAAATAACCAAGATATCCATTGGAATGAACAAAAGAAAAAAATTGAATGGGATGTGCTTGAAGTAGAATCTAGAAAATAAAATGTCTCAAGATATGTTTACTAGAGTGTAAAATAGAACTTTTGACTTTGAAAGCCAAAACATGCCATCAAAAAACACTAAAAATCCAAATAAGCTACACCATCACAATGACCTTAGAATCATCTTTCTAGTACTTCTTTTGGATTGAAAACTGGAGTTTGGATGAGCAAATTATGGTACAAAAAATCACATGTAGTTCAAAAAAGTGTTGAAAGGGAATTTTTGTTTTACTGCCTTAGGATCTATACCAAAGTTATCTCGATTTTCATGTCCAAAAATTTTGATTTGCGTACAAAATATTAGAAGTCACCACCTCAAGAAACATTCCAAAATCTTGATTTGCGTACAATTGTTTTGAAAATCACTACCTCAAGAAATGTGGCAAATATCTCAATTTTGATCAAAAAAATCTTGATTTGATTGCCAAAAATCTAAAAATTGGTGCCTTAGGAAATGTGCAAAATAAAAAACTCCTCACTTCAAGAAATGTGCCCAATTTGGAAATAATATTATTTAGCCTCAAATTTCAACTGTGTCCAAATTGGACAAATTTTATATAAAAATAGGGGTTTTGGGGCACTTTGAGCTCAACGATGATGTCAATTTGTGCTCAAAGTGACCTAAAAATCAATGACCCTCCAGATTCAATACAAAGTTGTAGATATTTAAAATCATTCCAAGTGCTATATTAATTCATTTAGTATTTCCTTTGACATTATAATTAATTAATTATATTTTTCGTATTCTTCTACTTATTTAATTATATAAGTTCATTTCCCTAATGTATTTAAATTTAATTTAAATACTTCCCCTCTAATGTATTAAATTCAATTAATGCATAGTGCTCCATAAATCCCTTTTAAATAAATTGAATTTATTTAATTTCTTCCACTTTATTAAATTCTCTAATCCTGTGATTAAGTCAAATCTTACTTAACTTAATCCTAATCCCATCCTAAAACCTAGTCTATGCCCATCACTCTCATCCTTCTAACCCTACCCACTACTTAATCCCACTTTATTATCCTAAACCTCTTTAAATCACCTTTTTAGCTCCTAAGTGTTTCCCTACACATGTGTGAGAAGCTCATGATCCAATAAAGCTTCCACTTCATTTACACCTCTTACACCTTTGTCCCCCACTCCTTCCCCCAAGGTTGCTCACACATGTGTGAGCACACCTTGAGCCTCTTAATCATAAAGGCTAGTTTTGACTTTTGCATGGCTTTGTCCTTTAAACCATGTGTCTCCCTTGTGACACCTATGTGGATGCTGCATAGATACCACTTCCTCAAGGCCTCTCTCAAACCTATAAATAGAGCTCTTGTCTCAAATATTCCTACATCTCCTCCATATGTATTGCTATCATGCTAGTATAGCTCTAGAGCTTTTATAGATTTTATGCATTGTTACTAACCCTTCTATATTTTTTTACTTCTTGTATTGTTTTTCATATTCATGGTATTATTGCACTCTTAGATTTTCTTATTACATCCACTTTCATTATCCATTGAGTGCTCTCAAGAATGGTTGCTTCCATAGCCATTTCTTGAAGCATTCTTCATCATTTAGCTTAGTTGCATGCTCATTATTACATTTCATTACCTTGGTATTCAATAGTTGTGTTTTGGGAGAACACATCCACATCCCTCCAATCTAAAGCACACCAACAAAGCCTCTCATGGGTGTCCCTTTTTGAGATGCATTGAGATTGCATGAGGACTCTAACATTTTGGTTGCATAGTTTTAAAACTCAAGTAGAATTAATAATTTTCCAATCTTATTTGAATCTTTGATATGCACATGCTACTAATGTTTTCTTGTTTATGCATGCTCCTAATAGGTTAGGTTTTATGTATATATTTTGGCACACCCAGTGGGAGCCATGTCCATTTTCCATTTAAGAAAAAAGGTCAAAAATACAACATTTTTAGTAAAAAACTATGCATTATCGTCTCTGTTAGGACATAGTGTTGTCTATGCATACACTTCATCATCTTTGTCGTTTTTCATCTTTGCATTTTGGCA
Organism: Cupressus sempervirens; assembly: GCA_028749045.1. Classification (NCBI taxonomy): domain Eukaryota; kingdom Viridiplantae; phylum Streptophyta; class Pinopsida; order Cupressales; family Cupressaceae; genus Cupressus; species Cupressus sempervirens. The sequence goes on from CM053788.1 coordinate 324,052,986, forward strand.
TCTCCACTAGAGATAGATTTAAAACCACTAAAATTGCAAAAAAAATGTTTTGTCATCTCTATAGTTTGGTCATCTTGGTAGACTTAACTGTCATCTCCATAGTTTAATTTTAATGTTTTCACTTGATTGTCATCTTTGCCATGCAAAATGGCATCTCCAACTCTCAACTAGCATCTCTACCTCTAAACTGCCATCTCCACTTCATAAACTATCATCTCTGCCTAGTACACTAACGTCTCCAAAGACTAGTTGTATATTATCATCTGCGTTGTGGATGGGCTTTACTATGTCATTTCATTAAATTGTCATCTCTAATTTCAGTATTTTTTTCATTTGCGCTATGGGTGGTGAAAGAGTCAATGTTATTAGTATTTTTTTGTTGATGATGTTCTATCATCTTTGAAGTTTTTTTGTGTGCGATATTCTATCATCTATGCCTAAATTCTGAGGTCAAAGGTCTTTTTTTTTTAAAGTTAAAACAAAAATTGACTTTTAGTGCTTCTGTAGGATATGGGATATTTAAGTTTATTTATGTATGTAAAAGGTTACAAAAAAAGTTAAAATAAATTTTCCCATAGTAAAGCCTTCATTTTAGAGATTTTTTTTGTGAGACTAATCAAGTTGTTTATGGTAGCATTTGCAGATTGGAGCATTCTAGAAACAACTAACTATGTTTCTTGTAGGTTTTCCTTAACTTTTTATTTTTTTCAAAAAATAAACTTGAATCCTTAAACACTTGTCTTTGAATGCATGTTGCACTTAATTGGATAAATCAAACACACTCTTGAATGTCTCGAAGCTAAAACAATCCAAAACCCAATCTTGAATGCCTTAAGGGAACTTACAATCTATCATTGGAATGAATGTGCTAAACTCAATCTTGAATGCTATGGATTAAAACCTACATTTTTTTCATTGGAATGAATGCTAAAATACACTCTTGAGTTCCCTAAAGAGAACATATCTTTTAGTTGAATGCATGCTAGTGAATACACTCTTGAATGCATAAAGGTCAAAGAACAATGCTATCATACACATTTCAACTTGGGTATAAAATGAATCTCATCAATATTGAATGCTTAAGGTTCAAAGAATATTACAATGAACATTTGCATCTGGTGCTTAAAACAAACATTCACTCAATCTTGAATGCATAAAGGAATTGATTCTTTCCTTTTCAAATTTCTTATGTTGACAATGCTCAATTTTCTTATCTTGGTGAACTCTCAATTTTTACTATGTTGATGACATTGTTAAGTTGGAAAGAACATTGTATGATATGAGTGTCTTCAAAAGAAGATAGAAAATCTAAGCATCAATTGGCAAAGAACAAGTGTCTTTTAATCCCAAGACCACTTATGTATTCACTCCTCTCACACCTTCTGATGATCTTGAGTGCACAAGAAATAAGAGACCTTGTTTTACACCTTTTAGAAGGCCTTCTTGGGGATTTTATCACCCCTTGGGATGACCTTGACTCTAGCATTCTGATGGAGTATAAATATTGTGAGGTGAATCAAAAGACACCTCTCTTGGAAGTAAAGTCTTGTCACTCTTTTTCTAAGCCCCAAAGAACTTTATACCTTTGGGAAGTGAAGGTGGAGATTTGAGTTACCATCTCCTCCCAATTTTGTGGCATTATTTTCTTTCATCTATAGATTTGGGCCTCACATACCTTGTGTATATTGAGGGTATCCTTAGCTAAGATTGTATATTCTAGTCAAAACCTTATAGGATTATTGGTGTGTTCGATGTGCTAAGTGTTCAAAAAGCTCCCCATTTGATGGGGACACACCATCTAAGATTTTCTCATATGTATATATATTTCATTGTATGCTTTCCATTTTAAGTTTCAAAAAATCCAAAAATATCATAAAAGTTCAAAATCCAAAAACATTTTAAAAAACAAAAATAACAAAAAGAAGCTCTAGTTTTCCACATCACTTTTTCTATCCATCAAATTCATCGCTATCATGCATCTCTTGTCTTAATCATTCAAATAATTTCTTAATATCTTAATCATCTTTGATCCTCCTAATAATTTCCTCATCTTCTTAATCATTCAATCAAATCCCTAATCTCCATCCTAGTCATGGTTCATAATCCACATCAGGATCCAATTCCCTCATCCAATGCTTCATACTCATGATTCTTAACCCAATCTCTTGTCAAAATCATTTCTTTCTGATTAATTACTAATTCAATCCATTTTCATCTTCATCCAAAATTAATCAATCTTTATTCATCTATTCAATTATTCTTCTAATTCAATTTTCATAAAATCTTCTACTTTGGACTTAGGAGCACCATCATAATCCTTGGACTTTAATCCTAGTTAGCTTGAATGATGATGGGGACACAACCCAAGAACATAATGGACACAACAAAAAAGTGGGAAATTATATTAAGTGAGAAAATGAGCTAGTACAAACAGTACAGAGAAAATAAACTTCAAAACATGCCCTAAGGGCTTACAATAGCATAAATCTGGAGATAATTTCTCCTTTCAGTACCTCCTCTCAAACTCCACTCCGAACTGCCTTTTACAATGCTAGAAATCTCCTTAAATAGACCCTAGAGGGTTAAGGACTAGGAGTACATTCTAGAAAGTGCTAGTAGGAATCCGCTGACCAAATAGAAGGTTCCAGAAGCAACGTTAGAAGTCGGTGCAAATCTAGAAGAATCTAGAACCGGTAATCGAACTTTTGGGAGGCATAACTTTTGAACCGTAGCTTTGATTGACGAACCGTTTAAATTTCCAGAAATCTCTCAAAGTGATCTATAGCCCTATGGAACAGGTTTGCTTGTCCCCCATTTTTCAGCATTTTTCGAGGTCATTTAATGCCCCTAGCCTAACTTTGAAGCATTCTTAGGAGGTCTCCAAAACTCGAAAAACTGCAATAACTCTCAAACCGTGGGGCCTTTTGACCTGATTCTTTTTCTAGAATGCTCTAAATCACAATTACATTCATCTAGCCAATTCACACCTTCTAGGTCACCAATATGATCGCCAAATTGCATGCTCCTATTTTTTTGAGATTTTCTAGCGCACTGATAGTTGAACTATGAGAGTTGGAACCTTTATTTGACCCAAATGGGTGTCCAAAAATGAAAACACATGAAAAAAAAACTAAGTCTAAGTACATTTTTTTTGGGTGACATAAGATTGCCCTTATACCTCTGGATGCTCCTACATCAGACACCCAGGGTAGATTGAAAAGTGACCTTGTCACTTTATGAATGGTAGAGGAAATCCCAAATGGAAAACCTCAGCTTCTAAAATCCAAGTTGAGTCCTCGATCGGCCATCCTTTCCACTTCACCAAATACTCTTCATACTGCCTATTTTTGGTACTCCTACCCACACGATGATCTAGAATGTCTTCTATCTCCTCTTTCTTAGAAGCAGGAATTGGACATGGTTCTAACACTAGCTCCTCATCTGCACCATCGTCATGATACTCTGTGAAATTTGTAATTTTGAAAATGGGAGAAATGTGAATACCATCTGGCAGCTCCACTTCATATGCATTTCCTGAGTCATGTTTCTTCAAACTTTTGCAGGGGCCAAATTTCTTCATTTTTAGCTTGTTGTAAGTACCAGCTGGAAATCTTTCTTTTCATAAGTGCACCATGAATAAATCTCCTACTTGGAATTCCTAATGTCTTCTCCTTTGATCAACCCTAGCCTTATACTCTTGATTCATCTTGGTAATGTGTGCTTGAACCTCCTCATGTAGATGCTTGATATGTTCAACAAATTCCTCAGCTTCAGCACTTGTCCTCTCCCCTTGTTCTATCTTCCTCAGCTCTAGTGCAGTCCTTCGGCTACTCCCATATACAATTTGGAATGGTGATTTTCCAATACTCTTATTTATAGAGTTATTATAAGCAAACTCTGCCTGTGGTAGAATCAAATCCCATCCCTTGGGCTTATCCCCAACTAAACATCTCAGCAAATTGCCCAAACTTCTGTTTACCACTTCTGTTTGGCCATCAGTTTGTAGGTAGTGCGTGAAACTGAATTTCAAGTTGATTCTTAACTTTTTCCACAATGTCCTCCAAAATACCCCACAAATTTAGTATCTCTGTCAGAAACTATGCTCCTTGGAAGACCATGTAGTCTTACCACCTCTTTGAAAAAGAAGTCTGCAATATGGACAACATCATGAGTTTTGTGGCATCGAATGAAATGTGCCATTTTGGAGAACCTATCAACCACCACGAATACTGAGTCATTACCCCTTTGTGTCCTTGGCAATCAAAGAACAAAATCCATACTTATGTCCTCCCATGGCCTTGATGGAACAAGCAATGGATGATATAGGTCAGTATTGTGACTAAACCCCTTGGCAACTTGACAAACCTGGCAACTCTGTACAAACTTCTTCACATCCTGTGAAATTTGAGGCCAAAAATAATGTTCTCTAAGAATTGCAATGGTCTTATCTTGACCAAAATGTCCTACCATCCCTCCACTATGTTTCTCCTTAATCAGATTTTACCTCATGGAACTCCTTGGAATGCACAATTGACTACCCTTAAACAACATGCCATCCTGAATCAAATAGTCTAACCACTTGGTTCTATCTACAGCAATAGGTTCTTTACAAGCTTTCCATGCTTCAGCAAAATTAGGATCCTCGGAGTACAAATTCTTGAGTTCATCAAACCCAACTACTTCAACCTGCATTACTGTAAGCAACAACTGTCTCCTACTTAGTGCATCTGTAACCTTGTTAGATTTTCCACTTCTATGCTTCAACACAAATGTATAACTCTGCAAGAACTCTACCCACTTCATATGCCTCTGATTCAATTTACCTTGGCTATTTAGGTACTGTAATGCCTGATGATTAGTATATAAAACAAATTCCTTTGGAAATAAATAATGCCTCCATTTCTTTAAGGCCTGAACTATTGCATAGAACTCTTGATCATAAACAAAATACTTCTTCTTTGGATCATTCAATTTTTCACTAAAATATGCAATAGGCTTACCTTCTTGGCTTAATACAACCCCAATAGCACTACCACTGGCATCACAATCCACTTGGAAAACCTTTCTAAAATTTGGAAGTGCCAACACAGGTTGTTCTATTACCTTCTTCTTCAACAATTCAAAACTTCTCGCAGCTGCTACAATCCATTTGAACTCTTTTCTATTCCCTCTTATTGTATTAGTTAGGGGTGCATATATGCCACTGAAATTCTTAATAAACTTCCTATAAAAACTAACCAGACCATGAAATGATCTTAACTCAGTAGCAGAGCTTGGAGTAGGCCATTCCAAGATGGCTTTTACCTTCTCTGGATCCATTTTGAGACCTTCAGGTGATATAACAAACCCCAAATAGACTAACTCCCTTTTTGCAAAGATACATTTCTTTAGATTAATTAATAGTTTCTCTTCCCTTAGCCTTTCAAGTACATTACGAATATGCAGTAAATGTTCTTCCAAAATCTTGCTGAAAATTAAAATATCATCCAAATAGACAATAACAAAATTTCCCAAGAACTTCTTAAGTACCTCATTCATGAGCTGCATGAAGGTGCTTGGGGCGTTCGTCAATCCAAAGGGCATGACTAGCCACTCATAAAGACCCTCCTTGGTCTTGAAGGCTATTTCCCACTCATCTCCTTCTCGAATCCATATTTGGTGATAACCACTCTTTAGATCTATCTTTGTGAAGTACTAAGCTCCACTCAAGCAGTCCATAAGATCATCCATCTTTGGCAAAGGAAATCAGTACTTGATGGTGATCCTATTTATAGCTCGAGAATCTATACACATCCTCCAATCTCTATCCTTCTTTGGTGTGAGTACTGTAGGTATTGCACATGGACTCAGGCTCTCTCGAATCAAGCCTTTCCTCAACAACTCCTGAACCTATCTATTTAGCTCCTCTATTTCAGTAGGAGTCATCCTATGAGTAGCCTTGTTAGGAAAACTAGCTCCTGGAATCAGATCTATCTGATGACTAGTTTGCTTTATTGGTGGCAATTCATCTGGAACATTATCAGAGATAATATCTCCAAAGTCCCCTAGTAAATCTGAAACTTCAAGTGGTATTTCACTACTACCTTCTTTATCTTTCCTAGAAATCAAAGCATAGCACATATACTGATGTTTCATGCTATCTAAAAATTTCCTTCCATCAACAAGACAAATCCTAGCACTGCTACATTCCTTTTCACCTTCCTTTTTCATGGGCTTCAATTTGTGGCAAACTCCATCCTTTGTCAGAGAGTATGTGTTTGCATGTCCATCATGCACTGCATGTCTATCAAACTGCCATGGTCTACCCAACAATAGATGGAAAACATCCATCGAAATAACATCACAGAGAACTTCATCATGGTAACTCCCAATTTTGAATTTTACTAAACATTTTTCAGTTACCAGGACCTTATGATCATCTTTTACCCAAGCAATCCGATAGGGCTAGGGATGTTTCTCCCTCTTGAGCTTTAGCTTAGAGACCATCTCTTCTGATACCAAGTTATCAATGCTACCACCATCAATGATCACGTCACAACATTTATCCTCACACTTGCATCTAGTACGGAAAAAACTCCTCTGTTGTCCTAGTTCAATCTCACCACTTAGTAGGACTCTTTCATTTACCAAGGTCTCTCCTCTTTCTGCATCCTCTGAATGTGATGATTGTGCATCCTCATCCACATGAGCAACCCTAGCTTGGCCCTCAGCTCTCCTATCTTTCCTTCCTTTTCATTGAGGGCATTCAAAGGCATGATGACCTTCTTCATTGCAATGGAAATAGGTACCACAGAAGCCTCCTCTTCCTTGTCCATGTCCTCTACCTCTTCCTCTATGATTTCCAAAGTCTTGGTCACAGGAGCGGTTGAAACCCTCATTCCTCTGGTTCCTGCTATTACCCTCATCTTCATTTTTCTTTTGGGTTTCATTGCGGACTCTAGATGACCTACCACTTCCCCTTCCTCCTTGACTGCGTCCTCTTTGTCTTCCTTCAAACCTTTTATTTAGCTTCTCTTCAACTTGTAGGGCAAATTGGTATGCCTCTTCAACGCTGGTCATTCTTACTAGACTTAATTCCTCCTGGATGCTAGGTCACAACCCACTGATATAACAAGCAACCTTCTCCTTATTTGCTTCTACATGCCCTGCTCTAATCAAGATTCGGTAAAATTCCTCTGTATATTCTTGGACTGATCTTCCTACTTGCTTTAACCCATGCATCTTCTTAAAAAAATCAAGCTCGTAGTCCATAGGAATGAACTGCTTCTTAAATTTATCCACCATGCGATCCCATCTTGTGATCTTCTCTTTTCCTCTTCTATTTCTTTCCAATTGAACCTCTTGCCACCAGATTTTGGCATGGCCTTTTAGTTTGGCCTTTGCAAACTTAACCCTATCTAGGTCCCTAATATCCTTATACTCAAAGTATTCTTCTAGTTCATTGATCCAATCGGTCAACTCATCTGGTTTCATATTTCTTGAAAATACACCCACTTCAATTGTAGGTCTTTTTCCCAAACTTAGTAATGGCCCTAAAAAGCCTTTCCTCTGCATGATTCAGAACTTCCCTGTCAAATTCCCCTTCTGGTTCCATTACTTCTTCTTTATTGTCATCCTCACTGTCGTCACCTGCGAAAACATTTGCTCCTCTACGAAGCTCCTCTTGCAATGCCTGCACCTACCTTTGGAGGGCTCTAACCTCCTTAGGATTAATTGTTCTATCCCTTCCACCATGCTCTCTTCATGGAGTCATCTTCTAACTCAATCCCACAACCACACAGTCCTGGTGCAAACTGCCTCATGGTCGACGCTCTATCTACACACTTAGGAAAATCGGCTTTGATACCAATTGATGGGGACACAACCCAAGAACAAAATGGACACAACAAAAAAGGGGGAAATTATATTAACTAAGAAAATAAGCTAGTACAAATAGTACAGAAAAAATAAACTTCAAAACATGCCCTAAGGGCTTATAGTAGAATAAATCTGGAGATAATTTCTCCTTTCAGTACCTCCTCTCAAACTCCACTTCGAACTGCCTTTTACAATGCCAAAAATCTCCTTAAATAGACTCCAAAGGGTTAAGGACTAGGAGTACATTCTAGAAAGTTCTAGTAGGCATCTGCCAACCAAATAGAAGGTTCTAGAAGCTACATTAGAAGTCAGTGCAAATCTAGAAGAATCTAGAAATGGTAATCGAACTTCTGGGAGGCATAACTTTTGAATCATAGCTCCGATTGACAAACCGTTTACATTTCCAAAAAGCTCTCAAAGTTCTCTATAGCCCTATGGACCAGCTTTGATCATCCCCCATTTTTTGGCCCTTTTTGAGGTCATTTAATGCCCCTAACTTGACTTTGAAGCATTCTTAGGAGGTCTCCAAAACTCGAAAAACTTCAATAACTCTCAAATCGTGGGGCCTTTTGACCTGATTCTTTTTCTAGAATGCTCTAAATCACAATTACATTCATCTGGCCAATTCACACCTTCTAGGTCACCAAAAATGATGGCCAAATTGCATGCTCCTATTTTTTTGGGATTTTCTAGCACACTGATAGTTGAACTGTGAGAGTTGGAACCTTTATTTGACCCAAATGGGTGTCCAAAAATGAAAACACATGAAATAGAAACTAAGTCTAAGTACCTTTTTTTTGGGTGACACAGGATTGCCGTTATACCTCTGGATGCTCCTGCATCAAATGACCAAAATGTCATCAAAATTATCTCAAACCTTTACCCAATATCAAATCATTTCAAGTCAAATACAATCAATATCAAGTCAAATCCAATCCAAATCAAATTAAAATAAAGTCCAAAATTGCTCCTAGTCTCATGTTCATACTTCAATTCTCATCAAATCTCTCACCGCTTCTCATATAATCTTCATGGATAAGAATTGGCTTAACCAAATGGTTGGGGACCTTTAAAGGAAATATGGAGTCACACCTATAGCACAAACCCCATATCAAATCAATCCTCAAAATTGTATTTCCACTCCTAATCCATATCACATTCTTTATTCCTCCACCTTTGACAAGGGAAATCCACCTCATTATCCTTCATCTACATATGATTTGCCTCATAGTCCACATGATTTCTCAAACATAAATGACATTTCCAAAGAAATTGAGGAATTGAAGAACTCTATCTTCAGTCTAGCAAATCAAAAGTGAAAATCTACCTTCCAAGACATATGTCCTCTTCCCCCCATGCTTCAAAGACCATAATCCTCATGTCCCATCCAACGTAAATCCTCCATGTAATTCCCCATACTTTGATCTTAATGTCCAAAATCATCATCCCTATCTCCTACCCATGTCTCAACCTCCACAATATCCTAATCCTCCAAAATCAACATCATCCTCACCTTGTAATAGGTCTATCTCACTAGAAACCTTATCTAAGTAGAAAACTGAAGTGATCCAATCACCCAAAGTCATACACTTAGTGCTATCTCCAGACCTTCCTCCAAAGCATTCCATTATGGATTCCTTTTCTTCTCTAGATACAAGCATTTTTTCATCCCATTGTTCCATTATCCCTTGAGTTCCATTTATCCCTCTTAGTCCATCTCATGATCCCCTTCCTAATCAAGATCAAGAAATCCCATGTACCACACACATTACTGATTCCATTATGTCTCAAGAGTTAACATCCATAGATTTTCCACTCTATGAAGAGGTTCCTTCCACCTCATCCACTACGATTCTTCCATGTCAAGAGAAAAATATTCCATCTCATACTTCCATTTCATCCACTTCATTATATGACCCTATCCTAGTAGATGATCCAATAATTCCTTCCATCCCACTACATCATCATATTTTAAGTCAAGATCAAAGTACCCCTTCATTTGCATTTCATGATTTGAATCCATCTCAAGATCGTATTATCCCTCATAATCCCCCTTATGATCCTAATCCTCCACATGATCCTATCACACCTATTCAATCCACTCATGAACCCCATATACATGGACTCATATCTTTTATTGAAAATTATAAGTATCCCATTGAAGAAATAATGTCTCAAGATGTTGGTACACCTTCCACTCCTTCCCAAACTAAAATTCCTCCATCCAAACATAAATGTTCCCATCATCCATACTCCAAGTCCATTTTGTGATCTTATATCCATAATCTACTTCCTTCCTCATTTCCATCCATTTTAGGTCCTTAAATTCCAAAGACAAACCCTTAATCCCTTCCATCCATTTTGGGTCCTTACATACATCCATCCACCATATCCATATTTTCCACTTCATCACCTCATATACCTAATAAAGATCAACAAGGGCACACATCCTTGAATTTCTTCGAATGTTCACCCTCCATAATTTCATCCATCATCTCTCCATAGCATTTATCTTCATACACCCATCCCATGGCCAATGGAAGAACATTGGATGCCAAAGATAAAGTGAGTAAAGCCGAAAATCTGCAAAAATCCAAGGATCAACATGTCCCCTCTAAACAACATGTTCAAAAAAATAAAAATGTGATCCAAAGGAAAGAAACACTGAAAAGGGCACAAAGGTTAAAAAATAAAAAAGGAAAAAATCATGTGGATTCCAACACTACTTAATGAAGCAATGAATCTCAAAGAAAACTTCAAAAAGACATCCAATTTTGCTAATCCAAAGGCTTCCCTCATTCATAAATCATCCAAGCTTCCATTTTTTTGATCCATTTTGGGTCCTTATGCACCCAAATCCACTATCCTAAATCCATCATCTCCTTCATCCATTTTAGGTCCCTACATCCAAACTTTCTCCTACATATTCTCTAAAACTTCCACCTTTCCATCACCCGTTAAGGTGTGTGTTAATGATGATCTTTTCACCTCCTTTATCCACTCATTCACAAGTATTTCAACCTAGCATCCATCAACCATGTCTTCCTCCCAACCATTACACCCCCTTAATCCAATTTTTTTCATAAATCCTTGACCTTCATTTACTAATCCACTTCATACTTCCTTTTCCTATTCTACCAAAATCTATGAGAAAATAGTAAAAATTCCTTGAAAATAACAAAAAGAAGAGAAATAAATATTAGGAATAACATCCATGTATCTAGATTCTTGAGGCTTCTCTTTGTATCCATTATCTTTCAATTCCACTTATCCATCCATTCACTTGTCCTCTTCCACTTACACTCTACAATGGGGGCAAGCTCTGTCCATACCACACTACCTTATATCTCTTCTATTTTCCATCTATCATCCATCATCCTTTCCATTTTTGATCTTGACTATGCTATTCCTTTCATCTATTCATATCCATCCATTATCCTACATATTTCCATCCACTTTCAGGTATTTGATCTTGACATCCTATCCATATCTTACATCCCATAGTCCTTGTCATGTTCATTTATTCCATTATTCACACATTATACTACATATTTCCATCCACTTTCATAACTTTGATCTTGAGATCCTATCCATATCTTACATCCCATAGTCCTTGTCATGTTCATTTATTTCATCGTCCATCCATACTCCTACATACTTCCATCATTCTTTCATCCTTCTTTCATATGTCCCTAATTTTTGTTATCTCATCCATTCTATATCCCACATTTCTTTCATACTCTTCATATAATTATCCCTATTGCATACCCTCCCTCCTATATAACTTATTCATTACACTTTCAAGCCTATGCTCATGATCAATACTAGAGGCATAACAACAAAATATTCATATATGCTTTGGAAATACACATGCCTTCCCTTCCTCCATACAATAGCCTTCACACCATATTTCCATGTTCGTACATACTTTCCCACCATAATTCCTTCCATTTTCATATCCTTTGTGTGGGGCATTATTGGTCACTCCTTTGAAACATGGTCCTTGGCTCCCCATTTTCCTATACCAAATCCTTTGATCCTCCATATTATTCCACCATTCAAATATCCCCACCCTTTTCATCCATTTACCATTCCTTGGATGTCCCTTGTCACTTCTCCCAAGCTAGTTATTTCCATCAATTCAATAAATTTATTTCTCCTCTAATCTAATCATATTTCCTTCTTCTAATCATTTCATACGAATCATTTTCCATAATCAATTGCTTCATTTTTCCATCTATTTTCATAAACCTTGATCAAATTTCTAGTCTTCCATTAAAAAAACTTTCCTCTAGAGAACATTTATCACTTTCTCTCTCGCATTCCCCTTCCATTCCAATTCAATTCATCCATTATCTTATCATATCTTATCTGAATTTTTCTATTTATCTCATGACATTAAGCTTCAACCCATCAAACTAAGCTTATCAAAATAGTGATTGCAATCTCACACAAATTCACACTAAGACTAAATGTTTTGAGCACCTTATTCCTTTCACAAAATTGCAAGTTAAAAATCACAAACATTTCAATACATTTCAATCAAACATTTAATTTTTGCCTTACAATATGAATCCTTCCTACACATGCTTATCAAATTCACCATTGAAAAAAATTTATGGCAAGAACTTTGGACTAAATGACTACTTGGTCATAAGGTCTTTTGTTGTGTTTATCTTCATGTATCAGTGATAGTCTCCCCAAGTGTACCTTGATCTACAATATCTTGGTATCATTTGATAGTCTCCCCAAGTGTACCTTGATCTACAATATCTTGGTATCATTTGAATGACTTAACCTGATTACACGTGTTGTTTTATGATATGATCCATTTTCATGATTATTTAGCACATCTATGTCAGTTTTAAGTTATGGTTATGCATTGCTCACTAAGGGCAATGAGTTAGCACATGTTCCACTAAAGATCCCTAAAAAGACTTTGGGTGTGCCTAGACCTCTCCAAGGCATATATGAAATTTGTTCCATCATGACTATGCAAACTACATCTATCATCCTAAAGTATCTTTTTTTTTTTAGAGTCTAGTCCACACAAAGGAACTTTGTCATCTATGCTTCTATAGCATATGGTGTATAACTCCTCTTGCAATATAAAAATAGGGTGTGCTCTCCCATATGAACACAACTGAATCCCATGCATTCATGTAGTTCAACTGTATTTAGATTAATCATTATCCAATTCGCCCTACTTCATCCACTCATACCAACAAGTCATGCAAGGTCATTTTTTTGAGCCTTTTCTCTTTCCCTTTTCCTTCCTATGTCTATTTTAAAGAAAATGGGGAAAAATATACTCCTTTTCACCCCATTTCCTTGAGGGGGCACCCTCCTCCCCTATTGTCACTTTGACACAACTCCCAGGACTCCTATCCTCTTTGGGGAAACTTATATTTTCTTTTCTTTGATATAATGTTGTTTTGACATTACATCAAAGAGGGGCAAATGTAGACACTTAAAATCATCCCAGACACTATATCAATTCATTTAATATTTCCTTTGATATTATAATTAATTAATTATTAATTAATTATATTTTTCATATTCTTCTACTTATTTAATTAAATTTATTTACTAAAACCTAGTCTACACCCATCACTCTCATCCTTCTAAGCCTAGCCACTACTTAATCTCACTTTATTATCCTAATCCTCTTTAAATTACCTTTTTAGCTCCTAAGTTTTTTCTCACAAATGTGTGAGAAGCTCATGATCCAATAAAGCTTCTACTTAATTTACACCTCTTACATTTTTTATGCCTTTGTCCCCCACTCCTTCCCCCAAGGTTTCTCACACATGTGTGAGCACACTTTGAGCATCTCAATCATAATGGCTAGTTTTGACTTTTTTATGGCTTTTTCCTTTAACCCATGTGTCTCCCTTGTGGCACTTATGTGGATGCCACATAGATACTACCTCCCCAAGGCCTCTCTCAAACCTATAAATAGAGCCCTATCTTAAGCATTTCTACATATCCTCCATATGCATTATTATCATGCTAGTATAGTTCTAGAGCTTTTAGAGATTTTATGCATTTTTACTAATCCTTTGGTAGTTTTTTACTTCTTGCACTATTTTTCATATTCATGGTAGTATTGCACTCTTAGATTTTCTTATTATATCCACTTCCATTATCCATTGAGTGCTCTCAAGAATGGTTGCTTCTATAGCTATCTCTTGAAGCATTCTTCATCATTTAGCTTAGTTGCATGCTCATTATTACATTTCATTACCTTGGAATTAAGTAGTTGTGTTTTGGGAGAGCACATCCACATCTCTCCAATCTAAAGCACACCAATAAGGCCTCTCATGGATGCCTCTTTTTGAGCTACTTTGAGGTTGCATGAGGACTCTAACATTTCGAATTCATAGTTTTAAAACTCAAGTAGAATTAGTAATTTTTCAAAATTATTTGAATCTTTGATATGCACATGCTACTAATGTTTTCTTGTTTACGTGTGCTCTCAATAGGTTAGGTTCTTGTGTATACAAAAGTAACTCTAAAAAATGAAACCCTTTGAAAGAAAAGAAAATCTAAAAACTAAGCTAGACCTCTCATAAATTGAATAGGGGCATGAAATCTAGAGCTCTGATGCCATGTTGAATTTGATGAAAGATTAACCCCATAGCTCCCAAGAATCATCTACATGCAAACACCTATCATAGAAAGAGAGAAGAAAAAGCTATGTAGGTTGAAATTGCTAAATCCATGGATGAGACATTCTTGATGAGAAAAAAGAGAAATTGCTATTCTCAAAAGTGGATGACTAAAATACAAAGAGATCAATCCTTATAAAAGGAGATCAAAACCCTAATAGGTAAAACCTAGGTTACATGATAATAATTAATTAAAAAATTAATTATTATATGCCCAAAGTTTAGCTTAAGTAAACTAGAGATAATAAGTGACTAAATAATTAAATTAAAATAATTTAATTAATACAGAAATATTTTATTACTCTAACAAGCCCTTGTCACAAATCTTGAGGGAATTGTTAAACAAATTTATAACAATCTCCCTCTTAGCTTACCCGAGAATCTAAGGATTTGAAACTATGACCAACATTTGACACCACTTGTTAGAGTGGGGTTGTCATTGCACCAAAAGACTGATCTATCAATGCTTGATACAACCACTTAACTTATAATATACAAGAGGTAGTTAATCCCTTTTCATGAATACTGAGGGGTGCATTGGAAAAATTTCTAACATAGAAGGCACTCAAGACTATGATCTATGTTACAAGAAAGGAGGGAGATTTGAATTGAAATCCTTTACTGATGCTGATTAGAGTGGAAGTATTGTTCATAGGAAAGGACAAGTAAGAAGCATAATTGTATCTCTTAGTCTATAGTAGAGGAAGAATATGTTACTACAATAGTTAATTGTTCTAACATAATCTTGTTCAAGCAACTATTGTTAGGAATGAACCAAAAGTTATCACTTGTGATAACACAAGTACAATCAACATATCCAAGAATCTAGTGATGCATAGTAAGGAAAAATACATTACAATCAAGTATCATTTTTTGAGAGAATTAGCTCAAGATAAAGAGGTTCGATTGGGATATGTGAACACAAAGGAACAAGGTGCTAATATATTCATGAAGACATTAACTAAGGATGCATTTTTGTATCTAAGTGGTAAGATAGGGGTCAATCCCCTATTTGATGCTCACTCAAGTACTAATTAGTGATGCATCAACAAGAGCTTCATTGATAAACTATGAAGTTGATGCAACAATTTCATAGGAGATTTCATATGAATCAGTACATTAGATACATTTTAAATTCATTGTCTAAAGTCTTTGGCATTAGATGTCAAATAGTGGTAGATTGATGTCATTTAAAAGAATTAGAGAAGAATGAGAGGAAGAGGTTTGTATAGGAAGAAGAGAGAGAATTTGATTAGGTATACTTTGAAGATAAGATGACTGAGGGAGAATCTTAGATGGAGTTCTCATGGATGAAGAAGAAAAATCAAATTAAGGATATTTTCTACTAGAATGCCCTGCCTAGAGATCCCTTGAACAAGGATAAAGTACAAGTCAGGATAATTAGTTTTGTACAAGTATGATTGCATATGAAAACATCATACAAGGATGACAAAGATCACAATAAAAGACTTAACCACCATCCTGACAACCAACGAATCTCTAATGCCACTACCCAAACTAACACACACACACAATAGGAAATGGAAACTCAAAATGATAACAACATGAATAATCAAAGATCTGTCAAAACATGGAAAATTAAGTAAACCCAAAGGGTGTAATGCCACACTAAGAAAAATTGAAAGAAAAATAAACAATGAACAAATAACATAAACATCACTTTAAAAAAAAAAAAATTAAAACATCTTAATACCAGTACAAGTACACAGATTTAAACATTCTCAATCTAAAACCCTCAAAAAGAAATATAATATCATCCATATATGTTCCCAAAATGATTCAATTATAAATCAAGTTTAGTACAAAGATATAGTACAACATCATCTCTAAACATCTATGTCTAACATAAGAAAACTAAATGCTAGTACTAAAGTAACTACAACAGTCATCTTTGGTTACTTGCTAAACATTATCAAAGCACCTGGAAACAAACAAGAACACAACACAACACAACAAGGGGCTCAGTACACACTGCGTTAAAAAGTGTAATCCACCTGCAAATATGTTAGATTAAACATATACATAACCACAATGCAGATAACAGAATTACTTCATCATAGTGTAGTTTCATATTTAACATGCAAGGAATAAACAATTACTCATTATTGCAAAGTTAAACTCGCACTAAGAATAACATGTAAATGAATCATATATATACTGCGGTTTCATTGCTTTGGCGCTAAGATTCTGCATCCATGTATGGTATGCTCTTAGTTGACACATAACGGTATTCTCCATTATACTTGTCAATGACAGAATAGAGTAATGCCTTGTTCTCCGTACTTAACCATATAGGTTTAAGTCATAGGTAAGGCTATTTTTTTTTATAAATATGTAATTAACCCACCCAATACATTTTAATGTTATCACTGAATTATTTAACAGAATCGGATGAACTAGATTCAGCCACCCCAATATACGTTCATCACAGCTATTCTTAAAAAATATACATCAAACAGATATTCTAAGAATGTTCATGCAATAGACATAAATTAGTATTCAACATGATACTACATCCTTTAATCTATTAGACCACATCTTAATTTTCTTATTCCAAAGATAAATTTAGACTACTACCACAACAGAAATAAATAATATAATAATAAGAACTTGTAAATACAATTAAACTGACACATTAATTTAACGATATTTACTATTCTTAGTATTATACTATTTACCCCTGCTGCCTCATAAATCTACATTTAACCTATGAAATAAAAAAAAAGAATTATCAATGTTCAGCTGGTACTTTTACTTTGAAGATGAATTTTCATCAACATATATCAAAATTGAAACTAATTTTGAAATTAACTTTCCATTTTAATAGCAATCAAAGAATAGATCTGATACCCTTTAAAATAGAGTATGACTATTAAGTAAAAAGAACTCTATTTCATTTTAAACATGATAACTGTATTGGTTTGCTTCAAAATACCATGTTAACACCACAGATAGATTCTTCATGATCAAATACAATCAATATTTCAACAGAGAACAACAATAATTTTTTTCATTTAAGTTAACTATACAACTATATCTCTGTAATATCAGTTCTAACAGAAATATATACATTTCCTTATTAAAAATTATTCTTTGATTATGCTACAACAACATTATACAACATAACGAATCATTTAACAATGACCATTCACATAGAAACCATGACTTCAAAAATTCTTACAAACTAATTGCCACAATGTCAATGACAATTTTCTACTGTTGACTATTAACATAATTAAATGTTCATGTAATGAAATTGATACAACATTGATTTCTATCCCATAAGATTAACTGTAAATCCTCATAATAGCTGACAGCCTAAGTAATAACCAAGCCCAGTTTGTGAAACAAGATCTACTGACAACTTGCTCAAGGGTAACCAAATCGACACCACAATCTACCCTAATATAAAAGATGATATGCAACTAGGTTGAGTTAAGGACTCCAATCCAAAGTTTGTGAATATGAATCATGTATTGTCAGAGTTCTAACACAAAACCCATCAAAAAACTAACAACCATATACTTAGAAATATTTTCATACAGAATTTGACTTATAAGCCACAACCAAAACATTAACTCCCAAGGCTAAATATTATGTAAAACCCAAAATACTAAAAACATGCTCAATGTAATCTATATTCTTAAATCAAGCACCACAATCTACAACATATTCTAAAACATCCACCAACACCCAAAATTTAACAAAATCACCCAACAAAACTACAAGTCCACTTCCGAGCATGAAAATTGACAAAGCCCAACATCCCATGTCGAGCTCTGCCCACTTCTAGACTCAAGAGTCGAAGTGCAACAGTATTTATACATCTATTAACAATTTTATTCATGCCTAGGAAAATAATAACAGTAAGAAAGAGTAGGGATAGAGAATGCCCCTACGTGTGATACATGAAAAGGAGAATGCTCTACACAAGCTCTTCTCTACAGCTTGAAATTGAAGCTCCAAGTGCACAACTGCAAACCACACTTCCCAAATGAACACCAACCAACAAGCTCACACCTGAGATAAATAATTATAGTACTACAGATAATGATGACACTTGTTGTAAACAAAATGACCTTGTTCCCACCCATAAGACAAAATCTTTCTCCAACCAAAACCTTGCATCTTGTGGATGATTCAGAAACTAAACATAAGTGTATAACAAAATAGAGGAAAAAGGCCAAATTCTCTGATCATATTTCACATAATAACCCTTTCCAAACAGAACTGGCTGACCTGGTCTTTCATTTCCATAAAGACCATATTAAAATGCAATGAATGAACCTGCAGTTCACATAAAATCATGCATACGACTATCTCATAGCCACCGCCATAAGTTTGGCTTTAAAAACTTCAACAATAAAACTCATTCAAAGCATCAAGTTCCAATTAGGGTTTTAGGTTAGTACCCTTAGATATTTTGAAAATATGATATGCTATGCACAATGCTAGTAACCACATCGGGTTTTAAACCCCAACTTAATTAATAACATAGTAACAATAAATATAAAATTTTTTAGATATGGATGAAACCTCAAAATATGAAACTATATATATATATATAATTTCTATAAGAAAACATTGTAACATTTAACATATTAACAATTTATTACAACATAAACTTAATATGCCACACACATATATATAAATATGACAACAAAAGAAAGAGTATTAGGGAAATACTTATGATCAATGAATGTCCACTAAACAGTGAATTATCCTAATACTGATGCACTAAAAGAAAACATGATAAACATACATTATGTTGACGTACCATAGAATAAGAAAATGATAACCATAAGGTCTGAACTACATTTTAAAGTTTTCTCTGAATTGTTTTCCAATCATAATCTTCCTAAAAACAATATGCAATAATAACTTTAAAACTATAAATCTCATGAGTTTATTAGATTCATATAAGTCTTTATCAAAATTAAAATTGAAAATTTTTTCAAACAGAAACATAATCATTTGAAAAGAAGTTATAGTCACAAAGTCTAAAATGCAGTAAAACTAAAATAATGGTTAGGCATGACACCCTCCCCCACTAGGCTTTGACTTTCTCTTGGAAGTTAGAAAAAAAATGCGGATGAGTTGCTCTCATCAATACAGTGTCCTCCTAGGTAGCTGATGAATCATCATTGGGATCCCAAAGGACTTTTACTTGCCTTATATCTCTTCCTCTTAGACTCATAGTTCTGCTTTGCATGATCTGCACTGGTTCCAGCATGACTTGACCATCCATAATCTACAAATTTTTCTAGTTTAGCACATGAGAAATATCAAGAATATACTTACGCAATACAAAAACATGAAAAACATTATGAATGCGTGAAAGACTCGATGGCAAGGAAAGTTTGTAGGCAACAGGTCATACGTTCCAAAATTTCAAATGGACCAACAAATCGTGGTGCTAACTTGGACCCCTTTCCATAACAAATCAGACTCTTACAAAGCCTAACTCGAAGAAACACTTTATCACCAACCAAGAATTGATGGTCGATTCTATGCTTATCAGCATATTTCTTCTACCTATCCTGAGTAGTAATTAGATGCTCTCTGATCCTCTTAACCTGCTGCTCCAAATCTAACAACATATCTGGACCTAAAAGAGTACTATAATCCAAATATCCCAACTGAGAGGCATCCTACAGGGTCTTCCATACAATGCTTGAAATGGTGCCATACCTATGGAACTGTGATATCCATTGTTATACGCAAACTCAACCAAGTGTAGATACTCCTCCCATTTATTCTGTCTATCCATTACGTACATCCTAAGCATGTCTTCCAAAATCTAGTTGACACGTTCAGTTTGTTCGTTTGTCTCAGGTTGATAGGCTGAACTGAAATTCAGCTGAGTACCTAACTCTCATTGGAAGAATTTCTAAAGAGATGAAGTAAACACTGGATCCCTGTCAAAAATAATCTTTTTAGGAATTCTATGTAACTTAACTATCTGTTCCATATATGTCTTGGCAACTGTAGCTGCATTATAGGATGATCTAATTGGAATAAAATGAGCAACCTTAGAAAATCGGTCCACAACCACCATAATAGCATCATGCCTTCGAGCTGTCATAGGCAATCCAGTAATAAAATCTATCAAAATGGTGTCCCATTTCCATTCTGGAATATTATGTGGCTGCAATAAACCTGCAGGGTGCTGATGTTCAGCCTTTGCCCGCTGACATTCCAAACAATGAGCCACAAAATCTGCTATGTCTCTCTCCATTCTAGGCCAATAATAATGCTTCTTAACACTTGGATGCACTGAATATGGTGCTTTGTGGGCCTCTACCATTACCAAAACTATCAAATCTCTGAACTTCAGAACGTACACACTCCCTCTATATAGCAACAAACCTTCAAGATTCACTGAATAACCCTCAAAACATCCTTCCAATACACTACCACTGACAATAACTGCCTTAACATCCTGAAACCAATGATCTATGGAAAGATTCTATAAGATCCTATCCTTAAGATCCACAGTTAAGATCAAAGAAGATAGTTCATGTCACCTTCTGTTAAGAGCATCAGCAACCATGTTCTCCTTCCCTTGCACATAATTTAATCTCAAAGTCATATTCACACAGGAATTTCATCCATCTTCGATGTCTACCGTTGAGGTCTAGTTACATGAAAAGATACTAAAGACTTTGATGATCAGAATGTAACTCAAAACGTTGACCCAGAAGAAAATGCTGCCACTTGGTCAAAGCATGCATAATCGCAGCAAGTTCGAGATCATGAGTAGGGTAATTCACCTCATGTCCCTTAAGCTTTCTGGACTCATAAGCTATAACATGTCCATCTTGCATCAACACTGCCCCTATTCCATTGAATGATGCATTAGTGCAAACCATGAACTCCTTAGCTGAATCAGGGACCACTAGAACTTGTGCGCTGGACAAACATTCCTTCAATTTTTGAAATGCTGCCTCACACTCAACTGTCCACACAAATTTATTCCCTTTTCTCTAAAGAGATGTGATAGGATGCACTATTCTGGAGAAATTTAATACAAATCTATAGTAATAGCTTGCTAAGCCCATGAAACTTCGAACCTTGGACACATTCGTAGGTGCTGGCCAATCAATAATAGCCTAAATTTTGGATGGATCTACATAAATTCCATCTTCTGAAATGATATGTCCTAAGTGGGAAATCTCTAATTTGAAGAATTCACACTTCTCAGGATTGGTATACAATCTGTTCCTATGAAGGCATTCCAAAACCTG
Organism: Cupressus sempervirens; assembly: GCA_028749045.1. Classification (NCBI taxonomy): domain Eukaryota; kingdom Viridiplantae; phylum Streptophyta; class Pinopsida; order Cupressales; family Cupressaceae; genus Cupressus; species Cupressus sempervirens. The sequence goes on from CM053788.1 coordinate 324,074,782, forward strand.
CTCTAAATGTTGCTCATGCTCCTCAACAGAGTTAGAATATACCAAAATATCATCCAGAAATACCACTACGAACTTATCTAGGTAAGTCCTAAATACACCATTCATTAAGCTCATGAATACAGAAGGTGCATTAGTTAACCCAAAAGGTACCACTATGAACTCATAGTGTTCATACCTGGTGCGAAGAGCTGTCTTATGGATATCAGCTTCCTAGATTCTAAGTTGATGATACCCAAATTTTAGATCAATCTTAAAAAAGATTCGGGCACCCTTGACTTGGTCAAAAAAGTCATCAATTCTAGGCAAATGATACCTATTCTTAATTGTGACCTTTTTTAACTGCCTATAATTGATACAAAGTCTTAAGGAACCATCTTTCTTCTTAACAAAGATCACTGGAGAACCTTAAGGAAAAACACTAGGACGAATCAAACCTTTTTCCAAAAGTTCCTCCAACTGAAATTTAAGTTCAACCAGCTCTTGAGTTGTCATTCTATAAGGAGTCTTGGAAATTGGTTCTATTCCTGGCACTAAATCGATCCGAAAATCAATTTCTCTTTTCGGAGGTATCCCAGGAATCTCCTCAACAAAAACATCTAAATTTTTTTGCAAAACTGGATGATTGAGAGAAGGACTCTTAACTACAGAATCTTCTAAGTTGTTTACCAAAATGGCAAACAAACTGCAGCCTTTCCGAGCACACCTTGCCAATTGCTTGGCAGAAATTGTCCATAAAGAGATAGGTCTCCTAATTCCTATGATAACTCTGGCTGATCTAGAATCATCAATGCAACTAATTGACTTATCTTTGCAATCCAAAATAGCTTGATGCTATTCTAACCAATCCATACGCAAAACTATATCATATGATCCTAAAGGTATAACCGTAAGGTTCACTGAAGTTGAGAAAGATTTCATACAAATCTTATAGTCAAGAGCAATAATATCAATGTTTACCTTAGACCCTGACACTAACTCCACTTGCCATCTATTCCTTGCCTTAACCATAGGTATACCACAATGTGCAACTAAAGTAGAGGAAATGAATGAGTCTGTAGCTCTTGAGTCAAATAAGATAGAAACTTTCATACCTTGAGTATTACCTTGAGCTTCTATAACCGAGTTCTAGTGTTTGGCCTGCTTCTGATCCAAAGTTGCAAAGATATGGTGGTTCCTGGCAGAATCACCAACTGTCACTTCAGACCTAGCTGGCTTAGGTCCAACCTTTGGCTTATCCCAATTAGGACACTGAGACTGATAATGACCTATCTATTCGAAATGGAAACACTCAATAGATTTCCTGAATCCCACATTCTGACCAGAAGGATTAGGAAATGGCTTGCTAATCTGCACACTCTGAGGTGGTTCAGATGGTTTAGACTGTTCTATAACCTTGGAATTCTTATAAAACTTCCTCTTCTTGAATTTCCCACCTGAAAATCATGATTTCTCACTACTTTGCAGAGGCTTCTGATTCTTACTGACATTAGGAGTAGGTGGATTCATACTAGTCTTGCAAGAATCCCCATGATAACTAGACTTCATCTCAATCAGCTTTGCTTGCTCTGACGCTTCCTGCATAGTTAGAGGTTGGAAAGTCCTCACTTCCTCCCCAATCTTAGGTGTAAGCTCTTTGATAAAATGCTAAATCATGGCCTTATCATTTTCAGCCCACCTAGAAAACTTATTAAGCTCGAAGAACCTATGTTCATAAGCTTCCACTATAGAGCCAGACTGCATAATTTGAAAGAACTCCTCAGCACGGGCCTAACGCCAATACTGAGACATGAATCTCTCCTTGAAGTGCTCAACAAAGAGCTCCCAAGTAACTATAGAGATATCAATGCCAAGCTTCTCCAACTCCTATTCCCACCACAATCGACCGAATCCTCTCAAATGCATCACCATCCATCTTACCTTCACGTTACTCATGTAATGGTCTAAGACAAAACATCGCTCAATATTCAGCAGCCAAGCTTCTACCACTATACCTTGTTTTGTATCATAAAATAATGGCCCTTTCATCTTGGACAAATCCTTGAGCCGAGCTCTTGCCACTGGATCTTCCTCAACAAGAAGGTTAATACCCTACACAAGAGGTCTCCTTCCATCTGCTCCCCCACTAGGAATTTGGTTATTAGCCTCGATATTATCAAGATGTTCTAGAATCCTCTGAAGTACCATAGCTTGGTCACCCTGGTTATCCTAGTTGTTTCCAACCCCAGCATTTTGATCTATCTGATCATTTCTAGCATCATTCTGGTACCTAGGTCCTCCACCACGGCCCCTGCCCCTGCCCCTGCCTCTACCTCTGCCAGCAAGGTTATCCTTAGGAATTCCACATCCACGAGTTCTTCTAGTGATGGGAGGCATGATAGCAACCTAAAAAAACAAAAAAATAACCCAAAAAGTCCTGGTTACTCTAACCTAGGCTCTGATACCAAATGTAATGCCACACTAAGCAAAATTGAAAGAAAAACAAACAATGAACAAATACCATAAACATCACTTTTTAAAATTTTTTAATTTAAAACATCTTAATACCAGTACAAGTACACAGATTTAAACATTCTCAATCTGAAACCCTCAAAAAGAAATATAATATCATCCATATATGTTCCCACAATGATTCAATTACAAATCGAGTTCAGTACAAAGATATAGTACATCATCTCTAAACATCTATGTCTAACATAAGAAACCTAAATGCTGGTACTAAAGTAATTGCAACAGTCATCTTTGGTTACTTGCTAAACATTCTCGAAGCACCTGGAAACAAAAAAGAATGCAACACAAAACAACAAGGGGCTCAGTACACATTGAGTTAAAAAGTGTAATCCACCTGCAAATATGTTAGATTAAACATATACATAACCACAATGCAGATAACAGAATTACTTCATCATAGTGCAGTTTCATATTTAACATGAAAGGAATAAACACTTACTCATTATTGCAAAATTAAACTTGCACTAAGAATAACACATAAATGAATCATATATATACTGAGGTGTCATCATTATGGTGCTAAGATTTTGCATCCATGTATGGTATGCTCTTAGTTGACACATAACGGTATTCTCTATTATACTTGTCAATGACAGAATAGAGTAATGCCTTGTTCTCTGTACTTAACCATATAGGTTTAAGTCATAGCTAAGGCTAATTATTATTTTTAATATGTAATTAACCCACCCAATACATTTTAATGTTATCACTAAATTATTTAACTAAATCGGATGAACCAGATTCAGCCACCCCGATATACGTTCATCATAGCTATTCTTAAAAATATACATCAAACAGATATTCTAAGAATGTTCATGCAACATACATAAATCAGTATTCAACATGATACTACATCCTTTAATCTATTAGACCACATCTTAATTTTCTTATTCCAAAGATAAATTTAGACTACTAAAACAACAGAAATAAATAATATAATAATAAGAACATGTAAATGCAATTAAACTGACACATTAATTTAACGATATTTACTATTCTTAGTATTATACTATTTACCCCTGCTGCCTCATAAATCTACATTTAACCTATGAAACAACAAAATAGAATTATCAATGTTCAGCTAGTACTTTTACTTTGAAGATGAATTTTCATCAACATATATCAAAACTGAAACTAATTTTGAAATTATCTTTCCATTTTCATAGTAATCAAAGAACATATCTGATACCCTTTAAAATAGAGTATGACTATTAAGTAAAAAGAACTCTATTTCATTTTAAACATGATAACTGTATTGGTTTGCTTCAAAATACCATGTTAACACCACAGACAGATTCTTCATGATCAAATACAATCAATATTTCAATAGAGAACAACAATAATTTATTTCATTTAACTATACAACAATATCTCTATAATATCAGTTCTAACAGAAATATATACATTTCCTTATTAAAAATTATTCTTTGATTATGCTACAACAACATTATACAACATAACGAATCATTTAATAATGACCGTTCACACAGAAACCATGACTTCAAAAATTCTTACAAACTAATTGCCACATTGTCAATGACAATTTTCTACTGTTGACTATTAACATAATTAAATGTTCATGTAATGAAATTGATACAACATTGATTTCTATCCCATAAGATTAACTGCAAATCCCTAGAACAGCTGACAGCCTAAGTAATAACCGAGCCCAATTTGTGAAACAAGATCTACTGACAACTTGCTCAAGGGTAACCAAATTGACACCACAGTCTACCCTAATATAAAAGATGGTATGCAACTAGGTTGACTTAAGGACTCCAATCCAAAGTTGTGAATATGAATCATGTATTTTCAGAGTTCTAACACAAAACCCATCAACAAACTAACAATCATATACTCAGAAATATTTTCATACAGAGTTTGACTTATAAGCCACAACCAAAACATTAACTCCCAAGGCTAAATATTATGTAAAACCCAAAATACTAACAACATGCTCAATGTAATCTATATTCTTAAATCAAGCACCACACTCTACAACATATTCTAAAACATCCACCAACAACCAGAATTTAACAAAATCACCCAACAAAACTACAAGTCCACTTTCGAGCATGAAAATTGACAAAGCCCAACATCCCATGTCGATCTCTACCCACTTCCAGACTCGAGAGTCGAAGTGCAACAGTATTTATACATCTATTAACAATTTTATTCATGCCCAAGAAAATAATAACAGTAAGAAAGAGTAGGGATAGAGAATGCCACTACGTGTGATACACGAAAATGAGAATGCTCTACACAAGCTCTGCTCTACAGCTCGAAATTGAAGCTCCAAGCGCACAAATTCAAACCACACTTCCCAAATGAACACCAACCAACAAGCTTGCACCTGAGATAAAGAATTATAGCAGTAAAGATAATGATAACACTTGCTGTAAACAAAATGACCTTGTTCCTGCCCATAAGACAAAATCTTTCTCCAACCATAACCCTGCATCTTGTGGATGATTCAGAAACTAAACACAAGTGTATAACAAAACAAAGAAAAAAGGCCAAATTCTCTAATCATATTTTGCATAATAACCCTTTCCAAATAGAACTGGCTGACCTTGTCCTTCATTACCATAAAGACCATATTAAAATGCAATGAATGAACCTGCAGTTCACATAAAATCATGCATACGGCTATCTTATAGCCACCGCCATAAGTTTGGCTTTAAAAACTTCAACAATAAAACTCATTCAAAGCATTGAGTTCCAATTAGGGTTTTAGGTTAGTACCCTTAGATATTTTGAAAATATGATATGCTATGCACAATGCTAGTAACCACAATGGGTTTTAAACCCCAACTTAATTAATAACATAGTAACAATAAATATACAAATTTTTATATATGGATGAAACCTCAAAATATGAAACTATATATATATATATATATATATATATAATTTCTATAAGTGAACATTGTAACATTTAACATATTAACAATTTATTACAACATAAACTTAATATGCCACACACATATATATAAATATGACAAGAAAAGAAAGAGTATTAGGGAAATACTTATGATCAATGAATGTCCACTAAACAATGAATTATCCTAATACTGATGCACTAAAAGAAAACATGAAAAACATATATTATGCGGACATACCATAGAATAAGAAAACAATAACCATAAGGTCTGAACTACATTTTAAAGTTTTCTCTGAATTGTTTTCCAATCATAATCTTCCCGAAAACAATATACAACAATAACTTTAAAACTAGAAATCTCATGAGTTTATCAGATTCATATAAGTCTATCAAAATTGAAATTGAAAATTTTTTGAAACAGAAACATAATCATCCAAAAAGAACTTATAGTCACAAAGTCTAAAATGCAGTAAAACTAAAATAATGGTCAGTCATGACAGAGGGTACTATAATCACCAAAAAATGATCCTTGAAAAACTAGTGGAGATGTCCCCTATTTTTCATGCAAGGGCCACAAAATGATAGATTCTTGCAGGAAGATTTTTAGTATACCGCATGAGGAAGCATCTTTTGCATGAGGATGTGCACCAACTGGCATGAGAAGGTACTTCACCAAATAGCCAAGAAACCCAAAATTGGTGTTGAGTTTCATGCAAGAAAGTGCCAAAGGCCATGTGAGGAATCCCAACACACCATGTGAGATATTGTCTCCTTCCATGAGAAAGTATGATTTTGTGCAAGATCCCAAGATAGAAAGCCAAAAAACAAGAAGGTAAAAATCTAAGGAATAAAGTTCTTCCACACTGAGGAGTACTAGATCCACAATTGAGGCAAAGAAACTTGAATAAAATAACTAAAACATAAAACTACATCTAACCATCTAATATAGCGGTGAAGAGAAATAACTGAAAGCAACATTGTAGTGTATAAAAGAAACATCACAATGTATAGAAATAACATCACAATAACTAAATAGAAGAACTATGTGGTTCCTCCCAACTAATAATAGCATCATAAGAGCATCATGGGTTCTAGCCATCCCTTGTGTGTAACATCCCAAACTACCAACTAGATCATTCAAGCTATCTTATTAGGACATAACTACTAAAACATGCTATAACACATGAATAAGGAAATCTATAATGCTAGAAGTCAAGCATAAGATAATCCAATAAATCAACCACATCATCTATCATATGCTAAACATCATATGAATAGGAATTATAACATGCTAAGCTAATAAGAAATAGATACACCAATGAAGCAATTCTCATCACCTAATCATATGCTAAACATCATAACATAGGAATGCATCAAATAAACTAGAATCATCTAAACATGATATCCAAGCATTCAAATGAAAACATAAATCAAAAGAAAGTATACTCTAAAACTTGAAGTATCAAGTGAAAACATCCATCAACAGTTGCACTAGTATAATATACTGTTTCTACACATCAGTTCTCAATAGTGGTATAGGTAGCTATGCCTCCTAACCACTTAGAACCCATAGGTCCACACCTATCATGCTAATGGAGATAATGATCTAACCACAAACACACATAAAGAAAAATTTCCATGGCTAACACTCACGCCAGATAGTATGATGATTGAAACCAAGAACATATACAATGCAAGAACAATAGGTCCTAGTCAGACACTCTATGGGTCAACTATGTAGGGATTGTTGCAAATTTGGTAACTTAGAATCACCCAAGATATAGCACAAGGAAAACCATTCCTCTTGGTACACCCTCAAGAGCCTAATGTGCTATACTAAATAACCATTCCTCTTGGTACCTCCCTTAGGAGGTTGACCATAATTTCTTATCTTATATAATCTTCTATCAATTAATTAAGTTATCACTTATTAGAACTCCTCAATGCCAACCTGAGCTAGGACACCATGGTTGTGTTAGAAACCCTTCCACTGACCTTACCCTACATACCCATACTCATCACATAATGAGTGCCTATAGGCATGCATATTCCCAACCCAACCCCAAATGAACACAACTCCACTGAAATACAAATGGGAGATCGAGCCTCACAAGTCACTCGACAAACGCACATGCACATGTTTGTGTGTGGCATGCCACCATCACGAAGATCACACATAAGGGCTAGATCAGAACATAAGGAAAAATCACACTCAACCAAATACAAGCTCAGGACTATAAAATCTATACAAATCCCAATGAATAATAAAACCATACATTATGAACTCACTAAACTAGCCTCAATCTGAGAGGATGGATTCTACATGAATCCCAATGATGCAACAATACCAAACATCGTGGACTTCTCAACTAGCCTCAATCTGGGAGTATGGATTCTACATGAATCCTAGTGTCTATGAAGTAATAACAAGGGTCCAAAAGAAACAATAGCAGTAGGTATAAAATCACTCAACCAAACACACAGTCAGGAGTACAATTGCAACATACATCCCAATTAGAATATAAAAGTGTAACAATAGTCTGATTGACATCTTATGGATAATCTAAGTCCATAACCAACATCATTGCAAGAAAACCTAAGAAAACTAGGTGGCACACAAACTGAGGTGAAAAATCTCAAAAACTAGAAAAGTTTGAAATTAAAACTCAGTTAGTCTTAGGGTACAGAAGCTAGAAAAATTTGATAAAATCTAGGTTTGGAGTCCGTATACAAAAATGACCAGCATAACGGTGCAAAACTCCAAACCCTCATCTCGTGAAATGGGGAAATGATCATGCCTTCTCAACTAGGTAGAACTAGCATATAGAAATGAAGGGGAACACTAGTTCTTACCCTCCTAACAAATGGTTAGCAAAAATAGAAGTGAAAACAAAGCTGAAATAATAAAATGGGAGAGCCCTATCTCATAGCCAAAAGGGAAAAATGAGAATCTGAACCATAAAATAAAAATCCCATAGAAGTAGCCAAAAATCACAGTAATCCAAGGTCTCCCCAAACTAATGCAATGAGCCAGATCTCGTGATGATCTCATGCTCGTAGCTTCCACAATGAACAAAATAGTAAATCCTCATGAAGAGGATTTTGGGTTTTACTCTCAAAACTTTCTAATTCAAAAGTGAGAAGTGAGGAATTAAATTCCTTTTTGGATACTTATTCACTTTTTGAGTGAATAATCAATTAGGGGAAATAACTAGCCAACCTAGTTAAACCATAAAACAACCCAAAAAAAAACTATTCCTAGATTTAGGAATTCATCTATGGAAAACCTGTTAGAAATTAAATTCAATTAAATTAAAAGCTCAAATACCCAAAAACATAGAAATTTCCTTAACAAATTTTGCAATGATGTGAACCTTTAAATGCATAGACACATGCACAGGTCTAATCACATAATGCAAAAGAGTTCAAATTTAATAACCATCAAAAGGATTAATTAAATAATTAAAATAAGGATATGTCAATCATACATGGATGACATTGGTACAATATGAATTGTTGAATCACTAACTACATATGCCACTACAAGGGATATAAATCCTACACACTAAAACAATTGATCAAGTGCAATTGCATATAATAACATAGCTGAAGTAATAAATGCATTAAATCACCTAATTTAACCATTTATTCAATTATACTAAAATAATCCATTTAAATCACTCATGTTCACATCTATTATAATGAAGCAAGAATGAAGTAAATGACCATAGCAATAAATTCATCACATAACATAATCAAAGATATGTCCAAAAACTAGATAACTAGATATCATCATAAAACATACTGTCATCTCAAAATGGCATCATCATGCAATACGATCAATTGAACATCATAGTTGTCTAACATCTATGATATTGAAATAGTCATCTCAAATGTAAAATATAACATGAGTAACAAGTATTGCTCAGATCAAAATATAATAAGGTAAATATCCACAACACATAACCAATGAATCCAACATGTGCAATCAATTTCTAATTATTTAAGTGTAAACAAAGAAACTAACACAATATCATAAATCCAATCACCTCAAGGGTGTAGAAAACTCATGGTTCCAATCATGATCCCTTCTCAAGGAGAGATCAACAAGGTTACACCCATCAAGATCACCTATGAAAGTCAAATGGGAGAGGCACTACATCATCCTCCCCAAAGACTAGTCTTTCTCATGGAAGCCTATAATCCAAGAATAGAAACCAAACACACCAAGTCCAAAATCAAAACTAAGCCGTAGGAATGACTCAAAAAAGATTTCACAAGTCAAACCAAAATCACTCTAACATTCTCAAACCATCAATTTAACCCCCATATAGGTCAACTGCAAGAGAATAGGTGTAACACTAACATAAGGTCCTCCAACAAGGAACTTCCTATGCACTAGGAAGACCCATCTAGCCATAAATTCAACAATACAAGGTAAGGAAAAAAATCACTCTACCTTGCCAATATGTTCCCAACTAAAAAGCACCTACCATGTGACCACAAAAAAAGGTCAAAACACTATGCACTTTCAACAAGAGCTGGTATCATGGGGACTAAACATCCAAAAATCCAAAGAATACTATCATGTCACACATGAGAATCCTTGAATCCACATAAACTCACCCTTTGAACAAAGAAAATGACAATTTACTAACAAAATTATGCACTCTGAAAAGGATACTCAACACAACTATTCACCAAGTGTAGAAGCACTTAGTCTCTATGATATAAGAAGCTCAACTATCACTATGAACTAGGGTTACATAACTCAACCAAACAAGATGTCACCTTTCCACAAGGTTCTAAAGAATTCAATAGTAGCAAAAACCATGTAATGTCTTCATACTAACTCATAATATGGTAACATGTGTCCAATGATACCATTTCTCTCCAGCAACATGCTAGGAATACCACACCCAACCTACCACCAAACTCAATCTCCAACTTCAAGTCAATGCTCAAAGAGAAACTTGACTAAGACAATCCTCTAGAATATAGTAGGTTAGAGAGATCAAAACTATAGAGCATTAGGGCTTAGAGGGAATCTCTCTAAAATTTGCACTAAGTCATCTCAAGATGCATTAGGGAACTCACAATTCCACCAACCATCAACATACTCAAAAAATACTAACTAAGCTATAGGCATAACCATGCTAGAATACTTTCTCAAAAGAGAAAAGGATATAGAGATATGCCAAATTCAACATCTAAAAGGAGAATCTAGAATCATCCAAAAGATTGAGTCACTCTCAAATGACAAGGCAACATCCACCTCAAACAAGGAATGCTCATAAACCACACTTCACCTCACAAGGGTGGGTCAGTGTTATAGGAAATACATAAACCCAAGTATGAATCCCAACAAGTACCTAGTAGACTATGAAGATTTTTTAACACCTATCCAAGAATAAGATGAAGGGTTATACTTCTGCAATGACAATAAATGTGATATATCATGATTGAATTTGCCTCTACTTGACAAAGGGTACTTAGAACATCAATCTTCACCTTTAGAAGTGGAAAAGAGTTGCTTGTTGTTCCCTAGGAAATTTTTAGCATTAGCACAATGTTGTAAAAATTTTCTCACTAAACTAGGTGAGAAAATCCAATGAACTAGGTGAGAAAGTGCATGACCACTTGATTCTCATGTGAAATTTCAAATCAGCACAAAAATTGCCTTCACTCTGAAGGCCATATCTTTCACATCCAGACTCTAGTTGACTCCATTTGAAAAGCATTGGAAAGATATCAAATACACCTAAAATGTAATGGATCTTAGAGAGTCCTAATACCTAAGAGTTTTAATAACCACACAAGATAAATAATCATAGAAAACTCAAGTGTCTTGACTACCAAGACATGCAATGGATGAAACATCCTAAACAACCAAAGAGCACACATGCCCAAAATTTAAAAAGACATGAAAAGAAAGGTTATTCACACACTAAGACCATCATTGAATCTCTTTCATATTTTCATTAATTAAACATAACATAAGCACTAATTCACAATGAAACTAAAAAAAAGTTTTCAAAGAAAGGATTCAAGAGTCACTTTCTATACAACAAGTACATATCTTTTCAAATCTCATTCTAGAAATACATTAAGTTTAATCACCATTTAAACCATCTCTTTACATTAACAACTTTACATCTACTACAAGCACACTAGTATGTTCTCTATGATAATATCCTTTGAACGTACTACCAGAGGTTTGAGATGAACGTGATAGAGTCACAACAAAAAATTGGGTAGTAGTAAAACATATTCAGAATAGTCATCATGAAACAAAACAAAAAAAAAGTCTGAATGAGGAATTGTCAACTCCAACAGTAAATAAAAAAAGAGCTCATTTCAACAATAATTCAAGTGTGAAGAAACCGCAAAGAGAGTGATAGAGAAAATTTGATGACTAGTCCAAGAAAGGAAAATGCTAAAAACCAATGCTAGCCCAACAATATGAGGAAAGTAGCTCTAGCCAATAAGGCGTCAATAAAGTCACATTACATGTGATGCCTGGGAATAGTCACACAAGAGGGATAAATCACCACACAATGCTAAGGAAAGCATCAACATAACAATGTTAGAGAACACACTCACATAAATCAAGAAGTACCACCATGAATAACCCCATGCATATGCAGACTACAAAACTTTTCTTAATTATTCTCCATGAAATGCAACATTTAGATATCCATAAATTTAATACAATTTCCATAAGCTTATGAATCAATAAGATTGGGGACTTAAGTCATTAACCCAAATGATAAAATTAAAAATCTACTTCTTTGTAATGATTTACAATAAAAACTCATTTCTCAATGAAAGAAACCATTTCATTCATATAATGACATAACATAGAATCATAAATAAAATTCATTTATTTACTTACAATAATGAGAAAATAGGGAAATAATGCACCTTACCCCACAAGGAGAAACAAAAAGAGGCACTCAAAGCCAACACATGTAAACCAATCAGTGGTTCCATCCAAAAGGGTCGCACACACAACCAACCAAACAAAGGCACATTGATTCTGCCTTAAAAACTAGGAAGACTCACTTCCTTCTCCTCAGAATGCTCCAATTGTATCCACTCGACAAGCAAGTCCATCACAAATAGATACCAAAGCAACAAAATCAGAAGCACTCACCAAGACACTCACACTCACACATCACAACAACAACCATATGGGAAACATATACATAGAGATCCCAATGTTTTAACATGGGCTCTAATACAAGACATAATGCTCCATCTGGAGATTCTTGGAACAAGGATGAAATACAAGACAAGATTTTTTTTTTTACAAGTATGAATGCACCATGACAACTTTTGGATACAATTGATTAATTATGTATTGTCTTTGATGTTACACACATGTCATATCATTATCAGTCAGAGTATGTTGAGCTCCCTCAGGTAGTGAAAACAATTTTTTGTGTCTACTAAGCATTCCTGTAGTTGCCTAGTTCAAAAAGTAGTGTCTACCAAGTTCACTCGAGTGTCAAAGGAAAGTTTGCTAAAGATGAGTGTTAACCCATCTCACTTAGTCAATGAAGAAAATTTGGATAGTGTTAATTAAGCTCACTCAATTGCCAAAGGATCTTTGCAAGTTTGTAGTGTTAATTGAGCTTTTGTTGGTTAATACAGAAAATCATTTCTAAGTTAATGTCTACTAAGTTTGGCATATCAAGATTAATTGACTTATCTATTAGTTCTAGCCAGCTAAGGTGATGAATATTATTTATTCTAAGTTGTATATGAGTTGACCTGTCAATATGAAAGATATAAAGTCAAGTTGAGAATTTTAAAGTGTGTGAGAAAAAAGATGTGATGAATGAATTGAACATTTAATGATGAAGAGAGGAAGAAAATTTGAAGGATAAGTAGAATATCCATGTGGAGAAGAAAATCTATATTCGATCATAAAGGATTGAGTACAAGCCATAAAAAAAATCTATAATCTATAATTTAGTTTCATTTAAATTAGGTCATCTCATTTTTACTCTCTAAACATTGTAGCAATGATCTAAATCTCTTAAAAGAGTTGGCTTAGCAACTTTTTGTAAATACTCTAACAAGGTAGTAGTTTTATTGAATTGTCGTAAGATCTCTAACAAGACCACTCCTAATAGGGTTATTAAATACATTAACAAAGTCACACCTAATATTTTTTTTTGTAACCTTTAACAGGGTTGGCTCCTAACAGGGCTTACTTCAGAATAGGGAAAATAGTAACTAGTTGCAATTGGTGGTTTTTCCCAAATTGAGTTTCCATGTTAAATCTTGGTGTCAAATGTGTTCATGTTATTTTATTTTAATTTTTTGTAACTAAGTTAAAGTGATGGTAACCATAGATAACATTTAAATATTTTTATAATCAGTATTTATCGTGTTACAACATTTTGTGTGTGTTTACCGTGCATCAATAGCATTCAATTTTTAGACTTTATTTTGTACTAACATCTAAGGGATCTAGGATTTATTTTATTAGTAATTTATTTAACCCTCCCTTCTTAGTTACTCCTATTATATTTCAAACAATTGGTATCAAAGCTTTTGGTGCTTGCAGAAAAGGTTTCAAGGACCTAAGCTAAAGATCAAGATGTCTTACAGAAGACAAATTCCCATGATGAATAGAAACAATTTTGCATCATGGAAAGGACTTATGAGGTTAAATTTGGATACTATCAGTGATTTAGGGTGTAAATATCTTGATATTGAATATAGGACTCCCACTAGAACACTATTTTTTGAAGATATTTCTGAAAAGAAGAATCATAACATCATGATGATTGATATTGCATCTATTCTTAGTTATGCTAAATTTGATGAAGAAATTGATTGCAAAACAACTCATGAGATGTGAATCAAACTAAAATACATATATGGAGGAGATGAAAATGTAAGAAGAGAAAAGGATAAAAGTCTTAGAGGTCATTTTTATCAGATGAAAATGAGAGAAGATGAGAACATTGTAAAATATGTGGAAATAATCAAAGCAAGTGTAAGTGAAATCAAAGCATCTAGGGGAGACATTGAAGAGAAAAAAGTTGTAAGAAAGGTACCTAGAACTCTTCTTCCTATTTGTGCAATTAGGGTTTTTTCTAATCAAGAAATGAGATGTGATCCAAATAATAAAATATCTTTGAATGCTCTAGTTGGAAGATTGACAACTTTTGATTTAGATAACTTTGATAACTATGTTCCTAGTTCAAAGGTTATTGAGTTCACTTTTAAAGATAAACTCTCACTTAAAGAAAAGGGTAAGTATAGTCAATCAAGAACTGAATAAGAAAAAATAGAAAAAAGTTTAGATAGTGATTTTGAAGTTGTTGAAGCCCTACTCACAAGAAAGTATTCCAAAGGTAGAGGAAAGTACAAAGATAAAGTTCCTCTAATCTACTTTTCTTGTGAAGAAGTTCGTCACATTACTACAAGGTGTCCAAACAAAGAAATCAAAGATCAAAAGAAAAGAAATAATCACAAAGGGAGGAAGGATTCAAAGAAGTACAAGGACAAAGGTAAGAAATCTTATTTTATAGCTAAAGATTCTGATAACAGTGAAGATGAAATGGTATATATTGTTGTAAAAGATGAATTTGATGATGAAGGAGATAAGATGGCACTTATCTCTCATGTTAGAAAAAAGGATAAATGGATTATTGATGGTGGCTATTTATGTCATATGGCTGGAGATAAAACAAAATTTGAACACATGAAATATTATAATAGAGGTAGTGTGAGATTTGGAAACAATGAACCTTGTAACATAAAAGGAAAATGACATATTACATTGACTAAAGAACTTGTATGTGGAAATGCTTATTTGATTGAAGGACTAAAGCATAATATAGTAAGTGTGTCATATTTGAATAACATTGGATTTAAGGTAGAATTCATGAATGGATAGGCTAGGCTACTAGATGGAAAAGGAAATTTGGTTGGATCTAGAAAGAAAACAAAAGGTAATTTATTTTATCTTGATCTTAGTGAATGTTCATGTTTTATCGCTCAAGTAGAAGAAAGCTAGTTATGGCACAAAAGACTATGTCATGTAAACTTTGATAATCTAGTTAAGATAAGAAAACATAGAAGAGTAAGAGGTATTCCTAGTTTAAATAAACCTAATATGGATTTATGCAAGAATTTCCAAATTGTTAAGATGGGAAAAACTAGTTTTAAAAGTAAAAACTATCAGTTAGAAGAAATCTTAGAGATTGTTCATACAAACTTATGTAGACCTATTGGAATAGAGAGTTACAATGGAGAAAAGTTTTTCATTCTTTTTGTTGATGACTATTCTAGAATGATGACTGTAATGTATCTAAAAGAAAAATTAGAAGCCTTTCAAAAGTTCAAGTGGTATCTAGCTAGAGTAGAAAAAGAAACTAGAAATAGGTTGAAATATTTAAGATCAGACAGAGGTGGTGAATTCATCTCCAATGAATTCAATAATTTCTACATTGAAAGAGGAATTAAAAGACAAGTATCAGCCCCTAGTACATGACAAAAAAATGGTATAGCTAAAAGAAGAAATAGATCCATCATGGATTATGTAAGAACTCGAATGATTGAAAAGAATGTTGCTCTCAAATACTAGAAGGAATCTATTAGCACTACACTTCATACCTTGGATAGAGTATAGTTGAAGAAAGATTTAGACAAAACCTCTTATCAACTATGGTATGGCTGCAAACCTAATGTAAGTTACTTGAAAGTATTTTCCAGCAAATAATATATCTTGAAAAAACCTAGAAAAGAAAATTTTGATGTAAAAGGTGATGAAGGCATATTTCTAGGATACTCCTATAGAAGTAAAACATTTAAATGTTTGAATTTGTCTACTCATAAAATAATAGAGAGTGTAGATGTTAGAATTGATGAGTTTGCAGAAAAGAGTGAAGAAGAAAGCAACAAGGAGCTAGAGGATTATAGAAGATTTGTTTACTATGAACCTGATACCCTAGAAAACCTATTTGAAAGAAAGGAGGCTTCATCTCCTGAGTCCCTAAAATCTCCAATAGTTACCAAGTTGAAAATAGTGCAACCCGAGTCACAGTTTGAAGGACCTGAGTCATAGTCAGAGGCTACTGAGCTAGTTCAAACTAAGTCTGATGGACTCGAGTCACAAATAGTGGGACTCAAGCTTGATACAAAAGTTTATGATGAAGATAGTGAAATTCATTCAAAACCCAAAGAACCTATGTTAGTAGGATATGTTAAAAGGCATGATGCACATAATCAGATCATTGGAGACAAACTTGATGGAACAATGACAAGAAGCAAATTAAAAGGTACGTGTTTACTTGCTAAATTTGAACCTAGAACTATTAAAGATGCTCTAAAAAATGAAAGTTGGTTTGAAGCAATGAATGAAGAGATAGAACAGATATAAACTAATAAAACCTAGAATCTTATTCCTAGACCCAAGGATAAAAATGTAATTAGCACAAAGTGGGTGTTCAAAAAGAAGCTAAATGAAGATAGAAAAGCTTCTAGAAACAAAGAAAGATTGGTATGTAAAGGTTATTCTCAAGAAGAAGGTATTGATTATGGTGAGACTTTTGCTCCTATTGCAAGATTAGAAGGTGTAAGAATTTTACTAGCATATGTAGCATAAAAAGGATTTAAAGTACATCAAATGGATGTTAAATCTGCATTCTTGAATGGAATTCTTGAAGAGGAAGTCTACATTGAACAAAAAAAAGATTTTGTAGATCCTAGTAAAAGAGACATGGTTTTCAAGTTACACAAAACATTATATGGTCTCAAGCAATCTCCTAGAGGTTGGTATGAAAGACTTCATAATTACTTGGTACATATTGGCTTTCAGAGAACAAATGATAATAATAGTTTGCATATCAAAGAAGGACTAGACAAGAAGATTGTGTTAGCAAAAATATTTGTTGATGATACTTTATCATAGGAAATGATGAATTGTGCAAAGCATTTTTAGAAGAAAAGAGTAAAGAATTTGAAATGTCCATTTTTGGAGAAATAAAATTTTGTGTGGGGTTGCAGATACAATAGAACAAAAATGGTATCTATATCACTCAATCTAAGTATATCAAGGAGATACTAATTTTTTTTTGAATGGAAGATTTAAGACTAGTTAGAACCCCTATGTCTACTAGACATAAGATTTCCAAAAATGACGATATAAAAGAAGTAGATCAGCCCACATATAGATCAATGATTAGAAAATTGTAGTATGTAGTACATACAAGGCCTAATATTGCACTACTAGTTGGAATGGTGGAGAGATTCTCAAAAAATCTTAGAAAAAATCATATGATGACAATCAAGAGAATCATGAGATATCTAAAGGGTACTGAAGAGTATGGCTTATGGTACAAACGTGGAGGCAATTTGGACTTGAAGGTGTTTACTGATGCTAATTGGGCAAGAAGTTTTGATGATAGAAAAAGCACTAGTGGTGGAGCATTCTTTCTTGGTAAAAGACTAGTGTCTTGGAAAAGAAAGAAACAAAATTGCATCTCTCAATCCACAACAGATGCAGAATATGTGGCAGCAATAGTTAATTGTTCCAACATTGTTTGGTTCAAATAATTGTTGGAAGGAATGAAGATAGAGATCAGAGATTCAATAGTCATATACTATAATAACAATAGTGCAATCAATATATCAAAGAATACAGTGATGCATACCAAAACAAAGCACATTGCTATAAAATATCACTTCTTAAGAGAGTTGGTGCAAGATAAAGAAGTCAGATTGGAATATTTAAATACAAAAGAACAGATTGTAGACATATTCACCAAGCCATTACCTAAGGATTAATTTTTATATTTAAGAGGTAAGCTAGTGGTCATTCCCCTATCTCGATCTTAGTAAATAAAGTTTAGTGATGTATCAACAAGAGAAATTTGAAGATCAATCAGTTGGTGTAGAATTGACAAGGGCATATTGCAAATGAATTAGTACTTAAGGTAAATTGATATTAACAAAGTTGATGTCTTTGGCATGTGTTGTCAAACAGAGAGAAGTTTACTATTATATCTCATAAAAAAATTGTCATTCCAAGAAGGAGAAGTTTTTTGTAAGAGGGAGAAAGTTTTGTGAATGAACTTGGTAGAAGTTTTTGTAGAAAGAGAGAGAATCCAATGAAACAAAGAACTCATATTGATAGAGCGAGTTGTCATTGTGTTATGACATATTGTGTTTCCACCAATGCCAAAGAGGGAGATTTTTGGATATAATTAATTAACTATGTATTATCTTTTATGTTACATAAATTTCATATCATTATCAATTAGATTATGTCAAGCTCACTTGAGCAATGAAGATAGTTTTCTATGTCTATCGAGTGTTCCTATGGTTGCCTAGTTCAGAAGATGATGTTTACCAAGTTCACTTGGTAGTTGAAGGAAAGTCTATTGAAGATGAATGTTAACCAAGCTCACTCGATAAATGAAGAAAATATGGATGGATCTAGTGTTAATCGAGTTCACTTGGTTGCCAAAGGATCTTTGCAAGTTTATAGTGTTAATTGAGCTTCTTCTAGTTAACACAAGAAATCATTTCTAAGTTAGTGTCTACAAAGTTGGATTGGCTACTGAAGGATTTTCTTATTTTGGCATATTAGGGTCAATTGACTTATCTATTAGTTCTAGCCAGTTGAGGTGATCAATATTAGTTATTCTAAGTTGTATATGAGCTGACTTGACAATATGAAAGATATAAGAATAGGGTCAAGTTCATAATTTGAAAGTGTGTGAGAAAAAAAATGATGAATGTATTGAAGATTTAATGATGAAGAGAGGGAGGGAATTTGAAGGATAAGTAGAATATTCTTGTGGAGCAAAAAATCTATATTCAATTAGAAAGGATCAAGTACAAGCTAGAACAAAGATCTATAATCAACAATGTTGGAATTTACAAGTAGGAAGTATACTTCTTGGGGGGGGGGGGGGGGGGGTGTGAATCAGAAGTATTAAAATTTAACCTTTAAAACATAGATCAATACATGCAGGAAAGCATATTGAAAGAACATGAAAGTAGAAGCATGCATGAAAAAAATTTGACACCAGATTTGATTGCCTAGAAATCCTCCAATGAGAAAGTAAAACTGGGGTGGGGATGACACCCATAGTTCTTCACTACTACAACAATAAAGTTCACCTATTAGGATTACATATTTTGACCATTCTCATGATCTCCCACATGAAAGGAATGCCCTATTAAAGGCTTGAAAATGATTGCTAGATCCTACCTTGATAAAGGAATTTAACACCTTGTTAAAAGTGTGCCTGGTAAAAGGACTTTAAAACAGTCACTTGGAATGTCACAGTATTAAAGGATTTATATAATGGTTGTTAAACCAACCTAAGTCCCTAGGATTTCATACTACTAACAATGTTTAGAGAGTACAATAGAATGTTTGATTTGATACACTTACAATATGATATTATTGATTTTAGATCATAATTCAGTTCATCTTGATCCTCTATGATCTGATATGAAAATGCTATAACCTTGATCCTCTATTCTCCTAACTAATTCTGCTATTTTGATCTTCTTCTAAGTCACCTTGATTATATGTTAATCAATTCACCCCTTTTTATTACTATCATGACCCTTTTCACATACATTCTCTAATGCTCTCTCATACACACTCTATGAGTTTTCAGGCTTCATCTCCCTTTAAGAAGATTTTGTGACTTAGGGTTAGGTATGAATCTATGATTGAGATTCATCCAAATTTCCCCCTCAATTCCTTCCATTTTTCTAATTGGTTGCATTTTGATTACATAGGAAATCAAATAGATTCAATCTTATCTCTAAGCTTCAAGATCTATACATTAGCTGGCATGCAAAATGGTTTACATCTTAGTTTGTGAAGGCACAAACTCTTATGTTGATTATATGTTACTTGACACTTGTTGATTACTGATGCTTAACACTTACTAAAATTCTAACTTGCTCGGCACCTATACATGCTTGGCATCTATTGTTCACTCAACACATATACTTTCTTTGGCACTATCTATTTGCTGGACACCTGAGTGACTTGACACTTATTGTATTTATGGCTTGACACACATTACAACTCAACACATGTGTATATTATACTCAACATATGTTGCTAGCTCAACATGAACTTAGTAAATAGCTTAAGTGTGTTGATACTCAATTGTCAAAACCATTCTGAGATCAACAATCTCCTCCTTTGATATGAGTGTCAAAAAAACACTTAACTATGCATGATGAGTCTATCTCCCTTAAGTATAATACAGTTATAGTTTGGCATATATACAAAACTTTAAAACTATTCAATTTTTTTTGAGGGACTATATACCTAAAAAATTTAGTCTCCCTCTAAGTTGATGTGCCTTTTTCTATAACCAAAATTTTACTCCTTTTAATTCCTTTAAGTGGATTTTCCTTATGCCTCTTTGTCTGATATGGTCTGATATGCCCTATTTTTGCTTTTCTACTTTGTATTCCCCCTTTTGTTTGTTTTTCTCTATTTGTTTTGGCTCCCCCTTTCACATGTCTCCCCTTGTAGATTGAATCTTCTTCTGGCCTTTTGATTTATTCCCCCATTTTATAATTTCTCCCCCTTTTTGACACTTATGTCAAAGGGTCCATATGCTAACTAAGTATTTTGTCAAGAAGGTCTTGTTTACTGTTGGAAATGAGAATAGAGTAACTGAGAGGGGGAGGGGGTGAATTAGTTACTACAAAATTTTCCACAGTCCCTAAGATGTCTGAATATACCCTTGATCTGATTAATATAAAATGTTGAAACTTGATAATGCATCAAATGATATATATTAAGAACTGATATGTTATCATGCATAAATAAATTCAGCAATTAAGAACATAAGAGACACCAATTTTAACGTGGAAACCCAATATGGGAAAAACCACCAATGTAACTAGATACTGTTTTTCACTCTTCTGAAGTGAGCCCTGTTAGGAGCCAACCCTGTTAAAGGTTACAAAAACACACTGTTAGGTGTGACCCTGTTAAAGGATTTAATCACCCTGTTAGGAGTGGCCTTGCTAGAGGTCTTTAGAACAATTCAACTAAACTGTCACCTTGTTAGAGGATTTATTGAACGACTGTTAAACCAACTCTGTTAAGAGATTTTGAATTTACTATTACAATGGTTAGAAAGCAACAATGAAGTGACCTGATATAATGTACAACTTATCTTTTCTGATTACAGATCTCTATTATGCTTGACTGGATCCTTACTGATCAAATGCAACTTTACAGCTCCTTCAACACATCTGATCCTTCATCAGACTTTGCTCAACATTCGCCTTTTCATTTCATACTATAATTCACATTCATAACATCTTTTTCACAATCACACACACTTTTAATTCATAACTTGAATGACCATATATACCTTTCAAATTCTCTCAGTCAGCTCAAATCACTGACTAAACAAACAATTACAATAGTTGGCTAGAAGTAATTAATTAGCAAATCCCTATATTGGCCGACCCTGCACGGTGAACTTTGTTTCAAAAAATAATTCCTATGTTAACCGACAGATCTCAGTTAATACAGAGAACTTCGTGACAATCCTTCAATCATTGGGAGAACTTAGTAAGTACCGAGTTTCCTGAGATAACCAAGTGAGCTCGGTGGAAACTATGCTTTGGAGACAAAGTGAAGCTCGGTTAACATTGACTTCTCCATGATTCCTTTGATGACCGAGTGAGCTCGGTGAAAACTACCCTTTGGAGACCAAGTGAAGCTCGGTTAACACTGACTTCCACATTTCCTTCGTTGACCGAGTGAGTCAGTGAAAACTGTCTTTCACCTTTCCTTTGTTGACAGAGTTAGCTCAATTAACACTGTCTTCCACATTTCCTTCGATGATAGAGTGAGCTTCATTTGTGTGACATCAAGGACAACATTATCTAATAGTTTACTTCCATCACAATTCTTAAAGTAGCATCCCAGTTTTGTATTGCAACTTCTAGGTATTTTATTTGTATTGTTGCCTCTATTGCAAGGTGAACTAAGCCATCTAATGTTGAAAGATTATGATCTTTCTTCAATGCATTTTATGCATAGGCTAGTTTGTTTTGTAGAATATCTATTTGAGGGGTTAGGGTCACTTGAAT
Organism: Cupressus sempervirens; assembly: GCA_028749045.1. Taxonomy (NCBI): domain Eukaryota; kingdom Viridiplantae; phylum Streptophyta; class Pinopsida; order Cupressales; family Cupressaceae; genus Cupressus; species Cupressus sempervirens. Next base: position 324,097,292 of record CM053788.1, read on the forward strand.
TTTAATTAATTTGGCTCTAATATTAGCCTCTTCTGCTATCAATATAACTATTTCCTTCTATGTGTGAAGCATTGTATGAAAGTGCTTCTCACTTTGAGCTAGATCTTTTGGCAATTGCATGCCTGATACTTTCATATTTCTTTCCAAGCTCATTATTCTTTGGCTAGTTTCTTATGTGAATATTGAAGAATCACACAATTTTGTGTATAGTGAGAATATATTATCAAGTACTATCTTCACCTTCTCAATTTTTTTTTCCAGCTCTATCTATGATAGTGCTATTTCACTAGATATCTTTTCATTGACCTTTGCTTGAAATTTCTTTTCTAACCATTCCATAAGTTTAAAATTAGCATCCTAGTCCTCATTTGTCACTTGCTCAACAATATCTAACAATTGATCTAATATGTTCTTTGCTTCATCGGGTGATTGCAAGCTAAAGACATCTAAGAGGATGTCCTTAATCTCATGTAATGCTTTCTTTTGTTTATATTCATTTATGAGTATCTCCTACTTCTTCTTCCTTTCCAATGCCTCTTGCATGATGTTTATCTGTTTAAGTGTAATGTTTTCATAGTCATATTTTGGAATGAATATTTCTTCATCTAGTGTAGGGTCTCCATAGTGAAGTACCCTTGCAACTATTGTGGAGCTTGAGCCTAGTGCTAAGATTTGGAGTGCCATAACATCAGTGCTCAACTTCTGAGGCATTCTTGTAGGAGTCCTAGTAGTTGGTAGATTTACCAAAATTTGAGTTGCTTCTTGTTCCTTTTCCTTTGGAATCTCCTTCTCCTCTAATTTGGCTTTATCAATAACAATTATTTGTAGTTATGCACCTTGTACTTGTGTAGTAGGAGAAAAAGTATCCACCTGTCATGTTTGTTCCTTTATAGGTTCTTTCTCCTCTATAGTCTGAGTCTTGTGCTCAATCATCATCACTTTAACTATCGAGTCAACCTTTGTAGATGTGTCTATTAATGTTTGCACTATAGGTTGTCCATTTGCAGCTATAGGTATGACAGGGGATGTTTCTTGTGTGGCCACCTTGTCCCTAGTTAGGTTAGCTACTACTTTTTGCAAGCCATCTACACTGACAAATACTAGGTTGTCACACAACTTTGCTTGTAAAGTTGATTGGTCAAGGATCTTCTTTAGATCCTCTGCAGTGAGTCGGTTGATGTTCTAAACTATGTTGTTAGGAATATCCTTCACTTTGATCATCTCTACAGGTGTGTTACTATCATGTGGAGGGCTTGGTGGTGGAAGTTGTGTGTCTTAAACACTTTGATCTATTTTCTGCTCCTCAGTAGCTGTCGTTTCATCTCCATTTTGTGTTTCCTCCTCCAATGTGTTTCCTTCCTTTTCTTTATCAACTTCTCCTCCTTTGTTATTCTCTTCCTCTTCCTCATTGTTTCTTCCCTCAAGGGGATCTTCCTCCCCTTCCTTAACAATGGTTAGCCCATAAATCAACTTCCATATTTGAGTAGACTTTTTGACATCTTCAATCTTGTTTTGAAGAATGTTGAAGGCTCTATAGTTTAGTGCAAACTTGCTACCACATTTCTTGTTTTCCATTGTTATTTGGCTTTTTGACAAGTTTGGCATCACTTGTGCTAATGTAGACTCCCTTATTTATTTTTCCATATTTAGGCAATAATGCCATTTATTTTCAACTATGGAATATAAATCCTTGGGCACAGTAGTGTCCAATTCAAGTGGAGTGTTCTTGAATTTTTCCATCATGGCATACACTAACTCCTCAATTTTATTCTAATCTTCCCTACTTAATTTATTGAATTCAATACTTTTTAAACTGGTCAAGTCTATGTTATCGCTAACATTTTCACAAATATTATCAATATTGGACTTGGGTGCATGACTTACCACTCTAAATTTGCTATTTTCATATGACTCGGTTATCTCTTCATTAGATTCTAGCTGTACAACATATTTCCTTCTTATCTTCTTTTGCACTGAACCTATTTTCTTAGTAGCCTTCTTCTTCTCTTTTGTTTACTCTTTTTCCTTCTAAGTGGTTGCCCTTATAGTTTCTCTTGTGGCTGGGACAGTAGGCTTGGCAGGGCTTGGCTTTGTAGTCTTTTTGCCCTTGAGCTGAGTTGTAGGCTATTTCTGAGCTTTTCTCTTCTTAGGCTCTGGTTTAGCTAGTGATTCCTTGGCTTATTATTGTTAGATTAAATAACTAATTTACTAATTATTTATTCTATTTACTTAATCTTACTTAGGTAAATGCATTTCATTTATTAGTTTTAGTCTAGGAGTTTGTTATAAGTTGTTGACAATACGGGAGTTTGTTCTCTCCTAAGTCATACTTATCCTCTCACATAGTTCAAAGACTTTCCACCTCATGTGGATGTATGCTTAGTTGTCACACTTATCTGGACTAGCACCTTCCAGCTTGTTCTACAAGCTTAATTGAGGCCTTTATAAGCAGCCTCTCCCTCATTGTATTTCACAAGACATTTAGCATATTGTAAATACATATTTTCTTGTGTTTGCATATTTTCTCTCTCGTGTTCATTTAGATTTTTTCCCTAGCTCCATGATCTTCCTTCCTTGGCTTCCCTTTGACAGGTTTTTGCATGCAGGTGATCTTGGGTGTCTTCGGAGTTATATTTCATCAACTCCAGCATGGTATTAGAGGCTCCCTACTATTGCTTCATTAAAGGATTTTTGAAGTTGTGATTTGAAGTGACAAACCCTAGTTTGTTTGTTCATTTTTTCTTCAAGTCATGGATATAGTGAATTTTTGGAGCCCATTGGGCCCAAACAGATGCTATCATTGGATTTAGAAGGCACTTTTTAGCTAGGATCCATATAAAATTCATCAATTTTGGACATAGGGCTTTGGGAGAAATTTTTTTTAGCTTGGAGGACCTTCCTTATGGTTGTACAGATGCGCAGGGTCAATTTTTTTTTAAAAATATCATTTTGTAGGCACTGTCGAATGACCACTAGTGCACCACCTTGACACTGCCCAACAGTAGCCCTTGCTCCACCCTATCTTGGCCTAGACTCTATATTGGCAGTGCCCCTAACCTCTCCGCCCAAGGAAACACTCAACAACGTCACTCTTTTTGCACAAGGCGCCACCTCTGCCAAATTCTTCTATCTGCACTTCGCCATTCCCATTAGCCTCCACTCGCCTATAGCTTCATGTCCTCCTTGCCCATGTGGACTTCCTTTTTTTGCTGCATGGATCATGTGCACTAACAACTCAATGTCTGGTTGGAGGCCCCTACCCCGTCAGCAGTTTGTGCATAGTCAACACCATGTGGGATGACATGTGGCACGTGTGCTATGTGGCACCTTGCCATGTGGCCACTAGCACATTACACTTTTGACTTAGTATTTTGCCACGTGGCAACCATGTGGCCTCTTTTTTTTTGCTGCGACGGTCTCCAAGTCATCAAATTTAATGCAGCTATTTGTTGATGTCAGCATGACATCACTTGCATCATCCCCTTACACCTCTCCTGGGTTAGTTTTTGACCTACCTTCAGTTTCTTTTGCCATAACTTGAGCATACAGAGGTATTTTTCTGATCCAAAAGAAGCGCCAGAAAGCTAGTTTCAAGACACAGACATTAGTGTAGGTATTTTTAGGTTTTGATGCTTTTAATTGCCCCTTTTTTTTTGTTAAATTCTGAAGTTGTGTTTTTGACTCCGGCTTGCATATCTTTTGCATCCCATGTCAATTTTTTGAAAATGTTATATTTTTGGAAAGCTGGTTTTGTCATCTTTTTAGAAATGTAGTCATTTTTCTTAGTTTTTAGCCCATGCTATTTCTATCATGTTTTTGGTGTTTTTTTCTCTATGGTGGATATCTTGGGTGTTTTAAGTCTGAGGATCATTTTCTTGGCATGGTTTCTTTTGTTTTGGGCTGTCCTTTCTTTTGTGTTAGCTTTTTTCTTGTTCTGATCATTTTAGAAATCATTTGCAAGAACTTTTGTATATGCACTGCGATAAAGTGTCACTTTTGCATTTCGGATTCATGAATGTTGTTTTTGAGTCAGTTGTACATGCACTATTTTTATAAAGCACCATGGCGGGATAGTTTTTTTCTATTTTAGGCCTTCTCCCTTTGTCAAGTGAGTGTGCCTTCCATGACATTAGCCCCATGCAACATCGTTGTGATCGTGTATTTATGGGTGTTTGTACCTCTCTTCCTCTCTTATCGTTCTTGATTTTTCTACAGGAGACTTTGGTCCATCTTCTTAGTTGCTTATCATCTCACCCTGTCTACATTAAGGGGGGGTTATTATATTGTTCTAATGCATCCATGGTTTGATGGTTCAATAGTGTGAACTATGGATTCAGTGGTTGATCCTATATACAAGGCAATTGCAGTGGATGGCTACCTATGCATTTTGGTGAGATTGATTATCTACCATATAGACACACTCAGTTCATGCCTTCTTCTTCCATGGAGGTTCTTCAAATCAGCAATTTTATTTCTGATGGAAGATTGGTGGCTTCTTCATGCTTCAGTGATGCTCTTCATGATCACTCCTTGTTCCTATTTTAGGGGACACTTCTCTAGTTGGAGGCTTCTTCAGTTCTTCACTAGGTTACTTCTTTTGGGGGGAGAGTTTTTCCCATATGGTTTTCTCTCTTTTCGCATTTTCAGAGGTTGCATTTTGTTGCATTGTTCATGGGTACCTAACATGGCCTCATTGCTGAGACCCATTCTATATTTCTTAGTTTTGTGAGCTTAAGGCATTTGCCTAAGTTGCACTTAAGGGGGGGTGTTAGAGTAAATAATTAATTTACTAATTATTTATTCTATTTACTTAAGCTTACTTAGGTAAATGCATTTCATTTATTAGTTGTAGTCTAGGAGTTTGTTATAAGTTGTTGACAATATGAAAGTTTTTTCTCTCTTAAGTCATACTTATCCTCTCACATTGTTTGGAGACTTTCCACCTCATGTGGATGTATGCTTAGTTGTCACACTTATCTCCTAGTGCCTTCCAGCTTGTTCTAGAAGTTTCTTTGAGGCCTTTATAATTAGTCTCTCCCTTATTGTATTTCACAAGACATTTAGCATATTGTAAATATATATTTTCTTGTGTTTGCATATTTTCTCTCTCATGTCTATTTAGGGTTTTTCCCTAGCTCCACACTGTTCCTTCCTTGGCTTCCCTTTGACAGGTTTTTTCATGCAGGTGATCTTGGGCATCTTCGGAGTTGGATTTCATCAACTCCAATATTTCTTCCTCGACACTTTCTTCTTCTTCAACATCTTCTGCCATGCCTTGTGTCGAGGCAAGTGGCACTTGGCCCTATTCTTCTTGTTCTTCATCTTCATCATCTTCTTCACCTTCAACTCCCTCTCCAAATTTGGCTTTAAGCTTCTTAACCAATTTATCCTTTTTCTTTAGAGTTGAGGTAGTTTTCAACTCCATTTCCACCTTAGACTCCACAACATCATAAGTATCGAAAGGTTTTGCTACTTTGTCAATTTCCTCTGCCAACAATGCTATGATGGTTTCTGATGCATCATCAATGTTAATTTGATACCCCAATGGTCTTAGCCATCTCACTCTAGGCACTATAGCTTGAATATAAGTATAATCAATATCAACTAAAAAATAGATATTATTGATGTCTTGCTCTACTAGGGAAACTAGAATTCTTAGTCTTTGCTTCATGGACTTCTTAAAATCCTCAAAATAGCTGGTCATTATGGTTTCAAAATTGGCTCTCATTTGCTCTATGTACTCATTTATCTGTATAGCTATAGACCTATTGGTCTTCCAACCTACCTTACCAAAATAAGGAAACTCATTCTATACATAGAAGACTATACATATCAAAATGGAACCAAACTTACATTGAGCACCTTTTGATCTCCTTATTGCTCCTAAATTCTCATTGATTTATTGTAGCTATAGCTCTACTAGATCATAAGTATGATCTTTCTTGATAATTTTGTAGCCTAAATTCACTGTATTGCATGAAACACTATTCAATCAACTTGATTGATAGAATTTGTGGGATATGACCATCACTGCAAATTCTAGAATTGGATTTTTGATGGTATCAATGGTAATGCCCCTTTTATTCCACTTAGCCCTTGTATTCTTCTCAATAGCTTCTTTTAAGTCACTTCTTAGGGTTTTGGTCCATTCTAGGGTTTAAAATCCTATAACCCTATGCACAATCCTCTTTGACAACTTGATGGGTCCTCCTTCTAACCATAAACATCCATCATGGATTTTTCTCAAAATGATTCTTATCCATTCAATCTTAAAGATGGTGGGGAAATCTAGGGCACAGGTTAATCCCTTTCTCTCAAAAATTTGAAATTCTTCCTTCAATACTCCATTCTCACATTGTTTGTCGTAGTCTTAGTGAATATTTATGTCACCAATTGCTGCAATCTTGCAATTGTATGATTTCCTAACATCTTGAACCATTATGAATTTTGGTGGGATAATAGATAAAGTTCCTATAGGGTTTTTCTTATACACAACTTCTAAAATTGGCTTGAAATATGGTTGCTTGACCTCATTGCTAACCAACTAAACCTTAAACAGTTTCTTATCCTTAGGGTTTTTAGAACTAGAGGGCATTTTTTTAATCTAGGGTTTTAAAAAACTTTGAAACAACATAGCTTGACACTTGAGAAATATCTTAGATCGATGAGCTGATGTTGAATCTTTGAAAATACTTTGTCTTTGCTTGGAAGTCACTTTCTGCTTTGCTCAATCTTTTCTCTTTGTACAAATGACAAAAAATGATAAAAAAAGTTGACCTTATACCCTTCAATTCATAGCATTTAATGCTTAGTGCATATACAACTATACACTTGGCTTCTTATGAAATTTCTTCTTTACTTGGCATCAATGCAAATTCTACTTCACTTAGCAGCTATAGGAATTACCCTTATTTAGCTTCAATATAAATTCTCTTTACTTGGAAACAAGAACTCACTTGGCTCCAACTAGTCTTGGCTAGCAATTTGACACTCATTACCATTCACTTGACATCTGAAGGAAACTTTCCTTACTCAGACACTATGTGAAAAATTAAAATTTTAACTTTGAATTTTTGCCATAAACTTGCATCTTTATTCATGCTAATTTTTATCCTTTACAATACTAACTTATCTTGGAACTAATGTGTAATGAAGCATTTAAATATCAGTACCACACACTTGCTTCTTGCTTAGTTTGTTTTAGATTATGATAAAAATAGGTTTTGAAGGGACCCTGAAACCCTTTAATAAAAACATAAAAGATAAAGCATTAAAGTCTACCAAGTTTTACAAGGACCTGAAACCTTCTAAAAAAAATAGAATCAAAATCATGTTTCACAAGGACCTGAAACCACAAACAATATCTGATAAAAGTACCTAGATTTTACAAGGACCTAGAACCTAGTTAAATACCCAGGTAAATTCTAGTAAATAGGACTAAAAACATAAACCATTAACTATAACCAGCAATAATGACCAAAAGCTAAGACAAAAACCAGAGATCAAAACCTAGTGAGAGCTACTACTGTAGCTCTTTAATCATTTTGAAAACCTCTTTTCCAATCTCTAGAGTATCTTGAATGGAATCATTAGCCAAAACACGAACAACCTCCTAAACCTGCTTCCTAGAACTCTACCTAGTTCTCTTGCTTGGACCCCTTGGTGATATAATCTCTTCATTTGTGCATTTTCCAAAACTAGCAACAATAGCACAGATACTGGAAGTCACCTCTTCCATTTTATTACCACTTTTTTTAATAAGAATTCTAAGATTTTGTTCATAATCCTTGAGTTTGTTTGGGATGTTTCCCACCTGCACTTCCAACTGGTTAATTTTGGCATGGTCACTATTCTAGTTATGTTGCACAATATCCATTTTTTTTTCAAACCCATTATTTTGTTATATATCCATGAATCAACTTGAAGTATGGAATCGGCTTTTTTCTTAGCAGAATGCAAAAAGGAAAGAAAAGTTTCCCTCTATGGAGAATCATTCTTGTCCTCTTCCACAACCTCTCTAGTGGGTGAAGTAGTCTAATTTGTTTGATCCTCCTCCCTTATAGTAGCAGAGTCCTCATTCTTCTCCTATTCTACAATCTCTCTGGTGGGTGAAACAATCTTAATAGTTTGTTCCTCCTCCCACATAGTAATAGGGTCCTCTTTAGCATTTTCCATCTCTTCTTCACCAGCATCAGTATCACTCTGATTACCCTCATCAACAGTCTGTTTTGTGTTTTCTTCACTATTTTCTTCCTCATCCTCTTTCCCACTTTTTCCTTTTCTCTTCAAGTAACCTTCCAAGTTAGAACTAAAGTGTCCAAAATTTTTATTTTCCTCTTCCTCTAGAGTATTATCCTCTTTCCTTTTAGAGTTCTCAGACTTAGTGTTCTCTTTAACCTTGTGCTTTTGAGAATGTGAGGTTTTTTGTCTAAGAATCCTCTTTTTACCCTTGACATTCTCTTCATTCTTATTCTTTTTAGCATGAGAATCAATAATAGAACCCTTATTTTTATCTAATGAAGCAGTGGAAATAATGAACTCTTTTTATAATAACCCTCCAAAAGGAGGATTAAACCTTCATGTAAAACAAGATGCAACTCCTTCCTATGAGTTGGCAAACTTTGAAGCAAAGAGAACCACAAATAGAAAGGAAACAAAAGTCTATCCTTATGTCTAAAATGATTGAGGAAGACAAAATAAAATTTATGTACTCTTTTATTTCTACCATCTAGGATGAAATACTCACTGGTATAGGAGAGCACATCCTACCATATTTTCTTTATCTACTCCAAATCATAGAAATCTCCACTTTTTTCTAGATTTTTCTCCTTAGCATCCATCTTAGGAAATTTTTTGAAACCAGCATTTGAAATGTTGGTTTGTTTACTAAACTTTATGCCTTTTGTGGGTAAACCCATGATCTCATCTATGAAGTCCTCCATCAATTTCATAGTAACACCATGTAAAGAGACCCTATCCTCAGTCTAGTTTTAAAAAAAAGCCATGGTGACATGTAATTTGAACTTGTGAAGACATTCCAAATAACTGGTCACCTTTCCCTTCTACAAAATCTTCCAAACATCCTTCCTATCCTTCCATTCGTTGCAATTTTTGGGTTCTTGTTTACATGGCTCACCTCCCATTCTTAGAGAATTACAGAGAATGGCTAAAACTAGAAGTAGTCAAAAGCAGAAAGAAAACAAGTTAAATGGATACCAAATTTTTATCACATCACATAAAACCCACTTTAGAGATGATATGTGCAAATCTTGCCTTGTAAGCATATAAATGTACCTCCTCGAGGAAGGAACATTGACAACCATAGGCCCACTACCAAAAATCTTTAAATTTCTAATCTTGACAAATCTTTGCCACCTTTGCATGAGTAGCATCATAATTAATAAGAGCTTTTAGATCAATGTGCTTGTTTAGCTCACCGATCCACATCATTTTATAACCCATCTAGACTGCATGGTTGGCAACCCATTTAGCTACCCCATTAGCCTAACGATAACTATGGGATATTATGACTTTTTCAAATTTATTCATAAGAGATTTAATCTCCTTGACCATTGCCTCAATCAACCAAGTAATTGATTTTTTGTTATTGAGCATGCTAATAATATTTAATGAGTCACCTTCCAACCATAGCTTAGTGTAACTTGAATCAACTGCTAACTTCATAGTGTATAGAGTAGAAATAGCTTCAGCAATGTGGCTATTAGAATTACCTATAGGAACTGCAATGGCATCAATTATATTGCCAGCATGATCTCTTAAGACCCCTCCACATCGTGCTCTTCCCAGATTTCCCTTTATGGCACCATCCAAGTTCCCTTTAATCCATCCATTAGGAGGAGTATTCCATCTTGTATTCAATCTTGGGTTGTCAACTTTCATATTAGAACCTTGTGATCACAAAGGATTGTCAACTTGAAAAGTTTGAATAGTTTTTCTTTGAGAATTAAAATTTTCTTCTATTTCTATAACAATATGTTTTTAAAAGTGCCCATCTTGGAAAATCTTTATTTCTAAAGATTCTATTATTTCTTTCTTTCTAGATACCCCACCAGAGATGGTGAAGAGTTATTTTCCAAAGAAGTTCAACATCAAGATTCCTAGAAGGACACTTCCAACTTTAAAAACAAAGTTCAACATTGTTTTGATGAACCCAAGTTATATTCTAGTAATTAAGAATCTCGGTCCAAACTTGTTGATTGTAAGAATAGTTCAAGAACAAATGGTCTCTATCTTCAAGTCCATTTTTACATAAGGTACATCTATTTACCACATTAATACCTCTTTTTTGCAGATTATCCTGGATGAGGATTTTATTTTGAAGCATAATCTAGTAGAAAATGTTTAGTTTAGGTATGAGACCCTTAATCCATGCTTGAGACCAAAAAGGATGATTACCCTTCTCCCTAGAAGTAAAAAGAGTAGAAACTTTAAATTGACCACTAGGATCAGCATTCCAAATCATCTCATACTCATAAGTAGGATATAGAAAAAAAGCATTCAAATTTAGTTGTATGTTATTGAAATCTTGATCAATATCAGTCAATTTCACTCAAGAATTGTTATGCCAATAATGACTCACTAGAATGCCATACCTTTTCTTACATATGTCAACTTGAGCATTATCTTGAAAGTCTTCTAGTAGAGGATGATCCATTAACCAAAAATCTTCCCAAAATCTCACCTTTTTCCCATTTCCAATTTTCCAGGAACAACCCTTTCCAAGATTATTCTTTGTCCCTTGAACTGCTCCCCATATCACAGATGGATAAAGAACATCAGGAGAAGAAAGGAAATTAGCTAAAGTTTTAACATTGAAAGGGTACTTATGTTTCCAAATAGTACTCCATCCTTTATCATCATGATAAGTTCTCCATCCTTGTTTAGCCAAAAGAGCTCTATTCATACTTCTTATTTTCCTAATTCCTAGTCCACCTTCTCTGATAGGCTTACAAACTTGGTCCCAAGCAATTAAAGGAAGTCTCTTTTTTCCCTAAATACCAATCCATGAAAAATTCCTCTGAATTTTATCAATAGTATCTGCAAATTTCACTAGAATTCTAAAAGGCTCAAAGCATAAGTTGGTATACTTTGAAGACAAGTTTTGAGAAGAGTTAATTTACCAGCCTGACTTAAAAGATTTCCTTTCTGGCCTACCAACTTCTTATTGAATTTATTTATGAGATCTTCCTAAAAGGAATCAAGGGCTTTCAAACCTAAAGGTAGACCCAAATAGATTGAAGGGAAAGATCCTATAAGACACCCAAGGATATTAGCAATTTTATTTTGTCTAGGAAGTGGGGTGTTGATAAAAATCACATCACTTTTATTCCAATTAACCAATTGACCCGATGCTGGAAAATAAAAATTTAGAGTTTGCTTCAAGTTTGTAGCTTCATTGACTTTAGACTTACCCGTAAAGATAGTATAACCAACAAACTAACCATGAGAACAAATGAGAGGATGGGAAGAGGGTGGTAAACCTTTGATAACACATTTTTGAACCATATCCCCTATGCATCTCCCCAAACAATCAACCATAATAACAAAAAGAATGGGGGGTAAAGGGCCTCCTTGTCTCAGTCCTCAGGAAGGATTGAAAAAATGAGAAGAACTTCCATTGACCAAGATAGCTATAGAAGAGGTTGAAATCAATTGATAAATAGCTCCAACAACCTTATGGTCAAAACTAAAATCATGTAAAATTTTAGATAGGAATGCCCATTCAACTCTATCATAGGACTTAGCAATGTCTACTTTCATAATAAACCCTTGATTATTAGAATAGGACAAAGAATGAATATTCTCATGGGCCAGGATAACAGAATTAAAAATTTGTCTACCTAGGATGAAGCCATTTTTCTTATCAACAATAATTGAAGGAATCACTAGAAGTAATTTAGGGGTATGCACTTTGGAAATAATCTTATAGAAAGAATTACAAAGGCTAATCGGTTTAAACTGATCTAGAGAATCAACTCCAATCTTCTTGGGAATCAGATAAAGCAATGTGGAATTTATTTCCTTTAGCATTTGTTTTGCTCCATAAAATTCCTTAACAACATCACAAATGTCTTTTCCAACAAGTTTCCATAATTTTTGGAAGAAAAACATGCGAAAACCATCTAGATCAAGTGCTTTGTCTCCTCCTTGATAACAAATAGCTTTGAAAATTTCTTCATCTTTGGGAATAGAGCTTAACAATTTATTCTATTCCTTCAAAACCAAAGGTGGAATAACTTTAAGAAAATTAGCCTAGTGATCCAGATTAATATTGGGATCAACATTCATTAAAGAAGAGAAGAAGGCAACCATTTCTTCCATAATGTTGTTATCCTTAATAATCTTTAGATCCCCCTTTTTTAGATGTGAAATGTGAGTTTTAGATCTCTAGTAGATTTCTTCTTTAGTAATGATGTCATGATATTGGACCAACTTTTCATTTTCTTTTGTAATAAGGTCAGGAGTGTATCCTTCCTTCTGAACTTTATCCTAATTTTTCTGGATATCTTCCTTGATAGCAGATTTTTCTCAAAAATATTACCAAAGCAATTTTGTTCCATATTTTTAACTTCTTTTTTAACATTTTTGAGCTTAGAAGCTACTCTATAGAGAGTAGTACCTTCAATGTCTATATTCCACCATTCAACTAGTTTGCTTTGAAACTATGGATGCTGCATCCACATTTTTTCAAATCTAAAAGGAAAGTTTTTCTTGAAATTTATCTTTGCAGTAATAAAGATCAAAGGAAAGTGATTTGACCCAATCTTCTGATAGACTTCCAACTTACAAATAAAATATTTTGTCCAATCAGAAGAGATAAGAGCATGATCAAGATGAGCTTGAATACATTCATTACCAACTCTCTTATTACTCCAAGTAAACTAGATACCATGGAGATCCATATCCATTAAACCCTCCTTGTTAATGAAATCAATAAGATCTAGTATACCTTCCAATTGACTCACATTTCCTCCCTTTTTCTCATGGTCATAGAGAGTCGTATTAAAATCACCCATAATGATCCATCGACCAGAATAATCCTTACTTTTTATATTAGAGAGAGTATCCTAGACCTTTTTCCTAAGGTTCTTATTGTTGGGAGTATATATATTGACAATGTACCAATCTTCCTTATGATCAATGCTAGTAATTTTGGCTACCATTAGATATTTACTAGCATTGAAAATGGTTCCTGAATAACAGTTTTTCTTCCATAACATCAAAGTTCCCTCTGAAGCACCTTCTAAACTACTAGCATTTATTGAGTAATTTTTAAAGGATTTAATCTATTCAACTTTCTCTTTATCAATTTTTGTTTCTTGTAATAAAAGAAAATCTAGCTTCTACTCTCTAATAAAATTCCTGACAACATCAAGTTTATGGATGCTATTCAACCCCCTAATATTCCAAGTTATAATTTTCATTAGTATTTTTTAGGGGTAAAGTCTAGAATAGTTTCTTGTCTTCCATCAACAATATTCTTCATACTCTCTAATTCTTTGGTTTTCCTAGAGGATATTCTTCTAGGTTTATCTTGGATACCAACATCTAGTTTCACCTTAGTTTACTGATCCACTCCACTTTACTGCTTCTTGTCTCTACCCCCTTAGAAATTATATTAATCTTTTTTCAGCCTTTTTCCTTTGATTTGGTTTATGCTTTAAGTCTTTTCCTTCCTCCTCTAAAACTTCTAGGACAAGATCATTCCTAAAAGGAACAATATCTTTACACTCAGTAATATCTATCTCCTCTACCAAAACTTTGGAGTTAGCCAAAATTTCCCCTTCCTCAAGAATGTCCTTCTCATCTAGATCTCCCCATTGATCTTCCATCCTTTGATAAATGACAATTTGTTTTGTTAAATCTGCCAAGTCTTCTATATTTTGTTCTAGCCTCATAGGTTGAAACATAGATCCACTGCCATTTTTTTCAGTATTCTCTTTCTCAAGTTGTGGCACAAGTTTATTCCCCACAGATCTATTCCTTTCCTTTTGACTATTCTCAAAATCTTTATCAGTCACTTCATCTTGAGCTTTTGAATCCATGATCTCCTTGTTCTCTTTCAAGTGAGAAACTTTAGGTTTCCACACTTTCTTCTAAATTTTAGCCTTCTTCACTTCCTTTTCAGTACTTGAATGATTCTTACTTTTATTGGGACAATTTCTAACGAAATGACCTTGTTTTTTATAGGCATAGCAGGAATTTGGAAGATCTTCAAAAATAATTTCCTATGTTTTATTTTCAAGCTTAGAAATTAATTCTACCTTTTCTGGAAGATGATTCAGATCGGCCACCTTAACATAAAGTTTGGCACTATGAAGTTTGGTTCTAGCTGCCATAGCATTATCCAAAGCCCCCAGTTCACCAAATGAACTAGAAATTCCTTTAAAAATATCTTCATGCCAAAATTCTAAAGGGAGGCTAGGGAGTCTAGCCCAAAATGGAGTGGTTAAGAAAAAAAATCTAATAAATCCATATTTGGCTCCCATTTTTTAATAGTTAGAGAACTTTTTCCAAATGACCATAGGCCTCCACAGAGAACCAGATTCAAATCTTCCTTACAGTTGAAAATAAACAAGAAAAAGCCATTTGACATGGGAGCTATATCCACATCCCCTCAAATAACCTATTTCTGTTTGACCATTTTCCTCAGAGAATCTAAATCTAGTCTAGCCCCTACAAATTTTCCCACTAGGGTGAAATCCATGGAAGACACAAAAAAATCAACTAAAGGATCTAGGATAAAGATTTGAAACTCACCTTTCTCCCAACAAGATTTAGTAGTCACTGGTAGAAAGGAAGATTTACCATTAGATTTTTTTCCAAAAAGGGAAGACCAATACCTTTTCTCTGAAAACCCTACCTTTGGCCCTTTAGAAGACTTTTCCTTATTGGTCTCAATAATAACCAAAAAGATTTTATCCTTCTCAAAAACCTACCCCAGCGCATGAAATACAAAAGGGAAATCCAAGAGAGGGTCTCAGACCCCACAACTTCTACCTGTTTCATGCATAGACTTTCCATTGTCCACAGTGGCCATAAATATACTTTATATCCCATCATTCTTTAGTAGATTCTTCTCAAAACCCCCTCTAGTTCCTCTAGGATCTATACCTCTTTCCAAATTCTCCCCAACTAGTTACCCACCTTCCTACAAACTAGCTAATTCAAAAATGGTGAGAGCACCCATCGATGTCATTCCCTTCTTGTTTAGTTTGTTGATGTGTCACCACTTGACCTTTTAGGTGAAGTGATTGCTTCATTTGATGTGCTACATCCATCTTTCTTCTTCCATGTCTTATTCATTTCCCCTCTAATATGTTCAACATCTACTTTCCCTTTACCTTTGTTGAACTTAGAGTTAGGTACCTTTGTCCTTTTTGGGTAGTGCTTGCTGATATGACCAGTCTTCAAAGAACTAAAGCATGCAGTTTGATTTAACCATCTATTGTAGCTTCCATTGAAATGTATTCTTATACACTTCTCTAAAATGTGTCCATACTCTTGACAATAATGATAGCTATGTCTTGTATTATAGTCCCAATCATAGTAATTTTCATGATTTCTTCCCTTGTTTGATGACCATGTGGACTTGGATCTACGCTCAAAGGTTTTGAGTCCAAACTTTTTACGATTGTAGCATCATTGTTCAAATCTTGGTGCACGCATGGTCCTTGTTTTATATTCATGCACCTGAAGACCTTTTTTTTGCACTTGTAACAATGGATCATGTTCTTCGTCTTAGCATTCTAAGTAGCCTTCTTGCTTGTGCAAACATTAGTTGTATGTACTTTCTTTCCACAATAATGAAAAGTAGGTTTAGAGTTCTTACCTTTGTCATTCCTTTGTTTAGCAGTCTTGGAGGACTCTCCTTCTTCAGTGCTTGTATAGCCCAATCCTAATGTGTCTTTGCTAGATCTAGGGGATTTTAGTAATTGTTCAAAGTACTTGATAGCTTTATTTGAAACTTTCAGCAAACTCTTTCTCTCTTTTTAGGTCATTCTATAATTTCTCATTCTATAACTTCAATGTAGTTATCTCAATGTCATATTCAACTCAAGATGGGCATTCATCATTTGACTTAGGGTATCTAACTACACGTTTGAGATTCTAGACAAATTTGCTGATTTTTCTTCCAATCTATTTGACAATATTCTTTTATCTTCTTCAATCATGGCGTTGTCTTCTATAGCTTTCTTCTTTTTCTTAGTCACCTCACATAGTAGTATAGCTTGAGATTCTTGCTCCAACTTATGATTTCTAATCTCCTCAACTTGTGCTCTATTCATGTCCATGAGATCTATAATTACTATATAAAATTCACAAGAATTACTATCTACAAATAACTTTGTGGTGTAAATCTCCTTGTACTAAGTGTCATTTTCAGTTATGGAAATCTCTTTCCTTCTCTTTAGCGAACTTCTCAAGGAATCTCTAGCTTCATCCAATTGTTGTAGTAAGAGATGTATCTCAATATCTTAATATTCAATGGTATTTCCAAACTTGTAAACCTCCATCTGAATATCTTTTCTCCAAGTTGTAAGGCTTCTCCTAATGAAAACTAGGCTCTAATACCAATTTTTTGAATTTACAAGTAGGAAGCATACATTTGAGAGGGGGAGGGTGAAACATAAGTATTAAACTTTAACCTTTAAAACCTAGATCAATACATGCTTGAAAACATGTTGAAATAACATGAAAGTAAAGGCATGCATGAAAAACATTTGACACCAAATTTGATTACCTAGAAACCCTCCAATAAGAAGGTAAAACTAGGGTGGGGATGACACCCAAAATTCTTCACTACGACAGCAATAAATTTCACCCATTAGGGTTACATATTTTGACCATTTCCATGATCTACCCTATGAAAGGCTTGCCCTATTAAAGGCTTACAAAGGATTGTTAGATCCTACCTTGATAAATGATTTTAACACCCTATTAAAAGTGTGCCTAGCTAAAGGACTTTAGAACACTCACTTGGAATGTCACCCTGTTAAAAGATTTATACAATGGCTGTTAAACCAACCTAAGTCTATAGGATTTCATTCTACTATAAAATTTTTTAGAGAGTACAATAGAATGTTTGATCTGATACACTTACAATCTGATATTGCTGATTTCAAATCCCAATTTAGTTCATCTCGATCTTCTCTTATCTAATATGAAAATGCTATAATCTTGATCCTCTATTTTGCTAACTTATTTTGCAATGTTATTCTTCTTCTAAGTCACCTTGATTGCATGCTGATCAATTCACCCCTTTTCACTACTATCGTCACCCTTTTCGTATGCATTCTCTAATACTCTCTCATACACACTCTATGAATTTTTGGGCTTTGTCTCCCTTTAAAAAGATTTCATGACTTAGGATTAGTTATGAATCTATGATTGAGATTCATCCAACTTTCCCATTAAATTCCTTCCATTTTTCTAATTGGTTGAATGTAGATTACATAAGGAATCAAATAAATTTGATCTTATCTCTAAGCTTTGAGATCTATCCATTAGCTAGCATGCAAAATGGTTTACATCTTAGTTTGTGAAGGCACAAACTCTTATGTTGATTCTATGTTGCTCAAAATTTTTTAATTACTAATGCTCAAAAATTATTGAAATTATATCTTGCTCAACACCTAAAAATTCTTGACATCTATTGTTCTCTTGGCACATATACTCACTTTGGCACTATCTATTTTCTTGACACTTTAGTGACTTGGCATTTACTATATTTTTGGCTCAGCACACATTGCAACTCGATACTTGTATATATTATACTTGGCATGAACTTAGTAAATAGCTTAAGTATGTTGAAACTCAATTTTCAAAAACATTCTAAGATCAACAAGAAATTTTGTTCTATTTAAATTAGGTCATCTCATTGTTACTCTCTAACTATTGTAGCAGTGATCAAAATCTCTTAACAAAGTTGGCTTAACAGCTATTTGTAAATCCTCTAACATGGTGGCTATTCTATTAAATTTTCCTAAGACCTATAACAAGGCCACTCCTAATGGGGTGATTAAATCCTTTAATAAGGTCATACCTTATAGTTTGTTTTGTAACCTTTAACAAGGTTGGATCCTAATAGGTCTCAATTTAGAAGAGTGAAAATAGTAACTAGATACAATTGTTGGTTTTTCCCAAATTGGGTTTCCACATTAAATCCTAATGTAAAATGTGCTCATGATATTTTATTTTATGTTTTTTCAACTAAGTTAAAGTTAGGGTAATCATAGATAACATTTAAAGATTTTCATAATCAGTACTTACAGAGTTACAACATTTAGTGTGCTTTTACCGAGCATTAGCAGTATTTGTTTTCAAACTTTATTTTGTACTAACATTTAAGGGATCTAGGATTTATTTTTGTAGTAGTTGATTCACCCCTACCCTCTCAATTACTCCTCTTATATTTCCAATAGACAACATTATATAGGGATGAATAAAATTGCAATGAAATACTTAACCACCATTATGATAACCAATGAATCTCCAAATGCCACTACCTAAATTGACAAACACACATTAGGAAATCGAAACCCAAAATGAAAACAATACAAAGAATTAAAGATCTATCAAAGCATGGAAAATTAAGTAAAACCAAAGGGTACTAGAATTACAAAAAATTAATCCTTGAAAACTAGTGGAGATGCCCCCTATTTTTCATGTGAGGACACTAAATTGACAGATTCTTGCACAAAAATGTGCAACATGCCATGCAAGGAAGTACCTTCCATGGAAGGATGTGCACCAACTTGTATGAGAAGTTACTTGTCATAACAAGCAAGACACCTGAAACTAGTTTTGGGGTTTGCACGATAAAGTACCAAAAGCCATGCAAAGAAACCCAACACACCACACAAGATCTTACCTTCTCACATGAGAAAGTATGATTTCATGTGAGATCCCAAGATATCAAGCCAAAAAAGAAGAAGGTAAAAAGCTAAAGAATGAAGTTCATACACACCAGGGAGTACCAGATCCATAATCAAGGTGAAGACACTCAAACAAAATAATTGAAAGATGGAACTTCATCTAACCATCTAACATAGTAGTCAAGGGAAATAACTGAAAGCAACATCGTAGTGTATAGATGCAACATTGCAATGTAAAGAAATAACATCAAAATAATTGAACAACCAAACTAAGTACATAATTCCTCCCAACTATTAATAATATCATAAGACCATTGTGGATCCTAACCATCCCCCACACATAACATCCCAAACTACTAACTAGATCATTAGAGCTATCTTATGAGATTGTTCCTACTAAAATGTGCTACAACATAAGAATAAGGAAATCTAACATGCTATAGGTAAAGCACAAGATAATACAATAAGTTAACCACATCATCTATCATATGCTAAAAATCATACGAATAGGAATTATAACATGCTAAACCAATAAGCAATAGATATACTATTGAAGCAATTCTCATCACCTTGTCATATGCTAAACATCATAATATAAGAATGCATCAAATAAACTAGCATCATCTATACATGATATAAAAGCATTCCAATAAAAGCATAAATCATAATAAAGCATACTCTAGAATGTGAAGTATCACGTAAAATCTATCAATGGTCACACTAGGACAATAGACTATCTCTATACACAGTTCCCATAAGTGGTATAGGTAGCCACACCTCTCGACCACATGGAACCCATAGGTCCATACCCATCATGTTGATGGAGACAATGATCCAACCACAAACAAACATAAAGCATAATGTCCATGGCTAAAACTTATGCTAGACAATATGATGATTAAAACCAAGAACATGGAAAATGCAAGAAAAATAGGTCCTAGTGAGACACTACCAGTGAATTATGTAGGGACTTTGTTGGAGAGTTCGTAACTTGGGATCACCCAAGATATAGCACAAGGACAATAGTTCCCCTCAGTACAACCTCAAGAGGCTAATGTGCTATACTAAATAACCATTCCCTTTGGCACCACCCTCAAGAGGCTGACTATAACCTCTTATCTTATTTAATTTTCTATCAATTGATTAATTTATCACTTATTAAAACTCCTCAATGCCAACCTAAGCTAGGACGCCATGGTTGTGTTAGAAACCCCTCCACAAACCTTACCCTAGATATACATACTCATAACATGATGAGTTCCCATAGGCATGCATATTTGCAACCCAACCCCAAATAAACTTAACTCCACCGAAATACAAATAGGAGATTGGGCCTCGAAAGTTACCTGAAAAATGCATGTACATGTGCTCATGTGTGGCATACCACCATAACAAAGATCAAACACAAGGTTTGGATGAGAACACAAGAAAAAATCACACTCAACTGAATACAAGCTAGGGAGTATGGATTCTACATGAATCCCAATGAACAATGAAATCATACATGATGAACTCACTCAACCAACCTCAATCTAGGAGGATGTATTCTACACAAATCCCAATAATGCAAAAAGAAAAAACATCATGGACTTGCTCAACTAGCCTCAATCTAGGAGTACATGGATTCTACATGAATCTTAGTGTCCACAAAGCAATAACAAGGGTCCAAAAGAAATAATAACACTAGGTATAAAATCACTCAACCAAACACATACTCAGGCGTATGGATGTTACACACATCATAATGCCAACATTAAAGTGCAACTTTAGTTTGATCAATATCCTATGGATAATCTAAGTCCACGACCAACATCATGTAAAAAAAATAGAGAAAATTGGGTGACGTGCAAATTGAGGTGAAGAATCTCAAAAAATAGAAAACTTTGAAATTAAAACCCACACACAAGCCACCAAAATCTAATAAAAGCTGAGTTTGGAGTTTTTATGCAAAAATGACCAACATAATAGTGCAAAATCCCAAACCCTCATCCAATAAAATAGGAAAATGCTCATACCCATCCAATTAGATATAGAAATAGAGGGGAATAATAGTTCTTAACAAATGGCTACCAAAAAAAAAAGTAGAAATAGAGATGAAATAATAAAATGGGAGAGCCCTACCTCATAGCCAAAAGGGTAAAATGAGAATCTAAACCATAAAATAAAAATCTTGCAAAAGTACTAAAAAAATCGACAATCCAAGCTCTCCCCAAGATGGATCCAATGAGCTCAATCTTGTGATGATCCCATGCCTATAGCTCCCACAAAAAAAAAATTAGTAAATCCTCATGAAGAGGATTTTGGATTTTACTCTCAAACCTTTCTAATTCAAAAGTGAGAAGTTTGGGATTGAATTCATTTTTGAATACCTATTCACTTTTTAAGTGAATAATCAATTAGGGTAATAACCACCCAACCTAGTTGAACCCTTAATCAACCCAAACAAAAATAGGTTGTTCCTAGCTATAGAAATTCATCTATGGAAAAGCTGCTAGAAATTAAATTTAATAAAATTAAAAGCCCAAAAACACAAAAATTTCCTTGACAAGTTTTGTGATGATGCTAACATCTAAATGCACAGGCATGTTCATAGGTCTAATCACATAATGAAAATAAGTTAGGATTGTATAATCACTGAAACAATTAATTAAACAATTAAAATAAAGATACATCAACCATACAGTGATGACATTGGTAAAATATGAATGGCTAAATCACTAAATCCATATGCCACTTCCAGGGATATAAACCATGTACACTATAACAAGTGATCAAGAGCAATTCCATATAATAACATGGCTGAAGCAATCAATGCATTAAATCACCTAATTTAACCATTTCTTCAATTATAATGAAATAATCCATTTACATCTCTCACATTTACATCTAGCATAATGAAGAAAGAATGAAGTAAATAACCATAGCAATAAATCCATCACATAACATAATTAGAGATATGCCCAAATACCAATAACCAAATATCATCATAAAACACACTGTCATCTCAAAATGGCATCATCATGCAATATGATCAACTAAACAACATTGTAGTCTAACATCTATGATATGAAAATCAAAGTATAATACTTAACCCTCAGGTCATCTCAAATGTAAACATAACATGGGTAACAATTACATCTCAAATGAAATATAACAAGGTAAATATCTATAGCACAACTAATGAATCCAACATGGACAATCAATTTCTAATTATTTAAGCATAAAAAAAGAAAATGATACAATAACATAAATCCAATCACCTCAAGGGTGTAGACCACTCATGGTCCCAATCATGATCCCTTCTCAAGGAGAGATCAACAAGGTTTCATTCATTGAGATGACTTATGGAAGTCAAATGGGAGAGGCACTACATCTCAAAATATTTCTTTGCATATTGAAATGTTGTATTTCCATTAATGCTAATAAGGAAGAATGTTGAAATAAATTATTCAATTGTATGTTGTCATTGATGTTATGAAAATATCACACTCTAATTGAGCACAACTAGTATTCACTAAGCTCAGTTGGGCACCAAAGAAAATAGTAATTTCAGCCAAGAAGAATTTATAAAGAACCAAAGTTCAGGGTGTAAACCAAGTTAGGTCAATTACCAAAGGAATTTAGTGTTAACCAAGTCAAGTTGGTTACTAAAAGAAGTTAGTATTATCCGAGTGATTATTTGTTGTGTTATCTATTTGACAACAAAATACTTTTGTTAATTAAATGGTTAATACAAGTTGGGTTAGTGGATTTAAAATGTTTGTTGGAAAGGGTATTCAAGCCAACTTGACGTTGGGTTTCATATATATGAAATGTCAAGTTGTGGATTAAAATGTGGAATATGTAGATTGTGCAAAAATAAGAAGGATGTCTAATTGAAGATAAAATATCCAAGGAGCTACAAAGAATATTCTAATCAAGAAGGATCAAGTGGGTAAACTAGATCATTGATTTGAATTTGCAAAGTTAGTTTCTTCATCAATCAGGTCAATCATTTTTACTCTCTAATAGTTGCAGCAATGAATAAATCTATTAACATAGTTGACTTAACAATCATTTTGTAAATTCTCTAACAAGGTGGCATTTTTAGATAGAAGCGTGTAAAGACCTCTAATAAGGCCACTTCTAATAGTTTGATTTAAATTCTCTAATAGGGTCACACTTAATCATGTATTTTGTAACCTTTAAGAGGGTTGACTCCTAGTAGGGCTCACTTCAGAAGAGTGAAAAGTTGTAACTAGTTGCAATGGTGGTTTCCCAAATTGGATTTTCATATTAAATCTTAGTGTGTCATGTGTTCATGTTATTTTATTAATGATTTATGTTTCTACAACTAAGTTTCTAAAGTTTAATTCAGATTAATATCTTAAGACTACTTTGTTAACTAAGTTATAGTGCATATCTAGTTCTAACTGAGTAGTACAAGGATTTGGCTTAGTGAGAAGTTTGTATTGACATCTAACAATTTTTGAATTATTTTTGTGGTAACTGATTTTCCCATCCCCTCTTAGTTACTCCTCTTATATTTCCAACAATGTGCACTTGGCTCTTCTCCAAAATTGAAAATAAATATATGAAGTGAAAAGCTCATCTCCTTTATCTTGCAAGTAGAGTTTAAGTGGTTCAAAAAGTTTTATCTACTCACCGTATATACTTCTTTTCAACATCATTGTTTTAAAATTATAAAAATAATATCATAGAAAGGATTATAAGGGATTTCATGTGGTTTTATGGGTTACAAACAAGAAAAGACATTGTGTCAAATAGGAGCGGTGTTGTTTACCTAAAGAAAAGGGTGGACTGGGTATTAAAGATTAGAAATCTTAGGTTATGGAACTGTCATCTAAATTGATTATACAAGTCCTCTTAGGGGAGGGAGCATGGAAATTTTTGGTCATAAAAAACATCACTAGATTAGGAATCAAAAAAAGGTAAAAGTTGGAATAATGTTCCTCTATGTGATAAAGTATTTGGGAATTTTTAACCATCCATTTTTTGCTCCAAAATATTTCAATCCATTTGGAAGGTATGGCCCTAGGTTAGAAATATTTTCCTATTTAGAGTTGTAAGTGGTGGTTCTCCCACACATTTTATTTTGGATAGATCTATTTAGTGGTGAGTTGAAGCTAATGGTAAACCACTTGCATTAACTCAAAGTTGTTCTACTAAAAAATGGTATAAATATGGCATTTATTTAGTTAAATATATTTTGGTTGACAATAGGTTAGGGTGTTGGAATGAAATATCAAATAAATTTCACACTCATAATTCTTAGAAGAAAATTTACTCTATTATTGCTAAAGCTTTGGGAAACTTCCTTTTCAAAAACACATTGAATATGAATATATTTTGCGCTGGATTAAATGGAAAGATGGAAGTCAACTTAGTAAAGTTTCTACTAAGAAAATCTATAATATGCTCATGGATGACTTTTGTATTTTTGATATGGTGAACCATGGCTAGGGGTTGGGGTGTTTAGTCTCTAGGTGGTAGTTTATCTTTGACTTTTTCTAGAATTCTCCTTATGAGCCTAAGAAATATTTCCTTAGATGGTTACCACTCTTGAAAAAACTTGTTGTTGGTAATCCCTTGCCACATGGATTAGGTAGCCCTATTATGTATGGTGTGTGCTCTATTCCAAAATCATTTGAGTATCTTTTTTTATTATATCTTTGTATGTGGTGTCTGGTCCATTTTCATTAGGTCAACCATTGTTTGGAATAGTAGACCTAGTCTTTCTTAGAGAAAGATTATCTAGTTTTGTATAGTATTTTCATCTTAAAACTAACACTTTCTAGTTTATTTTAACTTGTAAAATTTTATGGGTTCTTTGGAAGGAGAGGAATGGAGATATTTTTCAAACAAGAAGGAGATATCCTACTAAGTTTGGATGTAAACTCATACATTTTCAAATCATTTCATAGGTTGTTGTTTCTTTAGAAATCTCCAAAGGTAGGTTCATGGTGTTGATGCAAGAGGGATGAATCTTAATCCACTAGGAGGACCTAGTCTCATGCACATACTTTTCTATTAAAAAGGACATGTTCAATCATAGAAAAATTGACAATCTGAACCAATTCATCCAATCATTAAGTATTGAATATATATATCCTTCTATAAACAAAGATCTCCATGTTCAAATAGCAACAGGGCATATGGAATAGAAGGAATGACATGAAACTATTAGATGTTTGGAAGGATGCCTCTCTCAATCTAATTTTGGATATTTTTGTATTAAAAGATAGTATAGACTATAGCTTACTTCAACCTATAATTAAATGAATTCAGTTAGTATCTACTTCAAATTATAAGTAAATATTTTCAATAGGTAGCTGCTCAGGTGCTATGTAATAGTTTTCTGAGTTTCTTTTAAGGCTATTAAATTTTAAGGTAACTCAGATAACATCTATTTATTGATGTAACCTAGTTAATTTTACTATGTTAATAAAAAGATATTGATTCCATCAATTTCAATGGAAATAATAGGGTTTTGGATAATTCTTTAGGATGCTTCAATCGCTTTAGTGCCATCTTTGTTAGTTTTTAGGATTGTTGCAAATGTAAAAGAAATGCCTATTAAGATATGTATTTTTCAATGAAAGTGATTTCTTTCATATTAATATTATGGATGAAATAGGGAGATAAATGTTTCCTCATGGGACATTTATATCCATTAGTATCTACTTAATATAATAACAAATAATTATTTATTACTATATAATATCTCACATAATAATTAATTATTTAATTATTATATAGATATACTTTCTCTCATGCATGCACATGCACACACATGCACATCCGTGTGCGTACACGCACGCATGCACACACACACACACACACACACACACACACACACACACACACACACACACACACACACACACAGTCTCTAGTCTCAGAGTTTATCCAACTAAAGTTGCAAAACATCAACAATTCCTCTTAGGTAGGGAGGATAAACACATGATAATACTACACCATTGGTAATATTAGGAATGTAAATTTTAAAGGATATCTTGTTTAGCATGAATGCTGAAGATATTACTATGGTGGAGTATCTTAACATTTCTAGAGCATGTGGGAGAATGTTACTATGATTATATGTTGCATTTATGGTAGTGTTTGTCATTAATGTCAACATACTGAAGACTAACATATCAACATAAAATTTTTGAGCTCATATTGTTCAAATATTGAAGATGAGGTCAAACATAGTTGAGGACCTATTCTATAGTGTGTCTTGATTCCATGGGTAAGAATGCATGCATAAAGTCAAAAAGTGGTGATAGTTATTCAAGATTTATAGAAGATAGTATATGTACAAAGTACTTGAGAAGAGGTTTCTAGTAATCAAGTTATATCTCCTAATAGGGATAGAATATGGTGAAGTATAATTATAGAGAGGAAGAAGAAAAAATATTGGTGACATGATTGAGTACATGAAGTTTGAGGTTTCATTTGTGAATATTTGTACAGATTGTTAACCGACAATGTTATGTATTTATGAAAAATGTAATGTAACATGTAATATTTTATCTTAATCAGTTCCTATTGTAATTTTAAATTAGGAAATCCTCAAGGGAAACTCAATTAATTATTTTGAGGACCTTGTATAAAAAAAGTTATTTTCCTTGTGATGAAGTATGGATGTCATAATGAAATTAGTTGAAGTAAACAAGTGAATTGTAAGTGAGAATTATATCTGAGTAAGTAATCAAAGGGATTAGTGTAATGTGAGTTCATATATCTAGTATTGAGATTTGATAAGTGTTTTTTGTAGTAGAGGTACAATGAATGAGCACAATAATTATATTTGATAGTAAATTTGGTGGTATTTCTGTAAAGCTATTTGGATAGTTGGTCCTTCTGCCTTGCAAAACTCCTAACAGGGTTGGAATCTCCTCACATGGATTCAAAATCTCTTGATAGGGACTGATATTTATTGAATGCATTACATTGGCTCCTAATAATGTCAATTTTTTGTAAGGAATTTATATTAGTATATCATTTTGTGAGTACCATCCCCACTAGAGTTTTCCCTCTTATAAAGTGTTTCCCTAGTTAATAAATCTAGTGTTATTGTGTTTGGTTATGTTCTTGTGGTTATTATACTTTCTAATTACATGTTTTAAATTTAATAAGGATAAAAAAAGTTGTTTTTACTAGATAAGTGAGTCACTCACCCTTAGTTATCTTGGTGGACTTTACTTTCTACAATTAGTATTAGAGGATCAAGTCCTTGAAGGAAAACCTTATTTTCTTAAGGAAATCTATCGTGAGTCCTTTTAGAAAGGATAGTTTGAATTTTTTACTTTCTAATTACATGTTCTGAATTTAATAAGGATAAAAAAAGTAGTTTTGACTAGATAACTAAATCACTCACCCTTAGTTATCTTGGTGGACTTTACTTTCTAACAATTTGTATTAGAGCATTAGGTCCTTGAAGGAAAACCTTATCTTCTCAAGGAGATCTATTGTGAGTCTTTTTAGAAATGATAGTTTGAAGTTTGATCAAACCAACTATGATAGTTGGAAGGAGAAAATGAAGATACACTTGGTATGCATGGGTCTAGGATATTGGTTGATAGCTAACAAAATGAAAGAAGTTATTAATGAAGAAAATCTTGAAGATTGTATTGAAAAGTAAAGAGAATTATTCATGTGTAATATTATTTCTAGGGAAACACTTTTGTCATCCCTTCCTAAAAATAAATATAGTCAAGCATAATATTTTAGATTATCAAATGAATTTGGAAAGCTTTGAAATCTACTTATGAAGTTGATAAGCATTGTAAGAAGGCTAGTTAATAGAATTGGATATGTTTCTTTCAAGAAGATAAAATGATGGAAGATTAATTTGTAAGAAGCTATTTTGGTCGGATATCAAAAATTGTTTTAGGAATTAAGACTTTTGATGGGAAGAAGGGTGAAGATTAAATTGTATGGAAGATATTGAAAACCTTGAAATCTGCATATAACCAATAGCACAAATGATTGGATAGGTCATACCCTACATAGAGAAGTTCACAAGAGAAACTCTTCTTGGAAGATTGGAAGTAGTATATATAAGTCTAAGACATAGTGGAGATTGTGTTAGCTACAATAGAGGAAGAACTAAGGAGGATAGAGAGATTGAGGAAGGAATTTCCCTACTTGTACCTAAAGGTAAGAAAATATTTAAATGTTTTACTTGTAATTAATTTGGTCCTTATGCTTCTAAGTATCATAATAAATTAAATAAGTACAAGAGGAATTTCAAGCCTAGAAGATCTAGAGAATGTCTTTAAGAAAGTAGTGAGGACCTAGAATCTAGTATAGAAGGATTCTTTAGTGAAAGTAATAATGAAAGTGATGAACTAGGACTTGTCACAATTAAAGAAGACAGTCTTGAAAATGAAGAAGTTAACGAAGAAAAGGTATTGGTATCACATGTTGAATAGAAGAAAACTATTTGGATCATAGACAATGGTTATTCACATCATATGACTAGTGATGTTAATAATTTTTTTGAGTTTAATAGTGGTGATGGAGAAATTTTTAGAGTTGGAAACAATGTGTCTTGTCATATAAGGGGAACATGATCTATTACTCTTGATGGTAAAACTAATACTTATGATGTATATTTTGTTGATGGACTAAAACATAATATTCTAAGTGTTTGAAAGTTTTTTGATAAGGGATATCAATTATAGTTCATGGAGAATAATTGTATTATCAAGGATAAGAAAGGTAAGATGATTGGTACTGGCACAAGATCAAGAGATAATCCTTTTCAAATGAATCCTATAGAGATTACATTTTTCATTACTAAAATTGATAATAGTTGGTTATGGCACAACATATTTCATCATATAAATTTTGATGACATTGTGAAAGTAAGTATTACACTTTCTATTAGATATGTTCCCCAAACAGTGAAGCCTATTGACATGGTATGTAAGGAATTTGTTATGGAAAAGCATAAGAAAATGTTATTTCAAGCAAAAAATTTAATGTTGGAAATATTAAGATATAGCCAGTTACTAAGAGGGGAGTGGTGAAATAGTAACTTATAAAATTTAATCCTTAATTAGAAATTGATTCTTCATGTATATTTTGATCTAATTGCATGCATGAGAAACTGAAAATATTAAAGCATACATAACACTTTTAACACACAATTTGGTGACCTAGAAATCTTCCAAGTAGAAATTAAAACTAGGGTGGGGATGATACCCACAAGCTTTAGTACTATAGTATAAAGTTGACCTATTAAGGCTTACAGTGATCACTTCTTATGACCTTCCCTATTAGGAGCAATAAGGACTACTAAATCCACTTTGCAAAAGGATTTGTAAACATACAATGAAGTATGCACTTAGTAAAGAGATTACATAAGATTGTTAGGTCTACCTTGTTAAAGGATATTATTGATCCACCTATCAGCATGAAATAATAGTTGATCTTTGATCTATAAGTTGGTTTGCTAAATGAGATTCCTCTAAGTGAAGAAATCACCTTGTTGTGATAAATAAATCCTTGCTACTCCTTATACTATTGTAGCATTTTTAATTCACTCTTCACTCTTATTTTCTTGTTACATTATGTAATTTCATCACATTGGATGTGATGCAATGTGTTACATATATACCAATCCAATTTATAAATTACAAAGTTGGCCACAATACAAGCTTACAAAAAGTTGGCCCAAATGAAGAAACTCAGGTTCTAAAGACTAGCTCGGTGAGGTTTTAATACTCAACATCCACTATCAATGCTTGGCATCATCATGCACTCGGTAGATGTAGAAGCTTGGTCCATACTGTTCACTTCCAAGTAGTCTTGAACTTGTTCTTCACTGGTGACTCAGTGAATAATATGAAACTTGACATATAAATTGAATCACATGATTCATATTGCATAGCTCAGTCAATGCTATTACTATGAGCTCTGTATAAATTGAGTCACTTGGTTAACTCTGAGTAGCTCAATTAACACTAGACTCACATAACATCAACTATGAACTTGATAAGCATTGCACAACTTAGTTTGCACTGATAAAATCAACATACATTGTGATGCTCAGGTTACACTATTGGTCAATAACTTTGTAGTAACTACTTCGTGCAAACTAAATACTATCCAAGGGACTCGGTAGCAACTATAGAACTCAATAACATCTAAAATACTTGGTTACCACTATTAACTATACAATATACTCGGTGGATACTTACAATCTAAAAAAGTGTATGTCACTAATAAAAAACATGACTTAAATGTTAACAATCTACCCTTTCAGCATTACTGACAAAAACACTTATTAGTCAAAACTAAATTCAAAAAATATTCAAGAACACCTTTCTCCATCACCTTATGTCTCTAGCTCGGTCGAGTATACTATTTTTGAGATTTTTCAAAATTGGTGTTGTAAGAGATGTATTTATGTACACGAATAATATAGTAATGCTCTCCCATACATAATACATGGTATACTTTACATTTTTTCATATATGATATATACATTTTCTCCTCTTTTTTGTACATCTTTTCTTTTTCATGATACATCTATATATGTCTTGTCCTCCTTTTTAACATTAATTTGAAAGATTTATGCTATATATATTATACAAAAAAGCCAAAATGTGATGAGAAATCTGAATGTACCTTCAAGATATGTGCAAAAATCTTCTCCCAATTTTCTTGCAACACCTTGCATGTGTGTAATGCAATTTGTACTTCTTCTAACAGTTCTATCATATGGTCTACAATGGAGAAGTTGTTATCATGGATGAGCATTTTTGCATGTGAAATGTGTTTCTGAAATGCATCCATGTTTGGGAGAATCATATTCTATATATATCTATCAATGCAGATCTTATTCTTTCCTCTCTACTTAATCAATTTAGATGAAGCTAATGAAGATGTCACTCAAGAATCAAGTGACTCCACCATTTTCACTTGACCTCTCATAGGAGAACTGGAATTAGGATTCTAAAGACTAGCTCGATGAGGTTCTAATACTTGGCATCCACTATCAATGCATAAAGTTGTCATGCGCTTGGTAGATGTAGAAGCTTGGTCCATACTGATCACTTCCAAGTAGTCTTGAATTAGGTCGGCATTGGTGACTTGGTGAATACTATGGCACTCAACATATAAACTGAATCACTCGATTAATAGTACATAGATTGGTCAATGCTATCACTATGAGCTTAGTATAAACTAAGTCACTTGGTTAACACTGAGTAGTTTAGTTAACACTTGACTCACATCAAATTAATTGTGAACTCGATAAGCACTAAAAAATTTAGTTTGTACTGATAAACTTGGCATACATTGTGATGCTTGGTTAACACTATTGATCAATAACTTTGTAGTAAATGCTCGATGCAAACTGAATACTATCCAAGGGACTTGGTAGCAACTATAGAACTTGGTAGCATTCAAAATGCTTGGTTAACATTATTAACTATACAATATGCTTGGTAGATACTTACAATTTGAATAAGTTTATGCCACTAATAACAAGCATGACTTAAATGTCAACATTTTACAACATCACAAAAGTTAGAGATAGTGCACACAGATTTAAGTGGTCCTACAAAAACAAGAGCATTATATGGTGAAAGATACTTTATGGTCCTTATTAATGATTTTACTAGAATGATGTGGGCATAATTCTTAGAGAGAATCTAGAGCATTTGAGAAGTTTAAGGTGTTTAAGAATAGAGTTGAAAATGAATCTAGATTAAAGAGTATGTGTTTAAGATCTGATAGAGATGGACAGTTCATCTCAACTGAGTTTAATAGTTTTTGTGAAGAAAATAGAACTAAAAGATAGATTTCAACCCCTAAGACACCTGAGCATAATGGTATATCAAAGAGGAGAAATTGATTAGTGACAGAAGTAGCAAGAGTTATGATGTTTGAGAATAATTTCTCAAAGACATTTTGGAGAGAAGTAGTTAGCACATTAGTATATACAATGAACAAAGTTCAAATAAGATAAGGTACTAGTAAGACCTCTTATGAGCTTTGGTTTAGACATACAACATCAATTTAATATTTCAGAATATTTAGAAGTAAGTGTTATAATAAGAGAGAAGATGAGATTGGTAAGTTGGATGCAAGAAGTGATTTTACTAAATAGTAAAGCATACATATGTTTTAATTAGAGAACTAAGACTACTGTTGAGAGGGAAAATGTTAGAGTTGATGAGAAGTTTGGAATTAAAGAAAGAATACTTGATTATGATTTTGATGAAGAGACTAATACAAAGGCTAATTAAGAGAATATTGAGTTATTTTATGAAATTGGCATAGATTTAATAAATGACATATAAATTGTGGAATAGAGAGAAGAACCAAGGATGAAGCTAGAGCTAAAGTAAGAGTTGAGAAAGTGACATCTAATAAGAACCTAATTAAGAATCATCCTATTGATTAGATTATTGGTGGTAAAGAAAAAGGTTTGATGACTAGAAACAAGGTAAAAAGAGAAGAACTATGTTTGATTTCCCAAGTAGAGCCTAAGTGTATAGATGAAGCTAGTAAATATGAATTTTGGATTCAAGCTATGAGAGAAGAATTAGATCATATTGAGAAGAATAATACATGAGAATTATTTTCTAGACCAAAGGATAAGAATGTTACGTGAACTAATTTTTTTTATAGAAATAGGACGAATGAAAAATGTGAGGCTATAAGAAATAAAACAAGACTAGTGTGTACAGAATATTCATAGCAAGAAGGTATTGATTATGAGGAAGAATTTTCACCTATTTCTATAATAGAAGCAATTAGAATGTTTTTGGCTTATGGGGCTAAGAATAAATTTTAATTGTATTAGATGGATGTAGAGACAACATTTTTAAATGGAGAAATGGAAGAAGAAATGTACATTGAGAAACCTAAAGGATTTCCTTTGACAAAAGAAGGAGTTATGGTCTGTAAATTGAAGAAAACATTGTATGGTTTGAAACAAGCAACTAGAGCCAAGTATGCAATGTTGGATAAATATTTGGTGAAGTTGGGATTTGCTAATGGAGCTATAGATAGTGACTTCTATTTGAAGGAAATTGAGAATGGTTTGATGATTATTTAAGTATTTGTGGATGACATAATATTTGGAGGAGATGATGAAGGAAGTCAAGCATTTTCTAATGAAATGAAGAAGGAATTTGAGATGAGCATAATTGGTGAGATGAATAATTTCTTGGATTTTCAAATTATGCATAACAATGAAAGTACTTTCCTATCATGCACTAATTTCTTGAAAGACTTACTAAAAATATTTGGTTTGAAAATTTCTAAACTACTAATACACCTATAGTAATTGGTCATAAGCCATCTAGCAAAGATAAGACACCTACTATTGAGAAAATGAAGTATAGATCCATGATTGGAGGTTTACGATATCTAACACATACAAGACTATACATAGGTAATGCAAGTATCTTTATTGCAAGATTTCAAGCTTAAAATAAACAAGCTCATTATACAAAAGTAAAGAGGATTTTAAGATATTTGAAGGGCACATGTGATTTTGTGTTGTAGTATGATATATCAAATGAATTACTCTAAGTTCATATATTTAATGTAGATTGGGAAGACAATATGAATAATGTAAAAAGTACAAGTGGTGGAGATTTTTTCTTAGGAGGAAGATTTGTTTCTTGGCTAATAAAGAAATGAGATTGCATTTCACAAAGAACAACATAAGCAGAGTCCATAGCAACAATAAATTATTACAATTAGATTATGTGGACGAGGTAGGTGTTGAAGGATTGGAGGTGAGTTTATAGAACATGTTGTTATACATTGTGATAACACAAGTACAATAATTATGTCTATGAATCCTATGTCAAATTCTAAAAAAAGAAAATATCTATTAAAAAATCATTTTTTGAGAGAGAAAGTTGCTACGAAAGAGATCTTAGACTGGAATATGTTAGTACAAAGTAGTAGATGGTAGATATATTTACAAAGCCTTTACTGAAGGATACATTTGAGTATTTGAGAAGTATTCTTGGGGTTATGCCTCTTCCTACTTAAGAATAGATGATGTAGAGATTACATCAGTCTAGTGGTATAGAACACTATTGTTTATCTAGAATAGATGTTGACACTTCCTCTATGGGTGAGTATCTATGTTTGAATTGAATCATAAAGGACTCTTGGTAGTTGATATTTAATAATGTCTTTGGAAATTTGAGCTTGATGAAGATATTTTTGTAGGAGATTGACATGATGATTCATTTTTATTTGATGTCAATGGGGTAGATAAGTACATGAAAAAGATCTTCTAGAAATGAGGAGAAATTTTTATGTTATTAGGAGAGAAGTATACTTAAATTCTAATGAATATTAATGGAAGTATATCAATGGGAGTGTTGGTGCTCAAATTAACAGATTAGGTTTCCTATGGAATGATGATCCAATTATGGGAATTGCTAATAGAAATTTTCTAATTGATAGGTTCCACTCCAAATGAATGTGAACCTCTACAATTATAGCTTTGCAAAACCAAGGCTAGTAGGCCTACACCTGACACCCTAGAATATTTTTTAGAGCAGATAAATTTGGGGACTTGGGTGTTTAAGAAATTGATTAAGAAGTTCATAAATATTTTTTGGTGTAATATATAAATGTATAATGCATTAATGATCTTCCTTACTTGGATATGTGCCCTTTTGGCAATCAGGATGAAAACTCAAAACAATAATCAAAAGAAAAATTCCTTAACCAATGGAGTCTTTACAGTTATTCTATCAATCATCCAAAAACTTTAAACTAACCCTCAGAGACAAACAAGAAATCCCTTTAAGATAAATTGCTATCATTTTAATGATGTATGAATTGTTGAATACTTATGTAAATTACAATACTAAGTCTTATTGAATTTAACTCTACTCAAGAGCCCAACAAAACAATAATATAGATCAATTAATCAATACACTATTACTATTTTACAAACATTGAATTAACTTACTGCATTCAATCAATTGAACATTAAATTAAAGAAGACTTAAAATTTGATTGGATGAAGCAAAATGTATGAGACATAAATGATATCACCAAAGGATCAATCGAACACATGGAACCCTTATATTGAATTTGAAACATTTCACCATAAATACATGTGTTTCTTATACATGTAGATAAAACAATCCAACATAAAAAGGATTAAACTTCTCTATATAATATATGTATGAAAAAATATGAAGATGATTATGATAATGATTTCTCCAAATTTAGTCCTTATAATTATAGACAACAATTTTTTTACAAAATGAAAAGGTTTGTCCCTTTGTTTACAAAGCTTATTATAATCAGCCAACTAGTAACTAACTATTATGTGTCAATCAATCAAAAAAAAATTATAATTGAAAAAGATTCATTAAGATGAATCTGATGTTGATTCCTTAATAAAATCATTGCATTGTCTTATATGCTTATGGTATTTATCATCCTCAATTAGGTATTCATCATTGATCACTTTATGAGCCTTAATCTCAATCTCAATCATCCCTACTCATAGGTGCTAGTCATCTCCAAATGGTCATTCCTCAATGCTCCATGGGCTTCTTCCTGCATTGCATGGAAAATCCTCATCCATATTTCTCGATTGATAGTCTTTTGATGGGGACACAACCCAAGCACAAAATGGACACAATAGGAAAGGGAAAATTTTATTAACTATGAAAATATGCTAGTACACATAGTATAGAGAAATAGACTCCAAAATAGGCCCTATGGGCTTACAATAGCATAAAACTGGAGATAATTTCTTCTCCCAGTACCTTCTCTCAAACTCCACTCCGAACTACCTTTTACAATGCCAAAAATGTTCTTAAATAGACCCCAGAGGATTAAGGATTAGGAATACATTCTAGAAAGTACTAGTTGGCATCCACCGACGAAATAGAAGGCTCTAGAAGTTGCATTAGAAGTTGGCACAAAATTAGAAGAATCCAGAAATAGTAATCGAACTTCCGGGAGGCATAACTTTTGAACCGTAGCTTCGATTGACGAACCTTTTACATTTTTGAAAAGCTCTTGAAGTAATCTATAGCCCTATGGACCAGCTTCACTCATCCTCCATTTTTTGGCTCTGTTCAAGGTTATTTAATGCTCCTAACCTGACTTTGAAGAATTCTTAGGAGGTCTCCAGAAACTGAAAAATTGCAATAACTTTCAAACCGTGGGGCCTTTTGACCTAATTCTTTTTTTGGAATGCTCTAAATTATAACTAAAATCATTCGAACAATTTAAATCTTCTAGTTCACCAAAATGATGACTCAATTACATACTCCTATTTTTTTGGCATTTACACGTATCCCAAGGTGATTAAAAACTCTAACCCAGAACACTAATAGTGGAACTGTGAGAGTTGGAACCTTTATTTGACCCAAATGGGTATCTAGAAATGAAAACACATGAAATAAAAACTAAGTCTAAATACTTTTTTTGGTTGACACAGGATTGCCCTTATACTCCTGGATGCTCCTACATCAGACAGCCAGGGTAGATTGAAAAGTGACCCTATCACTTTATGAATGGTAGAGGAAATCCCAAATGGGAAACCTCAGCTACTGAAATCCAAGTTGAGTCCTCTATCGACCATCCTTTCCACTTGACCAAATACTCTTCATACTGCCTATTTCTAGTACTCCTACCCACATAATGATCTAGAATGTCTTCTATCTCCTCCTTCTTAGAAGTAGGAATTGGACATGGCTCTAACATTGGCTCCTCATCTGCACCATCATCATGATACTATGTTAAGTCTGCAATGTTGAAAATAGGAGAAATGTGAATACCATCTGGCAACTCCACCTCATATGCATTTCTTGAGTCATGTTTCTTTAGAATTTTGCAAGGGCCAAATTTCTTCATTTTTAGGTTGTTGTAAGTACTGGCTAGAAATATTTCTTTTCATAAGTGTACCATGACTAGATCCCCTACTTGGAATTCCTTATGTCTTCTCCTTTGATCAGCCCTAGCTTTATACTCTTGATTCATCTTGGTAATGTGTGCATGAACCTCCTCATGTAGATGCTTGATATGTTCAGCAAATTCTTCAGCTTCAGCACTTGTCCTCTCCCCTTGCTTTATCTTCCTCAATTTTGGTGCAGTCCTTGGGCTACTTCCATATACAATTTGGAATGGTGATCTACTAGTACTCCTATTTATAGAGTTATTATAAGAAAACTCTACTTGTGGTAGAATCAAATCCCACCCCTTGGGCTTATCCCCAACTAAACATCTTAGCAAATTGCCCAGACTTCTGTTTACCACTTCAGTCTATCAGTCAGTCTGTGGGTGATGTGTAGAACTGAACTTCAAGTCTGTTCTCAACTTTTTCCACAATGTTCTCTAGAAATACCCCACAAATTTAGTATCTCTGTCAGAAATTATACTCCTTGGGAGGCCATGTAGTCTTACCACCTCTTTGAAAAACAAGTCTAGAATATGGACAACATCATGAGTTTTGTGGCATAGAATGAAATGTGCCATTTTGGAGAACCTATCAATCACCACAAATACTGAGTCATTACCCCTTTGTGTCCTCGAAAATCCAAGAACAAAATCCATACTTATGTCATCCCATGGCTTTAATGGAATAGGAAATGGTTGATATAGTCTAGTATTGTGACTAAATCCCTTGGCAACTGGACAAATTTGACAATTTTGTACAAACTTCTTCACATCCTATGAAATATGAGGCCAAAAATAATGTTCTCTAAGAATGGCAATGGTCTTATCTCAACCAAAATGTCCTAGCATCCCTCCATTGTGTTTCTCCTTAATCAAATTTTCCCTCATGGAACTCCTTGGGATGCATAATTGATTGCCATTGAATAACATACCATCCTGAATCAGATAGTCTAACCACTTAGTTCTATATATAGCAATAGGCTCTTCGCAAGTTTTCCACACTTCAGCAAAATCAGGATCCTCAGGGTATAGATTCTTGAGTTCATCAAACCCAACTACTTCAACCTACATTAATGTAAGCAACAACTGTCTCCTACTTAATGCATCTACAACCCTGTTAGATTTTCCACTTCTATGCTTCAACACAAATGTATAGCTCTACAAGAACGCTACCCACTTCATATGCCTCTGATTCAATTTACCTTGGCTATTTAGGTACTGTAATGCTTGGTGATCAGTATATAAAACAAATTCCTTTGGCAATAAATAATGCCTCCATTTCTTTAAGGCCTGAACTATTGCATAAAACTCTTGATCATAAATAGAATACTTTTTCTTTGCATCATTCAATTTTTCACTAAAATATGCAATAGGCTTACCTTCTATGCTTAATACAGCCCCAATAGCACTGCCACTAGCATTACAATCCACCTGAAACACCTTTTTAAAATTTGGAAGTGCCAACACAATTTTTTTTGTCACCTTCTTCTTTAGCAATTCAAAACTTCTTGCAGTTGCTGCAGTCCATTTGAACTCTTTTCTATCCCCTCTTATTGTATCAGTCAAGGGTGCACATATGCCACTGCACTTCTTAATGAACTTTCTGTAAAAACTAACCAGACCATGAAATGATCTTACCTTAGTAGCAGACCTTGGAGTAGGCCATTCCAAGATGGCTTTTACCTTTTCTAGATCCATTTTGAGACCTTTAGGTGATATAACAAACCCCAAGTAGACTAACTCCCTTTTTGTAAAGATACACTTCTTCAGATTAATTAAAAATTTCTCTTCCCTCAACCTCTCAAGAACACTACAAATATGCAATAAATGTTCTTCCAAAGTCTTTCTAAAAATTAAAATATCATCCAAATAAACAATAAAAATTTTTCCCAAGAACTTCTTAAGTACCTCATTCATAAGCCACATGAAGGTGCTTGGGGTGTTCGCAAATCCAAAGGGCATGACTAACCACTCATAAAGATCTTCCTTGGTCTTGAAGGCTATTTTCCACTCATCTCCTTCATGTGTATATATCTAATGATAGCCACTCTTGAGATCTATCTTTGTGAAGTACTGAGCTCCACTCAAGTAATACATAAGATCATCCATTCTTGGCAAAGGAAACCAATACTTGATGGTTATCCTATTTATAGCTTGAGAGTTTGTACACATCCTCCACTATCCATCCTTCTTTAGTGCCACACTATAGGTACTACACATGGAATCAGGCTCTCCTAAATCAAGCCCTTCCTCAATAGCTCCTGAAACTGTCTAGTTAGCTCCTCAGTTTCAATAGGAGTCATCTTATGAGCAGCCTTGTTAGGCAAACTAGCTCCTAGAATTAAATCTATTTGATGACTGATTTGCCTTACCAGTGGCAATCCTTCTAGAACATTATCAGAGATGATATCTCCAAACTCACCTCGTAAATCTAAAATTTCAAATGGTATTTCACTACTACCTTCTTTATCTTTCCTAGGAATCAAAGCATAGCACATACACTGATGTTTCATGCCATCTAAAAACTTCCTTCCATCAACAAAAAAAATCCTAGCACTGCTACATACCTTTTCACCTTCCTTTTTCATGGGCTTCAGTTTGAGGAAAACTCCATCCTTTATTAGAGAGTATGTGTTTGCATGGCCATCATGTACTACATGCCTATCAAATTTCCATGGTCTACCCAACAATAGATGGCAAACATCCATTGGAATAACATCATATAGAACTTCATCATAGTAACTCCCAATTTTGAACTTCACTAAACATTGTTCACTTACCAGGACCTTATGATCATCTTTCACCCAAGCAATCTGATAGGGCTAGGGGTGTTTCTCCCTCTTCAACTTTAGCTTAGAGACCATCTCCTTTGATACCAAGTTATCAGTGCTACCACCATCAATGATCACATCACAACATTTATCCTCACACTTGCACCTAGTACGGAATAAACTCCTCCTTTGTCCTGTTCAATCTCACCACTTAGTAGGACCCTTTCATTCACTAATGTCTCTCCTCTTTCTGCATCCTCTAAATGTGATGATTGTGCATCCTCATCCACATGAGCAACCCTGGCTTGACCCTCAACTCTCCTATCTATCCTTCCTTGTTGTTGAGGGCATTCAAAGGCACGATGACCTTCTTCATTGCAATGGAAATAGGTACCTTGGAAGCCTCCTCTTCCTTGTCCATGTCCTCTACCTCTTGCTCTCTAATTTCCAAAGTCTTGATCATGGGAGTGGTTGAAACCCTTGGTACTCTAGTTCCTGCTAGTACCCACATCTTCATTTTTCTTTTGGGTTTCATTTTGGCCTCCAAATGACCTACCACTACCCCTTCCTCCTTGACCACACCCTCTTTTTCTCCCTTCAAACCTCTTATTTAGCTTCTATTCAACTCATAGGGCAAACTGGTATGCCTCTTCAATGCTGGTCATTCTTACCAGACTTAATTCCTCTGGGATGCTAGGTCAAAACCCACTGATATAATGAGCAACCTTCTCCTTATTTGCTTCTGCATGCCCTGCTCTAATCAAAAGTCTATAAAACTCCTCTGTATATTCTTGGACTGATTTTTCTACTTGCTTTAACCCATGCATCTTCTTAAACAAATCAAGCTCGTAGTCAACATGAATGAACTGCTTCTTTAGTTTGTCCACCATGCAATCCCACCTCGTGATCTTATCCTTTCCTCTTCTATTTCATTCCAATTGAACTTCTTGCCACCAAATTTTGGCACGTCCTTTCAGTTTGGCCTTTTCAAACTTAACCCTATCTGGATACCTGATATCCTCATACTTAAAGTACTCTTCCAGTTCATTAATCCAATCGATCAACTCATCTAGTTTCAGATTTCCTGAAAATACACCCACATCAATTGTAGGTCTTTTCCCAAACTTAGTAATGGCCCTAAAAAGCCTTTCCTCTACCTAATTCAGAAATTCCCCATCAACTTCCCCTTCT
Organism: Cupressus sempervirens; assembly: GCA_028749045.1. NCBI lineage: Eukaryota > Viridiplantae > Streptophyta > Pinopsida > Cupressales > Cupressaceae > Cupressus > Cupressus sempervirens. Next base: position 324,138,072 of record CM053788.1, read on the forward strand.
AGTTCAATTTCTTCTTCTTCATTATTGTCCTCACTTTCGTCACCTGTGGCAACATTTGTTCCTCTACAGAGCTCCTCCTACAATGCTTGTACCTGCCTTTGGAGGGCTCTAACTTCCTCAAGATTAATAGCTCTGGCTCTTCCACAACACTCTCTTCATGGAGGCATCTTCTTAACTCAAACCCACAACCACATAGTCCTAGTGCAAACTGCCTCACAGTCAGTGCTCTGTCTACACACTCAAGAAAACCTGGCTCTGATACCACTTGATGGGGACATAACCCAAGCACAGAATGGACACAATAGGAAAGGAAAAATTTTATTAACTATGAAAATATGGTAGTACACTTATTATAGAGAAATAGACTCCAAAATAGGTCCTATGGGCTTACAATAGCATAAAATTGGATATAATTTCTTCTCCTAGTACCTTCTCTCAAACTCCACTCCGAACTACCTTTTACAATGCCAAAAATGTTCTTAAATAGACCCTGGAGGGTTAAGGATTAGGAATACATTCTAGAAAGTGCTAGTTGGCATCCACTGACCAAATAGAAGGCTCTAGAAGTTGCATTAGAAGTCAACACAAAATTAGAAGAATCCAGAAACAGTAACCAAACTTTCGAGAGGCATAACTTTAGAAGTGTAGCTCCGATTGATGAACCGTTTACATTTTTGAAAAGCTCTCAAAGTTCTCTATAGCCCTATGGACCAGCTTCACTCATCTGCCATTTTTTGGCCCTGTTCAAAGTTATTTGATGCTCCTAACTTGACTTTGAAGCATTCTTAGGAGGTCTCCAAAAACTAAAAAACTGCATAAACTTTCAAACCGTGGGGCCTTTTGACCTGATTCTTTTTCTGGAGTGCTCTAAAATATAATTACAATCATCTAACCAATTTTCACCTTCTAGTTCACCAAAATGATGGCTCAATTACATACTCTATTTTTTTGACATTTACATGTATCCCAAGGTGATTAAAAACTCTAACCCAGAAAGCTAATAGTGGAACTGTGAGAGTTGGAACCTTTATTTGACCCAAATGGGTATCCAGAATGAAAACACATGAAATAGAAACTAAGCCTAAGTACATTTTTTTGGTTGACATAGGATTGCCCTTATACCTCTAGATGCTCCTACATCATCTTTACATCTACATCATGCTAGGATAAAAATCCATGCTCTATAAACAAATTTTCATACAACTTGAAAGTAGTCCTAATTTCCTATGTGTATACATTATGATCATGGATTTATTGGCCTCTTGGTATCTACTTCCTCTACAAGATCATCCTTTTCTTTGACAAGATTTGTGTATATCTCATTATGCTAAAGTGTCTAGGGTTTATATACATTGTATAAATCCCAAACCTACCCTAGCTTGATCAAAAACATCCTAAAGTGAATTTTTAATAAAGAGCCAAATATTTCTACTCTAATCAAGGATTCATGTTGTAGCATTTTATTTTCTTCCTATGGTCTCTTCAATTTACTCTTTGAGGAATCATCAAGTGATTGAATCATAGGCTAGGTTGCTGGCCTTCCTATTTTAAGAAAGCTTTCATACATTACTTTCCAATTGTCTCTCTCAAATGTCACTTGTTTCATTTGTGACTAGTTGAACTTAGCCATGTCGACTTGCATAGTTACTAATTTATTAGGGTCTATGACCCCTACTTTTAATGTCATTAGGTGTCCAAAAGATTGATCAATGTCAATAATCTGTAGCCTCTTATGTTAAGGATAGAGCGCCCACGACAACATTGACTTTTCATCTTCCACAAATCTAGAACCAATGATCATATCCTTCACACCCTGTACATCCAATTTCATATCATTTTTTCCAAATTTTATCAAGCTATCAAAGATATAGGAGGCCCTAAAATCCCATCCTAGTAAAACCATCAATCCTACTTCATTAAGTAGTTATCTCCCTCATGTTGGAGTCATGCTCTCTACTTCCTTCTTAATATCCTCCTTTAAACTGGCCATCAACTACTTTTGATTTTCTAGAGTGATGTATTGAACACTTTTCCTCAACATCTTGCCTCTATAGGTATATAACATAGAAATAAATTCTTTTGGTTTGAAAAAATTCATCACTCACATACATGTTGGATTCAAGGATTCTTTCATCCTTTTTAGCATCTACCCTATCAAGAATCTAAACATCATATTCTAATGCTTGAAGTGTTGTCTTTTCTAAAGATTTGGTCACTAGAATAGGGGAATCTAGAAAATTCTGTATGTCATTTTTGAATTGCTCCAATTCTTGTTGTTTCTTCTCTTCAAGTTCTCTATTCTTCTCCTGTAACTTTTGTTGAACTTCCAATCACTCCATATTCTTGAAATTCTCTTCATCTTCAATGCTTTGAAGGACATAACCTCCTAGTTTTTGTGACTTTCTATAGGTATGAATATATCCTTCAAGATCATAATGGGTCCATCAATACATGGTGTAAATATGATATTCATTTTATAATTTTTCCCCAACTTTATCATATGACTTGGTGGCACAAATTATAAAATCCCTAAAGGATAAAGTGGTAGGTAGAAATGTTTGCTTCCTTTTGTTCCATCCAAAATGTTGTTTTCTTAATTCAAGTATTTTCCCTACAACCGCCAAATAAGAAATTTAGTTAGGTATCAAGACTACTAGTCTGTATGGTTTACCCTCAAATCAAAAAACCCAAAAACATGTGAAATAATCATATGCATATCAATCACCCCAATTGTGCTTAATATTTTCTCCGAGTCTATTATCCTTAGGTCTCAAAATCCTTTTTATGTTAGGGATGATGGAAGGGAGAGCTTGATTCCCAAATAGAGTATACATGAGGGGCTAGACAAAATGATCTTCAAAAGTAAGATAGCAAGATACATTGTATCCATAATCCCATATTGAGGTCCACATTTGAATAGGCCTTTTCTCACCATTTATTTCTCACAAATTTAATTTAAAATTTTCATTTCATAAACTTCTCAATTGACCATAATACAAAATAATATGCATGAGAAAACAATAATTTTTGAAATTAGGGTATTCAACATCATTAAAATTAACAAAATAAGAATGAACATTGTCAGCGACATACTCAAAATAAACATAGGGCCTAGGCTCTAGCATTTGAATGTTAGATGCCATCACCATTAGTCCAATATCCATTAGGTCTAGAACTCCCATTCTATCATGCCCAAATTTTACAAGGGAAAACATAACTACAAGTTTTTTTCTTAGAAATTACATATTGACATTTGCATGTTGCAACTAGGTCTTCAGCAATATGGATGATTAATCATGTTAGGTGTACCTATAGGAAATAGTTGGATTTGAAATATAATTCTAGATTAATTGATACTTTCAAATGATTTGTCTCTTAGTACAAAAAAATCAAGGGGAGTCTTACTTTATGTAAGGTTCCACAACTTTTATATTTGTTAGAACCCAAGTTATAAGATAAGGGCCAGATGATGAGGGGATGTATCACTTGTAATTCCACAACCTAACTAGTGGCCAATGCTGATTGTATAAAGTATCATGCAAGCATATCTCAAGATGTAGATTCGCAATAGCATCACTTCAAGTGGGAATAATTCCATGCTTGTATTTACCTTAAATATTGTATATAATATTGCCATTCATTTCTCACTAGAATGATGTTTACATTAGAAAATAATATTAATGTATATAATATTTTTCATTGAGCATATCCTACATACATCAACTACATTATTCTTGTAAATATACTTAACACACGTGGTGATAGTAGAGTGATAAGGATTTAGTGGTTAGTTTTTCAAACACTAAGGCCATTTTATAATTAAATAGAAATATATTAACTTAAATTTACTTATTAATGATCTTATTTATCTATTAAATGTTTTTTCCCAAAACATGCTACTTTACTAAACATCCATACTAATCTACCACTAACTATTCTATTACTACTAATCCATGAAAATTATTACTTGACTATAACACACTTCCATATTTCAAATTGCTAATATACTTACCATAGATGAATTAATTCCTTACCACTTATAATTTGACATCATATATAAACAATTTATTTCCTAACACTAACTATTTACTATTTGTTTATACTAACTAATAGTCAAAATATATTATTACACTATGACAATTACATATATTTTTACCAATTTATTTATTTACTAACTAATTCAAACTAGCTCCACTATACCCTTACTAAATAATATTACCTACTAAAAATATTTTACTACAAATTTATCATCATCTTACTTCAATTTAACAATCTCTAGTTACTAACATACCCATTGTTACTGAAATATATCATAATGGCCAACTTGCCAACTTACTATTAATTCCTAAGTAACCATTGCAAAATAATACAAATTAATATTTCCCACTAACTACTCAATGTGTAGCTTGATCCCAACTACCAAATTAATCACTAACTTACACATTTACCACCCTATCTTATCTCTCTTCCTAGTCGACCCATCCCTTCTAATTACAAATGTGGAGGTGGGTGGTGTATTAGTCATATGCCCCTTGGGACAGGCATTTGAGTGTATGAAGGTGCTATTTGGGAGTAGTTCTTGGGAAGGTGGTGTCCACTCACCTCCTTGCAAAAACCTTTTTGGCATGGGTGCCCCTTTTTCTTTATTATTCCCATTCAAAGTACCTCGAGCATTGGTTGTTGGATCAATCACATGATCCCATTCTATTTCTTTATTCTAAGTGCATAGTGTCCTCTCAAATGGAAAATTTTGGATCCCACCCTTATACTAAGTTGATTGTGGCTGACCAACACCCTTTTCAACTTGACCAATCCCATGCATCCTAGGATCTCACATATCATAGCTTTTTTGGCAATTGAGGTGGTGATAGTTTATCCCTAGTACATGGACAATATGGATTCTTTGGGATGAATCATATGCCTTGAAGGTAAAAATGCCCTTAATAGTATATTATATTGAGTGAATGATGGGATTGGAGACTGTTATAATAAGGGAGGGAAATATATGTTTTAAAAAATCCTTGCTTCCATTTTCACATGCATGGGTTGATCATTGTATAGGGTCGATGCACCAGTTCAAAGTATTATATAATTCCTTTTTGAGTCACATGATATTTATTAAACTTCACATCTACTAGGGGCATATTGATTTTTTTGCTAGGGTAATAAGAATGCATTTAATAATGCATCTCCCTTTTTATAGTGACTTCTGTGAACCATGTGATACTCATTGTTTAAAATCCTTTCCCTTCTCATGAACTTAGAAGTATTCAACCCAAGACTAACTAATATGTTATTCTTTTATTTGTGAATACAAATATGTGGAAAAATTATGATGGGACATGAGGTCATCCTCTTTTTGAACTTATACATTTCATTTAAGGCTTAGACTATAGGACACATTGTTTTATTATATCATAGGAGAATCATGGGAAATATATCTAAGGATTATATTATTCTCCTATAATTGGGGCATGGATTATTTTCACTCCTCATACATTATCTAGAGAGTAAAAAGTGCATGTATTGGCCTATTTCCTCTTTGTAGTTTATGCTATGTAATCTATTTGATTTATCTTCCCTACTCAACTATGATGTTATTTTAACATTCCAATATACCTATCTAGATTAATATATCTTTCTAATGTCACTTTTAACAATAACCTTTGTTGGCGCTAAAAATTCCAGGGTCAATTTTTAGCACCATTGAGAAAATCAAGCCCTATAAATGCTTTTGATACATATGTACCCGGTTATCCATTTGAGACCCCTAATGTGTTTAATGTGTCTAAAACCCTCCATTTATTGCATTTAAGTGTTCCATGGTGAAAAACTAATGTCTCAAACCATTCTGTGAAGTCCTGTTTTGAGTGCATTTCTAATTTGCATTTTCACCTAAGTGTCAAAAAGTGAGAGAAGGCCTTGTTTGCGATTGAATATCTCACACCCATAAATGTTTCATTACTTTCCACTTTGGGAGTGTTTAGTGTCCATATCTAAGAACCTATGTTTTAGATTTCAAGTCATTTCAAGTTCATTTGACTAGGTTTTGAATCCCTCAAAGTTGGCAATATAATGTTTTCATTATGATGCACATTGCGCATAATTCTGGGAGGCCTTGTTTGATGTGCTATAATTTTGACCCAATTGACCAAAATGCTAAAATTCCTTTTATTTTGTATTATAAACATCAAAGACTTGTTATGTTTCAATTTTTAAGTCTTGACGAATCTGTTTGATTAGTTTTCAAACGTGATTCCATATGCAATTTCTATCTTTTTACTAGTGGCAACATTTGTAGATTTGTTGGGACCCCTGTTCGTGACATTATAATTCCTCATCTGTGATTGGTGAGATCGAATGGATTGTACCACTATGTTTTCCCCTAAAAATTCTTCAAGTGTACCAGTTTTTAAATCTTGACAAATCCATTTGCACACTTTTCTAGATCAATTCTTTTTGCAAAAAATGTTTTCTGTTAGTGTTTCCAATCTGCAAATTCTGAGTAACCCACTTTGACTGATCGCCATTTGAGACCTATTATTTTTCATGAGCCAAAATTGTAGATTCATAATGTCCTCATGATAGAGAACTAGTGTCCTAGTTTTCATTTCTCCATGTGCTCATTTGCCCAATTTTCAAAGCCGAATCCAAACCCAGTTTGTTGTTTTCTGACGTGTTTTCTTGCAGGTGATTCTGAGAAGGAAACTTTCAAGTTTAATAGCTTTTGACTGGGAATTTTTCATATTAGGAGATCTGAAAAGGTGAAAGTATGTGGAGCAAGGAATCAGTGTGCCAATTTTCAGAGTTCGGGTAGATGATCTGGTCAGTTTTTAAAGCCAGCTAACAGTCCCTGTTAGCAGAAAGTCATAGTTGCAAATCAAGGATAAAACAGGTTTCAAATGTTGATTCCATTGGTTGATTTTGATGATGATCAGTATTAGATAACTAATGGGTCAATTTAGAGTATCAGTTGTCCGAAAACAAAATTCTTTTTAGTCGGACCCACTTTGGGGCTTGACTAATTTCATCAAATTTACAGATTCCAAGGTGAATTTAGGGTGTTTTTAAAAGGAATTTTATGCACAATTAAATATATGGAAGTTCATATGTAAAAGGGCGACCTTAACCCCAATACTATGCCTTACAATATAATCTTTAGTGTCCTTTGCAAGAATAGTCATCTATCAATTGCAAAGAGTTTATCTCAAGGGATTTATCAAGTAGCATTGCTTCTTGATACGTCTAGCTTTAAATGCTATAATCGATGGGCATTCTAGAATACAATGCAAGAAGAAATTAGTGCAATTAGTTTAAAAGTTTGTGGTCTCTGATTGCCTTGACTGGGAAATGTACGGGGAGTCATGAATGTTGGGCATCAGTGGCAATATGGATAAATGCATAATTGTGAATAAGACTCAAAAAGGAAGAAGGATCAATGAAGCTCCCAGACTCTTTCAACCAAAACATGCAAAAGCACATGATGGAACAAACCAATACACAAGAACATGATCACACCATAATGGAGGCAATGATATGTGAAAGAAGAAGCCACCGAGGGAGCATAAATGGCATGATTTAGTTTCAAAATGCAAAGTTCTAAAAATGTGGAGGAGTATAGGAAGGGAAATCTACGCATAAAGCCGCTATCTAAGCACTTTGCCCACGCTGGTCAAAGAAGACCCTTACACATTCAGTAAAAAGAGGGGTGCCTTACCAATGACTCATGGCTATGGAAGAGCTCATGTAAGACTCAAATAATGTATCAGACAACAATCCCAAGTTTTGACACATAAATGATGAATAAAAAATAGACTTTTGGGAAGGAGGAACACCAGCACAAAGGAGACCATCCACATTTTGAGATACCCAAAAAATAAGAAGAGCCTCACGTTTTGAAGCTCAAATCAATGTTAAACAATAAAGGAAAGCTGACACAAAGTCAAAGAATTGAAGACATTTATCAAGCTGCCTACGTTGAATGAAAGAAGACCCAAGTAGGAAGTTGAATCAGCCCCAGTTAATGTTAAAGAACCAGCACACAAAGCAAGGTGACAATAAAAATGGAGCTATCCACGTAGAAAATAAGGAATCATGGCAATGAAGGGCACCCTCCAATCAATAGAGGTGGCACTATAAAGAAGGAAAGGATGAGTTGAAACTGCCAGTTTAAAAGCAGGCATCATAAAGAACAAAAAATACCCACGCCTCTTCAAAAAGAGAACCCAAAATCAAACAAAAAGTGTTTGAAAATGCTAATTTAAAGGAGAAGCTGCAGGATATTGGATGAAAGAAGCCACTAGTTAAAAATTAAAGCTGCAAAGGGGCCAGTCGCCAAGTCTAGTGGGCAGTCAAAGTGGAGGCATCTTCAAGAATCCATGCAAGAAGCATGCCAATACAAGAAAAATGGAAGAAAGGTGCACAGTTAGAAGAACTCTCCATGCAATAAACAAGAAAGCTGCAAGGTAGAAATCCACTCATCAAACAGAGTTGTAGCATGGTTTAGAAAAATGAGGCAGCGACATGATAAAGAAGGGGAGGTTATTTAATCCCATATTTTCTGTGCGATGGGTGTCTTATGTCTTTAAATACAATTCTATGCATAAGTGATAATGTCTATAAGACATATGGATTTTGTGAAAGCAAAGCCCGCATGGGACCTAACCTAAATGATAGCTAGAGGTGACTTCATCATGACATGGGCCAAATTTTGAACAGAAGTGCATTAACGTTGATGTGGTGAAGGTGTGCAAGATTTTGACACGTGTCCTAATCGAGTGGGTGTCGCTATCTCACCAATAGGAAGTGCTCGCTAGTTAACTATGGCGACATAGCAAGGGTGGCAGTGATGACGACATGTGGCAGTAGCTCTGGGAGATGATGATGTGGTAAAAGTTCCAAGGAAGATGATGATGTGGCGAGCAAGTTTTGCAGAGGCACTAGATCATGCCACATGGCAGATCTGAGGGTCCTCGCTATGTCGTTAAGAAGAAGTTGCTCACCTGTTAATATAGTGACATGGCAAGGGAGAACCAAGAGATGACATGTGGCATTCATATCAAGTGTCCAATCAAGAAGTTCCAAGTGGCACTGGTCAAACCTGAGGTTGACCCCGATTTCAAAGGAGAGGAGAAATTTAAAAAATAATAAGAAATATGGTCTTTTATTATTTTTTAAAAAATATGCATGTCAGACCCTTTTTAATTTTAAAAGGGTCATTTTCCAAAGTTTCAACATTAGGCTATTTTAAATTTGGAAAATTTAAAATTAAAGAAGTTGCAAAGCTAATTTTCTAGCAAAGGAGGACATTTTTCAAATCAAGATTCTAGGTGTTTCTGGAAGACAAAGTATGCCTTATCATATACCGCCAGAATCGTGAGAATCTGAATTTTCCAATTTTGGGGTTTTTTTTTGTATAGGATTTCACCGGTTCACATTATAGATCAATTTGTAAAATTTGGGGCATTGGCGATAGAATAGGCTGAGTTCCTCATTGATGATAAAAATCAGTTATAGGGCAGTTTTGAAGACCTTTTGGAATCTGAACATGAAGAAAGTCATACTTAATCAGTTTTCTTGCATTCTACAGGCATTTTCAACTAATTTGTTACTTTTACCTTGAATTCACTTTTACATCAAGATCAGTTACATGCTTTTCATCATCAGATTTTTGAGATATTTTTGCCTAGTAGAGGCCAAATGATGAGGATTAGATATGATATGCAGTTGTAGAGAGAAGGAGGAGAGAGGTTTTTTCATCTTCTTGAAGGGGAATTCTAAAGGGACACTTGTCGACTGCAAATTCAATCTGAGAATTGCCCTCTTCATATTTATTCTTTCTTCTTCTCTGAAAAAGGTTGTTGGTTGGTTTTCTATATCTAGTTCTTGGAGGTCTACTCAGGCTATGAAAGCCACACACCCAACATTTCTCTGTTGTATTGAGTAACATTTATGTTTTATGCAGATAGTTCTATTTTGTTAGGTGATTTATGAGTTAATTTCTATACATTTCATGTATTTGGTTTCAAGGAAAGAAAATAAAGAGAAGAAAAAGGTTTTAAGTTTAGTATGAATCTTGTCTCTTGATCATGGATCTGTTATTTCTTCTAATTTTTGATCAAATAACATAGATTAGGTTGCATTTCATTTAGGAATGTATGTGATTAAAATGTCTTGTTGGTGGAGTAAAGAACCATGTAATTGCTTGATGTTTGTCACAGGGTTTGTAGATTTCATGATGGGATGATGTGAGTATGAGATTCAAATCTGAAGCAAATATCTATTTACAAGGTGAAGGATAGATCAAAGATCTTGATTTAGGAATTATGTCAGAGGTTTCCAGGAGATGTACTGTTATAATTCATTTTAATTACCCAATAGATAAGGCACAGATTAGAGATAGGATCATTAAGTTCTGTTTCTCATACTTGGGTCTTGCTATTATCAACATATTAAATCAATTTTCCCTTTTATGTTGAAAGCTATTCAGTGTTAACCTGCACTTAACTTGCCAGTTTCATGAGTTATGTTCTTATCTATTTCATGCTTGTGATTCTTGGTTAAGTATAGAAGATTTAGGGTTTTTATCTACTTTACTTTAGATTCAGTGTATAGTTTGATAACTAGTACCATATAAAGAATCTATAGGTATACCTGCCTAGGTTTTGCAGAGCCTGAAGTGCAGAAGGAGTGTAGCCTTATAGTTGGTCCAGGTTCTTCGTGAAGTGTGTCCATTATTGGAGATAGATACCCATAGACACATTCTTTCCTTGCATACTTGGTTGTTTAAACATTGTTAAATTAGGAGCCAACAAAATGGTGACTCTGATGGGGACTGCATTGAATCAGATTTAAGAAAAGAAGAGATTCAATACAACAGAAGAAGTGCATAAAAAAGTTGCAACAGTAGGTTATCTGATGTGTTTTCCAATTTTCTTACTCAAATATCATGCACCTATTATTATATCTTATTGGAAAGAATGCAACTGAGAGGTTGGGGGGGTGGGGGGGGTGAATCAGAAGTACTAGCTTTTGACCTATTTTAAATCCTTAATAACATATTTTTTGAATGAACATGCATGTATATAAACATTAAGCAATCATGAGAAACAAATATGCATCACCACATAGCACTTGAGATTTTGGTAACCCAAAAACCCTCTAGGAATAAGAAGGTAAAACTGGGGTGGGGATGGTACCCACAAAAATTACTGCAGCAATAATGTTTAACCACTTCTGATGGTCTACCCCGTTAAAGGCCTACCCTGTTAAAGGCTTTACACTATATCAATAGTGACCTAGTTAGAGGATTTACAAACTCTTTACATCAAGTGCTACCTTGTTAAAGGATTTAATCACCTATTTAAAGGATCTACAAAATAGCTGTTAAGCTAACCTATCATCATAGGATTTCCTTTCTAATACAATGACTAAAGAGTATTAGGTATAATAAACCTGATAGCTTACAATCCTTGATTGCTGAATATAGGCACTTGATCTACTTTCTTCTAATCTTAATCCTCTAAGATCTGATATTCGTTTATATCCTCTGCTTTTGTTTTGATTAACTAAATATTCTTCTGCTGATCTCTTCCTCTAAGTCTTTTCATATTTCACTCTAAAAATAGTTTTCTTTCCACACCTTCGTCGCTCTCCATTCAATGAGACTCAATCTTCCTTATAAAGACATTTGAAGACTTAGGGTTAGATGTGGATCTATGATCCATATTGAATCTTTGTTTTTGCTTATTCCTTATACTTCTATCATTGGTTGCATGCCTTCTCCATTTTTCTTATTGGCTACATGTAGATTGCACAGGAAATTTAAATGATTTGATCTTATCACTTAAATCCTTTGAGATTCATCATCTATCGGCCATGAAAATAGTTTACATCTGAGTTTGTGAAGTTAAAAACTCATATGTTGATTTTGAGTTACTCAGCACATACTGCTTCCTGATGCTTGGCACCTTCTATAACTCGGCTCTTGTATCGTTCCTTTCATGCTCAACATTGTTTATGACTCGGCACCTGAATATTGCTCGGCACTTGGATCGTACTCGATACCTGTAGTCACTCGATGTTTGATCTTCACTCAGCACCTAAAGGCTACTCGGCACCTAAAGATCACTCGCCACCTGATGGCTTTCCTGACTCAACACAACTTGTGACTTGGCATACATAGTGTACTCAGCTTTAATGTAGAAAGTGATTAAGTGTGTTGGCACTCAAGTGTCAAAACCATTTTTAGACTAATAATCTCCCCCTTTGACATGAGTGTCAAAAATAGTTAACTAAGCATTAAGCATTATTTATCTGATCTTATGAGTAAGCTCAATAATCTGCTTGGTATATATATAGAGGTTGGAATAAATTTATCAAAATATTGTAACTTACAATATATACCTCAAAAATTATTATAACTCCCCCTGAGTTGATCATGTCTTGTCATGTCATGAATTCTGATGTCTTGTGCCATTATGCTCACAATATTCACAATATTATCTCCAATATTATCTCCCCCTTAGAACATTATCTCCCCCTTTTTGATATGGATGTCAAAGGGTCCTAAATAGTAATGCCATGCTTGGCCAAAAATGTCTTATTTACCTCAAGGAGTATTTGGAGAGCTACATCCCAATTATTTAAGGCAATATCCAATGACTTTTGTTGGATTGCAAGCTCTACTGCTAGATCAACTAGTCCTTCATGTGTAGATATATTTGGACCTTCTTCACGATTGTTTCTACATTTATTTTCTCCTTGTGTAATACTTCTAAGTGAGGAGTGATGGAGACTTGAATTTGCATCAGCTTTTCTTTGATAGTGGCCTCTTCTGCTGATAATGCAACTAATTCCCTCTGAGTGTGAAGTGTTTGAGCAAATTTCTTTTCACTTTGTGTAGGATCTAAGGGTAGTTGCTTGTTGGAGAGCTTTAATTTATTCTCAAGGTTCAAAAATTTTGGATCTATTTCTTGTGTGAACCTGGAAAAATGACACAATTTGCTATAAAGGGAAAATATGTTCCCTAATACACTCTTTACATTTTCCAATTTCTTGGCCAGGCCAACCTGTCCCAAAATTATGTTATTAGCTATTTTCTGGTTGACTTTGCCTACAAACTTATTTTCTAACCATTCCATTAGTTTTACATTAGTATCATGGTCTTCATTATTCACTTGGTCAACTATATCAGATAATTGCTCAAGTATTGGCCTGTTTGCATCTGGAGGTTGAAGACTAAAAGCATCCATGAATATATATTTTATCTCATTCATTGCCTACTTGTATTTGTAGTCTTTCCTCATTGACTCTTGCCTCCTTCTCTTATCCAATGGACTCTATATTTCATTCATCTTTTCCTCATTTAGAGTGCTTGAATAAAAATAGGGTATTTTAATTTCTTTATCAAGCTCAGGAATACCATAATGAATGGTCCTGGCTACCCTAGTAGAAATTGAACTTGGTGTACTGACATGTAATGTCATTGTTTCAGTACTCAATTTATGACTGGGTTTGGTGGGAGTTCCTATTTTTGGTAATTCAACCAAAGTTTGTATTGCAGACTCCTCTTTATCTTGTGTTTCTTCTTTGTCCTCTTCTTCTTGCTTGGCTTCTTCTTGTGTTACTGCTGTTGGAGGTGTACTCACTATCTAAACTGTTATCCCTATGACTACCTCTATTGTTGCACTTGGCTTCTGATGAGTTTGAGTGGCTAATCTTGGTGGTGATGGCAGTGGTAGAAATGTAAGCCCAATAGTTTGAATGGTTTGAGGTGGTTCTTGTGGTAACACCTTTGCTTCTTTGAGTTTATCTATTGACTTTTGAAGATTATCCACACTGACCAATATAGGACTTGTACACAATTGTGCTTGTAGAGTTGTTTTGTCAAGGATCTTAGTAAGATCTACTGTAGTTAATGGATTGATGTTTTGACATGTGGTGTCAACAACATCCTTAATCTCTATGATTTCTATAGGTGTGGTTGTAGAGTGAGGCAGACTAGGAGGTGAAAGTTGTGTGTCTTGCACGCTTTGTTGTTCATTAGTTCCTTTGTCTTCATCTTTTCCTTCCTCCTCTCTTTCTTTCTTGTTTTCCTCTTCTTCAACCTTTTTCTCTTCTTCTATTTTCTCTTCTCTCCTCTTCCTTCTTTCTTCAAGTTTAGCAGCAACTTCCTCTTTGTATACCTCTTCAAGGACATCTTTAGTTGTCTTGTACAATTTTTTCCAAACTCTTGTAGTTCTCTACACAACTTCTTCAATTTTGTTTTGCAGGATGGAGAATGCCCTATATTTAGGTGTAAACCTTTTACTATGCCTTTTGATTGCTTGAGTTACCTGTTCTTTTTTTAAATTAGGCAGTAGGTTTGCTAGGGTTGATTCCCTGATCTCTTTCTCCATCATTAGACAGAAATACCATCTGTCTTCTATAGTTTTAGACAATTCCTTTGGCAATTGTCCATCTAGTTCAAGAGGTGTATACTTGAACTATGCCATTAATGCATAGACTGATTCTTCTATGCTATTTTGTTCCTCTTTACTAAACTTATTGAAATCAATCTTTTTCATTTCATTTCAGTCTCAATTCCTAATCTTCTCACATAATATATCAACTGAAGATTTAGGAGGATGACTTACCCTTTTAGTCTAATCTTCTTTATCAGTATTAGGTTGGGCCACATATCTTTTCCTTTTCTTTGGCTCTTCCTGTGCCTTTGTGTTCTTCTTTTTTGTGACTTCCTCTTTGGCCTTTTGAGTAGAGGCCCTTGTTTTAGCTCTGGTTGTTGGCTTCTTAGGCGTTTGCATGGTAGCTTTCTTTGGTGAAAACTGAGAAGCAAGAGGTGTCTTTGTCTTTCTTTTGATGACTCTGCCCTTGATGGGTGCTTCCTTGGTTTCTGCTTCCTCGACACTCTCATCTTTTCAGTACTCTCTTCTTTCTCTTCACCTTGACTTTGAGGCAATTCAATTGGCTCTTGTTCTAGCTCACCTTCTTCTTCTCCTTCACTAATCTCTTCTACTTCACCTGCTGCACTTGATTCTCCAACACCAAATTTCTTCTTTATCTACTTTACCAGCTTGTCCTTCTTCTTGATTTCTATGGCTGTCTTGAGTTCTATAACAACTCCTGATTTGACAGTGTCATATGTCCCAAATGCCTTTGCAGATTTATCCATTTCCTTGGTAACTAATGTTGTGATGGTTGCAGAAGCTTGGTCAACATCAAACTCATATACCAATGGTCTAAGCCATCTTGTTCTTGGAAGGACTACTTGAATGTAAGTATAATCAATATCAACAAGAAAATATATGTCATCTATATGCTTTTCTACCAGTGAAACTAGTATTCTCATTCTTTTCTTCATTGCATTTTTGAAATCCTCAAAATAGATAGACATTTTTTCATCAAAGCTATCTTCCATTTGTGCAATGAAATCATTAATTTGATCAACAATGGTTTTATTCTGACTCTAGTTGACTTTTCCAAATGAAGGGAATTCCTTCATTACATAGAAGAATGTACAAACCAACACTGAACCAAATTTACATTGTGCTCCCTTGGACTTTCTAATAGATCCAAGATTTTCATTGATCAGTTGCAATAAGAGCTCTGCAAGGTCATAGGTGTGGTCTTTCTTTACAAGCTTATGTGCCACATCCACTGCTATGCAGGGTACACTATTTAACCTACTGGATTGGTAAAACTTATGTAATATGATCCTTACAGCAAAGTCTAGAAGGGTATTAGTAATGGTATCTATGGTCATTCCTCTATTGTTCCATTTTGTACCTATGTTTTTCTCAATTGTTTCCTTCTTTTCACTTCTCAATGTCTTTGGCCAATCTAGTGTTGGAAAACCTATAACCCTATGAACCATTTTCTTAGTAATTTTGACTTGTCCTTGTTCTAGCTAGAATGATCCATCATGGATTCTGCTGAGTATTATGTGTATCCACATATTTTTTAATATGATTGGGAAAACTAGGGCTTTGGTTAAACCCTTCTTTTCTATGACAGAAAACTCATCTTTTAGAATACCATTTTCACAGAGTTTTTCATAGGCATTAAAGATTTCCAAATCTCCTATGCCTCCTATTTTACAATTATAACACTTTCACACATCCTAAACCATAAATTTTTTTTTAGGGATGGTAGATAGGGCACCTGTGGGATTGTTTTTGTATGCAACCTCTGGTATATGTCTAAACTCAGGTTGCTTAACTTCGTTGCTAACAAGTTAAATCTCATGGCTCATTTTCCCTTGGGTCATTTTTGAACTAGATGCCATTTATATCTAAACTAAGGTTTTAATGATTAAAGAAAACTTCTCAAATTGTAAAACTTGAAACCTAAAGGAAATACCTGGATAAGTGCTTAGATAGCTTGGGTAGATGCTGAATCACTGCAAAACACTGGTTGAAAGCTTAAAAATCACTCTAACATGCTCAAAGTAATCGCTCTTTGTTTGAATGGCTCAAGAATGAATCAATTTTTACTTTTATGCGACAAAAGAAACTTTGAATTAAATGCATTTTAGTACCTACACCTGTCACTCAGCTTCCAAATGTTTTTCAACTCAGCATCCACTCAATAGCTATACTTACTCAGCATCTACTCATTTTGTTAATAACTCAACATCTAAAGTAGTTTCACTCGGCATCCAAAGACAACTTGGTATCATCTTTCAAGTTTAGTCTTAGCATCTTTTCTCATGCAAATTTATACTTTGCAATGCTTCATCATGGTTTAGGGCTGATGTTTGATACTTTCTTATGTATCAGCCCTATAGGCTTATCTTGTGATTAGTTAGATGAGAAATGATCACTTGACCTCATGGGTAAAGTGACCCTTTCATAGGATGTACTTGATCCATCCTTTTTTTGCCATGTCTTCTTCATGTTTGTTCTTATGTGTTCCACATCAATCTTTTCTTTTCCCTTATTTACTTCAGTCTTGGGTGCCTTGGCCTTTGTTGGACAATTTCTATTGACATGTCTAGTTTTCAAGAAACTAAAGCAAGTAGTCTGGTTCAGCCATCTTTTATAGTTCCCCTTGAAATGTGTTCTTATGCAATTCTGGGGTATATGTCCATACTCTTGATAATAATGACAACTATAACTGGTGTTATAATCCCAATGATAGTGACCTTCATTCTCTATTGCTGGTTGATTTGCTATCCACATAGGCTTTGATCTACATTCAAATGCCCTATGTCCATATTTCTTGCAATTATGACAATGTCCATTAAATCTTTGTGTCCTTGGGACTTTCGATCTGCAATCGTGTGTCATATGTCCTTGCATGTTGCACTTGTGATAGGAATTCTTGCTCTTGGGTGTGTTTTGTTGATTAATTCTTCTACTCCTGCAAACATTAGTAGTATGCCCCATTTTATTATAGTAATGACAAATGGGTTTATAATCCTTACCTTTGTCACTTCTTTGCTCAACACTCTTTGATGATTCACCAACTTTAGTGCTATTGTATCCAAGTCTTGATGTATCATGGGCAGATCTTGGGGATTTTAGCAGCTGTTCAAAGTACTTTATGGATTTTCTTGACTTGTTGAGATTCTCTGCCATTTCTTTTTCTCTATTTAATTCATTCTGCAATTGTTCATTCTGCATCCTCAAAGTAGAGATCTCAATATCTTTCATATTAAGTTCATGATGAAGGTTCATTATTTGGGAAAGTGTATCCATCTGCATGTTTGAGATCCTTGTTAATTCAGTACATTTTTCTTCCAGTCTGTTTGCAAGATTCCTTTTGTCATCTTCCATCATGACTCTATCCTCAACTGCTCTTTTCTTTTGTTCAGTGATTTCACATAACATTATGGCCTATTATTCATGTTCCATCTTGAGAGATCTTATCTCTTCTACTTGAACTTTGTTTTTCTCCATCAGTTCTACTATTGCTGCATCAAATTATTTAGTGTCTCCATTGGCAAACACTTGTGTGGTATCAATCTCCTTATAGTGTATATCATTTTCAGCTATGGCTATTTCCTTTCTTCTTTTCAAAGATTTTCTTAATTCCACTCTAGCTTCTTCTACTTTTTGTAGAGCGAGATGAACATCTATCACCTGGTTCTCAATGATCTTTCCAAGTTTGAAAACTTCCATCTTTAGATCTTTTCCTCCAAGCTATTAGGCTCCATTTTTGAGAGTAACTAGGCTCTGATACCAATTTTTGTTATATCTTATTGGAAAGAATGCTTCTGAGAGGGGGGGGGGAGGTGAATCAGAAGTACTAGCTTTTAACCTATTTTAAATCCTGAATAAAATATCTTTCAAATGAACATGCATGCATATAAACATTAAGCAATCATGAGAAACAAATATGCATCACCACATAACACTTGAGATTTTGGTAACCTAGAAACCCTCCAGGAATAAGAAGGTAAAACTGGGGTGCGAATGATACCTGTAGACACCTAAATTTGATTACACCACTTTGGTAATCCTATTTAGCTATCTCTAAAAGGAATCATTAATTAAATTTCTATTTATTTAATCCTTTGTCATCCCCTAGCTGATTAATTTAATTAATCATCTATAGTCCTAATTGATAAATTAAATAACCCATTATTTATCAATTAATCCTATTCTCCTATCTAATTCCAAAACCCTAATTTATCAAAATCACTTTAATAAATAAAACCCTCAAATCTAATAGCCCCTAAACTATCCTAAATCCTCCATTTAGCCTAATCCACCCCATCCACCCATACTAACTAAGCTTAGCCACTAACTCACCCACCCTCATGAATGCCATCCAATTGCACATCTCTAACATCCATAATCTAATCCTAACCCAAGCCTAACCCATCCCCTAATCATTTGCACAATCCTAAATAAGATTAAGACTTTCCTAATCCAAACCAAAGTCTCCCCTCAAAATATCCCAACCACCAAGCCATAAGTTCTCTTACAAAGCCATGAATGACCCTTACAAGCTCATTCATTGCTCTTACAAGCACTTATGAGGTCCATTTAATGCATTGAGCCTCTTTTGTTGACTAATCCATGCCCTTTCCTCCACCCACTCTTCCTGTGATATGTGTCACTCTTTGATTGGTGCTAAACAAGCACAATCCATGTGCTCCCCTTTGAGTTCATCCTAGCCCTCCCTCACCATCTTGTCATCTTTGGATCTTGGCCCTCCATTCCTCCAACCCTTGGCCTATAAATTGAACCCTCCTCCTTTACTAAAATCCATCCATCCATCCTCCATGCAAAGTTATAATGCTATTTTCAGAACTCATAAACTACCAAAATACCATTATGATGGCAAAATCACTCCATGACTCCATTGTTGAAACCTTGCATCAATCACTCCATCCATCCATCTAAGCTTGAGCATAACATGTGAGTATACATATTTTAAATCAAGGACATAGCTTTGTCATCATGAGAAGCACTTGAGGAGTTTACCATCTTTGGTCTACTTTTCTCAAGTTTTTCTTCTTTGGTCCTATCTTAAGTGTTTTCCATGTTTAGTATGGTTAAAGCTTTCATTTAATAGTTAGTTTTCAATTTGCACTACTAAACTAGGTGATACATTTTGGCATGGCCGATGGGACCAAATCTATCTAGTTCTTTGCTTTAGAACAATCCCAAATCCAAAGTCCATCCAAATCATCCCCCCAACCAGCTAGCAACCCAATCCAAAATCACCCAAGCCTTTAAGGAATTGTTGTTACTCTGCCAAAGTTTGCTATCCAATCAATCTATCCAAATCCCTCAATCTCCCCAAGGTCATCCTTTTGAAAAAGCTTTATCTAAGGTAATCTAGCCTTGTCACTTGTCATCCCTCATCACCTTAAGCTAAAGGTTGGGATCCACAAGTGGTCAATCTTGTGTCATGCCCATAGGATCATTTGTCTATCCTCAAGTTGACACCAAAAGCCACCAATCCTGCAAATAGGAAAGAAAAACTCTCACTTTTTGATAGCATACCCTTGAAGTCTTCCATCCACAGGAAGCCTAAAATCTCCAACCATTCCTCTTTAGGTCTGTCATGCATCTTTGACTCTCCCTAGGAAATCTTTCATTAGCCAATCCAAAATCTGTGCTTAATCCAAATCCAACCATGAGCTTCCATGTTCATCCATATGCAAGACCCCATCCCCATCAAACTCATCATCAAAACATGAAATCCCAACCCTATCATGATGAGTTTGGTTGCATTTTCCTTTCTCCCACTCCATCCTATTCCAATGATGATGATGGTCTTGTCGACTATGACGGATATATTGAAAGCCTTAGAGATATTACTCCCAACATCCCCCAAAATCCAGACATTCCTCCAAACTGCTCCATCTTTCCTCCATGTATACCCACTAGTACTCCTTACCATGCCTTTGACAAGGGAAATCCATTATTATCCTCATCCTTACCTCCTCCTTATATTGTGCCCACATATTCCTCTTATACATCAATTATACCTCCATCTTCCTCTACCTTCATCTCGCAACCTCCACCATTTCGGAACAATTCTAGTAGCTACATCCCTAGTCCAAATCCACCATCACAATATCCTCCAAACCCCTTTCCAAATCCTCCAACCAATCCTATTTCTGCAATGCATCACCCCAATCCCCTTACTCCTCCTAGTCCAACACACTCATCTCCAAGGAATTTTCCACAAAAGCCCAAAGCAACTCCCTCTCCCACACCCATCATTCCTCTTACATCATCCTATCGCTACCATCCCTATTGCATCCACCCCACTTATCAAACCCCTTTCATCTCCTACCTCCCATCCATTGAATCCCTCCAAATCCCATCCACATCTCCTCCTCCTAGCATTACCCAAATCCCATATAATGAACCTAATGAGTCCATCCTCCATCAAACCATACCCATTGCAGAACCTCCAACCCATCCATCTACCTCACTTAAAGAAACCATCCATACTTCTCCTATCATACCATCCACTCCCATCCATTCATGTCAAATTCTTGTCCAAAATCATGTTGAAATATCCCTCGATACAACAGAAGATCTTGCCATCCCACTTATTCCCCTACATGATCCACTTTCACCATCCCCTCCATATCTGAATCCTACCATCACACCTACTCCATCTCAAAATCCATTTCCATTAACCCATCCCTATAAATATCCTCTCCTTCCATCCCCTTTGCTCCATGATCATACATCTCCCATAATCTATGATGATAGATCTATCGAAGAAGAACTAACTATCATATATGAAGCTTCAACTCCTTCAGCTAGTAATGGACTCGCATCTTGTGTTCCAAATAATGAACATCATATTAAAGAAAGAAATAAAAGTGTATCTCTAGATGTTGGTATCCCCACTATTCCTACATGGTCGCAAGTCCTTCCATCTCCACCCCAAAGTCCCCATCCATCTTATTCCGCATCTATTTTGGGTCCTCATCCTACTCCTTATCTTCAACTCTCCATTTTGTGTCCATATACCCCTTATCCAAAACCCCCACCCTTTCCATCCATTTTGGGTCCTTACATACCTAATATGAATCCTTTATCCCCTCCATCTATTTTGGGACCTACTCCTTCCCCATTTCTATCTATTTTGGTCCCATATCCTTCATTCCATCCATCCATTTTTGGAAATTATATCCATCCATATCCTATGTTCCAATCTATCCTTCAATCCCCTCAAATCCACTAGCTAGATCATCAAAGGCACTCACCCTTGAATCCCTTCCAACCTTTAAACCCTATCACTCCATCCATTATCCCTCCATCTCCTCCATGCTCTTACTCCCATCCCATGGCTAATAAAAGCATATTGGATGCAAAAATCAAAAAGCATAAATCCAAAAATCCACAAAAATGTAAGTCTCAACATGTCTCTTCTAAAATACATGTTCAAGAAGAGAAACATTTGATCCAAATCAAAGAAAAAGTCAAGAGGCCACAAAGGTAAAAAATCATGTGGATACCCAAGATGCTCATAAAAGAAATGCATCTCAAAGAAAAATCTCAATTGGCATCCATTCATGCTACTCAAAAAGCCCCATCCATCCATCCTCTATCCAAATCCCCATATATTCATCCTTCATCCCCCCAACCCACTCTTAGTCCATATGCTTCTTATCCTAAATTTCCCATCCTCCATCTCCCAACTCTGCTTTTAGTCCTTATCTTTCTCTTCCTCCATTTTCTCCTCAAATTTTCTCAATACCATCTTTCCCACTACTTTATCACCTCTCAAGGTGTGTGCCAATGATGATCTTTCCATTTTCCTCATCCATTTACCCACCTATCTTATGTCTTCCCATCCATTATCTACCAAACTCTCACACACCATTCCACTTTTTCAATCCAATCCTTTTCTATCCATCCTACCAACATCTATGAGTAAAAATGCATCAAAAAAAAAAAGGCCAAAAAAATAGAAATAATAAAAAAAAATTAAAAAAATCATCCATTGGTGAAAATTTGGCATTTCAAGTGCCATGGATAAGTACCATGATGAAAACTTGGCAAACAAGCATCATGCGTAATCCCTCCATCCAAATGCTCTACACACTTGGGGACATGTTCCATCACCCATCATACCCATCTCATCCCACCATGCCAAACACATCCTATCCATTTCACTCACCATCCTCCTTTGGATCTTGGTAGAAATAAAGTCCACCACTAGATACATGCTTTTTGTCATCCCTTTGACAATCATTTTCCATCAAAATTTGTATCCACCTATCCTTTATCTACCTATTCTTTCATCCATCCAATCCCTCCATTAGCCTAATCCACCCATCCTCCTTATACTCTACCTCATTAACCTTTCACATCCTAGATTCCATTTGTCTCCCTCATCCTCTTGTTGACCAATATTCAATCCTACCACATCCCTCATAAAAAAATCCTCTTGAATAGCATATTATAATTTGGGGCACTCTATTACTTGGAGACCGTGTCATGTCCATCTTTCCATCAATCCTTATCTTTTTGCATTCCTCTACCCACATCCCTAACACCAGTCATTCCCCTTTTTTTATCTATCCTTGCATCTCCTAGCATTACCTCCATCTTTCCATCACCTGGTACATCCCTTGTCATTGGTATCTAGCCCTCAGCTATCCCTCATCCTGAGCTTCCATTCATTATCCTCTCATCCTTAGCTTTTCCTCTGTTATCTCCTCATCCTAAGTTTTTAACTCCCACTATCTTAAGCTTTTTACAAACCATCTTCTCCTTTTGAGATTTTCATCCCCTCTATCCCCTTATCTTGTGCTTTTTCTCTACCTCCCCATCTCAAACTTTTCATCCACTATCTTTCACTATCTCTTCACCTTTATCTTTCCTACCACTATCCTATCATGGTGCACTTTTGTTTGGTAATCCCTTGTACATCTTTAGATTTGTTAGCTATCTTTTCCTTGGCCATTAGTCCTTATCTTGGTCTCATTGTATACCTCTCATTTCTTCGCGTCAGTTCTTGCTTGATCACCAATTGCAGTTCTCTTGGTTAGGTGCTTTAGTGAATCCTCGTACGAGATCCCTTGTCATCAAAATGTTGTCCTAAAGAGTTCTGCTTGCCTAGCTCACCCTAGTCCTTGATATTACTGATAGATCCTTGCAGGATGCATCCTTCCTCTTGTCTGATCTTGGTCTGTCAGTATCCAGTCCTACAGATCTCTTTGGCAAAAGGTTAACTTTTTTATGGATTTACATTTTCTTTTGATTTATTTTCTTTTCAGGATTTCAAGCATGATTCTTAAAGTATCTCTACCAAGTGATTTGGGTTGTTCCCTCCTCATGGTCACCACGAACTTTTATATCATGGTGTGCTACAAATGGGGCAATTCGAGCGCAAGGTCTTGATCAAGTCTTTCATCTTCTTTTTTTTCTTCTGCTTGTGTGTTACCTAGTGTCGGTTCCACATGGCTTCCTCTAGGATTCATGTGCGATGCTGGGGCAATCCTTGTGTATTTGTTTGTCAGTCCTCTGGAAATTTGTTGAATAGGCCTTGCTATTCTTGGTAACCTTCGCAATTAACCAACAGTCCTATAGAAAATCTAGTGCTCAACTACATCGTGGTACTTCTCTTTGAAGTATCCCCCTACTCAAAAATCTTCAATGGATTCCCTTCATCTCCATTATCCCCCATCCATATCTAGCATCTATCTCTCCTACCCCAGCTTATGCATCAGTATCTCTTTGAATCAATCTTAACTTTTAGCTTTAGGGATCCACCAATCTAATCAATCCACCAAGCCTCATCTTTCGAGATCCACAATCCTCGTCCTAGGGATCTCCAAAACCCATCTTCCATCAATCTAACTCTTTGAAATCCTATTGCATCAGCTTTATCTTCCCATCATCATCCCTCCCCTCCTCCTAGTTTCCTTTTATAGTGCTCCACTCCTTCATCCTATCCCCAATCCTGGATCATCTTAAGGTTACTTCCTCTTGTGCATCTGACCTCCCTTCATCATTCTCTTGTAGTGAGTGTTTGAGCTAATTCAACCCCTTCTCTTTGCCAATCTGTGTCTTTTCTCATTTTGAAATCTTATGCTTTTCAAGAAGCCATCAAGCCTCATCTTCTCTCTCTCTGCCACTTTCTTGAGGGGGCATTTCTAAGTCTAGTCTCTCCTCTTGTTATCTGAGACTAGGGTAACCTTGTTGCTAAAAAATATTCCTCGTGTCATCTCCATTTGAACTTCTTTGAAATAGTGTTGTCTCAACACTATGTCAAAGAGGGGAAAAATGTAGACACCTAAATTTGATTACACCGCTTTGGTAATCCAATTTAGCTTTCTCTAAAGGCATCATTAATTAAATTCCTATTTATTTAATCCTTTGCCATCCCCTAGCTAATTAATTTAATTAATCATCTATAGTCCTAATTGATAAATCAAATAATCCATTATTTATCAATTAATCCTATTCTCCTATCTAATTCCAAATCCCAAATTTATTAAAATCACTTTAATAAATAAAACCCTCAAATCTAATAGCCCCTAAAACTATCTTAAATCCTCCATTTATCCTAAACCACCCCATCCACCCATACTAACTAAAGATTAGCCACTAACTCACCCACCCTCATAAATGCCATCCACTTGCCCATCTCTAACATCCCTAATCTAATCCTAACCCAAGCCTAACCCATCCCCCAATCATTTGCACATTCCTAAGCAAGCTTAAGACTTTCCCAAACCAAGCTAAAGTCTCCCCTCAAAATATCCCAACCACCAAGCCATGAATGCTCTTACAAAGCCATAAATGGCTCTTACATCCTCACTCATGACTCTTACATACTCAACCACCCTCATGAAGCCTTTGACCAACCCTTATCCTATCCTATCACACCCATCCTGCTTGTGAGAAGTGTCCACTCCCTATTGGTGCTAAACAAGCACAATCCATGTACTCCTCTTTAAGTGCATCCTAGCCCTCCCTCACCATCTTGCCATCCTTGTACCTTACCCCTCCATCCCTTAAGCCCTTACCCTATAAATTGGATCCCCTCCCAAGCCATTTTAATCACAATCTTTAAGATAAAGTTACCATGTCAGTTTGAGAAGAAAAATCCATACTTTTACATATACCCACACTTAAAATCCCAAATCCACCTCCATTGAAGCATTTTGAAGCTTGAGCATACATCCCAAATCCATATCAAAGGAAACATCTACTAATCAAGTGATCATCCTCATTGAGAGATCCAATCCATGGCCCATATTCTCATTTGAGGACCTCAATTTGTCTCATCTAAAGTTTATACTAGTTTTGTTAGTTAATGCTTTTGTTTTTAAATAGATTAGTGTTTCTTGCTAACATATTAGTGTACACAATACCCACAAAAATTACTACAGCAATAATGTTTAACCACTTCTAATGGTCTACCCTATTAAAGGCTTTACACTATATCAATAGTGACATGGTTAGAGGATTTACAAACACTTTACATGAAGTGCTACCTTGTTAAAAGATTTAATCACCTGTTTAAAGGATCTACAAAATAGTTGTTAAGCTAACCTATCATCATAGGATTTTCTTTCTAATACAATGACTAAAGAGTATTAGGTATAATAAACCTAATAGATTACAATCCTTGATTGTTGAATATAGGCACTTGATCTGCTTTCTTCTAATCTTGATCCTCTGAGATCTGATATTTGTTTGTATCCTCTACTTTTTTTCTGATTAACTAAATATTCCTCTGCTGATCTCTCTTCACTCTGAAAATAGTTCTCTTTCCACACCTTCATCCCTCTCCATTCAATGAGACTTAGTCTTCCTTATAAAGACATTCAAAGACTTAGGGTTAGATGTGGATCTATGATCCATATTGAATCTCTATTTTCTCTTATTCCTTATACTTCTATCATTGGTTGCATGCATTCTCCATTTTTCTTATTGGCTACATGTAGATTGCACAGGAAATTTAAATGATTTGATCTTATCACTTAAATCCTTCAATATTTGTCATCTGTTGGCCATGAAAATGGTTTACATTTGATTTTGTGAAGTTACAAAGTCATATGCTAATTCTGAGTTACTCGACACTTACTGCTTCTTGATGCTCAACACCTTCTATAACTCGGCTCCTGTATCATTCCTATCTTGCTCGGCATTTTTTATGACTTGGCACCTAAATATTGCTCGACACTTGGATCATACTCAGCACCTATAGTCACTTGGCACTTGATCTTCACTCGGCACCTGAAGATCACTCGACACCTGATGGCTTTCTTGACTTGACACAACCTATGACTTGGCATACATAGTGTACTCGACTTTAATGTAGAAAATGATTAAGTGTATTGGCACTCAAGTGTCAAAACCATTTTTAGACTAACAGCACCCCAGTTGAGCTTTATTCATGGACAATAGTATGTTGTGAAATTGGATGAAAATTGTGTGCTATGACTGTTATAGGTCTATCTTCAATTTTTTCAGTTTGCAAGTGTTGTTGAGAAAGTTTTAAAGTCAAGAAATGATTTATAAAGTGTATTTTCTCTTCAAGGTGTTAGTGATTTGCAAGTTTCCCCTACATTGAAGGTCTAGTTCAAATTTGTCAAGTGAAAAATTATGTTTTATTTCTCACAAAGTGTGAGTGGTGACTCTCAAATCTCTATACCAATTTGTTCCTAGTTGATTTCATTGCAAAATCTTGAAGGACTTTCAGTTGTATTGGCAGATCATAAACTATTGTTATATCTTGGAAAGGAAGTTTTAAATTCTTGATAAGTTTTAAGTGCTGGTTGCAATCTGTTGTTATAAGAAATTGAAGTGTAAAAGTAGATCACAGTTATATTTTTTTTATTCCTCTTGAAGGGAGGTGGCGACTCTACAAAGTTTGATCAGTGGTGTAAAGGATTTTCAGTCTTGCACTTGTGCCAAATCAGCAAATCGAAGTTTAGCATTAGCACTTGAGGTATTTAAGTTTTCATGTTTTCTTTTCATGGAAGTCAAAAGTTGTTAAAAGTCAGTGCCTCTATTAAGTGATTTTCAGCACTGGAAAGAAGAGGTAGAAATTTTGTTTTATAATGTAATTAGATCTCAAACCTAAGATTAGTTTTCCAAATTCTAAGAGTTTAGTAATTGTGAATAATAACATTGCTATGTTGAATAGACTGGTCTACAAAAGGATTATCAATCTTATAAGAATTCAAGTAGGAAGTACTCAAGGTTTAAGTGTTGAACAATGTTATTTAAGGCTTAAATTAGTAATTAGTAAGATGCCTTTTCATTGTAGACCTAAGGAATCTTCCCTACCTAGTGTTTTCCTTGATGTTCTAGTACCTGATTTAGTCAATTGGCCAGCACCTATATGATTACAAAGGTTTTTACAAATTGAAAGATTCATTCAAGAGATGGAAGATGATGATTACAGATTTCATGTTATGTTTCTTGATGATAATGAGTGTGCTGAAAGTCAAGGTAGTAATGAATACAATGAGTCCGTAGAGCAAGATAATCTATCTTCCAAATGTGACCAAGTGGATTCAAATGTTAATGAATTAGGTAATAGCAATCAACATGAAAACGATGGATATAAAAGAGAAGATAAATTTTGCTACAGTACATATGAAGTTGAAGAAATTTTTAACAACAGTAGATCTATTGATTGCCACGATAAGAAAGAATGTTGTAATAATGTTGATTTTCCATATTGTTACACTTAGGATCTTACTATTGTAAGTTCTTCATGTTATTTAGATGATAACCATAGCTGTGAGAAGATTTGTGGGGCAGTCTTCTTAAGCCCTGATGAAATATTAGATTTGTTGGCTCATGAGTTTGAAAAGCATGTGAGTATTTCTAAGGATCTTCGTATGTTCTCTCATAATACTTTCTCATTTAGTCAAATCAATTCCCTAAGGTTTGATGTGGAAAAAGAGGTAGAATCTGAACAATCTTTGTTAGACTTTGGAGGTGTATATAACAAAACCTCAAACATTTTTGCACATGACAATTTCTTGGATGCGAAGAATGTTAGTGAAGGGAAGTTTAATAATATTTTATATTATAGATTTTCTTTATATACTGATAAGTCTTGTAAAGATGATTTCAAGGTTTATTCTAACATTCAGTTAGAGGAAGAAAATGATAGTGATCAGTATAGTTTAGATCAACACTTTCAGAATGAGCTTTCATGTGTGGTAACTAATTAGTTATTTGAAGAATCTGAAGAGGTTTCAGCAATGGTTAAATCTAATTCAATGAGTAACATGGTTGCGAGTAGGCAACAATCAAATTTTATATACTCTTCATTTATGGAGGCACAAGGTGAGTTACAATCTGCTCCATGTAACTCGTTGAATGAAGTTAAATATGAGCACTTTGTGTTTCTAGTTGAAAGAATCCATAATTTGGTCAGTAGTGATCAGTTTCAGTTTGATATCAGTTGTTATGGTAATGCTGATCCATTTTTTCATAGTGGGCAAGTTGAAGAAAGTATGTCTGATTTTTATACGAACTATGAAGATGATGATAGTTTTGTTTTGCGTATTGAGCTGATTGCAAATGTTGATACGTTGGGTGAAACAAATGATAATGATAATTTTAGCTTACCTCAGTGAGATGTAAATAAGAATCAAGTTTTTGACAGAGGTAAGAAGTTTTGAAAAAATTACAGTGGCCTGGGGTCATTGTGTGTACACAGTTAGAGTAGTTTCCTATTTTCAATAAACCTGTTCGAGAGAGAGAAGTTTTTCTATTCAAATGTGTGGTCTACTTCCTCTAGAGATCTAAATCCTTGTCATACCCACAAGGGACATGCATCCCTAGATAGAGCCACTGTTGGCACTAAAAATTGTAGTGTCAATTTTTAGCACCATTGAGAAAATCAAGCCCTATAAATGCTTTTGATGCATATGTACCTAGTTGTCCATTTGAGCCCCCTAAGGTGTTTGATGTTTCCAACACCCTCCATTCATTTCATTTTAGTGTTCCATGAAGACAAGTTGACATCTCGAACCATTCTGCAAAGTCCTATTTTGAGTGCATTTCTAATTTGCATTTTCACCTAAGTGTCAAAAGTGACAGGAGGCCTTGTTTGTGATTGAATATCTCACACCCAAAAATGTTTCATAAATTTTTTCTTTTTGAGTATTTATTTTCCATACTTGAGAACCTATGTTTCAAATTTCAAGTCATTTTGAGTCCGTTTGACTAGGTTTTGAATCCCTCAAAGTTGGCAATTTAATGTTTTCATGCTAATGCACATTGCACATAATTCTTGGAGGCCTTGTTTGACGTGCTATAATTTTGACCCAATTGACCAAAATACTAAAATTTATTTTGCGTTGTATTATAAATGTCAGAGACTTGTTATGTTTCAATTTTTAAGTCTTGACGAATCCATTTGATTAGTTTTCAAACGCAATTCCAAATGCAATTTCTATGTGTTAGCATTTGCAGATTTGTCAGGACCCCTGTTCGTGGCATTATAATTCCTAATTAATGACTAGTGAGATCAAATGGATTTTACCACTATGTTTTTCCCTAAAAATTCTTCAAGTGTGCCAGTTTTTAAATCTTGACAAATCCATTTGCACACTTTTCTAAGTCAATTCCATTTGCAAAAAATGTTTATTGTTAGTGTTTCCAATCCGCAAATTCTGAGTAACCCACTTTGATTGATCACCATTTGCATTTTGTTATTCTTAATGAGCCAAAATCATAGATTCATAATGTCCTCATGATAGAGAACTAGTGTCCCAGTTTTTGTTTCCCGATGTGCTCATTTGCCCAATTTTCAAAGCCAAATCTGAATCCAGTTTGTTGTTTTCTGACATGTTTTCTTGCAGATGATTCTGACAAGGCAACTTTGAGAGTTAATATGTTTTGGCTGGGAAATCATCATGTGACAAGATTTGACAAGGTGAAAGTATGTGGAGTAAGGAACTAGTGTGCCAATTTTTAGAGTTCGGGTAGATGATCTGGTCAGTGTTTAAAGCCAGCCAACAGTCCCTATTAGTAGAAAGTCATAGTTGCAGCTCAAGGATAAAACGGGTTTCAGATGTTGGTTCCATTGGTTTATTTTGATGATGATCAGTATTAGATGACTTATGGGTCAATTTAGAGTATCAGTTGTCTGAAAATGAGATTTTTTTTAGTCGGACCCACTTTGGGGCCCGACTAATTTCGTCAAATTTACATATTCCAAGGTGAATTTAGGGTGTTTTAAAAAGGAATTTGTATGCACAATTAAATAAGATGGAAGTGCATATGTAAAAGGGTGACCTTAACCTCAATATTATGCCTTACAATATAATCTTTAGTGCCCTTTTCATTAATAGTCATCTATCAGTTGCAAAGAGTTTATTTCAAGGGATTTATCAAGTAGCATGCTTCTTGATACGTCTAGCTTTAAATGCTATAATCGATGGGCATTCTAGAATAGAATGCAAGAAGCAATTAGTGCAATTATTTAAAAGTTTGTGGTCTCTGATTGCCTTGACTGGGAAATGTATGGGGAGTCATGAATGTTGGGCGTCAGTGGCAATATGGATAAATGCATAATTGTGAATAGGACTCAGACAGGAAGAAGGATCGATGAAGCTCCGAGACTCTTTCAACCAAAACTTGCAAAAGCACATGAGAGAACAAACCAATACACACAAGACAAGATCACACCATAATAGAGGCAATGATATGTGAAAGAAGAAGCCATCGAGGGAGCATAAATGGCATGATTTTGTTTCAAAATGCCAAGTTCTAAAAACATGGAGTAGTATAGGAAGGGAAATCTATGCATAAAGCTGCTATCTAAGCACTTTTCCCATGTTGGTCAAAGAAGACCCTTACGCATTCAGTAAAAAGAGGGGTGCCTTATCAATGACTCACAGTTGTGGAAGAGCTCACATAAGACTCAAATAATGCAGCAGACAGCAATCCCAGATTTTGACACATAAATAGCAAATAAAAAGGAGACATTTGGGAAGGAGGAACACCAGCACAAAGGAGGCCCTCCACATTCTGAGACAGCCAACAAATAAGGAGAGCCTCACGTTTTGAAGCTCAAATCAATGTTAAACAATAAAGGAAAACCCACGCAAAGTCAAAGAATTGAAGACATTTATCAAGCTGCCTACATTGAATAAAAGAAGACCCAAGCAGGAAGTTGAATCAGCCCCAGTTAATGTTAAAGAACCATCACACAGAGTAGGGTGACAATAAAAAGGGAGCCATCCATGCAAAAAATAAGGAACCATGGCAATGAAGGGTGCCCTCTAGTCAAAAGAGGTGACATTATAAAGAAGGAAAGGATGAATTGAAGCTGCCAGTTTAAATGCAGGCATTATAAAGAACAAAAAATACCCACGCCTCTTCAAAAAGAGAACCCAAAATCAAAAAAAAAGTGTTTGAAAATGCTAATTTAAGCAAGAAGCTGTAGGAGATTTGGTGAAAGAAGTCACTAGTTAAAAATTAAAGCCACTAAGTGGCCAGTCGCCAAGTCTAGTGGGCACTCAAAGTGGAGGCATCTTCAAGAATCCATGCAAGAAGCACGCCAATACAAGAAAAATGCAAGAAAGGCATGCAATCAAAAGAAATCTCCACACAATAAACAAGAAAGCTACAGGGTAGAAATCCATGCATCAAACAGAGCTGTAGCATGGTTTGGAAAAATGAGGTAGTGACATGATAAAGAAGGGGAGGTTGTTTAATCCCATATTTGTCGTGCGATGGGTGTCTTATGTCTTTAAATAAAATTTCATGCATATGTGATAATGTCTATAAGACATACGGCTTTTGTGAAAGCAAAGCCCGCATGAGACCTAACCTAAATTATAGCTAGAGGTGAGTTCATCGTGACATGGGCCAAGTTTTGAATAGAAGTGCATTAACACTGATGTGGCGAAGGTGTGCAGGATTTTGACACGTGTCCTAATCGAGTGGGTATTGCTATCTCACTAACAAAAAGTGCACACTAGTTAACTATGGTGACATAGGGAGAGTGGAAGTGATGATGACACATGGGAGTAGGTCTAGGAGATGATGATGTGGCATGAGTTCCAAGGTAGATGATGATGTGGTGAGCAAGTTTTGCAGAGGCACTAGATCATGCCATGTGGCAAATCTGAAGGTCCTCGCTATGTCATTAAGAAGAAGCTACTCACTTGTTAATATAGTGACATGGCAAGGAAGAACAAGGAGATGACATGTGGCATTCATATTAGGTGTTCAATCAGGAAGCGCCAAGTGGCACTAGTCAAACGTGGGGTTGACCCCAATTTCAGAGGAGAGGAGAATTTTAAAAAATAATTAGAAATATGGTCTTTTATTATTTTTTTAAAAATATGCACATCAGACCCTTTTTAATTCTAAAAGGGTCATTTTCCAAAGTTTCAACATTAGGCTTTTTTAAATTTGGAAATTTTAAAATTAAAGAAGTTATAGAGCTAAGTTTCTAGCAAAGGAGGACGCTTTGCAAATCGAGATTCTGGGTGTTTTTGGAAGACAAAGTGTGCCTTATCATATACCGTCGGAATTGTGAGAATCTGAATTTTCCAATTCTGGGGTTTGTTTTTGCACAAGATTTCACTAGTTCACATTGTAAGCCAATTTGTGAAATCTGGGGCAGTGGCGATAGAACAGGTTGAGTTCTTCATTGATGATAAAAATTATTTACAGGGCAGTTTTGAAGACCTTTTGGAATTTGAACATGAAGAAAATCAGACTTAATCAGTTTTCTTGTATTCTATAGGCATTTTCAACTAATTTGTTACTTTTACCTTGAATTCACTTTTGCATCAGGATCAGTTACATGCTTTTCATCATCAGATTTTTGAGATATTTTTGGCTGGTAGAGGCCAAACGATGACGATTAGATATGATATGCAGTTGTAGATAAAAGGGGGAGAGAGGTTTTTCCATCTTCTTGAAGGGGAATTCTGAAGGGACACTTGTCGACTGCAAATTCAATCTAAGAATTGCCCTCTTCATATTTATTCTTTCTTCTTCTTTGAAAAAGGTTGTTGGTTGGTTTTCTATTTCTAGTTCTTGGAGCTCTACTCAGGCTGTGAAAGCCACACACCCAACATTTCTCTGTTGTACTGAGCAACATTTATGTTTTATGCAGATAGTTCTATTCTATTAGGTGATTTATGAGTTAATTTCTGTACATTTCATGTATTTGGTTTCAAGGAAAGCAAATAAAGAGCAGCAAAAGGTTTTAAGTTCAGTATGAATCTTGTCTCCTGATCATGGATCTGTTATTTCTTCTAATTTGTGATCAAAGAGCATAGATTAGGTTGCATTTCATTTAGGAATGCATGTGATTAAAATGTCTTGTTGGTGGAGCAAAGAACCATGTAATTGCTTGATGTTTGTCACAGGGTTTGTAGATTTCATGATGGGATGATGTGAGTATGAGATTCAAATCTGAAGCAGATGTCTATTCACAAGGTGAAGGATAGATCAGGGATCTTGATTTAGGAATTATGCCAAAGGTTTCCAGGAGATGTATTGTTATAATTCATTTTAATTATCCAATAGATAAGGCACTAATCAGAGATAGGATCATTAAGTTATGTTGCTCATACTTAGGTCTTGCTATTATCAACATATTAAATCAATTTTCCCTTTTATGTTGAAAGCTATTCAGTATTAACCCACACTTAACTTGCCAGTTTCATTAGTTATGTTCTTAGCTATTTCATGCTTGTGATTCTTGGTTAAGTATACAAGATTTAGGGGTTTTTATCTGCTTTACTTTAGATTCAGTGTATGCTTTGATAACTAGTACCATATAAAGAATCTATAGGTATACCCACCTAGGTTTTGCAGAGCCTGAAGTGCATAAGGAGTGTAGGCTTATAGTTGGTTCAGGTTCTTGGTGAAGTGTGTCCATTATTGGAGATAGCTACCCATAGACGTATTCTTGGCTTGCATACTTGGTTGTTTAAGCACTGTTAAATTAGGAGCCAACAACATTAACACATGAAATATATTATGTTGTATCATGATTCAAAATGAATATGTTATAATGAAATGCATGTTGATGCCTTCAGTGGTCAAAAGTAATGAACTACCATTTGAAAGAATCTCTTATACAAAAGAAATTTATGAAAACATATCAATTGTTTTGATCCATAAATCAACATGAGAATAAAATCCTCATTTACATAATTTCTACTTGGGCATCAATAGAAATTACTATTCCCCTACATGAAAATTCTTTCTTTTCTCTCATTTACAACTATGATATTGAAATAACATTTCTAGTTCAATGCAAATGATATGCACAATATCAAATCTTACAATGAAGCTACCTATGTCCATATTCCAACTTTTTCACTCACTACATGGATCCATCCTTTATAAGAATTTACATAAAATGAATATCTTACTTTTACAATTCAATGCACCAATGAAAAAATAGAAGGGTTCAACTCTTACAATGCAATATGCAATAACATGGAGAAAGATTCCATCCCTTCAATTACATTACAAAATTACACAATCCTTCCTTTCTCCTATACAATCATTCATTTTCATAACTTGAATAAGATGGAGAGAGATTCTCCAATACATGTACAATGCATAATGACAAGTTTTCTCCTTCAAGCAACATCTACAAGATGATCTTTCTAAGCTTTTTCTACTATTCCCTTGAGCACAAAATATGTAAATACATCACAACATAACAACATGAATCATGGGCACTCTCCTCCCAACTATAGGCCTCTAAAGAGACCACCCCTGAGCTAGGGGAAGAAGGCTCAAACTGGGTTTCATTCCTATCTTAGAAATGCATACACATCACAATACAACATTTAACAATTCCATCCCATGGATATTTCTCAATATTTCACCTATGGAACCATGAACATAGGCTAAAGGTTTTCTTTTCAAATGGAGACTTGCCATATCAACCATATCTATAATAAACAATTTTCATGCCCTTTTGAGGCTTTCACAAATAAAAAAATTTCATGCCCTTGCAGGGTTTTCACAAGCATCCTCCAAACACACTACCATCAGTTGTAGCTTCCTTAGAGGTCATACTCTATAAACTTCCTTTCTACACCATACTTCCCTTATCACCCCCATCAAGATATGAATAATTATGGCATACAATGGAGCCCACACTCCAAGGTTCTCAAATACATTTTCAAACCCAACTAAACCCTTTCCTTAGACTTCTCTTCTCTTACCAAAGGGCGAGTGAAGTCCTTACACCCATAAATAACATACATAACAAAATGGAGAAACAAAGAGAAAATTAAATGCAACAACACTTTTCATCTCAATCCAACAATATCACAACCTTTCTACAACATGAATCACCATTCAAACATTTACATGAATGCTACATCACAATACAATACCATGAAATCTACTTACAATATTAACTCACACTCCTTCATGCTCGTGAATGCAATGCCATTATGTAAGTTTGAAGAAAAATACTACATGGGTAAGAAGAAAACCAGCCTTGATTCCCTTTGCAAAAATGGAAATTAATAGTTGTAGAAGAGCTCCCTTCCAAGTTTCCAAACCCCAAGAGTCTCTAAAGTTAGAGAGTGGGTAGACAACTCACTAAATTCCCCCAAGCCCTCTAAAAGTCCTCCAACTTCTCACTTAGCTATAAATGTCCTAAACAAGAAGCCTCCCATTTCTTACATCCTTGCCACTTTCCAAAATTGTAACATTGACCAAGTGGGAGGAAATATGTGAACTCTTTAATTTTGAAATTCTATGAAGGTGACTTGTTAGAAGGGTCTCCAAAGTAATCTAGGTCCATTAAAGGTTAAATTTAGACCCCCAACCCATAGTGGTAATGTTAAAGAACTTATTTTTCACCAAAGTAACCCCATAGGACTAATTTTTTATCCCCAAAAGTTAATGGAAAATTGGAATTCGAAATTCAAATGGGTAAGTACTTATCCTAACATCTTCCAATGTGAGGTCAACTTGGGTACTATCTTGGGGTTAGGTTTAGGTTAGGTTACTTTTCCAAAAAACCCTAAATGACATGTCATCTCCATATGGAAAACACAAGTGTCAAGTGACACATTGAAACACATCACAATTCACGATAAAATGTCTCTAATGTATTCATGAATTTAAACTTTCAACACATGCAAACTCACATTTACAAAATAAATACATAACTATGAGGCTTTGAATCTTCTAAATATTCTCCTTGGCTATTTTATGTTCACATGGGCTTGAGCCTTGGTTCCCCGTTAAATCTCATGGTTAAATTCATGCACACTAAACTTGAGCATCAGTAGTCCAAGAAAATAACATAAGAAATATGTGCAATAAATAATTATCACATTCATTATTAGGGTTTCATACTTCATGATTTCTAGTTAACTTACATTTTCCTAATCTTTCTCACATAAAACTTCCAAAACATTTAATATCAAATTTTGATTATCAACATTAAACTTTACTTAACATAATCAAATTATTATTCTAAATAACTTCATAATCTATTTTCTAGCATAGTGATGAAATATTAAATCCATAACTATTGATTCCCTAGGAGTGTGAACTAGTTCCTAGTGCATATCACAATCTATCCTTCAACTCTAACTCTCACTTAAACATTATAGTTTGACATTTCAAGCATTTCTACAATTCAATTTCTATCAATGCAATTACATGAATGAAATCATTAGATATATTAATTAAGTCACAATGTGCAGATGTAAGTGTAGATCATCAAAATGTAGATATTAAAATGACACAAACCTATAGTCTCAAAAGTGTATCAAAACATTGAATTAGAAGTATCATAATGCAAATATGTCATCTATGCTAGGGAAGATGGGGTGAGGCCTCACATATTGCTCATACTTGCCCACATGACTGATACATCATGTTAAGGTATGTCTTGAACATGTTAATATTAAATGGAGGTACATCTACTGTAGTTAATGGTTCCCTTACAATGTAATGCAACATTATCTTCCACTACATGTAGGATATACCTGACCTATTGTATTCATTTTTGAACTCAGTAAATAAAAATTTCTTTGTGAGATCATATGTTAATTTGAAAAACCTCATTTAAGGAGTCAATTGAAATATCTATAAATTTCTCCATTATATTTCATAGATGCACTTATCATCAACATTATACTTACTAATAATAACCTTCTACAATTTGACATTAAAGAATACATTGGAGACAACCAATTTCCCTAAATTCATTTCTCATTGATGACAACTAGGTGCTTTGTCGTGTCTCTTGATATAGTGGTATATAAAAAGTTCATAACTCCATGTTCTAGTCCTAACATCTTGTAGCTTACTGTATTTGTCTTCTAATTTGTCTAGAGAAGCAAACTTACTCCTTCTAGATTTGGGCCTAGCAAAATCCATCTGTTCAATCAAGTCCTCATTTAGCTTTCTACAAAGAATTTCTTCTTTTGTTCTTTATTTCTTGTTAGATTTACCCTTCTTCACTTTCTCAACCTTTCATTTCTGTGGCAAAATATAACTCTCCATGTTTTTTCTAAAAATTATTTCTAAATTAGATCATTGCAAACTTAGTGCACTAATAGAAAACCTTACAACTCTATGGAAATATTTGAATTTGGAATGCAGAATGGTTATTGTTTTTGTATAATGTGCCTTATATGTTTCTACATTTATTTACTTTCATGAACCAATGCCACAAATATTTTGATCATTGTAGTACAACACTAAGTGTTAGAAACTATTTCATGTCATTACTTACCCACCTTATAAAATATATTTAAATATTCAATCATTGAAGCTTCTAGCGAAAAACATACATACACTTTTATCTCTATATCTTAGAACCTAAATAGCAATTCTATTCTGCTTTTCAAATTTATCGCTATAACAATGGTGATAACCACATCGCTTGTCTCTACATGGAAAACCTCTTATCTACAACCTTTGATGGATGATCTTGCTATAAGGCATAGTGATCATGAGCTTTAGTCTTTGTTGTGGGTTCTCATATTGTCACTATAGTACATAGCAATATGAAAATACTTATGGCTTATCGCTACATTCATATTTCTCCATGTACAATCCACAATTAACTTTGATCTATCACTATAGGCAATAGTGATCACTATTAACAATCATACTACTTTTTTACTATAGAACATAGTGATCAACCAATCTCATTTCTAAACCAAAACCTTATTTCTTTGGTTCTTGATGATCGCTAAAGGTCATAGTTGTGTGCATAAAAGTATCACGCTTCTATAAACAATTATTCTTGAGAGAATCCATGGAAGATGGAATCTTAAGAAGTGGCTTATAGCTCTCTATCTATGATGTGCAAAGGCTATGAGATGGTGGCTCTCAAATGAACCAAACTATGCAACCCTTGTAAAGTGCACCATAGAATGAGAGATTCAAAAAGTAGAGGCAAGAGTGCCAATAACCAAGAATCTAGAATAAAATGCAATTCAAATGCAAGCTATTCTAAATGAAATACAAGCTAACAAAGAGAACTAAGGTAAAGAATAAATTAAACCAAGATAAAAAAAAGTATGTCATAATGTAAGTAGAATGAGAGCTAAGATAAAATGCAAAAATGCAAGAATGCTCCAATTCTCCAAAATCACTAAGAAAACCTGTAGCATAACAATAGCATGATAGAATAAGATTTTTTGAATGAGGAGAGAGCCCTCCCTTTTAAATAAAAATGGATGGTATAGATTAAGAGGCAAAAGAGGAATTTTCAAGGGAGGAGAATACATCTTGAGTGATCCATGTTCACAAGCATCTCAACTAATCACAATTAATGATTGGCATTTGAGAGGGTTTAAAATTTATGGAGGAGAATTAAATTTATTTTTAAAATAGAAGATTCCTCTCACATAGAAAATTGTGCTTTCATGTGTAGACAAAAATGGCTTTTCTTTTATTTCTAAAATAGGAATAATACTTTATGTGTGCACACTTAGGATAAGAGATGAGTGGGGAATTTTATTTAATTAAAAGGGGGACATGTTCTTTTAATTAAATATGAACTTGAAATAAAATGGTCACACCATAGGTTATAATCGAATAAATATATTTTTGAAGATTTGATAAAAAATAACCATTAGATAAATTATGGAAAAATTCTAGAAAGAGAGCTCATAGTCTAGATGACCATTTTTAGTTGATTACATTTGTCCCACTTTGACTAATGTGTGATTGGTCTAGGAACACATTACATCAAAGAATACATAATCCAAGTAGGTAGCAATAGATAGAGAGATCTGATTATAAAGAATGAAATAAAGAGATAGCAAGTCTTGATTGTACAATTTGATAATGATAGTTCTGAACACTAGGATAGAGATGATACTAGAATTCAAGAAGAATGCTAACACCTAGTGAAGTAGATAGACCGAGAACGAATGAAAAGATCAAAAAAATGATCCTAAGAAATAGATAGCTATTGCAGGTGATGATAGAGTATTTCTGCCCCCTTGGGATTGAAATCAAAATGAGATAAGGGGATGCATAAATGAGCAAGATATGAGAAAATCAAGATATAACAATGTCCAAGATGAAAAATAGAGGATTATAACCAAAGAGTGACCACCAAGAAATGAAGATTTTCCCTAGTTTGACTAACTTTGACCAAGAAAGATAAAGCATAAGAATTAGGTCAAAGAAAGAAGAAAGATGAAATAAGATGAAGGTGAAGAGTAGAGGAGAGTAGAAATGATGGAGAAATGAAGAAATGATGATTTACCCTACAAGATTCAAAGATTAAGACTCAATAGGTCAACCAACTACATTGAAGAAAGAAGAAATTTTTAACTAGAAAAATGAAGTTGAAATTGGATCTAGATGAGATGGTAAGATAGAAAAGAAGAGATAAGATAAGATCAAGAAGAGGTAAGAAAAGGATGAACATAGTTAGCTGGTACATCCATAAAAGATAAAGAAGAGAACTCTCTCAACATGCAAAATGCAAAGCTAAGCTAGAATGAACCCTAGAATGTGAAAAGGTGCAATTACAAAGGTTACATAAGTAGGACCTAGTTTTTATCATCAAGCCTTATTAGGGACATTAGAAGATCATACAATCATTACTAGTAAAATTATGAGGATATAAAAATGATCTATGTCAGATAGAAATGTGGGAATCTAGCCTATGCATCAAAGACATATAGGTCAAGATGACTAATACAATTAGATTTCCTAAGTTTAGTATAGCAAGATTACACCTATATCAAGGCATAAGTGCCAGGATAACCCCTAGGTGTGGTCTTGTGAAAATAGTCAAGGATGATATTTTTGTAAGTCAAAGTGTCAAAAATATGACAAGCCTAAATGCTTGAAAATAGATTTGGACAAATAAAGTATACCCACAAGTAGAAATCAAGAAAACATGCCCCATGCCCCCAACCTTCTAGTCCATGAAATCCTTGAAAGACTATTAGGGAAGGAACATATAGCAAAGAAATCATCAAAGACAACATAAAAAGTAGATAAAGATCAACATATCTCAGTCATTTAAGTGTCTAAGTGTGTGTGTGTGTAAGTCACTTGGCCATTTCTTCAAGACTTGATTATGATAATGATAAATATCATGACACTAGAGACTGTAGGTAAGCTATCTATAAAGTGTTGAGAAACACTATTGTGTGAGTTTCCAAAGAAACCCTAATGCACAAGGACACCTCAAAAGGCTAAGTAACTATGTCCCCAAGATGAGGACAAGAAATAATCCCAAGCTAGGAAATGTGTTGTAGAGTGTGTGATTGAGACTGATAGACATAGGTGCAAGGGTCTCAAGTAGCACCTGTTTCTAGGTTTTCAACACTTGACAAAAAAAAAATTTAGGACTTTTTTTTTTTTGTATTTTTGAATTTTCTTGATTTTTTTGGTGATACATTAAAGCATCGATTGCTAGGTTTTCACTAAGATGGTCATTTTTTTAGGACATTTTTGTATTTTAAGGATTTTTTTAGCATCACATATGAATTTTTTGGATTTTTTAGAATGATTTAGAGATTACTGGTTCTCAAGAAAGATCACATTATTTTCTCCCAATGTCTAGCAAGGTGTATAATATGGGGTAGGAAGCTAGTGGATAGATAGAGATGGATAGGCAAGGAATATGAAGTGAGTGAAAGTGATCCTGAAGGATTGACTCCTCAAGAGTACCCAAGCTATGGAAAGATAGCCAAATGAATAAGATTTTGGATGGCAATGGAAGAAATGAGCAAGATAAAATATAGGATAAGAAATGAAAGTGACTAATTGAGATAGCATATCGGATAAGTAATGGAAGCCAATAAGTGAGATAGCATGAAGCGTGTAGTCTAAATGAGTAGCCATATCAAGAGACTTATGAGAACCATATTTTATTTATGTGATCAAGACCAAGGGGTCAACTAGATAGGATAGCGATGGGATAGAGCAATAAGAATAAAGTTAGATATGAAGGATATGAATGAATGAGAAAACATAATAGATAATCTCATGGTTAAGATAGTCAATTCGCAAGGATAGCTCAACAATGTCAAGATCAAAGATGAAGACAAAAAAGGGGATAGATGTATGATGGAAGAATTATGCATGATTCCTATTTACTAGGTTTTCATCATGGTACTTATCCAAGGTGCTACAAGAAGTGGGTTTCACCATAGGACAAATTTATTTCTCTTTATTTTTGCTACCAAGGTGCCATATGAAGTGGTTTCACCAAGGCACTTTTTTTTAAATTTTTTTTTGTTTTTGAATTTTTAGAAATAGCTCAAGTTGTTTGAATGTAGATAGTGATCCTATAGGAAAGATAAGTCATGATAGGCAAAGACCATAGAAAGGTATGCTCAAAGATGTTGATAGGGCGATAAAAGAGAAATGGTAGTAGGAAGAGTATATGGAGGATACGAGTTCATGTATAGAAAGTAAGTGTAAGATTTAGAGGATTTCATTAGGGTAGTTGAAATATTGGACAAGATCAAAATTGATACACCTTGAAGGGTATTGCAATGATGGAGGAATCATGGATGAAATAGATTGAGGTTTAGATGTATGAGATGGTAGAAGAGATTTGGAAAAAAGTGGAGTGGAAGGCTTTGGAATAATTTTTAGGAAGATTTTTGGAAGAAGATGGAATGAAAGCGTTTGGAAGGTTGAATGTAAAATTTGAAGTATTTTTAATATTCAAGTCTTTCAAAAGAGACTTGGGAATCCATATAGTTTTAGATTTTCCTTTGCATACTTTCGAGAATATTTCTTCAATAATGAGCTTAGGAACCCATAATTGCTTTGATTTAACTTTTTTAATGGTGGACCTTTGTGGTCTCTTGAAATTTCTTCTTTGCATTCACATGTTGGTTAGATGGGACATAGTGATCTTCATTTTTTAATATACTCTAATGTTTTTTTCTCAATTCTAAAAGACATGGGATTTGTGGATGAATAAGGATGATATGACTAGTTTAGATGGATAGATGGGTGGAAATTCATCAAGGATGAGTATCTTTGTTGATCTTGAGGTATGATGGGAGAGGTAGGAGTAGAAAATGTAGCAGATGAAGGAACATAAAGTCTCGATATAGATAGAAGGTTTGAAGGCTTTAGATTTGATGGATAAGGACCAAGGATAGACTTTGGATATGCAAATGGATAGTGAAAAGGGATATCAACAACTTTAGAGTGAGCAACATAGTCAAAGCCATTAATAGACTAATGAGTAGTTTTGATAGGAAAAACATTTTTAATAGGAGCACTTGAAGCTTGAGCACAATTTTGAAGTCGATATGGAGAAGTAGAACATGAGGGGAAACTTTGATCTTGACAAGTTGCTTTGGATAGCATAGGAAGAGAAATTTTCTCATAATTTTTAGTATGATCAAGGGAGATAATGGAAGTGGTATCTTCATCATACTTGGAGGATGGAAAAGACATAGGATAAAGAGGGGTAAAATTTTGAAGGATATGAAAGGGTGCTTGATCTTGACCTTTCTTGACATTTATAGATTTTTCTTTTTGAGAATCCTCTTGATGTGGAGTCACTTTTAAGGACAAGGGAGAATGAAAAGGGATTGGAGTAGTGCTTGGAACTTTAGGCTTAGTGGCATGAAAAAGGTTTGCAGCCAAGTGAAGGTTAGCTTGAGTTTCTTTTAGAGGTGGCCCTTGAGGATAGGCATAGTGTACATGAAAAGCATTATGTTCTTTATTTGATAAAGGCATGTTGGAAATATTTGAGGTATTGGGAGGTGCATGAGTGGATGTGTCAAGGAAACCATCAATAGATATAGGCTTTTTAATATGATCTTTCTCAAGAAAAGTATC
The DNA here is from genome assembly GCA_028749045.1 of Cupressus sempervirens. Taxonomy (NCBI): domain Eukaryota; kingdom Viridiplantae; phylum Streptophyta; class Pinopsida; order Cupressales; family Cupressaceae; genus Cupressus; species Cupressus sempervirens. Next base: position 324,181,784 of record CM053788.1, read on the forward strand.
CTCATCACATGAGTCATTAGAGGTATTAGTAATCCCATTATTAATAAGATCTTGGATTTTATGTTTCAGCTCAATACAATCTGAAGTACTATGCTCATTATGTCAATGATAAGTACAATGGATATCCAAGAATGGGTTTCCATATGAGCTAGACTTGGGTAACATGATGAGCTTGGTGTCAAGAAGTGTTTGCAAAGTGTGATCATATGAATCTTCCAAGGGAGCAAAATTTCTATCAAAAGTATGTTTAGATTCATTTTGTTATGTCTCAAGTGAATGGTATGCATCCATTTCTTCATCATTGTCTTGGTCAAAGATAGGTCTATCATGATAGATTGGAATAGGCTCAAAGGACCTATCACTTTCTTTCCCTCTAAGGAGGTCTTTAGATCTAGAAGATGAAGACTTTTGATGTCTTGGAGTAGAATATGTAGACCTTGAAGAAGGGAACCATGTGTATGTAAAGGTCTTAAGGGAGATTCATTTAAGAATGAAATATTCTCCTCTAATCTTTTCTCAATTTTAGACTTCATTTCTATCATACGCTTAGAGGAATAAAAGTAAGAAAGATTGTTTGTTTCTTCTAGTTCTTTGTATTGGGCATATATATCTTGAAACTCTTTAGTGGCATAGAGGATATCATGATGATCTAGATGTAGTGCCTAACCCTACTTTGCATTTTTGCTATCATTGTCGAACTCTTTTAGGGCTAGTTTTATGTTGATGATTAATAGTGGCATTATTTTGAGATTATCAGATATTGTTTCTGATTCAGTTTATTATTTGATGAGATTACTTGGTACTTTATATTTCATGTATGTATGATGATTATTGCAGTGTTTGTAGTTATTAATGATGATTAGTTAGATGATTTATTATCATATGTGTTTTCTTATGGATACTTACCCCATACTTGCATGTGTATGGTGTGTGTGTTTGTTTTCTTTTTGTATGGTGTTTTTGATGTGGTTAAGGAAGGGAGTCGTAGTCACCTACTAGTCAAGATCTACATGATCCAACACTTCTTGCCATTGCCTATTTAGCTTAGTATATATTGTGCTTGTACATGCATGAATTTTATGTAGGTTGTAGGTATCGGTATCAACTTCCCTGAATTGCTAGGATGAGCATACCTATCACATTATCTCAATGGTAAGAGAGGGGAGATAAATTCTCAAGTCCAAATCCCAACTCTTTAAGCCATTTTTATTAATTGAAAATTAGGACAAGTATCTAAGTCGAGAACCCTTTGAATGCTTCAGATGACGTAATTCATGATATTAACCCTTGGTATGATTTTGTATGTGTTTCACTATGATGGGTTTTCATATTTTATTTTATGATTCTTTGGTGTATTTTTCTATTAATTAAGTCTAATTAAAAGATTTAATTAATAATTTAATTTAATGGAGAATTATTATGATATTTTAATATTTTATTTTATTTAATTAATTGGGAAATTAATTAAATAAAAATAATTAAATTTGGAGATGAAAGTTATAAATTTAAATTTGGAACATGATAATATTTATTTAATTTAATAATAATATATATTTAGAGTTCATTTTTAAATAAGTGCTAAATAATATTATTATTTAAGTTAATAAATATTTTATCAATTAAAGTTTCAAAAATAAGTTTAAAAGTGGAAGAGATGTTAAAATTATTAAAAGATTCTAGATCACGTGATGCGTGCATGTGATTAAAATATATTAAGACAAAACAAGTAGATTTAATAAAGTGAGTGCATGAGATTTAAAATTAATAAATTAATTTAAAAATAGTCAAGTGAATATTAAATAAATTAATGTGAATTATTTTAATATTTATAGGAGCATGCGAACTCTTTTAAGTTGTCATGTTGACAACACAGGAGTTTGCACTCTAATTATGCACGTGTTGTCTACACTTAGAAGTTAGCATATTATTTGAGCACATGGTGTCAACAACATCCTAGACACCTCATCATGTTTATCTTCTTATTGTGGAAGTTATGTGCTTAGTTGTCATGCTTATCTCTTAGTTCTTTCTAGACACATTCTAGATGCATCTTAGAGGCCTTTATATAGAGGCTCTCCTAGTGTGTATGTACATCGTCATATGCTTCTACAAGCACTTCTAGTCACTCAGAGGGGTTCAGTTCTTGGAGGAATTGTGAATGTTGGAGAAGGAAGGAATTTTTAGAAAGGAAAAGGTTCTAAGAGGAGGAGCTTCTCTACAATTTTTTGAGGCGTAGCGAATTAGCATTAGTGTCTAGGTAGGCACTTGTGATTATTTCACATATTTTATTATGCTCTTTCCCTTCCTGTCTTCATCGTGTCTGTTATGCATGTTTGAATAATTCTCTATGAATGAATCTTCAATTTTGTAATTCGAGCATGCATATCATTTTATCCAGTTATGGGAATTAAAAATATTATTGTAATCTTCCCTTAGTAGAATCAAGATTTGGGAATTGATTTGGGTTTGGGTTTGAATTAAAATAGAATCTTATTATTATGCATTAGTTTTATATGATTTATTAACTAATCTAATTAAATTTAATTTAATTAAGATTAGTTAATAGTAGAAGAAGTGTAATTAATTATTAGTCAATTTAAGTAAATAGATTTTTAAATGAGGGAAAATTAAAAGAGATATTAGTAAGTGTTTAGTGGAATTAAATAATTGAATTATTAATGAGATTGATTTTACTTAAAATCAATGAAGATACTTTTAAATAGATGATTGTCCTTGAAGTGTTTTAAGGAAATTGTAAACTATTTACTTGAAAGTTGATAAGTATTATTTTTATGATTTGAATAATGGGAGATGCTCTTGGAATTAAGGGAGTTTCATTTAATTATTAGTAACATTGATTTTAGTAAATAATGCAACGATTTTATTAAAATTCAATAGGAATTAGTTTAATGATTTAAATAAGTAAATAATTATCTTTTGACTATTTTAGAAAATTGTTTTAAGATAATGGAAGGATAATTCTATGCTTTATTCAAAGATATAAATGGGTTGACTTGTAGAAGAATCTTATACTCTTGAAATATACTTGAAATAAAATTGGAAACCTCATATTTGGCTTAATCATGTGATTGCAAAAGGAAACCAAAACATGTGTTTGTATCTTGTTTCTCTATGCTATATGTGTTTTGGGGTTTTGGGTTTTGTCCTAGCTTTGACCAGTCTTGGGTTTGTTACTAGAGGCTTGGGGGTTATGTGAATGTGATGGCATGTTGATGTTATTTGATCTCAATCTTTTTAAACCCAACCATGGTAATGTGATGGTGTGCTCTATGAGATGTTTGTATTCACTATTCATTGATGCACATCAGTCTTCCTATGTGAAGTTGAGATGTATGTACACGAGACACTTGACTTAACCATTTTTGAGTCATTGATTAGTTATACTTGGATTACTTTCCAGTTGCCTTGATGGGACTGAAGTTTTGATTTATTCTTGATGTTGTCATGTTGTGAGATGTTTTGGACTTGACCATTTTGAAGTCTTCGATCAATATTATTTATTTTGAGATGCTTTTTGGTTTCTCGTTGAGAACCGATGGATGTTGTGATTTATCATTGATATGGATATTGAGATTTATTTTGGAATGCTATATGGTTTCTTGATGAGGACTGATGGATATTGTGATTATCATTGATACCTTCAGTTGCCAATAGAGAACTATTGTGGTCATGATTATCAATGGATGATTTTAAGTTTCTCATGGAGATTTAATGTTCTTGTTGTGGATTATCTTTTGGTATTTTTATAGTCACTTTTATAGGACTGTGGTGATTTTTTGATTTATGATTTCATGAGCATAGGGTAGGTTATCTACTTGTAGTGTTGGGAAGTGGCTTGCAATGGGGGCTAGGGCCCTAAGTGGCTGCCAGGGTAACTCATTGTAAGTTATTTAATAAGTGAAAAAAATTACACTAGATGGGGATTAAAATGAACCTAATAAGATAATTGTATGTTCTTGCCCATGCCTTCAGTGCTAGTACAGACTAGGATGGGAGTAGAGAGAATGCTTGGTTGCAACCTTGCATTCCATAGTATGCCTCATCAGTATGAGAGGATACTAGTGGCCGCATAGGGATCACTAGGGGGCCGGGGTCTATTGAGAGACTACCAGGGTAACTCTAGCATGATCCGTGTGATGACTCTTTCCCGCTTGCATAGTAGGTTTCCTACATGTCTTTTTTGTACCTCTGAGATTAGATGTCAGTTTGTGATTGGAACCCTTTGAGTTAGTATACTTTTAGGATTCTTGGACTTAGAGAGTATTTGTGCTATGTGATTTGATAGCCTATTTAAGACTTGAGATTATCTCTTCAGTGCAGTGGGAGTGGACCATTTAGGTTCCATGTGGTCAGGTGGTAGTGCATGTTCACTCTTATCATTTTTGATCCATTTGAGACACCGCGGCTGATGCATTCTTTGATTTTTGATGGTGGACACGTATCCTTACATTGATTATTTGCATATATTAGATGATGTTATCTTACATTTTATTTTGCATGTTTGATTACTTTATGCATATGATGTAGTATGATTTAGTAGTGACATCCCTATTTACTATAATACCGATGATCTCTTTGGTGGCTTGGGATGTTAAACACGGAGGGATGGCTAGGGCCCATGATGGTCTACTAATGCTATTGATAGTTGGGAGGAACCACACACTTAGTTTAGTTGTGTTTTATGTTGGATGGATATCTTTTACTATGGATGTTTATATCTTCTATGATGATATATCATGTATGGAATTTGGTTTTATTTACTTTATTGCACTTGCATCATGGATTAGAATAGGATGATGTACTTAATTTTCACACATGTTTATTCTTATAGGCCTTTCATACCCTATGAAATGTATAGTGGATGATTGAGCATTCTGAATAGGCATTTGAAAACGAATGTATATTATGGTCATTGGACTTTCTATTTATTCTTTCATGTGGATGTGGTAGTGATTAGACTTAGTATTAATTAGATCAAATGTGACTCAACATCTTGGGATCCTTGAGGAATGTAACCTGTTATGTATTCTTACAGTTGATTGTATGTTATTATTTCCACTACTATGTGTTTGATGTGAATGGTTTATCTTTCATGTTTTAAAAAAAAATTGTTTGGCAAACTTAGTAAAATTTTAGGTTAATTCTTTTGGATCCCTTGGTGGGAATGACACTATATTTGGTTGAGTTTGGTAGCACAAGGTTTGATTGCCATAGTGGTAGATAGATAATCAAGATTGGAGGAGACTAGAGGAAGCTAAGAAGGTGAAACAAGATAACTTGATGTCCAAAATAAAGAGGTAGAGTGTTCACTTGCCAAAATAGTAAAGATAGAGTAAAGTGACTTGTCAAGAAAGTGTCCAAGAAACTTACAACACTAGTGACTCAAGTCAAGATATAGGTGAGGAGCCAAATAGCCAAGTAGATAGAGCAAGCATGGTGATAAGTGAAAAACTTTCCCAACATAAGAGTGTACTCAAGAAATCAAGGTAACTATTTCAGAAAATATATAACTAGCAAGTAGACATAGACCATGAAGATAGAAAGACCAAGAGCACTAAGAACAAAGAGTCACTTTAAGCATGTTCAAGAACTAGAGACATAGAAAAGAAAAACCAAATGATGAGACTTCCCTTAGCAAGAAACACAAGAAAAATGTTAAGACTTGATGATTTGACTTTGTTGATAAAGTTTGACAATAGTTGATAGCATATAAAGTTTGATGTTCAAAAGAAAGTTCTTTCTAAGAAAGATAGTGACACATGGAGTAGTCTTCAAACAATCAAGCAAGGGAAAAATCAACTTTGATGATACAAGAATATGGGAGGTCTTAAAAGAAAGTCCTAGAACTATTGTGATGTTTATTTTCAAAAGATTTCCATAGGTCTAGAAAATTCGAGAACACATTAAGCAATATCTACCTAAAAGTCATGGTTCATTACTGAACAACTTGGCCCATGCTTGATGCTTCTTCACCTCATATCAAGTGATTTCCCATAAGAGATATTGTCTTTGTCATGGAAGTGCCATAAAAAAAACCAAGGGAATACATATGGTGAATGTAAATCTTGGGGTGATCTGAGTTGTTCACTAGGATCAATCCTTGCACCAAGAAGATAACCTAGGGTATTTAGAAAGGGCTTCCATTCATAATATTCCTCTTGCACCCAATTAAGGGACACCCCACCTTGTGGTGGGTAATAGAACTTGTAGCCACAAGAGAACCTTATGTTTTCTTTTCTAGTGATCTCCTTATGGTCAAAATTCTATAAGCGATCACACTAGGCGAAGACAAACACTACATCTCCCAAGGTTTTGTGCCTTTGATAACCTTGAGTTCATAGTGGGTTGAAAGAGTTGGGTATGTTTCTTGTCCCCACTCGGGTCATTCCTCTTAGGTTGTCCAAGAATAGTCCCTCTAAAGGATCCTAACTACCACAAAATGGATCCACTCTCAAGGGTCAAGATTTTTGATTCACCTCAAGGGTGAGGAGCATACTCTCCTATCAAGATTGCTTCCTCCAAATATGCCAAAAGGATCCAATTACCCCCTTGCTTTCAAAATCCAAAAGTGGGTCAAGATTTCTAATTCATTGCAAGGGTGAAGAGCATACTTTCCTATCAACAAAGAATCTCAATCACAAGTTTAATGTGCATAAAAAAAGAACAACTAGTAGATGCCACACATGAAATAAGAAAGCAAGCAAGTTGGGTTTTTATGTGTCAGGTAGCCCTACAAACAATCATTAGTAGCCCTTGTGCATTTGAAGCTTTGACATGCATTATTTTAGGAAATTTAGAAAATGTTTAATGCTTCAAAACAACACCTTTCAACCACAATTGTTAGCACCGCAAGTTAGCCTTAAAACTAAAAGAAATTTGTAAATGGACTTCCATAAAAATAGCAAAGGATCTATAAAAACTAGCAAGCCGTAAGCAACAAATGAGAAACTAACCAAAATACTCCAAACAGAAAGCATATTCAAACTAGGTGATAGTTTATGCTAGAAAAATGTTGTACAATACTTCTCAATATATATGGTTGAGATAATCTTCCTATGCAATATTTATCACTAAGCTAGATGACAAAATCTAGAATACTAGTGTGGTAGTTTCTTAGTATGATTGTACAACATTATTTCCAAGAAGTATTACCTAACATTTATGAGAAGTGTCATGTGAAAGTAGAAAAATATCACCCAAGAACTATGATTAAAATAGAAAAGAAGGTACAGAAAGAAAGAAAGAAAATGTAATGAAAATGCTGAAGTAGAGGACAAAAGCTGATGTTCTACCCCATGGTGGGTGCCAAAAATGTGTGCATAAAAGTGTCACACTTATATAAACCATTATTCTTTAAAGAACCCATGGAAGAGGGAGTCTCAAGATTCAACTTATATCTCTCTATCTATGATGTGCAAAGGCTATGAGATGGTGGTTCTCAAATGAACCAAACTATACAACCCTTGCAAGGTGCACCATAGAACAAGAGATTCAAAGAGTAGAGGCATGAGTGCTAATATCTAAGAATCTAGAATAAAATGCAATGAAAATGCAAGCTATTCTAAATTAAATGAAGCCTTACAAAGAGAACTAAGATAAAAAGTATGCCATAATGTAAGTACAATGAGAGCTAAGCTAAAATACAAAAATGCAAGAATGCTCCAAGTCTCCAAAATCACCAAGAAAACCTATAGCATAACAATAGCATGGGAGATTAATATTTTTTGAATGAGGAGAGATCCCTCCCTTTTAAGGATGGATGGTAGAGATCAAGAGGCAAGAGAGGAATAATCAAGGGAGGAGAATACATCTTGAGTGATCCATGTGCACAAGCATCTCAACCAATCATAATTAATATTTGACTTTTGAGAGGTTTTGAAATGTGTGGAGGAGAATTAATGTTATTTTTAAAATAGAAGATTCCTCTCACATAGAAAATTGTCCATTCATGTGTACACAAAAATCCCTTTTCTTTTATTTCTAAAATAGGAATAATGCTTTATATGTGCACACTTAGGATAAGAGATGAGTAGGGAATTTTATTTAATTAAAAGGGGGACATATTCTTTTAATTAAATATGAACTTTGGATAAAGTGGTCATACCACAGGTTATAATCGAATAAATAGATTTTTGAGGATTTGATAAAAAATAACCATTAGATAAATTATTAAAAAATACCAGAAAGGGGGCTCATAGTCTAGATAACCATTTTTAGTTGATTACAATAGTGATATATCTCTCTTTATCACTCATCGCTATATTAACATTTTTTCCTCTCCACATAGCAATAGACTTGATCACTATATGTTATAGTGATATCTCACCCAGATTTTGAAAATGACCCCTCTACCATTGCTATAGCATAAAACAATACTTGATGCTTCATCTCTATGGCGATAGTGATATATGAGAAAATCTAATATCTCATAGAATTTCAAGAAAATAAAAACCAAGATTCATTAATGGGGATTTCCATGTGATGACTAAGCCCTAGTAATGCATTTTGGGATAAGAACCTTTGGTTTAGATGGTATATTATGATTCCCAACAAACACAAAGAAATGGAGTAAATGACTCTTTTATTTGATCACAATCATACAATCAACTTAGGCTATGAATAAAATCCTTCAAATGATACAAAATTTTCAACATGAAAATAAATCAATGAGATCATCTATAATCAAGACAACTAAAACATGGAAAACATTTCTAAAATATTGAGCTCCACTAGTGGCTCTAGTTGGGGACATGTACCGCTTGTGGGTATAGTGATAATTTAGTTATCTCTAGAGGAAGTAGACCAATAATTAGATCAAGAAAGGAAAAATCAACAACATAAGAAAATAAAATAAAAATAGAAAAGGGAAAAAAAATTTAGGATTACACCTAATTTTTAGTTTTGAAAGAAGAAACTTTTCAAGTACTAACCATGAGTAGATAACTCTTGATCACACCCATCAATATCTTGCAAGTAACAAGAATCCTCACCATTCTTACTAGTGATAACATATGGCCCAAGCTAGAAAGCTTCAAAATTTCCATGCTTCCCTTTGTCTTGGTCCTTTGTATTCCACTTTAAGACTCAATCTCCTTCTTAAAAATTTCTATATTTTTCTCTCTTGTCATGTAATGTTTTTACCTTCTACTACTGCCTCATATTTTTCTCATAAGATATCCTCCTATTCTCTTCAACCTCAATTAATGCATTCATCCTATCATCCAATATATCTAATTCTTTCAAACCTTCTTCATTTATGAAATTATAAATAGGTAATAAATTTTGTATTAGCATTCTTGCATGTTTTCCATATACTAACTCAAAAGGATAAAAACCACTAGACCTCTTGCATGTTATTCTATCTTCTCATATAACCAAACTTAACTTAAAATCACATGCCTTGTTATTCTTATCCACAAGTCTTTTGATGATCTTAAGAATGTTCCTATTGCTGGATTTTTCCTTCCCATTCCCTTGTATATGATAAGGGGCAGAGTAAGATATAGTGATACCATAAGTTTTACAGAATTCAACAAGCTCTTTTTCTCTAAAACACATAGCATTGTCAAGAATAATCTTGTGAGGTACTCCAAATCTACAAATAATATTCTATATCAAAAATTTCATACCTACCTTATGAGTGGACTATCTTACTAGAATGACTTCAATCTATTTTGAAAAATAATATGTTACAACTAAAACCCATCAATATCCTCCACTTGATTTTTCTATAATTTCACTTATGAAGTCAATTCCCCACATTTGAAATGGCTCCTTTGATTTCATAGTTCTCATGGGTAAGCCACCATTAAATTTTAATTTACTAGAGAATTTTTTACATTCCTCACATCTTTTAACAAAGTCAACTATTCTTAAAAACTGTTGGCCAAAAGTAACCAACCCTTGAAAATTTATGTGCACTAGTTTTAAGAGAGAAATGACCACATACTCCCTTATGCATCTCTAACAATATGGTTTTTGACTAATAGGGGTCCAAACAAAAAAGTAGTATGCCATCTTTGTTTTTCTAGTAAAGTCACCCTTAACAAGAATGCATTTTTTAGACTATAATCTTATAGTTCTTTTGTGACTATCTATCTTTCCTTATTTAAAACTCATAGTTCTTAGGAAGACAACAATGTCAACATACCACAAAAATGTTTCAATACTTACAATGATCTTCCTCTTTTTGATTTACTTGATTAGCCTCTAAATTTGATCATGTCATTAACTTAGCCAATCCTTGTCCTTTAACCAATTTGGTAAATTGTATATCTATGTTGAATTCTTGCACCTAATTAATCCATTTGCACCTCTTATCTATAACTTATGATTGCATAAAGATTTCTTTAACATGAGCATTAGGAACATATGCTACTATTTTTACACATACCAAGTATGACATAAAAGACTTCACTACCTTCACTAAGGCATAAGCCTATTTTTCAGTGATATCATAATTTAACTCAGATGCTTGTAAACTTTTACTAAAAAATGCAATGGGTTCTTCATGACCATCTTTGTTCTTCTACAATAGGAGTTATCCTATAGTGTGAAATGATGCAAAAGAAAATAATTAAAAAGCCTTAGAGAAATTAGGAGATTTAAACATAGGAGCCTCTTTAATAGCCTTTTTGATATCTCCAAATGCTTTCAATATATCATCATTCCAAGAATTTTTTGTAGTATTTTTCATCATTTTAGAAATAGGATTTACCAATTCTAAGAAAAATGAAACAAAGCTTCTAACAAAGTTAAGTTGTCCAAAGAATTCTTGAATTGCTTTTAAAGTTTTTGGAACCTATATCTTATCTATGGCATCAACTATCTCCTCAAAAATCCTTACCCCTTCCTTGGATACAATATGACCAAGCAAGTTTCCTTCTATAATTGCAAAATGACACATTCAAGGGTTCAAAGACATTCCATAACCCAAAGCTATTTTAATGATTTTTTCAAAATGTTTACAATGATTCTCTTCTTTCTTAAAGAAAGATGTGAGATCATCTTGATATACTACCATAATAAAATGAATCAAACCATCATTAGCTACATCCATAGCTCTTTGGAAAGTAGCCCTGCATTTGTTAACCCAAAAGACATTCTTGCATACACATAAGTTCCTCGTGGTTTAGTAAATATTGTTTTGTATTGTTCCTCCTCTTTCACCTTGACCTAGATATACCCTAAGAATTGATCCATCATGGATAATAATTCATTACCTATAACATCCTATAATAATGCTTCTATGTTAGGAATGACATAATTATCTTTTTGAGATGAGATGTTCAAATTTCTAAAATTGACATATAATCTAATAGCCCCATTCTTATTCCTCACTAGGACCAAATTAGAAACCCATGTTGAGTGATTAATTGGTTTGATAATTCCAACATCCCTCATCTTGATTAACTCTTCTTTTTATTTTAGGAGCAAGAGTAGGGTATATATGCCTCTGTCTTTACCTAAAAGGTTTAGCATTAGGTTTCCATGGCACTTCATGTTGGAATAAGTCTTCCCTATAAGATTTGAGGTCATCTTATGACCATGAAAACATGTCTATACTCCCTCAACAAATTAATGATGTATTGTCTAATTTTAGAGGTTAATTTCTTCCCTATAAACACTTTGTTACTAGTGCATTCAGTCCCTATATTTATCCTTTCAACATCCTTTTCATCTTTAACAATAATTTTATCCTTTTCCTTGGCATCTTTGTTATCAAATTCTCTTTCTAATGGTACAAATCACTTAGGAATTTTATTTGTCTTTAACTATTGGTCTATTTTTTATTTCTATTTGTATGATATCTACATAATGAATACTACCTTGCCTAACTACCAAATTATCCAATAAATCTGCAAGAACATTTTTAGATCTGTCTATGCAAGTTATCTTAAATGCATCAAAAAGTTCAATGGTATCCAATCTTCATTCTTATTGTTTAATCTTATCCCTTTTGTAGAAAATTTATTTCTAACTTGAGAAACAATCAGATCAAAATCATCAAAGACATTTAAAAATTTAATACAATATTTATTTGATATCCTTAATCCTAATAACAAGACCTCATATTCAACTATGTTATTAGTACACTCAAAAGATAACAAGAATGAATATTTAAAAGTTTTACCTTCATGAGAGACAAGTATTATACTTGCACCATTACCTTCTTTGGAACATGAGCCATCAAATTCATCATCCATACTTCATCATGATCTATGTCAACACATTTACTAGTGTGATCCACTTTTTCTAAGGCTTCCTTAGTGATATTTACTTGAAAATTTTCTATATCTGTATGGAAAAAAAATTTGATTTGATTTGGATTGATGTCTTGTACTAAATACATTGACCTAGGTTCTCTATCTATCCTGATATTCCTACCATTTACTAGGATAGTTGTATAAGATAAATCTAATTGAATATTTTCTCCTACCAAATTAAACCATTGCTTAGACAAAAGCATACCATACATAGTAGGAACCTCCACTACTATAATATCACTTTTATAAACCTTTTTAGGACAAGACAAAAATTTGAAATCAATATTTTTATAACTTCCACAATAGGGATAGATTTTTTATCCATGACATAACATTTACCATAAGGAATATCAACATCTAGATTTAAAATTTTCATGACATCAATAGGCATAATATTTGCAGTAGCTCCCAAATCAATCAAGCAAATTTTTACCAATTTATCATTTATAAGAGGAGTTAGTTAAAATGGATTGACTTGAATAGGATCCTTATTTACAATAGTTCCTAGATATATTTCAGGTATCTTTTGAGCATCTTCTTTTTCTTCTTTATGACTTTCTACTTCAGATATCAATTTTAAAGTCTCTTTCCTGTAATGCGAGAATTTCATAATTTATATTATGAAAATATAAAATTTCACCTGAGATAAATCTTGATCTATGAGGGAATTATAGTCATGAGAATTCTTACCAGAGGGATGCTTTTCATTTTTTATCTTTCTAAATTTTTGTTTCTCCTCCTGTTTATTAATATTTTGGTCCTTACATTTGATTTTTTTAGCTCCCATCATGGAAAATATCCCTGCCCCTTTGGACTATTCTTCATTGACCTCCTAGTTCCTCAACTTATAATTGCTTCACACTCAATCCATTGCTACAATAGTATAAATTTCTTTCTCTTCCTGAGACAACTTTCTGATTCGTGGGAGTTTTTCATTATCTAAAAACACCTCTTGATTCATTTGATACCTTCCATATATATAATTTGTTGTGTATTAATCCTCTAATTATTCCTCACCCCAACCATGGTCCACTAGATATTGCATTACATTTAGGTTTTTCATCATTGTCATTATTTTGTTCATCCTAAATATTTTGATCGATTACACATTGGTCTTCCATGTGAGGTAGTAGGAAAAAATCACACCAAAGCTTATTATTAGAAAAATGATTATTTCTTTTGAGAGGTCTAGAGTTTCCTTGGTGTCCACTAGTTTTCCATCTTTCCAAGTGGTATTATAGGGCATATCTTGTAACCTATATTTGCCATTTTTAATAAAAGGGTGGTTATTTCTTTTTGGGGGGAATTATTTCTTCAACTTCCCATATTCATCTCTTTCATCATATTTAGAATCTTGTCAATATTGTCTTATTATTTATTCTATTTAGGAGCCTTAGGATTAAAAACTTAGGATCATACCTTTTTAATCCTTTTCCTATTTCCTTTCTAATGTTTTCCAAAGATAAAGAAATCTTGAAAGCTTGTAAGCTTGTTGCAGGGTGGCAGGCTTTTCTTTCTTGATCTTGTAGTTCATCTTATGATCTAGAGTATCTACATGGATGTCGATAAGAAACATGTAGAGTGGCCTAATGTCTCTTGGCACCTTATTTAGTACCTTATTGAATCTCCTATTAAAATTGATTATGGTTTCATTCTAATTTTTCTTGATACTATGTAGTACCTCTCATGTTTGTAGTCTATACCTTGTTGTATTTTGATCTGAGAGATACTTGTTAGTCTTGTTATGTTTACATTTTAGATGACATAAGGGTTAGATGTTGTACTTTTATCTCAATATCATAGATGTCAGACTACTATGTTGTTCAATATATCATATTTGAATGATGATGCTATTTTTGAGATGACAGTAGGTTTTGTGATGATATATGATTATCCCGTACTTGGACATATCTCTGATTATGTTATGTGATGGATTTAATGCTATTGTTATTTAATTCATTCTTGCTTCATTATGCTTTATGTTACCATGAGTGACATAAATGGATTATGTTAGTAAAATTGAATAAATGATTAAATTAGGTGGTTTAATGCATTTATTGCTTTGGCTATGTTATTATATGCAATTGCACTTGATCATGTGTTTTAGTGTGTAGGAATTATATCCATAGCAATGGCACATGGAGTTAGTGATTCAACTAGTCATTAATACCAATGTTGTCCCTATATTTTTGATGTATCTCATTTAATTGTTAAATCCAAAATCTTTTGCATTATGTGATTAGAATAGTGAGTGTGTCTGTGCATTTAAAGATTCACATTGTCATAAAAGTTTTTAAGGGAAATTTTGTGTTTTTGGATTTTTAAGAATTAAATTTTATTGAATCTAATTTCTAGTAGCTTTGCTATAGATGAATTTCAATTACTTGGAATAGCTTATTTTTGTTTGGGTTGATTCAAGGTCTAACTAGTTTAACTGGTTATTTGCCCTAATCAATTATTCACTCAAAAAGTAGATAAGTATGGAAAGGGGAATTTTATTCCTCACTTCTCAATTTTGGAATTAAGAATTTGAGAGCTCTTTCCAAAATCCTCTTTTGGAGGATTACATTTTTTTTTGTTGTAAGAGCTCTAGGCATGAGATCTTCATGGGGTTAGTATCATTGAATCTAGCTCAAGGAGATCTTATTGTGCCATGATTTTCAGCAACTTCTACAAGTTATTTATTTCATTGTGCTATTTCCTATTTCAGCCCCTTTTGTTGTTAGGTAGGGGTCTCCCATTTTACTTTTTCAACTCAATTTCTATATCTCTTTCTCGTAGTTGTTTGTTAGGAGGTTTAGAACTAGCGTTTTCTTTTGTTTATGTTTGTTGGTTCTACCAAGTTGGTTGAGTATGAATGTTTTCCATATTTTCAGGATGAAGGTTTGAGACTTCACACTATTATATTGGTTGTTTTCACATATGGTGTTTGAACATGATTTTTATTGGATTTTTGTGGCTTTTGTGCCCAAAGACCAAATAAGTTTTATTTTAAATATTTTTGAGTTTTGGGGTTTTTACTAATTTTGCATGCCACCCAGTTTTCTCGAGTTTTCTTAGCATGTTGTTGATCATGGACTTGGATCATTTGTAGGATGTCAGTCAAATCATTATTGCTCTTTTATATTGCATTGGGATGCATGTCACATCCATCCTCCCAAGCTTGTTTTTGGTTGAGTATTATTTTTTTCTTGTGTTCTCATCCATCCCTTATGTTTGATCTTCATGATAGTCATGTGCCACACATGAGCATGTGCACGTATATTGGTCAAGTGACTTACAAGGCCTGATCTCTGATTTGTACTTCAGTGGAATTATGTTCATATGGGGTTGGATTGGGAATATGCATGCCTATGGGAACTCGTCATGTGATGAGCATGGGTATGTAGGGTAAGGCAACTATGGGGCTTCTCTTACAACTAGTGTGGTGTCCCCAACATGGTGTATGTGTAGAAGTTTTTATAAGTGAACTTAATTAATTGATAGAAAATTAAATAAGATAAGAAATTATGGTTAGCCTTTTGAGGGAGTACCAAGCAAAATGGTTGTTCTTGTGCTTCAACTTGGGTGATTCTAAGTGACCAACTCTCCACTAGAGTCCCTACATAGTTATCCATAGAGTGTTTGACTAGGACCTGTCATACTTACATTGTCTCATGTTCTTAGTTTTAGTCATTATTACAATCTAGTGTGAGTGGTAGCCATGGACATTTACCTTTTGTATGTTTGTGATTGGATCATTATCTCCATCAACACCACAAGAGTGGACATATGGGTTCCACATGGTTGGGAGGTATAGCTACCTTCACCACTATTGGGGACTAGTATATAGAGATGGTCTATTGTATAGTGTGATCATTGCTTGATATTTTCACTCGGTACTTCAAGTTCTAGAGTATGCTTTCTTGTGATTTATGCTTTCATTGGAATACTTGGATATTGTGTTTAGTTGATGTTAGTTTATTTGATGCATTCCAATATTATGATGATTAGCATATGGTAAGATGATGATTTTGATTAGTTTTAATATCTAATGCTTTACTTTTAGCATGATAGATTTCCTTATTCTTATGATGTAGCATGTTTTAGTAGTGATGTCCTCATAAGATAGCTCTAACAATCTAGTTAGTAGTTTGGGATGTTACGTGTGGAGGATGGCTAGGACCTTCAAGGTCTCATGATACTATTATGGTTGGGAGGAACTATGCATGAGTTTTTTTATTCTTGTACATTGCAATATTGCTTCTATAGACTATGATCTTTCTTTCAGTACATTCTTTTACTACTATTTTTAGATGGTTATATCTAGTTTCCATCTTATTGTTTTATTTTTCAAGTGTTTATGCCTTGATTGTGGATCTAGTACTCCCTAGTGTGGAGGTTTTGAGTTCTTTTTTTATCCCTCTACTTGTGCTAGCTATGTTTCTTTCTTTTCCAGGGTGACTATTTATTAGCATTAGGAAATACTTATAAAGTATCACACACCCAAGGAAGAAGAATTGTGTGCTATTGGAAAGTATCACATGCCCTTAGGAAAAATATTGTGCAATTTTGGAAAGTATCACACACCCTTTGGGGAACCATCATATGATATTAGTTAAGTATTGGATTTCCTTAGGAGAAGTTTCGCCAAGGCCCTAAAAGTATCGCATGACTTCTTGAAAAATGGTGTATGATATTGGAAAGTATCACATGGTGCTACATGAAAGTGTCACCTTAGTCTTTGGGAAAACCTATTCAGGTAGACAATGAACACATTTTAGTTTGACCAAAAGTTTTCAAGAGGTGATTTGACTACCCTCTATGTGTTATTGAATCCCTTGGTTTTGGATTTTGAATTTGAAATGTTTTAGATTCAAAATCATTTTCATTCTTCTATAATTAGTTGTTTTGTTCAGTAGTAGCATTTTGGAGATTTTCTTGGTTGTCAAAATTGTGGTTAAGCCTTCCATTGTGATTTTTGTGATCCTCATATGTTAAGTGTTGTATACGTCCATACTTGTTAAAAATATATCTTGGTTTGTATTGAATCCATGTTCTAAAGATCTCTGGGCGGGTCATTACATACTTGCTAATTCATGTGAAGTGAAAGCAAGATCATTATGATCACCAAAATGCTCAATGAGTTGACCAACACATTACTACCAACTTCCCAATGTTCCATCAAGTAAAATTATGTATCATTTTCTGCATCTTCAATTAAGGATTGGACAAATAACTTTGATTGGACATCCCCATAGGCTTCACTCTATCCTCAATTATTGCCTTTAAATTTATACAATGAATTTCTACTAATATAGCTCCATTCCTAGATTACTTTGGGATTGTATTTCTTAAATAATTTGATATAGAATTTGGGAATCCATATACACCATAAAAATCCAATTGTCTATACCACTCTAATGGCATATGAGCCATAACATTATTATTGAACCTATTGTTTTGGTGTCTATTATTTCTTTTCATATTCTAATTATTGTTCATAGTCCTTCCTCTAGGTTGTCTATTATTTTGTGCATTATTGTTATTACCCACAAATGCATTGTTATCATTTCGATTATTAGTAGGTTTCCTTAAATCTCTATGAATATCTCTTCTTCTTTCAGCCATATTTGGATATTGTGAATGGTTATGTACTCTATTATTTGCATCATTTTTTGTTCTTTGTTTAAGATAATTATCAGGAAATCTATGAACACCATTATACCTATTCCAAGTCTTTCTTCTTCTCTTTCTACTCTAGTTGTCTCTAGTGATGGTGTAGCACATTGATCCCTAGTTATTTAAGTAAACTCTAGGACCTCACTAGGCTTCCTTTTTAAAGCTCTTGCAGCTCTCTTAGTCCTCATAAAATTTGCAAAATCTTTAATTATTTTTCCTAGTCTAACATCACCTTCTTCATCATCTTCAAATTCATCATCTAAATACTAATTATCTAGTGGGTTTTGTGATTTTCCTGAAAGAAATTAGTCCCTCTCCAAAAAAGGATGTACTCTTGAAATTGAGTTCAATTCTCAAGATTATTTTCTTCCTGGATCTAAGTTCCATTAACTCTATCATCAAGAGAAAGGTCTCTCAATTTTTCAGCCATGTTCCCATAGCTTCCTAGTATCATGTCAAACACATTCACTACTCTTCTATTATGCTTCTTAGGAGTATACTCTTAGTGCTCACCAGTATCTATAGATGTCTTTCCCCACATAAAATTCAATGACATTCTTTTGAAAGTATATTGCTTTCTTACTACTACCAACTAATTTTTCATATACCTTTTAACTATAGAGTCACCACCTCTATTATAGAGGAAAAATTTAAATTTATACTTCTAGGTTCTATCTCTAGCAGACTGAAAAAACTCCTTGCTCTATACTTCAAATCCTATTAAAGAAATAACTTTTGGGTTGCTTCACAATACCTGATTGTGAAAATAACTCCCCAATAGAGTCACCAATTTGTTGGTGCCCAAATCAGCATATTAGGTTTCCTATGGAATGAAGATCCAATTATGGTAACTCCTAATAGTAATTTTACAATTGAAAGGTTCCACTCCAAATGAATGCAAACCTCTACAATTCTGGCTCTACAAAACCAAGGTTGGTAGGCCTATACCTTACACCCTAGAGGCTTTTAGAGAAGATAATTTGTAGGACTTGGGTGTTTAGGAAATTAATTAAGAAGTTGATAAATACTTGTTGGTGTGATATATAGATGTATAATAGATAAATGACATTTGTTACAAGGATATGCATCCTTTTTGTAATCAAAATGTAAACTCAAAATAATAATCAAAAGACCAGTGCCTTAACCCATGGAGTCTTTACCATTATTCAATCAATCATTCAAAATTTTAACCCTTAGATACATATCCCTTCTAGATAAATTTATATCACTTTAATGATGTATGAATTGTTGAATACTTAAATAAATTTTAATACTAAGTCTTATTGAATTTAACTCTCCTCAAGAGCCCAACAAGATAGCAATACAAATCATTTAATAAATAATACATTACTATTTTATAAACATTAAAATAAGTTACTATATTCAATCAATGGAACATTCAATTAAAGAAGACTTAAAATTTAATCTAAGAAAAATAAATGTATGAGACATAGATGATATCACCAAAAAATGACTTGAGCACATGGGACCCTTGTATTGAACTGAAATCTTTCGCCACAAATACATGTGTTGCTAGTGCATATAGATAACACTGTCCAAAGTAAAAAGGATTCACCTTCTCTATATAATATATGTATGAAAAAATATTATGATGATTATGATTATGGTTTCTCCAAATTTGGTCCTTTATAATTATAGACAATGAATTTGTTACAAAATGAAAAGCTGTGTCACTTTTTTTACAAAAATCATTATAATTGACCAACCAATAACTAATAGTTATGTTTTGATTAGTCAAAACATGATTATAAGAGAAAAATATTCCTTAAGGTGAATCTAATGTCAACTCCTCAATGAAATCATTACATTGTATTATATGCTCCTATTATTTATCATCCTCAAGTAGGTTTGCATTATTGACCACTTCACAAGTCTTAGTCTCAGTCTTGATCATCCACTCAATCTTCTCACTGGTTGTAGTCCTTGATGCTCCTAGGGCCTATTCCTACATCACATGGAAAATCCCAACTAATGTTTCCAAATCAATAGTCTTTCTATCTGCATCATGCCAAGATAAAACTCCATACTTTGTTACCAAATCTTCATAAAACTTTAAACTAGTCTTGATTTCTTATGTGTATACATTATGATCATGGAATAATTTATTGGCCTCTTAGATATCTTCTTCCTCTATAAGATCATTCTTTTCTTTGATGAGCTATCTAAATAGCTCATTATGTTGGAGTGCCAAGAGTTTATATACATTGTATAAATCCAAAACCTACCCTAGCTTGATCAACAACACCCTAAAGTAATTTTTTAATATAGAGCCAAATATTTCCCTTCTAATCAAGGATACATCTTGTAGCTTTTTATTTTCTATTTCTATAGTCTCTTCAATTCACTCTTTAAGGCATCATTGGGTGATTGAATCATAGGCTAGGTTGTTTGACATTCTTATTTTTGGAAAGCTTTCATACATTGCTTTCCAATCATTTCTCTCAAATGTCACTTGTTTCATTTGTGACTAGTTAAATAGGGTCATGTCTACTTCCATAGTTGTGGATTTATTAGGGTCTGTAAACCCTAATTTTAATGTCGTTAGGAGTCCAAAAGCTTGATCAATATCAATTATCCATGGCCTCTTATGTAGAGGATAGAGGGCCCATAACAATATTGAACTTTCATCTTCCACAAATCTAGAACCAATGATCTCATCCTTCACACCCTGTACATCCAATTTCATATCCTTCTTTCTATATTTGATTAGGCTATCAAATATAGGATGCACTCAAATCCAATCCTGGTAAAACCATGACTCCTACTTCACTAAGCAGTTGTCTCCCTCTTGTTGGATTCATGTTCTCTACTTGCTTCTTGATATCCTCCTTGAAACTAGCCATTAACCCCTTTTTATTTTCTAAAGTGACTATTGAATAATCTACCCCAACATCTTGCCTCTGTAGTTGCATAACACATAAATAAATTCCTTTGATTTGACAAAGTTTTGATCACTCATAAACTTGCTAGATTCAAGTATTCTTTTATCCTTTTCAACATCTACCCTATCAAGAATCTGAACATCATATTCCAATGCTTGAAGTGTTGGCTTGTCTAAAGTTTTGGTCACTAGAATAGGGGAATTTGGAAAGTTTTGTGTGTCAGTTTTGAATTTCTCTAATTCTTGGTGCCTTTTCTCTTCAAGCTTTCTATTCTTCTACTACAACTTATGTTGAACTTCCAACCACTCCATATTCTTGAAATTCTCTTCATCTTTAATGATCTAATGGACATTAGCTCCTAGTTTTTGTCACTTTCTATAGGTATGGATATATCCTTCAAGATTATAATGGGTCCATGGATCCATGGTGTACATATGATATTCATTTTATAATCTTCTCCAATTTTATCTTATGACTTGGTGGAAAAAATTATAAAATCCCTAAAGGATAAAGTGGCAAGGAGAAAGGTTTTCTTCCATTGCTTCTCTCCAAAATGTGATTTGCTTGATTCTGACATTTTCCTTACACTCTCCAAATAAGAAATTCTTTTAGGTACTGAGACTAATAGTCAGTATGGTTTACCCTCAAATCCAAAAACTCTAAAACATGTGAAACAATCATATGCATACCAATCACCCAATTATGCTTAATCTTTTCTCCCAATCCATTATCCTTAAATCTCAAAAATATTTTTATGCCAGGGCTAATGGAAGGGAAATTTTGATTCCCAAATATAGTATATAGGGGTTGGACAAAATGATTTTCAAAAGTAAGATAACAACACACATTATATTTATAATCCTTATCAAAGTCCACATTTGAACTAGCCTTTCCTTACCATTTGTTTCCCACACATTTTATTTCAATTTTTCATGCCACAAACCTCTCAATTAACCATACTACAAAACCATATGCATGAGAAAAGAATAATGTTTAAAAGTAAGGCATTCAAAATCATTAAAGTTAACAAAAGAAGAATGAATAATTTCAACAATATCCTCAACATAATCATATAGCCTAGGCTCCAATATTTTTATATTAGATGCTAGCACCATTGTTATAATCTCCATTAGGTCTAGAACTCCCATTCCTTCTACCTCCCCATATGACTGATATGCCAAGTCAAGGCATGTTTTGATCACGTTAATATTAAATGGAGGTCTATCTACTATAGTCAATGGCTCCCTAATTTCCTTGTGTAACATTAGCTTTCATTATATGTAGGATATAAATGACCTCTCATATTCATTTTTCAACTTAGTAATTTTTTATTTTTTTTGTGAGACCATATATTAATGTGAAAACCTCATTTAAGGAGTCAATTGAAATCTCTATAAATTTCTCCTCTGCCTTTTCATAGATATACTTATCATCAACATTATACTTATTGATAATAAAATTTAGCAATTCGACATTCACAAATATATTGGAGATGGTTAGTTTGCATAAATTCACCTCCCATGGATGACAAATAGGTGCTTTGTGGTTTCTCCTAACATAATGTATAGGAAAAGTTTCCAACCCCTTGTTCTAGTCTAGACATCTCCTACCTTACTATATTTGTCTTCTAAATTTTATAGAGAAGAAAACTTACTCCTTCTAGATTTCAGCCCAATAAAATCCATCTGTTCAATCAAGTCCTTATTTAACTTTCTGGATGGAATTTCTTCTTCCATTCTCTATTTCTTCTCAACTTTACCCTTCTTGAGTTTCTCAATATTCCTTTTTTGTGCCAAACTAGAACACTCATGCTTTTATGAAAGTTCCTTCTAAATCATATCACCACATACTCAATGTACTAGTAGAAAATATTACACCTCTATGAAATTCTTTGAATTTGGAATGCAGAATGATTATTCTTTTTGTACAATGTGCCTTGTATGTTTGTTCATTTATTTCCCCACATGAATCAATGCCATAAAGATTTTTATCATTGCAATACAACACAAAGTGTTAGTGATCATTTCTTATAATTACTTCTCCCCCTTATAAAATATATTCAAATATTCGATCACTAAAGCTTTTGGAAAAAAATATGCATACACTTTTCATCACCGTGTCTTAGATGCTAAATAGAGATTATGTTCTTCTTTACAAATTTATCACTATAACAATGGCTATAACTTTATAACTCATTGCTATATGGGAAACCCCTTATCTGTAACCTCCAATGGATGATCTCATTGTAGGGAATAACATTCACAAGCTTTAGTATTTGTTGTGGGTTCTCATACTATTGCTACAATACATAGCAATATGAAAATTCTCAGCACTTATCACTATGTACATATTTATCCATGCATGATCTATGATAAAATTTCATCTATTTCTATAGTCAATAGCGATCATTGTTGACAATCATACTACTTTATTGCTATAGAACATAGTGCTTAACCAATCTCATTACTAATCAATAAAATCAAAACCTCATGTCTTTGGTTCCTGATGATTGTTAAAGGTCATAGTGATATTTCTCTCTAACACTTATGTCTATATTAATAATGTGTCCTCTCCATATAGTGATAGAATTGATTTCTATATGTTATAGTGATATCTCACCCAACTTTTGAGAATGACCACACTGCCATCACTATAACATATAATAATACTTGATGCTTCATCTTTGTAGCTATAGAAACATATGAAAAAATCACATATCTCATAGAATTTCAAGAAAATATAAATCGAGATCCATTAACAGGGATTTCCATGTGATGAGTAAGCCCTAGGAATGCATTTTAGGATAGGTACCTTTGGTTTAGATGGAATATTATGATTCCTTCCAAACACATGCAAATTTAGAAAATGATTCATTTATTTGATCACAATCATACAATCAACTTAGGTATTAGTACAATCTTTAAAATGATACAAAATGTGCAACATGAAAATAAATCAATGAGATTGATTATAATCAAGAAAAATATTTAAGGTAGAAAATATTTATAAAATATTGAACTGCACCAGGGGGAGAGATGTTTCTATGAAAGATTGATTTGATTGATGAAGATGATTTAAAAATAAGATGACTACATTAGTGGAGTAGTTGCAGTAGAGTGGTATATTTGGTATTCTTTGAAGTTATATGTTTCTCATCCATGTTTCCATTAATGCCAAAGGGGGATATTTTTAGCATGAATGTTGATGATATTCCTATGGGGAGTATCATAGCATTGTTGGAGAATGTGGGAGAATGTTAGTGTGATTATATATTGCATTCATGGAAGTGTTTGTCATTGATGTCAACATGCTAAAGACTAATTGAGAATAAGATAGTGTTTGACCTTCATATGGTTGAAGGATTTAAGATGAGGTTAGGTTAAATTGAGGACATGTTTTATAGAGTTTTCTAATTCCATGGATAAGAGAACATCTAGAAAGTGGTGATGGTTATTCAATATTTACAAAAGATAGTATACACATAAAGATTTGAGAAGTGGTTTCTAGTAGAAAGTTTATATCTCCTAATGAGGATAGAACCTGGTTAAGTGCAGTTAGATAGAAGAAGAAGAAATTAAATTGATGATTTGGTTGAGTGTACACATTTTGAGGTTGCATGTATGAAGATTTGCAAAGACTGTGAGCCAAAAATGTTATGTAATAATGAAAAGATGTAATGTAACATGTATTGTTTTATCTTAATGAGGTCCTATTGTAATTATAAATTGTAAAAGCCTCAAGAATGACTCAAATGATTATTTTGAGAACTTGGTATAAAGGAAAGTTGTTTTCCTTGTGATTAAGTATGGATTTAGTAATTGCAATGGAGAATTGCATGCAAGTAAGAGATCTAAGGGATTAGTATGATGTGATTTTGGGGATCAAGTATTGAGATCTGAAAAATGTTTTGTGTAATAGAGGCATAGTGAATGAGTGCAATGATTATATTTGGTAGAGAGTGCTAGTAGGTAGTTGATCTTTTGGTATTGTTCTAAAAGAAATAATATAGAGGCTAGTTGGATAGTGACTTTATTGGTCTTTCCCCTAAAGATGTTTGGATAGTGGGTCCTTCTTCCTTACACAATTCCTAAAGGGTTGGAGTATCCACACAAGGATTAAAAGTCTCCTAATAGGGACTAAATGTATTTAATTAGCTCCTAGAAGAGTCCATCCTCTTGTAAGGAATTTATATATTAGTACATAATTTTTTGGGTACCATCCTCACCATAGTTTTGCCTCTGATCAAGGTTTTCCCTAGTTAACAAATCTAGTGTTATTGTGTATTGTTATCTTCTTGTGGTTATTATAATTATTGATTAGATGTTTCAAATTTACTAAGGATAATAAAAGTTGTTTTGAATAGATAACTAATTCACACCCCCCCCCCCCCCCCCCACCACTCAGTTATCTTTGTGGACTTTACTTTATAATAATCTTTGATCAGAAGATCTCCACCATTTTAATATCACATTTGATATCATGAGCATTGGCCTCCAAAAATTTAACACATGATATTCACCAAATACTCTAAGTAGTATTATTAAGAGCAATGGCCTCCTGAATGACAAGTCACATAACATTCACCAAGTACTCTTTGAGTAATGGCCTCCTAAATGTTGAGTTGTGAGATATTCTCCACTAACTATGAAAAAATGGCCTCTTGACCATCAAGTTGCATGATATTGCCCAAGTACTCTATGTAATGGCCTTTAGAACATCAATTTTCATGACATTCACCATGTAATCAATAAGGTAATGGGTTGTGAAATATCCACAATTTATATTCACAAAGTACCTATTATATATCTATACAAATAACTCATAGACCATCAAGTGAATGATAAATAATAGTTTGTTATTGATTTACAAGATATAGTTTATCATGATATGATTCAACATTTACTATGTTTGAATAAATTACTTTAACAAGGCCCACCTTATCAAGGATCAGATCTCTGTGAGTGGTGTTGATATAATACTATTACAAGAAAGCAAAATGTTACAAGAAAATGGGAATAATATTTTTTAGCATGGATGAATAGGGATTTTATTTAGGTTCCTTCTATTGGTGCCTCTAGGGGACTATCAATTCTTTTGAATCCTCATAAATGTTAGGTAAAATTACTTAGCTTGAATACAAATTGGATAGTTGTTGAGATTACTATATTTCCTCTTTCACTCGTTCTTGTAAATTTGTATGGCCTAATTTTAGTGGTCAGTAAACATAGAATTTGGGGCTTTATTTCACATTTATTTCAAGGTCTAGATGGAAACAAGGTCATCTTAGGTGACAATTTCAATGCTACCTTGGGTATTATGGACAAGAGTGGGGGTATAGATCTATCCCCAAAAGTCACCAAGGATTTTAAGAATTACATTAAAGGGGATACTCTTTTTTATTGTATTCCTAAAAAGGGTAAAATGACATGGTCAAATAGGAGGGGAAAAATTTTGTGGGCATTAGACTTGAAAGATTTCTTCTAAAATCACAATAGGTATTAGAGAATGCAACATTTTTTCCTCATCATACTCAAAAAATTATGAAATTTCTTTCAAAATCAAACCTGAAACAATCGGTTTCAAACCAAAATCATACATTAAGTTGGAAAATATGTGGTTTAGGGACAAATATTTTATGTTTTTGCTCAAGCAGTGGTGTTCTGATTACCCAATTGTTGAAATTTCTAGGATTTTTCAACTGTCCAAGAAACTCACT
Source organism: Cupressus sempervirens (assembly GCA_028749045.1). Taxonomy (NCBI): domain Eukaryota; kingdom Viridiplantae; phylum Streptophyta; class Pinopsida; order Cupressales; family Cupressaceae; genus Cupressus; species Cupressus sempervirens. The sequence goes on from CM053788.1 coordinate 324,208,351, forward strand.
TTTAATAAATCTAAGATTAAAGAGTGGAATAACTCTTCCTTTGCTCATATGTTTGAGGAAAAAATTAGTTTACAATCTTAGTTAGATTGTTGAAATGATCATGTTTTGCAAAATGATTTGATAGAAAAAGTATATGACACTCAAAATATGCTAAAGAAAATATTGGAGGAAGTTCTTTATAAGGAATAAGTTGTAGGTGAGGAATGGTGATGCATGGAGAGCATCTGTGGTAGCCTATGCAAGAGTCTGTGTGGAAGCTACTGAGTAGCAATGCTTGGGAGTGCAAGGTGGACAAGATTGATAACTAGGGAAGTAAGGGGGTATCTTCATTTTCCACTCACTGTCCTTTAGTTTTTCCTTCACAAGTAAAGTTATTTTTGATGTCAAACCCTAGGTGGAAGTTAGATGCAAGGAGATTGGAAAATGACTTTAACACTAAACACAAGCTACCAAGACAAGCAACCAGGAATGTCCCACGAGCCTAGAATGGGGTTTACAATTAGAATGTGAAGTTGGGGAATGGGAGGATATGGCATGGGAATCAGGGTCACAATGGCTTTTTTCTACTCCTAAAAGATTTTAGATTCAAAAATATTGAGTGAAAGTTTTGGAGATTGGTCAATAGATAGAAAAATGGAGAAAAGGTTGGGTTTTAGAAGGGTGAAAAGGTAAGCTTTGATAGTAATAATAAATGGTTTTTATGTGGTTCAACCCTAAAAGTAGATAATGTAGAATGGGCTATGTCAAGTGATAGGCTACAACACATAACTTTTTATTTCAAATGGTAAGGGCCATGTCCATCTGTAAGGAAATTGTGGACATGGATAGCTGAAAATTGAGAACAAAATTTGACTTTAAAACACATTCAAAATGAATTTTACATGGCTATTTGTCCAAAAATAGATGAAAAATCTTTTATATTGAAAGGAGGACCATATATGTTATATAGTAAAGCAATATATGTATGTGATTGGTGTCCAATTTTTGATCCATATGCTGACAAGGTTAAGGATATTTTGGTTTGGATAAGTTTGAAAAAGCTACCATTGGAGTATAAAAATAAGGAAACTCTAAAATTAATTAGAGAGAGTTTGGGTTTTTTCATTTCTTCAATGGAATTGGTTGATGCATCTCACTTTTTTCAATTCACTAGGATCTTAGTCAACATGCAAGAATGTTATACTACAATAGATTTCATCATGTTTAAGTCCTCATAGGGGGAATGTAGGGTCTTTTTAGAAGTAGAGAATGTAAATTCATACTTAGAAAACACAAAGGTTTTAAATAATGGGAAAGAGATAGAGGACAATGCATGCTAGAATCTTCTGAAAAATGCAGAGTTTGAAAAGGAGCACATCCCTTAGTGGTTGGTGGCCTTTGAAGAGGAGATGATATGTAATAAAAGTGGAAACATGGTTAGTGGTTCTGAGTCAAGAATGATGGAAAGAGGAAAGGATGCCTGCACAGAATAACATGTACCCTGATAGGAGTCAAGTGTTACTTTATCTACTCAAATAGTCAAAGAAACACCAAGGTCACAAATGGAGATAGGAGATACCATAGGTGAGGAATCTCTTGAGAGGGAAGATGAGTTTATCAATGAAAGGTTATTCATCCTAGATACTATGGGTATAGAACAAATATGTTCTTTAAATTATTTGAGGAATAGATGTCTTCAACCAAATCTTTGTGATAGGATGGAGGAGGACAAGGGCTTATTAGCCACTCCAAATATTTTTTCTCTAGCATCGCTTGATATTTTTAAAGAAATTTAGATTTCACCTATTCATAATCTTGATTAAGTCTTGGAGAATGCTACAGATAGTAGTGGGGAGTATGTACATCCAATGTAGAATACTCGATGCCAAAATAATGCATTTATTAAGGAAAAATTTGGTCTAGATGATCATTTGGACATTGAATAGGTGAGGACTATTATACAAACACAATTTACAATTAGTAAACCAAAAGTGAAGAATAATGTAAAATGAGGCCCCAAATTAGTAATAGTGAAATTGGCCATAGTTGGTAGTACAACAAACTAGTCAAAATTGTTGAGATCGAGAAGAGGCTATACCTATTCCTAGAAACCATGAAGATCCTAACATGGAATGTCAAGGGTAGTAACACCCCTAAAAAAATATGCTTGATCAAAAGGGGTATTGATCAAGTGTAGTCTAACATGTTCTTCTTTCAAAAATTAAAACTTAATAAGGAGGGATGTGTTTCATTCACAAGGAAATTTCATGCTTGGTAGGGTATGTTTGTTGAGAAGATTGGGGCTATAGGTAGGTTTGGTGTTATTTGGAAGTGAGCTACATAAATGATTAAATAGTTGGAGTCAGGTTCAAATTGGCAATGGTTGGAGGTGATTTCTTTTCAATTAAACTTAAGGTTTTATGCTTTCAATATTTATGGCCCTTCAAATCCTGAGCAGAAAAGAGATTTGTGGAGGTTAATCTTAGGAAGGTTGAGAAATTTATAGGATAGTTTGGTTATACTGGGAGGGGATTTCAATGCTATTCTCTCACCCATAGATAAATTGGGAGGGAAAGGTTTTTTAAACCAAAGCCATCAAGAATTTGTGGATTTTGTTAATACAAATAATCTTTAGGATGTTCAACTTATGAATGGAGTTTACATGGACAAATCATAGGCTAGGATTCACTAACATTTTAGAGAAAATTGATAGGTTCTTGTTGGGTGATGACTGGGGTAAGATAGGTTGGCCTTGTCAGGCTTCAGTTCTACCTCTTTTAGCATCAAAACTAGTTACAGAGATGGAAGTAATGAAATAACTTTTTGATATGGAAAGTGACAAAGCCCCAGGACCGGCTGGGTTCCCTACTTTATTCTTCCAAAAAGTTTGGTACTTCTTAGGAAAAGAAATTTGGGAAGTGGTGGATGTATGCACCCTAAAATGGTCATCTAGACTATGGGCCCCCATTATTCAATTTATCAAGTTTCCTAAATCAATGGTTTGTAATATTTTATTAAATCAATTTAAATGAAATTCCTTTATTAGATTCATTTTTTTAAATTTTTAAGGCTGATCATTTTATCCTAAGTCTTATTTAATTAAAAGAAAATCTCCCTTTTAATTAAATAAAATAAGTCCCCATTTAATTAAAAGAAACCCTCTCTTTTAATTAAATAATTCATCCACATTTAATTAATTATGAGAAAAAACCCTCTTTTAATTTAATTAAATAGTTCCTATTTAATTAAAAGAACCTGCTCCCTTTTAATTAAACAAAAATCCCACTTAAATATCTCTTTTTGATGAAAAAGGAAATAAAATAATTAAATAAATCTTTTTTTTTTTTTTTTTCTAAGTGGGATTCTATTTAATTTTCCTCCTCTTTTTTGCCACATTGAAAAGGAAATAAATCAAATAAGAAATTAAATAAAACTATTTTTTGTTTTCTTTACACTTAATGTGGGATTTATCTTTTTGTTCTTTCCACTTTCTTCTCCAACACTCCTCTTTTCTCATTGGTGGAATTTTGTCTCACATAAATCAAACTCTATTATCGCATATTGGTTGTGAGAAGCCTCTCACCTTGAGATTTTTCTTTATAAGGGAGACCCCTTTCCTCATTTTGGACATCCATTATTATGCTATTGTTATGCTACAGGTTTGGAGAGTGATTTTTGAAGAAGGAGTTTGAATACAAAAGATTTTTGTGGAGAACTTCTATCTTCTTGTCTCCTTCTCTCATGCATCCATGGCTTCCATCATGAGTTTTCATCCTTGCATTTGGATATTATCTTAGATCCATATTTGTTTTCATAGATTAGTATTGCATTATTATTACATTTCCTTTCTTGCATTGTTTTGCATTGTTATCATTTAGATTAGTTTTCATCTCCATTTGCATGCATATTAGATCCTTGAATCTCTTGTTTCATGGTGTACTTGCATAGGCATAAACTAGATCAAACTAAGGGCCTCCATTACAAAACCCTTGCACTCCATGAATAGAGAGCTATGATTAACCATTCGAGACATCATTTTTGAGCAATCTTGGATATAATGCCTCATAGAAGTGTGCTCACATTTTAGGCATACAATGGAGGAATCAAGAAGGGGTGTCTTTATGTTTAAATATTTCAAAAATACTTTCCCTTCTCTAATTCCCAAGCTAGGAGACACAAAATCTTTTGGTGATTATAGACCTATAGCTTTGTGTACAAAATTATTACCAAGGTTATTGCAAATAGGCTGAAATGGATACTTCCATTTATTATCTCAGGAGAACAAAGCAGCTTTGCCCTTAGTAAGTCAATTTATGAAGGCATTATTGTTTTTCATGAAGCCATTCATTCTCTTAGTACTAATAAAGAGGTAGGAATGATGATTAAACTGGATGTTAAAAAGGTGTATGAAAATGTGAATCGAGAATTTTTAATGATGGTCCAACATAAATTTGGTTTTGATAAGCATTGATTTCATTGGGTGTTAAGTTGTATTTCAAATCCTAGAATATCTATGCTAGTGAATGGTAGCCCTCAAGGTTTCTTTGAAGCCAAGAAGGGCATTCACCAAGGGAACCCCTTTTCCCCTTTTCTATTCATCATCTTGGTAGAAGTGTTGGGAAGGTCCATAAAGTTGGAAAACTCACAAGATAAATGGAAATGGTTAACAATTGCTAGAGGGATTGATCCTATTACCCATCTTCAGTTTGTAGATGATAATGTCCTCCTAGGTGAAGCTATAATAAAGGAGGCAAGGGTGGTAAAAGAGGTCTTGGACTTTTATTGTAGGGCCTTAGGTCAGTCTATCAATTGGAACAAATCAAATATTTTTTTCCTTAACACAGCTAGGCCCTTACAAGATATGATACGTAGATTATTGAAAATAAAAAAAGGTGTGCTACCTAGTAAGTATTTTGGAATACCCTTATTTCAAGGGGGAAATAAATAAAATTTATGGAATAACTTGGTGGATAGCTATCTTAAATGCATAGACAATTGGAAGGGAAGATGGTTGACATATGCGAGTAGGATCTTGTTATTACAGGTTGTCATATCGACTATTCCAATTTTTTCAATGAGTTGTTTAAAAATCTCCTTAAAAGTGGATAAATATATAGAGTAGAGAAGGATAAAGTTTTTATAGAATGGAACATAGGAGGAGAATAAAATTCTATTGGTAGCTTGGGATCAGCTTTACAAACCAAAGAAATATAGAGGAGTGGGTATTAGGAAATGGCAAATTGTGAATAAGGTGTTAGGAGCAAAGCTAATATGCGACATGTATGAAAATCCTACTCAGTTGTGGACACAAATTATACATGAAAAATATTTGGACTTGAATGATGTGGAGTGAATTCTTACCATCCATAATCCCCTAAGAGGATCAACTATATGGAATTTCATGTTAGAATGTAGGACAGTGGTGACAAAGCACTTGTCATGGAAAATTGGTAATGGTGAAAAGGATTCTTTTTAGTTTGATTCCTAGAATGGGGATGAGGTTCTTGCTCAATAGGAAGGGGCTCTTGAGATAATCCCTTATATGGAGAATGAGTGGGGAGACAAAGTGAAACATTATGCTGAGAAATTCACAACAGAGATAGGGACCATTTGGGAATGGAAAGATATATCTCTAACCTGGCCATTTCTTAGGAGCATAAATGTTTTTTGGTGAAGATTTTTAACAATAGAACTATTATGTTAAGGGATGAAGAGGATAGAATTATCTAGTGTGTAGCTAAGAGTGGGAAATACTTAGCATGCCTACTATATTAGTTGAGTTGTAATAGGGAGAAAATGAAGGAGTGGCCTTACAAATTGTGTTGGGACAAGATGGGTTACAAAAAGTTGGGGCCTTCACATGTTTAGTATTGAATGGAAGAATTTTAACTGAGGAATGATGGAAAAAATATGGGGTGCAAGGGCCTTCTAGATGTTGTTTGTGTAGAAAGGAAAATGAAGATGTGGATCACCTGCTAGTCAATTGTGAATTTGCCCAGGATTGTTGGAATAGATTTAAAAAGGTATTAAATTGGCATAGTCCATTACAAAATAGTTTAAGAGGTGTTTTCAAAAGTTGGCCAATGAACCTCCCAAAATTGATCTTTTCAAAATTATGGTTGATTAACCTACCTATAGTATGGGAAGTGTGGAAGAGGAGGAATAGGCAGATCTTTGAAGAAAAAGTGGAAGATGTGGGGAATATTTGGAGTTATATTCTTAGAAGTGTGGAGGAATGTATGATGGCTGATATATCACATGTACATCCTAATAAAGGTTTCTTCACATGGGATATAAAAATACAAGCTAACTTCCTAGGACTACAAATCAAATGGAAGAATGATGGGGCAGAGTTGCAAAATTTTGTAGTGAATAGGAAAGAAATAAGATGGAAACCTCAAGATAGGAATTGGATAAAGATAAATTTTGATGGTGCATCAAAAGATAATTTGGGCTAATCTAGGGAGGGGGTGATAGTGAGGAATGTGGAAGGAGATATTATTTCTTTTGTTGGAAAAAATAATGTGAAATGGTACAAACAACATGGTAGAAGTGCATGCAGCATTTTTAGTAGTGCAATTGGGCAAATCATTAAAGATTGAGAATTTACATTTAGAAGGCAATTCAAAATTGATCATTGATGGTCTGATTAATGGTAAAATGAATGACTAGTTTTTACAAGATTATCTATATGCAATAAATAGAGATCTTTTAACCTTTAATAATTTTAAAATAACTCACACATACAGAGAGGGAAATGTCAAGGTGGACATTATAGTGAACTAGGCATCTTCTCTTAAGGAATATGAAAAGATTTAATATGAAGGTTTCAATAACCTACAATTTTTATTTGGTTTTTAACATGACACTTGGTATTTTGATGGTTTTGATATGAAAGTGTCATCGAGGGTGCAACTTATTTCTAGGGGAGGACACGAAAGATTAAAAAGGGAGGTGGAAGCCTAGTTTTGGTATGATGCATTAGAGGAACAACACTTCTAGTTTTCTTGCTATTTGTTCATACTTGAACGAGTGAAGTACACTTATTAGATGTTAGGGTGATCAAAGGGAAAAGGTGGAAGATGGCATGTAACTTTTGCACACTTATTTGCACCTGAGGTTTTTATGTAAAGCCAACTTTATGAGGCTTATATGTGTTTAATTTATTTCTGGGATAGTTTAGGGGATCTATAATGAAGGTGTAGGGAAAGCCAACTCTATGAGGCTTCTATGTTTTTATTATGTTGCTAGGATAGTATAGGGGATCTTTATTGTTGATGTAAGGACCTTTGATGTGTATGTAATGTTTCTTGTTATTAATTAAATATACCTTATTACTGAACAAAAAAAATTTCTTCATCAGAAATAAACTTAATGGAGGAAGCATTCTAGGGATTATTTTCTTAACACGGGGAATAAAAAAACTACTTTATTTCACAATTTAGAAAAGATAAAGAGATAAAAAAAGGCTATATATCAAATTATAATTTTAGTTGGAAACACTTTTGTAGTGGAAAGGAACTTTAATCAAAAGTTGTTCATTTTTTTAAGAACTTATTAAGCAACAGAGTCACTCAGCCACCCCATCCATTTAAAGATTTTGGACTACATTACTAGATTGGTATTAGAGGAGGACAAAAAGTTCTTGTTTCAAACCTTCTCCCTTGAAAAGATAAAGAAATTTGTCTTTGGTATGGAGGCTAATAAAGATTCTAGTTGAGATGGACAAAAACCTTTATTCTTTTTAAAAAGTTGGGAATTCTTGGGAGTGGATATCCTTAATGTGTTAGAAGATTCAAGGAAAGATGCATGTATGTTAAGTAGTACAATAAAAAATTTATTTTCCTCATTCTTAGTGGTCTTATCCCTCAACATTTATTGACTTTTGGCCTATTTCCTTGTGAAATATCATCTAAAAAATATTTACTAATTCAGTTGCATTGAGGTTGAGTAAAATTATCCCAGCCATCATATCAAATCAACAAGGAGTTCTCATCGCAATGGATGGTAATGAGTGTCTATCCTTTTTGTGTGCTCTATAAAAATTTGAATTAGCTAGTTCGCAGGCAAGCAAGAAATTGGTCAAAGAGAATTTGGCAGGAGGTACAGACCCTGGAGGATCTATAGGGGGTTCTAAGAAGAATGTTGGGTTAGAGTCTTTGACTAGTGTGGAAAATGGAAAGGCTTCATGTGAATCTGATCCTTTTTGTGGGTTTTTTGTCCTCCATAAAATATCTAGGGCCAAATATGAGGGTATGTGTACTTTATCAATTTTTGATTTAGCTAGTTCACAGGTAGGTGAGAAACTAGTCTGAGTGAATCTAGCATGAGGTATATACCTTGGAGGAACTGTAGGGGGTTCTAAGAAGAATGTTGGGTTTGAATCTTTGGCTGATGTGGATAAAGGAAAGGCTTTGTATAAATCTAATGCTTTTTGTGGGGTTTGTGTCCCCCCATTGGATTCCCCTTTTTCTTTTCATGTGTTAGGGTAGGACCTCAAGAAGGAGAAAGATAATGTTGATTCTAACAAAGAAAAGTCTTCAGAATGGTTGAAGTCTTGGTAATCTCTATTTGGCAAGATACCTACTCAAAAATCTCTTTTCTCACCGGTGATTGATAAGTCTTACTAGGAGAAAGGTGAGTTTCAAATTTTTATTCCTAATCCTTTAGTTGATTTTTTTGTGTCTTCCATGGATTTCACCGTAGTGGGAAAATTTTTAGGGGCAAGACCAAATCTTGAATCTCTTAGAAAAATGGTTAAAAGGAAATGGACTATTCGAGGAGAAGTAGATATTGCACCAATGTCGAGTGGTTTCTTCTCATTTATCTTCAACTGTAATGAAGACATGAATATGGTTCTTTGTGGAGGACCATGGTCTTTTGGAAAATGCTCCCTCACTATTAAAAAATGGGAGCCTAACTTGGATCTTTCATTTTTTTTTTCTTAACCACTCCTATTTGGGCTAAATTCTTGGTCTTCCTTTAGAATTTTGGCATGAGAAAATTTTCAAGGGTATTGACAATTCTTTTGGTGAACTTGTGGCATTGGATAATGCTACGGCTTCTAGAACCAAACTTCAAACTGCCAGACTTTATGTTAAAGTGGAAAACCTAAATCAGCTCCCAGAAAAGGTGGAACTAATATCTAAGCTTGGTAAAAAAACTCAAGAAATTATTTTTGAAGATCTACCTAACTTTTGCTATGCTTGTAAGAAATAGGGGCATCTAGTTAAAAACTATCCCTCCAAAAGTAAAAATCATCCTAGCAGTGTTTCAAATGGGAAAAAGACCAAGATCAGCAAAAGAAAGTCTAGAAACCCAAAGAAGATCATCGCCAAGAAGAAAAGAAAAATGAAGATTTTAAAGCCACACATTTTGAGATGGTTTTAGAACCTTCTTTTGAGAAAGAAAACTCTAAGAAAGAAGGACATGGTTTCCAATAAAATACCATAATGCCTAAACAAAAAATTGATGATCTGGAAGAACTATAAAAAAAAATCATTATTTATCAAAGGATAGAAGATCAATGGAGGGATTTAGAAGAAAAAATCATGTTAGAGGAAGGCAAAATCTTGGCTGAAGCTATAAATAAATCTAAGAAGGGAGATCTTCCTTTTTCTTAGTCTAGGGAGATCCAAGTGTTATCTCAGGCTGAATGACTTTCCTATGGATGAACCTCCTCCCCTTGATATTGTGAAAGAAAAAGGAGAAAACTCAAAGCATAAACTAAACCAAAGAAAAAGGGCTGAAATAAAGAGCATAACTAAGGGGGTAGAGACTAGAAGCAACAAAATAGATCAACACACCAAGGTGAAACCTCCTACTTCTTCTTTGGATAAATCTACAAAGAGAGCAGTACAACAATCCAAGGTGAAACCAGATGTTGGTTCCCTGGACAAACCTGGAAGAAGATCCACTAAGAAAACCAGAGAGTTAGAAAGTATGCAAAATATTGCTAATGCTAGGCAGGCAACTATTCTAGATTTTACCCCAAAAAAATAGATGTGAAAATCATTACTGGGTATATTAGGGGGTTGAATAGTATTCATAAATTGGATATTGTTAGGAATTATGTTAGAGAACAAAAGCCCGATTTTCTCCTGCTTCAACAAAAAGGGCTGAAAAAAAAAGAATAATTATAAGGAGGTAGTGACTAGAAGTAACAAAATAGATCAGAAAACCAAGGTGAAACCTCTTGCTCCTACTTTGAATAAATCTGGAAATTGATCAGGTGAGCATTCCAAGGTGAAACCAGGTCCTCGTATTACTTGGGTACTTTTTTTGACTTTGGTTGTGGTTTTAGGTCCCTGTATAACCTAATTTTGATGCTACTTTTTAGTAGGTTTTAGGACTACTTTTCCTAGTGGTTGTTAATGCTTTATCTTTTTTGATTTGTTAAAGGGTTTTTGGGGTCCCTTCAAAACATATTTTTACCATAATCTAAAAACAAGGAGTTCTGATCCAGTAGAAATATGTAGTTGAAGGGGATTTGGTTGCTTAAGAAGTTCTCCACTCCATCAAGTTGGAAGGTCTCCCATCTATGGACCTTTACATGATGAAGGCATATGATCACCTTACTTGGACCTTCGTTGCCCAAAGTTTGGGAAAAAATGGGTTTTCACACCAAATGGATAAAATGAATCTTATCATGTATTAAAGGTTAAACATTTTTAGTTCTTATAAATGGAACACCATGTAGCTATTTCTCTTTATCTCAGGGTTAGGAAAGGGGATTCATTATCCCCCTTTTTGTTCATCATTATGGCTAAATGCTTGAGTAGACTGATTAGACACAAACTAAATGTAGGCTAGTGAGAAGGTATTTCTATCCACAAATCTCATATTAAAATTTCACATACATTGTTTTTGGATGACTCATTAATTTCTGGTAAGGGGGGTGTCAAGGATGCCAAAATTATTATCAAAACTTTAGATTAATATTGCTTAGCCTCAGGTCAAAAGTTAAGCATAGAAAAATGAAAGGTTTTCTTTCTTAATATCCCCCTTTCAGTTAAGACAATCATTGAGAAAGTGCTCAATATTTTTTTGGTAGATACCTAATGTAGCTATTTGGAAATCCCATTTTTCCAAGGGGGAGGTAAGGCTTCCTTTTGGGATAATATAATTCAATTATGTTGAAGACACAATTTCCTCTTCAAAATCAAGGTGGTTATCTCTCATAGGTAGGATCCTCTTGGTTAAATCCATTCTTTGCTCCATTCTAAATTATGTCATGACATTGTTGTTGGCTCCAAGAGGTGTTATGAAAAACATTAGGAAGCTTCTCAAGAATTTCATTTGGAAAGGAAATATGGGTGCAAGCCTAATATATGACTTATTTCTTAGGATATTTTTTTCAAACCAAAAGAATGTGATGGGGGAGGTTTCCATAACCTTCATGAAAGGAATGCCAGTCTGGGGGAAAAGCTATCCTGGAAGTTTTATGAAAACTCAATAGCACTATGGGAAAGATATATTATATGTAAATATCTAGATAAAGATGATCCTATGAGAATTTTTAGTATTAAAAATCACCCCAAGGGGTCGAAAATGTTAAAAAAAATTATTAAGTGCAGATAATTAATCCTTCAATACCTTTCTTAGTCAATGAATTAAGTAGATAAATTATGCTTTTGGAATAACATATGGGATGGGCTACCTATTATCTCAGCTTCTTCCAATCTTAAAAAGGCCAAGGTTATTTTGAAAAATCTTTGGGGAGCTAAAGTCAAAGATTATTTTCTCATAGTTTAGTGTAGGGTAGTTCCTATGATGATTTTGAAAAATTTATTATATTTTCCCTTCCCCCCATGAAGTTAAAGTAGAGTTACACAGGCTACAAGAACAATGCCTAATTTTCCTTAGTGATAGGGAAGATATATTAATTTAGACAAAGGTTATTAGTGGTAGGTATTTAGTGAAAGAGGGTTATGATTCATTGTCTCAAGGTGTTAGATTTATTAGGAATTGTTGAGTTGTCATTTTGCATGATGATTTAATGACAGGAATAATTTCTAACTCCTCTCTTGAAAAGATAATCTAGGATCAACTCCAAGTTAGTTTTGGGTGATCTTGTGATGTACTAGAATCCGCTCAATTGAAGATAAATGTTTTTTGTTCAAAAAGAGGCCTTTTCTAGTTTGAACCAATTTATGATAAGATGATCAATTTTCTTGCTATTTCAAAATTAACCATAAAAAGAGATATATATATATATATATATATATATTTGTATTTTCTATTTTTAAATGAATGTGTTGGTGTAAATAAGTATTTACTATTTACACTTTACTTAAGTTTACTTAGGTTAATGCATTATTTTATTATTTATTTAGGGGAGATACTTAGGAGTTTATGCACTCTCATGACTTGTCATGTTGACAACATAGAAGTATGCAACTCTAATTTAGCACATAGTGTGTACAACACTAGAGTTTGCGTCATTCACTGAGTTGTCATGTACACAACACAATTATTCACACTCACTGTTTAGCACATGTTGTCTATAACATTAATTTTCATGCTACACCATTGTAGGCTTATCCTCACATGACCGTACTTACTCCCTTGCTTAATGGAGGATAACCCATATTTGGTGGACATGTACTTGGTTGTATGACTTATCATTTTGCTAACTTCTATGCATTCTAGAAGCTCTCCAGAGGCCTTTATATATAGGCACTCCTAGTGTAATTTCATATGGCATATTGAATGAATATACCATCATTCTGATCATTCTCTCTCTTTGATCTACTATTGTGCTTGTGTTTGAGTTCCTTGGTCTTGGGTGAATTCTGTCCTGAGGCAAATTCTTACATGGCATTAGAGCTTGAGGACATTCACTTCATATAGCCATTTGAGACCATTCATGCTTAAATACCTTGAATTGAATACAAATAATTTGTAGAAATTGGTAGTGTCTAGAGCCAAATTAGACCTTTCCATTATGTCTAGAATGTCAATTTGGTGAAGATTGACTATAAATTCACCTATGCTAGGCTAAAGTTTATTGTGAGGCAAATTTTTTTTGTAAATCAGCACCGAAAGGCCCAATTTGAAAGTTTGGGTATGGTCATTTAATTGATCTATGCATTTATTTTTAGATCTGTAATTTAATTAATTCTTTACAATTATTTTTCAATTTGTGGGTATTTTCAATTTTTTTTTGCCCAATTGGTCTAGCAAAGATTTTTTTTTTTGTAGAACTAGGTAGTGACACCCTACCTATACAATTTGGAAGGAATATTCCTTATTCAATGGGATATTCAAATTATCCAGCAAATTTGACATTAAATCTATAGAATCAAATCCAATAGCTAATCCACAAAGGCAATAGTTATACAAATCTGGGCACACTCTCAACAAACAAATCAACCCCAAATTTTGGCAGTGACCACACATTTTATTTCCACTGTGTGGGACCATAGTTTTAAACTTTAAAAATGCTTATAACACCATGAATGTGGGATAATTGCTTGATTTTCCAGTAGTGATAAATTTAAATCTTGCACCCTGAGTCATAATCTTTGACGATGCGAAAACTTTAACCCAACGTCTGGTAAGTTATTCCCAGCATCGAGAAGTTTTCCCTCTAGCATCAAACAATAGAGTTATGACCACCATCAAGGCCTGCTACCCCTACCACATGGCTCACTAATAATTAGATAGATGGCTTTTATAGGAGAGGCCATGTACCCAGCCTCTGCATCTACTATATTTGTTACATCCATGCACAATCAGTAAACTGTCAAGCCACATTAGCTTGCACATGGAATCCAATCAGTAATCCACCTCATTTGCCCATGTTAGATCTAACATAGCATCCATATTGCAACTAAGTAGTACATGTGGCTATCTATACTATTTTCACATGCAAACGTCATCATAACATCATGCTGACATCATCACAAGGCTTGGAGTCACTGACATCATCAATTCTATGAGCCTAAATTTGATGGTCATCTAATCATCATCCTAGGGAAAATTTGAACTACTATGATGGTCATATGACTACGAAATTTAACCACATATTTTGCTGATGCAACCGCTCTCTAGATTGATTTTTGATTTTGTAATCTGAGTTTGGAAGGCCATATCTTAGTCATTTGGACTCCAAATTAGGTGCAATTTTTTTTGAAATTTGGTAGAATTTCCTAAAAAAATTAGTGGTTCAATTCTTTTCTAGTTTTGGTGCACGGATTTGTCAAAAATTATGTCTTTTGGCGACTATATCTATCTAATCCTACATTTTTCAACTTCAAATGCTTTGTATCGGCTCATTTTGACACAAAAACAAGTTTTGCTTTTTTCGAAAGTGCATTATTTTTCATCCACTTTCTAGATCTACAATTAGATTATAGGTTTGTATAGACAAAAGTGTTACTTTTGGAATTAGGTCTTTTTCTACATTGTAATACTTTGATGTATCTTCAAAATTGTTTTATATTTGAGATACATTATAATGTTCCAATTTTGAACTCCATAAGGAGGTTGTAAAAGGAAAAATTAGAAGTCTATTAAGGCCAAAATTGGCAAGTGGCCATTGTAATCATACTACGTATAAAGTGCCCAAAGCATTTTTTTTTGGGGTTTCTTGATTTAGTGAAAAGGGGGTTGTTCTTGGTGTTGTATTTTTCTTTCATTTTCTACATCATGGGACATTTTAAGTTTCCAAAATTAACTCCACATAACTATGCTACATGGTCCATTAACATTGTGGTGTCATTTAATACATAAAGGAGTTTCTCAATATGTAGATAGTACCCTTCCTAAACCAACAGGTGATCAAGTATCTACTAGTGAAATAACTGATTGGCAAACAATGGATAGGAAAGCCCTAGGTGATATTTTTTTGGGGATTGATGACAAGATCATGTATCAGATTTAGAAGTCTCGTACATCCAAGGAAGCTTGAGATACCCTCCAAAACCTATATGGTAAAGTGTTTGAACAAGATGTTTCCAAAATTGACGATGAGCTTGTCTCCTTAGATCCTAAATTATTTGATTCTATACAAGATTTCATCATTAAGGTGAATGAACTAACAATGAAGCTTATTGATTGTGGGAGTCCTATCAAAGATGATAGATTGATCTATCTCATACATAACAAATTTCCATCTAAGTACTCCACATTTGTTTCTACTTATAACACCTCAAAGACTACATTAGGGTTTGCCTATTAGAAAGTCTCTTTTGATGATTGTGCTAATCTGTTGGATAAAGAAGAAAAGAAGTTGAAATCAATGTGGGTTCTTAATTTGCCAAAGTCTAAGGCATTGGTGGCCAATAGTGAGGGTTCTCAAACATTGATCTGGTCAATATTCAAATAAAGGAAAGCGAAAGAATAAGAAGTGCAAGAATTACAAGTTAGATGATGCAAAAAAACAACACCACAATTAAATCAACAAGGCAAGTCTTCAAATTCAAATAAGAAGGGGGAAAATAATAAGGATAAGAAAAAGTGTGCTTATTACAAGAAATTGGGTCATGAAGAGCATGAGTGTTATCATAAAAAGATTGATGAATTGACCACCATCATGAAGAAACATAATCTTCCACTACCTAATGCTTATAAGGAGAAAAGGTCTTCTTCAAATTCAAAGGGCAAAGGGAAAGCACTCATGGAAAATTCAAATTCTTTAAAGGAATGGATTCTTGACTTAGGTGCCTCATATCATATGGGCTCTTCAAAGGAGGATTTTTCTTCAATGAAGCAATCAAAGGTATCACACATTTTTGTGGGAGATGATACACAAAATGGAAGTAAAAGGGAAATGAAATATGGAGATGGAAAATTGAGAGTTCAAAGATGTTCTCTATCTTCCTCACCTAAGTTCAAATCTCTTCTCAATTTACCAAAGCACTCACCTTGGAGATGGTAAAAGTGCATAGTTTAAAAGATGATTTAGTGGTTGCAGTGGGGAAAGTTAATCATGAAAAAAGTTTGTATTCTTTCTCCCACTTTGTGCCCAAGTCTCCTTCACAAGCCTTGTTGACTCAATCCAATTCTTAAACCAAATTATGGCATGAGAGGTTTGGTCATCTTACCTTCCATTATCTTCAACAAATTTTCTCAAACAAAATGGCCAAGGTCTACCTCCAATCAACTTATCCACAGGTGAATGTTCAATAGGTTTAGTGGATATGTATCTAGAGGAGAAGTTACATAAAGGGTAGTCTTCAAGAGCACTAGTTGTTCTTTAGATGGTTAATGTGATACTAGAAAGTCCTTTTGCAATGAAATTAGTTAGCCAAGGTTGCTACATACTTACTTTCATTGATAACTCTTCACACTATACTTGCATCTACTTTCTTCATCACAAGAATGAAGTGTTGGATAAGTTTCTAGCCTTCAAGAATCATGTTGAACAGAAATCAAGGAAAGCCATCAAGATTCTAAGGATGGACAATGAAAGAAGATATGTGAGCTAAAGACTTAAAGACTTTTGCAAACTTGAGGGAATTGATCTTCAGATTCCACCAGCATATAGTCTGCACAAGATAGATGTTGTAGCATTAAGGATCCAAAATCTTAAGTCTATGGAAAGTTTCATGATACAAGCCAAGTCTCTAGATCCATCACTTGAAGTCAAAGCAATCAAAAATTCCAATCACATACTTAATAGGTCTCCTCATCCTTCCTTACATAGCAAAACTCCTTTTGAGGCATGGTGTGGTAGAAAACCAATTGTGACACACTTTAAAGTCTTTGGTTGTTTAGCATGGGGAAAACACATCTTCCAGGGGATGCAAGGCATAGTCACCTTAACCTTGTACTTTCATCTAATATGAAGATGGTGTGAAGGCATATAGAGTGACACTAGTGATAGTGCTTCAATAGATTCAGATATGTGGGGTTCTATCAATAGTTATAGTGAGATGTCATGGCATCAACACATGCCACATGCATATATTTCCATATTGATAGGTCTTGAAAAGTATGGTACACCCAGTCTTTTAGCTCTAGCAACACAAGATGGCTACATAGCAGATATTTCAAGTTTTTTTGTGGAGTCACATATAGTGGATTTGGGGGACATAATTGATGATGTACATCTTCTCTTTGATGGAGAAGATCCTTCTACAGTTGTTGTGTGGGCTCACTCTGACCCTCATGTCCATTCTCTACATGATCAATCCTTATAGGTTGATGTGATTATGGATACTTATGTATAGTAGTTGCAAGAGGTCTCTTTATCAATTGAGGAGATAGTACATTCTTTGGGATAGGTTCTAGATGCATCCTTGATAGGGATATTTGAACAAGTTTTAGAGACATTAGTGATCATTGGGATTCTTTCCACACAAAGTAGAGGCATCTCAATTGCACCTATGGCATTATTTCTTCTAAAGGGGAGTAACACTATTTTGTAGTCTTGGATCAGCTTCTACATTAGAGTAGTCACTAGCCAGCATTCTTCTTTGGGAGGGAGGGGGAGCCTATCCTATCTCTCTTCCTCTTCTCACAATTCTCTATTGTATATACTTGATGTATGTCATAATGTGGGGGTCTTGATTACTCCATCCATCCATGCATCTAATTTCTTCATCTCTCTTTTTGGGGGAGGGTTTTTCCCATGAGGTTTTCCCTCTTTCTCTACTTTATGAGAGATTTATTTTCATTATGTACATGGGTATCTAACATGGCCTAGTAGCCAAGACCCATCATGCATTGCATCCTCGATTTTGTGAACTTAAGAAAATTTCCCTAAGTAGCACTTAAGGGGGGTGTTGGTGTAAATAAGTATTTACTATTTACACTTTACTTAAGTTTACTTAGGTTAATGCATTATTTTATTATATTAAATTATTTTATTATTTATTTGGGTGAGACACTTAGGAGTTTGCGCACTCTCATGAGTTCTCATGTTGACAATAGATAAGTACACAACTCTAATTCTACACATAGTGTCTACAACACTAGAGTTTGCATCATTCACTAAGTTACCATGTAGACAACATAGTTATTCACACTCCCTTTTTAGCATATATTGTCTACAACATTAATTTGCATGCTACACCATTGTAGGCTTATCCTCACATCATCACACTTACTCTTGTGCTCAATGGAGGATAACCCATATTTGGTGGACATGTGCCTAGTTGTATGACTTATCGTGTTTCTAACTTCTATGCATTCTAGAAGCTCTCTAGAGGCCTTTATGTACAGACGCTTTTAGTGTACTTTCATATGACATATTGAATGAATATATCATCATTTTGATCATACTCTCTCTTTGGTTTACTATTGTGCTAATGTTTGAGTTCCTTGGTCTTGGGTGAATTCTACCCTAAGGCAAATTATCTGACAATTTGATTATATGCATTCCTAATTTAACCAAGGATTAGCAAAGAAAATAACGAAGATAAAGTAACAAGAGATGAAAGAATTAGCATGAAAGGGAAATTATTAATGAACATAAACCATAGTAACAACACATCTATGAGTTAAGCCTCTAAAAATATTTGTAGGTAACCAAAAAAAATAGGAGCGACACTTTCTTAATTTTGCTGACGCAATTGTCAATGGGAATTTAGTAACCATAAGATGTTTAACTTCTCATCTGATCACAAGGCCACAAAAAGTGCACTCATGTGAGACAAAAAGATATGTATAAACAAGAGGTGATCTCTTCTCCAACTAAGTATGTCAAAAAAATTTGTAAACATGCAGGAAACACTAGAATTAAAAGACCACTCAATCAAAATAACACAACAAAACCATTGGTTCCATTACACTCCATGAACATACATCCACAAAATATAACACACTTTAGCAAGAATAACTACACTTAGAATGAGAGTACCAATAGCATATATTATTGCATCAAAATAATATATAGGTAATCATCTCCTTAATTTGTGCTTAGAGTGACAAATTCCTTCATGCAAATATATGCTGAAAACTAGTCAAACAAATCTAATTATGTACAAAATGACTCTCTAAATGGTGCTAAGTAGGACTTCACCCTTGTTTATATTAATTAATAGGTGCATAAGCCTTTAAATGAATAAAAAATAAATAAAGAAGAATTAGATAAGAATAAAGAAGCTATAATAGGATCTAAGAGTCACTTGAAGCTCTAAAAATGGAAGATAGACCTTCTCTATGCATTTCTAGGAGTTAAACTACCATCAAAATGCATTTTTGATGCATGGAAAGCTCTAGATTTGGAACTAGTAGTTAAGTGTTGGCACACCTTTGACTTCTTCCAAAAAATTGGTGCACCTTTGGAGAAGCACACCTTGGTGATTGGTCCAAAAATCCAAAAAAATTTCAAGTGTCAAAAATGAAATTCTAGCTTCTAGGGTTTGAACTTCCCCTTTATACTAGAGGTATGTCTGGATGTTTTCTCTTGAATTTCTCTATGATCTCTATCACTTGGGCTATATTTGGAAAATCCAAAGCATCATACTTATTCTTTACTATTTGTCAATAGTTGCTAACTTCTATGCGAGTCTCTAAGAAGTGTTCCAGTTTTACATCCAATTCTAGCAATGCCTCCTTTGTCTTAAATTCTTGTCTAATGTATTCATTTGTCAAAGCTTCATCAAATTTCTTCCAAAAATATTTGACAACTACTTGCACAAACATGAGTTTATCCCTTGACTTATCTTCTAAAATGTCTAGGCAAGCATCACTATAATACTTCTCAGCTTCCAAAATCTTCTCTTGGGTTTGATCTTTAAGCTTATGAATATCTACATGTAATGTCTCCATTATTTTATTACCAACAACAATCTTCTTGATCCAATAATCTATCATATCCAATTCTTTCCCTATACATACATCCATAAGAATATGATACCTTGGACCCTTCATTGACTATAATGCTTGAAGGTTTTTACCCTAGGTATGTACCTCGTCCATCAATCTAAAATCCTAGTTCAATATAGCAACCAAATTTTTTGCATTAATTTCCATATGGTGCAATGGTTTGAGGTTTCTATGTATTATCTCCACACCTTTATCCTCAAAACTTTCCTGGTATTACTGGCATGCCTTCAAAAATGGATCCAATTTTACAACTTCATTCTCCTTCCTATCAAGTACCACACCTAGAGTTGCCTAAGGATGATTAGGGTCCAAAGGACCAACCAATCCATGAAAATAGCATCTTAGAAGCTCATTCTATTTTTAGAGCCTCATAAATTTAGACTCATTGTGTTCTGTGTCTAAAAAATTCTTTAATTCTTATGGTGGCCAACACTTTAGCAATGTCCATAGTGGGCTTTCCAAGAAAGACCTCTTTAATATGATAATATTTTAGGGTTAGATCTTCAATAGCTACATGTAGAGAAGGGATGATAATATGAGTCAACAAGTCCTAATTTTGGTTGTTCATAATGAAGGCCAATGTTTGCGCATCACCCATAGGTGGCTAAAGTTTCTTGAGGGCTTCAACTAATTCTTTCATTCCCTTATTCACACTACAATATAGTTTCTTTTTATGCCTAACCATCACCTCCCTCTTTAACTAGCTTGGAGTAGTTCCCATCAAAGACATATACTTAGTTCAAGAGGGGGTTTGTATTGCTAGATGCTTTTCCTTATCGCTCCTCTCTAGAGTCTTCTCTTTCTATGAGAGACCTACATGAGGCATCCTTATGACTATTGAGTCCATAGTCCTCACCTCTATATCTTGAGAAGTTTTCTAAGGCTCTTCATATATTTTCCCCTCTTTTGATATTTCATCAATAGGACTTTGTAGGGGCTCTTCTTCCTACATAGCTTGTACTTTCTCTTAGTTAACAAGAGGTAGAGTAGTGGCTGAATCTTTATCCAAGAAACATAAATCTTAACTTGGTGATGGTGGGGCACTTAGAGGTCCTTGTGGAAAAGGTGGTAATTGACTCCAATCTTCTCCCAAAGGATGATTCATTGGTATACCTTATCTTTTCACCTACAAGTTTAGTACCCATAGTCATGAAATTGAAATTTGACATGCTAAAGATATCTATCCCTTGAACCTCTTGTTCATCAACTCACTATTGTTTCTCATCCTCCAAAGTTGTCACCTGAATAGGTTGTGTTGGAATAGATGGCAGTGTTACAATTGAACTCCTTTTCCATTCTTCTTTAGTATCCCTAGCTAGATGAGTCCTCTAACTCAAGGGAATGTTATTCTCTTTATCTTCTTCATCCTCTCTGGGAATGGTTTCTAGGACTAAAGGAATAGGAATAAACTTTCTTTTCTCTTGTCTTCTAGTCCTTTTGATTGGAGTTTTAGTCTTAGCCCTCTTAGGAGTTGATGAAGAGGATTCTACCCCTTGAACATGTTGGGACACCTCTTGAGATCTTTATTCAAGTCCTTTTCCATGTTCCAGTGGTGGCATTTATAGATTATCCTAAACTTGAGCAGCTTCTACTTTCTTGGGCTATTGGTTCTCAAGTACTTGAGTTTCCTCCTAAGCTTGAGTCCTTTCAACTTCAAGCTTACCTTGTTTAGGAGAATTTTTTTTTCCTTTATTCTTTCCTTTGTCTTCCTTGAAGTATCAAACTTCCCTATCATGTTTATGCACCATTACTAACCTAATTAGATATTGGGTTGTGAATGTTGGTACTATAAATTTCACCATGCCTTTCCCTATAATTGATATCTATATTTTGTTCTCTATCAATTTTTATGTTCATGATTAGCTAATCGCATATCTTATCCCAATTATACAGGGAATCCAAGACATCTAAAGTGTCTTGTTGAATAACCTTCAATGAGACCTTTATTTTCAAGGCATTTCCTACCAAGTGAAGATTCATCCAATAATAATTCCTTATCTAGATATCATAGTCATCTACTGCATTCATCCAATGATTTTCTATGGCATCCTCATGTTCAAATTATTTTTCTGCCAAATATTGAACTCTGCCGTTATTGTCAAAACATGGACGAGGGGAGTTATAGTCCTCCAAGGGGTACTGATCCCATTCTGAATCAAAAGTCATGATATACCACTTCTTATTGACTCCAAATAGACCTATGGTGATGAGCCATACCTAGGTATTCTTATGCTTTTTCCTCATTCTATCATATATAGATGAGATTTATCTCACAATCTTCACTAAAATGAGACTATCTAATGGATATCTCAAGAGTTTCTTTGGATTCATAGTTGTGCTTGCTACCCTTAAGTAGGTGAAGGTCTTAAATTTGATATAATAGGCACTATTGTCACAAAGGTTTGCACCCTTGTCCAAAGTTTTTACCTAATGACAACCTTGTGAAACATGGAAACAACTTGCAAGCCATGGGACTTAAATTGTGAGGTTGAATCTCCAGAGAAGGCTGGCTTCCTTTACTATCAAAGTGTACCTAACTACTCTTGGAGAGGAAAAGGGAGAAGGAATACATAGAAGCAAATCTACCTACTCTAACCTAAGGGGGTGATGCACCAAAATAGAGTATTCAAACCAATCTCTATCCATACATGCACTATTGAACCATCATGACATCAAAGATATACACATCTAGACTTGCTTTAATCTAACAATCACATGCAGATTAGAAAACCCAAATGAATGACACAAGGAAAAAGAGGATTCACTTATATACCATCCACAGGCCAAAAGAGATACAATCATGCAAGATTGCAGATCTCTACAATACACCAATGAGAGACAAATAGTTCTTGCACTTTACATCAATGGCTAAAGGAGATAAGTTAAAATTTCATACAGTTTAGAGGTAAAAGGAATTTATAGTGAAATTGTAGAGCAATATCAGAGAAGTCAGAAAAAAGTTGACCCAAACAAAATCTACAAAAATTGCCTTTATAGCTTAAGCACAATTGAGATATTTTCTAACTGAAGTTACTCCACAACCACTATCATTAAGTCTTGATAAATATTTGGAGAAAATCTAATATTTGTTGAAGTAGGGCTCTGACAAAAACAACACCATTAAACCATCTTGACCAAAAAGATGGATGAACTGATGTGATGGAGTGTTCTCTTGCTATTTTTTGGGCTTAGCATTCACTTGGGAGTGGTTGGAATTGATCATGAAGATTGCATTATGCAAGAAAACCTTATTACCCTTGTTTCTAGCTCATCACTCAGTGAAGTCAGCAAGTCAACTGACTTCTACCACCAAGATGAGCCACATGGACTAATGATCTTTTATTTTTCTGCCACCCTACAAAGCTCTCCACACTGTTGACCAACTAATCCAATCCACCTTGCAACTCTGATCTGATGGTCTCATAACTATTGGCCCTCACTACCAACACCCTAGCTGTAATGTATCTCCTTGGGCCTACAAGGACATGTGTCCTTTAGGTGCTTCCCTACATTTCTTAATTACCTTGCATCTCCATATTGCAGGAAAGCATCACTCATTGATCTCTGTAGGATCAACGATCATGAAGATCCTCATTACACTGTGCTTGCCCAACTAAATTTTTTGGCCCCACAAACACTCAACACAACCTGGCATCCAACTTAGCAACCTAGCACCACCTTGGTATCACCCTGCATCATATGGAACAAACCTGACCCCACAAGGACACATGATAGCAAGTCACTTGCCCACATTCCTTAACATCCCTGCATCTTCATATTGTAGGCAAGCACTAGCCCTCGATCTCATTGCATGAGATGGTGTTCATAACACATGCCCTCTAAACCTACATGAATATCCTCAGTGATGTCACTAGGACATTTGTTACTATGGTGCTTGCCCAAATTGTCAAAAAGTCTAACAAAAGATAAAATGTGAGAAAGCGGGTGCCAATCAAATTGCCAACTCACTAGTAGCTCCTTCCCTCTATGGTCCACAAGAAGAAAATGGACCCACCTGGCACACATCACAAAGGGGCTTCCCCATATTATGTAAAGGTCATGCATCTTGAGGATGTAGGAAAGTACCCACTGTAGATCATGAAAGATCTGACGACACAAAAAGTTGTGGGCTAGTGAAAATAACTTAGGGAAATAGCAAATACCATAGAGTTTTAAATGTTTTATTTTTTGATATTTCCATGCATTTAAATAATATAAAAGGTGGTAAGTGGCCGTTGGGAGGGCTCAAGTGTTTGAATTCAAATTTTGGCGAGAGGCAAAATAGGTAACATTTCTAGATACTCAGAGGGGATGCAAGCCAACTATGTGTATGACCAGTGGTCTTATGGATCCATTGGGCCATAGAGTCATAAAAAGTGTGGATCAGTGCACTACAAAACCATAACCCTACCTCTGCAAGAGAAAAATACTAAAAACCCTATCTCTACAACTTTGCAACCTCAAAAAAACACATGTGCTCGTACACTACTTGGAAAGCTGGAAAATAATAGGAAGAAAACTAAGCTACCTATGTACATGAAAACTCAACCCCTATTAGAAACATGGTTTTAGATAGATCCCATTGATTGGGATAGGTAGAATTTCACCACGAGGCCTGCTTAATTGAAAAGCATTGTCTTGCTTGCAATTACTAATCACATAGGGGCCACTCCATAATGCATCAAATTTTGAGTGTCTTCCTGGTTTTTCCCTATCTACATCCCATTTCAAAACCAAATCACCCTCTCTAAATATTTTGACCCTAGCCTTCTTGTCAAAGCTCCCTTTCACCTGCTACTGATGTGTTTCTAGGGTCTACATGGCCTGACTCCTTTTCTCTTCTAGCTCTATCAGCTCTTCCATTCTCACTGTCATGGCATCATCTTCAATTAGCTTTAGCTAATGAGCTAGTTCTAGGGATGGAAATTCTAATGAAATTGAAAGCCTTGCTTCTTTGCCATATACCAACATAAATGGTGAATTTCCTATTGACCTCTTAAGTTTTATTCTATCAGCCCATAGTGTAGTCCTCAAATTTTGATGCCAACACCTCTAGTTATCCTCTATAGTTCTTTTCATAATCCTAATTAGGTTTTTGTTGGATGACTCAGCCAAACTATTACCTTGAGGATAGTAGTTTGAGGATGTGCTTAGGTAGATATTATGGTCAACTGCCCATGCACAAAGTTGGGCTCCTACAAAAGATTTTGTATTGTCCAAAATAATGGTTGAAGGGGCACCAAACCTGGTCACAATTTCATTAAGGAACTCAACAACTGAAGATTTTGTGGTGTCCTTCAATGTAATTTCCTATGTCCATCTAGTGAAGTAATTTGTAATAGCTAAAATCCATTTGTGACCAAAACTAGAAGAAGGATTGATAGGGCCTATGAAATCCAATCCCCATTGACCAAAAGGCTGGTCCACCTAAATGGGATGAAAAGGAAGAGATGCAAGCTTTTGCTTACCAGAAAAGAAGGCACATTTTTCACACTTCCTAACATACCTATGACAATCATAGAATAGGGATGGCTAGTAGTAACCAACCCTTATGATCTTCATTGCAATTGTCCTAGCTAAGAATTGACCACCATCATGACCATCATGAAACTCTTTGATCATTCTTTCAGCTCGGTCTATGTTAATGCATCTTAATAGGGCTCCATTAAAATCTTTCCTAAAATGGATACCATCAACTATGACATAAGGAATTGACTGCAATCTATATTGTCTCCTTTTAGTTCTGTCTAATCCTTAAGGATATCTATTGCCTAATAAGAAATTCTTCATATCATCCATCTAAATCCTTGGGTCATCATTTCTTATCTCTTGTTGTTCTATTAGTATCATACCAAATTCCTCATTAGGTTCCTGATATGATATCATCTATTTACATAACCCCTTCCCTCTTACTAGCTTGGTAATCTAGATGCCAACATCATATTCCATTACTTTAGTAATCCAACCAGCTCTCTTCTCACTAATATCTTTGCTCAAAAGGAAATCCTTCACACTTGCATGGGGTACTAATAGATAAATTTTATTATGAGATAGGAGGTGTCTAAATTTCTTTAAATCTTTGATGATTGCAAGGGCTTGCTTCTCCACATAGTTGTATTTGTCTTCATACTCTTTAAGCCCTTAACTAAAGAAGGCTATGGGCTACTCTCCATCTTTATCATTTGTTTCTATCAAGACAATAGAAATGGTTGACTCACCACCTAGGGTATAAAGGGTGAAATTCTTTTCAAAATTTGGATTAATGAGAGTAGGGGCTAAGGCTATGGCTACCTTGATCCCCTCAACACTTTCCCTCCCTTCCTTGGTCCATGCAAAGACCATATTTTTCTTGAGCATAGTCGTAAGGGGTTTTACCATGGTAGCAAGATTAGGGATAAATATCCTCACAAAATTTATCTTACCAAGGAAATTTTGCAACCCTTTCTTATGTTTAGGAAGAGGGAGAGCAAGTATTTCTTTTTTTCTTTCTAGATCAATAGTTAAACCCTCCTCAGATACAATGTGTCCTAATAATTTTCCTTGATTGGTAGAAAAGACACACTTTCTTGGGTTAAGAGATACCCCAAACTCTCTACACCTTAGGAACACCTATCTGATTAAAATGATCTTCTACACTCTTTCAATACACTATGATATTGTAGGACAAAAAAAATGGGTTAAATGCATAACATACTATGAGAAAATCACAAACTCAATCAACAACGTTAGCCCCCACTAGTCTAACATGAAAGCCAAACTAATAAAGAAAGCAATAGAAACCCCCTTTTTCGCTTGTAGCTCCCATGTCCTTCTTTCTTCTCCAAATGATTGTAGCTACAAAGTTGCCTATAGTGCACACAAAATTGAAGCAAAAGTGTATGATATGGATAATTCCATGAGAATACTTGAAGTTTTGATTTGAATGTGAGAGATGGAATGCAACATGCAAAGAAGTAGAGACTCAAAGATTCAAAGATTTGGATTTTCAAAACTTTAGCATTCGGATCCAAGGACTCAAAATGAGAGAAAGAGTGCTCATTTTATAATCAACACTCAAAGTGAGGGCATTGGATTTTTCATCCATAGATGTGTGATGTGGCAAGAGATTCCTATGATGCATATGATATAATATTCCAATTGTGAGATTCTATGATGCATGTAAGTCAAACTTGGCTAAATGTGGAAGAGAATCTATGACACATCATAAGTCACCTCAACCCACTTAAAGCCAAGAATCTATGACAAAGAAGCCAAATAGAGACATGCATAAGAGGTAATAATATTTTATTATGAAAAATCTCAGCCAAGTGTCAAAGGAGAATCCACGAGGTGTCATATCCAAGTGTCATGATGATGGAATATTTTATAGAATATTTGAATTAAAAATCCTCTTATTCCACAAAATAAGAATTAGTAGAAAATGGAATTAATGATGGAAAATGGAACTTGGGAAATTAAGAATTTCCATGGTTTGTAGATAATGAATCAATTAACTAATAAAATTAATTAATTGGGGATGGTAATTAGGAAGAATAATTAGAAGGAATAATAGAATTAAATTATGGGTTATTTAATCCTATAGAGAAAATTAGTAAATGATTGGCCAAATTGATTAAATGAATGCGACCGTATCCTTTGATAAAAATGTGACGATGATGGATATCAAATAAGATGATGAAAAGGTAGACCAAATCCATGGTAAAATTGATTGATTGAAGTTTATAACATTCCAAGGACACATGATATGAATTGGTTGATATGTAACATTTAACCGACATTGTAAATGCTACAGGATTGAAATTGATTGATAAGGTTTGATCATAATAACATCGACGAACACTGTCAATATTATTAAAATGGTTAATGATGCCATGATTCAACATTGAAAGCCTCAAAAATGTCAAATATTGAATGACATGATGATAGTTTGACCTAGCACTGAGAGCCATGACAATACTAATGTCAGATTGATAAGATTGATAAGTTGATAGGTTTCCAAGACACTGAAAGCCACAAAAATGCCTAAGAGTGGATAAATGATGATTTATTTGGTATGTTTGATATGTTTTGGGTTGATTAGGACTGATTTTGAGTGATTCCAGGTTGATTTGGGGTGATTCTGAGTTGATTTGATATGATTTCGAGTTGATATGAAATTGATGTGAAAGGGGATACAAATGATGAAATATGGTCAATTTGGCCAAAAGATCAAAGTTATTAGAATGCAAAAATGGGATAAATTAGTATGAAGAAGTGATAAAATCATAGATGCGAACCATTTTTGAGAATCTACATTTTGCCCCTCTTTGATACAATATGATTTAGAGCGTTGTATCAAAGAATAACTAATGAGAAAGCCACAACATGCCCCAGTAGGGATGATATATATGGGTGCCCCCTAGAGAAATTAACTAAGATAAGCATATGATAATTCAATTTATCAACAACAAGAAGACAAAACCATAGCAACCGATGGAATGAAAATTAGAGCTAAAATGTGAAAGTTATGAGGTTTAGAGTGCAAAATAGGGTCACTCTAGAGCCTGAGAATGATTGCATGGGTTACCACTAAAGAAAAACAAAAAATGATTAAAATGATATTTCATGTTGTTTGTAACAAAGATATGAATCCAACGCAATTGATAGATTACAATTCTGTGTTAAAATGCAAAAGTTATGGGCTTCGGAGTGCAACACAGGGGCTCCGGGAGCAATTTTGGGTATCCTAGGTCCCCAAGTGCCCCCAAACTCTACCAAGTGTGTCAATGACATAGTTGGCATGACCAAGTGAATCAATGACATAGTTGGGAACCCCAACTATGCCCCGACAATGCAGATTATGCCCTAAAAGGCTTTGGGGCCCAAAATCAGCCCGATTGGACTCAGAATGACCCAAAATTGTGTGTGCATGCCCAAAATGATGGAAAGATGTCATAACATGAGGGAAATCATAAAAAATGGTCATATTTGATCAAAGATGATGAGACAAATGTGAGACTAAGGTTGAACTAGGTGGAAAGCCACAGAAAGGTGATTGATAGTGCAGGATGAGGCAGGAATGCATGAATGCGAGATGAAGATGATTTGGTGAATCAAAAGACATGATCGTAGTGATGGAGAATGAGATGAAGAAGAAATATGAGATGAGGAGATGTTAGTATGATGGAAAGAATTTTTCTTCTAAAAAGTGCACTATATGTCAAATGGAGCTTTATTTTGATATGGAAAATGGAATGCAATGCATCATGGCATAAAGGGCCAAAGCGCAAATGCAAGCCTTTTGCGTAAACAAGCACGATGCAGACAGAGAATGACCTTGTCCTTCCTAAAGCATATGTATATACCATAGACTCTCAAAGGTACATTATAATAGAAAAAAATGGAAAAAGATGACCATGAACCATCCAAGCCAGTCTCATAGATTAGTTTTATATCATCGAGTGGCATAGGAACATGATCAAAGAAAAACAAAGTAAAAAATAAATCACTCACTAAATAGCATGAGCCAACAACTATCCTTGTCCATTATTACTTTCTTTTTAGTGTTTTAGGTTTTGAGATGGTGTTTGACATGTTGATAATGTGATAGTTCTAGTTGTGGATTTAGTTGATAAGTTCATAGTGACTGGTTGGATTGATTGTTGGTTCATGTTGCACAGATATTGTGATTGGCACTGAAGCGTAGTGCTTTGATTTTTAGTCTACAAAGTGAAAGTGTGAACGCAAAAGGGGTGGTTATCCATAGTGAACATGTAGAAGGTTTATTACAAATTTTTGACGGGTTTTCTAATTTTTAGGGTTTTTGAGGATATTTGATGTTTTTGTGTGACTAGTTTCTTTAGGACATTTTATAATTTTTAGGGTTTATTTCAAGAGATTTTATGATTTTTAGTGCTTTTTTCAGGAGATGTTATGATTTTTAGTGATTTTTTCAGGATCATATATGAATATTTATGATTTTTTCAAGAGATTATGTGATTTTTAGTGATTTTCTCAGGATATTTTATGATTTTTAGGGATTTTTTTAGGATTGTATAAGCATAAACAAGTGTTAGCTCCAATCTGTTATGCAATAGGTCTAATGGATAAAAAGAACTTAGGGATATGCCCCTAGTTCAAATTCAAACTCATGCACCATGTAGGTAATATGCCCCCAGACAAGACGCAAACTATGTACAAAGGCCAATGAAAAAGTGTGTGTGCAGACTGGTGATGCTTAGGCAAGGTAACAAAGGACATTAACCAATTCATAAGCCATGATAAGGTACCAAGGATGTATTGCAATATGAAGGATATGATCAAGGAATGATGGAGGGGGAAAAGACCAGATGGAATCCTGATAGATGGAGGAGCGACACTGATTACACATGGCGCCTGTTTGCCAGGTTTTCACTTTTGGACAAAATTTTTCTCTTGACTCAAATTTGTGTGGCAAGATGCCAATTTGCCAGGTTTTCATCAAGGCATCCATTTTTTCATGACTTTTTTTTCGCTTTTTTCTTTTCTTTTTTCATGACTTTTTTCACTTTTTTTGGGTATTTTTTCAAGACTTTTAGATGAAATCAAGAATGTCACTGACAAATGCTGAGAAGATATTTTTTGTTGGTGCTACTAGCTGATGAACTCTAGATCCATGACTAACCATAACTATATAGGATTTGTTCCAAGTCTATAGCTAAAATCAAACCACTAGAAAGGCCTCGAGAGATACCATCGTGTACCATATGTAAGACAATGTCTATCTCTTGTGAATCAAGGCATCTAAGGATAATTGGGTCAATAGAAATGTCATGTGGGATGTCACTGATGATGACATATGCAAAGGCTTGTTGGATAAAGGACTAATTTTTGTTATAGGAAAAATTAGGTAGCTAGATTGGGGAATAAACAAAGGGACATAAGGGAGGGTTGGGAGGGTTGAGACCAATGACCTCCTACATGAACGCTAATTGAGAGAGCTCCAAAAGACTTTGTGGCATGTTGAACACTGGAACACTAATATTCATGGCATCATATTTTTCATTTTGTATTAGTGGGAGCTACTTAGCTTTTTATTTTTTATGGTCTCATGGTGGCTTTTGATTTTCACCAAGAGACCTATGCTTGCTATCATTTTTCTCTTTTTTCTTTGTAACTAGAAAGTGGAGTTGGCTCCCCAAAATATGCCAATCTGTTCTCTTTAGGAGAAATTGCTTCTTTATGATCTTCAGTCATAATGCCTTCAAATTCTATTATAAGAGTGTCATCATTGTCGAATCGATAAAAAATTGGTGGTCCACGTTGGTCCTAATCCAAAGGTTCAGGATAACTTGAGGAGATGTCATCATCAGTGTTGAATGGGCTTTGGTTGAAGGTAGATATATGGGTAACTGATTCAACTGGGTCATTGGGGTTATACTCAGAGGCTAGGGGACTATTGGTTTCAAGTGGGATATCCTTAGATGCCTTTTCATCATTTGAAACATCCATAGTCTTAAATATAGGTACTATGGTACTAGGAGGAACTATTCATAATGGTTTAAATCCAAGCCTCAAACTAGGAGGTTGTCCTTCTATAGTGATAGGTTCAATGATTCCTTATTTTTGAGATCCAAGACCACTATAGCCATCATAGCCTTGTTTTTGCATGATAGTAAACCCAAGTCCATACTTGTTAGGAGATATCAAAGTGGGTTCTCGTTCTGCTTTTTCTTTCTCAATACATATGGATGTATTCTCATTGATAGAAGTATCATTCTTTGTACTGATGGGGGAAAGTGGTGATTCCCTAATGTGAGAAACTTGAGACATAATGTACTCTCCACATCCATTGTATTCAATCTTCATCTTTTCCTTGGCTTTACTGAGAAGTATATCAGCATCCACATACTTAGAGGGATTTGTGGGTTGTGCTTCATTGTTTGTTGGGATTTGGAATGCAGTAGAATCTCTTAGATTAGCACAAAACTGGAAAGGATCTAGATCACCAGGGATGGTAACCTCTATGTTTTGATAGGAAAACTTCAAACATTGATGATATGTAGAAGGAACTACTATCATAGCATGAAGCCAAGGGCGTCCTAGTATCATGTTGCAATTCATTTTGATGTCTAGGACATGGAACAATGTGTCTTCAGTAGCTAGACCAACTCTGACAGGTAATGTGATGATGCCCTTGGAATAGCATTCACCATCATCATAAGATTTTATTGTGATTCTTTGAGAGGGATCTACATCATCTTCAGAATAACCCAAATTGTTGACAACCTTAAGAGTATAGATGTTCAGTCCTACTCCTCCATCTATTAAGACACGTCTAACTTTGGCATTATGGATGAAGACTTCGAGATAAAGGGGATCATTATGGTTAGGTTCGTCTTTAGGAATATCATGGGGTGAAAAAGTGATATGTTGTGATGCGGATAGGTTCCCAACCATGGCTTGGAACTAGCAACATCCATGTTATCTGGGACTATTGAATCTTTAAGGGTTTGCTCCAAGATCTTTTGGTGTTGGGGGAATGCACGTAGTAGGTCCAAAATGGATATTTGTGCAGGGGTTTTTTTGAGTTGTTCAACAAGGCTATAATCGGATGAAGTAGGAGCAGTAGGTCTACTTGGGGGTACAAGTCTAGTAGAAGTAGTAGGTCTAGATGGGGCTCCATGTAGGGTGATCTTGCTACGGTGTGTAGTGATAGGACAATGAGGGTCTTCAACCTTCAATGTGAATGTGGATATGAGGAAGTTAGACTCATTAAAGAAATTGATGGTGTAGCTGTAGCCGGTGCGTGTGTAATTCACATTACCTTGTAAGTTTGAGTTTAAACTTGAGGGTCTCTCTTTGTCATGATTATCCAAAGGATCTTTGAAAATAGTGTGATCAAAGTTGGATGCTAACAGTGATGGATCAACTGTGATGACACCATCATCAACAAGGTCTTGTATTGCATGTTTCAGTTGGAAGCATGATGAAGTTTTGTGTCCTTTGGTGTGATGGTAATCACACTACTTTTTGTCATCCCACCAATATGCTTTAGTTAATGGTTCATCTTTGATTGGGGGTAGCTACAGGAAGTTATTACTCAGTAACTATTATAATGCAATCTCAAGTGGTATTCCCAATGGTGTGAATTTCCTATCTTTGGTTCTAGGATGTCTTTTGTCTTGTGTGGAAGTCTTAGTTTTCTATTGTTGAGGTGTTGTTTGATTAGGAGTTTGTGAATTTGTAGGGTTTACACCTTTCAAATTTAGTTGAGGTTGTGATGTGCTAATCGTGTGAGCATCCACAATGCCATCATTAGTCACATTCTTGTTTTTGGAGAAAAATTTAGCCTTTTCATTAGACGAGTTGGTATTGGTATTGTCCTTCTTTGTCTTGAGGATTCCCTTACAGATAAGAGCATCTTCAATACTAGCCCATTTTTTCATGAGTTTAGAAATGGTGCTTGGACTCTTGATTTTGAGTTCATACATTAAGTCTGGGACTAAGTTTTCAATGCACAGTTTTACTTGTTGTTCTTCAGGAATGGCTAGTGAGCATTGACTAACTAAGCTTCTCTAATGTAGTAAGAATGTGATGAATGATTATCCCATCTTCTGTTTAGTTGAGCACAAATTAGAAAGTGTCACCTCATTTGTAATGTTAAAGACAAAGTGGGTGATAAACTTGTCTGCTAGATTTGACCAAGATTTGATATTATGAGGAAGTTTGGAGTGCCATTCAAGTGCAAGCCCACCTAGAGAACGAGAGAACAATATCATAAGGTAAGTGGGCTCATCGCTAAGTTTGGTACATGAAGTACAAAATTCTCAAATGTGATCAACAGGGTTTCCTTTTCCTCAGTATTTTTCAAACCTTGGAGCCTCAAAGTGTTTTGGGAATGGAGGCATATACAGACTTTTATCAAATGGATTAGGACGTAGGTCCCTTTCTGTATATAGAGCCTATTTCTTTTGGACTTCCAATGCCTCAACTTGTTTGGAAAGTTGTTTGAATTGTTGTAATAGTTCTTCATTGGGGTTTGGAATGATGCTCTTTCCTTCAAGTCTTTTGTGTTTGTGAGTAGACCGTTTGTTGTGGCGAGAACTATGTCTACTTGGTTCTAACATTTTTGTGTCTGATGAGTCTGATGAAGTATCACTAGGTGGTGGAGGTATGTTGGCACCTTGAAGATAGAAAGGTCCCTATTGTTGGGGAACTTATTGTGGTATTTGATGTGGCACTTGTTGTGGGATTGACTACGATTCTTGTACCATGTGTTGTTGTTGTGCCATGTGTTGTGGTTGTTGTTGGGATACCTCTCTTGGTTGTATGTGAGACCATGTATGTACTTGTTGTTGTAGAGTTATTTGTTGAGGTTTTTGTGGCACATGTTGTTGTTGTAACAAATGTTGCTAGTATGCGATTTTTTTCTCAAGGCATTTTTGATATTCCAATTGTTGCTTGAGTTTCTCTTGTTGTTTAGCAAACATCATTTGTTTTTGTTGGAATTTCTGCTGAAATTGTTCTTGATAAATTGTGTGTAAGTCAAGTGGGCCCATATGGGATTGCATGTTAGGAATGTTAGATGTTTTCCCCACTTGTGGTTGTTGTCATTGTGTTTGATGTTGTTGTTGATATTTGGGATGTGTGTCAAGCGGATGTAGACTTGGTTGTGCCTTGGAAGTATTGGGTCCTTGTACCATTTTAGGTTGTTTTTGTCATGGGGGTTGACTAAGTCCTTGAGAATTGAACGTCATGTTTGTATTGTTGTTTTGGTACCTTTTTGTTTTAGATGTTCCTGCTTGTGACATCATATTGACTTGACTATGAGATGTGTCTCTATTGGGAATGGGCATAATTTCAATAAGACTTTTCCTTTGTGCATCCATAGGGATTGTTGTACTTGATGTTTCACATGTTGTATTTATGAGAGGCTTCATAGCATTTGATGTGATAGCACTTGGTAAAGTTAGGAGCAAAGGTGTACTTTGTTGATTTGCCTCCAAAGGAGGTATGTTTGGGATTCCTAGAGCACAAGTCCCTTTAAGTGCATCTTTTTTTTGCATTATGTGACTAAAATCAAGTCTTAATGTCCTTTTGGGGTGTTTAGGGATTGGTGGTATTTCATCAAACAAGGGGTTAACATTGATGTGTTCAAATGTACTTTGGAGGTTTTCAATTGTTGGTTCTTGATGGGACCTTATAAGTGCCATTATTGTGTTTGAAAACTCCAAAGGTTGGTTTCCCTTGTCTAAGTCCAAATTTATCATGAGTTGGATGTTTTCAATTGTTGTGTTGGTTTGATTTTTGGACCTAGGACCTTCCAAGTTTGGGTTAAATTTGACAATTTCTTGTGCTACCAAATGTTTGAAGTTCTCGTGAAAACTTTTGTCTTGACAGGCCCTAGCCATTTCTTCATCAGTGATGCCATAATCAGTGTCAGAGTCATCACTTAGGTGTACAATACCTTGTTGTATGTTTGATGTGGTAGGTTGGCTGAATTCAAATGCATGTGATTGTTC
Organism: Cupressus sempervirens; assembly: GCA_028749045.1. NCBI lineage: Eukaryota > Viridiplantae > Streptophyta > Pinopsida > Cupressales > Cupressaceae > Cupressus > Cupressus sempervirens. Next base: position 324,243,591 of record CM053788.1, read on the forward strand.
ATCTTTAGGTGAGGTTGGTACACTTCCTCCTCCTGGTGGCATTGGCACAAATATAGGTTCAAAGTTAGGACTCCATTGAACCATCCCATGTATGGGGGAAGTGTTTGGAGTAAATCTCATGGTGGGTGTATTGTTCAAGGTTTGTTGGGCCATAGCTTGAGGATCTTGCAAATACATGTTCAAGGGGTCTGCTAGTAATGGTTGTGATGCCTCGATTTGGTCTTCATCAAAGGTTTGTTTTATTTTCTTGCTCTTTCTTTGTCTTGGATAAGGTTTTGGTTGTGCTTGTGCCTTAGAAAGCAAAGGTTGATAGAGTTTCTTGGGTCTCTGAGCTGATTGTCTCCTAGTAAGTGCTGGCATGATACCTAAGAGTGCAAATGCAATGGAATTTTTGAGTGTTTTGGGTAATTTTAGAGTGGTGGGTATGCAAGATATGAGTGTTTTTGGGATTTTTAATTGTTTAGGAATGTTATGGAATGTGAGGAAATGCTAGATGAATTATGGTTTTGATGTGCAAAGTGAAAATTTCCTAGGGATATTATGCAAATGCAAAATGCAAGGTGATGTTTTGAAGTTTGACTAGAGGGGATGAAAATGACTCTAAAGTATGCAAAATGACAATTAGGGTTATGTCTTGGACTTGGTAATCATACTAAAGGTAGGTATATTCAAGGTAGAGTATGCAAAGGATGGTTTTCTAGGGTTTTTAATGATGTTTGGGACATGCAAAATGAGGGTAAATGCTCAAGAAGGCAATTTGGTTGATGGACAATTTGATAGGGTTTGGTAGTGAAAGTGATGTTAAGGATTTTGATCAATGCAATATGAAGGGGATATACCACTAGGGTAGGTCAAAATAATGTTTGGGGATGCTAGGGATATGATTATTCTATGAAAAGGGTATATGGAAAATTTTCAACATAGGTAAAACCTTTTAGAAAGTATTTTGTTTAAGAGTTTAACCTTGTGATAAAGGACTTTGGATCTTGACCAAAAATTGATAAAAGATGAAAAGATCAAATTGATAAAATATGACAAGGTCAAATATATCAAGACATAGATATATTTTGACCAAAGAAAATGATAAGAAAAGATAAAAAGACTAGCCAAGATCCATTATCCATCAACACTAGGAGATACTCTAAGACTCATACGTTGTTTAGATTTTTGACTAAATTGAAAGGTTTTGGGGGTTCAAAATGATGTTTAGATGACTTGAAATGCTGGTGATTCTGAGAAGATATGTGATATAGACAATGTCTATGATGTAAAAGGTGATTTTGGGTGCAAGATATGATTTTGGGTCAAGTACAGAATGGGTAGGTGTAGAGGCTCCTAGATGCAATTTTGGGGTCCTAAAGTGTAGTTCGAAGGCCCAAAATGGTCATGAAGGTACCCAAGTGTGCCTTAATAGTTCCAAGTGTGCCCTAATAGTACCAACTATTTCATTGAAACACTTGGAGCCAGTTTGGGTGCAATTGGTAGTTTTTGGGCGCAATTGGTAAGCTAGGAAGAATGTTTGCTAATTCTGAAGGGTATAGTTACCAAACTGACATGCCAGGAAGCTAAGATGCTGGGGTTGATGTTAGTATGGGTGGGGAGATTCAAAAAATAGGTTATGACCTAAATAATGATGTGTTAAGTGAAGGTGATGAAGACTAGCTGTTGTAGAATGCAGATCTGGGCAAGCTAGTGCAAGGGGAGCTAACTAGGTACCTAAGGACACTGTTGAAGCCCCAAAATGTCATCTAGAACCCAAAACTAGATCTCAGGACCAAAAAGTGTGCCCAAATAGTGTAGAGTATTTCAATGAAATAGTTGGGGCCCAGTTGGGCATAGTTGGTAGTTTCTGGGCGCACCTGGTAAGCTGGGCTGAAACTGAGGCAATTCTAGAAGCTATGGTTTTAGGATTGATGTCACAGAGAGGTAAATGGTAGAGGATAGTGTTAGGACTAGTTTGGATTCTCAAAATGATGATTAGGACACATATAATTATGGATAAAGTGGTGAAGATGATGAATAGGTATGCAAAGATGCAAGGCAGTGAATGCAAAGTGTTGATTCTAAGATGGGAATGCAAAAACTAAGGAATGTAAAACTAAACCTAAATGGATGCAATATGAAAACTAATAGATACTAAATGAGGACTAGAAGGTGAAATATGAAGTCTATATGATTTAGGAATGAATCCTAGACTAGGGTGAATGCAAGTGAAACCTATGCAAGTCTGAGATCTATGTTTTGCCAAGCACATTTAAGAGCACAAGTCGCCATGTTTTCCAAGGTTTGAGTGTGTTGAATCAATGTTTGAAAAGTTTGATAAAGGTTGAAATATTTTGGCAATGTGTGGAGGTTTTAACAAGTTTAAATGATATCCAAGGTGTAAATTTAAAAGTTTGGCTTTTATCTTGATTATGTTTTACACACACGCAAGACACATTAAGACAAGAATAGCTGTTGTAAAATGTTAACAAACACACCACACCCTAGGCTTTTAGTACACTATCCACTAAATTCCTACTTGAACTAAAGTTTAGCTGTGCTTATCCAAAGTGAAAAACCTAGGATCTTGGCACCATAGGCTCCCCCTTACAGTGCACTCACTTCTCAGGGCTACCAAGATCTGCTTCCCAAGGGGCATGACTTCCCAAGGGACTGTTGCCTCTACTAAGGACCATGAGAATGGAGGATGTCTTCATGGGCATGGGTGACCCCTTGAGCCAGTGGATAGAAAGGATTTTGGCCACTAAAACACATTTTTTAGTAAGGGCATTCCGTTCGGCAAGTGAACGATAAACTTTCGCAGAAGGTCTCCTAGCCCCGAGAACCAGGCTTTAACGCACCACAAGGGTACTAGAGGAGAGCTATCATGTAGCAATACCACTGACATAGCTTTCATCATAATTGAATTTTATATAGCAGCTAGAACATTGACCTGGCTTTCACCCATTACTGCTCTGAGGTCATCCCCTGGCATACCCAATATCGAGTATCTTGGTCCAAGGTAGGCCTCCTATAGAAGTTACACGGATCTCTCTTACACCCAAGATCCACGAATGGTGAGGGGAGAGGATACGTCCAATGTAACTCCTAGGGATTTAACACCGTAGACATGCCAGGAAAAAAAGAAAAAGGTTCTTTTTAAGCACCAAACAAAATGTTATCTAATCTAGGAAATCCACACACATAGTTTTGAAAGACACACAAAGTCTTCGACAACATCCTGTAAAGCACACACATCAATAGTTTTTTATGATCATATCTTCATCCAAAAATTGTCACATGCTGCAAATAGATCATTAGTAACACAAAAATCACCTAATCTATGTCCTAGAGAGTGATAGGAACTTGAAATGCAAATTTTTGATTGGTGCATGTGCTTACTATGAACCTAGGTGTGCTCTGACAGTGCAAATTGCTTCCCAGAAGGCCAAAATGGCTCTGAACATCCCCAAGTGTGCCCAAATAGTGCATACTACATCAATGATGTAGTTGGGGCCCAGTTGGGTGTAGTTGGTAGTTTTAGGGTGCAGTTGGGAAGTCAGGTGCAGGGTGTGGGGAAATGGGTGCGTAGTCAAGACCCAAAAATTGAAAATTTCAAAGCTACACTCCCAAGTGTGCCCAAACAGTGTAGACTGCATCAATGACATAGTTGGGGCCTAGATGGGTGCAGCTGGTAAGTTGGAAACAATAGAAAGAGGCTATGGTATCTTTTGGGCTCCTAAAACTGCTCCTAGGGGTCCTAAGTGCGCCCTGACAGAGCAGAGTGTGCCCTAGGACAGCAAGCTAAAAGAATGCATGAAACAAGAAAATATAAGAATTTTACTAGACCCCCTAATTAATCTAGGTGTTAAAAGGAAGAGCAGATAGTCATTATACCCTTCCAAGTGAGCTCCTTCCTTGCACCTACAAGCACAAAATAAGAAAACCCAAGTTAGATATGCATGTTCACTTTGGGTTCACCAAATGTAGGACCAAAAAAATGGGTTAAATGCATAACATACTATGAGAAAATCACAAACTCAATCAACATACATAAGCCCCCACTAGTCTACCATGAAAGCCAAACTAATAAAGAAAGCAATAGAAACCCCCTTTTTCGCTTGTAGCTCCCATGTCCTTCTTTCTTCTCCAAATGATTGTAGCTCCAAAGTTACCTATAGTGCACACAAAATTGAAGCAAAAGTATATGATGTGGATAATACCATGAGAATACTTGAAGTTGTGATTTGAATGTGAGATATGGAATGCAACATGCAAGAAGTAGAGACTCAAAGATTCAAAGATTTGGATTTTCAAAACTTAAGCATTTGGATCCAAGGACTCAAAATGAGAGAAAGAGTGTTCATTTTATAATCAACACTCAAAGTGAAGGCATTAGATTTTTCACCCATAGATGTGCGATGTGGCAAGAGATTCCTATGACGCATATGATAGAATATGCCAATTGTGAGATTCTATGACACATGCAAGTCAAACTTGGCTAAATGTGGAAGAGAATCTATGATGCATCATAAGTCACCTCAACCCACTTAAAGCCAAGAATCTATGACAAAGAAGCCAAATAGAGACATGCATAAGAGGTAATAATATTTGATTATGAAAAATCTCAGCCAAGTGTCAAAGGAGAATCCACGAGGTGTCATATCCAAGTGTCATGATGATGGAATATTTTATGGAATATTTGAATTAAAAATCCTCTTATTCCACAAAATAAGAATTAGTAGAAAATGGAATTAATGATGGAAAATGGAACTTGGGAAATTAAGAATTTCCATGGTAATTAGGAAGAATAATTAGAAGGAATAATAGAATTAAATTATGGGTTATTTAATCCTATAGAGAAAATTAGTAAATGATTGGCCAAATTGATTAAATGAATGCGACTGTATCCTTTGATAAAAATGTGACGATGATGGATATCAAATAAGATGATGAAAAGGTAGACCAAAGCCATGGTCAAATTGATTGATTGAAGTTGATAACATGCCAAAGACACATGACATGAATTGGTTGATATGTAACATTTAACCGACATTGTAAATGCTACAAGATTGAAATTGATTGATAAGGTTTGATCATAATAACATCGACGGAAACTGTCAATATTATTAAAATGGTTAATGATGCCATGATCCGACATTGAAAGCCTCAACAATGTCAAAGATTGAATGACATGAATGATAGTTTGACCTAGCACTGAGAGCCATGACAGTACTAATGTCAAATTGATAAGATTGATAAGTTGATAGGTTTCCAAGACATTGAAAGCCACAAAAATGCCTAAGAGTGGATAAATGATGATTGATTTGGGATGTTTGATATGTTTTAGGTTGATTAGGACTGATTTTGAGTGATTTTGGGTTGATTTGGGGTGATTTCGAGTTGATTTAGGGTGATTTCGAGTTGATTTGATATGATTTCGTGTTGATATGAAATTGATGTGAAAGGAGACACAAATGACGAAATATGGTCAATCTGGCCAAAAGATCAAAGTTAGTAGAATGAGAAAATGGGACAAATTAGTATGAATAAGTGATGAAATCATAGATGCGAACCATTTTTGAGCGTCTATAGATATCATCAAGGTAAACTAATACAAACTTTTCAATCACATTTTTGAAGGCCATCTCCATTGCCTTTTGAAATGTAGCACCTACATTGGTTAGCCCAAATGGCATTTTAATATAAGCATAGGTACCCCATTTGGTTGTAAATGTATTCTTGTATCTATTAGACTTTTTGACCAGCACTTGATTGTAGCCAAAAAATCCATCAAGAAATGAAAACCTCCTTGAACCACTAACCTTTGACAAAATCTACTCCATGGAAGGGAGAGGATGGTAATCTTTAAGGGAAGCTTGGTTAAGGTCCCTAAAGTCCACACACAATTTAATTTCTCTATTCTTCTTCCTAACAGGGACAAGGTTTGCTACCCATGAAAAGTGCTTGATGAGGAAAATTATATTGGCCTCAATCAATTTGGATAGCTCCTTTCTCATTAAGGATTCAATTTTGGGATTCACTGGCCTCAACTTTTGTCTTACTAGTTTGACATTATCAATTAAATATATGGTATGTTGAAACAACCTTGGGTCAAAACCCTTCAAATCATCATACATCCAAGCAAATATGTTATTAAATTCTTGACATAGATGAATAAAACTTTTTGGCTCAATCTCAGAACATACCTTCCCCATGTTTAAGGATTTTCCATTAGCAACCGTGAGTAGGTTGTGTTCATCTTCGACAGCAGCTAGGTTCATGACTCTACCTCTCACTTGGTCATCAGGATTGAAAACACTCTCTAAGGTAATGAGAACCTTAGGCAATTTTTTGGAACTAAGATTAATGATTTGATCACCATACTGATCCTACAATCTCGATTGGTTTCTATTTGAAAATTCTGCTTCATTCTACAAGAAGCTTACAATTTGTTCATTAGATTCAAACACTTGCCAATGGATTTTGTTGTCATGGATGATAAGCCTTACTACCATTTTTATTTGTTGCTTCTTCTTCTCCTCAATATTTCCTAGCACATCATGAGATGCACCTATTGCTGCAAGTCTATCAACACATCTATTTTCTTTTCTAGGGATGCTTTGAATGTTAAATGCATTGAAACCCTCAAGAAAATCCCATACCCTATGTTTATAATAATTGAGAAAACTATTCTTGGTGATATTCTTACTTCTAACTTGATTAACCACCAACTCACTATCCCCATATACACTTAAAGCTTGAATTCCTCTTTTTTGAGCAAGTAGGAGACCTTGAATCAAGGATTCATACTCGACCACATTATTAGTGCAACTAAATTGGAACCTAAAGGAGAATTAGTGTCTTACTTGTGCAAGAGAAATCAACATGACACCAGCTGCTGATCCATCAAAGTACATACTCCATACCCCACTCAAATCTTCTTTAGTCTCTACAAGATTGGGAACTAGAGCATCATTCTCTAATATACAATATGTATTGAGGCCTGTCTCAAGGGTTTCTGGTGTAGGATCAAATTGATATGCATTAGCCCATTCATCTAAGAGAAAATTAGGTATCTTTGCTAGGGAAGTGGTAGGCTCATTCATTAATTTATTCTCATCCATTTCTAGGATAGTGCAATTTGTGTTGATGAGGTTTAGGGTTCAGTATGATGGAAGGCTTGAGGCTCTGCTCTGATTGAAGATTTGGTCCCATATCTTGCTCTAAAAGACATATATGACCAATCAAAAGATATGTAACCACCTCTTTTGGTAGTGAAGTCTCTTGATGGACATATGGCAAAATGTGGCTTGACTTCAGCAATAGATATATCTTAAGTTATAGTACAACCAAGGCATGCATGTAGGGCCATTTCCACATTCCTAAAGATCTCTACAGTCTTGATAGTACTACCATCCAACTATAATACATCCTTAACAATGGGCTCATATTTCATTTTCAAAGCATCAGGAACACACCTAGGCATCACTAAACTACTAGCCCTTGAATCAATCATGCAATTGTGGACTAATTTTCCCCCTATAATTAGAGAAACATAAAATGAAGGGGTTTTAACCTTTTTACTTGTTTCTTCCTCCCTTGATGGTTGTACTAGGCTTGTGGCACTTTCCATGCTGGGTGGCTAACCCTTTAGTTCAATTCTTTCCAATTCTTGCTGCAACAACCTCTTTTGCATTGGTATAGTAGCAACAACATCCCACATGGAAATATTCACATTTTTCTTCTTCATTTGTTCTAACATACTAAATGGCATAGTAGGTACCTTGGTAGAAGCCTTGGGAGCTACATTTGTAGGAGATTGAGATGGAACAACTTGGGGATCACTTACATCCTTTCTGCCATTATTTTCCCTTTGCTACTGAAGGGTATTTGATTGATCATTTACTGCTTGCTCAAGAGGTATTGCATTTGAATTTGAGGCATGATTGGGAGGAGGAGGAGTAGCATCTTCAATAGCTCTTCTTTTTCTCCTAGTGTTGTGAGCAATGGAGTCCTAGTTTACATTACAATGTTCTTCCACCTGATGATTCATAAAGGAGAAATCAATTTGTCCTTGCATATACAAGGAATCTTTAAATTGGTCCCCCCTGTATGATTGTCCTACTATAGGCTCTTGGATAGTCAAAGCCAAATAGGAATCAGCCTTCTGACACATACAACTGGCATAGGAGTAGTTACAAGAGGGACACAAATCTTGATCTTGGGCCTTATTATTTTGAGGAACTATGGCCCTACTTTGGTTTACATTTGAGGTTGAAGCATGGCTATTCTACCTATTCTAATAAAAAGAAATGTTCCCATAATTATGATTTGGAGGCCTACCACTATTTAGAGTTTGATATTACAATTGCTAAACCTTACTACCTTGAGCTTGCTCTCTCTCTAAAGTCACCACCTTGTTGCTCACTTTTTGCATCACAAAGAAGCTATCCTCTAGCTTCTTCTCTTGGCCTTACAATATTTTATCTATTTTCTATATGTTTAGCATTATAGATTGCATCATCTCCTTGATTTCATCTATTCTATTTGAAGATGTGCAAGGTTGAGGGACTAGAGTGATGGATTGTGATGTGGAAGTTGTGGGAAGAGGAGCCATTGATGGTTGGTGATTTGGAACATTAGGAAAGAAAGGCATAGGAGGCCTTGGAGCTAGCTTACCTCCTTGTATTAGGATGTTTTCTAACTGTATTGCTATGTCATAAGCATTAGGCAAGGTATCTCCTCCCATAGTTTGGATTGTAGTGGCAATGTCACTATTAAAAGCTCCAAGGTAATGTAAGAAGGCATTACCAGTGGTAGGTTTTACTAAAGTAGGTATTCTATCCCATGTCTTTTTAACTCTATAGTTGAAATCAGTCATACATTCATGGGGGGCTCTTTTATAGTAGTCAATTTTTCTAAAAGTGACAAATGGTCACTTTTATCCTCAAAGTGTTTGCACAGTCCTGCTCCTAATCCATCCCAATCTGCTATGGAACCATGAGCCAAACCTCTATACCATTGTAGTACTTTTCCTTTCAAGGATGAGGCTAGAAGTCTAACTACAACATCATCCTCTGTAATACCATGGATATTACAAACATTTGAAATTTCTTGAATGTGTTCTAAGGGAGAGATATAAGTTTCACCAGTAAACTATGGTATACTTTTGAGTGGAACTGTTGGTATGTCATGTCTTTGGCACAATAAAAGAGGACTTCCACCATTAAAGGTGGAAAAAGCATGATCCCTAGCCTATGCCATATAGACAAGTGATCTATTGATATGTGCTAATGGAAATCTAGGCTAAGATCTAATAGTAGGAGGAGTAGAGATGGATCTTCTAGGTGTGCTTGTTACTATTGCACTCCTAACTGGTGATAAAGATGCTCTAGCCTTCCTTCTTCCAAGATTTGAAAATGAAAGCTCTTGGTAATGAAATTTACCTCTAGAAGATGCCCTTGTTTCAGCTTTTGAATTACTACAACTTTGGTCTAGAGCTAGATGTATTTGAAACTTAGAGTTACCAATTACTTAAAGAATTAGCCCTTGAAGGCTTGAACATCGAAGCTAGTACTATCTCCTCAGTATTAATCTTGAAATCTTCCCTTTGACACTAGTAGACTTGAAATTTTCTAAATATTGTCCCACTAGGCATACCAAAAACTATTGTCACAAAGGTTTGCACCCTTGTCCAAAGTTTTTACCTAAGGACAACCTTGTAAAAAATGGAAACAACCTCCATGTTGTGGGAATTCAACTATGAGGTTGAATCTTCAGAGAAAGCTAGCTTCCTTTACTATTAGGGTGCACCTAATTACTCTTTGAGAGGAAAAGGGAGAAGGAATGCATAGAAGAAAATCTACCTACTCTAACCTAAGGGGGTGATGCACCAAAATAGAGTGTTCAAACCAATCTCTACCCATACATGCACTATTTAACCATCATGAAATCAAAGATATACACATCTAGACTTGCTTTAATATAATAATCACATGCAAATCAAAAAACCCAAATGAATGACACAAGGAAAAATAGGATTCACATATCTACCATCCATAGGCCAAAGAGATACAGTCATGCAAGATTGCAGATCTCTACAATACACCAATGAGAGGCAAATAGTTCTTGCACTTTACATAAATGGCTAAAGGAGATAAGGTAGAGTGTTATACAATTCAAAGGCAAAGAGAATTTATAGTGAAATCATAGAGCAATATCAAAGAAGTCAAAAAAAAGTTAACCAGAACAAAATATACAAAAATTTCCTTTATAGCTCAGGCATAACTGAGATATTTTCTAACTAAATTTACTATACAAGCACCATTATTAAGTCTTGATAAAGATCTAGAGAAAATCTGATATTTGTTGAAATAGGGCTTTGACAGAAATGGTTTCATGAAACCATCCTGACAAAAAAGATGGATGACCTAAGGTAGTGGAGTGTTCTCTTTCTATTTACTAGGCTCAACATTCACTTGAGAGTGGTTGGAATCAATCATGAAGATCAGATTGTACAAGAAAACTTAATTCCCCTTATTTTTGGCTCATTAGTTAGTGAAGTCAGCAAGTCAATTGAGTTCTACCACCAGGACGATCCACGTGGACCAATGATCTTTTATTTTTCTACCATCCCACAAAGGTCTCCACATAGTTGACCAACTAATCTGAGCCACCTTGCTACTCTGACTGTGATTGTCTCATAACTGTTGGCCCTCACTACCAATTCCCTAGCTACAATGTATCTCCCCAGGCCTACAAGGACATGTCTCCTTTAGGTTCTTCCTTGCATTTCTTAATTACCTTGCATCTCTATATTGTGGGAAAGCCTTGATTGATGATCCTCGTAAGATAAAATATCATGAAGATCCTCATTACACTATGCCTACCCCACTAAAATTTTTGAGCCCACAAACACTCAGCACAACCTGGCATCCAACTCAGTAACTTGGCACCACCTTGGTATCACCTTGCGGCATATGGAACAAACCTGACCCCATAAGGACATGCGAAAGTGAGGTGCTTGCCCATATTCCTTAATATCCTTATATCTTTATATTGCAAGCAAGTGCTAGCCCTCGATCTCATTACATCAGATGGTGTTTATAACATGTGCCCTCTGAACCTACATAAACATCCTCTGTGACACCACTAGGACATGTTTCACCAGGGCACTTGCCTGCATGTTCAAAATTTTTGACAAAAAACAAAATGTGGGAAAGTGAGTGCCAATCAAATTGCCAGCTCACTAGTAGCTCCTTCCCTCTATGGACTGCAAGAAGAAAATGGACCCACCTACCACATGTTGGGAACGGGCTTCCCTACATTATGTAAAGGTTGTGCATCTTGAGGATGCGAGAAAGCACCCACTGTAGATCATGAAAGATCTGATGGCACAAAAAGTTGTGGGCTAGCGAAAATAACTTAGAGAAATAGGAAATACCATAGAGTTTTAAATGATTTATTTTTTGATATTTCCATGCATTTAAATAATATAAAAGGTGGTAATTGGCCATTGGGAGGGCTCAAGTGTTTAAATTCAAATTTTTGCAAGAGGCAAAATAGTTAACAGGCACCTATTTCTACAATTCTTTCTTCCTCCTCTACTAACATCCATTTTGCATAATCTCCCTTAATGAACTAGATGATTAAAAAAATGAAAGCATCATTCACTATTTTGTATTCTTTATTGTAATCCAAGAGCTTCTTCTTTACTAGTTGGGGGTATACCACATAAGGCCATGCATTAACATATTGCATGCTTCCCCTCTTAAACAATCCTAGATAATCTATGGTCCTTGTTACTAATAGATACACCAAATAAGATGTCATATAAAACCTTGGATAGGCTTTGACTACCACCAAATATTCATCTAAATTCTCACTAAGAATTATGGCCCAATCGATGGGCATTTTAGCCATCTCAATGGTCACAATGAAATGTACCATCTAGATGCTCAAGTGCCCTACTATCGAAAAACCCATAATCCTGCTCAAAAGTATAATTGAGTATCCAATATTATATTTCATGTATCCTCTAGTTATATCAACTTTTTTGGCTCTATGTCCCAGAGGTGTCCTATTAATCAAATATGATGGTTGAATGATTTATGTAGCTTTTTTCTTATCATCCCTATACCACCTCTTTGCTTAATGATAAGTTAACCTTACATATTTGTTTGCCCTTGGGTGATGGAGCACTTTCTTGATATTCTTCACGATTAGATCTAGGATGGTCTTCCATGTTATGCTCTTCACCACTCTCTCCTTTGACACATAATTCTCTACCAAGGCCATAAAAAGCTCTGAATACTACAGTGATGTAGGATTTGGCTACATTAACTAGCCCTAATTTGATAAGCATAAAGACCATCAAGGACCTCTCATTCAGTTTGTTATAGAGTACCAAGAATGCATTCTAATCAAGATGAGCTAATTCACTATCCTAAATCTCCAAATGTGCATCATGAAAGCATGATTTCATTTATACACCTTGAAACTTAAAGACAACTAGTTTTGGAGCAATCTTTTCTATGAGTGAGGATGAGGAGGAATCTATTTTATCTACTTAAAATAGAAACAAATTGGTCTAAAAAGTTAAAAATAAAACCATAAACAAACCTTAGTCACTAAAGAAATCAAACCCAGAATGAAAAACCCTAGCAATGCCACTCAAAAACCCCATTTTATGCCTTGATAGGAAATTTTTAGCACACCCTTCACACCTTAGGGGTATTCTACATGCACTTATGCACCAAACCAAGCTTTATTGTAGAGTGCATAGGTGTTTCATGCCCAAAATCTATTTTTTTAATATGAAGATAAACTCAGGGTAATCATATATGGACATCAACAAGTTGTAGATAGGATGGTTAAGTATTCAATATACAATAACACCACATCTCCAAGGTAAATGTAAGGTTTTTCAAATGTGAAATGTCATAATGCTGACACCTTGACATTTCAATAGAATACTAAATATTTTTTCTTTACTCTAGGATGTACAACTAACATATCAAGATCAATACCTAATCTTATTCCAAATTACACCCTGACATTTATATCTTACAACAAGAGTACTCATAGCTATAGTTGTAATTGTCTTCTAAATCACATTAAGACAGGGTCATTATGGTACCTATGTATACCCATGATTGATGTGTGCATGTTGCAACCAGGTTATTGAATATTTTGGTGAAATTTCTAGATGATTTGATCGTTCGATACTTTAGTATCACTACATATATAATTTAATAGGAGTTTGTATAACATTTACTAAATTTTAGGTTATAATACATGGGCTAGATTATAATTCTCCCAGTTGTAGGTTCATCATTACATTGTTTAGAGTGAGAGCCTAATTAAGTTTTTATATATAATTGTTATCTCTACATGTAGGGTAGGGATATAACTTATGATATCTTGTTTATTGATGAGTATACCTATATTAATCATATTGGGGTTTGAACCATGTGTTATTCATGTTGTCCATTGGAATATAGAATGCAGATGAAGATCTCACTAAGACATTGGTGCTAGAGAACATGTGGTGTGTTTGATTATGTTTATCCAGATAAACTATGCTACACTTCTCTTGATGTGTTTCCATTATTGATTTCATTGGTTTGACCCTAACATGTCACTTCCTCACCATTTACCATTTAGTTAATCCATTTACTAAGTTTCCTATAACTAACTCTAACTATCTTCTTGTTACTACAACTAAGATTTTTTACCTACTTATTAACATGGAATCACCACTAACTTACTCTAAACTTAGATTAGATATATTAACCAACATACACTTTTATTTAAATTCAAACAACCTTCTACTTAAATTATATGTACAAGTAACATCAAGAGCTATATATTATTTAATTTTTTATATATCTTAATTAACATATAATAATATTATTACTTACATACTAACATATAAATAATATAATACTTTACACACATAGAAACAGTCATGATATACCTCTTTCTCTCCAATTTCTAGAAAATGCAATTAAACAAATTCCATATGATCACTATCTAATAATACCTTTACTAACCCCACTTAAATTCCTATCTTACTTTTACTAATATTAAATCTTTTTAATATCTTACAACCTACACTACACTTCCTACATTTATTAACCCTTTTGTCTATTTAAGACACCCCCTTATCCTAACACTAACATACTATCTAATTTTATCAAACATAGTAATGAACTTTTACTATTTCTAAGACCTATCCCCATATTGCATGACCCACCAAAATGATACCTACTAACTCACACCTCTCCCTTCTCTCACTCCACGAGGCCTGAGACCCCCATACTTCCAATGAAGAAGTGGTAGTGTGTTGGCCATATAGCCTCTTACAATATGTACTTGAGGCATGATTTGGGAGAAGATTTTTGTGAAGATGGAGTTCACTTCCCACCTTCCAAGTACCTTTCTAGGTGGCACCCTTCTTAATTTCTCCTCATGTAATTTTATCCATGCCATGAGGGTGATGGTTGCCCATGAAGTCATGTGAATGCTAGATTATTCAAATATATATTAAATTTTTTTTCAATGGGGAAGGCATAGTTTTTACAGACAATGTGTTGGGGGATTTGCTTTAAACTATGAACACTTTCTATGACTAAGGGTACTAGGTCTTTTATCTTAGTTGTTTATTTTATGAATTTTGTCTCCTATCACCTCATGTCCTACCATGGGAATTATTAAATTATTTTTATTTCTTATTTACCTTGGTATAGAGAATTGATTTTATAGGACTACTATGGAGAGGATTCCAAAGAATATCCTTACGACTAAAATATTGGTTTGTAATTGGGAGGGGGAAGTATTTCCTCTCCCATAAAAATTCCAAAGAGTTTATTATACATGTATAGACCTATTTGTTAGTATATTTTCTTCCTCTATGTTATGGCTTCTACTAGGTTCACTTCCCTTACTTTAATGTGTTTAGCCATGAATCTTGGTTAATGATTAGTTTGATATTACCCTTAACATTGAAATTAATATGTCTAGATTGAAATTCCTTAAACAATAATCTTAGTGCATGAACTCTAGTTGAAACATGATCAAACATGAGACTTCTAGATTAATCCTTTAACATCAATAATGGAGCTTTAATTGACATTTACCATTGAAATAATGAATCATGAAATTTAGAAAACAATCCTTTAAATGCATTCACTTGTATTTATCTATGATTCAAATGAATATGATTCCATGTATTCATGCTCATCCATTGAGTGTCAACAACAATATTTTATCCTATTTTTACATCCAACTGTGACTATTATGATACAAAAATATTCCCATTTCAAAACATCTAAATGAATGTTATTGAAAATAAAATGAAGATAAATATGATCACCTTCCAAGTTCTTCATCTCTTTCATGAAATCACTCTTCACAATAATGTACACAAAATGAATATTTCCAAACTTATAAATGTAATACACAACAAAATAGGTGAAAATTTCAACTTTACAAATGAAATGCACAAAGGTTTCCCTTCCCTAATACATCAATAAAATCATTGATTATAACAACATGAATAAGATGGAGAAAGATTCTACAATGCATATACAATGCACAATGACAAGTTTTCTCCTTCAAGCAACTTCTAGAAGATGATCTTTCCAAGCTTTTTCCATTGCTCCGTAGAGCACAAAATCTAAAAATACATCACAAAAAAATAACAAAGACCATGGGTACTCTCCTCCCAACCATAGGCCTCCAAAGAGACCACCCCCAAGCTAGGGGAACAAGCCTCAAACATGATTTCACATACAACCTTACAAATGCATATACATCACATTACAACATTTGAACGATCCCATCCAAAGATATTTTCACAATGGTTCACCAATAGAACCATGAACATAGGGTGAAGGTGAGAATTTTAAATGGCAACTTTCCATATCAAACAATATTTGCAATAAACAATTTTCATGCCCTTTCAGGGCTTTCACAAGTATCCTCCAAATACATTACCATTAGTTGTAGCTTCCTTGGAGCCCATACTACATAAACTTCCTTTATGTTATCATCCCCAAAAATATATGAATGATTATGGCATACAATGGAGCCCATACTCCAAGGTTCTCAAATACATTTTCAAGCCCAACTAACCCCTTCACATAGGACTTCTCTTCCCTTCCCAAAGGGTGAGTGAAGTAATCACACCTATAAACAACATACAAAAAAAAATGCATAAGCAAAGAGAAAATAAAATGCAACAACACATTTCATCTCACCACAACAATACCACAATCTTCCTACAACATGAATTTCCATTCAAACATTTGCATGAACACTACATTATAATACAACACTATGAAATCTACTTACCATATGAACTCACCCTCCTTCATGATCATGAATGCAATTGCATTATTCAATATTGAATAAAAATACTACATGGGCAAGAAAAAACAGCATTGTATCCTTTTGCAAAATGGTAATGAAAGGTTGTAGAAGGGCTTCTTCCAAGCTTCCAAATACTAAGAGTCTCTAAAATTAGAGAGTCAGTAGAAAACCCACTAATTTCCCCCAAGCCCTCTAAAAATCCTCCAACTTCTCGCTTGGATAAAAATGACCCAAACAAGAAGCCTCCCTTTTCTTACATCATTGCCTCTTTCTAAAATTGTAGCATTAACCAAGTGGAAGAAAACATGTGAACTCTTCAATTTCGAATTTCTATGAAAGTGAGTTGTTAGAAGGGTCTCCAAGGTAATCTAGGTCCATTAAAGGTTAAATTTAGACCCCAAACCCATAGTGCTAACATGTGGGCACTTATTATACACCAAATTAAAGTGACCCCCTAGGACTAGTTTTTGATCCCCAAAAATTAATGGAAAATTGGAATTCGAAATTCAAATGGATAGGGACTTATCCGAACATCTTCCAATGTAAGGTCAGCTTGGGTAATATGTTGGGGTTAGGTTTAGGTTAGGTTACTTTGTCCAAAAGCCCTAAATGATATGTCATCTAAACATGGACAACACAAGTGTCAAGTGACACATAAAAATAACACATTACATTAAAAATGACTTGTCTCCAATAATACATGAACTAAACTATTGCACACACATACAATTCACATTTACAAAGAAAAACACATTGCAACAAGGTTTGAATTTTTTCCATCAATTCAACCTTTGATATGTCACATTTATAGTGGTTTGAGCCTTGGTTCCCCATTAAATCCGTGGTTAAATTCTTGCACACCAAACTTGAGCATTAGTAGTCCAAGAAAATCATATAAGCAATATGTAAATATGTACAATAATCATTATCACATTCAAACATTAGGGTTTTATACTTCATCATATCACATTAACTTACTTTTTCTAGTCATTTTCACATAACACATTCAAAACATTAAGATATCAAATTATTCTTATCAAAATCAAACTTTACTTAACATGATCAAATTACTATTCTAAATAACTTCATAATCTATTTTCTATCATAGTGATTAAATATTAAATCCATGAGTATTGAGTCCCTAGGTATGTGAATTAGGTCCTAGCACATATCATAATTCATCCTTCAACTCTAATTTCTAATTAAACATTAAAATTTCACATTACAAGAATTTCTATAATTCAATTTCTATCTAAGCAATTGCAATAGATTAGAACATGAATACAATCATTAAATATATCATTTAGGTCTTAATGTGTAGACATAAGTATGGATCATCAAAATAAAGATATTAGAATAACATATCCCTATAGTCTCAAAAGTATACCAAAATATCAAATTAGAAGTATTAAAATGAAATTATGTCATCTATGCTATGACGGATTGGGTGAGGCCTCACAGTGTGCAAACTCTCTAAGTATCAAAAATGGTGTGCACATGCACACATTGGATAGGGTGCACATGTGCACACCATAGTTCGGAAGCTCTTTATTAGTTATTTTGAAAGGTGCACATATGCACACCTTTCTCTTAGGTGAAGGTTCTTTGTTTTTGAATTTGTGAGTATAAAGTTGCACACTTGCACACCTTGGATAGGTGCACAAGTGCATACCTTTTTAACCTTGGTGTTTTGTTTAATGTGTGTGTAGGTACATGAAGATGGTTCACCTCTATGAATGTGGAGGTGTGCTCACCAATAGCTCAAAGGAAATAATGACTAAGGAAGAGGGATGGGGTCTCAGGATTTTATAGGCCCAAGATGAAGTGCACCCTTTGGGGTTGTGCAATTGTGTATGTGCACAAGTGCACACCTCTAAAGGGAATCACTCCTGCACTAGCACATTTAGTGCACTAGTGCACCTTGGAAAGGTGTGCATGTATGTTAGGTGCACTCCTTTACTCTTAAATCACATCTTTTCCTCTAAAATCCTCAATTTATGGGATTTAGGTTTTTCAAGCAAAGGGCCAAGTAGGAACCCAAATTTATGTAGAACCTAAAAAATGACTGAAACCCTAGACTAGGGGTTTGGGAAAGAAAAATATTTACTAGGGGGTCCAAGTTTTAAGGAGAAATGGGGCATGTATTGTGAAAACCACAACAAGGATGTTCACTTACGCTTTTGTTGGCATAGTGCAATCATCCCAAAGGTAGGCTCTTACTTGGAAGGTTCTATGTCACATATAGAGTGTTTGATCAAATTAGAGAATGTCATCAAAGATGCTATCCACAATATTGATACATATGCATCTAACAAGTACCTAGGGAACATCCATAAGTGTGACATCTTTCTTAGGGATTGACCCATATTTATTCATGTCTTTTATAGAGTTTCTCATTATTTTAATACCTTTGTAATTATATTTATAAAATAGTTTGTTCAATAGCCAATTATGTAGTGGTTGTGTCTCTTAGGGAAAGGGTATGCCCTCTCATCAAGAAATTGAATCCCCTTCTATAAATAGATGATTATTTTTGTGTCAATGGGCATAATTTGATCTAGAAAGATACAACAATTTTTAGGGATGTACTCTCTTTTCGAACTCCATGTTTTGAATATGTATAATTGATGATCAAATTTGTAAATTTACTGCACAAATTAATAAGACTATTTTATAATTTAATATGATACAATTTTCCTATTAATCTCAAATGTGTACAAGTGTATTTTTTTATAATTTCTTTGTGATATATAAATTAAGTAAATGTTAAATAGGTAATCTTATATGGAGATAATTTGGTTAAGTTTTAGTTTTATTATCAAGGTAGAGACTAGTTCTCAAATTTATTTTGTCTAATTAGCCTTTCTAAGAAGATTTAAAATCAATAATACTAATAGAAGCATAATTTGAAATTATTAAAGAGTTTAGGAACTATTTAGTTGATGGTAATGATAAATATCAAGCCTAAAATTGTATCACAAATTTATACAGAAGGTATCTTTACATTCAATTGTAATCATTTTAATAAATATATAGGACATTGATCTAATATTGATTTTGAGTGATTAAGTTAAGCATGTTTGTTAGGAAATTTTCATAAAGCAACTTGCACCCTACATTCAATTCACTCAAAATTAATTTTATGCACAAATAATTAGAGTATTTAAGAAATTAGTCTATTTATATCATATTGAAACTTATGAAGTAATTTATAACATTAAGAAACAATTGAAAATGTTTGAAATATATTATAATATCTACTATAAAAATCCTTGAACCAAATAAGTTTAGGTTGGGGTATAGGCCCGCCTACTTAGATTGTATAGAGACTCAAGTGTAGGGAGGAGGATAATAATAGATGACTCTTCTTAGTTTCCCAAGTCCATTGGAGAATCTAATTTTTATCTCTAAGCCTATTTTTTTGATTAGTATCTGAACACTTAGTCATTTACTAGGAAATATTATAAGGTCATCACTGCAAACAAGTTATCTAGTAAAGCCTAAGCATACAATGCTTATGTTGAGTGAGTTAGTGATTGCTAAGAATTTAGTAGAGACTATGAATACATATATGATTGATTAGATATATGAGCCAAGAATTATAGTATGAGATGAGAAATATAATGAAGATTGAGAATATTGATAAGTTATTGAGAGTCAAGAAAAAAGTTATATAGAAGTCGAGTAATAACATGACCGAGCATCAAAGCATTCAAGTGTCAAGTAGTTCATTTTTTATATGAGAGTTTGTAATGGGAAAAAATAATGTGTATACCATTTTACCAATATTACTATGATATTAAATATTTAAAGAGCCAACTAAGATGTTGATTATGTGTCATTACAAAAGGTAATTATCCCTAGGCAAGTGATTTAACCAATTAGAAAAAGGGATATAAAAACCAAAAGATGGTGAAGTGTAAACCATTAATCAAGATCTAGAATCTTTATAGAATGTCTATTTAAGGAAGATTTTAACCCTAGAATTAAGAGGAAGAAAGATGAATAGAAAGAGATCCATTAAGAGTGTATGAAGAAGGAAGAATATTTAAGGACACGTATCCTTATGTGTATGCAGATGAGAAAAACTAAAGTATGAGATTAGGGAAAACATATAACAATTAGAGTAGTGAAGGAATGAATAGAGTTATCAGATTAAGAGAATCAAATTAGTGATACAACAAGGAGGAGACTTGATACTAGCTTGCAGAGAATACCAAGGGTTAGGTACTAGATCAATTATTATTAATTTAGATATGGTAAATCTCATAATAGAGTGGTCCTAACAGGTCTATGTAGATCTCCTAAAATATTCCTTACTTCATTGTCAGTGTAAAATTCTTTAACAAGGTGAGACCTAATAGTCTCTTATGCTATTAATAAGGTAGACCCCTCACAGAGTAGATAATTCTTTATGATCAAACATTGTAACCCTAATAGGTTAACTTTATTGTTGCAATAGTGAATATTTGTGGGTCTCATCCCCGCTCTTTTTTTACCTTCATCTTGAAGTGTTTCTAGGTAACCAAATCATTATGTTATGTGTTTAAATTTTTATGGATGTGATGTATTTCATTGATATTTCAACATTTCAATTTTAATGGTAGATCTATGAGATAAATTAGGTATGAATGAATGAAATTGGTTTTGAAGTCAAACGTTTAAGATCCTAATTCACCCACCTCTTAGTATCTTGTTTCTCATAAATTTATTCCAATAATTACTATCAGAGCTCAGTTCTCTTATCAAGAATCCTAACAGCTTGAGAGGATAATATCATGGATATGGAAGTATACAAGATGGGAAAGATTATTGAGAATTAGATGATTGAAATCCAAATCATGTTGCAACAATTAAAAGCAACAAAAGAGGAGTTAAGGAAAACCCTAAAGAGAAGAAGAGAGACAACTATTTAGATAAATGATACCCGATACACAAAAGTTGACAGTAAAGGACTACCAGATAGTGGAAAGATTGGTAACAATAATGAAGCAATGATAAAATTGCTTGAGAAGAATAGTGACTTGGTGAAATAAGGGAAAGATATCAAGATAGAACAAGAAATTCAATCAATTACACCATGTGAAGAAATTGAACAAAAGAAGAAATAAATAAAAGAAAAGCTCATGGATAAAGAAGACAAAAGGGAGATGGCTAGAAAACATAAAGAAAGATCATTTGAAGTAAAAAATCTTACAAAAAACTAGCTGGACAAGATAAATCAGTTAGTAATTGCAAATCAAGAAGTAAATAGAAAAGATGTGGAGATCAAAAATCTAAATCTATAGAATGAGCAATTGAAAATTATTTAAGGCACGAAAAGGAGCTCATGGAGAGAACGAACGAACCAAATGAAGCAATCAAGAACTTTGAATACATGATGAAGTCACCTAGAAAAAAAGACACCTCTAGACTTGGATACCACAAGCAATCTCCATCTACTAATGAAGAAGAATCATCCAAGAGTGGAGAAAAAAGGAATGAAAAATCAAAAGGAAAACCTATTAGAAATAATAGTCCACCAAGATATCTAAGAGGGGTGGGGGCAAGTTGAATCAGTTATCCAATAATTAATACATTTATCTTCTCCAAATGAACTTAACTATTCAATGAAAGTAAATAACAACCACAATAAGATGTACATAGGCAATTAAACCAAGATATGTTAACTAGGAAAACCCTTGATCAAAGGGAAAACCATGGTGAGGATGATGCCCACAAGATGATGTACTAATACAAATATTCCTTGTTAGAGGATGCACCCTATTAGGAGTCTATTACAAAATTTAGTACATAGAGTCCCTATTAGGAGACTTTGAATCCCTATTAGGAGATTCCAACCCTATTAGTATTTATGCCAACTCTATTAGAAGTTGTAGTACAATGTATGCAAGATGAGCCCACTTCTCAAACATGCAATTTCAACTACAAGAAGAGCTCACTAATCAAAAATGAAATTTATTATTTTGTTATTTCCTTTGTTCTATCAACTAAGCCAATCACTATCAAAACTTGTAGGCTAGGTCATGAACCTTGGAGCCAAACATCAAACCTTAGATCACTCAACAAAACCTCAACAATTAAGTTTCCTTCACTTCTTCTCTACTATAACTTCACATTTTGCACTTGTACTGCTTACACAATTACTTTTCATGACATTTTTCATATATCCATTATAAAGGAAAATGTCCTTCTTTTATACAGAGTCCTCAAAAAAATTCCCTAAGTTGGTTATTAGACCTTCTTAATTAATCATTATAGGACCACATTAAGAACATGTTACACTTAGTAATAACATTAATATTTTTCCTTACAACTTGAACATATTTTCGTACACATAATATTATGACAAGAGAACTTAGCCACATCATCACCAACATGTTCTCTTCATATTTTCAACCTCAATTCTTAGAATAACAATTCTGCTAAGTGATATAACAAGTTTATAGGAACATGCCTCTGTAAACTCTATCTTAGAACAATCATCACCAAAACTTACATAACTTCTTCCAAAATTATAATTTCTTCTTCTAATGTTAACTAAATATACTAGATATTTAGAAGTATCTCCCATAACTTCAGATAGAGAATACTCAACTAGCCATCCATACCAACTTAATCTTTCTATTGTTCTTCTATTAGATACCACAAAAAATTGCAATGTTGACATCAATGAAAAACTTAGTCATGAATGTAACATACCATCATAGTAACATAGCTACAATATTCCCCCATAGTAATATCATTAGTAATCATGTTTCCAACAATCTTGCAACAATATCCCCCGTTTCCATTGATGGAAACATAGATGAAAAACATCTAGTTTAAAGAATACCAACAAAAAGATTATTCACCTTTCTTTTCAAATCCTTTTCATAAATCATTCTCCCTCATTTATATGTCTTAATGTTCTTTTTGTCAAACTATCATTCCATGTTGTACTTATTCCAATCATACTATACTTGTGTCAAACTTCTCCAACTGTCATGTTGTTTTTCATGCCAAACTTCTCCCCAATTCACATCAATGTCAAAGGTTTCAACAACTAACTTTGTTGCATCAAAATCTAACACAATTGATTCTTACTTTTCTCATGTGTCCAAAGACACTATTCAAAACAATATCCAACAAGATTCTTAGATGACTCTATCCATTATAGATACTCCCCATATAGGAAGCATCAATATTCAATCCAAAGAATAATGATGCTTTATTACACTAGACCCATGCACTCTTGAATCTTCTACTTTTATGTAGGAAGGGAAATAACCCAAAGCATACCTCTCAATTACTAAAAATTGTCTTTGGGAAGAGGCTTAGTGAATATATCTACAATCTTCTCTTTGTTGCCCATATACTCCACTCTGATTTCCTTTTCTACAAATTTATCTCTCAATATGTGATACTCAATAGAAATGTGCTTAGTCCTTGAATGCAACACTAGATTCGCAGACATATTTACCATGCTTATCTTGTCACAATGTATGACAATGGCTTCATTGATTTCTATCCCTATATCCTTCAGCATTTGTTTCATCTAAAGAAACTTGATTACTAGTTTTTGCTACTGCAACATATTCTACTCCCACTATACTTTTTATTGTACATTCTTGTTTCTTTCTTAACCAAGAAACCAATATTCCTACATGAAAGAAGGCTTCACAACTGATGCTCTTTCTATTATCCATATTATCCAATTAAAATTAGTATAAGCACTTAGATTAAAATAATTAGATCAATCATACCACAATCCAAACTTAGATGTTCCCTTTAGATACCTAAATATCCTTTTAACTACTACATAATGTGCTTCTTTAGTATCTTCTTGGAATCTTGCAACAATTCCAACTACATTTTCTATGTCTGGCCTTGTGTGAGTTAGATATTGCAATCCTCCAATCACAGATATGTACTTCTACTCAATAGTAGGTGTCTCATCCTTTGTAGATAACTTGTGTCCAATTACCATAGGTGTTCCAAAAGTTTTGCATGTTTCCAAACCAAACCTTTTCAATAAATCCTTCAAGTACTTAGTTTGAGAAATAAATATTCCTTCTTTATTCTGTATAATCTATAATCCTAGAAATTATTTCATCTCTCTTATCATACTTATTTCAAGTTCTTTCTTCATCACTTCTACAAACTTCTCACTTTCTTCATCATTTCCTCCAAATATAATATCATCAACAAATATTACCAAAATCATCAAACCATCATCAATTTCTTTCCAATAGAGATGACTATCTACCATACCTTTTTTGTATCCAAGCTTTGTCAAGTTCTTTTGCAACCTCGCATACCAAGTTTTGGGTGCTTGCTTCAAGCCATACAATGCTTTCCTCAATCTGCATATTATGTCCTTGTCATTTGTCAAAGGATAACCTTTAGGCAACTCAATGTACACTTCTTCTTCAAGTTCTCTATTTAGAAATTCTAACTTGACATCCATCTAATACACTTTAAATTTATTTTGTGTTATATAGGCTAAGAATAATCTCACTACTTCTATTCTAGCCACTAGAGCATAGGTCTCGTCATAATATATTCCTTCTTTCTATGAGTAACCTTTACATAAAAATCTTTCTTTTTTCCTCACAACTTCGCCTTGTTCATTCATCTTGTTTCTAAATACCCTTTTAGTTCCTATCATGTTCTTGTCTTCTAATCTAGGAACCAATTCCCATGTCTCATTCCTTACTAGGTGATCCAATTCCTCTTTCATGGCTTGTTTCCAATAATCAGCTTTACATGCTTCATCTACATTTTTTAGGTTCAACTTGAAATATCAAAAATAGTTCTTCATCAACTCTACTTCTTGTCATCACACCTTTATCTTTGCTTCTGATGATCTACTCAGATGGGTGATTTTTTATCATGTTCTTTCCTAAAGTAGGAGTTTCTATCTCAATTCTTGGCTCTACTAAAGGTTCTAAAATTTTTTCCTACCTTGGCTCTCCTTCATTCTATAAATCATTGTTAGTCTCAAGAAATACCTCATTATTCCTTGCCTTAGTAGCAACATCACCATCTTAATTGTAATAAACTATTCTCTCTTGTATCCTAAATTTCTCATCAATTTCACATTTCCACTTTCCATGATAGTCTTATTTCTTTGATTATAACATCTATAAGCCTTTATTTTCAATGAATAACCAAGAAACATACCTTCATCACTTCTAGCGTCAAACTTACCAATATCATCACCTCTTTTGATATAACACTTACTCCCAAGAATTTTGAAATACTTAATTGTAGGTGAGTGACCAAACCATAATTCATAAGGGGTCTTGTTTGTGTATTTCTTGACTTTCACTTTATTCATAGTGTAGACTATTATATTCACAACTTCTCTCCAAATTTTTTTTGGTGCATCATTCTTAGCCAACATAGATCATGTTGCTTCTGTAACTAACTTGTTCCTTCTTTCTGCAATGTCATTCTATTCAGGGGTTCTTAGAGCTAATAATTGTCTTTTGATTCCATTTTCTTCACAAAAGATTTTAAACTCATTCGAAGTAAATTCTACTCCTCTATATAATCTTAAACATTTAATCTTCATACCATTTTCATTCTCAACTTATTCTTGAATATCTTAAACTTATTAGATGCGTCAAATTTATCTTTAAGAAATGTAACCCATATCATTCTAGAAAAGTCATCAACTAATATCATTAAATACCTTTCACCATAGAATCCTTTAGTCTTTGTAGGACCACTAAGATCTATGTGTGCAATCTCCAATTTTTTTGTAGTAGTAAACTTCTTGTAGGGAAAAGAAGTTTTTTTATGCTTTGCCAACACACATTCCTTGCAAATTGTCTTAGAAGGCTTTACAATCTTAGGAAAATCTCTAATTGTAAAAATGCTACTAGTTTTCAAAATACTATCAAATTTTAGGTGACAAAATCTCTTATGACATAACAAACTATCATCTACCTTTGTAACCAAACATGTCATTTTAGTAGCATCCAACTAAAATACATTAACTCTATATTTGGTTCCTATTCCAATTACCTTTCGATCTTTGTCTCTAGTCATGCATGTTTTCTCTGTGAACTGCAACTTATAACCTTTGTCCTCTAGTTGTCCAACACTCAAAATATTGTACTTTAAAATATCAACAAAATATTCATCTTCAATGTTAGTTTTACCATCAAGAGTTATAGATCCAATACCTTTTACTTGGCATGCTACATTGTTTCCAACTCTGACAATGCCTCCATCCCAACTTTTGAAGTCAACAAATTTGTTCATATCACCAATAATATGATGTGAACAACCATTTTCAACTATCCAATTATATTTCTTCTCAACCTATGACACCAAAGCTACTTTCTCTAGACTTTCTTCTTTAATTTCCACAAATCCAATTTCATCACCACTAGCATTTAATTCTTGTTCATCAAAATTAATTTGCATATAAACACTCTCTATCTCATCTAGGTTAGTAATTTCCTTTATACTCTTTCTCTCTTTAAGGACACTTAGATTCATAATGACCATATTCATCACAAGTTCAACATTCAAAATTTTCTTACCTCCTTTTTCTCTTCTTATTAGAAGGGCTACTTCTTCAATATTTCTATCATCCTTAGATCTGTTGATACTAGAAAAATCTTCTCTAGCACTTGTGCTTCTTGATAAATTAGGTCAAATATTCAAGGCACTGAAATTTGTCTCTATTCTAGTTAATTCTTTGGAATATCTAAGCTCATTCTCAACTGCTTCAAATCTTCAAAGCAATGACTCCTTTGTGAAATATTTGGTACAAGATAACAAGAACTATATCATTTGAGCTACTAACTTAAATGGTGGTGTTAGAGTCTTCAATATCTTCCATATAAGCTCATTGTATTTTTTTGTTCCTCCTTGAAATTTAATACCTACATCAATTTTTGATAGCATTCCTACATATGTTCTTACAGATTCATCTTCCATCATTTTAGCATCTTGAAATGCACAAAACCAACTTTGTAGCCTTAACTTCTTAGAATGTGCATCACCTTCAAAACTAGTTTCCAAAGCTATCCAAATCAAATGGGAAGTAGCGAGTGATTTTACCTAATTGTATTCAATTTCAAGAAGTGCGGTAAATATTGCTTCTCTACCTCTCATGTCACACATAAAAGGATCTCTTTCATCCTTAGTACAATTTTCCAAATCCTTTTTAGCAATGATTGTCTTCATTGATTTTGTCAAGATCCAATATCCAAAACCCATACACAACAAATGTGTCTTCATCTTTTCCTTCCATTTATCATAAATTTTTCCATCAAAATTCAGACTATCTTTCCTACACATGCTCACCATGGATCTCTCAAAGTTGTTAAACTTTATCTTCAAGGACCTAATGCTCTGATACCAATTGTTAGAAACAATAGTCCACCAAGATAACTAAGAGGGGGAGTGAATTAGTTATCCCATAATTAATAAATTTATCTTCTCTAAACAAACTTAACCATTCCACCAAATCAAAAACAACCACAATAAGATGCATATAGATAATTACACCTGATATGTTAACTAGGGAAACCCTTGATTAGAGAGAAAACCTTGGTGGGGATGATGCCCACAAGATGATATACTAATATAAATATTCCTTGTTAGAGGATGGACCCTATTTATAATTTATTACAACACTTACTAGATAGAGTCCCTATTAGGAGACTTTGAATCCCTATTATGAGATTCCAACCCTACTATGAGTTGCAGTACAATGTATGCAAGATGAGCCCACTGATCAAACATGCAATTTTAACTACAAGAAGGGCTCACTGCTCAAACATGTAATTTACTATTATTTTATTCTTTCCTTTGTTATATCAACTGAACCACTCATTTTTACACTTTGTAGACCAAGTCATGAACCTCAGATCCAAATATCAAACCTTGGATCACTCAGTAATGAAGTTTCCTTTACTTATGCTCTTCTTTGCTCAACTTTGTATTCCACACTTGTACTGCTTACACAATTAAGTTTCATGTCATTTTTTATGTATCCATGATAAAGTAAAATGTCCTTTCTTTATACCAATTCCTCAAAAAAATTCCTTGAGTCTACTATTAGACCTTCTCAATTAGTCATTATAGGACCACATTAAGAACATGTTACACTTAGCAATAACATTAATCTTTCACCTTGTAATTTGGACATCTTTCCATACATAAAATATTATTACAAGAGAACTTAGCCATGTCATCACCAAAATTTTCTCTTCATATCCTCAACTTCAATTCCTAAAATAAAAATTCTTCTAAGAGATCTAACAAGTTTACAAGAACATGCCTCTATAAACTCTATCTCAAAACATACATCACCAAAACTTACATAACATCTTCCAAACTTATAATTTATTCTTATGATGTAAACTACATATACTACATACTAAGAAGTATCTCCCATAACCTCAGATAGTTAGAATACTCAGCTAGCCATCCATACCAACTTGATGTTTTCGTTGTTCTTCTATTAGATACCATAGAAAACTGCTATGTTGACATCAATGACAAACTTAGTCATGAATGTAACATACCATCATAGTAACATATATACTTCCAATGATCTTGCAACAAAACCTACATGTCATTACTATGGGGAAATTGGTCATATAACCAACATTTGTGGAAGTAAAAATGGTAAGAAAATTCCAAAACCTAAACTAAGTGGTGGTTATTTTAATTGCAATAAAGAAGGACATCAAGCACATGAAAGTAGAGAAAAGAAAAATGATGCAACTAGATAGGTGTGTAAATTACGAGGTCACTTCTACAAACTCCAAAATTATGGAAAATTTTTATCATGAATGAATAGTTAAGAAGAACTCAAATTGGTCACCTAAAAAATAAACTCATACAACAAGGAAAGGCAACTCCTACAATTGGGTTTACAATACAAGGTACATTTATCACTATTGTGGCAAGTATGGACACATTTTTGAGAATTGCATCAAAACACAATTTAGAGGAAATTAAAAGAAATTGTTAAATGGAGAGATAGTATGTTTTAATTGTTTCAAAGTAGGACACATCAATAGATACTACAAAACTAGAACACTAGTACCATCACCAAGTAATGGAAATGACAAACCTAAAGGAAAGGAAACATGGATAGATATAGTAATGGTTAGAAGAAGTAAAGAAGAAGAAAATGTGATCACCCAATCTGATGGATCATGTAATCACACCACATATCACTAAAGAAAAGGAGGTATATAGGAACTATGTACTAAATGTTATATTTTACATTACTTCCTATCATAGGAGTGATACAAAGTCACATATGCATAAATGAATATGTATTAAGAATTGTTATAAATTGTAAGTCATAAAGTACTAAGCACTAGTGGTATAGTCTAATATTGACCAAGCCTTGTAGTGTAGACCAAGTTATAAAGGAAGATAACATATTGACCAAATGAATTAGTTATGACCAAGTGAACAACATTGGTCAAGCTAAAGTGAAGATTGAGCTAATTATCATACACCAACCAAGTATGATGATATTAATTATAGACCTAAAATTAAAAGATCAAAGTTATTTATCAAAATTGGTGATTCATTTTCACCCAACAAGTGATCAAAGATCTCAAGAGAAGATTTTAAGGTGATCAAAGAAATTGTAACAAATAGAGAAAAGTATCTTAGTAGATCATCGACAATTTTTTGAAGTGAAATAAATATCATTTTCAATGCCGAGTTAAATATTCTATAAAGATATTTTTGATTTTTTGTTTAAAATCCTAGTTGAAAATGGAATCTAGATGTGAAATAGTGAAGGATAAAAATACTCAAATCATTAGGAATGACCAGAGTCCCCCACCAAACTTTAAAAATATAGTGGGCATTGATAACATTGTTGATGATATGGGAGCATTATCATCAATTCCACCTAGAGTCTTGATTGTACAAGACCTAAGATCATGATTTCAATGTAAGATTGGAGAAATTGGAGATATTTAAATAAAGGCAGCATATACAAAGCTATGTGTTGATGTAATTCTAAAAGATGAATTCAAGATCATTGCTAACAAAGGGATTTATCCATGCCCTAGGATTTCCTAAACTTTTCAAGGTTGAATGGATCAAGATCATGCTCAGACAAGTTCATAATATGAAAATTTGGTTGGAAGGTGGATTGATTAAAATTAACAAGGCAATCATTCGAAGGGTAACTGGGTACCCTACTTTGGATTGACCAAAGAGCATAAGGAGTATAACAAAGAATGGGATTGAAAACCTGACCAAAGAAAAGTGGAAAGGTCATGGCATGCCAATTGATGACATTGAGGATCCATTAATTAAATTTTCTATTTGTGTGATTACACACAAGTTCTATCAATCAAGTAGACTCAATAGTGTGTCCTATGTTGCAGTTGATTTAGGCTAAAAAATAGTGATGAAGGATCATTCATATGACCTTGCTAAGCTATAGTTGCACTAACTCATAAAGAACCTAGAAGCAATGAGAAAAGTAAAGAACGCCTCTTGTAAGTTTGGTTACCTGTTAGTTTGTATATTTTTCTATGTACACAATTATTTTCCTATCATTGAAAGGATTAGATGGGATAGGAATAGGACTGCTATGGAGCAACTAAATGACTTAATAAACAAATTGGAAGTGAATTTTAAGGTAGTAATGGACAACTACTTTGAAGAGTTCAAAATTGAAATGAAGAATAGAATAAGGATTCTAAAATCTATTGTAGATAGATATTATGATGAAATATGTTTCACTCTAAACATAGATTTTGTGTAATGAAATATGTTTCATTGTGGATACAGATTTTTTGTATGCATAGGTAGTATTACCAAGGGTAGCATGGTTAAGGCCAATGCCCTATGAGGTAAATATGGATGATGTAATGACACCAATTACTACACACTTAGCAAAATAAATTGATGTTAGTGTTAAGAAATTTGACACATATGAGATGGTTATTGCCAAGATGATTAATACATCTAGCACAACAAAGAAAGGAAAACAAAGGTTGTTGATGCTAGTAAGAAAGAACAGGGAGAAGTCTCTAGACAACCCTAAGAGGTTGAGGAAGGAGAAAGAAAAGATCTTTTAGTTGTTAAGCCAAGGGCCACCAAACAAAAGAAGGTTGTTATAATTGAACCTAAGGGACAAGAAGACTTGCAGAATAATGTACAAGAAATGGTGACACCATAAAGGCCAAAGGGCAAGGTGATCATCACCAAAAAGAGGTTAGCACAACCTCCTACCAAGATATTACCTAGAAGTCCCTCAAAGAAGATAAAATTGGCTGAAGTCCAATCTAAGACAAGGACAATTTTTTTCATTGCACAAGATGAGAAAGGTTAAGAAAAAAATGAGTCTGATGAGACTACTAAACTTCAATAGTGAACAAAATCCCTCCAATGATTTTGGATCATGTATGTGAAAAATTGATAGAATCAAAAATCATAATGGGATTCAAATGAATTCAATATGATTCTTTGAACAATGATGATCAGGTTAAACTTGATGGCACAATGATTGATATGATGATCAAGTTCAAGCACACATCCCTAGAATTGGGAATTGAATTTCTAGTGGGATTGTACAAAAGAGTGGATGCCAAAGTGGAAATGATCATTATTGATGGGGACACAACCCAAGCACAAAATGGACCCAACAAGAAAGGAAAAATTTTATTAACTATGAAAATATGCTAGTACACTTAATGCAGAGAAAACAAACTCCAAAACATGCCCTATGGGCTTACAATAGCATAAATCTAGAGATAATTTCTTCTCCCAGTACCTTCTCCCAAACTCCACTCTGAACTACCTTTTACAATGCCATAAATGTCCTTAACTAGACCCCAAAGGGTTAAGGATTAGGAATACATTCTAGAAACTACTATTTGGCATCCACTACCAAAATGGGAGGCTCCAAAAGTCACTTTAGAAGTTGGTACAAAATGAGAAGAATCCAGAAATGGTAGCCAAACTTCTGGGAGGCATAACTTTTGAACTGTAGCCTCGATCGATGAACTATTTACATTTCTGGAAAGCTCTTAAAGTGCTCTATAGCCCTATGGATAGCTTTTCTTGTCCCTCATTTTTTGGCACTGTATGAGGTCATTTAATGTCTCTAACTTGACTTTGAAGCATTCTTAGGAGGTCTCTTGAAAGTGAGAAACTGCAATAACTTTCAAACTGTGTAGCCTTTTGACCTAATTTTTTTTTGGAATGTTCTAAATTAAAATTTTAATCCTCCCTCCAATTTACACCTTCTGATTCACCATAATTATGGCTTAATTACATAGTCCTATTTTTTTGACATTTACACATATCCAAAGGTGCTTAAATATTCTAACCTAGAACACTGATAGTGGAATTGTGAGAGTTGGAGCCTTTATTTTGACCCAAATGGGTATCCAGAAATGAAAACACATGAAACAAAAACTATATCTAGGTACTTTTTTTTTGGGGTGACATAGGATTGCCCTTATACCTCTGGATGCTCTTGCATCAATTATACACTCAAAAAAAAAAAAAAAACATTGGCATAAGTTATGCTAGATTTAGGGAAGACACATATGTCTATAGCCCTTCAATATTTTATCAAGAAATTAATATTGAGGGATAGGGTATACAAAAATTTAAAGAATAAAGATCATGACGTTGAGAAAGATAGCATTTGAGTATGGAAAGAAGAGATTTGGCAACTCATCAGTGAGTATGAACAAAAAGAAACTATCACAATTGAAGAGGACACTAACACCCCTCCACTTAATCTAAATGTATTGAGTGAAGAGGAAATTAATGGTTTAATGATGGAATCAAGAAAAATTTATACTAACCCAATTTTCTTACAAATATTTGAATATCCAAAGCTTGATGTCAGGAAGACTAGTGATGTTATTGTTACATTAGTTACAAAGGCTAAAAGTGTTGAGAAACTTGGTAAGCCATTAATTTTATATAAAAAACCAATGAATTGTATACAAATTTTGAAAAAGTTTGTAAAACTTTCTTGCACTCAATTGGTAGAAGATGAAATAAAAGAGAAAGAGCTAGAGGCTACTCAAGCTAGCATTCAATTACTAAATGCAAAGGCTATAGAACTAACAAATGTGACACTTATGCAATAGGTAATTTATCTACACTAGTGCAATAACCAAAGGTGAGATCAAGTGAAAAGGGGAAGAAATTGCAACTATCACTGCCAAGTGATACATCCTCTAGATCTTAGGATGTGACTAATGTAAGATGAGGAAAATGATGAGTTAGTGAACCTTGATGAGTTAATTACATTACCTAAGTATGACTTAAATAATCTTATGCTAGAGAAAATGCAAGAATTCCAAATCTTGTTGAGTCATAAGGAAAAATAAGAACAATTAAGAAGGGAGTAGAACTAGAAAGATAGGTACTTCTTACTATCAAAGATATTTTTACAAATATATTTAGAATCATAGATGTGAATAATTAGCACACAATTTTGGATTAGCTAATGTATGTAGTTGACAAAATTCAAATAGATGCTATATAGACAAATAGTAAGTTATTATAATGGTTTGTGAGAAGAATGGAGCATAAAGTATTATAGAAAGTCTCATGGGAACTTGTACAAAGACAAGCCAAGTTTTCTACATCTATTACACAGTTGGAAACAATTTTAAAGATCGTTAATTCTTTAAACATAAAATTGTATGATATAGATTTTTTTAAAGATGACACTACATGCTCATTAGAGCTATTGCATGTGATTATAAGAGAAAATGTTATTACATTGGGAAAGAACACAAATTCAAGCTCATCCTCTTATAATGAACTGACATTCAATCAAAAGAGGTTAGCCAAGCTCACAGCCAGAGATATAGAGAGAAGACACAAGTTGGCATTGATTCAACTTCAATTATTACCAGATATAGAGATAATTCAGAAGGTAGTATTTGCTACTAGAGATATTTTGAAGAAAGAGACACATTTTTCACACATTTCATGATTCATTGATCAAGAATTTCATCAAGAAAATAAATCTAGATGCAAGCCTAACATACCTCTTATTTCATGGGACATTTTCTATGAACCAAAAGAATGTTATGGGGGAGGTCTCCATAGCCTTCATGAAAGGAATATCAGTCTAGGGGAAAATCTCTCTTAGAAGTTTTATGAAAACTCAATAGCACTATGGGAAAGAAATATTAGATGTAAATATCTAGACAATGATGATCCTATGAGATATTTTAGTATCAAAAATCCCCATAAGGGGTCTATAATGTAAAATTTTCTAATTAAGTACAAAAAATTAATCCTTCCATATCTTTCTTGGTCAATGAATTAAGGGGATAAATCATTCTTTTGGAGCAACTCATGGAATGGGATAACTATTATCTTAGCCTCTTTCAATCTTGAAAAGGGCAAGGTTATTTTGTAAAATCTTTGGGGAGCCAAAGTCAAAGAAATTTTCTCATAGTTTAGTGTAGGGGATTTCCTATGGTGATTTTGAAAGATTTATCATATTTTCCCTTCCTCCAAAGAACACAAAGTGGAGTTACATAGGCTTCTAGACCAATGCCTAATTTTCCTCAATGATAAAGAATATAGATTAACTTGGAAAAATGATATTAGTTGTAGTTATTCATAGAAAGAGGGTTATGATTCATTGTCCCAAGGTGTTAGATTTATTGGGAATCTTTAGCTGTGATTTTGTTGGCATAGTGCAATCCTCCCAAAAGTAGGCTCTTACTTGGAATATTTTATGCCACATATAGATGTTTGATCAAATTGGGGAATTCCATCAAAGATACTATCCACAATATTGATACATATGCATCTAATAAGTACTTAGAGAACATCCATAAGTGACATATTTCTTAGGGATTGACCCATATTTATTTATGTTTTTTATAGAGTCTTTTATTGTTTTATTACCTTTGTAATTATATTTATAAAATAGTTTATTTATGTTGAAAGGAGATTGTTGAAGTGAAGAAGATTGATGAAATCTATCATGGAACAATCATTATTTTTTTACTAATGTAAAACCTACTACTTTTTGGTGAGACAATTGCTTAATTTAGTCTAAATGCTATCATTTGTTTGATTGATCAAGAGGATTTGAAAAGAAAGGATAACAAGAGAACCTAGAGAAAGGTTAAGTTATATGGTGTATAAAATGAGCACTATGGCCAAGAAAGAAAATGATAATATATAATATTGTTTATCTACTTAACATTATGATGGAAGGATACTTGAGAAAAGACTAGAAGAATCGTAAGTAAAGAAATGTGTCTGCCAAGCTTGACTGAGTAAGCAGTGGAAGCTGAGAAAAGTCAATGCAGGCTAAGCAGAGAAATATAGTTGGTGCCAAGTAAAGTAAGTTAGTATGTGTTGAGAAAGAGTAATCTACTTGGTACCAAGTGAAGAAATTTGGTATGTGTCAAGAACCATTAAAGACTTAGTGGATGTCGAGCAACCAAGTGTTGGCCAAGCATTAGAAAATAGTACTTGCTGAGAAAATAGAGTGTTATTGCTGAGTGGTATTAAAATGAGTAAGATCAAAGATTTAATGAATTTGAGATAACAAAGTTAATTTCTTGAATTTTTTGAAGCATGTGGAAGATTACTATGATGAGCTAGTAGCACCAAATTCAAGGTAAACCATTTTAAGGTGAATTCAAAGAGGATTGTAGAGGAAGTTTCTAGAAAGGGACTAAAATGAAAACATGGGTAGATTCATTGAATCTTACCTAACCCTAGACTAGAGGATTGTGGTTAAGAAAAAAGAGACCTAAATTATCTACTTATAAAGATAATAGGCCAAAAGAAATGTTTTCATGTGAAAGAACCTATGGAAGACAAGAAGTCGAGGGTTTTGCTTCATATGATCACTGGATAGAAGAGTTTGTAGTTAGCATACATAGCAAGAAGGCCTAAGGTGATGAAGGCTTGAAGGGTGAACAAGTTGTCAAAGAGGAAGAGGATGAATTACAAGCATAATGGAGGATTAAATGTGAGATATATAATCTACAAGTGAGTTGTTATTGTTATCAAATCAAGTCCTATTGTTACTCTCTAACAATTGTATCAGTCTAGATAAATCCTTTGGACTAAGGTTGACCTACTAGTCATTAGTAAGTCCTTTAAGAGGGTGACATTCTTATTGAATATTCTAATGTCCTCTAACAAGGCTCAATCCTAAGAGGGTGATTGAAATCCTTTAACCATGTCACATTTAATAGTGTGCATTGTAACCTTTAATAGGGTTAGCTCCTAATAGATCTCACTTAAGAAGATTGAAAATTAGTAGCATGCTACTGGTGGTTTTTCTCAAATTGGATATCATGCAAAATATTTGTGTCAAAATGTGTAATTGATTTTTGTGTTATTGCATGTTTACATTTCTACAAAAGTTATTTTGACATATGACAAAGAATATGCATATGTTTAAGATATTGAATGGACAATGCATGCATAAGAAGAAGTTGTAATACTAAAAAGTTTTATTTGTACATTTATACCTTGGAAAACTAATTCATGCATCTCCACTTTAGTTATTCTAAAGTATTTCATGCATTTATATTAGAGCACCAAGTGCTTGAGAGGAAAGTTTGAAGGTACATAAAGGTAAGATAAAGATTTACAGAAAGGACGTGCCCATGTTAAACAAGGAAAACTTTCTTTAATGGAAAATTTTGATGAAGCTACATCTAGGAGGTCTTGTAGATTATGCACAGTCAAATATAACCACTGAGCATGTTGATACAACTAGAGCCCAAACTACTAAACAATTGAAATAGGATAAGGAACACAATCAAGGAATGTTGGAGATTACATCTTCCCTAAGCTACTTAAAGTTTGATGAGATCAAAGGATGTGATTTTGTTAAGAAGATGTGAAATTCCTACAAATGATTTATGGATGAGAGAAAAATGTGCTAAGAGCCAAAGCTAAAAGCCTAAGAGAAAATTTTGATGAAATGGGAATGCAAGATGGTGAGACTATAGTCTAGTATTATGTAATGATCAAAATTATTGTTAATTCAATTTGAGGATCTAATGGATAGATTAAAGATGAGAGTATGATCAAAAAAGTATTGAGAACCCTACTATCTATCTATACTATTAGAGTATCTACTATACAAGAACTAAGGTGTACTATTGGTAGTAATCTGACCCTTGAAAGACTAGTTGGTAGAATCATTACTTTTGAACTTTCAAATTTTGATAATTTCAAATCTGACAATGTTGAATCTGCTTTCAAAAATAAGTTGACACTAAAAGAACCTAACAATAAGAAAATAGAAAAGGTCAAACCTTCTTCTAGTGATAGGGATATAGATGATGAAGAGCTAGAAGAATTGGAAACATTGCTAGCTAGAAAATTTCATAGAGGCAAAAGAAAATACAAAGGTAAGTTACTCATCATATGCTTTAATTGTCATGAGATTGGTCATATTGCAACATGATGTCCTAATAAGTCATGTACACTCAAATTGTGTCACACTCTAAACCCTTCTATCCAAATGATTGCATGAGTTTGAAATGTTCGAATGCTAGCTTAGAGCTCCCTATACACAGAGTGCAAGAAGGTATGTTTCAAGTTTGTAGGCTCTCAACCAAGCCTTAGAGATATGCTTCTTGCTAGTAAACCATGCAATGAGAAGTTCTTTGAGACAAGAGCAAGAATGCAAGTGTCTACAATGAGTCCCTCAAGGATGCAATGCAAATGAAGATTAACCTAGAATGAGATGCAAAGTGTAGCTATGTTAAGCATGTATGAGAGTGTTACAATCCAACTATTAGACTATATGATTTAAGCTAAATGTAAAAATTGAAAGCTAAGCTAAGCTAGAATGCCATGGATGAGAGAATGTAGACAAGAAAGAGAAGTTCTCCACAAAGCTCCAAAGAAACCTATTAGAAAATCTGTAGCATAACAATATTCAAATGAGGGTGGATGCTTTGAGGGGGAAAGCTCTCTCCCTTTTAAAGTCATACAGATGGTAGAGATCAAGATGAAGATGGTGGATGATCAACAGTGAAATTCAAAAAGAGGAGTGATCCATGTGCACACACAAGTCAACCAATAGAATATAAGTTGACTTGTCATATAAAAAAGTCTCACAAGCCTTTTCTTTTAATCGCAAAATAGAAAAAAGACTTTATGTGTGCACTTCAAGTGGGTTAGAAGAATGGGGTCTTTTATTTAATTAAAAGGGGAATTGTTCTTAATCAAATAATGAACTTAGGATAGCATAGTCAAACTATAGGTTATAATCAAATAAATTGATTATTAGCAATTTGGTCTAGGTAAATGTCATGTCCCCTTTTCAAATAATTAAAAAATAATAATCTTTACTAAGGCAGGCATGCCCAAGAAAGTGAAGTTTCGGAAAAAGGGGGTTAATCTTTGGAAACCGTTGGACTAATAAATGAAAATTATTATTAAAATATGTTTCATTAACCTCTCTTGGACATGAGTTACGGTTATGCCCTCTTTTAAGGGGTTTGGAGGCATTTTGGGCTGATTCCAAAACTGGATTTTTGCTCATTCTTTGTTATTCTTTAGAGGCTGCCAAACCTGTGGAGAAGGAGACCCAAGAACGGGAGTTTGCAGGTCTCCAGGGAGAGCCAAGAATGGGAGTTTGCAGGTTTTTAGGAAGGCTAAGGATGGGAGTTTGAATCCATTCCATGTGCATGCTCATACATAGTTTGCCTATGTGTTGAACAGTGCAGATTTGTGAGTTTCGGGTGTGTTTTTTGTATGAGTTTAGTGTTTTCAGTTGAGTATTTCATATCAGTTTGGGTTGCTGTTGTATTTCAGACTTTAAGGTGTTAAAATAGAGCTGAATATATGTATTGGGATGTGATTAAACTTCAGAGATAGATTATTAGTGTTTTCGGGCATTTTTGTGTTAATTTCGAGAGTCCGATGAGCATAGTTTTTGTCCTACATTTGAGAACTGTTATGTAAAGGCTATAAAGATCTGGAAATGTCATTTTTTAGGCTGTTATGCTATTGAAATTTCTGTAAAAATGTCCACTTTCAGATTTATTAATAATTTGTGAAGCTGTGAAGCTTTTGGCACAATTTCTGGCATACCCGATTTGGGGTTTCTTAAGAAATTTGGTGGATCTTTGTGATATTAGTTGTTTGATCATGAAAATCTGATTAAAGGTTGGAAATATCATACAAAATCAGTAAAGTGACATTTTAGTGGTATCATAGCCATGATCTTGCCAGCCTGAGGGTTTGTAGAAGCTTGCATGTCAGTTTTGACAACTACCCAGATCTTGCATGTCATAATTTATGATTGCATGTTGCTTCTAATCAGCTGCATGTCAAAATTTATGGTTGCATGCTACTTCTTATCATTTTCATGTTATTTCTTAGTAAATTTGGTGGTTCTAGAAGTTTGCATGTCAGTTTTGACAACTACCCTGATCTTGCATGTCATAATTTATGATTGCATGTTGCTTCTAATCAGTTGCATGTCAAAATTTATGGTTGGATGCTACTTCTAATCATTTTCATGTTAGTTCTTGGTAAATTTGGTGGTTGCATGTTGCTTCTAATCAGTTGCATGTCAAAATCTATGGTTGCATGCTACTTCTAATCATTTACATGTTAGTTCTTGGTGTTTGAGGAAGTTATATCCTATTGGGGTTACACTCTACTTTATCCAAAATGGACAGGTATAGTATAGAGTCTCAGAGGACACGATCTTGGACAATTGATATCCAGAGTCAAAACAATAGAAAGGATGGTTATTTAGACATTCGAGATAAACTTATGAAAATAAGCCATGACATGTCTGAACAGTTGGTTGAGCACCACCGTATAATGAATGACATGTTGTCCGACCCAGCTAAGGTGGATAAGCTGACTAGATTTTTATTTGGAAGATTTTCTCACAGGACAGATGACACAATTCCCAAGAAATTGCATGAGGAGTTTGAGAAACTAGCTTATAGCTAGGCAGAGGTCTTAGATTCTACTCTACCACAGGAGGTGGTGGGAAAGGATATTACACAGATTGATAGTAACGGTCAACTTGATACTCAAATTGAGACAATTGTTTACAAGTCATCAAAGGGTGATGCCATAGGTATTCAGGATGGTATAGTTACAATAGGCAGTGACTACAGTGTAGTTGGTTCAGATGATGATTATGAGGATGTTGTTGTGCAGGATGGTGAGATACCTGGTAGAGATGAGCAGACATTGAGAATTCATGACTTTTTTGAGAGAGAATACTAGGCATAGTTAGATGTTTCATCACATGAGGTTGAGGTAGGTAGTACTTCACATGATTTATCCCGCCAGCTGAAGGTGAGTGAAGACAGTATTTTGACTTCATTACCTCATCATGATAGGTATGTGGAGTTAGTTGGTATTGGTCATATTACTCAAGTGAGGATTTTTCTTGAGTTACCAGCTGATTCTAGTTTACAGATATGGACTCAAGATTGTTATATTGGCATTTGGGATTCAGTTGATAGGAGATCTTTAACACTTTTTGGTAGCAGTGTTTGTTTGGGTGCTATCATGGATTTGATTAGTAGATTGCACGATGTTGTCTTTTCTTGTGCTAGCAGCTTGTCTGATGTTGGTATTAGTTTTTATACACTGGTGTTGGGCTTTGTTCATATATCCAGTCGACCATACTTGGTGGAATGTGTTGATGATCTTTCATATTTGGCAGTGTGTATAGATGAGCCCCAGGATCATATTGGCATTGATGACATCCAGGAGGATGCAGTGGGTAGTTTTGAAGACTTAGTTTCTTTGGGTACAAAGGAGTTAGACAGCAGTGCTATAGTTTTTGATACTTCATATGTTGATATGAGCTTTGGAGTTGATTCACAAGATATGGATGGTAATACTCTAGAGACTAGTGACTTTGAGGATACTCCTTTAGATAGTGCATCAGAGGAGGTTTGTAAGAGACAGTCTAGCCAGTGCCATCATGTCTCTAATCAGTTGAGAGTTAGTGAGTGAGACATTGCTATCGCTTGCCAGCATTTTGATGCTGCTTGTCAGTTGTTAGCCATTTATGGATGGGGTTCTCCTACTAGTGATGAGTAGGGAGGCAGTTATCTTTCCTTGACAGAGTTCCACTCTTTATGGGAGGCTATCCAAATTCTAAGACAAAATTATATGTAGTTGGTAGCCGATAGAGATTATCTTATGGAGTGGGGCAGTACAACATATGATGAATTGTTGGCCAAGGAAGATGAGGTGAGTGAGCTTACTCAGTAGCTTGAGGTGACTTTTGAGATTCTTGAGAGTACACAATTAGCTTTCAAAGAGTCATAGTTTCATTTGGCTAAGGTGACCATGGAGTTAGAGTGACTACAGTCTTTACCTGATTCTATACAGTCACAAGTTGTGGTGTTTGGTTATCCGAGGATGTCCATGGTTGAGATTGTCAAAGACAGTGGAGATGGGGATGCATCCATCCTTGATACTAATAGTGGCATATTAGGTTCATTCCCACTAGAGTCAGGTTCAGTTGAGTTGGGTGTTGTAGCAGATTGTTGTATGCCTGACATGGTGGTGGCCTCTAGTACTAATGGCATGGAGACTAGAGATGTATCAAAGATCATGTGTGATGTTGGTGAGTTGGCAGTTAGCATGGTTCCTACTAATAATACTACTCCCTTGGTGATATCTTTGGAGGTAGTAGTCAGTTCCAACATGGTTAATGATCAATTACAGTTAGTTTCATCTGGATTACAGTCTGAGCCACTAACTGAGATTGGCACATTCTATCGAATTACACTGTAAGGTATGCTCATCAATTTACCTTTGATGACCATGTTGATGAGATGATGATACAAAGATGTACTTTGGTTCCTAATGCTTGTCATTAGTTATGGGATAGTTTGACACCTCGGGATGAGAGTTGTGATGGGCATGGCATGGTGATAGGTTCTACAGTTGACAGCTTGATAATACATGACTTAGAGTAGGAGTTTGGGGGTGATGCTTCAGCAGTTGCTGTTATTGATTCTACTCCTTTGGCTATGACATCTCCTAGTTTAGCTAGTAGTCAGTCACAGTGGGCTATATCACTTGTTCATGGAAAATTTGGTTTGGATTCCATTTCTTACTCTTTATCTTGTAATGTCTTTTCACCATCAGCAGTACATGGGAGTTATGGTTATGAGATAGTGGCCGATGATTTGTAGAGTTATGTTGACTACAGGAGTTGTACAGTGTGTGGATTCTTCATACTTGGTACAATTTCATTCGAGAGTGTTCACCATTGTTGCAGAGTTGGATTGTACATTCCGTATAGGCCAAGGGGATGCGTTTATGGTATTTACTGTGTTGGTAGTTTGATTTGTCCAATTTACTTGGGTTCTGATGTTCTAAGAGTTTGTGTCTCATGGGTCTTTGACTATGGTAGTGGTGATTTTGGAGTTTGGTTGAGCTATAATTGTCAGTTTGATTATGGATTCCTCTTGGTCATATTGCAGAGGATATTGCAAGAGCCTGTGTTAATTGGTAGTAGTATAGTTCATGACTACATTTGGGATCCAGGTGGATTGATTGGTTTATTGTTTAGCCATTGCTTGAGGAAAAGAAATTTTTGGGAGGGGAGGACTTTTCATTTCCCCTTTTCAAATAATTAAAAAATAATAATCTTTGCTAAGGCAGGCAGGCCCAAGAAAGTGAAGTTTCAGAAAAAGGGGGTTAATCTTTAGAAACTGTTGGACTAATAAATAAAAATTATTATTAAAATATGTTTCATTAACCTCTCTTGGATGTGATTTATGGTTATGCCCTCTTTTAAGGGGTTTGGAGGCATTTTGGGCTGATTCTAGAACTGGATTTTTGCTCATTCTTTGTTATTCTTTAGAGGCTGCCAAACCTGTGAAGAAGGAGACCCAAGAACGGGAGTTTGTAGGTTTCTAGGGAGACCAAAGAATGGGATTTTGTAGGTTTCTAGGAAGGCTAATGATGGGATTTTGAAGCCATTCCATGTGCATGCTCATACAGAGTTTGCCTATGTGCTGAACAGTGCAGATTTGTGGGTTTCGGGTGTGTTTTTTTGTATGAGTTTGGTGTTTTCAGTTGAGTATTTCATATCAGTTTCGGTTGCTTCTGTATTTCAGACTTTAAGGTGTTAAAATAGATCTGAATATATGTATTGGGATGTGATTAAACTTTAGAGATAGATTATTAGTGTTTTTGTGGTGTTTTCGGGCATTTTTATGTTAATTTTGGGAGTCCGATGAGCATAGTTTTTGTCCTACATTTGAGAACTATTGTGTAAAGTCTGTATAGATCTGGAAATTTCATTTTGTAGGCTGTTATGCTGCTGAAATTTCTGTAAAAATGTCCACTTTCAGATTTATTAATAATTTGTGAAGCTGTGAAGCTTTTGGCACAATTTTTGGCATACCCGATTTGGGGTTTCTTGAGAAATTTGGTGGATCTTTGTGATATTAGTTGTTTGATCATAAAAATCTCATTAAAGGTTGGAAATATCATACAAAATCAGTAAAGGGACATTTCAGTAAATGATTAAATTAATTTAGCCAAAATGTTGAGAAGGGGGCTAGTAGTCTAGGTGACCATTTTTATGTGATTACATTTGCCCCTCTTTGACTAATGTGTGATCGATCTGGGAACACATTATGTCAAAGAAAACAAAATCCAAGTAGGTAGTGTAAACTCGAAAGGTGCACTTCTCTAAATAATTCTATCCAAGGTTCTCCATAGATTGGAAAGCTCGAATGCCGACTTAGAACTCCCTAGTTATGGAGTGCAAGGGGCGTACAAATGAGCATATAGGAGCTCTTAGCTGAGCCATAGAAATATAGCCCTTGCTAGTAAACCACAAAATGGGAGATTCTTTAGACTAGAGCAAGAGTTCTAGTGTCCAAGAACTCTTGGGTCATGCAATGCAAAAATGAAACTATATTAGGATGAGATGCACAATGCAAGCTATA
This sequence comes from Cupressus sempervirens, assembly GCA_028749045.1. Taxonomy (NCBI): domain Eukaryota; kingdom Viridiplantae; phylum Streptophyta; class Pinopsida; order Cupressales; family Cupressaceae; genus Cupressus; species Cupressus sempervirens. Next base: position 324,287,873 of record CM053788.1, read on the forward strand.
CTAAAAATGAGATGGAAATGTTACAAATCCAGCTATTAAGCTATGTGATCTAATTATTTGCAAAGGAAACTACACTATCATGCAATATGATCTTAAGACTAATATGAAGGAAATGAGAGAATGAGACAAGAAAATGAGAAGTTCTCCACAAAGCTCCAAGGAAACCTGTTAGAAAACCTGCAGCGTGACAATATTCAAAAAAAGATGGATCCATTGAGGGGGAAAGATCTCTCCCTTTTAAAGTTGTACGGACGGTAGAGATCAAGATGAAGATGGTGGATGATCAACGGTGGAATTCAAAAAGAGGAGTGATCCATGTGCACACACAAGTCAACCAATAAAATATAAGTTGACTTGTCATATAAGACAAAAGTCTCACAAGCCTTTTCTTTTAATTGTAAAATAGAAAAAGGACTTTATGTGTGCACTTTAAGTGGGTTAGAAGAATGGGGTGTTTTATTTAATTAAAAGGGTACATGTTCTTTTAATCAAATAATGAACTTAGGATAGCATAGTCAAACTATAGGTTATAATCAAATAAATTGATTATTAGCAATTTGGTCTAGGTAAATGATTAAATTAATTTAGCCAAAATGCTAAGAAGGGGGCTAATAGTCTAGATGACCATTTTTAGGTGATTACATTTTCCCCTCTTTGACTAATGCGTGATCGATCTAGGAACACATTATGTCAAAGAAAATCAAAGCCAAGTAGGCAATGATAGATATAGATATCTAATTCCAAAGAATGAAATGCAGAAATAGATAGCAAGTCCTGAATGCACAGCCTGATAGTGGTAGTACTGAACATTAGGAAGATGATGTTAGGATCCAAAAAGAATTCTAACATCTAGCAAAGCGAATAGATCAAGAGCAAGTGATTAGGTCAAACAAATGCTCCTAAGAAATAGATAGCTGTAACAATCGACAATAGAGTATTTTTGCCCCCTCGGGATCGAAATTGAAATGAGGTAAGAGGAAGCAGAAACTAGCTAGACATGAGAAAATTGAGATATAGCAATGTTTGATATGACAGATAAATGATTAGAACCCAAGAATTACTATAAGAAAGTGATTAAATGCCCTAGTTTGACTAGAGTTGACTTTGAAGGATATAGCATAAAAATTAGGTCAAATCTAGTAGAGAGATGATTTAGATGTGAAAAGGCGAATAGAAGGAGATATGAAGGATAGAAATGATGAAGATATGAAGAAATGAAGATTCCCCAGTGACGATTCAAAGATTAGACCTCAAACGGTCAGCTAACTGCTCAGAAGAAGGTAAAATTTTAAAATGTTATTTTGACCATTAAGATGAACTCGAATTTTGATTTCGATCCCGAAAATGGATCTAGGACATCGAAATTAGCTAGGGGTGCAATTTTTGCGCAATTCTGAGGAGTTTTTAAAAATTAGTTCAAAATGAGGTTGGAGGCTATAAAAGGTGTCTAAGTGTCATTTTCACTATTCATTTGTCTTTTTGTGATTTGAGAGATTTTGTGTGGTCCACATAGCATCATGGCTCAGGCAAACATTCCTCTTCATCGACACCGTTTCGAGCATAGCCAGTTGCACAACCAGCTGGAGTGATATGGGGCGCCGGTGAGTGACTATCTTTTTGTTGCTTTTTTGAGCTTTTTGTGAGTTTTTTGCACGTTTTCAAGCTTTTTGAAAATAAGTCGTGTGATACTTTTTAAAGTATCACACAGCTTTAGAAATATTATCGCGCGACACTTTTTTTCAAAAAAAGTGTCGCACCATTCAAGAAAATGTGTTGCATGAGCCACACCCAAATGTCGCATGACATGATGCAAAATGTCGCACGACATAAAAATGTCACACTACTATGTAAAAAAATGTCGCGCGACACTGTTTCAAAAAAGTGTCACACTCTCTTTGTAAAAAATGTCGTACAGAGAGTTTGTTATTTTTTTGAATGCTTTTTTTCGTCATGGGACTATTACTGATGATTGCTCATTTTACCCAGACAGGAGGTATTCCTGGCATTACAGATTAGAGCTCCCAAGGTGGTTGGTTTGCACATTGTGCAGCATTTGAGTGATAAGGAGCAGACTACGCTAGTGGCTATGGGCTTGAGCTGGGTTGTACAGATGCCCCATATTCAGGCAAACCACAGTTTGCTATCTGCACTAGCAGAGAGGTGGCATAGCAAGCATAACATCTTTCACTTACTAACCGGCGAGGCATCGATTACCTTGGAGGACGTATATTGCATTCTATGAGTGCCATGCCATGGCAAGCCGGTAAGTTACTTGGTTAGTAGTTTGTTGATTCAGCCATTTCAATGTTGGATGCCAGGTGTACTGATGTTAATTTTTCATGATGGCATAGGTGTACTATGATACGACCCCGACAGAGGGGCGAGCACGAGTGCAGGAGCTTTTCCAGGATGTGACCATTTTGGATTGTCACCTGAGTTGGGAGAGATTGATGACTGAGTATGGATATGATTATCCTTTTCCCAGCTTATTATGTTCTTTGGTAGCCCAGGCCCTAGTGATAGAATGAGGCCAGAAGGGCTTTCCACTAGGATGGGGTCGGCTGGTATATGATCTAATCTCCCAACCATGTAGGATGGCATGGGGGCCTGCGATATTGGTAGAGATGTACCACGAGCTTCATGAGATAGTATATCATGAGGGTGGATCATGGGCATGTGGAGCAATGTTAGCACAGATCTAGGCTTGGGAGCACATTGCTGTGATCCGACCACGGGTGCAGCCACGAGAGTGCAGCCAGCCATACATTTTTTGTTATAGAGGTTTCATCCCACAGAGGCATAGTGGAGATGTGACCTATTACCAATGCGTGCTTGATGAGCTGATAGCATTCACATGGTGACCATACCGGGAGTGTCAGCGGTGGTAAGATTCATGAGAGTTAGATTACATGTGGTATAGCAGACCACTGGTGGGTCAGAGCACAGACATTGTGGAGTAGTTTGTGATCAGTCACGTATGGTGGCAGTTTGCAGAGTGACAGGTGGTGTCAGTGGAGATGACTACCTATGCCTGGATGCACATAGATGAGGGATTGGGATGGTTGCCAATGTTGGACTATCATACAACAGTTCGAGATACCGCAACACTAGTGGCAACACCCTGGGATTATCGCCCAGATGTGGCAGATGCAAGGGCTGATCCATGGTATCTTTATGAGATGCAGAGACACCCATTCCCCCGATTCACACATCCAGATGTAGCACCTACAGGAGTGGGAGGTGGAGGTGGTGATGAAGGAGGAGGAGGCGGAGGAGGAGGGAGAGGGGGGAGGCAGATAGAGGGGGAGAGTTCCCGAGCAGGGCAAAGGAGGATGCGAGCACAGGCGAGGCATGCAGCAGAGGAGTCCTCGGAGTCTAAGGAGGAGGAGGTTCCCTTGAGGAGATGGTGAGCAATGAGGGTAGAGGCACCTGCAGAGTAGTCGACAGGAGGAGAGGAGGAGGTGCCCTTGAGGAGGCGGTGAGCGGTGGGGGTAGAGGCACCTGCAGAGCAGCCAATAGGAGGAGAGGAGTAGGGTGTGAGGATTCATGCCTTGGAGGCAAAGATGAAGGCACTTCAGGTGACTATTGCAGTACGAGATCAGCAACTGATGGATGAGCGAGCATGAGCAGATGAGCTGCGCTGAGAGCGGGATACTGCGAGATGCATCATGGTGCTCGAACTACCTACTATTATGCCACCTATAGGAGTGTGGTACCACTAGGATAGGGTCTTCCTAATTATTCAGAGCGAGCAGGCAGATCAGAGGGTGTAGTGTAGGCACCAGATAGGAGACAGGCTCCTCCACTAGGGCCAGCACCAGCCGTAGAGGGTGGTAGTCAGACATGACATTGTGTTTTGATTTGTACCTTATGTATTTTTGAGACATATATCCAAATTTTGGATCTCACATTTGTATATGTACCATGACACATTTGATATATATATGAGATACTGGGTTTATCGATATTCTTGTGTACTTGTCTCAAAAATGTATGTTTTCAGCTTTCATGTGATGTTTCAATTTTTGTTTTCAGCTCATGTATGTGTATATGCTTATGTGTATTGTTTTTGATCTCTCATATGGGTGGTATAGATTTAAATTTTTTTGTGAAAATGTGACATTTGGATAGATCGTATGTGATGATTTTTTTGGATTAACCCCTTGTGATGACAGGTTAGCAAAGAAATGTAGCGAAAGATTAAGAAGGTGAAAAGACAAGTAGAAGCAAAAGATAAAAGCAGCTAACTGATATGTCCATGAAAACGATGAAGAGAGAGAGCTCTTCCCACATGCAAGAATGTAAGACTAAGCTAGAAAATGAACCTAAAATGCAAGCTAATATGCAAAGTGGTTTACCAGCAAGAAGCGCATAACATTTAGAATTTTAATTTCATCATTGAGCATTTATTAGGGACATCATGAGATCATACAACCATCACTAGTATAACTATGAGGATATGAATATGATCAATATTAGATAGGTATGTGGAAATCCAATCTAAGCATCAGAGACATGTAAGTCAAGATAACTACACGATTAGATTCCCTAAGTTTAATCTAGCAAGATTACATCTGTATCAAGGCATAAGCGCTAGGATAAACCCTGAGTGCGGTCTTGCAAAACAGTCAAGGATGATACATTTGTAAGTCAACGTTTTGAATAGGACCAGCATAAATTCTTACAACACTATAGACAAACAAAGTATACCCACAAGTAGAAATCAAGAAGACATGCCCCATGCCCCCATTCTTCTAGTCAATGACATCCTCGAAAGACTATTAGGGAGGGAACACATGGCAAAGAAATCATCATAGAAAGCACACAAAGTAGATAAATGTCAGAATAGCTTAGTCATTTAAGTGTTAAAGTACGTGTGTGCAAGTCACTTGGCCATTTCTTCTAGACTTGATTCTGATAGTGAGAAATAGTGCGACATCAAAGACCATAGGTAAACTATCTGTAAAGTGTTGAAAAACACTTGATGTCAAAGTGGGTAGGGGTAGTGTTGAGAAATACTATTTTGTGAGTTGTCAAAGAAACCCTAATGCACAAGAATACCTCAATAGGTGAAGTAGCTATGCCCCCAAGATGAGGACAAGAAACAATTCCAAGCTAGGAAATGTGTAGTGAAGTGGGTGATTGAGACTGATAGACAGAGGTGCAAGGGTTTCAAGTAGTGCCTGTTTCCAAGTTTTCACCACTTGACAGATTTTTTTTTTTTTTTTTTTTGGTGATACATCAAATCGAGGTTTTCACTAAGATGATCATTTTTTCAGGACATTTTTTGATTTTTAGGATTTTTTAAAGCTCATAGATATATACAAGATAGCTGAGCAACAAGCCTCTAAGTATAAAACTTCTTCAAGTGTAGCATGTTGACAGGTTCTGCAAGTTCTTCACCCTCTGAAGTAGACAACTGGTAAGCACTAGACCCAAATGCTATTGTGATAATGTAAGGACCTAACCAATAAGGTTCAAATTTCCCTTTCTATTCTTGATTTTTCTAATTTTTGGGATTCTCTCTAAGCACGAGTTCACCAACTTGGAACTCACGGGGGTGAACCTTTTTGTTATATTGTGTAGACATGTGCTTCTGATAAGCTCTCATGTGATCAAAAGTAGCCTTGCGCCGTTTATCCAGAGTCTCTAATTCCTGTACTCGCATAGCTCTATGATCTTCATCAGTTATTAACCCATGTAAGGAGATGCGCAAAGAAGGTATCTCGACTTCTAATGGGAGAACAACCTCAGAGCCATAGACTAGAGAAAAGGGCATAGCCCCTGTAAGAGTACAAATAGAGGTTCTATAGGCCCAAAGTGCCAGATTTATTTGCAAGTGCCAATCTTTCCCAAACTTGTGAACTGTGCGGTGTAGGATTTTCAACAGTGTTTTATTAGAGGCCTTAGCTTGGTCATTCCCTTGGGGATAGTAAATGGAGGACCAGTGTTGTTTAATTTGAAACTTTTTGCATAGTTGTTTTAAGTCCTTATTCTTGAACTGCCCTCCATTATCCGTAACAATAGAGGATGGGATACCATATCGGCAAATGATGTGATTCAGTATAAACAGGGCAACATGTCTGCCTGTAGCAGCAGATAATGGTACAACTTCAACCCATTTAGTGAAATACTCCATTGCTGTGATGATGAATTTATGACCACTGGATGAGCTTGGATGAATCTTTCCTACCAAGTCAAAGGCCCATTGCTGAAATGGCCAATATGTCATAGAAGGGATTAAATCTCGCCCGGGAGCATGTATCAAGTTACCATGGAGCTGACATTTCTGATAGGACTTTGCATAGTGCATAGCATCAGCTTGCATGGTGGGCCAGTAATAACCCATCCTAAGCAGTTTTTGGGAAAGTGCAAGGCCATTAGAATGTGCCCCACAAATGCCATCATGGACTTCAAAAAGTGCCTTCTCAGACTCTTCTAGTTCTAAACACCTAAGCAACGTTCCGTCTAGACCCTTTCTATACAAGTCACCAGAGACCAAAGTGTAGTGTGAAGCATTATGAAGGAGTTGGCATTTTTTGTTGCGCATGAGGGTTTCAGGAATAACCTGATCACATAGGTAGGAGAAAATAGCCACATAGCGGGAGGAATCGTGACCCACAATAGTGTAGATCACCTGGTTATCTGAGGAATCATAGGCTGGATGACGCAATTCTTCCACCAGGAACTCAAATCACAATTCATGTTCTTGTAATTGGAGGATAGATGCTAAGGTGGCCATAGCATCAACAACCTTGTTTTCTGCTCTAGGAATTTGTTGGAATGTTACAAAGGTAAAATAATTCCTTAGAGCATCTATCAACTTTTTATAAGGGATCAATTTATCATCCTTTGTTTGATATTCATTATTCACTTGGTTCACAACCAGTTGAGAATCCCCATAGATGTGCAGCTTAGTTATTCGCCATTCAAGGGCCATTTTGATCCCATTTGTTAATGCTTCATACTCTGCAATATTTTTTGTACATGGGAACAATAATTTGTAGGACTTTGGGATCGTATAACCATGATGGGAAACAAACAACACCCCTGCTCCTGCTCCATTCTGTGTATAAGATCCATCAAAAAACATCTTCTATGTTCTGTCAGTAATGTTCATGATTGAGGCATCTGGAAACTCAATTTTCATAGGTGCTACATCTTCAAGTGGGAAGTCAGCCAACTGGTTAGCTATGGCTTGTCCTTTGATTTCCTTACGTTCAACATACTGAATGTCAAATTCGGAAAGAATCATCATCCATTTAGCAAGGTGACTAGTAAGTGCAACTTTACTTAATAAATATTTCAAAGGGTCTATCTTGGCAATCAAGTGAATTGTATGGGCCAAAATATAATGCCAAAGTTTTTGGGAGGCAAAAACTACAGCAAGGCATGCCTTCTCTATACTTGTATAATTTAGTTCATAAGCCAACAAAGTTTGACTGATATAGTATATGGCTCTTTCTTTACCTGTCTCATCACTTTGGGCTAAGAGTGCTCCTAGAGAAGAACCCGTAGCTGAAATGAACAGAATCAAAGGTTTTCCCAGAATGGGTGGCATCAAAACTAGCGGTTTTTCCAAGTAGCCTTTGATTTGGTCTAAGCTTTGTTGACAGTCACTGTTCCAAATATGGGTAGATCCTTTATGCAGATTTTTATTGAAAGGTTGAGCCTTATTAGCTAATTGAGAGATAAATCTTCTTATGGATTGTAGCCATCCTTGCAGACCTCTAAGCTGACTGATAGTATTTGGTGGAGGCATATCCATGATAGCTTGGACCTTTTCAGGGTCAACCTCAATGCCTTTTCCTGAAATGATATAACCTAGCAATTTTCCAGAAGTGACACCAAAGGCACATTTTTTTGGATTCAACCTAAGTTGGAATTGTTCCATACGGTCCAATATCAAAATAAGGTCTTTGAGATGTGTGTCTCATTTCTTTGATTTTGCCAATGTCTCATCAACATAGTCTTCCATGTTTTTATGCATCATATCATGAAAGTTGGTTGTCATTGCTCTTTGATATGTAGCGCCATCATTTTTGAGCCCAAAAGGCATGACATTCCAGCAAAAGGTACCCCATGCACATGTAAAGGCTATCTTTTCTTGGTCTGCTGGAGCTATCTTTATTTGGTTGTACCCAGAAAATCCATCCATGAGTGAGTACATCTCATAACCTGCAGTCATGTCCACTATCATATCAATGTTTGGTAGTGGAAAGTCATCCTTGGGGCATGCTTTATTGAGATCTCTAAAATCAGTACAAACTTGTATGGATTTTTCATGCTTGGAGATAGGTACAATGTTGGAAATCCACTCAGCATAATCAATGGCCCTAATGAAGTTTGCATTCAATAGTTTTTCTAACTCTGTCTTGACCAGTAGAGCCACATGTGGATGCATTTTTCTTAACTTTTGTTTGATAGGCTTGACATCTGGTGAGATTGATAAGTGATGCATGATGAGATCTCTATCAAGCCCTGGCATGTCAGAGTATGTCCATGCAAAGTTGACCTTCTTGTCTTGAAAGAACTGAGCAAACTGTGTCTTTTCTTTGTCTGACAAAGATTGAGCTACATGGATAACCTGAGGACATTCTTCTGTTCCCAAGTTGATAGGCTATGCAGGTTTGACTAGAACTAAAGATCTATCTTGGAAATAGCTTGGCAGACTACCAAGTACCTCCTCCGCAGGTGCCTCAGAGAGGTTTTCACCATTAGATATGCCTTTATTTTTACTTTTTTGAGGGTCAGACACCGCCACAATGTGGTTTTTGCCGTCTGATCGCTTATTTTTTCTTTTAATTTTTTGACTGAGGTACTTGATATCTAAATCCATCATGTTAACCGCGGGTTCACTAGTGGAAGAAATGATAGGTTCAATTGTGTTTAGATAACAAGTGATCTCATAGTCATTTTCGAAAGATCGTATTTCAGGTTTTTGATTTTGGATAGACCAATCTATGAGATCTGGGTAAATTAGTGTGAGTGAGGGAGAAGTTTCAATGTGATTGATATGGAAGGAGTCATCTCTGGTGACCTGTGAAGTTGAGCCTATAGAAAATGTCGCAAAAGAGTCCAGCTCAGGAATAGTCCTAGAGGAACTAGCATGATCCATTGAGACATGTTGTGAGTCAAACTCATCTGACCCCATACTAGACCATTCAACTACATCGGGTTGGGTTGCATAGGCATGAATGACATCCACCCTTAGCTCGCAAGATGCATCAGAGAGGCTTTCCCACTCATACTCATGAGAATCTGTACTTTGACCCCTATCTATGAGATGAGCAATATTCTGCCTAATTCATCCTCTATTTATGTCCTTAGAAGTAGACCCTTCTTGTTCATATTGTTGGGAGCTGGAAGCTTCTTCATTACTAGCAGTAACTATGTCTTCTCCCTAAAGGAGGGAAGTGAGAGGAACAAAGTCTTCATCTTGTGCAGTAGTAGCAATTACGGGAGAGTCATCATCCTCCAATTCACTAGACATGAGTAATGTTTGATTGTAGTTTGGTGTATTATTGTCTAGCCCAAAGCCTAGACCAGTGGTGTCTCAAGCATCATGACCTTGAGTGTGACTTAAAGGTTCAACTAGAGTGTTCTTACAACCAGTTAAGGACCCGTGGCCCTGGTAGCCCATTTTTGTCAAAAGTTTATAGCCTTTTCCATATTTTTTGGGAGAAATAGGGGTAGTCTTTATAACCTCCTTGTCTTCCTCTTCTCTGTAGATCCAGTCCCTAATGGCTTGTTCTTCCTTTTCTGCTTCCAATGGTATGGAAGATTGCACAAAAGTGCCAAAAAGTGTCATAGCAGAAGCAAAAGACTTCTTTGCAATAGGTGGTTTCTCATAAGACCGAGGGGAAATTGGTAAGGCAGCAATAGAATCCAAAGTATACTTGCCCATACGAAGGCTCATCATTTTTAGTTTTTGTTCACATTCTGTGAAAGATGGTGCTAGCTCATGAGAAGAGCGATTGTGCAGGACTAGCATTTCGGCAATAGATAATGTGTTGATAGACATGGAGTTGTCACCAGGGACAACCACTTCAATACCATTAAAAGGGAACTTAATGCACTGATGGTATGTAGAGGGTACTGCTTGCATATCATGAATCCATGGTCATCCCAACAACAAGTTGTATGCAAGTGGTATGTCTAAGACTTGGAAAACGACATTCTTCTCAACTGGACCAACTCTGATTGGAAGTACAATTAGACCTTTAGAAGGCCTTTCAACCTCATCATAGGCCTTTATACTGATCTTGTGCTTAGGATCGATGGCAAATTTAGACATGCCCAATTGTTGGATTACATTAAACGAAATGATATTTAACCCTGCATCATTGTCTATCAGGACTCGATGGACGTGGGTACGAAAGATTTGAACTTCGATATGAAGAGCAAGGTTATGGGGATGACTGAGAGCTCGGTCATCTTCTTCAGAAAAGGTGAGATAGTGAGGCGAGGAGATGTGGTTCACTATAGCTTGGAATTGTTCTACATCAATATCTGTGGCAACATTGGTAGCACGTAAAGCTTTCTCAAGGATATCTCTGTGCAAAGGAGATAACTCTAGCAATTTGAAAATGGAGATTTGTGCTTGCATGCGTTGCAGTTGGCTAACAAGATCATAGTTGGAGATTTTGGAAGTAATTGGTTGTTTAGATGATGAAGCATTTTTAGGATCATTAGAAACTTTTAGGACAACCTTAGATTGCCCCCTAGTGACAGCGTTGAGTGGTTCACCTTGAGAAGATGAAGACTCAGCCACCCGGAGTACCACCTTGGGTCTAGTATCAGTATAATTTTGAGGAGTGAATTGTGTCCTTAAGACCACTTTTGGTCGTTCGTCTTCAACATCATAATTTGGCCAGCTGTCATTGTTGGAGCTTGTTATACATACATATTCAATGGGCTCAAGCATGCTTATAACATTATCAGTGTCAGCGTAAGCATAACTGATTTTGGCATCATGATTCTTTTTGGCAGCTACCCTTGAGGTCTCACCCTTTTCATATTCAGGTAATGGTTTTTGGAAAGCCTTATGATCATTATTCTTAACAAGGCCATCTGTAACTACTTTGCCAGCTTTGATGAGGTCTTGAATTACATCTTTGAGTTTGAAGCAATTCTCTATGTTATGTCCCTTACTTCGGTGATAGCTGCAAGTATGATCTTCTCTCCACCATGGAGGTCTAATGGGTGGATCATAAGGACATTATTTTTTTGGCAAGGTGACCAATTTGTTTGCAATTAAGGTTTTTAAAACCACTTCATAAGGTTCGACCATAGGTGTGTAAACACGTCGCTTCTTTGCAAATTTAGAGCCTTTGTCAAAGGCTTGTGGTTTCGAACCTTCTTGTTGCTTTGCTGCATAGATGGCATTGGAAAGGTTAAATGCAAGTTCCTTAGTCTTAGGAGTGTCCACTACTCCGTCATTGACAACATACTTGTTTTTGTTCCAAGGTTTGCCTTTGTCTTTACTGTTCCCATTGCTAATTCTATCCTTGTTTATGGCAATATCACCTTTTTTGATAGCAACATCCTCAATGCAATATGCACTTTCTACCATGGCATTGAAGGATGTGAATAACTATTTTCTTAGATCAAAGTATAATTCAAGTACAAGCATGTTGACAAAGATGTCAATTTTTTCAGCCTCAGGCACTTGCCGAGGATATCGAGAGTATAAAGATCTCCATCGTTGAAGGTATATTGCAAAAGACTCTCCTGGTTTTTGTTTGATGTTGCATAAGTCTAGCACTATCACAAAATGTTGAATGTTGTGTGAATATTTTTGAATGAAACGTTGCACAAGTTTGTCAAATGTTTTAAGAGGAGGACTCAATTTTGTGAACCACTCCATAGCTTGTCCTCTTAGACTTCTAGGGAACAAACGCATAAGAAAGGTGTCTTCATGCATAAAGTCCATGCTAATAGCATAGAAATGTCTCACATGGTCGTGAGGGTCACCATTTCCATCGTATTTGTCATACTTAGGAACCTCTATATCCTTAGGAAATGGTAACATGTATAGACTCCTATCAAATGGAAGAGCGCAAATTGATTCAACAAATGATGTCTTAGGTGGCTCTTTTGAAGTTTGCAGTTGCGTAAATTGTTTCCTTAGTTCTTGTATTTCTTCCCTTAAGATTTCAGCCTCAGTGGGCTCTCATTTTGGGATAATATGTTCAACATTAAAACCTTGAGGGAGTTTCCATCCCCTAGCTGCCATGTATCGGAAGTATTGGTCTCCATTTTCCTCTAAAGCTCTGAGCATTAGTTTTTGGGCGAAGCCATCTTGTTGAAATTTGATCACATCTTCACTAGTTACTTCATCACTATCATGATGAGATGGTTTAGGTGAAGGACATGTGCCAGCGGCAGCTCTAGGAGTCCTTGGAGGCATGTGATTACCATCATTATTTTCAAAGGGATTTCGAGGACAAGTTCCTTTATATCCTTCGTAGCGTGCCTAATTGTCAGTTTCAGCTTGTTGATTTTCTCTCTCCGTAGCGTATATAGCCTCCAAAGTCTTTTGGGTTTCATGTGCTTGTTCTTCTAAGTGATGTTTAATTTCATCAGGATGCACCATAGTGACTATACCACTCATACCCTTGAGTGTCTCAAAGGGTGTACCAAATGGATTTTCAAAACTATAAAGTGGGTTGTGCTGAATGTTAGTTGTTTGTGTTTGAGCAAATTTGAGATTCTTATCACAAGGTTGTTTGTGAGGACGTTTGGGTGGTGTTTCCAATTGTTTTAAAAATGAAAGGCGTGTGGCTACCATTACCACCTTGATATCTAGTTGTGACCAACATGTAAAGAGTTGTCTTTGTTTAGTAGGACAAGAAGGGCGAGCCGAATTTGAAGCTTTTACGATCAAGACTAGTCACTTGTCAAAATGTGATTAGATGACTTGTCAAATAGTGCTCAAGATCTTACAAAACGGGTGACTCGAGCTGAGTGGACGAGCGAGAAGCTCAATAGTGGATAGCTAGAAAAATAATAGCTGAATTTTGACAAGTGATTTATCAAGACGTTTCAAGACTTACATTCGACGAACTAAACCCATATTTTCAACTTAGGATGAATTCTTCACACACTGATGCATGGCCAGGATCAAGGGTGACTAGCGTGATGCTCCTTAGACCAAACAAGTCCGACGAAAAACTCTATTTTTGACCCAAAATGACTCTGGGCGATACTTTCTCAAAAGGAGGGCGACATAAGTTCAGCAAATAATGTCGTGCGATAGAATTTCAGGAACAATATGATACTTTTTGTTTAGGCGACAGATATTTAGACCAAGTGCGACAGAATATCAGACACAGTGCGACATAATTTACTACTGATGTGCAACATAATTTTTGAAAAAAATGTCGCACGATATTTCTCGTGAAAGCGTACAACAGAGTGCCAGTTTTGTGTAAAAAAAGTCAATTTTTTTGTTTGGAGTTCGTTTTAATTTGTCAATCAGACAGTCGTTTCAATCAGACAGCATTTTGTATCAGCTTGTACTAGTAAACAACAAGGTTTGCAAATAGTAAGTGTTGTAACGTGTCTTCAAAACAATTGATCAAGGGTAAAAACAATCTTGTCAATACGCACTTGGGATATCAAAACAACCTTCCTAACAACTTTTTATCGAAATGTTTATGTTGCAAGAACGTTAACATTGGTCAAAACATTGAAAACAATAGCCAAGTAATCTACCTTAGAGGCATGGTTCATTACTCAACAACTTAGCCCACGCTTGATGCTCCTTCGCCTCACACCAAGCGGTTGCCCACAATAGATATTGGCTTTGTCATGGAAGTGCCATAAGCACAACCAAAGGAACACATATGGTGAGTTTAAATCTTGGGGTGATCCGGGTAGTCCACTAGGATTGATCCTTGCACCAAGAAGTTGAGCGGCTAAAAAAGGTAGTTACTAACTTAGGGTTTTTAGATCGGACTTCCATTCATAGTGTCCCTCTTGCTCCAAATTATGGGACACCTCACCTTGCGATGAGTAACTGATCTCGTGATCACAAGAGTACCTTAAGCATTCTTGCCTAGTGATCTCCCTATGGTCAAAATCCCATAAGCGATCACACTAGGCAAAGACAAACACTACATCTACCAAAGTTTTGTGTCCTTGGTAGCCTTGAGTTTATAGTGGGTTGGAAGAGTTAGGTAATCGGCTTGTCCCCACTTGGGTTGTCCCTCTCAGGTTGTCCGAGAGCAGGCCCTCTAAAGGATCCTAACTATACAAAGTGGATCAACTTTCAGAAGTCAAGATTTCTGGTTCACCACAAGGGTGAAGAGCATACTCTCCTATTCCAATCATTTTCTCCCAAACACGCTAGGAAGATTCAATTACCCCTTGCTTTTGAAACCAAATGGCAAGTCAAGATTTCTGATTCAGCACAAGGGTGAAGAGCATACTCTCCTATTACCAAAAGACTCCAATCACAAGTTTTATGTGCCTATAAAAATGAACAATTTATTCAATGCCGCACATGGAAACAAAAAAACAAGCAAGTTTGGGTTTTTATGCTTTGGGCAGCCCTGCAAACAACGTTAGTAGCCCTTGTGCATTTCAAGCTTTGACATGCCTTCTTTTTGTATGCAAGGTTTCAATATTTTCTTCACAAAAAAAAGGCAACCTGCAATCACAACTCGTTAGCCCATAAGTTAGCACAGAATAATCATAAAAATTGTGAATTAAACCTCTGTAAAATAGTTTAGAAATCTGCTTAAAGATGATAGCAAGCTAGCTATGAAGAAATTTGATCAAATCCCTCAAGGAGCAAGCAAAAAAATGTCAGGCGATACTTTTTGCTGAACAAAAGTCGCATGATACTTCGCAGTATAGGAGGGTGACAGTTTTTGTGTAGGCGGCAGTTTTACATTATCTATGCGACATAATTTTGCACAGAGGGCGACAATATACAGGCTGCGAGCGTGACACTATTTCCAAAAAAGTGTCACATGACAGTACTGTGAATTGTCACGCGATACTGGAAAAATGTTGCCCAACACTGCGACTATAAAAAAAAAAAAAATACAGACCAATACGGAAAATGTGAGAAAAAACAAGAAAAGGTAGGGCAAAACATACAGTCCAGCCCCACGGTGGGTGCCAAAAATGTACACTCGAAAGGTGCACTTCTCTAAATCATTCTATCCAAGGTTCTCCATAGATTGGAAAGCTTGAATGCTGAGTTAGAGCTCCCTAGTTATGGAGTGCAAGGGGCATACAAATGAGCATATAGGAGCTCTCAGCTGAGCCTTAGAAATATAGCCCTTGCTAGTAAACCACAAAATGGGAGATTCTTTAGACAAGAGCAAGAGTGCTAGTGTCAAAGAACTCTTGGGTCATGCAATGCAAAAATGAAACTATATTAGGATGAGATGCACAATGCAAGCTATACTAAAAATGAGATGGAAATGTTACAAATCCAGCTATTAAGCTATGTGATCTAATTATTTGCAAAGGAAACTACACTATCATGCAATATGATCTTAAGACTAATATGAAGGAAATGAGAGAATGAGACAAGAAAATGAGAAGTTCTCCACAAAGCTCCAAGGAAACCTGTTAGAAAACCTGCAACATGACAATATTCAAAAAAAGATGGATCCATTGAGGGGGAAAGCTCTCTCCCATTTAAAGTTGTATGGATAGTAGAGATCAAGATGAAGATGGTGGATGATCAACAATGGAATTCGAAAAGAGGAGTGATCCATGTGCACACACAAGTCAACCAATAGAATATAAGTTGACTTGTCATATAAGACAAAAGTCTCACAAGCCTTTTCTTTTAATTGTAAAATAGAAAAAGGACTTTATGTGTGCACTTTAAGTGGGTTAGAAGAATGGGGTATTTTATTTAATTAAAAGGGGACATGTTCTTTTAATCAAATAATGAACTTAGGATAGCATAGTCAAACTATAGGTTATAATCAAATAAATTGATTATTAGCAATTTGGTCTAGGTAAATGATTAAAGTAATTTAGCCAAAATGCTAAGAAGGGGGCTAATAGTCTAGATGACCATTTTTAGGTGATTATAGGTAGCAATATAAATAGATATCTGATTCCAAAAATGAAAAGAAGAAAGAGATAGAAAATCTTGAATGTATGTCTAATAGCGGTAGTACTAAACACCATGATAGAGATGATACTATAGTTCAAGAAGAATACTAACACCTAGCAAAGCAGATAGATCAAGAGCAAGTGAAAAGATCAAACAAATGCTCCTAAGAAGTAGATAGCTGTAGCAAGTATTGATAGACTATTAGAATGTGCCGCACAAATGCCATCATGGACTTCGACAAGTGCCTTCTCAAACTCTTCTAGCTCTAAACACCTAAGTAGTGTTCCATCTAGACCTTTCCTATACAAGTCACTAGAGACCAAGGTGTAATGTGAAGCATTGTAGAGGAGTTGGAATTTTTACTTGTGCATGAGGGTTTCAAGAATAACCTGATCATGCAGGTAGGAGAAGATAGCTGCATAGTGGGAGGAATCATGACCCACAATAGTGCAGATAACTTGGTTGTCTGAAGAATCATAGGCTGGATGACGTAGTTCTTCCACTAGGAACTCAAATCATGATTCATGTTCTTGTAGTTGGAGGATACATGCTAAGGTAGACATAGCATTGGCAGCCTTGTTTTCTGCTCTAGGAATTTGCTAGAATGTGACAAAAGTGAAATAGTTCCTTAGAGCATCTATCAGATTCTTATAAGGGATCAACTTGTCATCTTTTGTTTGATAGTTATTGTTCACTTGGTTTATAACAAGTTGAGAGTCTCCATAGATATGAAATTTAGTTATTCTCCATTCAAGAGCCATTTTGATTCCATTTTTGTGTGCCTCATATTCTGCAATGTTGTTTGTACATGGGAACAAGAGTTTGTAGGACTTTGGGATTGTATAACCATGAGGGGAAACAAACAAAACACCTGCTCTAGCTCCATTCTGAGTATGAGACCCATCAAAAAAAATCTTCCATGTCCTCTTAGTAATATACATGATTGAGGCATCTGGAAACTCAATTTTCATAGGCATTGTATCTTCGAGTGGAAAGTCAGCCAACTGGTCACCTATGGCCCATCCTTTGATTGCCTTACATTTGACATACTGAATGTCAAATTTAGAAAGAATCATCATCCATTTAGCAAGATGACTAGTAAGTCTGGCTTTACTTAAAAAATATTTCAAAGGATCTATCTTAGCAATCAAGTGGACTATATGCACCAACATATAATGTCGAAGCTTTTGAGAGGCAAATACTACAGCAAGGCATGCCTTCTCTATACTTGCATAGTTTATTTCATAAGCTACCAAAGTTTGAATGATATAGTATATGGCTCTTTCTTTACCCATCTCATCACTTTGGGCTAAGAGTGCTCCTAGAGAAGAATTCGTAGCTGAAATATACAGAATCAAAGCTTTTCCCAGAATGGGTGGCATCAAAACTAGAGGTTTTGCCAAGTAGCCTTTGATTTGATCTAAACTCTATTAAAAATCATTGTTCTAAATATGGGTAGACCCTTTATGTATATTTTTATTGAAAGCTTGAGCCTTATCATCCAATTGAGAGATAAATCTTCTTATGGATTGTAGACATGCTTGTAGACTTCTAAGTTGACTGATATTCTTTGGTGGAGGCATATCCATGATAGCTTGGACTTTCTCAAGATCAACCTCAATGCCTTTTGCTAAAATGATATACCCTAGCAATTTCCCAAAAGTGACACCAAAGGCACATTTTTTTGGATTTAGTCTAAGTTGAAATTGTTCCATAGGTCCAATATCAGACTAAGGTCTCTAAGATGTGTGTCTCATTTTTTAGATTTAGCTAGTGTGTCATCAACATAGTCTTCCATGTTTTTATGCATCATATCATGAAAGACGGTTGTCATTTCTCTTTGATATGTAGCACCAACATTTTTAAGCCCAAAAGACATTACATTCCAACAAAAGGTACCCCATGCACATGTAAAAGCTACCTTTTCTTGGTCTGCTAGAGCTATCTTGATTTGGTTATACCCAAAACATCCATCCATGAGTGAGTACATCTCATAACCCATAGTCATGTCCACTATCATATCGATGTTTGGTAGTGGAAATTCATCCTTGGGGCATGCTTAGTTGAGATCTCTAAAATTAGTACAAACTTGTATGGATTCATCATGCTTAGAGATAGGTACAATGTTAGAAATCCACTCCACATAATCAATGGCCCTAATGAAGTTTGCACTTAAGAGTTTTTCTAACTTTGCCTTGACTAGTAGGGCGACATGTGGATAAATTTTTCTCAACTTCTACTTGACAGGCTTAACATTTGGTGAGATTGATAAGTGATGCATGATGAGATTTGTATCAAGCCCTCACATATTAGAGTATATCCATGCAAAGTTGACTTTCTTTTCTTGAAAGAATTGAGCAAATTGTGTCTTTTCTTTGTTTGACAAGGACTGAGCTACATGAATAATCTTAGGACATTCTTATGTACCCAAGTTGATAGGCTACGTAGGTTCAATGAGAACTAAAGATATATCCTAGAAATATCTTGGTAGACTACCAAGTACCTCATCTATAGGTGCGTCAGGGAGGTTTTCACCATTAGATATGCCTTTATTTTTACTTTTTTGAGGATTAGACACTGCCACAATGTGGTTTTTCCCATCTAACTGCTTGTTTTTTCTTTTAATTTTTTGACTAAGGTACTTGATATCTGATTCTATCATGTTAAGTATGGGTTTTTTGGTGGAAGAAGTAATGAGTTCAATGGCATTCAGGTAACAAGTGATCTCATAGTCATTTTGGAAAGACTATATTTTAGGTCTTTTATTTTGGAGAGACCAATCTATGAGATTAGGGTGAATTAGTGAGAGCGAGGTGAAATTTTTAATGTGATTGATATGGAAGGAGTCATCTCTAGTGACTTGTGAAGTCAATCCTATAGAGAATGTCGCAAAGGAGTCCAACTCAGGAATAGACCTAGAGGAACTAATGTGATCCATTGAGACATGTTGTGAGTCAAACTCATCTGACCCTATACTAGATCGTTTGACTACATTTGGTTATGTTTTACATCCACCCCTAGCTCACAAGATGCATCCGAGAGACTTTCCCACTCATACTCATTAGAATTTGCACTCTAATCTATAACTTTGAGATGAGCAATATTCTGTATGATTCATCCTCTATTCGTGTCCTTAGGAGTAGATCCTTCTTGTTCCTATTGTTGGGAGGTAGAAGCTTCCTCATTATTATTAGTAGTCAATATTTCTTCTCCCCAAAGGAGGGAAGTGAGAGGGACAAAGTCTTCATCTTGTGAAGTGGTCACAATTATGGGAGAATCATTACTCTCTGATTCGTTAGATGTGAGCAATATTTGATCACATGTTGGTATATCATTGTCTAGCCCAAAGCCTAGACCAGCAGTGTCTTGAGTATCACAACCTTGAGTGTCACTTAAAGGTTCAACTAGAGAATTTTTATGACTAGTTAAGGACCCATGGCCCTGATAGCCCATTTTTGTTAGAAATGTATAGCCTTTTCCATATCTTTTAGGAGAAATAGGAGTAGTTAGTGTAACTTCTTCATCTTCCTCTTCTCTGTAGATCTAGTCCTTAATGGCCTATTCTTCCTTCTCTGCTTCTAGAGGTAGTGATGATTGCACAAAAGTGCCAAAAAGTGTCATAGCAGAAGTGGAAGGCTTCTTTATGGTAGTTGGTTTCCCATAAGATTGAGGGGAAACTAGTAAGGCAGCAATAGAGTCCAAAGTGTACTTGCCCATACCAAGGCTCATCATTTTTAGTTTTTGTTCACACTCTGTGAAAGATGGTGTTGGCTCATGAGAAGAGTGATTGTGTGGGACTAGGGTTTTAGTAGTGGACAATGTGTTAATGGACATCGAGTTGTCACTCAGGATAACTATCTCAGTACCATTGAATGGGAACTTGATGCACTAATGGTATGTAGAGGGCACCACTTGCATGTCATTAATCCATGGTCATCCCAACAACAAGTTGTATGTGAGAAGTATATCTAGGACCTGGAAGACAACATTTTTTTTCTACTAGACTGACTTGAATTGGTAGCACAATTAAACCCTTAGAAGAGAATTCAACCTCATCATAGGCTTTTATGGTGATCTTTCGCCTAGGGTCAATGGAGAATTTTGACATGCCCAATTGTTGTATCACACTAAATGAGATAATATTTAACCCTGCACCATTGTCTATAAGGACTTAGCAGACACGAGTATGAAAGATTTGAACTTTGACATAGAGAGCAAGGTTATGGGGATGACTAAGAGCTCGGTCATCTTCTTCAGAAAAGGTGAGATAGTGAGGCAAGGAGATGTGGTTCACCATAGCTTGGAATCATTCTGCATCAATATCTATGGGAACATTGGCAGAGCATAAAGCTTTCTCAAGGATATCATTGTGCAACAAAGATAACTCTAGCAATTTAAAAATGGAGATTTGTGCTTGTGTGCATTGTAGTTGGCTAACAAGATCGTAGTTGGAGATCTTGGAAGTAATTGGTTTCTTAGATGATGAAGCATTTTTAGGGTCATAAGAAACTTTTAGGACAACCTTAGATTGCCCCCTAGTAATAACGTTAAGTGGTTCACTCTGAGAAGATGAAGACTTAGCCACTCGGAGTACCACCTTGGGTCTAGTATCAGTATGGTCTTGAGGAGTGAATCGTGTCCTTAAGACCACTTTTGGTCATTCATCTTTAGCATCATAATTTGGCTAGTTTTTATTGTTGGAGCTTACCATGCATATGTATTCAATGGGCTCAAGCGTGCTTATAACATTATCAATGTTAGCATAAGCATAACTGATTTTGGCATCATGATTCTTTTTGGAAGCTTTTGAGGTTTCACCCTTCTCATATTCAGGCAAGGGTTGTTTAAAAGCTTTGTGGTCAGAATTTTTAATGAGACCATCTGTGAAAAAATTTCCTTCCTCAATGAGATCTTGAATTACGTCGTTGAGCTTAAAACAATTTTTAGTGTTATGACCCTCGCTTCGGTGATAACTACAAGTGTGGTCTTCTCTCCACCATGGAGGTCTGACAGGTGGATCATAAGGATGAGAGTTGTCTGGTAAAGTAACCAGTTTTTTTGCAATCAAAGTTTTTAGAACCACCTCATAAGACTCAACCATAGGCATGTACACGTGTCATTTCTTGGTAAACTTAGAGCTCTTGTCAAATGTTTGTGGTTTTGAACTTTCTTGTTGTTTTGTAGCATAGATGGCACTAGAAAGGTTAAATGCAGGTTCCTTGGTCTTAGGAGTGTCCACTACTCCTTCGTTGACAACATACTTGTTCTTATTCCAAGGTTTTCCTTTGTCTTTACCATTCCCATTGTTACTTTTGTCTTTTTTTATAATAATGTCACCTCTTTTGATAGCAACATCCTTAATGTGATATGCACATTCCAGCATGGCATTGAAGGATGTGAATAACTATTTTCTTAGATAGAAGTATAACTCAGGTACAAGCATATTGACAAAAATGTCAATTTTTCAGCCTCGGGCACTTACCAAGGATATCGAGAGTATAAAGATCTCCATAATTGAAGGTATATTGCAAAAGATTCTCCTAGTTTTTGTTTGATGTTGCATAAGTCTAGCATAGTCATAGGATGTTGAATGTTGTATGAATATTGCTAGATAAACTGTTGTGTGAGTTCATCAATTTTTTTAAGAGGAGGACTCAATTTTGTAAACTATTCCATAGCTTGTTCTCTTAGACTCCTAGGAAATAACCTCATAAGAAAAGTGTCTTCATGCATAAAATCCATGCTAAGAGCATACAAATGTCTCACACGATCGTGAGGATCACCATTTCCACCATATTTGTCATACTTAGGAACCTCTATATCTTTAGGAAATGGTAGCATGTAAAGACTCCTATCAAATGGAAGAGCACAAATTGATTCAACAAATGATGTCTTAGATGGCTCTTTCGAAGTTTGTAGTTGTGTAAATTGTTTCCTTAGTCTCTATATTTCTTCCCTTGAGATTTTAGCCTTAGTGGGCCCTTGGTTTGGAATTATATGCTCAACATCAAAACCTTAAGGGAGTTTCCATCCCCTAGCTACCATGTATCGGAAGTATTGGTCTCTATTTTCCTCTAAAGCTCTAAGCATTAATTTTTGGGCGAAGCCATCTTGTTGAAATTTGATCACATCTTCGCTAGTTACTTCTTCATCACTATCATGATGGGATGGTTTAGGTGGTGAAGGACATGCACTAGTGGCAGCCCTAGGAGCCCTTAGAGGCATGTGATTTCCATCATTATTCTCAAAAGGATTTTGAGGACAAGTTCCTTTATATCCCTCATAGTATGCCTGATTGTTAATGTTGACTTGTTGGTTTTCTCTTTCCATAGCACATGTAGCCTCCAAGATCTTTTGGGTTTCATGTGCTTGTTCTTCTAATTGATGCTTAATTTCATCAGGGTGCACCATAGTGACTATACCACTTGTATCCTTGGGTGTCTTAGAGGGTGTACGAAATGGATTTTCAAAACTATAAATTGAATTATGCCTAACATTAGCTATTTGTGTTTGGGTAGAATTAGGATCTTCCACACAAAGTTGTTTGTGAGGACGCTTAGGTGGTGTCTCCAATTGCCTGAAAACAAAAGGGGTATGATTATCATCACCACCTTGATGTCTAGTTGTGATTGGCATGTATATTAGATGGCTTGTCAAACAACACTAAAAAATTTATAGCACTAGTAATTTGAGCCAAGTAGGCAAGCAAGAAGCTCAATAGTGAACAGCTAGAAGGGAGGTAACCAGATTTGATAAGTGATTCATCAGGGATGTTTTAAGACTTACATTCGATGGACTAAACTCATCCTTTTGACTTAGGACAGCTTCCTAACATATAGATGTATGACCAGGACTTACGAGATGGAAGTGATGAGACCCTAGATAAGAAAATCAAAACACAAACCTTATTTTGGCATCAAATAGTTCTAGGTGACACTTTCTCAGAGACCATGCGATAGTTGGATAGCATAAAATGTCATGTGATACAATTTGAAACATAAGGGCGACACTTTTCTTGAAGGCAACAGTTCGCACAAGTTGGTGTGATAGAACACAGTATACAAAGGCAATATAACTCAAAACTTCAGGGCGATACAATTTTGGAAAAAATATATCATGTGATATTTCTTCAAAGGACGAGATAAAATGCTAGTTTGTGTGTACAAAAGACCAATTTTGTCTCCAAATTTTGTGTTTTAGTCTCGACAGTTACGCGGTTTTTCAAATCAAACAGTGTACATTTCAGTTCATGTCAATTATCAGCAAGGTTTGCAAACAGTAAGTGTTTTGACATGTCTTCAAATAGTTGATCAAGGGTAACAATAACCTTGTCAACATGCACTTGTGATATCAGAATAGCCTTCCTACCAATATTACCAAAATGTTTATGTTGCAAGAATGTTAACAGGGGTCAACACATTTGAAAATAGTAGCCAAGCAATCTACCTTAAGGTCATGGTTCATTACTCAACAACTTGGCCCATGCTTAATGCTCCTTCACCTCACACCAAGTGGTTACCCACAAGAGATATTGGATTTGTCATAAAAGTGTCATAAGCACAACTAAGGGAACACATATGGTGAGTGTAAAATCTTGGGGTGATCCAGGTAGTCCACTAGGATCGATCCTTGCACCAAGAAGTTGAGTGGCTAAAAAAGGTAGTTACTAACTTAGGGTGTTTAGATAGGGCTTTCATTCATAGTGTTCCTCTTGCTCCCAATTATGGGACACCTCACCTTGCGATGAGTAACCGATCTCGCAACCACAAGAGTACCTTAAACATTCTTTCCTAGTTATCTCCTTATGGTCAAAATCCCATAAGCGATCATACTAGGTGAAGACAAACACTATGTCTACCAAAGTTTTGTGTCCTTGGTAGCCTTGAGTTTATAGTGGGTTGGAAGAGCTAGATAATCATCTTGTCCCCACTTGGGTCATTCCTCTCAAGTTGTCCGAGAGTAGGCCCGCTAAAGGATCCTAACCATCACAAAATGGATCCACTCTCAAGAGTCAAGATTTTTGATTCACCAAAAGGGTGAAGGGCATACTCTCCTATCTTGATTGTTTCCCCCAAGAACACCAAGAAGTCTCAATTACCCCTTGTTTATGAAAATTCAAAGACAAGTCCAAATTCTTTAATTCACCACAAGGGTGAAGAGCATACTCTCCTATTGCCGAAGGACCCCAATTGCAAGTTTTAATGTGCCTATGAAAGATAAACTAGTATAAGCCACATATCAAATAAAAGTAAACAAACAATTTGGGGTTTTTATGCGTTGGGCAGCCCTACAAAAAATGGTTAGTAGCCCTTGTGCATTTGAAGCTTTGAGATGCGGTCTTTTAGGAAATGTTTCAAGTTTTCAACATGGAAATCTGCAACCACAACCTATTAGCACCACAAGTTAGCTCTTAAAACAAAAGGGAAATCTACTAAACGAACCTCTGTCAGATAGTCACAAAAACCAGCAAACAACAACTGAAAAACTAACAAAATCACCCAAATAAATAACAAATTCTAGCCAAGCAACAGTTTATGCTGGAAGACTGTCACATGATATTTCTCAGAATACACGTGTGATAGTTTTCTCTTACGCAATATTTCTTCTTTATTCGAGCGATATAGTTTACTATACTAGGCGATAGAGTATAGTCTATCTGTGCGACTTTTTTTTTTTAAAAGTATTGCACAATAGTTATGTGAACTATCATACGACACTGAAAAAATGTTGCCTGGAAACTATGATTGTAAAAAAAAAGAAGCTTACGAACAAAATGTAAAAATGTGAAAATGCAGTGAAAAGAAGAGCAAAACTTAGATGTTTTGCCCCATGGCAGGGGCCAAAAATGTACACTTGAATTGTGTCATGCTCTAAACCCTTCTATCCAAATGATTCCATGAGTTTGGAATGTTTGAGTGCCAGCTTAGAGCTCCCTATCCATAGAGTGCAAGAAGGTATGTTTCAAGTTTGAAGGCTCTCAGTTGAGCCTTAGAGATATGCTTCTTGCTAGTAAACCATGCAATGGGAGATTCTTTGAGACAAGAGAAAGAATGCAAGTGTCTAGAATGAGTCCCTCAAGGATGCAATGCAAATGAAGATTAAGCTAGAATGAGATGCAAAGTGTAGCTATGTTAAGCATGTATGAGAGTGTTACAATCCAACTATTAGACTATATGATTTAAGCTAAATGTAAAAAATGAAAGCTAAGCTAAGCTAGAATTCCATGGATGAGAAAATGTAGACAAGAAAGAGAAGTTCTCCACAAAGCTCCAAAAAAACCTGTTAGAAAACCTACAGCATAACAATATTCAAATGAGGGTGGATGCTTTGAGGGGGAAAGCTCTCTCCCTTTTAAAGTTGTTAAGACAATGGAGACCAAGATGAAGATGGTGGATGATCAATGGTGGAATTAGAAAAGAGGAGTGATCCATGTGCACACACAAGTCAACCAATAGAATATAAGTTGATTTGTCACATAAGACAAAATTCTCACAAGCCTTTTCTTTTAATTGTAAAATAGAAAAAGGACTTTATGTGTGCACTTTAAGTGGGTTAGAAGAATGGGTTATTTTATTTAATTAAAAGGGGACATGTTCTTTTAATCAAATAATAAACTTAGGATAGCATAGTTAAACTATAGGTTATAATCAAATAAATTGATTATTAGCAATTTGGTCTAAGTAAATGATTAAATTAATTTAGCCAAAATGTTGGAAAGGAGCCTAATAGTCTAGGTGACCATTTTTATGTGATTACAAGTCAAACATCAAGATTGAAGACAAATTCAAAGGTAGGTAAGATGACAGTAACAAAGACTACAAGGACAAGGGAAAAGAAGGCTTGTTACATTGTTGAAGAAGAATCCAATGATGAATCTAAAGATCATGATGATGAAGTTGTCTATGTCTCTATGAAAGATAATTCTAATGAAGATGAGGAAACTACATTGATATCTTATGTGAACAAAAGTGATAGATAGATCATTGATAGTGGATGTTCATATCACATTACTAGAGACAAAAGTAAGTTCATTAACCTTGATTATTACAATGAAAATAATGTTAGATTTGGTAATAATGCACCCTGACTGATTAAAGGAAAATGATCAACAAGATTGATAGATAAGATCATGTGTGACAATGCTTGCTATGTGGAAGGACTTAACTATAATCTGTTGAGTGTGTCTTAATTGAATAGTTTAGGATGTAAATTTGAATTTGATAACATAAAGACTAAGATCTATGGAACTGATGGAAAACCAATTGGAAGTGGAGATTAGACTATAGGTAACCTATTTTATCTTTATATGAATGATACTACTTGTCTTGTTGTACAACTTGATAATGTGTGGGTATGACACAAGAGGTTATCTAATGTAAATTTTGACAATTTGGTTAGTATTAGTAAGATGAAAAGAGTTAGAGGTTTTGACAAAACTAAAGAAGCCTAATAATGTTATTTGCAAACAATGCTAGTTAGGGTAGATGAAAAAGTCTAGTTTTAAAAGTAAGACTCGTACTACAAAGAAATTCTAGAATTAGTTCATATTAATTTATGTGGACAAATTAATCTACAAAGATACAATGGTCACAAGTACATTATCATATTTTTTGATGATTACTCAAGAATGATGACAGTAATGTTTTTAAAAGAAAAATCTTATTCTTTTTAAATTTTTAAGTGGTATTTGGCAAGAGTTGAAAAGGAAACTGGTAAAATCTTGAAATGTCTAAGATTTGAAAGAGGTAGAGAGTTTACATCAAATGAGTTTGAAAACTTTTTTAATGACAGAGGAATCAAGAGACAAACTTTTGCACCTAAGACCCCTCCACAAAATGGGATTGTTGAAAGGAGGAATAACTCTATAATGGATTGTGCTAAAACACTAATGATGGAGAAGAATGTTTCTTTGAAATACTAGAGATATGTTATTAGTAAAACTATTTATACCTTGAACTGAGTACAAGTCAAGTAAGGTAAAAATTTCACACCTTTTGAATTATGGTATGGATACTCACCCAATGTCAAATATTTTAAGGTATTTAGAAGTGAGTGTTGCATTCTTAAGGACATCAAAAATGGTAAACTTGATGTTAAAAGAGAAGAAGGTATAGGTATGTTTCAAGGCTATTCAACAAGAGGTAAAGCTTATAATTTTTTAAATACTAATACTAACAAAGTTGTGGAAAGTGAAAATGTAAAGTTTGATGAATATAAAAACATTCAGGAAGATGAACCAAAGAAGGAACCTAAATATTGTAGAACCTTTATGTACTACTATGAAGGCATATCTACTGATGCTAATAATTTTTCAAATCAAGTTGTTAATCAACAAGAATCAGTAACTACTGAGTCACATACAACAGATGTTAAGTTGCATTTAGGAGCCGAGTTGCACTCAAGAGATGAGTTGTAGTCAAAATTTGAGGTACATTCTAATATTGGTTTCAATTTACATGAAAGGAATGTTGAGTTACCTGATCAAGAAGTGCCCAATGAATCTAAAATTAAACTTCATGAAAGACCTACTATAGAAAGAAGAGTTGAGCCAAGGTTGTCAAAGTATGTCAGAGACATCACCCTGTTGGAAAAATTATTGGAGATAAAGAAGGTAGACCATTGAAAAGGAATAGGTTGAGAAATGACACATTTTTGTTAAGTATGCATGAGCCTAAGTCATTGAAGGATGCATTAGAGGATGAAGACTATAATAAAGACATGAAAGAAGAGATTGGTCAGATTAAGAAGAAAAAAACATGGACTCTAGTACCCTAACTAGAGAACAAGAATGTTATTGGAATAAAGTGGGTGTATAGAAATAATTTGGATGAAAATGGTGAAGTCACAAGGAATAAGGAAATATTAGTTTGTAAAGGATATGCACAAGAAGAAGGAATTGACCATAGAGAGACATTTTTCCAAGTTGCTAGATTGGAAGGAGTAAGAACTCTTCTTTCTTACTCTATATACAAAGGATTTAAAATTTATCAAATGGATGTCAAGTTACCAATTTTGAATGGTATACTAGAAGAGGAGGTTTACATAGAACAACCTAAAGGATTTTTTGATCCAAACAACAAGAACATGGTGTGTATATTACACAAATCTCTATATGGTTCGAAGCATGCTCCCAGAAAATGGTATGAAAAGATTTACAACTATCTTGTGAAGATTAGTTTTGAGAAGTTTGATGACAACAACAATCTATACTTGAAGACAAAAAGAGGAAAAGGAATTTTACTTGCTGAATTTTTTTTTTGATGATATCATATTTGGAGGATAAAATGCATTATGTAAGGAATTTTCAAATAAAATGATGGAAGAGTTTGAGATGTCTATGTTTGGAGAGATAAAAAAAATTGTTGGATTGCAAGTATATCAAATGAAATATGGTATTTACATCACTCGGTCCAAATATGTGAAGGAAATCTTAAAAACTTTTGGTATGGATGATTCAAAACCTATTAGTACTCCTATCGTGAAAAGACACAAACTATCCAAAACTAATGATTTGGCAAAAGTAAATCAAGGATTGTATAGATCTATGATTGGTAAACTGCAATATGTAGTTCATAGAAGATGTAATATTGCATTAACTATTGTGATTATTGCAAGGTTATCTATAAATCCTAAGGAGAATTATTTAATGGATGTTAAAAGGATCATGAGATACCTGAAAGGAACAAAAGACTATGGTCTATACTATAAGAAAAATGAAAAGTTTGAGTTGAGAACCTATACAGATGTTCATTGGGCTAGAAACATTGATGGCATAAAGAGTACAAGTGGTGGAGCATTTTTCTAAGGAAAAATATTGGCCACTTGGATCAGCAAGAAACAAAGTTGTTTATCACAACCTAATACTAGAGCTAAATATGTGGTTGCTAGAGTGAATTACACAAATGTGGTATGGATCAAACATCTACTCAAAGGAATGAAGGATGAAATTACTAAACCTATGGTACTCTATTGTGACAATGCAAGTTCTATAAACATATGAAAGAACCCTATGATGCATAAAAAGAAAAAATACATTACAATCAAGTATCATTACTTGAGAGAGTTTTTTCAAGACAAAGAAGTGAGAATGGAATATGTGACTACACAAGAATAGATAGTTGATATATTCAGAAAGGCTTTACCTAAGGATGCACATGAATATCTTAGAGGTAAACTGAGGGTGATACCTCTATCCAAAGCTACTTAGTAAGTAAGAGCAATGTCTTGTATCAACCAAGTTGGATGACATATTTTACAAATTGATGTAATGAATATTACTTTAGGACCTTCCTAAAGCAAGGAAGGAGTTGAAAATAGAAGATTTATAGTCATATGCAAGGAAATAGAGGGAGAACCTAAATTGATTATATCTACATGTATAAATGAAAAGTATTTGGAATTTTTGTAAAAGAGGGAGATATAAGAGAAAATGGGATATACAAGAAAGAGGGAGAATATAATAGAGAGTTGCACTTGAAACCTGAAGAATATATTGAGGGAGATATCAGAGAGAATAGATCAAAGAAGGAAGCAGAAAGATTGTCAAAAAGGTACAAAATTAGATCAAGGGGAAATATGAGATCAAAATATATAGAGGAAGGAACACATATTGATAGAGGGAGAAATTTAAATAAAAGGTATAAAGTTTCCTTTTGGTATTGTTGTTGTTATTGGGTTTTCCATCAATGCCAAAGAGGGAGATTATTGAAAGGAGATTGTTGAAGTGAAGAAGATTGATGAAACCTATCATGGAACAATAATTATTTTTTCATTAATGTCAAACCTACTACTTGTTGGTGAGACAATTGCATACTCTAGTTTGAATGCTATCATTTTTTTGATTGATGAAGATGATTTGAAAAGAAAGGATAACAAGAGAACCTAGAGAAAGGTTGAGTTATATGGTGTATAAAAGGAAAACTAAGACCAAGCAAGATATTGATGATATAGTGTATAATTTATCTACTTAAGGTTATAGTGAAAGAATACTTGAGAAAAGACTAGAAGAAGGATAAGTAATTAAATGTGTCTGTCAAGCCTAACTAGGTAAATAGTGTGTTGGTGTTTGAAAATACTGGAGGGTTTTTAATTATCCCACTAAGAAATTGACATGTCTAGGGGCAGCTAACTCCCATTTTCAAGATGCCATTTTTGAGAATAGGCCAACTATAAGGCATGACCCTTCTTCTACTTTAGGCTCTACTAGACCTAGGCAGGTAGACTTGAGATTCAATTGATACCGTACCAATGCAAAAACATATCCCTAAATCAATTAAGAAAATGAAACCCTTATATCTCCTAGTATCTCATGAAATGACATGGACCTAAAATAGCTAGGTGTAGATCTATGAGTCTCAAAAGTTGAGTGAGGGTTAAACAATTATGCCCACTTCAAACATGAACAACTAAATTTATTTGAATAAAAAATTTGTGCAAATGCCATTCATATCAGCATACATTTGATTTAGTGATCAGTGCCTTATCCATTGAAACATAGAGTCATTACCAGTAGGATGACCTAACTTTCTTGCCTTACAATCAAGTTTATCAACTTAAATTCCCAAATCCCATACTTATGCAATATCCCCTTCATGCACCTAGAAACCCTATTAGAACTATGAAGCATTTACTTAACTGCTTGAGTCAAAAGAAACAAAGATTTGATGCACACTTCATCTAAAATGTCTTAAACCAAATGAACATTATCCATTCAATTACAAAGTTAATGGAACATGAAGAATTAGGAGACAGAATTAGAAAACTTAGATAATTCCTATAAATCCCCTTTTGTATATTCATCCATGAAAAGACCGAATACATTAAACTGGTAAGACTAAATAAAGCTCTAGATAATACACATAATCTAGCATCCATTATCATATCTCAAAAACAATGCATGAAATGAAATGAAAATTTGCACACAAATAGGTGTATGGCCTTCACTGCTAGAGCTCAGCTCCATAGTCAGGAAGTAAAACCATCTACAACTATGGTTTCAATAGTAGAACTGGAACCCTGCTGGTATTACCTAGAGCCAAATTGCCAACAACCCCTTACAAAAAAGAAGAAGAAGAAAGATATAGGAAGGAAACAATTCTTGGATTAAATCTACAACTGACATGTGTACCCCTAGAATTCCTTTCCAAGAAGCTTGGAAATAATCTTTCTACCTTCTCTCCTTAACTAAAAATCAAATCTTCATTATTTTGGCTCTACCAACACCAAATATCTGAAGCATATGATTAAAAGAAATAACTGATTTGATGCCTGGCCTTTACCCATTGTAAAAGTGAAATTCAGTTAAAAACTGACTTCTACAAGCCAAGGAAACCCTCTAGAATTAATTTTCTTCACATAAAAACTTTACCAAGCCTCCAAAACTGCCCAGCAACTAATTTGTATACTCAACGATGAATTCTACCTATTTTGTCGCCAATACCCCAAAAAATACAAATTGACCTATAGCGCGAACCAATGAATTGCTGTGTAGAAATTGACTTCAAATCTGAAAAATTTAACTTCTCCTAATTCCAATGGTATATTGGAGTCTATGTTTTGAGTACTAGAAACCCTAGAAAATCATTTTGAAAAAAATAGTCCCTGGTAGAAAAACTCATGTATGCAACTCTTGATATTAAAATTTCAAAAAAAATTAAAAAATTTCTAAAGTTTTGACTTTAGAAAAATACCTTTTGTATTTTTCATTGCTGCATGTACATACCCCCTTTTTTTGAAAAACTAATTTAAATCACCTTTTAAAAACATTTTTTTTTTTTTGAATATGCCTTCACTCACGTAAACTAGGTTTGACCACTTTGCCACATGTCTACACATGATTGGATGACTGCTCCATCTGGATGCCATGTGGAATCATCTCACTGGTCCTCTATTTTACGTGCCATGCTAGTGCCTACTTCACCATATGTCATTCACCTCTGGACCCATCGTTGCCACCACGTGGTAGCTCCCTACTAGCTCACGAACTGCCTACTCATTGTTGACAAAGTTGCCACATCAGCAAGGGCACTATGTTGCTATGGTTAACTTTTGAGCAACTTCCATTGGCAATATAGCACCTACCATAGGATCTTCTATGTGTCACAATCTCCTCATTTTGTCTACAATCTCGCCACATCATCACCTGCTCTAGAGTGCCATGTCACCACTTTGTCACTATTTTGGCTACCACTTGTCCTTTTCTAATTGGCTGAGGACCTCAAACAAGAGCAAACTTTCTTCCCACACACTTCACTAGATTTCAAGGTTTTTCGACAAGGCATTATGTCGCCATCAAAAAACCTTGCCATTTTTTGATGGTGCCATAGTGCCTTCCCATATTTTCAACTTTTTGGTCATTTAGGTAATGATGACATCATCATGCCTTCATTGTATTTTCATTTAAAAATTTTCCTACTTCATCCTCTAGCTGGTGCATGTAGGTCGGGTCCCACAACATCATATGCACACTTGCCTTCACAAAAGGTGCTTTCCTTTAGACACTAACCATAATGAGTCTAAAGGTATTTAAAAACTAAAAATACTGCTCGTGTAAAAAATGTGGGACTTAATGTTTTATACTGTTCTCTACACTTTCAATGTGGGGTCTTCTTTTTTATTTTCTGCCATGAGTTTTTTTATAGATGGTGATTGCCCTACCCCAAACAACTTCCCCACATATCTTTTCCCATTACAAATTCCCCCTGGCCACGGCTCTTTTTGACGATTGCCCCTATGTTCAAAATGGCATCTGAAGTCACCTTGGGGTCTTCTTCTATGCTAGCATGATCTACTTTTTTCATGTCACTCACTCCTCAATACAAGTTGACCCCTTTTGTTTATGCTAGGTATGGGCATCTTCGACATAGCATGTGAGATTTCATTCTTGCCAAATATTGGCTAGCTACTTGCTTGTTGCAGGTGTTGCTTTAACTTTCATGGCTTTGCTTTCATTGTTTTGGCATCTCTACTTGGCATTTACCTTCTTCTAACTTCAAAATTTAACAAGAGTCATTGCATGCATGTTCTTGAAGATATCAATTAATCAAAAATGGGCATTGTCTACCATTTTATTGGATAAGAAGTCTCTTTACCCTTATACCTATTGACTAGGTTCCTCCATTTTCATTTTGTAGTATTCTGAACTTCTCCTGTAACCCTTCTCTTTTATCTTGGCAGCAGTGAGCTCCCTGAGAATTTTGTTCCTCTTTGTCTGTATGAAAACATCCTCAAGTTTGGCCCTAATTACAATGAATTCTTTGGTCTCATTAAAAACCCATTGAGGAGATCACTAAACCATCAATTAAAACTCACTTTATCACTTATCTACAAACTACCAATTTAATGCTAGAGGTTCCTTTGACTAGCTTTAAAAACTAGGTAGAACACCTGATTGAGCTCTAAAAACTAGCACACTGACTCTTTGTTCTACATACTTACACCCTGTAGAATCTCATCTCATGATGAATCCTTAGTCAAATGATATTGACTATCAAAGTTTCCTTCTTAGAATTACCTGCAAGTAAACAAATCAGAAAACACCAAACTGGGTTCGAATTTGGCTTTAAAAATTGGGCAAATCAGCACATGGGGAAATGAAAACTAGGGTGTTGGTTCTCTATGATAAGGAAATTATGAATTTGGGATTTGGGCTCATGATGAATCATAGGATGCAAATGGCAAGCGGTGAACGTAGGCTACTTGGAAATTTGCAAATTGGAAATACTGACAGAAAACAATTTTTGCTAATGGAATTGACCTGGAAAAGTGTGCAAATGGATTTTTCATGACTTGAAAACTGGCACATTTAAAGTATTTTAAGAGTACTTCATATTAGTACAATCCATTTGATCTAGTCAATCATGGATCTCAAGTTATAACATCAAGAACAAGGGTCCTGACAAATCTGCAAATATTGACACTTGTAAAAGGTTACAAATTGCGTTTGGAATCGCATTTGAAAACTGATCAAACGGATTTGTCAAGACTTAAAAATTAAAAAATAAGAAGTCTCTTATGTCTACAATGAAAAAAAAAAGAGAATATAGCATTTTGGTCAATTGGTCAAAAGTTATTACTCGTCAAACAGGGCTTCCCAGAAATGTGTGCAATTTGCAAAATCATGAAAGCAATAATTGACCAACTTTGAGGGATTCAAAACCTAGTCAAACGGACTCAAAATGACTCAAAATATAAAACATAGGTTCTTAGGTATGGAAACTAGACATTCCCAAAGTGGTGAATCATGACACTATTCTGGGTGCAAGATATTCAAAGACAAACATAGCCTCCCGTCGCTGTTTGACACTAGGTGTAAAATGTAGAAAAGACACCAACTCAAAACAAGACTTCACCAAACAACTCAAAAGCTCAATTTAACATCATGGAACATGTGGAAAGGCTAAATCAAGGGTGTTAGAAACATTAAACACCTTAGGGACTTCAAAGGTACAGCTAGGTACGTTTGCATTTATGGGGCTTGATTTCTCAATTTTTGAAATGTGACTAGAATTGAAGCATGCAATTTTTAGTCCCAACATAGTAGATGCCAAGCAAAGTCAGTACATACCAAGCAGAGAAATCTAGTTGGTGTGGAGTGAAGTAAGTTACTATGTGTTGAACAAGAAAAATCTAGTTGGTGCCAAGTGAAAAAATTTAGTATGTCATGAGTACCAGACTAAAGACTTAGTGGATGCCAAGCAACCCAGTGTTTGTTAAGAATTAGAAGATAATGTTTGCCAAGAAAAGATAGTGTTATTGCCAAGATCAAAGATTTAACAAATGTGAGTTGACAAATTTGATTTCTTGAATTTTGTGAAGGGTGTGGAAGATTTCTATGATGAGTTTGTGGCAAAAAATTCAAGATAAATTGCTTTGAGGTGAATTCAAATGTGAAGCCCCACCCGATCTACCCTAGCATAGATGACACATTTTCATTACAATACTTCTAAATCAATGTTTTGATGCACTTTTGAGACTATAGGGTTATGTCATTTTAATATATACATTTTGATGATCGATGCTTATGTCTATACATTAGGACCTAAATGATATATTTAATGATTTCATTCTTGTTATAATCTCTTGCAATTGCTTTGATACAAAATTGAATCCTAGAAATGCTTGTAACGTAAGATTGTAATGTTTTAGTGAAAATTAGAGTTAAAGAATAGATTGTGTTATGCACTAGGACCTAATTCACATACCTAGGCACTCAATAGTCATAGATTCAACATTTTATTGCTATGATAGAAAATAGATTATGAAGTTATTTAGAATATTAATTTAATCATGTTAAGTAAAGTTTAATGTTGATAAGTAGAGTTTGATATCATAGTGTTTTGAATGTTTTATGTGAAAATTATTTTAAAAAGTAAGTTAATTGGAAAGGATGAACTATTGAACCCAAATGTTAAATGTGATATGCGAACTTTGATATTTTCATATTTAGAATGCTTTATTTGAAATGATTAAGAAAGGGAAAGTTAATTGAATTGTGCTAATGTGGATTACGCAACATTGGAATTTGTGTGCACTTATAAATGTATTTTATATGACTTCTCTTTGGACTAATAATGCTTGATTTTAGTGTACAGGAAGTGGAACCATAGAAATTTATTGGGGAAACAAGGCCCAAACTCATGTCAACATAGTTTAGCCGAGGCAAATCTTTGGAAGATTCAAAAGCCTCATTGTGTTGTATTTTATTTTGTAAATGTAAGCTTCCATGTATGTGGTAAATATAACCTCAAGAATGCATTAGGTACATGTCATGGTAATGTGTAATATGTTTTAATGTGTCACTTGACACTTGTACTTGTTGTGTGTTAATGACATGTCACCTAGGGTTTTTAATGAATGGTGCTCCCCTTAATTCCATAAACACATAACAAAAACAAAGAAACAATAACAAATGCAAGAACAAAATATGGACTTCTTATTTCCATTTCAAATGTAGAAATACAAAATTCATTAGTATGATATGCTAACCCACATGGGTTCCTTCATTATAGAAATCTGCTAGACTAAGCTATGAACTACCACCCAGAGTTGTCCTAGACAATGTTTAGGCCTTTTCTCAAACAAGCAATTTTATGCCACCCATGAAGGTTCTAGACATTAAAACTTAATACCTAGGGCCGAAAGACCCTAATAATACATATAGAGTTGGCCAAATGTATCTTTGACAATTATTTTAGATATTTTGGGTAGCCCAACTTTGGAAGGTCATAACTCTCAAACCGTTGCTCTAATTGGCTATTATAACCACTTTTTGGGAATGTTAGCTCCTGTTCTACATGCTTGAAACTATACTAGTGCCCTTATATCAAGTTTTTAGACCTCATATGGGCACTCTAAAGCCTCTAATGGTGAGCTTGAAGATTTTTCTATAAATATTTCCACCAAAAATCTGCAATAACTTCTCCAATACTTAAGCTTGAGAAATGAGATTTTTACGGCAGGCTTATATCTCTAAAATGAACCTTTCTATAGAAAATGAGAATATTCTAAGCTCATATGAAAAACTTACTAAAAGTAGCAAGTTCCCATAAATAGTAACCACCCTATCTACTAGTCCTTATTAAAATAGAAAAGACTAAAAATAAAATATTTTTTGGTGATGCAAGATTGCTCTTACACCCAAGATGCTCCTACATTAGACACCTAGGGTAATTTGAGAAGTGACCTTGTCGCATCTTAGGTGTTCAAAGGAAAACTAAGATGGTTAACCTCCTCCTTTGATAGCCATGATGAATCCTCAACTAGACTCTCTTTCTATTTGACAAGATATTTTTCACAAGTCTTGTTCCTAGTAATTTTTCCAACACAACTATCTAGTATCTCCTTAATATCATGTGTAATTGAACTAGCTATTGGAATACTCCACTACACTTCTACAACTTGATCTCCATCTCTTCCTTTATAATACTCTTTTAAATCTAAAATATTAAATACTAGTGAAATATTCAATTCAGTAGGCAACTCCACTTCATATGCATTTCCAAAATCATGCCTTTTTACTATCCTGTATGGTCCAAACTTCTTCATCTTTAGCTTATTATATGTACCCAGGAAAATGCTCCTTTCTCAAATGAACCATGATTTCATCTCCAATCTATAATTCCTTATACCTCCTTTTCACATCTTCCTTAGCTTTGTAATATGTATTCATTTTTATAATGTGCTTCCTCACCTCCTCATGGATGTTCTTCAAATGTTCAACAATTTCTTCTGCTTCAACACTACTTATCTCTCCTTTATCCAATTGCCTCAATTTAGAAGCATTTTTGGGACAATTCCCGTATGCAATATGATGGGGTCAAGCCAAATAATAGAATAGACACAACAAAAAAGGGAAAATTTTATTAGCTATGAAAATATGATAGTACACTTACTACAGAGAAAATAGACTCCAAAACATGCCCTATGGGCTTACAATAGCATGAAACTAGAGATAATTTGTTCTCCCAGTACCTTCTCTCAAACTCCACTCTGAACTCCTTTTACAATGCCATAAATGTTCTTAAATAGACCAAAAAGGGTTAAGGATTAGGAAAACATTCTAGAAAGTGCTAGTTGGCATCCACCAATCAAATAGAAGGCTCCAAAAGTCGCATTAGAAGTCAACACAAAATTAGAAGAATCCAAAAATGGTAACTGAACTTTCGAGAGGCATAACTTTTGAACCATACCTCCGATTGATGAACTGTTTACATTTCTAGAAAGCTCTCGAAGCACTCTATAGCCCTATGGATAGCTTCACTTTTCCCCCATTTTTTGGCCCTATACAAGGTCATTTAATGCTGTGAACCTAACTTTGAAGCATTCTTAGGAGGTCTCCAGAAACTAAAAAATTGTGATAACTTTCAAACCGTGCAGCCTTTTGACCTAATTATTTTTCTGGAATATTCTAAATTAAAATTTTAATCATGCCTCCAATTTAAACCTTCCAACTCACCATAATTATGGCTCAATTACATAGTCCTATTTTTTTGGGATTTACACGTATCCAAAGGTGCTTTAAAACTCTAACCGAAAACACTAATAGTGGAATTGTGAGAGTTGGAACCTTTATTTGACCCAAATGGGTATCCATAAATGAAAACACATGAAACATAAACTAAGTCTAAGTACATTTTTTTGAGTGACACATGATTGCCCTTATACCTCTAGATGCTCCTACATCACAATCTAGAATGGTGATTTACTAGTACTCCTATTGATAGAATTATCATATGGAAATTAAGCTTGTGATAGAATCATATCCCATCCTTTTAACTTGTCTCCAACCAAACATCTCAGCAATTTTTTCAAACTGTGATTCACAACTTTTGTTTGTCCATTGATCTATGGATGATGTCATGAATTGAGATTCAAATCTATCTTCAACTTCTTCCACAATGTATGTTAGAAATACCCAACAAATTTGGTATCTCAATCTAAAACTATACCCTTTGGCAGACCATGTAGTCTCACCACTTCTCTAAAAAATAATTATGCTACATGAACAACATCACTAGTCTTCTTTCAAGGAATAAAATGTGTCATCTTTGAAAACTTGTCAACCACCACAAAAATAGAATCATGCCCACACGATGTCCTCAATAATCCAAGAATAAAATCCATATTGATAACCTCCCATGTCATCTTTGGTATAGGTAATGGCTGATACAACCCTATATTCTATTTCACTCCTTTCACCATTTGACATACTTTGCAAATCTATACAAACTTCTACACATCTTGCTACAACTATGGCTAGTAATAATTCTTAGCAACCAAAGCTTTGGTTTTATCTCTACCAAAATGTCTAACCTATCCTCCACTAAGCTCCTCCTTAATGATATTATCTCTCATTACGCTTCTAGGAATGCACAACTGGCTTCCTTTTAACAACATTTTATCCTAGATCATGAAATCCAACCACTTTGTCCTATCAAGTGTAATAGGTGTATAAGCCTTCCACACTTCACCAAAATTAGGATCATATAGATACAATGTACTGAGTTCCTTGACCACAACCACCTCTATCTTTACTTTTTTTTAGCAAAATTTCTCTTCTACTAAGAGCATCTGCAACAGTATTAGACTTCCCACTCTTGTGTTTCAAAACAAATGTATAACTCTACAAAAAATCAACCCACTTCAAATGCCTTTGGTTCAATTTTCCTTGATTATTCAAATATTGTAAAGCTTGATGATCAATATACAAAAAAAACTTCTTAGGAAGAAGATAGTGTCTCCATTTCTTCAATGCTTGAACTATAGCATAAAATTCCTCATCAGAAACAAAATATTTTCTTTTGGCATCATTCAGTTTCTCACTAAAGTAAGCAACAGGTCTACCTTCTTGTCTTATAACAACTCCTATTCTAGTACCACTAGCATCATAGTCTACTTGAAACACTTAGTTAAAATTAGGAAGTGCTAAAATAGACTGCTTAGTAACTTTCTATTTAAACAGATTAAAACTCTTATCTACCCCTATAGTCTACTTAAATTCTTTCCTATCCCCTCTCATTATTTTAGTCAAGGGTCCCCAAATACTGCAAAAATCTCTTATGAACTTTTTGTAAAAACTAGCTAGCCCATGAAAAGTTCTTACCTCTATCGTACTCCTTAGAGTAGGCCATTCATTGATAGCCTTCACTTTCTCTGGGTAAATTTTCAAACCTTTTGTTGAGACTACAAATCCTAGGTACACCAACTCCTTTACAAACTACACTTCTTTAGGTTTATCAACAACTTTTAAATTCCCTCAACTTATCAAACACCTTGCGAATATGGATCAAATGCTCCTCCAATGTATTACTAAAGATCAAAATATCATCTAGGTAAATAATAACAAACTTACCTAGAAAATCCTTTAGTACCTCATTCATGAGCCTCATGAAAGTGCTTGGTATATTGATTAGCCCAAAAGGCATGACCAACCATTCATACAATCCTTCTTTTTTCTTGAAAGTAGCCTACCACTCATCACCTTCTCTAATATGAATCTCATGGTATTCACTCTTTAGATCTATCTTTGTGAAATATGAAACTCTACTCAAATAGTCCATAATATCATCCATCCTTGGCAATGTAAATCCATACTTGATTGTGATCTTTTTGATAGCATGAGAATTTCTACACATCCTCCATTCACCATTCTTCTTTGGTGCTAATATAGCTGGTACAACACATGGACTCAAACTCTCTCAAATCAACCCCTTCTACAACAACTTATGAACTTATCTGTTCAACTCTTCACTTTCTATTGGTGTCATTTTGTGCACTACCTTATTTGGAAAACTGGATCCTAGAACCAAATCCATCAGGTAACTAATCTTCCTCATTGGGGGAAATCGATTACATACATCATTTGATACAATATCAAAAAACTCTTCTAACATATCTAAAAATTCTATAGGTACCTCCTATATTTCTTCTTTAATATCTTTTGGAATTATAGAAAAACACACATGCTCATGCTTCATACCTTTGAGAAACTCTTTTCCATCAACAAAATATATGCTCGCAGCACTACATACCTTTTTTTCTATATCCTTTGATGGATTCAACTTATGTTTCACTCTATCCTTGGTTAGAGCGTAGGTATTTGCTCACCCATCATGTAAAACATGCCTATCAAACTACCATGGCCTACCCATCAGCATATGACATATGTTCATAGGTATGATATCACAAAGTACCTCATCCTGGTAGCTACCAATCTTCAACTTCAGTGAGCACTACTCATTGACCATTACCTTGTGGTCATCTTGCACCCAAGCAATACGATATGGATGTGGGTGTTTATGTCTCTTCAACATAAACTTGATGACCATCATTTTTGACACTAGATTGTTAGTAATTCCACCATCAATGATCACATCATAACACTTATCTTCACATTTTCACCTTGTGCATAACAAGCTCCTTCTTTGATTAGGTTCATTCTCACCACTCAGAATGACTCTTTTATTAATTAGGACTTATCCTCTTTCAACATCTTTAGAATGTGAGGATCTAGCATCTTCATCAACATGTGCAACTCTAGCCTTACCTTAAGTTCTTTGATCTATCCTTCCTTGGCATTGGGTACATTCAAATGCTCTATGTCCTTCTTCTCTATAGTGAAAACATTTCCCACGGAAGCCTCCTCTTCTAGATCCTTGTCCTCTACCTCTTCCTCTCTAATCTCTATTGTTATGATCATGGAAATAATTGGAATTATTTTCCCTTTGGTTCTAATTTCTATTTTCAACCTCATCCTTGCTCTTTTGATCATCATTATGATCTTCATAAGATCTCCCACTAGGATCTCTTTCTCTATTCTTGTTCTCAAACTTCTTGCTCAGTTTCTCCTCAATTTTTAGGGAAAATTGGTATGCCTCCTCAAGATTATTCATTCAAACCAAACTTAGATTGTCTTCAATTCTTGGTCTTAACCCATAAAGATAATGGGCCACTTTCTCCTTATTAGCTTCTACATTGCTAGTTTTAATGAGAACTCAGTAGAACTCTTCAGTATACTCTTGAAAAAAAATTTCTACTTGCTTCAATCCTTGCATTTTATTCAATAGATCAAGCTCATAATCCATAAGAATAAATTTTAGCTTCAGTCTAGCTGCCATCCATTCCCATCTAGTGATTTTGTCCTTTTCGTTTCCATTTCACTCCAACTAAGTCTCCTACCACTAGGTCTTCACATATCCCTTAATTTTTTCCTTTACAAACTTGACCCTATCAGGATCTTCAATATCTTCATACTCAAAGTACTCCTCTAGTTCATTGATCCAATTTATTAGCTCCTCTAGATTAAGATTTCCTAAAAATGTGGAAACTTCAAGCTTAGGTCTTTTTCCAATCTTGGAGATGGACCTAAAAATCCTCTCTTCCTCTAGGTTTAGAACTGTCTCTTCTCTAGCATTTTCTTTGACCTCATCCTCATCCTCACTTTTATCTCTTACAAGAAGATTTATTCTTCTATGTATTTGTTGTTTAAATGCTTGCATCTATCTTTGGAGGGCTCTAAAACCCTCAAGTTTAATACCTATAGCTCTTCCACCATGCTCTCTTTGTGGAGGCATTTTTGTGCTTCCATTGAAACCCCAGTGAAAACTTCCTCAAAATTAGCGATCTATCTACACACTCAGCCCAAACCACAACCTAGTATGAACTACCTCACAATTAGTGATCTGTCCACACACTCAAGAAATCTAGCTCTAATACCACTTGATGAAGGGTGCTCCCCTTAATACCATAAAAACATACGAAAACAAAGAAATAGCAACAAATGCGAGGAAAAAATATCAACTTCTTATTTGTGCTGCAAATGTGAAATTACAAAATTCATAAGTACAATATGCTAACCCACATAGGCACCTTCATTACACTAATTTCCTAGACTAAGTTACAAACTACCACTTAGAGCTATCCTAGACAATGTTCGAGCCTTTCTTAAATAGGCAATTTTATGTCGCTTAAGAAGGTTATAGACATTAAAACTTAATACCTAGGGCTAACAAACCCTAATAATACATATAGAGTTATCCAAATACATCTTTGACAATTATTTTAGATATTTCAAGTAGCCCAACTTCGAAAGGCCATAACTCTCAAACCATTGCACTGATTGGCTATTATAACCACTTTTAAAAAATGTCAGATCCTAATCTATAGGCTTGGAACTATGCTAGCACCCTTCCGTTGAGTTTTCAGACCTAATTTGGGTACTCTAAGGCCTCCAATGGTTAGCCTAAAATTTTTTTTGCAATTTTTTCCACCAAAAATATGCAATAATTTCTCTAATACTTAAGCTTGAGCAATGAGGTTTTTATGGTAGGCTTATGTCTCTAAAAGTAACCTTCCTATAGAAAATGAAAACATTTTGAGCTCATATAATAAACTTACCAAAATTAGCAAGTTTTCATAAATAGTAACCACCCTATCTACTAGTCCATATTAAGAGAGAAAAAGATCGAAAATAAAATATTTTTTGGTGATGCAAGATTGCTCTTAGACCCAAGATGCTCGTACATCTATTTTTGCTCATGGTATAATTTAATCTTTAAACTAATTACCTTTCAAAGATTTAAGTAAAACCACTTGATAAGGGATAAGATGAGTCACTCTCAAAAGGGAAATTTGAATTCAATCTTGATAAGGATTTTAAAGGGGCATTATGTGGTCCCAAGGTGTCTTTTATGTGAAAAAGAGCCACCCATATGTTATTATAACATATTAGGGGCCTAAATTTAACCATTTTAGTGCTTGGCTAGCCTAGGGGCCACTTAACTAATGCATCCTTCTATCAATTCGAAAATTGAGTTTCTCCATGAGTTCTCCCCCATGTTTCCTCTAAGTCAAAAATAGTAAATTTGGGAGGGACAAGGTTGTAAGAGAGAGTGGCTTGATTCTTTTACCAAAACAAATAGTGGAAGGGCCTTTTTAGGGAGACTTGGACAAACTAGGGATGTATTCACCCACTGTCTATGTTTAGAGACAAATAGGGTTTGGAAGGAGGAAGGACTAAGGAGAATGGAGCTTTGTAACAACTTTCATTTTTCCTTTAGCTTGGATCAAGGTTGGCAACCATTCCATAACTCTAATTGCACTTGCTCAATGATGTTGTTCTTGTTCATATAGTGGTAAAATTCATGTCATGTGTTTGGTTGAGAATGTTGGTATATGCCATTTTTGTGATAGATTTCTTTTGCAGATTTTTCCTTATTTTTTAGTGTATGAATTTTAATGGGTGTGAAGTTTTCACTCACTCTTTGGAGGGAAGAGATGCCTTGGGTGAAAGGGTTAGTTGGGCTTGAAAATTTAGTTAGGACCTTTGAGTATAGGCTCTATTGTATGCCATAGGCATTCATATCTTTCTTTTGGGGGTGATAAGGGAAGCATGGTGTGGAAAGTAAGTTTATGGAATATGGGCTCCAAGGAAGCTATAATTGATGGTAGTGTGTTTGGAGGATGATTGTGAAAGCCTCGAAAGGGCATGAAAATTGTTATTGAAGATATTAGTTGATATGGCACATCTCTTATTTGAAAAGTACACCTTCACCCATTATTTCATGGTTCCAATGGCAACTCATTGTGTTATACCTTGGAGGGTTTCATTAATGTATTGTGATACTGTGTTTTCATGCATTGTGAAATGTTTGAGTATAACCTCATTTGAGCCATGTTTCCCCCACTTGGTGGGTGCTTTCTTAGAAACCTAGGATGGAAGGTGAGCCTCCATGGTTCTTGTGTAAATGTTGCAAATTTTGTTCTCATTAGATCCATGAAGACATTAGAGTTTCTCCCTTGCAAAGGTAAAGAAAAAGCTATTTCAATATGTAATGTATTTGAAAGGAGCTATCTTCCTTCATGCCATTTT
Organism: Cupressus sempervirens; assembly: GCA_028749045.1. NCBI lineage: Eukaryota > Viridiplantae > Streptophyta > Pinopsida > Cupressales > Cupressaceae > Cupressus > Cupressus sempervirens. The sequence continues at coordinate 324,332,332 of CM053788.1, forward strand.
GTAATGTGTTGTGATGGAAATCTCCATGGTGGTTTTATGTATTGTGAGAGAAATCTACATTGTATTGTATATTAATGTGAATGTGTAAGTTGAGATTGGATGTTATGCATATAAATAACATCATAGGAGAAGATGATATCATATTCATAGTTTTTTAAGAAGGAAAGAAAGAGTTCAGGTATAAAGTAATATCCATTGTTGTGAAGTCTATGTTGAAGTTATGTAATTGAGTTACTTCTCCTCTTGAAAATTAATGTACCCATCAACAGTTAAGCTTTATAGATTTATTATGTGAGAGAAACTTTATAGATTGCTTATTTGAGAGAAACATTGTAATAATTATTCAATTTAAACTTAAGTGATTTCATTATTTTGATGCAATAGAAATAAAAGTTCATATGTTACAATAGTCACATGTATGCATTATAAATATTTCACTATGTTTCTAGTTAATAAAAAATTCCATACATGAGGTTATTCATCATTTGGAAACATATCTTTGATCTTGTGCAAATGTATCTAGTATGTTAAACCTTTGAGGTGGTAAGTATTGATAATTGTATAGATTAGATGGATGCAAAAGAATAATATCAATTTATAATTAAAAGGAATAGAGAAGCCATCATCAAACCCATAATAATAGTCTCCTAAAATGAGAAGAGAGAAAGAATGCATTAAACCCATAGTGAAGCATGCCTGTACATGCATTTTCACTCTCTAGATTTTGTATGGCAAGTAGGAAAATAATCCTCTACCTATTACAGTCCACTATAATATTCAAATAGAATATACTCTAGCATATTCTTACATAGGTAGATTAATAAAATAATTGAAACCTTAAAGTCCTATATCCTATGATATCATATATAAAACAAATAGATATATGTGAACACTCCTTAAGATTCAATTGACCCTTGGTCACATCAGCATGTTTCAATAAATAAATAAATATATATTCCCTAGAGTCATCATCACCTAGATAGACACTCAACAAATATGGCAATGTTTTTCAAACCCATTTAAGTTCCCAAGATAATTTACCAACCTCTATACAAAAGAAACTTCAAAAAAAATATACTTATAAAACTTTGGAAGGGACTCATTTGGATTGGTGGTCCCCTCCACACGTCCTATCACACATCTCCTTCACACTATCTAATTGAGCCCAAGCTCTTCCTATGACATGTGTGAGAGTTAAGGGAGAAGATGCTTGGGTTTTAGCACAAGCCTTGGTGCATGAACAATGTTCTTAGGAAGGAGAGGCTTGGGAGGACCCCACATGCCAACATGTACCTAGGAAGGAAAGTGGGGATCTTGAAGGTAATGCATAAGAAAGGGAACTTAAAAATAGAGAGGTAGTTTAGGTTGTTAAATGGTAATATATGTGGTGTAGTGCGAAGTGAGTGGCGGTATTAGTATTAGGGAGGCACATGAGAATTAGGTTGATAAAGGAAATATGGATTTAGGAATGTGTAAATGGAATTGAGTTTAGGGAAAAGAAATTTAGTTTGTGGGTATCAAGAAACATAGGGACACATGGCTAGGAGATAGAGATTGAGGGTGTAGTTAGGATCATTAAATATTTATTTAATTATTACATGGTTACATTGCAAGTTAGACTATAGTAGTATCTGGGAAAAGTAGAGTCACATTGTTAGGAGTTAGGAGTTGGTTTGGCTAGGTGTTAAAGGTTTAGTTAAGGTTAGAAAGTGGCACATGATAATGTTAAATATAGAAAAATAATTATTAAATGATTTTTTTTATAGCTAGAATAGTATATTCATTAGTTGGTATATATTAAGTAATGTGATATGTATATTAAAAAATAAAATTAGTATATGAGTTTAGTATACAAATATTAAGTTAATGTTATTTGGTGAGTTATGAGTATACTAGGAATATGGCATTATAAAATTAGTTAATAAGTTGGTAAGATTTTGATTGATAAAGTCATTTAGTAAATTCAATAATTGATGGAAGGCAGATTTTATACATGGGTTACATAGTGAGGGGATATCATATGATAAATCAATGTTTTAAGATTTGTTAGTAATATGTGAATTATGAGTAATTTAGAATGTTTGTTTAGTAGTGGTATAGTAAGTAATATAAATTGATTGTGGAATTTTGATGGTAAAGTGTTAACTTAGATATAATATAGTTCGATCAATCATAGCTATTGACGGTGTGTTAGTTTCTTGTTATTTAATGTTGATTATTAGTAATAGTTCATAGTTAGATAATAGTAGACGAGAATTTGTTTATGTTGATAGTTGGTTAGTAGGTAATTTTATATATATGTATTTCCTATAGAGAATTAGAATAATTTAGGTAAAATAAAATCATATCACATCTGGTAGTGTTTATAGTGTTAAGTAAATTTTAGAAGGGTATACATGTATACATATTTCAAATGAGTCTAATTTAGTCCCACACCTATGTATGTTAGTAAAAATTTCATATGCATATGACATATGACTTAGTGTGCTATCTATGCATAATGTCTTATAGAATTGTTAAGAGGTGCTTTTAAAGATGTATGAATTCATTAGAAATACAAAACTCACATGGAAGGAAATGAAGCGAGGGTGCTATTTGTAAATACTAGAAATATATGAGGTAATATAAATGTAATTAAATGATATTGGAGTTGGGTATGGATACTTAATTGTTTCTATATATCTCAATCTAATCTAACTCATTATGTGAACCTTTGTTCAAGAAAGGTTTTGTAATATTGAGGAACACAGACATTTAATGATTCCAAACCATAACATGCACTTGTAATGTTGAGACATACATGTACATTACATAGTGAACACCTAGGACACTAGTATACATAAGTAATTATATTAAGAAAAAAAGAGGTGAATGCACTTGCAGCACCCTCCTATTATCCTATCAAGTGACCTTAACTAAAATGTGGCTATTGAATTCAAACATCATTTTGGGTATTGCCATGTACACCCATTTGAACATATCCAATAATGAATCCAAGTACAGAAAGATTGTTATTGAGTATATTTTGAGACAACCGACAACCTAAATGCTAAGAAATGCTAGTTCTAAGGGGATTCTAGAATCAAGTTTTCTTCCATTAGCTCTTTGATGTTGTATCATCAAACTGTCTCTTTTGATTCATGATACCAACTCGAATAGAAATTTTATCCAACCTGATTAGAGAGTACTTCAGTTAGCATGTTAACATGTTGCAACCTTATAATAATAATTGTTAGGCATTCTAAATTCATAATTATGCAATAACCTAATTGACTATGTTTAATGTCTTATAGAATTGTTAAGAGGTGCTTTTAAAGATGTATGAATTCATTAGAAATACAAAACTCACATGGAAGGAAATGAAGCGAGGGTGCTATTTGTAAATACTAGAAATATATGAGGTAATATAAATGTAATTAAATGATATTGGAGTTGGGTATAGATACTTAATTGTTTCTATACATCTCAATCTAATCTAACTCATTATGTGAACCTTTGTTCAAGAAAGGTTTTGTAATATTGAGGAACACAGACATTTAATGATTCCAAACCATAACATGCACTTGTAATGTTGAGACATACATGTACATTACATAGTGAACACCTAGGACACTAGTATACATAAGTAATTATATTAAGAAAAAAAGAGGTGAATGCACTTGCAGCACCCTCCTATTATCCTATCAAGTGACCTTAACTAAAATGTGGCTATTGAATTCAAACATCATTTTGGGTATTGCCATGTACACCCATTTGAACATATCCAATAATGAATCCAAGTACAGAAAGATTGTTATTGAGTATATTTTGAGACAACCGACAACCTAAATGCTAAGAAATGCTAGTTCTAAGGGGATTCTAGAATCAAGTTTTCTTCCATTAGCTCTTTGATGTTGTATCATCAAACTGTCTCTTTTGATTCATGATACCAACTCGAATACAAATTTTATCCAACCTGATTAGAGAGTACTTTAGTTAGCATGTTAACATGTTGCAACCTTATAATCATAATTGTTAGGCATTCTAAACTCATAATTATGCAATAACCTAATTGACTATGTTTTCCTAAGTTGTCTTTCAAAAAAAATTAGTTGTGTTTTTGCCTTGTAAACTTTGGGCATGACATAAAAAAGGATTGTAGAAGAAATTTCTAGAAAGAGAATGAAATGGAAAAGTTGATAGATTCATTGAATCTTACTTAACCCTAGAATGGATGATTTTGGTTAAGCAAAAAAATACCTAAATTATATATTTATAGAGATAACAAGCCAAAAGAAATGTTGTCATGTGTAAGAACTTAAGGAAGAAAAGAAATATAGGGTGTTGCTTCATATGGTGGCCAAATAGAAGAGTCTACTATTGGCTTATAAAGCAAGAAGGCTTAAGGTGATGAAGGCTTGAAGGATGAAAAAGTTCTTGGAAATGAAGATGATGAATGCCTAGAAGAATGGAGGACTAAATGTGAGACTTGTAATCTGTAAGTGAGTTTTTATTGTTATTAGATCAAGTCCTTCTATTAGTCTATAAAAATTGTACCAGTCTAGATAATTCATTTGGACTAAGGTTGATCTAATAGTCATTAGTAAATCATTTAGCAAGTTGAAATTCTAATGGAATATTCTAAATTCCTCTAACAAGGCTCACTCCTAATAGGGTGATTGAAATCCTTAACCAAGTCACATTTAATAGTGTGAATTGTGACCTTTAATAGGTTGGCTCCTCACAGAGCTCACTTCAGAAGAGTGAAAATTAGTAGCATGTTACTGGTTTTTTTTCCCAAATTGGGTTTCCATGTAAAACCCTTGTGCCAAAATGTGTGATTGATTATATGTTATTGCATGTTTACATTTCTACAAAGTTATTTTGACATTGGAGAACAATATGCATATGTTTAAGATATTAAATGGACAATGCATGCATAAGAATAAGTTACAATATCAAAAAGTTTTATTTGTACATTTGGACCTTGGAAAATTGATTCACACCCCTCCTCTTAGTTATTCTAGAGTATTCCAATAGTTTAATAGTCAATTATGTAGTGATTTTGTCTCTTGGTGAAATGATATGCCCTCCCATCAAGAAATTGAATCCATGCCTATAAATAGAGGACTATTTTTGTGTCAAGGGGGATAATTTGATGTAGAAAGATACAACAATTTTTAGGAATCTGAATTCTTTTTGAACTCCATGTTTTGAATATGTATTATTGATGATCAAATTTGCAAATTTACTACTCAAATTAGCAATACTATTTTTACATTTAATATGACACTATTTTCCTATCAATCTTAAATGTGTGCATTTGTATTTTTTATTTGATATTTTGTTTATGATATATATTATAAGTAAATGTTAAATAGGTAGTCTTATATGAAAATAATTTGGTTAATTTTTAGTTTTAAAATTAAGGTAGAGACTAGGTATCAAATTTATTTTGTCTTATTAGCCTTTCTAAGAAAATTGGTAATCAATAGGACTAATTGAAGTATAATTTAAAATTATTAAAGAGTATTAAAACTATTTAGTTGATGGTATTGGTAAGGATCAATCCTAAAATTGTCTCACAAATTTGTACACAAAGTCTCTTTACATTCAATTTTAATCATTTTAAGAAATAGATAACATTGATCTAATATTGATTTAGAGTGGTTAAGTTAGGAATATTTGTTAATAAATTTTCATAGAGGAGCTTGCACCCTACATTCAATTCACTCAAAATATTTTTTATGCACAAACAATCAAATTATTTAAGAAATTAGTCCATATATATCAAATTGGAATTCAAGAAGTAATTTTACAACATTAAGACACAATTGAAAAGGTTTAAAATATATTATAAAAATCCTTGGACCAAATAAGTTTAGGTTGGGGTATAGGCCCACTTGCCTAGATTGTGTAGAGCCTAAAGTCTATGGGAGGAGGATAATAATTGATGACTCTTCTTAGTTTACCAAGTCCATTGGAGAATCTAATGTTTATCCCTAAGCCTATGTTTTTGATTAGTATCCAAAAACTTAGTCATTTACTAGGAAAGATTACAAGGTCATCACTATGACCAAGTTATCTTGTAAAGGTCAACCATACAATGCTTATATCAAGCAACTTAATGATTATTGAGCATTCAGTAGAGACAGAGAAGACATATGAGATTGAGAGGATATATGAGCCAAGAAATACAATGAAGATTGAGCATATTTATAAGTTATAAAGAGTTGATCAAATATCTATATAGAAATGGAGTAACAACACAAAGGTTTATGCATGATTGAGCATCAATGCATTCAAGTGTCGAGTAGTTCAATTTTGATATGAGAGTTTGTAATGGCACAAACACATATGTATACCATTTTGGCTAAGTTTTCTATGATATTAAATATTTGAAGAGACAACTAAGATGTTGATTATGTGTCATTGTAGAAGGTAATGATCCCTAGGCGAGTGATTCAAACAATTAGAAAAAAGGATGTAAATAACGAAAGATGGTGAAGTGTAAAACATTGATCAAGCTATAAAATATTTATAGAATATATATTTGAGGATTCTAACCCTAGAATCAAGAGGGAGAAAGAAGATAAGAAAGAGAGAGGTTGTGAGCATATGAAGAAGAAAGAAGAGTTAAGGACAAGTATCCCTATGTGCATGTGAGGGATAAAAGTTGAATTCTAAGAGTATAGAAGACATAGAGCAATTAAAGAATTGAAGGAATGAATAGGATTATAAAATTAGGAGAATAAAATAGGTGATAAATCAAGCATAGACCCAATAGTAGCTTGCAAAGAATGCTGACGGTTAGGTATTGAATCCCTAATTATTAATTGAGAATTGAGAACATTTAAATATCTTAATATAGTGGTCTAATAGGCCTATGTAAATATCCTAACAAAGTCCTTACTTCATTGTGAGTGTAAAATCCTTTAACAAGGTGAAACCTAATAGTCTCTTAAGATTTTAATAGGGTAGACCCGAACAAGGTAGATCATATTTTATGATCAAACATTGTAACCCTAACAGGTTAACTTTTTTGTTGCAATATTGAAGATTTATGGGTTTCATCCCCACCCTAGTTTTACTTTCATCTTGTAGTATTTATAGGTAACTGAATCATTGTGTTATGTATTGAACCTTTTATAGATGTGGTGTATTTCATTTATGTTTCAACATTTTACTTTTACTGGTAGATCTGTGAGATGAATTAGGTATGAATGAATGAAACTGGTTTTGAAGTAAAAATTTTAAGATCTAGATTTACCCCACCCCCATCTAGGTATCTTGTTTCCCATATACTTATTCCAAAATATAAAAATTGATTAGGAAAGCTTATAGGATTTCCTATTTCTTGATTTGAGCACCAATAGATTATAGAATCTACAAGACATTTCTTCATAAATTATTGTCCAAATTCACCTAGAAAGTCTAGTGTTTATTTTACCAAAGATGGGAAAGTTAAATTTTTCCCCATCTAAGTCCTACAATAGATTGGAAAATCTAATAGGTAATGTTTATAACAACATTTGGAGTCTCTAATTATATATAATAGACTCCATTTGGGTAAAACATAGAGAATTAAGAAGATATATTCCCTTGAACAAATGTTCTGACTTTATAACAATATTATTAAATATATGAATGATAATTTGATCTATATGTGATAGAATAAAAACCCTTAAAAATTTTCCCTAAAATTTATGTGTGAAAAAAGGTAATTATATAAGATATAGAACAACCATATAGAGTTGAGTCTATAAGATTTTTTTTAAAAAGAAACAAATATATCTTTCAGTGGATATAATAAGGTTTCCTAAATAACAAAATGATACATATGATGAAGATGAAGTTTAGTACATGATAATAAATCAAACTTTTGAATACAATGTTGAAAATAAAAATCCTTTGTTTTAGATAAATGAAGATATTTATGAAACTCAATAGGATATATATTAAGAAGAAGAAGATTTTGATTATGATGAAGATGATAAAAAATTGGACACAATTATTGAATTTTTTTTTGACATGTTTCCCAAGAAAATAACAAGATTCCTTAAAAGGTTTCTAGATAAGACATTAGGAAGAATGAGTATAACTAGGGGATAAATTGTCACTTTTCAAAGGAAAAGGGATAATTGGGAAGATAGGGTAGGAAGAGAAGAGAGAATAGTCAGGTTTGATAAAATATCTTAGTCTTCAATATAGAAAGAATGGAGAGTATGTTTTCAATATTGGTCATCACAATCCCCCATTTGAGCCAAATAATAGAGATAGAAATGGAAATTAAAATGGACATCAGAGGCAACCACAAAATAGAGGAAACACATATGGTAAAATGGAAGGAAATTGCATCATAGAAATCAATATTTTAATAATGTAAATCAATAGCATCAAAATGGAAACCATCAAAATAATAATAACAAACTGAATATTGGTCACAATCAAAGTGGACAAAATAAAAATTATCTAAACCTAAGGAAATGAATGAATAATCAAAGAGGTAAAAATATTGGAATGAACCTATGGTAATTGAGAGATATAGATAACTTGATTTCATAATGGATTGTTGAATATCCTAATTCTATTCAAAATGAGTCAAGAATAGAAATTCCTAAGTTCAGTGGAAATGGAGCACAATATATTGAATAATATGTGATAATCATTAAGACTAATATTGAGGAGTATAAGATCCACCATAAGGATGTATTTATGAAACTATTGTGTAATCTATGAAAAAATATGTTAGGGAGTGGTATAGAGGGTTTCTAGGTGAATCCATTTCTAAATGAAAATATTTTTGAACATAAATTATTGAGGAATTTTGAGATCATAACAACACATATTTTTATTTCTATGAACTTGTCAAAATTAAGAAGAATTTAAATGAATAAATAATGGAGTTTTATAAAAGATTTAATAAATTATTAAACATGATTTGTAAGGATATAATATTAGCTGATTTATTTTTTATCAACTTTTACATGAGTACATTTGACAACAAGATACATCATGAAATTAGGTATCATAAGTCAAGGATACCATAGGAATCCCAAAAAGTAGTAGTTTATCAACCATAAGAATCCTAGGAAAATAAATAAGAAAATCTTGGATAGAATCATGAGCATAGAATAATAGACCTCAAAATGATAAGCCATATTCAAATAGAAATGACTAGCCAAGACTGTAACAAATGCCTTATCATACATGTTGGAAAGATGGAAAACCTGAGAAGAGAAATAATACCAAAGAAATCCCATATGTGCTAAGGAAAAATAATCATATGGTAGAAAGTGATCCATGGTGTGACGTTTGTAGATTGCAACACACACCTAAGAATTGTGTTAGAGCCTAGAGTTTATTAATTGAAGAAGTGCAAGATGGTAATAAATAGTCTATAGTAGATGTAATCTAAGTTAAAATATTATGAGGGAGAAAGGATTATAGTGCTAGAAATATAAGATAGGCTAGATTACTATGAGGGGTGGGGTGAATCAAGAACCAATATAACTTACTCTGACTTCACCAATTAATCATTCATATGTATTCTAATCTAATTACGTGCATCAAAAATTGAAAGTATTAAAACATTCATAATAGTTTGACACAAGATATGGTGACCCAAAAACCTTCCAAATAGAAAGTAAAACTAGGGTGTGGATTATACCCACAAGATTTAATACTTTAACATAAAGTTGGCTAGTTAAGGCTTATAATGATCACTTTTGTTAATCTTCCCTATTAGGAGCAATAAGGACTACTAGGTCCACCTTGTAAAAGGATTTAAAAAACATAAATAGAGTATGCACTTGGTAAAGAGATTTACAAAAGACTATTAAGTCTACCTTGTGAAAGGATTTAACTATTCCACTGTTAGGATGAACTAGTGGTCAATCTCTATTTTGCAATTTTTATTTTTTGGTTGAGATTCCTTTGGAGTGTAATGATCACCTTGTTGTGATAGATAAATCTTTGCTACTCCTTATACTACTTGTAGCCTTCTTGCTTTGCACTTCTACTCTCACATATATCTTCTCATATTCTTACATCATATATTCTTCCTTTGGATGTGATAAAATACATTATAGATATACCAATCCAAACTACAATTCATCAAAGTTAGCTACAATACAAGTTTTACCAAAATACACAAAGTCAACCCAACTCCTGGTACTCTGGTTTTGAAGAAAAACTCAGTGAGATTATAATACTCAGTAGTCATTGTCAACACTTAGCATCATCATGCTCATAGTAGATGTAGAAGCTTGGTTCATACTAATAACTTCTAAGCAGTTTGAACTCGGTGAACATTGGTGACTCGGTGAACACTATGAAACTTGGCATATAAACTAAATCATTTGGTTGACACTACATAGCTCAATCAATGTGCTATCACTGTGAGCTCAGTATAAACTAAATCACTTGGTTGAAATATCCTAGATTGGTCAACACTAGTTCACATCATTGATGCTATGAAATTAGTAAGTATTGGAGAACTTAGTTTGCACTGAGTAGCTCATTAAACACTGTGAAGCTCAATTTATACTGATAATCATCAACTTGGTAGATATTGCTCAGTGTGAACTGAGTACTATTTCTAGAACTTGATAGCAACTATATAACTTGGTAGAACCTAGATTACTTGTTTAAGACTACAATCTATAAGATAAGCTTGGTAGTTGTTAACCATTTCATTAAGTGCATGTCACTAATAAAAAAACTTGACTATAATGTCAATATATAGTTCTTTTGAAGATGTGAAATTAACAAACAATGACTCAAGAAGAATGAACCAACAAGGCAATGTAAAATAGGTATTCTCAAATTATGAGAGCACTCCAACATTAAGAAAATTATCAAATGAAAAGGAGGATTATACAATTGTAGTGGTAGAACAAGTAAGAAGCAATTACTAATAAAGGAATAGAACAATGAATGTTGGCCAAGGAAATCCCACAAAAAAGAAATTCTAAAGTACCCAAAAAAAGTGATAGCATAATAAACACCCTCAAGAAGAATAGGGATGATATTGCAAAGGAGAACCAACATTTAGATTATAATGAATCTCCAAAGTTTACAAAACCAATGGAGAAAAACACAATCAATAAAGTATTATAGTTAATCATTTTCTATTTCTAATACATTATCTGAGGTAAAATAATTATGTTATTTTAATTTAAATGATGAGAATTCCTTAGTATATAAATGAAACCTTAAAATTATTATAATATTGGTGAAATTCATAAAGAAAGGTAAGATATAAAGAAATTAATAGAAGATTTATTAGTAATATACTTAGGTACTTATGTTACAAAGAATCCAACACAAGTAGATCCTTTTTATCTCACATTGTTAATTAAGAATAAGTTGGTCAAGAATTATATGATAGACTTAAGAGAAATGAATATTATACTTTTTTTGTTCATGAAGGAACTAGTATGAAGGTGGAAATCACATATGGAAAATTTTATGCTATGGATAACAAATCAGTTCTTGTGGTCAGAATCATGAAGAACATAGAATTCAAACTTCTAGCATGTCTTGATGTATCCTATAAGATTGATATTATAGTGGTGGAAGTACCTAAAAATTATGGATTTTTTTAAATCAAGGAAATAGCCTAACATGGTGGGACGACATGTTCAATAAGACCTATCATATACAACCATCCCAATAACTCTCAGAGAAGAAATAATTGATAGAGAACCTAGATTACTATACATAATTAAGGATGTGGATCTTGAACATGTAAAAAGAAATTTCATATGGGCATGGAAAATTTTTAGGTAAGTATTACTAAACATACTATGTAAGATACTAAAAAAATTGAAATGCATGTCAAGGAAGATAAGGAAATGATATGGAAGATGTATTTTGATGGTGCATGTTGTAAATAAGGCAACAATCCTAGAATTATTTTTATTTCTGCTAAAGGAAAATATTTTTAATATCCATTCCTTCTGAATTTTGATTTTACAAATAATATATTTGAATATGAATAACATTTTTTTGGCCTCAAAATTTTAAACAAGTGTGCAACACAGGTTCTAATTATTTATGATGATCAAAATTAATCATATCATAGGTTAAATATTGGTCTAAGTTGTGCAACCTTGAGATGACTTTAAAATCAACAAGTCTAAGTGTAAAATAATTTCAAATTATCAAATCATATAGACACTATTTAGTTGATGGCCTTGATAAGAATCAAGCCTAAAATTGTCTCACAAAGTTATACATAATACCTCTTTACATTAAATTGTAATCATTTTAATGAATACACAAGGAATTGGTGTAGTATTAATTTATAGTGGTTAAGTTGGGCATCTTTCATAAGAAATTTTGATTTTAAAATTAGATATTTGAGCAACTAGTCCAGATATATTAGATTAAAATTTGAGAAGTAATTTGGAAAAATAAAAAATAATTGAAAAGGTCTAATATAGATTACAATATCTACTATAGAAATCCTCAAGAAAAAAAAATTGAGGTTGAATTATAGGCCCACCCACCTAGGTCCTTCAGAGCCTAAGCCTAAAGTGTAAGGGTGGAGGATCATAACTAATCACTCCTATTAATTTCCCAAGTGCTGTGAAAACTAATCTTGCTCTTAACCCCAATCTCCCCTAGGGAATCCTTAGGTCATACATTTGACCAAATAGAACTTCTATTCACCCTATGCTCCTTAGGACTCTATTTAATAGATCCTACCCATTCAATTGGTGTACATCATTTAGATAATACAACCTTTCTTACCAACTCCCAAATGCTCATTAGACCTCCCAAATGATTATATGGACATCTAGGAATTTTTTAGGACTCTCTTCAAGATCCTCAAGAAAACTCAACCTTGAAACCCTAATCGAGTTCCAACTATGAAGAAAGCATGCATCCAAAGGATTAAAATAGGACTACAAGAATTAGCCCTCCAAATGCATAAAAAACACAATTAACTTTTAAAACTCCTTAATAAGGGCTAAAACAAATGGCCATTCCAAATACCCCTTTTAGTGTTCTTAAATATTTTGAGGGTCTAATGACTCCAAAAATGTCCATATAGTGCTAGCACAAAATGAACCTCAAAATAAGTATTTTAAGGGTTTTATTATGTGAAACCATGAAAAATGCCTTAAATGGTTGAAAAAAATATAATAAAATCTTTTGAACACTTTCCTAACCATTCTAGCCTCTAAAACCCAAAAATGTCCTATATAGCCAAATTGGCAATTTTGAGCAACTATGAGCAACTTAGCCTACACAAACTTACCTTAGGAATAGACTAGCCCTATTATTAACCTAATGGTGTGGCTAGTACCAATACAAGCCAAAATCCCAAAGGGAGCTCTAGGTCCTCCTTTATCTCACCTAGGTGCCCCTGCACTATGCTCCCCCAAAGAGAAAAACTATGTCACTCTTGTGGACAATAGGTCTTTATTGATGGATAGCTTCTTGAAATCTTCCTCAGCAATCCATTTGGCTTTTGAGTCTAATTTTCCTTTCCACTTGATAAGATTCTCCATGTATACCTTGTATCTAATGCATTTCTTGACTCTTGGGTCTAAGATCTTTTCAACATCCAACTTTTTGGTGGAAGGGAATACTTCAAGTTCCAAGTAATCTTGAAGTCCTTGACTACTGGTAGCATTATTAGACAATGCTCCTTTAAACTAAACCAATTCTTGCACATTAAAAGTTGGAGATATACCCAAATCTAATGGTTAATCCACCTTGTGTGCATTTACTCCATACTTTGTTGTGATCTTGCAAGGCCCTACTCTCTTCATCTATAACTTAGTAGGTACACCTTTTTTCAATTTGTCCTTGTTTAAGTACACCATAACATAATCCCCATTGGAAAAATAAACATACTTTTTTATTTCATCTACCTTGGCTTTTAGCTTTTGGGTATTGTCTTGAATAGTCTTTTTGACTTGTTCTTGTATCTCTTTCATGGTTTGGGAAAAATCCTCAGCATGTCCACTCCTATTCTACATTCCTCCAATATCCCTCAACTCACACACACCTCTAGGATACATGCCATAGACAATTTTATAGGGGAATCTACATGTGGTTCTATTTCTATTATAATTGTAGGCATACTCTACTTAGGGAATGATGACATGCCAAGTTTTCCCATACTCCTTAGTTAGGCATCTTAAAAGATTACCTAGCATTGTGTTGACCACCTTGGTCTGACCATCAATTTGATGATGGTATGTTGATCCAAATGAAAAATTTGTGCCAAGTCTAGCCCACAAAGTCTTCCAAAAGTGACTCAAAAATTTCACATCCCTATCTAAAACTATGCTTAATGGAAAGCCATGAATCCTCACAATTTCTTTGAAGAACAAATGGGTAATGTGGTTTGCATCATTGGTTGTTTAACATGGGATGAAGTGCCCTATCTTGTAAACCTATCAACAACCACATAGATACTATCATAACCCTATTTGGTTTTGGTCATTCCTACTATGAAATCCACTCTCACACATTCCCATGGCCTATTAGGGACTGACAAGAGTTGATAGAGACCTATATTGCTCATCCCTCCTTTAGGTTTCATGCATACCATGCATTGTTCCACATACTTAGTCACATATCTAACTAGTTTTTGCCAATAATAGAATATTTGGACCAATTTCAAGATCTTACTAACCCCAAAGAGTCCATATAGACTCCTATTGTGTTTCTCCTATATCAAGTTCTTTCTTGTTGATCCCCATGGGACACACAATTGATTACCTTTAAAGAGAAATTTATAATACTTGCTATGACAATGATTCTCAAAATATGAACGTACCTTGTATACCATTCCAAAGTCTTCATCTTCCTTTTAGAGACTCTTACATATTTCTATTTTAATTCTATGTAAATATTCCTCTTGCACTAGCAACACTCTCCTACTTAATACATTTTCCACTTTATTCATTAGTCCTTACTTGTGCTTGACTGTGAAAGTGAATGTTTGCAAGTACTCCATTTACTTTAAGTGCCTATTACTCAATTTTTCTTTAGTGTTGATGTAGCTTAGGGCATGATTATCAATAAATAAAAAAATTCCTTGGGAAATAGATAGTGCCTCCACTTCAGAAGGGACTGAACTAAGGCATAGAGTTCAATGTTATAGGAAGAATACTTCTTTTTGTCCTTGTTAATTTTTTTGCTAAAGAAGGTTGATGGCCTACTTTCTTGACTTAATACTCCCTACTACTGGGCCACTTGCATCACATTCTAGGGTGAAGAGTTTCTCAAAATGAGGTAGTTCAAAAATAGGTTGGGTAGCTACTTGCTTCTTGAACATTTCAAATGCTTTTTTAGCTTGCAAGATCCACCTAAACTTGGACTTGATTCAACTATTTCTTGACTCAATACTCCCCCTACTTCTAGGCCACTTGCATCACTACAAATCTACCTATCAAGTCTTTAATCACTTTATTCATGAGCTTCATGAATGTGCTAGGAGCATTGGAGAGACTAAATGACATCACTAGCCATTCATATAGCTCATCTATAGTCTTAAATATTGTCTTCATTCATCTCCCTCCTTAATCCTGATTTGGTGGTATCCACTCTTCAAACCCAATTTTATGAAGTCCATTTCTCCTCAAAGGAAATCCATGAGATCCTATATCCTAGGCATGGGAAACCTATACCTGATTGTGATCCTATTTATTTCCCTTGAGTCTATACACAATCTCCATTTCCCTCCTTTCTTGGATGCTAATCCTATAGCGACTACACATGGGCTTATGATCTTTTGTATCAGACCTTGGTCCATTAATTCTTATACCTACCTTGTCACTTCTAAGTTTTTTTTGGGAGTGAGCAGGTATGCACCTGGAACAAAGTCAATTTGGTGACTTATAACCCTTCTAGGAGGTAGTGTATTAGGAGCTCCATTACTCACTATATCTTTATATTTCTCAAGCAGCTCTTGTACTTCCTTTGGTAATGGCTCTTTCACTTCATTCTCTTCTACTTTAGACTTCAATACTACAACATAACTCTAACTCTGGTCATCCTTGAGGTGCTTAAAAAATTCTTTACCACTACAAAATGATACACTAGTTGATTAGGCTATGGCTCTTCTCCATCCAATAAATTTTGGATTTTGAATGTTTTGCCTCCCTTCTTAAATGAGATGAAAATTTCCTTTCCATCATATACTACTTTCCTATCAAATTTCTAAAATAGAAAATAGCAAGCATCCATGGGTAGGATGTCACACAATAATCTATCTTTATACCTTTCTATAGAAAAATCAACCCATGTCTTCTCATTGACCAGTATGATCTGACCTTTATTGAGCCAAGTCACTTTGTAAGGATTGACATGAGGTATCTTGGTCAACTTGATTTTATCAACTACTTCTTGTGATATAATATTGTCAGTAGATCCATAGTCTACTACCACTTGGCATAACTTCCCTAAGATCTTACATCTAATCCTAAATAGAGCTCTTTTTTGTTTAGGCTCATCAAGAGTGGGTTGTTTAATCAACATCCATCTAAACATAAGATTCTCTCCCTTTTTTAACTCTATATGGTCCACTTCAAAATACTTGCTACAAATTTACTTTTGAACATGCGCTATCCTCTTGTCAAGGTTAGAAGAAGAAGGCTTGTTAGGGAATCTATATGTTGGATGGCCTAGTTTTCCATAGTTATAGCACCTCATAGTGGAAAAATAAGAACTACTCCTTCCTAATACTCTACCTCTATCTGAGCCTCCTTGGTTACCCCTACCTCTACTATAACCCTTCTAGGGGTGCTTTCAATGGCTTGCTCTGTTAAATTTTTTCACTTTAGTTCCTTTGTTCACTTCCCCTACCTTGGTAACCTCCTCTTCATCCTCTCTAATTTCTATCCTTTCCTCTATCTTTGAAGTTGGGATCCCCATTTTGATTACTCTTTTACCCTACCTTTAGGGCTAGTTGATGACACCTTTATATAGTGGTAGGTTCCCACAAAATAAGATCCTCTTGGATATTCCACTTCAAACCTCCTCAGTATTTGGCCACCTTTATTGGCTCCTCTTCTTTCTTTTTGGATCTAAGACAAAATCTCTAAAACTCCTTTGTATAAGAGGCCACATCCAAATCTTTTTGTTTCAATCCTTGTCTCCTCCTATGAAGGTAAATCTCATAGTACTCTAGTAGGGAAATATCTCTAAACTTAGTAACCATGGCATTCCAATTGGAAATAGGCTTCTTTCCTATACTAATCCTCTCATCTTGGACATACTTCCACCATGTTAAGGATGAGTCTCTGAGTCTTGACTTACCCACCTTGACGTTTTGTGCCTCTAATGCTCCTTCACATTCAAAATGGTTATCCATTCCATCTATGCAATCCATCACTACATCTATATCCAATTTTCCACTAAATAGTGGCACACCTTTTAAATCTTTCACTCTCAGGGCTTTAATAGCCTTCAAGAAGGGCTCCTTATTCAAGACAAGGTTAGGTTTAGGTACAACATCCTCTTCTACTACCCCCTTACCTTTCTCAATGTCTTCTTCTTCCTTCCTTTGTACTACATTAATAACTTCTTCCAATTTCATGTTCATCTCTTCCAAGGCTACTTCAAGGAGAATATTTTTCTTCTTTTTCTCATTAAGTTCCTTGGCTAGTTCTACATTAGTCACCATATTGGACTCTCCTTTTGATTCTCTAGAAGCTACATACATACACCACTTTTCCTAAGTCTTTAACTTGCTTTGATACCACTATGATGTGAAAACCAATCTTTCTCTTAAAACCAAGCTCCACTAGGATCTTCTTAGGTCATACACTTGACCAAATAGGGCTTCTACTAACCCTATGCTCCTTAGGACTTTATTCAATAGATCCTACCCATTCAATTGGGGCACATCATTTAGATATAACAACCTTTCTTACTAACTCCCATCAACACAAATAACTCCCAAATGGTTAGATGGACATATAGGAATGTCTTAGGAATATTTTCAAGATCCTCAAGAAAAATCAACCTTGAAAACCAAATTAAGTTCTAACTATGAAGAAAGTATGCATCCAAAGGCTTGAAATAGGGCTACAAGAATTAGCCCTCCATATGCAAAAAAACACAATTAACTTGCAAAAATCTTTAAGAAGAGCTAAAAAAATTGCCATTCTAGATACTATTTTCAGAGTTCTTAAATAATTTGAGGGTCTAAGGACTCCAAACTATTTGTATAGTGTTAGCACAAAATCAACCTCAAAATGAGGGTTTTAAGGTTTTTTGTTAGCCATATGATGCAAAGATAAATTTGCACACCTTAAGACTTCCAACAAAGCTTAATCCACTTCAGGTTGAAGTATTAGACATGTTCAACTACTTGAATTCCACTTTCTCTACTTTGAAATCCCTAACCAGATTACTAAGACTTTCCAAGGGCATCACTACATAATCAAATCCTTACCTTTCTAGGGCCTCATATCCACTCTATAGAATGTACATGTAGTCATATTCCAAATCCTAAAATTTCATACAAAACCTACAATGGGAAATGGCCCTTTGACTCCATTTATGCAATCAGCCCAACTTAGACCAAAAAATTGAAGGAAACCAAAATATTTAATCCAAAAACACAAAACTTGACAAAATAAAAAACTTAAACTGCAAAAAATCTTAAATTGACCTACATGAACTATTCCAATTCAAAGAGATCCAAATCTAATCCATTTGCAAACCAAAAACTCTCAAAAGCATAAAATAGTTAACCATATCTTGCTGCTCAATTCATACAATGCAAAAAATAACTTCTTCAACCCCTTGAATAGCCTTAGAATGGACTCATATAGGCTTTCCATGAGTACTCCTAACTATTTGAGATAGTTAGAATGCTGCAACCAAAATTTTTCTTGATTGCAAGAAAAGTTGTCAATGACAACATTAACAATTTTGAGCAATGTTTTTGCAATTTTGAGTAATTGAATCTCAAACTTGCTCCAAATAATATGAAACCATGAAAAAGGTGTTAAATAGTTGAAAAACATATAATAAGGTCCTCCAAAAACCTATTTTACCATTCTAGTCTCTAAAACCCAAAAATGACCTATATCGCCAAATTGGCAATTTTGATCAACTATGAGCAACTTAGCCTACACAAACTCACCTTAGGACTAGACTAGCCCTATTATTCACCTAGTGGTGTGACTAGCACCACTACAAGCCAAAATCCCAAAGGGAGACCTAGGACATCCTTTAGCCCACCTAGTTTCCCCTGCACCACCAATTCCATTAGAGAATCTAATCATTGAGAAGGAATGATCATAGGATTTTGAATCTATTTATTTGAGCACCAACAATTTAGTAACTCTAATAAAATAGTTTTTAAATTCACCTAGAAGTTTGTGTTTATTAAACTAAAGATTGCAAAATTTTTATTTTCCCTATTTGAGTCATGCAATAGATTAGTAACTCTAGTAAGTAGTGTTTATAAAAATGTTAAAAGTCTTTGGTGACATAAAATAGAGTCCAGTGGAGTATAACTCAAAGAATTAAGAAGATACATTCCCATGAACAAAGCTGGTGATTCGATAACAATATTACAAAATTATATGAATAATACTTTGATTTTATTAGAAAGACTAAAGGCCCTAGGAATGTTTCCCTAAAGGGTAAAAGCACAAACCTATGTCACCTTTTATAAATAAAAAAGATATTAGAATGTAACTGGTCAACATTAATGACATAAAAAAAGGTATTTATGTTTAGAATTTGAAGATGATGTAAACTGATGAAATGTGTAGAACTGGATGAATTTTATGCCTATAATTTTTATAAATTTTTTGAATAAGAATTTATTCATTTTTTAAAATTTTGAAGTCTCTTTTTTAACTTAAAAAAAGGGTGTAGTTCCTATCAAACAAGTACATGCAAATCAATTCTTTTTGTTCTAATTTAAAAATATCTTATAGATGACATGTATAGCTAGTGAACAAAAAAATAAATAACTATATTTTATGTATATTTTCTTTGTTATAAGTACTCAAGGTTGACCTTATTAGAATCCAATAGTTTTTTCCTCCTGTCAAAAGGTCCTTATCAAATCTTTTGAAAAAAAATACATACTCTTGAGGAGGATTCTCTGGTCTAAAGATTTTTTTTTTTTGATATGATTTACAATTTTTTTCCTTTTTTGAGGGAGCATCTTCTAAAATTTTAATATATTGACTTATAATATTTTGAAACTATAACATATTATAACTAATCAAAACACTATTAAATTTATATAATGATGATATTGAATTTGAGATCTATAAAATTGTATTTTAAGTTTTTGAAAAAAAACAAAGATTTTTGATAAAGAAATGAGAGTTGACTAAAATAGGTTTTGGTATCCTGAAAGGTGATACAAATTTGTACTTTTACCCTAAAATTCATGTGGAAAAGGTCATTGCATAAGGGGCATACCAACCATATAGATTTGAGTACGTAAGATAAACAATCTAGCAAGAGAAATGTGTTTTACTAGATAGAACGAATTTTCTAATATAGAAAAGGATACATGTCATGAAGATGAAGTGCACATGATAAATGAGAAAATTCTTAAATGCAATGATGAAATTAAAAATTATTTATTTTAGATAAATGAAGACAATAATTCTCCTCAATAGGATACGCATCAAGAAGAATAGGATTGTGATGAAGAGGATCAACAATTGGACACATATTTTCAAAATATTTTTATGTGTCTCCCAAGAAAATAAAATGATCCCTTATAATGTTTCCAAGTGAGACATTAGGAAGCCTAGGTATAATGTTTGATAAAAAATCTAAGTATAGTCCTTCTCATAGAAAGAATGGTGAGAATATTCCCAATATTGGTCATAACAATATCCTACTTGATCCAAATAATAGAGAAATAAACAAAAACAATATTGGACATTAGAGGAAGACACAAAATATAGGAAACATAAATGGTGAAAATAGAAGATAGTGCCATAGTAGTAATCAATATTGTAATAATGGAAATAAAAAATATCAGAATGAGAACCATTAGAATAATAATAACCAACAGAACATTGGTCACAATCAAAGAGAGAAAAATAAAAATCATCAAAATCAAGGAAAAGGATAAATTATCAGGGAGGAATATATATTAGGATGAGATAACCTATAGTAATTAAGAGATATATACAACTTTAGTCTAGGATAGTTAGATATTTTTATCTTATTCAACATGAGTTAGGAATTGAAATTCCTAGGTTAAATGGAAGTGGAACACAATCTACTAAATAACATGTGATAATTCTTAAGGATACCATTAAGGAGTTTAATATCCACCATGATGATGTCTTTAGGAAAATATTGTACAACCTTTGACAAAAGATGTTGTGGACTAGTATAGAGACTACCTGATGGATTAGTTTCTAGTTGGAAAGATTTTGAAATACAATTTATCAAGGAGTTTGGAGATGATAAAAAACACATATTTTTGTTCCAATGAACTAAAAATATTTAAGAATAATTACAATGAACTAACAATAGATTTTAATAAGAGATTTAATAAATTATTAAGTATATTTTATAATAATATAAGAAAAGATGATTATTTTTTACTTTTATATGAGTGCATTTGACAAGAAGAAACATAATGAAATTAGATATCACAAGAAAATGACATTCTAGGAAGCTCATAAAGTACTATTTACCATATAAACTAATGTAAAGGTTGGAGGAAGAATAAGAAAGAAAGATTATCTACAACTTTTCAACCCTGGACTCTTAGGAAAACAAGAAAGAAGACAAACTAGATAGAATCATGAGCATGGTAAAAATCTTATAGATCAAGAATGGTAGATAAAATAGACCTACAAATGATAAACGAAATTCAAATAGAAATTATTGGACAAGATTGCAAGATATTCCCTATAATACAAGTTAGAATGATGC
This sequence comes from Cupressus sempervirens, assembly GCA_028749045.1. Classification (NCBI taxonomy): domain Eukaryota; kingdom Viridiplantae; phylum Streptophyta; class Pinopsida; order Cupressales; family Cupressaceae; genus Cupressus; species Cupressus sempervirens. The sequence continues at coordinate 324,354,217 of CM053788.1, forward strand.
CAAACATAAGAAGAAAAATAATATCAAAGAAATTCTATATCTATTAAAAAGAAATCACCATACGGTATAAAGTGATTCAAGTTTTATGCTTTAGATTACCACATGTACATGAGAATTGTGTTATAGCCTAGAGTTTTCATGCAAGGAATTATATAGGAAGGAGTAAGATGGAATAGACCCAACTTATACCTATAAATTCCCCCTTCTCATATTTACACATGGAAGATTTACTCAAATACAGAACAAGAAACAAGAGATCATATGCAACATTCAATAGGTGTAATTATTTCACTTTCTATATAAAGAAATCAACATGCCAAGTTGTGAGACCTTCTAGGTTGTAGACTTATACAAAGAAATATTATGAATTTAGATTCCAAATTTACATCTCTATTTTCTTCTTTGTAAGTTCCTTGTCTTTCCTATATCTTACCAAGCTTCTTATATAGCTAGCTAAGCCACAACATAGATAGACAAGCATTTAATTACATTATAGGTCCAATCTTGGAAGAGTAAACTTGATGGGGACACAACCCAAGTATAGAATGAACACAATAGGAAAAGGAAAATTTTATTAACTATAAAAATATGCTAGTACACTTAGTGTAGAGAAACAGACTCCAAAACATGCCCTATGGGCTTACAATAGCATAAATCTGGAGATAAATTCTTCTCCCAGTACCTTCTCTCAAACTCCACTACTAATTGCCTTTTAAAATGCCAGAAATGTTCTTAAATAGACCCCAAAGGGTTAAGGATTAGGAATACATTCTAGAAAGTGCTAGTAGGCATCCACTGACCAAATAGAAGGCTCTAGAAGTTGCATTAGAAGTCAGTGCAAAATTAGAAGAATCCAGAAATGGTAACCAAACTTCTGGGAGGCATAATTTTTGAATCGTAGCTCCGATTGATGAACCATTTACATTTTTAGAAATCTCTCAAAGCGTTCGATAGCCCTATGGACCAGCTCTACTCATCTCCCATTTTTTAGCACTTTTAAAGGTCATTTAATGCCCCTAACCTGACTTTGAAGTATTTTAGGATGTCTCCAAAAATTGAAAAACTGCGATAACTTTCAAACCGTGGGACCTTTTGACTTGATTCTTTTTCTAGAATGCTCTAAATTACAATTACAATAATCCAACCAATTTACACCTTATAGTTCACTAAAATGATGGCTCAGTTACATACTCCTATTTTTTTGACATTTACACATATCCCAAGGTGTTTAAATACTCTATCCTAAAACACTGATAGTGAAATTGTGAGAGTTGGAACCTTTATTTGACCCAAATGGGTATCCAAAAATGAAAACACATGAAACAAAAAATAAGTCTAAGTAAATTTTTTTGGATGACATAGGATTGCCCTTATACCTCTGGAAACTATGCAACCAAAAACAACATGCCTCACTAGATAAAAAATAAACAAAATAAAGACCATAAAGAATGATACAAAAATCAAGGAATATGACACATCAAAATGTATGCTCATAGAAAAAGGATCTAGGATAGTTTCTTGACATGATATCATATAACTACAACCAGAAACCAAAAGTAGCAATGGCTACTTCATGAATGGTAGACTGGTATGAGAAACAAGAACTATTTTTGATTGATACAAGATTTCTTAAAGACCCAAGATGATCTTGCATCAATTTTATTAGAAGAAGATTATCAAGATGATAATAAACAACCTATAGTGAATGTAATACAAGTTGAACCATTATGGGGGAATGATGAGCATAGTTATCTTTAAGATTAGAAAATGCCAAAAAATGTTTTAAGAAGAATGAATCAATAAATTGTAATATATAAAAGATATTCTTAGATGATGAGGATACTCCAACATTAAGAAAATTTTTATATGAAGTAAATAAGGCTTATATAATTAAATCAATAGAGAAAATAAGAAGAAATTACTAATTATGGAATAGAATAGTGAATGTTGACCAAGGAAAGCCTACCATAAAGTTCACTAACGTACCAAAAGAATGTTGGAATTCTTTAGAATAACTGAGAGTTGGGTTGAATTAGTTATCCAAGGTCAAGATGTACAAATAAAAAATTCCATAGCTTAATGAACCCATATTCATATACCTTATTATGCATGAATCCATTAGATCATACAATGCTTACACTTTGTAGGTTACTATCCTAGGTCAAAACAACTTTACAAAAAATTAAATATTAAACATAATAGATTCAATAACACATTTAACACATAGATTTTACATGGAAATCCAATTTGGAAAAAGCCACCAGTAACATGGTACTAATTCTCTCTCTTCTAAAATGATGTTCTATGAAAAGCCAACCCTATTAAAGGTTACAATACACACTATTAAATGTAACCTGGTTAGATGATTTTAATAACCTTCTTAGGAGTGAGCCTTTTTAAAGCACTCCAGACCATTCATTTAAAATGTCACCTAGTTAAAGGATTTACAAATGACTTTTAGATCAACCTTAATCCAAAGGATTTACCCTAGACTAATACAATGATTAGAAATTAAAAATAAGGCTTGATCTAAAAACAAATTATAACTCACTTGTAGATTAAAGATCTCAGTTTCAATCCCCCATTCTACTTGGCTTTTACACACTTCATCTCTGATATCTTGTTCACCTTCAATCATTCATACTCTTAAGCCTTCTTGCTTTTCTTTCCAATAGCAGCCTCTTATGTTCAACCACTAAATGAAGTGATACCTTAGGCTCCTTGTCTTCCTTAGGTTCTTGTACTTGACAACCTTTTCTTCTGACTAGCTCTCTCTATAAATAGAGATTTAAAATCTTTTTTTGTTTAACCTTAATCATCCATTTCAAGGTTGGGTAGGATTAAGTAGGATATAATGAATATACCCACTTTTCCATTTGGTTCCTCTAGAAACTTCTTTTTCAATTCTCCTTGAATTCACCACAAAAATGGTTTACCTTGAATTTTGTGTCACCAGCTCATCATACTTATCTTCCACACAATTCAAGAAAATAAAATAATCAACTTAGGTTTGTAAAATTTGCAATTTAACATGAATATTGGCACTAAACATCAATATATTGTCATTTGGCTTCCATGTTATTCTTCCACTCATCTTCAACTAGGTAACTCAAAAAACATTAAAGTTTATCGATGCTCAACTCCAACTAAAATTTACTTGGCTTACACTAAGTTTGCTTAGAATAAACTAAGTCTTCACTTTTCTCAACTCCAATTGATTTTCTACTCAACTTACACTAACTTGTCTTGACACCTATTGTGCACTCAGTCAAGTTTGGTAAACTCAATTCTTCTTACTTGTTCTTCTAGACTTAATCAGTGTATCCAACCTTTATAACCTTAAGTAAATAGTCAATATATTATATCATCACTATCTTAACTAATATTTGTACTTATTTTTCATACAATAACTCAACCTTTCCTCTAGGTGCTCTTATTATCTCATTTGATCAAATCATCTTCATCAATTAAATGAATGATAGTACTCAAATCAACTAAGTAGTTTCTTACCAACAAGTTTTAGGTTTGACATAAGTGATAAAAAAATTATTGAAATACATTTTCATACTTGTATGAATATTTTTCTCAACAATATCCCTCTTTGGCATTGATGGAAAACCAATACCAACAACAATACTAGAAAGAAAATAACTCCTATTTAAATATCTCCCTCTATCAGTAGCTTTCATCTTCTATATAGGCTACAAAATTCTATTTAGATCAATAGACAATCAACTCTTCCTTATTACTCCCTTCATCTACAATCTTGCAGGGCTTCTCCTTCTAAATTTCTCTTGATCACTTCCTCTTACTAGGTAGATGTATTTCTTTTTTAATTTCTCCCTCTTTAGTAAGCATCAGGTACACTATCTTGCTCTAAGTAGATATTTCATATTTCTTTCTCCTTCTAAAGTATTTCCCCCTTTACTATTTCTCACTTTGCTTGGTATTCTATTTTATTATGTAATTCTCCCTCTTTGACAAAAATGCCAAAGAGATGTAATCTCAACATCCAAATATGAAAAATTTTAGTTTCTCCCTTTGTCACCTTACCTGTGACAATAGATCAACTGATTCAGCTCCGTCATTAATTTAGGTAGATCCTAAAGTAATATCCACTACATCAAGTTGTGAGATACAACATTTAGCTTTGTTGATGTAGGGCACTACTTATACTTCTTAAGTGGCTTTGGATAGGGGTATCACCCCTAGTTTACCTCTTAGATACTCATGATCATCCTTAGGTAATGCTTTTGTGAAGATATCAACTATCTACTTTTTTTATTCACATATTCTATCTTCACTTCTTTGTCTTGAACTAACTCTCTCAAGTAATGATACTTGATTGTGTGAGTAAATAATTATTTATTAATTATTTATTATTTTACTTAAGTTTACTTAGGTTAATGCATTTATTTATTAGTTTTAGTCTAGGAGTTGTTGACAACATGAGAGTTTGTCCCTATCCAAGTCATACTTATCTCCTCACCTTGATCAAGGACATTCTACCTTTTGTCAATGTATGCTTAGTTGTCAACCTTATCTTCTAGCACTTTTCATCTTGTTCTACAAGCTTCCTTGAGGCCTTTATATTTGGGCTCTCTCATTGTATTTCTCAATACATTTTCAAGGCATATTGTATAGCAATACATTTTTCTTTATTTGCAATATCTTCTCTCTCAGTCCATTTAGTTTCTCCAAGCTCCACCTCTTCCTTCTTTGGTTTCCCTTTGACAAGTTATTTACATATAGGTGACCTTGGAAAGCTGTGAAGTTAGCTTTCATTAACTTCTACATGGTATCAGAGCCTCCTTGTTGCTTCTTGGCTAAAGGATTTTCAAAGCTGCAATTCAGAGACACAAACCCTAGTTTGTTTATTCTTTTTTCTTCAATCAGGAGGAGGAGCATTTCTTCAAAGAATTTTGGGCCTAAAAAACACTACCATTGAGTTTAGAAGGTCTATTATAGTTAGGATCCATATAAAATTTATTCATTTTGGACATAGTTGATCTAGGAGGCAAAATTTCTTCACTTGGCTAGCCGTACAAACTGTATGGACAATTTTGCAAAAAAAAAATTACAATTTTGGCACCACAGCCTAGCGAGCACTAGAGCTCCCCTATTGCACCACCCACTCATGGCTAGTGTATAGCCTAAGAGCCACCCCATTTGGCTACACTACCACAAAACTACCACGGTGTCACTGTGCCCTAGTCATTGCTAGTGGGCCTCCCACCTGCCACCGTAGTCTATGGCGCCACTAGTGGCAGTCGCCCCTGCAGCTACTGCCACCAAAAAAAACCACCTACCAGCCACCCACCTATGGTCCCTACCACATTTGCAGCCCATGTGGCCTGTTTGCATAGTTGGCGAGTTTAGTGGGTGCCATATGGCACAAGTGCCACATGGCACAGGTGCCACATGGCACAGGTGCCACATTAGCATCTGCCACATGGCCCCTGCCATGTCAGCCTAATACCTCATCTTTCTACCACATGGATGCCATGTAGCATGCTACATGGAACCTCTTTTTGCTATGATAGCCAACAGGCTATCAATTTTAACCTAGTGTTTTGTTGACATTAGCATGACATCGTCATTACATCATCACACCTATAGGCTCTCCATAGTCCTTTGTGACCTACTTGTAGTTTTTTGGCCATAACTTAAGTATACCGAGGTATTTTTCCAATCTAAAAGAAGTTTCAAAAAGCTAGTTCTGAGATAGAAACATTTTGTAGGTATTTTTTAGTTTTGATGCAGTTTTGTGGCTCATTTTTGTAGTCAAAGTTGGATACTCCAGTGAGCTTATCTTTTGCATCCCATATATATTTTTTGAAAACATTATATTTTTGGAAAGCTAGTTTTTTCATCTTGTCAAAAACACTATCATTTCCTTTAGATTCTACCCCATGCTCTTTCTATCATGTTTTTGGCATTTTTTCTCTATGGTGGATATCTTGGGTGTTCTAGGTCTGAGGATCATTTTCATGCCATGGGATCCTTTGTTTTGGGTTGTACTATCTTTTGTATCAGCTCTTGTTTTCTAATCATTGTTCATATCATTTGTAAGCATCTTTATGTAAATGCACTAAGATAAAGTACCACTCTTGCATTTTGGGTTCAAGAACATTTTTTTGAGATAGTTATACTTGCACTATTTTATAAAGCACCATGGGAGGAATAATTGTTGTCATTTTTGTACCCTCTTTCTTTGTCAAGTGAGTGTCCCTTCCATGACATTATCCCCATGTAAATTTGGTGACCGTACCTTTATAGGTGTTTGTACCTCTTCAACTCTCTCATCATTCTTGGTTCTTTTTGCAGAGGATTTTGGCCCACTTTTTTAGTTGCCTATCATCTCACCTCATCTACATTAAGTGGGGGTTATTCTATTATTCTAATGCTTCCTTGGTTTGATGGTTCAATAGTGTGAGTTATGTATTTAGTATTTGATCCTATATACTAGGCGATTGTCATAGCTAGTTACCTATGCATTTTGGTGAGATGGATCATCTACCATATAGACACTCTTGGTTCATGCCTTCTATTTCCATGGAGGTTCTTCAAATAAGTAGTTTCTTTCTAATGATAGAGTTTTTGGCTTCTTCATGCTTTAGTGATGTTCTTCATGATCTTCTTTGTTTCTATTTTCTAGGATATTCTTCTAGTTGGAGGCTTCTTCAGTCCTTCACTAGGTTTTCTTACCTCTTTTTGGGGGAGGGTTTTTCCCATGTGGTTTTCTCTCTTTCCCCATTTTTAGAGGTTGCATTTTTTTGAATTGTACATGGGTATCTAACATGGCCTCATTGTCCTGACCCATTTTGCATTTCATCATAGCTTTTGTGAGCTTAAGGCATTCCCCTAAGTTGCACTTAAGGGGGGGTGTTAGAGTAAATAATTAATTATTAATTATTTATTCTTTTACTTAAGTTAACTTAGGTTAATACATTTATTTATTAGTTGTAGTCTAGGAGTTGTTGACAACATAAGAGTTTTTTCCTATCCAAGTCATACTTATCTCCTCACTGTTGGTTTGATTTTTCATAGTATAGAAAAATTTTAAAAATTTGGGTGAAAAATCATTAAGGTCTTTGAATTAAGAAGATTAGGGTCTTCATTCCTCATTTGTTTTTAAAATTTTAGGTTGCCCTAGTTGTGCCCTATTTTATGTGTTGTCAAACTCTATTAAATTCTCAAGGTTTGTCCCTTAATGCAGCCATGAAAATGTCCTAAGTATGAAAAACCCTAGGTTTCCTTTCAATTTCTTGAAAAGGGTTTGTAAAGTGCTTAAATTTCACCCTTTACGATCTTATGGTGTAGGGTTTCACATAAGAGAAGAGCACCATTTTCCTTTTGTTTCTGTGGTTGCATTTCATAATATAGTGTAACAACATATAGGATTTCATGTTCTATGGGGATACACTTTTGTTTTTCATAATAGCGAAATGGTGTGTCAAGAGGCTTCCCAATCATACGAATGTTCTTAAAGTGAAGAAGTGTAAAGGTCTGTTACACTTTGAAAGATCTTATTACAGGGTTATGAGTAAGTAGTTTGAGCAAAAGGGTGGAGAGGTTTTGATTTATGACTTATGCATATACATTTCAATGGATAGTGTAAGGGCGTGACACCCCGACATGGCGTAAAGCTTGATCTAAAAGGGTGCATGAAACTTTTTACAATTGTACGGGTAAAAGGATTTTGTAAGAATGAAAGTAAGGTTCAAATGTGTTTACATGCATATGTTTTTGAGCTTGCAGATAATCGTAAAGCCTTGTTCTAGAAGTAAAAGTGCCGAGTGGGACCTGTTGAAGTGTCAGATGGGCCCTGGTGCAAGAAAATTAGATGAAGACATGACATTTATGTCAGATGGGCTCTGCCCACATGGCATATAACTTAAGGTATGAATTTTGCATGTGCACAAAATCAATAGCGATGTTATTTTTAATTTTCTAAGATCAAATCTAGGTCATTGATATTTGAAAAGGATAATTTTGTCATTACAACCTTACGCTTGCAAGGTAAGTGTATGAGCGAAGGGCTATTTTATCCTTTCTCTGTGTGTACGAGTTTAGTTTCAGTGTATAAGAATAAAATGGTCAATGAAGGAAATAAAGGAAAGGGCTTTACACTTTCATGAGAAAGGGGAGACGTAAGAGTGGGGTGTTAGTTGAGAAGGCTCTCCGAGCATATGAGGTAAAGCTAACCCATAAAGGTGTAAAGGATTAACAAAAGAGAGCTAACATGTATTTTGATGCTATGGGTGAAACTAAGAGCGTATGAGTGGAAGGTAAATTTTGAAGTCTCATGATATCCCAGGTAATGAAGTAAGTGGAGCAATGTAGAAGAATTTTTTAGGGTTTTTGCTAATATGTGTACGTGTGAGCATAAAGGGTAAAGAGAAAGTATTAATAAGGGTTTTTTACGCTTATATGTGGAGTGGTTAAATCATAATAGTAAAGGTGTCAGTTGAGAAGGTTTGAGATCTTACAGTGTACAAGGTTGCATATAGGTGTAAAAGGTGAAGAAGTCTAAGATAAGGGTTTTACGCTTATACAATGAAAGCCTAAATCATAAAATAGAAGTATCAAGTGATAGGGTTTAAGGTCATACGGGGTAAAGGGCATCATAAGAATGTAAAAGGGATTTTCAACATAGTGCCAAGACATCATTACATTCTTACAATTAGGGTATGTTGAAGCGTCTCTGAGTGATCATAGAGATTCATCAAGGGCACTTCCAATGTTACGAAGATTGGAGGATTGACTTAGCATAAGAATGAGAGACCAAATTTTGAAAGGAAAGCTGCTGATCTGTCATACCAAGTAAGAAAAAAGGACAAAATCACCATATCCAAGTAAAATAAAGCATTGAAAAGTACACCCAAATCAAAATTTGCAGTTGATATACCTTGTTGACAACTTGCATTAACAGTTTTAAGCTCATGCATGCTAAATTTATTTAAAAAGATGGTAGTTGTATGATTAAAATATCAAAGATTTGATTGAATTTCATTGTGTTTTCCATTGTGAGGAAGCTTGTTTTCTACTCCACTCTGAAATTTGAAAATTGTAGAGCTTTGTGTGTTCTGTGTTACTATGGAAGAAGTCAAAATATAATTTAAAGAGAACATGGCTGACAAAGAAGTTAAAGAGATGCATGAAGAAGAAGTTGAAGTTGAAGATGAGGGTGATGATGTTGTAGAGGTCACACCTGCAGGAAAAAGGAACAAATCTACTGCTAAGACTGAGAAGAAGACAAGAATCAGGAAACCAAATAAGCATGTTGAATATTGGTTGAAAATTCTTCCAGGATCATCGAACACAATTTTTACAAATCACCATATTTTTCAAAACCCATATATTTTTGTTCAAGATGTTGAATGCCCTAGAGTGACTAGTTATGATCTTTTTATGCACTTCTATCAGAATAGAATAGAAAATGTACCAGTGTGTAACCCATGGGACAGAAACATGACAAAATTAATATTTCTAGAAGTATTCATTGATGTTGATTTGTTGAAGGCCCTAATGAATTCTTACAATCTAGTAACCAAAACATTCCATAGGCATAATGGGAGTGTATTATGCACATTGGACAAAACTTCTTTTATTGAAGCCTTTGGATTAATAGGAAAGATAGATGTACCTATTGACATTGTAGATTTGTAGGGAAAGTTTGATAGGAATAAAACCTATTTTGTGAACAATGTTATGCTACCACATATTCCTTACAGGGTAAAAAAGGTAGGGTTACTTCCAAAAAAGGTGGGAGATTTTTTGCCTCTGAGTAGGTTTAAGAATTATTTCAAAAACATAGTGTATGGGTTGCATAAGGTGTTGGGAAGTGATGGTGTAGAAGATCATGTGTATGGTTCTCTTTTTCTGATGGCATGTGATATACAAGACCCTTTTCACCACAAGGAGTATGATTATGTGGCCTTCATCATTGACAGTATACACATGCAGATTTGTGATGCAAAGAAGGGAGAGTTGAAGGACTTCAAGTTCCACCATTATTCACTGCTAATGCACCTTATCCTATATAACAAAATTGGATACATCAATGGGGACTTCATTGATCAAAATTTTGATGAATTTGGTGAGTTACCTATACAACTCTAGACTTGTATTTGGCATAAGGATTTCTATTATTCAAATGCCCTTGTGTTCTTTAATTTGTTTAGTTCAGCTATTATAAGGCAAATAGATCATACTTTCTTTAGGGCACCAAATGTTTTGAAGCCTTTTCTTAGGCCCTCATTCTTAGATGAAAAAACTAAATTAGATCATAACTGGGGGAGTATCTTTTTGTTTAAGGAGTGCACTTTAATTAGAGTGTTTGCATGCCCACAACCTCCTCATCTTCTGCCTAAATATTTACCCCCTAGATTGGCTAATATTGAATTCTTTTGGAAATTTTTATTGATGAATAAAGAAATAATCCCTCCATCTTTGCATAAGCCTACTTTTGTCTATAGAACCTTTAAAGTAGGAGATTTTGAAATAGGTAAGAATGTGTTTGAGGAATTAAGTGAGTATTTAGGCCAGTACAAATTTGCTACTGGGCCCTATAGGATGTATGACCCTGACAATTACATTACCAATGAGGTCAAGACCATTAGGGGTTACATTCTACCTCCAAGCAAGCCAATTGTTGTAGAGGACCTAATTTCCAACATAGTAGCAATAGGGGAGGCAGATGAGCTATTAAGGAAATATGAGGAAATAAGGAGAGAAGAAGAGGCTTTGAAGAGGACCAACCCCGATTTTAAGGGTTTTTATATAGAGATTCCATATCCTAATAACTTGAGAAGAATGGTGGATAATTTTGACCACATTATGTCATAAATGACTCATGAGCCAAAGGGAGAGGAAGCCATTGTAAATAGAGAATCCCCTAAGCCAGATACACAATTAGAGATTGAGTTAGAAGAGGAGCAACCATCAGCTTCAGCTTGGGTGCCAAAAGGAAATAAGAGACAAAAGACAATGCACATCCCAGAAAAGGTGGTTAGCAAAGCCCTACAAGAAATTTCATGGAGTAGTGAGTATTTTGCTGATATTAGGCAAAATTATTTACACCAAAGGGCTACAGAAGTATGGAAGGCCTCTACTGATCTTTAGGTAGCATCAACATTGGATGACACGATGATTCAATCTAAAAAGTTCATGGAAGATGATGATTTCATTAAATCATTAGAGTTTAAAAGTTTTCTTTATAAAATCAAACAAAATGAGCTCACATTGAGTCTCATGCCAGGAGAGGATCTAGAGAAGAATAAGGAATTAGTTGAAAAACTATTGGCTTATGATCTTGAGAGTGAAACAATAACTTTTGTAGAATCTAGGGAAATTGTACATAGGAGTGATATGATTCTAATACCACATTGGGATATTGAGAAGACTTTTGTCTTGGATCAAATGAGAATACTAGACAAGGCCATTAGTTATGAAGCCACTAGTAGTGAAGGTTTTAAAATAGGGTTAGGTTTTAATGTAGACACAGAAACCCTAGCAATATGGAGTGTAGGCCCTAACACTAAGAAGCCCAAAATGATGGATATAGAGGAGACTGTGTAGGGAAATATGATTGTATGGACATTCAAGAGCACTACTAGGAAAGATATTTCTAGTTTGGTTAAAATCTTCACCCTCATGAATGAGGAAAAAGTTGATTAAATTGAGGATAAGCTAGCTGCAATATGCAATGATTGCCTTGACATTAGAAGAATGTATGAAGAAGAGCTCAAAATGAGCCATGTATAGAAGTAGAGAATAGAAGAGTTGGAGGAGAAAATTAAAATTCTATAAATAGAAATAATATCCCTCGAGGAACAACTCAGGACAGTAGCAAAGGCAAAACATGCACCAAGGCAAGAGGAAGAAAGAAGGTACAATGTAGAAGCAAAGGCCCAAACAAAAGAAATACCTATAGGGGTAATAGTGCCAGTGCTTGTGGTTAGCATGGAACCAAGAAAAATGCTTTCATAAATGTATTAAATCATAGAATAAGAATTCTAAAAAGAATATCTCAAGATGCTTATAATGCATTCATTTATCTACAATCTACAGAACAGGTATGCAAGGATGCAATTGGATGGCTTGAGTCAATTTTTCAACAATGGGGGGCATATATGCAATTCTTTTACAAGTTGATACCCTTGTTAGGAAAGAAGTCAGATCTCCTAGATAAAGTTATTACTATGAAGGAAGGTATGTATAAAGTGAAAGACTTATTGCAAATCTTCATAGGGAAGTTGGCAGTAATTCAAAGCAAAATGAAAGTGCTAACAAGTGATTTTTATTCTTTATTTCTTTCTGTTATTAATCCTAATGACAAGTTAAAAGACTTCAATGAATGGTCTAGTTCTTTTGATCATATTATAGACTTTCCATTAGTGGCATCTATTTTCTTGACTGATGTTGATGAGTGTGCTTTCAATGAACCAATTGATACCCTATTCAAGGTTGAAACTAAAATGAATAGGTTTATCATAGAAGGGAAAGTGATTACTAATGCTAGGTGGCAAAAAATTGTTAATGAATTAACAATAATCAAGGAATGCGAATGGCCCACCAAAAAAGAAATATTTGTCTAGGAAGCAGTTGCAAAAATCAAAGCATTACCAACAGGGAGCAGTTAGAGAAAAGGACAAAGTTAAAGATTCCATGCTCTAGTTGTCATCTGCAATTTTTTTTTTATTGTTTCTTTTTGAGCTAAGGTGTCTAGATACTTTTGTAAAGGGATAATATATTCATTTTTGTAAAATGACACCTATCAATCACATTTTCCCTTTGCTTGTTGCAACTCATGCTTATATATGTGAGTTTTCAAGGCAATGTGATGGTTTGAAACTGGTAGAATTTTTGTGTTTATCAAGGAAAGTACATTCAGTCAGTCCAATAGTATGTAGGTGTTTCGAGTTAGCTTCCAATTGTACTCTCTAATAGATATCGAAATGACAAAAAAAGCAATATGTTTTGGGCTTTTTAATTGATTCCTATCGGTCATTGTATTAGTCATATAAAAGGATAATACAAAAGGGTATTTGCAATATATCTATGCCATCAATTCCTATCTCCATTTTATGTGTTTATCTACTTTGAAGTAATTTAAATAAGGTTTAAATTGATTGAATGCAATCTGGATCGGTTGTATACTGATTTCATTATTTCTTTTTGTTGGTGTTTGAAAATGCTAGAGGGTTTTCAACTATCCCACTGAGAAACTGACATATCTAGGGGCAGCTAACTCCCATTTTCAACATGCCATTTTTGACAATAGGCCAACTATAAGGCATGACCCTTCTTCTACTTTAGCCTCTGCTAAACCTAGGTAGGTAGACCTCAGATTCAATTGATACTATACCAATGTAAAAACATATCCCTGAATCTATTAAGTAGATGAAACCCCTTATTTCTCCTAATGACTCATGAAATGACACAAATCTACAGTAGCTAAATGCAAAGCTATGAATCTCATTAGCTGAGTGAGGGTTAAACATTTAGATCCTTCAACATAAAAGGGAAAGAACATTTGATTATTGATGTTGATTTCAACAAACCCTCAGATATGCAGTAGTAAGACCTAATGATCCTATAATTGATCAGTGCCTTAACCATTAGGAAAATCTATGAATAAAAAACATACATATGAATATCTGAGACATATGTGTAACTTTAGATTTCTGAACTATCTATTCAACTTGTAAATAGACATCTATGTTCAGTTTAAATCTCATTCTTACCTGATATCCTCCTCAATAAATCTATAACCCTGTTGATTTCTATGAAGAATTTACACAATTCCTTGAATTATCAACAACAATGAAACAACATACAGCCTTAAGGAACTGCAACTATGACCTAGGCTCTTTGTTCAAAGGTCATAAAACTTTACAACTCACTAAGAATGGAGACAAGATTCAATTGAAACTCAATCATCTGCTGCCCTTTGTATTATTTCCTTGAAGTTATACAATCATATGCATGAAAATAAAACATGGAAATACCTAACAGATCTGAACTATTTGTATTAACATTCCTAATGCTATTCATACAAGAGAGAATATGCTAAAGAATGAAGGTGGAATCATAGTTCTGGATCCAAAGAAGTGGTCTCATAGAATGACTGAAAAATTCCTACCAACAATGGTCTCACAGTGAAAAACTAGAAACCTTATGATGGATGAAAGAAATAAAGATATAGACAAGAAAGAATTCTTAGATCTGATTTTAGAATGACAGTTGTCCACTTAGAATTCCATCTCTAGCAACTGAATCACCTCTCTCTTCTCTCTACCATTTTGATTTGATTTTGTTTCATCATTATCCTGTAACTGATTTGCAAAATATCTCTTGCTGAAGATAAACATCTAATAAATGAAACCAAATATGTGTTAATTGATCAAAACTTAGCCAAAACACCACAAATATTAAAAATAATTAGATAGAAAAGCCACTAAATATGTTTTAGGTGTTTCTTCACTAAATTCTACAACTAAATAGTCAAAACACCCCTCAAAACACACAAATCAATCTCTAATAGAAAACCTCCTATAGTTTGAACCAGTGGCATTGTGTATAAAAAATAACTCCATATTCAAAAAATTCAACTCATTTTGGTTTCGATGGTATATTGGAGTGTATATTTTGCCTACCAGAAACCATCAAAATCTTGATTTGAAAAAGTCCCCCTGGTACAAACTTGGTCTGCACTTTTTATTTTTTAAAATTTAAAAAATCCTAAGGCTTGAACTTTAAGAAAATGACCAAGTTTTCATTTTAAAAAAATGCACGTACCCCTTAGAAAAGTAATAAAAGGATTATTATTGTTTTTTTTTTACTCTTCAATATTTTCCCTCACCCATACTCCAGGTCAACCCATGTTTGACCAACTGCCATGTGGTAGTCTCCAATTGGTCTGACCCCTACCAATTCATTGCCGATTTAAGGCCACGTGCAAATCTTTCATTTGTTGCCTGAATTGCCACATCATTACTTGCATGTCACCATTTATTGTCATCGCTAGGTGGGCTCAACACCACATGTCACATGCCTGCATACCCACTTTACTTAACTGGCATGCATCTCCTTTTTGCAAGCATGTACCATTCGTTGAATCCTGCCACATGGCAACATCCTATGCCTTCATCTACAACTATTCCTATGGCACCATGTCATCTTCGAGTAGGCCTATGCTACCACTTATCCTAATCCAACTTTCCCACAATCTTTAACTCCTGCACACTTTGGAAATGTGGGCATGCACCATCCATAGGATGTGGACATGTGTCAAAATCTTATGCAATTTGTTTTCATGTTGCCATGTCATCATCTACATGTCTTTGTTGAAAATTAACCCTAGACTGAATGACTTACAAGTTGATGTCATCCTACTTCACACTTCATGCTTGAATGGCTTACAAAAGTCCTTTCTCTCTAGACATTAGATAAGCTTTGTGTAATAGTATTTAAACACAAAAGTAATACCTCCCGTGATCAATGTGGGACAAAGGTTGTTTAGAGTTTTTACCCTCTTTGCACTGCTGCTTCCTACTAACTGGGCCTTCATGAGGCTACCCTGATTTCTAAGTGGCTTCTTGCTAGTTTCAACATACCACCCACTCCTCTTAATGGCATGGACTTCATGTTTTCTTTTTTCATTGCATGTAGATCTTCATGCTTGACGTAACAGTCCAAACACCTTGCCTATTCTCTAAGTGATGAAGAATGGGGTCTCTCTTCAAATGATCTCCTCCCTGCTTGGCACGTGTAGACCTCCTCTACCTTGCACAAGTTTTAATGGCATCTTCACTTGATGATGCCTCTTTCTTTGATGCACCTTCTCTAGCTCCCCTATAGCATGAGTTTCTTCTTATTGCAATGGCTTTTTTATTTTGTTTTACTTCGGGGTGCTGCTTCTAATATGTAGAAGCTCCCTTTCTTGGCTTAGCATCATTTTTATGCATGATGTCATCCTTATTTTTTGCAGGGCTTTGGTCTTTTATTTATGTTGACTAGCTTCCCTCATTCCCTTTGCTGTGGGTGAATCTTTCTTTGACATTGAGCTAATTGCTGATGAAATGGCATGAATTGCCCTTTTTTATGATGGCCAATTCTTCATTTAAACTATTGATTGCTTCTACATTGCATGCGTGGAGTGTTTAAACTTGTAGATTATTATTTTTTTTAAAACCAACTCTGCCCTACTACACATTTTCCTACTTGCTCACTAGTCTACCCTGTATGATGTATGGGTTGTCTTCTTTGATTGTTGGCTTCTATTGACTGATGTTGCAGAGATAGGGAAAGGGTGAAACAAATTGGAGAACGACCAACTTTGGTGGATCAATACAAGTTATAGCATGACAGGTTGTACAGTTTAAGACCCATTCCTTGAGCCTATTCCTATTCTATATGCAAAACCAATAGGAGAAGACTAGCATAGGCATCATAGGAAATAGATGCATTATAGGTAGGCTATAAAACATAAAGCTATGCTAAGCAGAATGCATGGAGAGGTGTTGTTCCTTCAATGGCCCATTAGAATAGAAGGGATATGCTTTGGCTGTGCTTTTGTTATGTTCCACATATTTTCTTTGATAGGGGCTTGCTACTTCTAACACATCGACTTGGGCTCATTTGCTATGAGCTTCAGCCTTTTTTATTGGATGGCATGTGTAAACACTCTGCTAGGCATGGATCTACTCCTCTTTTTACATCTGATGTCACGGCTTGTATCTTTGCACAAGGCACTCTTGAATAAGAAAAGCTACTTCTATCTCTGTTATTGTCTTTATACCAATGACATTTCTCTGTCACGTCTTTTCATTGATCCTTATATCTTCAATAGGGTCACTTCATTCTACTATCATTGCTTTGGCAATATTGTAATCATTGCTTATTGTGACTATTACTAATCGCATTGGTATGCTCTACCTTGACCTCTCATCTATAGTTTTTTTTCCATCTTCAAATACACAACACATAAACTGTCATGCACCCAGTGTATTACCCTCAAACCAAATATTGGGCATCCAAGATTTTGTGTCTCAAAGGCTCTATACTTACTAAATTTAATTGCCGTAAAAATACTTCAATGCTGCCCTTATTGAAATGAACTATATATCATCAAGCATATATTTCCATCCCTCATTTCATTTCCTATAATAATGTATTGAGATAAGTTTGAAACATTTTCACATCTTTTGAACACCCCAAATCCCAGAATCTTATCAATTTGGCGGAGTTAATCGAGCCCCAAAATGGGTCTGGCTAATTTTTTTTTTTTTTGGATAACTAAATCCTCAAACTGGCCCATTAACCTTTTAACATTCACTGGAATTGATTTTTAACATTAATTTGGTCGTTAAAACTCATTTTATCACTTTTTGCTAACTGTCACTTCTACGCCAGGAGGTCTGTTGACTGGCCTTAAAAAATGACTAGAACACCTAATCAAGCTCTAAAAATTGGCACACTGGTTCTTTTTTTTGCATATTTTCACCCTGTCAAATATTGTCTTATGAATAATTCTAAGTCAAAATATATTCACCGTCAAAGTTGCCCTCAGAATTACCTACAAGTAAACAAGTCAGAAAACAACAAACTAGGTTTAGATTTGGCTTTAAAAACTAGGCAAACAGACACTTGGGAGGACAAAAACTAGGGCATTGAATCTTTGTCATGAGGAAAGTATGGATCTATGATTTTGACTCATGAAAAATTATGGGATTCATTTGGCGAGCAGTCAAAGTAGGCTACTCAGAATTACTGACTGGAAACAATGTCAGAAAAGTGATTTTTGCAAATGGAATGGACTTGGAAAAGTGTGGAAATGGATTCATCACGACTTAAAAACTGACACACTTGGGGCATTTTTAGTGGACAAAACAATGGTACAATCCATACAATCTAGGAAATCATAGATCTCAAGTTATGACGTCCCGAACAGGGGTACCAAACAATATACAAATGCTGACACCAGTATAACTTTAGAAATTGCATTTGAAAACTGATCAAATGGATTCATCATAACCTAAAACTTAAAACATAACAAGTCTCTAATATCTATAATACAATGTAAAAGGAAATTTAGCATTTTGATCAACTGGGTCAAAGTTATAACTTGTCAAACAGGGCTTCCCAAAATTATGTGCAATGTGCAAATGCATGAAAACAATAACTGACCAACTTTGAGGGATTCAAAACCTTGGCAAACAGACTCAAAATGACTCAAAATCTGAAATTTAGGTTCTTGGATATGGACACTAGACACTCCCAAAGTGGTGAATAAAAAAAAATTTCTAGGTGCAAGATATTCAATGACAAACATAGTCTCCTGTCATTGTTTGACATAGGGTAAATTTGTAGATTTGACAGTTGCTTAAAACAAGACTTCACAGGATGGCTCAGAATGATAATTTAACTTCATAGAACACTTAGACACACTAAATGTAGGGTGTTAGAAATATTAAACACCTTAGAGGCCTCAAAGGTAAAGCCAGGTACAATCACATTTAAAAGCATTTATAGGGCTCAATTTCTTCAAAAATGCTCAAAATTTGGGCTACAATTTTGAGCGCCAATACTTTTAACTCAAGGAATTATAGAAATGATTCATTAAATTAGTAGGTTGTATGAATCTATTAATAGGATACTCCATAAGAAACAGAATGGATGATTACAATTGATTAATTCATTTACAAGTTATTTGAATTAGATCTCCCGCCAATAGTCAATTTTATGCCCAATGGATAAGGCACTGGTCTCATAAGTTAGAGGTGAACAAGGATGAATTCTTCTACTGCATATCAAACCATTATAAAATCAAAATCATTTTTTATTCAATTGTGTTTAAAGTTGTAAATGCTAGTCAATACTCATTTATATCTATTCTCTGAGTCTTAGGTGGCTGCTATTTCTAGGAATATTTGTAAATTCAAGGAGAAAGATGAACATATCTTCTAATGAGGGATGCATAGAAGTTTGAGAACATTAAAAGAAGTGAAGTAAACTACTCATGTGTTAGTGGGTAATAGATGAGAATCAGAATAAAACTAGAAGAATCTTTATACAATAGTTTGCATTAGAATCATCCCTAAGTATACCCACCTTGGTTCTGCAGAGCCTAAAGAGTAGGAAACCACCCATGGTTTTGTTGAAGTTGGGTCCAAATGGTTTACTCATTGTAGCTGATAATAGCAATTAGTTGATCCTTAGGTTATATGAGTGTCATCATTTTGGTATTGAACATTTTGTTGTTTAGTAGTTTTCAAACCCAAACACTCACCTTGATCAAAGATATTCCACCTTTTGTGGATGTATGCTTAGCTGTCAACCTTATCTTCTAGCACTTTCCAACTTGTTCTAAAAGCTTCCTTGAGGCCTTTATATTCAGGCTTTCTCATTACATTTCTCAACTCATTTTCAAGGCACATTGTATAGAAATACATTTTTCTTTGTTTTCAATATCTTCTCTCTTAGTCTATTTAGTTTCTCCAAGCTCCACCTCTTCCTTCTTTTGTTTTCCTTTGACAGGTTATTTGCATGCAAGTGATCTTGGCAAGATGTGAAGTTGGCTTTCAACAATTTCTAAAGATTGCAATTTTTTTAGTCTTTGTGTGCATCATAGGGTTCTTCGATATATTTATAGCACTTTTATTATCACAATAAAGTATCATAGGTTTAGTGATTTCTTCCTTCATACCTTTGAGTAGTTGTTTGATCCATACAATATTTTTACAATTTATTGTAGCAACAACATATTTAGCTTCAATAGTAGATTGAAAAATGCAATTTTGTTTCTTGTTGGTCCAAGTGACCATCCTCTTTCTAAGAATTTTTTTTCTCCACTAGTGCTCTTTCTATCATCAATTTTTCCAGCCCAATCAACATCAATGTAGTCTCTCAACTCAAACTTCTCATTTTTCTTGTATAGACCATAGTCTTCTATTCCTTTCATATATCTCATTATTCTTTTAATATCCATTAAATAAGCCTCCATAGGATTATAAGAGAATCTTGCAACAATCCCAACATATGGTGCAATGTCAAGTCTATTATGCACTACATATTGCAATTTGTCAATTATAGACCTATACAATGTTTGATTCACATCAACCAAATAATCATTCTTTCACAACTTGTGTCCTATCACTATAGGTGTGATAACTAATTTTGAATCTTCCAGTCCAAAAGTTTTTAATATTTCCTTCACATACTTAGACTAAGTGATATATATACACCATATTTTATCTAATATACTTGCAACTCAACAAAGAACTTGATCTCTCCAAACATAGACATCTCAAATTCTTTTTTCATTTCATTTGCAAATGTCTTACATAATCCATCTCGACCTTCAAATATGATATCATCAAAAAAATTCAGCTAGTAAAATACCTTTACCTCCTTCTAACTTCATATATAGATTGATGTTAACATCAGTCCTCTCAAATCCAATCTTTGTAAGATAATTGAGAAGTCTCTCATATCTTCCTTTTGTTAGCATCAAAAAATCCTTCTAACTATTCTATATAAATCTCTTCTTCTAATATTCCATTTAGAAATTTAGATTTCACACCAATTTGATAAACTTCAAAACATTTGTATGCAAAGTAAGTAAGTAGAGTTCTTACTCTTTCTAATCTTGCAACATGGGTAAATATTTCTACACTATCTATCCCTTCTTCTTGTGCATACCCCTTGCAAACTAATGTTTTCTTGTTCCTTGTGACTTCACCATTTTCATATAACTTGTTTCTATACACCCACTTCACATTCTTGTCTTCTGGTCTAGGAACTAGAGTCCATGCCTTGTTCTTCTCAATCTATTATATCTTTTCTTTCATGGCTTTTCTCCAATCCACATTTTCTAAGGTAGCTTTCACTAGCTTAGGTTGATGCATTATTACCAAATATGTATAATTTCTTAGCTTTTTCTTGTCACGGGTCTAGCATCTTTGTCTCCAATAATTTGTTTAGTAGAGTGATGATTCTTAATTTAATTTCCTCATTAGGTATGTCAACATCAAAATCACTATGCACTTCTCTATCAAGTAATTCAACATCTCTTCCATGTACACTAATCTCAGAATCAGAATGTGTCTCAATTTCAATCTATAACTTAGCTCCTAACAATAGCTTAGTTCCTAAATGCAACTCAGAATTCATTGTATGTGACTCAATAGTCAATGAAACTTATTGTTTATTTACAACTTGATAAACAAAATTTTCATTAGCAGACATACCTTTATAAAATTATATAAAAGATTTGTAGTCCTCTAGTCCCTTCATAGGTTTAATCTCATGTACCTTTATATATTCATCAAACTTCACATTTACACTTTCTACAAATTTTTTATTGTTAGTATTTAAAAACTTATAAGGTTTACTTCTTGTGGAATAGCCAAGGAATATACCTTCTTCACTTTTAATATCTAATTTACCATTCCCAAAATCCTTAAGAATATATAACTTGCTTTCAAATACCATAAAATATTTTACATTGGGTGAGTATCCATACCATAATCCAAAAGGTGTTGAATGAGTACCTTTCTTGAATTGCACATGGTTCAAGGTATATACAACTATACTTAGAGCCTCTCTCTACTATTTCAAAGCAAAATTCTTCTCCATCATGAGTGTCCTAGCACATTCTATTACAAATCTATTCCTCCTTTCAACAATTTCATTTTGTGGAAGGTTCCTAGGTTAGATGTATGTCTTTTGATTCCTTTGTCATTACAAAGCATCTCAAACTCATTTGATATAAATTCTCCACCTTTATCAGATTTCAAACATTTTAGGATTTTACCCATCTCCTTCTCAACTCTTGCTAAGTACCAATTAAACATTTAGAAAGAATCAGATTTCTATTTCAAGAACATAATTATCATCATCCTAGAATAATCATCAACAAATAGCATAATGTACTTGTCACCCTTGTAACTTTTCACTTCAATTGGTCCACACAAATTAGTATGAAAAATCTCCAAAATTCCTTTATAGGTGTGAGTCTTACTCTTAAAACTAGATTTCATCATCTTGCCTAATTGACATTGTTTGCAAATTATATTGTTAGGTTTTTTCAATTTAGGTAGACCTCTAACTCTTCTCATGTTACTAATACTAACTAAGTTATCAAAATTAACATGACATAACCTCTTGTGCCATAGCCACATATCATCAAGTTCTACAACAAGTAGCATCATTCATATCAATATTAAATAGATTGCTTCTAGTTTGATCACCTTTTCTAATTAGTTTCCCATCAGTGTCACATATCTTAGCTATCTTATTCTCAAACTCAATTTTACAACCTGAACTATTTAGTTGTGACACACTCAACAAATTATAGTTGAGTCCTTCAACATAATAAGCATTATCACACAAAATTGTGTTTTTTGAGTTTGATAAATCCTTTTCCTTCTATCAAATAGGGTGCATCATTACAAAACCTTACACTATTTCCATCATAATAATTCAAGGTAATGAACTTACTTTTATCTCCTGCCATGTGATGTGAACACCCACTGTCAATGATCCATCTAGCACTCTTGTTCACATAAGACACTAGTGCAATTATCTCATCCTCATCAGATTTATCCTTCATTGCAACATACACCACTTCATCATTGTGATCATCAGATTGATCTTTGGTTTCTTCTTTTGCAATATAGCAAGAATTCTTACATGCCTTTCTCTTTGTAATCTTTGTTTTCCTCATCTCTTCTACTCCTATATTTTTCACCAATCCTATTGTTCTTCTTCTCTAGAGATCTAATAAAAATATGACCAACCTCATTGCAATTAAAACACATGATAGGTAACTATCACTATCACTAGAAACATATGTTACCTTTTCTTCTTCTCTTTAGGTTCCTTCAATAATAGCTCAGCTTTGAAGGTAGATTCAACATTTTTAGGTTTGAAATTATCAAAATTAGAGAGCTCAAAGGTAGTGAGCCTACCTACCAAACCTTCCAAAGTCATATTAGAACCTAGTATACTTCTTAATTCTTGTATAGAAGAAACTTTAATAGCATAGATGGGTATAAATGTTCTCAATTATTTACTCAAATATAGTATCATCATCGATAATACCATTAGGTCCTCTGATAGCATTAATAACATCTTTTATTCTAGAGAAATATTAAGAAACATTCTCACCTTCATGTATCCTCATGTCATTGAACTTACCTCTAAGAATTTTAGATTTGGGTCTCAAAACATTTGTGTCTCCTCCATAAATAGTGCATAGAGTATCCCACATCTTTTTTGCACTATCGCGATCCTTAATATCATCAAACTTAGAATAACTTAGGGTAGAGGCAATCTCCAACATTGCTTGATTGTGTTCTTTCTTCTTTTTTAAATCATCAACAATTTGAGCTCCAACATGATCTATTAGAAACAATAGTCCACCAAGATAACTAAGAGGGGGAGGAATTAGTTATCCAATAATTAAAAAATTTATCCACCTTAAATAAACTTAACCATTGAACCAAAGACAAAAACCATACAAAGTTACACATACACAATTACACCATATATCTTAACTAGGGAAACCCTTGATTAGAGGGAAAACCCCAGTGGGAATAATGACCACAAGATGGTGTACTAATATAAATATTCCTTATTAGAGGATGGATCCTATTAGGAGTATATTACAACATTTAGTGCATAAGAGTCCCTGTTAGGAGACTTTGAATCCTTGTTATAAGATTCCAACCTTGTTTGGAGTTGTGCCAACTCTATTAGGAGTTATAGAAGATAGAAGAACCCACTATCCAAATAGCTTCTTAGACAAGATCACAAAACTTACTATCCAACTAGTCTCTCAACTATTCCTTGAATAATAATTATATGTACTATACTTTAACTTCTTTCATCTGCCCTATCAACTAGACCAATCACTGTCTAACCTTGTACCAAGTCATGAACCTCAAATATAAGTATCAAACTTCAAATCACATAATAAAACCATGGAAATGAAATTTCCTTCACCTTCATTTTGCTCTACTTAATTTCACATTGCGCTCTTTGTGTTATTTACAATAATTTTCTTTTTCCATTCATGATAAAGGAAAATGTCTTTCCTTTATGAAAAAATCCATAAACTAATTCCTTGAGTTAGCTATTAAACCTTCTCAATTAATTATTATAGGACCACATTTAGAATAAATTACACTTAGTAATAACATTAATCTTCCACCTTGTAACTTGAATATCTATCTATTTATGTATCATTATGAAAAGTTAGCTTAGCTATCTCACTGCCAAAATGTCTTCTTCACATCTTTAACTTCATCTTCTCAGAATAACAAATTGTCTAAGAGATATAACAATTTTACCAAAACATGCCTCTATAAACTCTATCTTAGAATAGTCTTCACCAAAACTTGCATAACTTCTTCTAGACTTAAAATCTTATGCTTTTGAGGTTAGCTCCATATACTAGACACTTAGTAGTATCTCCCTTTAACTCACTTAGTGAAAATTCTCAACTGACTATTCATACCAACTCGATCCTTTTGTTGTTCTTCTGTTAGATACCATTGTAAATTGCTATGTTGACATCAATGACAAACATAGTCATGAATGTAACATATTATCATGATGATGATCTAATCATGTTTCTATAATACTCCCCGATAGGAATATCATCAAAATTCACGCTTCCAACAATGTCCCCCTTTGGCATTGATGGCAACATAAATTAAAACATTTAGTTTCAACAAAACCAATTGCAAAAGATGATTAACCCTTCTTTTCAAATCGTCTTCATCAATTATTCTTCCATGATGTACTTTTCCAAACTATTTTCCATGCTAAACTATCTTACTATTTCCAAACTATTTTTCATGCTAAACTTCTCCCCTATTGACTTCAATTTCAAAGGTTTCAACAACCAACAATTTTTGTAGTTCAATTGCCACTACCCTACTCAAGTGTTAGAAGACACTGTTAAAATACATCCAACAAGAGTCCTAGATGATTCTATCCATCATAAATACTACCCCATATAGGAAGCATCAACATTCAGTCTAGAAAAATAATAATTCTTTGTTATACTAGACTAATACACTCTTGCATCATCTACACTGATGTAGGAAGGGACATAACCCCTAGCATACCTTGCAAATACTCAAAAGTCTCTTTGGGAAGAGGCTTAGTGAAAATATCTACAATTTTCTCTTTAGTGCTTACATTCTCCAATCTAATTTCCTTTTCTACAACTTTCTCTCTCAACATGTGATACTTGATAGAAATGTTCTTAGTATTAGAATGCAACACTAGATTCTTAGACATGTTTATTGTGCTTTTGTTGTCACAATGTATGATAGTAGGTTCATTGAATTTTATCTATATATCCTTCAACATCCACTTCACCCAAATAACTTGATTAAAATTATTTGCTACTGCAACATATTCTACTTCTAATCTACTTTGTAAGGTACAATCCCTCTTCTTTCTTAGCCAAGAAACCAATCTTTCTCCAAGAAAGAAGGCTCCACCACTAGTGCTCTTTTTGTATCCATACTACCTATCCATTCAACATCAATATAAGCACATAGAGTGAAATCATTAGATCTATCATACCACAATCCAAACTCTGGTGTTCCTATCAAATATCTAAATGTCCTTTTGACTACTACATAATGTGCTTCTCTAGGGCCAACTTGAAATTTTGCAACAATTTTGACTACATTTTTTATATCTAGCCTTGTTTGAGTTGGATATTGCAATTCTCTGATCATAGATCTATACCTCTTTTTTTCAAGAGTAGATGTTTCATTCTTTGTAGATAACTTGTGTCTAGTTGCCATAGGTATTCTAATGCATTTACATGTTTCCAAAGCAAACCTTTTAAGTAAATCTTTCAAATACTTAGTTTGAGAAATAAAGATTCCTTTTCTGTCTTGCACAATTTGTAATCTTAAAAAATATTTCATTTCTCCTATCATGCTCATTTTAAATTCCTTCTTCATGTCTTCTACAAACTTGTTACTTTCATCATCCTTTCCTCCAAATATGATATTGTCAACAAATATTACCAAGATCATCAATCCATCATAAATTTCTTTCCAATATAGATTACTCTTTGTCATACCTTTGTTATATTTGAGCTTTGTGAAATGCTTTTCCAATCTTGCATACTAGGTTTTAAGTGCTTGCTTCAAGCCATACAATGATTTCTTCAATATACATACTATATCCTTGTCATTTATCAAAGGACAACCTTTAAGATGCTCTATACATACCTCTTCTTCAAGTTCTCCATTTAGAAATACAAACTTGACATCCATCTAATATACTTTGAATTTATTACATGCTACATATACTAAGAATAACCTTACTACTTCTATTCTTGCCAAAGGAGCATAGGTCTTATCATAGCCTATTCATTCTTGATGTGAGTAACCTTTACATACTAGTCCTTCTTTGTTCCTTAGAACTTCACCTTGCTCATTCATCTTGTTCGTGAACAACCATTTTTTTCCTATCACATTCTTGTTATTAGTCTCGAGACCAATTCTCATGTCTCATTCTATACTATCTAATACAATTCCTCTTTCATAGCTTGTTTTGAATAGTCATCTTTACATGCTTTATCTACATTGTTCAGTTCAACTTGGGATATCAAACATAGTTCTTCATTGATTCTACTTCTTATCATCACACATTTATCTCTTCTTATAATGATCTACTCGAGTGGATGATTATTTATCATAATCTTACCCCAAGTAGGAGTTGTTATCTCAACTCTTAGCTCTACTGAAGGTTTTGAGCTTTGTTCTTACATTGGCTCTCCTTCATTTTGAAAATCATTGTTAGTCTCAAAGAATACTTCATCATTCCTTGGTTAAGTAACAAAATTCTCATCATTTAAGTTGTAATCAACTATTCTTTCTTATATCCTAAATTTCTCATCAACTCTCACATTTGCACTTTACATAATAGTCTTAGTTCTTAGATTATAGCATTTATAAGCCTTTCTTTTCAATGAATAACAAAAAAATTCATAGCTTAGTGGACCCATAAAACATTTATCTTCATGCATGCATCCATAAGAGTATGCAAACACTTAAATCTTGTAGGCTATTATTAAATCAACTTGCAAAAATATAAACATGAAACATAATAGATTCAGCAACACACTTGACACAATGATTTACATGGAAACCAAATTTGGAAAAATTCACTAGTAACATGCTACTCTTTTTCACTCTTTTGAAGTGATGCCCATTGAAAGACTGGCCCTATTAAAGGTTACAATACACACTATTAAATGCGACCCTATTAAAGGATTTCAATCACCTTGTTAGGAGTGAGCCCATTAGAGGACTTTAGACCATTCACTTGGAATGTCACCTAATTAAAGGATTAACAAATGACTATTAGGTCAACCTTAATCCAAAGTATTTACCTTACGCTGATAGAATTATTAGAGAGTAACAATAAGGCTTGATCTAATAATAATTTACAACTCCATTTGCAGATTACAAATCTCTATTATAGTCCTCCATTTTGCTTGGTCTTCACACATTTTAGCTCTAATAGCTTGCTCGCCTTTCAAGTATTCATACCCTTAAGACTTCTTTCTGAACATCCCAAAGAAAACTCTTCTCTTAGGTCACTTGATGAAGCAAAACCCTTGATTCCTTGTCTTCCTTGGGTTCTCTCACATGGAAACACTTGCTTCTAACCATCTATTCCTATAAATAGGAAATTAAGATCTTTTTCTTCTCATTCTCCATCATCCAATTTAGGGTTAGGACATATTATGTAGGATACAATGAATCTACCACATATCTCATATATTTTCTAGAAAATTCTCATTGGATCCTCTTTGAATTCACCTAAAAATGGTTTCCCTTGAATTCTGTGTCACCATCTCATCAATCTTA
Source organism: Cupressus sempervirens (assembly GCA_028749045.1). NCBI lineage: Eukaryota > Viridiplantae > Streptophyta > Pinopsida > Cupressales > Cupressaceae > Cupressus > Cupressus sempervirens. Next base: position 324,382,137 of record CM053788.1, read on the forward strand.
TCTTTTTCCTTGTTCACACAATCCATGAAAATTCATAATCTTTTAAATAATGTAGCCGCTCAACATTATTTGGCTTCTAATACTTGACACATACTGTGTTGCTCAACATCCTCTATGAAATTACTCAACAAGAACTAAAGTTTACTAGTGCTCAACATCAATTAAACTTTGCTTTGCATCCATTTTTTTCTTGTCATAAACTACAATAAACTTTTACTTGGCTCCCTTAGCTTGCACTGACCTTGGTCAACACCTACTATCCACTCAGTCAAGCTTGACAGACAAACTTTGTTTAATTTTTTCTTCTAAAATTTCTTAGTGTAACCAACCTTTTTAACCTTAATTAGATTATCAATACATCATCTTATCACTATCTTAACTAATTCTTATACTTCTTTACATAAGCATAACTCAACCTTTCCTCTAGGTGCTAGTTTTACATCTTTTGATCAAATACTATTCATTAATCAAATAAGTGATAGTTCTTAAATTATATAGGTCGTTGACTTATCAAAAAATAGCAGGTTTGACATCAGTGACAAAATAATGATTGAAGCATGTTGGTCATACTTATATCAATCTATTCTCAACAATGTCCTTCTTTGGCATTGATGAAAAACCAAACTGATCAACCAAACTAACTAGGTTAAAATAGTAAGACCAATCAAAATATCAAAAAGAAAATAATTCCTTGTATTTAAATCTCTCCCTCTATTAGCAACTTCCATCTTTTGAATAGGTTACAAAACTCTTCCTTATAACTCCCTCTGAATTTCTTCTTGTATCTCGCTCTTACTAGGTAGATGTTAGGTTTTCTCTTTCTTTATTCCTCTAAGTAGTAACTATTTCCCTCTTTGAAAATAATACCAAAGATTTGTCATCTTAAAATGTAGATATAAACTTCTTCAATTTCTCCCTCTATCACCTTACTTATGACTGATTTGAAGTTTCACCTCTTTGACTACTTTAGGTAGCTCCTAAAGTAAGATCCACTACATCAATCTTTAACATATGAAAATCAGCTTGTTTGATGCAGAGCTCTCCTTTTGTTACTTAGATAGCCTTTGATATGGGTATCACCCCTAGTTTACCTCTTTGATACTCATGAGCATCCTTAGGTAATCCTTTGTGAAGATATCAACAATTTTCTCTTTTGTATTAACATATTCCATATTTATCTCTTTGTCTTAAACTAATTCTCTCAAAGTAATGATACTTGATTGCAATATGTTTAGTATTAATGTGTATCACATGATTCTTTAATATGTTTATAACACTTGTATTGTCACAATAAAGTGTCACTGATCTCCTCCTTCATACTTTTGAGTAACTGTTTGATCCATACAATGTTTGTACAATTTAAAGAAGCAACAACATATTCAACTTCAGTAGTAGATTGTAAAGTACAATTTTATTTCTTGCTCAACCAAGTAACTAGACTCTTGCCTAAAAAAAATTCTCTTCTACTAGTGCTCTTTTTGTCATCAAGTCTAGCCCAATCAGCATTAGTATAGACTCTTAATTCAAATTTCTCATTTTTCTTATAGTATAGATCATACTCCACTATTCCTTTTAGATATCTCATTATTCTCTTTACAACCATCAAATGATCCCTAGGATTAGTAGAGAATCTTGTAACCATCCTTACAAATAATACAATATTAGGTCTGCTATGTACTACATATTGTAATTTACTAATCATAGACCTATATAATGTTTGATTCACCTCAATTGAATCATCATTCATTGACAACTTGTGTCCTATCACCATAAGTGTACTTACTGGTTTAGAATCCTCCAGTCCAAAAGTTTTCAGTATTTCCTTGACATATTTTGACTAAGTGATGTATATACCATATTTCATCTGATATACTTGCAAACCCACAAAGAATTTGATCTCTCCAAACATAGAAATCTCAAATTATTGCTTCATTTCATTTGCAAAAGCCTTACATAAAGCATCTTGACCTCCAAATGTGATATCATCAACAAAAATTTTAGATAACAAAATACTTTTTCCTTTTTCTATCTTCATGTACAGATTGTTGTTATCATTAGTCCTTTCAAATCCAATCTTTACAAGATAATTATAAAGCCTCTCATACCATATAAAGCTTTGTGTAATCTACATACCATGTTCTTATTGTTAGGATCAAAAAAACCTTCTGGCTATTCTATGCAAGTCTCTTCCTCTAATATGTCATTCAAAAATGTAGATTTAACATCGATTTTTTAAATGTTGAATTCTTTGTATGCAGAATCAGAAAGAAAAGTTCTTACTCCTTTCAATCTAGCAACAAGAGAAAATGTCTCTCCATAGTCATTTCCTTCTTCTTGTGCATATCCTTTGCCGAATCCTCCACTTTGTGAATAAGAACCATTCCTCAAAGCCCTCAAGGCATTTACAGGAAAGAGCCTAGAAAATGTCTCATTGTTCCATGGCAAGATGGATGTTGAGGTGGTCCTAGAATGGATAGAGAGTATAGAAAACTAATTTGAATGTGAAGGGACATTAGAGGTACTCTACTCATTCCATTTGAAATCCCCATAGTCTCTTTGTTCATTTTTCCTTCCACTAGAGCCTCCTCTAGAGACACCTCTAAAGTCTTTACCTCTACCTCTATTCTTCGAACTGGAGTCCCATTTTTCCTTAACTTATCTTCTACTTTCCTAGCCATTTGAACACAACTCTATAATATAGTGAGACTAAACAAGCTCAACTTACCCTAAATAGACCACTTAAGGTCATTTAGATACCTTTCCACTGTGATTCCCTCTACCTCTTGTACTCTCATTAATTTAGGTCCCTTCATGCTCAGTAAACATACATCACTTCTTAATATATTTCTTGTCATTGGTCTAGCATCTTTATCTTGAATAATTTGTGTAGTAGGATGATGTCTCTTGACATATTTGGACAATCTCAGTTCAACTCTAGTATCCTCAAGTTGTCTTTCCATTTTAGAGTCATTGTGTACATCTCTATTAGGTATCTCAACATCTCTTTCATGTACACTAATCTTAGAATCAAAATGTTCTTCAACTTCATTCTATAACTTAGCATCTAAATATAGCTTGATTGTTGAATGCAACTTGGCATTCATAGTATGTGACTTGATAGTCACTAAAACTTGTTGTTGGTTTGTAGCTTGATTTGTAGCATCTTCTTCAGCAAGCATACCTTCATAAGAGTATACAAATGATTTGTATTATTCTAGTTCTTTCATAGGTTCAATGTCATATACTTCAATATATTCATCAAATTTTACATTTACACTTTCCACAACTTTGTTGGTGTTAGTATTTAAACACTTATAAGCTTTACTTCTTGTGAAATATCCTAGGAATATACCTTCTTCAAAATTTGCATCTAGTTTACCATTCCTAAATTCTTTAAGAATATAACACTTGCTTCCAAATACTTTAAAATATTTTACATTGGGTGAGTATCCATACCATAGTTCAAAATATTTTGAATGAGTACCTTTCTTAACTTGTACACTATTCAAAGTATGGACAGTTGTACTTACAACTTCTCTCTAGTATTTTAAAGAAAAATTTTTCTCTGTCATGAGTGTCCTAGCACAGTCCATTATAAACCTATTCCTCCTTTTAGCAAGTCCATTTTTTGGAGGGTTTCTAGGAGTAGATGTCTATCTTTTGATTCCTCTATCATTACAAAATATCTCAAACTCATTGGATATAAATTCTCCTCCTCTATTAGATCTCAAACACTTCACACTTTTACCTATTTCCTTCTTAACTCTTGCTAAGTACCACTTAAATATTTGGAAAGCATCAGATTTATATTTTAGAACCATAACTATCATCATTCTAGAATAGTCATTAACAAACAACATAATATACTTATCTCCTTTGTAGCTTTGCACTTCAATTGGTCCACACAAGTTAGTATGAACAATCTCTAGTATTCCTTTAGAGGTATGAGCTTTACTCTTAGAATTTGACTTTGTCATTTTTCCTAATTGACATTTTTTGTACATTATATTATCATTCTTCTTCAACTTAGGAAAACCTCTAACTTTTCTCATGTTATTGATATTGACCAAGTTATCAAAATTACCATAAAATAACTTTTTGTGCCACAGCCATGCATCATCAAATTTTACAACTAGACAAGTAGCATCCTCTATATCAAGATAGAATAGATTACTCCTAATTTGATCACCCTTTCTATTCAGTTTTCCATTTGTGTCATATATCTTAGCAATCTTTTTTTCAAACTCAACCTTACATCCCAAATTATTTAGTTGTGACATACTCAAGAGATTATAGTTAAGCCCTTCAACATAGTAAGAATTGTCACATAAAATATTATCTATGAGTTTTATAGAACCTTTTCCTTTTATCAAACATGGTGCATCATTACCAAATATTAGACTATTTCCATCATAACAATCCAGGTAATGAACTTACTTTTGTCTCTAGTCATGTGATGTGAACACCCACTATAAATGATCCATCTGTCATTTTTTTTCACACAAGTCACAAGTATAGTTTCCTCATCTTCATTAGATTCATCCTTCATTGCAACATACACCACTTCATCATCCTATTCATTAGATTTATCTTTTGTTTCCTCTTTAGCAATATAGCAAGATTTTTTTCCTTTGTCTTTGTAGTCCTTGTTGTCTTCATTTCTCCTACTTTTTTACTTTTCACCACCTCTATAGTTCTTCTTCTTTAGATATCTAGTAGCAATATGACCAAACTCATTGTAATTGAAACAAATGATAGGTAATTTACCTTTAAACATGATTTTACCTTTTTGGAATCTTCTTTCTAGTAGTGCTTCAAGTTATTCTACATCCTCCTCATCTATATCACTGTCACTAGACACATACTTTATCTTTTTCTTCTTCTTCTTCTCATCAAGTTCCTTCAATGATACCCTACATTGGAAAGAAGATTCAATATTTTCAAGTTTATAATTATCAAATTTAGATAGCTCAAAAGTAGTGAGCCTACCTACCAAACCTTCAAGTGATAGATTCTTCCCTTGTATACATCTCAGTTCTTGAATTGCAAAAACTCTAATAGCGTATATAGGTAATAGTGTCCTTAACAAATTTCTTAGCACAATATAATCATCTATTTTATCATTAGCTCCTCTTATTGCATTAACAACTTCTTTTATCCTTAAAACATATTTAAAAATATTTTAACCTTCTTCCATTCTCATATCATCAAGCTTACCTTTGAGACTTTCAACTTTGGCTCTTAGAACATTAGTGTCTCCTCCATAGATGGTGGTTATGACATCCCACATTTTATTTTCACTATCAAGACCTTTGATATCATCAAACTCATCATAACTTAGGGGAGAGGCAATCTCAAGCATTGCCTGGTTACGTTCTTTCTTCTTTTTCATATCCTCAGCTATTGGGGTTCCAGTAGGATCAACATGCTTAGTGGTAATGGTAGATTTTACATGATCTCCAAGTCCTCCAAGGTGTAGTTTCATCAAACTTTTCCATGTAGGAAAGTTATCTATTTTAATCTTGGGTACTTCTCTTTTTGACATCTTGATCTTTATGCTTCTAGTACCTTCAAACTAGTCCTCTTAAGAAGATGGTTCTGATACCAATTTTTGGAATACTTTAGAATTACTAAGAGGGGGGATGAATCAGTTACCCAAGGTCCAAATGTATAAATAAAACTTTTCACAGCTTAGTGAACCCATAAAACATTTATCTTCATACTTGCATCCATAAGATTATCTAATCACTTAAATCTTGTAGGTTACTTTTTTTCACTCTTTTGAAGTGATGCCCTATGAAAGGCCAACCCTATTAAAGGTTACAATACACTATTAAATGTGACTCTATTAAAGGATTTCAATCACCCGATTAGGAGTGAACCTTGTTACAGGACTTTAGACTATTCACTTGGAATGTCACCTAGTTAGAGGGTTTAGAAATGACAATGAGGTCAACCTTAATCTAAAGGATTTACCCTAGACTAATACAATTATTAAAGAGCAATAGTAAGGATTGATTTGATAATAACTTACAACTCCATTTGTAGATCATAGATCTCTATTCTAGTCCTCCATTCTACTTGGCCTTCACACATTTAAGCTCTAATAGCTTGTTCACCCTTGAAGAATTCATTTCCTTAAGCCTTCTTTCTTAACATGCCAAAGTATACTCTTCTCTTAGGTCACTTGATGAAGAAAAACTCTTAACTCCTTGTCTTCCTTAAGTTCTCGCACATGAAAACCTTTTCTTTTAACCAACTATTCTTATAAATAGGAAATTAAGATCTCTTACCACTCATTCTCTATCATCCAATTTAGGGTTAGGATAGATTAGGTAGGATACAATGAATCTACCCCATAGCTCATATCTCTTCTAGAAATGTCTCCTTGAATCCTATTTGAACTTGCCTAAAAATGGTTCACCATGAATTTTGTGCCACTAGCTCATCAATCTTATCTTCCACCTAGTTCACACAATCTAAGAAAACAAACTTTTTTTCTTAGATCCATTGAATTCATGATCTTTCAAAGAATGCAACCACTTGACCTTATCTAGCTTCTGATGCTCAACACATACTATGTTGCTCAACATCCTCTATGAAATTACTCTGCATGAACTAAAGTTTACTAGTGCTCAATGTCAACTAAAATTTTCTCAACATCCACTTTTTTGCTCGACATACATTAGAATAAATTTTTACTCAACTCCAACTAATTTTTTGCTCAACTTGCACTAACCTTACTCAACACCTACTATCCACTCAATCAAGCTTGGTAGAAAAACTTTGTTTAACTTGTTCTTCTAAATTTTCTTAGTGTAACTCACCTTTGTAACCTTAAGTAGATTATCAATACATCATGTTATCATTGTCTTAACTAATTTTTGTACTTCTTTACATAATCATAACTCAACCTTTCCTCTAGGTGTTATTTTTACATCTTTTGATCAAATCCTCTTCATCAATCAAATAAGTTATAGTACTTAAATCATATAAATAGTTATCTTACCAACAAATAATAGGTTTGATATTAGTGAAAAAATAATGATTGAAGCACATTGGCCATACTCGTACCAATCTATCTCAACAATCTCTCTTTAATAATCTTTTTCAATCTATTATCAACAAAGGGATCTTATTGGTGTCTTTCCTAACTTGCACTCTATTCATGGTGTAGACTATTGTATTCACAACTTCTCTCCAAAAAATCTTGGATACATCATTTTTTGCTAACATAGATCTTGTTACTTCTGTTGCAGACCTATTTATTCTCTATGTAATATGATTCTATTCAGGGGTTCTTAGAGTTGATAACTAACTATCTTTTGATTCTATTAGCTTCACAAAAGATGTTAAACTCATTTGAAGTAAATTCTACTCCTCTATCTGATCTTAAACATTTAATCTTTCCTACCATTTTTATTCTCAACTCTATTATTGAATATCTTGAACTTATCAAATGCCTTAGATTTTTCTTTAAGAAATTCAACCCACATAATTTTAAAAAATTCATTAACTAAAATCATGAAATACCTTTCACCAAAGAATCCTTTAGTCTTCATAGGACCACTAAGATCTGTATGTATAATTTTCAATTATTATGTAGTAGGGAAAAGAAGTTTTGTTATGTTTTTCTAATACACACTCCTTGTGAATTGTGTTAGTAGGCTTTACAATCTTAGGAAAATCTCTAACTACAAACATACTACTATTCTTCATAATATCAAAGTTTATATGAAAAAATCTCTTATTCCATGACCAATTTTCATATACCTTTGCAACCAAACATGTCATTTTAGTAGGACTCAATTGAAATACATTACCTCTAGATCTAGTTCTTGTTCCAATTACCTTTCCATATTTATCTTTTATCATGCATTTCTTCTCTGTGAACTACAACTGACAACCTTTATCCACTATTTGTCCAACACTCAAAATATTGTGCTTCAAACCATCAACAAAACATACATCCTTAGTGTTAGTCTTACCATCAAGAGTTATAGATCCAATACCTTTAACTTGGCATGTTGCATTGTTTCTAACTATGACAATGCCTCCATCATGACTTTTGAAGTTAACAAATTTTTTCATATCACTAGTCAAAAGATGTGAACAACCACTATTAGTTATCCAATCAGATTTATTTTCAACCTATGATACCAAAGCCATTTTCTCTAGAATTTCTTCTTTAATATCTAAAAATCCCATTTCATCATCACTAGAACTTATTGCTTGTTCATCATAATCATCTTCTTCATTTTTATACAAACATTCTCTATCTTTTCTAGGTTTAAAATTTCCTTTATACATTTTCTCTCATTTAGGACACTTAGATGCATAATGACCCAATTAATTACAAGTCCAATATTTGAATATTTTCTTACCATCCTTTTTTATTCTTACATAAGGGCTACTCCTTCTATATTTAAGTCCTCATCAGATCTACTACTACTAGCAAAGTCTCCTTTAGCATTTGTGCTCCTTGATAAACTAGGTCAAATATTCAAGGCATTAAAAGTTGTTTCTATTCTAGTCAACTCTCTAGACTATCTAAGTTTATTCTCAACTACTTCAAGTCTTCCAAGTAATGTTTCCTTTGTGAAATCTTTGTTACAAGAGATCAACAAATGTATCATTTGAACTACTAGCTTAAATGGTGGTGTTAAGCTCTTCAATATCTTCCATATCACCTCATTATTTTCTTTGGTTCTTCCTTGAGATCTAATACCTGCAATAATTTTTGATATCCTACCTACATATGTCCTTATAGATTCATCTTCCATCTTTTTGGCATCTTGAAATAAACAAATCCAACTTTGTAACCTTAATGTCTTAGAATATTCATCACCTTCAAAACTATTTTCCAAAGCTTTCCAAATCATATGAGAAGTACCAAGTGACTTTACCTAGTTGTATTCAATTTCAGGTAGTGCATACAATAGTTTTTCTCTAGCTCTCATGTCGCACATGAAGAGTTCCCTTTCTTCTACAATACCAATTTCAAAATCTTTTTTAGCAATGACTATCTTTTCTAATTTTGTCAAAATCTACTATCCTAGACCTATACATATTAGATGCATCTTCATATTTTCCTTCCAATTGTCATAATTGTTTTCATCAAAATTTGGACTATCCTTCTTGATATGTTCACCATAGGTCTACCAAAGTTGTTAAAGATTATCTTAAAGGACCCGATGCTCTAATACCAATTGTTAGAAACAATAGTCCACCAAGGTAACTAGGGGGGGGGGGAGTTAATTAGTTATCCAATAATTAAAACATTTATCCACATTATATAAACTTAAAAATTCAACCAAAGTAAACAACAACTATACAAATATGCACATATACAATTACACTAGATATGTTAACTAGGGAAACCATTGATAAAAGGGAAAACCCTACTAGGAATAATTCCCACAAGATGATGTACTAATATAAATATTCCTTGTTAGAGTATGGACTCTATTAGGAGTCTATTATAACATTTAGTACTTAAGAGTCCCTGTTAGGAGACTTTAAATCCTTGTTAGAAGATTCCAACCCTATTAGGAGTTATGGAAGACAAAAGGACCCACTGTCTAAACAATTTCTGGGGAAAGATCACCAAACTCACTATCCAACTGATCTCTCAACTATTCCTAGAAAAATAATTATATGCACTATACATTAAATTCTTTCCTCTATCTTGTTAATTGGAGCAATCACCATTTGACCTTGTAGACTAGGTCACAAACCTCATATCCAAGTATCAAATTTTGGATCAGAGAATAAAACCTCAACAACAAAGTTTCCTACACCTTTTCTTTGATCTACTTAACTTCACATTCTAATCTTCATGCTACTTACAATCATTTTCTTTTTTCATTCATGATAAAGGAAAATGTCTTTCCTTTGTATTGAATCCATAAAACAATTCTTTGAGTCAGCTATTACACCTTCTCAATTAATTATTATAGGACCATATTAAGAACATGTTACATTTAGTGATAACATTCATCTTCCACCTTGTAACCTAAATATATTTCCACATATGTATCATTATGATGAGCAAGTTTAGATATGTCATTTATAGAATGTCTTCTTCACATCTTTAACTTTGGTTTCTCAGAATAACAAATCTACTAAGAGATATAACAAGTTTACTAGGTCATGCCTATGTAAACTCTTTCTCAGAATAGTCTTCATCAAACTTGCATAATTTCTTCCAGACTTAATATCTCATGCTTCTAAAATTAGCTACATGTACTAGACACTTAGTAGTATCTCCCTTTAACCTCTCTTAGTGAAAATGCTCAACTATCTATCTGTACCAACTTGATATTTCTATAGCTCTTCTATCAGATACCATAGAAAATTGCTATGTTGACATCAATGACAAACATAGTCATGAATGTAACATATCATCATGATAAATATCTAATCACATTTCTACAATACTCCCCCATAGGAATATCATCATCATTCATGCTTCAAATAGGATTGACATGCTCAGTGATAATGGTATATTGTCCATCATCTCCAAGACCTCCTAGGTGTATCTTCATTAGACTTTTCTATGTAGGGAAGTTGTCCTTGTTAAGATTGGGTACCTCTCTTTTTGACATCTTGATCTTTTTCTTCTAGTACCTTCAAACTAGTCCTCTTAAGTAGATGGCTCTAATACCAATTATTAAAATTCTTTAGAATTACTAAGGGGGGGGGGGGGGGTGGGGGGGTGAATCAGTTATCCAAGGTCCAGATGTACGAATAAAACTTTTCATAGCTTAGTGTACCCATATTCATAAAAACTTATTATGCATGCATCCATTAGATCATACAATGCTTAAACTATTTAGTTTACTATCCTAGGTCAAAATAACTTTATAGAAATGTAAACATGAAATAAAATAGATTCAATAACACATTTGACTCAGATTTAATGTAGAAACCCAAATTGAAAAAACATACTAGAAACATGCTACTCATTCTCAATCTTCTAAAGGGATTCCCTATGAAAGGCCAACCCTATTAAAGGTTACAATATACACTTTTAAATGTAATCTAGTAAGATAATTTCAATCACCCTGTCAGGAGTGAGTCTTTTTAGAGGACTTTAGATCATTCACTTGGAATGTCACCTAGTTAAAGGATTTAAAAATGACTATTAGGTCAACCTTAATCCAAAGGATTTAACCGAGACTAATACAATGATTAGAAAGTAATAGTAAGGCTTGATTTGATAGCAAAAAATCCCTTGGAGATTACAAATTATTTTTTATGTCCTCCATTCTACTTGGCTTTCACACACTTCATCTTTGATAACTTGTTCACCTTCAAGAATTCATACTCTTAAGCCTTCTTTCCTTTCTTTCCAATAGCAGTCTTTTTTGTTTGGCCACTAAATGAATCAATACCCTAGGCTCATTATCTTCCTTAGGTTCTCAAACATGACAACCTTTTCTTTTGACCAACACTCTCTATAAATAGTGATTCAAGATCTTTTCCTATTTAACATCAATCATCCATTTTATGGTTAGGTAGGATTAGTTAGGATACAATGAATATACCCACTTTTCTATTTGGTTCCTCTAGAAAATTTCTTCTTGAATACTCCTTGAATTCATCACAAAAATGGTTTACCTTGAATTTTATGCAACCAACTCATCATACTCATCTTCCATACACTTCACAAAATTTAAGAAAAAAAAATAGTCAACTTAGATTTGTCAAATCTATGATTTAACATAAATACTAGCACTCAGCATCAATATGTTGTCACCTGGATTCCATAATATTCTTCCACTTGTCTTCAACTAGTTAACTTAGAAAACACTAAAGTTTATTGATGCTCAGCACCAACTAAACTTTACTTGGCTTCCACTAAGTTCACTCAGCATACACTAAATTTTCACTTTTCTCAGCTCGAACTAATTTTTCACTCGGCTTACACTAACTTTTTTTTGGCACCTGTTGTACACTCTATCAATCTTGGCAAACTTAATTCTTCTTACTTGTTCTTCTAGACCTAATCAATGTGTCCAATCTTTGTAGCCTTAAGTAGATAATCAATACATTATATCATCACTATCTTAACTAATCTTTGTAAGTTCCTTTTCAATACCATAACTCAACCTTTCCTCTAGGTTCTCTTGTTATCTCATTTGATAAAATCATCTTCATCAATCAAATAAATGATAGTACTCAAAATCAACTAAGTAGTTGTCTTGCTAGCAAGTAGCAAGTTTGACATCTATGAAAAAACAATGATTGAAACACATTCTCATACTTGTATCAGTCTTTTTCAACAAAGAAAGTGATAGAACAATAAACACCCTCAAAAAGAACAAGGATGACATTGCAAAGGAGAACCAATAGGTAGACTATAATAAAGCTCCAAAATTGACAAAACCAATGGAGAAACACACAATTAGTAGATATAATCATTAATGAAGATGGGAAAAAAGGGGAGCGAATAGGAAGTGCATGTTCAAATTTCAAACCTGGCACTGGGTGGGAAATCTCAAGGAGGTGGATCTTGAAATCCAAGTATGCAAGATGGAATCCAAGCTAACTATGGAGAGGGAGATTTTGGGGATGGGGACCCATGTGCAGTTTATGGTAAGGGAAGTAGACTGGTTAGTGGGAAGGGGAGAGATCAGGAAGTGCTTGTTCAATTTTCAAACCTAGCATGGGGTGAGAAATCTCAGAGAGGTAAATCTTGGAATCCAAGCACGACATGATGCCAGTGGTACCCTGCATGTGCCAGAATCACTATCCAAGGTGGAAAAACTAATGAATCTCCTAGTGAAATGGGCCTCAATCTTTGGTGTTAAGCCTTTAGGTAAGTCCTCTTTCCCTTTGGTTAAGGTTGTGTTAGGTCTGGAAAAGGGATCGCGCACAATTTCCATTCTAGACAAAATTGTTGGCCATAGCATAGCTACGATGGCTACCACACTTGCAGGGAAGTTATGGGTTAGAGACCAAAAATTAATGTTGTCTGGTCCTTTATAATGAAGAAATGGAGTTTGAAAGGGTAGGTCAGTGTTACTACTATGGCAAAGAGGTTTCTTTCTTTTGAATTCACCTATAAAGAGGATATGGCTGACATCCTATGTAAAGGACCCTGGACCATTGGAAGAGCTACCCTGGTGCTACAAAAATGATCCTTTAAACTAGATTTAAATGAAATATTCTTTTAGCAAGCTCCAGTATGGGTTAGACTCCCTGAGCTACCCTTGGAATTCTGGAGTGAGGATGTGTTTATGGGTGTGGCCAGTTCTTTTAGAGAGGTTCTCTCCATAGACCTAACTACTGCTTCTAAGAGTAGATTGACCTATGCAAGGATTTGTATAGGTGTTAGGGAAGGGGATTATTTTCCTAAAGTGGTGTGCTTTTAGTCCAAACTTGGCACTCATATTTAGAAGTTGGATTATGAGAGTGTCCCATTTGGATGTTATCATTGTTTTAAGATAGGCCATAAAGCTTTTCAATGCCCAAAAGCAAAGTCAATTAAGAAGAAAAATCCCTTTGTGGTTTCTCTTATTAGGGTGAAGAAAGTCTAGAGAAAAAAGACCACCATCTAGGGCCAAAGGGTCTGCTTTCGATGAATATTAAGATGGTAGATGATTCAATGAAGGTAAATCAAATGGTACCTTCTGAATCAACTTTGGCTCAAAGCACAAATGATAAGACAGGTCCTCAGGTTGAGTTGTTGAAGCCTGCCCTAATCTCCTCTCTTGTCATTAGGGAGAAGCAAACTATTATTCAACCCCAACTAATTGAGGGTGTTCTGGCAGAGGGAAGGTTGGATTCTAGAGTTGAGGAAGGCAAGAAAGCCCCACAACAAGCTATTCAGGTGGCAATGTTGTTAAGGTCTCCACTTTCTGAGGGTAGGCTAGCCCCAGCTCCCATAGAGGTGGAGAATGATAGAGTTAATAGGGATATTATCATCTATCAAGACCCAGAGGAAAATCTTGTCTCCTCTTTAGCTGGAGGGACCAGCACAGGAAAGTTGGATGTTTTGGTTACAGAACTGGACCAATGGGAGGTTCTTCCAACCAACCCTAAGACTGCCCTCAAGGATTCTAGGTCATTGAATTTTGGCATGAAGGGAAATGTTCTTCTTTCCCTAAAGCTCAGGAAGAAAAATGTTAGAGGACCTTCTCATGCCTCTCCGATGGAGACTAGAAGTAGCTACAAATTGGATGTGGGCTCAGCAGCCAAAAGAGGTAGAAAATCTAAGAAGAAAGCCAAAGAGGAGAAGACCAGAAGAAGCTTGGTGAATGGATGCCAAAGAACTCTTCAGGAGTGTTCCAAGAATTAATCATGAAGATCATATCATGGAATATTAGGGTCCTTAATAGAGCCCATAAACAAGAAATTATTAGGAACCTGCTCAGAGATCAGAGACCAGACATTTTGATGATCTAGGAAACTAAGATGAAAATGGACTTTTTGGAGAAGATTAAGTTTAGCATTTTAATGAGTGGGGAGGCTTTAGACTCTAATGGTGCCTCTGGGGGTCTCTTGACCCTTTTTAATACAATTTTTTTAAGAATGGAAGTGGTCTACAATGATGGTAATATTCTTTTGTGCAAAGTTTTTCATTTCCCTTCCAATGAATGCTGGTTCCTAATGAACTTATATGCTCCTAAAAATAAGAGAGAAAGAAAGAATTATTAGACTAGAGCTCAAAGTCTAGTGCAGAGCAGAAATTTAAAGAAAGAAATTATTATGGGTGACTTTAACACTCCATTGTTGGATGAGGAGAAGAAGGGAGGTCTGCCTCCAGACTAGGAAAGCAAAACTGACCTTGCAAAATTCATTAATGGTCTATCTTTTTTGGATATGGACCTCATGGGAGGTGCCTTTACTTGGTCAAATAAATGCATTCGTTAGGACTATATTCAGGTCAGACTGGATAGAGCTCTTATCAATCTCGATTGGCTAAAGACCTCCTCTTGCAAATCAGCTATTTTTCCCAGAGTGGGTTTTGACTACTCCCCTATTTCCCTTTTGGTTGTTCCTATAGGTCCCAAAATTCCTCCCCCTTTTCATTTTGAAAAAAATGTGGACCTCCCACCTTGACCTTTTAGACAAGATTAAGCTCTGGTGGAGTATTGATGTGGAAGGCACAACTATGTATAGGGTAGCAAGAAAACTTAGCAATGTTAAAAGGATGGTTAAATCTTGGAACATATCTAATTTTGGCCATATATTCTTTGGGAAGGAAGTCTTAACTAACAATCTTTCTACTATCCAAACCTCAATTTAGAAGGAAGGGTATGATGAGTTAAACAGGGAGGTTGAGTTGTCTATCCTATCAAATTTACACAATATTATGAGTATGGAGGAGAAGTTTTAGAGACAAAGATCAAGGGTAAATTGGCTCAAAGAGGGAGATCAGAATATGAAGTTTTTTCATCTCACTACTCTAAAACATTGTGCAAACAATAGAATCATAGGTTTAAAGAAAGGACAAGGATTGCTAACCAAGGATGAGGAAATATCAATTAAGGCTGTTTCTTTTTTCTCTTCCCTGTTGTCTTGGGATCCTTTGCTTTCCAAAGTGGATCAGGATGACATTATCTCTTGTATCCCTAAGGTCATCCTTCCTCACCATAATAAAATGCTTCAAGCCATTCCCTCTAAGTTAGAAGTTAAAGAAGCTCTCTTTTCTCTACCGACAGATAAATCCCATGGCCTTGATGGCTTCCCATCTTTCTTTTTCCAATTGTTTTGGCCTATTTTGAGGAAGGATGTGGTTCAGGTTGTTCAGGAATTCTTTGGGGCTAGAAGCATTCTTAAGGAGATTAACTCAACTTTTTTAGTTCTCATTCCTAAAATTCCTGGAGCCAATTCCTTGGAAAAATTTAGACCAATTAGTCTTTGCAATTCTTTCTATAAGATTATTTTGAAGGTTCTTACTTCCAGGCTGCTCAAACTCCTCCCTTTGATTATTTCTCATCAGCAAACTAGTTTTGTCCTAGGCAGACAAATTTTAGACTCCATAATGATGGTGCATGAAGTGATTCACTCTATGGAAGCTAGAAAAAGAGAAGGGATGTTACTTAAACTGGACCTTTCTAAAGCCTATGATAGGGCCGACTAGTCTTTCCTAGATAGAGTGCTTAAGGCTTTTTGGTTTGATGAAAAAACTTGTAAGCTAATATCTTAGCTAGTGTCTACTTCATCTCTTGTAGTTTTAGTTAATGGACCTCCCTCCAATTTTTTCAAACCCTCTCATGGCCTTCGTCAGGGGGATCCTCTTTTGCCTATTCTCTTCATTATCTGGCAGAATGTTTAGGCAGACTTATTGAGAAGAATAAGAAGGAAGGGAGAATCAAAGGTTTTAAACCTTCTTCTAAAAGTGTCCCTTTTTCACATCAACAATTTGTTGATGATACCATAATGGGAGGGGAGGCTTCTGTTAAGGAGGCTAAGGCTATGAAGGACATCTTGGATATCTACTCCAAAGGGTCGGAGCAGCTCATCAACTAGGATAAGAGCTCTGTTTTCTTTATCAACACCCTTGAGGACAGACAAAAGAAAATCTCCAAAATTTTAGGATGTAGTGTGGGGAAGCTTCCCTCTACCTATCTTGGGCTTCCTTTGGGCATTAATCCTTTTGATTCTTTTTGGAATGGCATTATGATTAGATTTAGTAAGAAGCTGGTTGGTTGGGAAGGGGCCTCTCTTAGCCAAGTTGGAAAATGCCAACTAGTTAAATCCACCCTTTAGAACTTGCTTGTCTATGATTTGAGCCTATTTGTGATCCTTGTAAAATTTTCCTAGAGAATGGAAAAATTTTAGAGAGACTTCTTATGGAGGAGGGCTAAAAAGAATAAAAGGTATCCTCTTGTTTCTTGGGAAAAAGTTTGGCTTCTAAAGAAATATAGGGCTCTAGGCATCAAGAAGCTAACTCACCTCAATAAGGCTCTTTTGGCTAAGAAAATATGGCCTATCTTCAGAAGCATAGGGGAATGGAGAGACATTATGGAAAACAAGTATATTAAGAGACCCTCTAAATAGTTTACCCTCTTCAATGAAGATATACCAAGAGGATCTGCTGTTTGGAATAGTTTTTTAAAAGCCAAGGACCTGGCTAATTCTAGAGTATCTTGGAAACTAGGAAATGGGGAGGATATCCAGTACTAGTCCAATAGCTAGCTCATTCAAGGCCCCCTTATGAACAACCCCAGCTATGAGGTTTGGATGAATGACTGCATCAACCATTTTGGGCAAAAAGTTAGTAACTATAGGAATGACTAGGGATGGATAGACCTTTCCATCATCTCTAAAGATCTTAACCATATTATGATTATGCTTAACTCTATGGCCCTAAATAACAATAGGGACAAGTTGATCTTGGGAGATAATGCCAATGGGAAATATATTGCCACCTCTAGGTACTTGGCCCTTTGGAGATTAAAAGAGATTCCTCCTTGGTCAAGGGCTTGGATTCCTGGTCTCATTCAAAAAATTAATATGTTCTATTGGCTAGCTCTATAAGAAAAAATCCTTACCCAGAATAACCTCATTAAAAGAGGTCATATTATGCCTAGCAGATGTGTGTTATGTAAAGATTAGATAGAGACTAGCAATCATTTGTTCATTCATTGCTCTTTCTCCAGGGAGGTTTGAGTTTTCCTCACCCAGGACTTGGGCTTCAGCTAGTGTGTGCCTTTTAGCCTCTTGGATCTCTTCTATCAATGGAAGTGTATGTTCAATAGGTCTCAACTTTAGGAATTAAGTTCCTAGATCCTGCTTTATTTCTATTGGAGCATCTGGAAGCAGAGAAATAATAGAATATTCAAAGATAAAGAGGAGCCAACTATAGTGATAGGAAAGAAAATATTTGCTAACATAAAGGAAAACTATTCAGTAAGGAAAGGGGGAGATATTGAATTAGGTGGCAGAAAAAAAGAGAAGGCAAAAGACAGAAAGATCAAAAGACAAGAAGCCAAATGGCTTCTCCCCCCGGAAGGTTGGCATAAAGCCAATTTCGACGGAGCATCCAAGGGAAATCCTAGCTCCTTGGAAAGTGGAGGCATAATTAGGAATGAAAATGGAGATGGTATTGCAGCTTTTTCCATTCCATTGGGTTATCAAACCAACCACTTTGTAGAAGCGAATGTTGCATGTAATGTTGTCAAACTGGCTTTTGAAATTGGAGTTACTAATCTTTGGCTTGAAGGGGATTCAAACAACATTATAAAATTTATTAATGGAAACTTTCAACCATCATGGTTAATTGTGAATCTTAATGATGAGACTCATGAGACTCTTGCCAAATTCAGTAGAGTCCACATGACTCATATTTTTTGAGAAGCTAACTCGGTTGTTGAAAAGTTTACAAATATTGGGGTCGATGCAAGCCAAATTATGACATGGCATCCCAAAAATACTTTTCCAATGGATGTTAAAAGCATGATTGATCTGGACAAGATCCGAGGAAGTACAGAGAAGATCAATTTGCAATTATGAGTATGAATAGATTAAGGGGAAATGGTACTTCCCAAAAAGTTAGCATGGGAAATTGTAATTGCTGCAATTTATTACTAACTAGTCGATAGGCTTTGTGGGTCATTTATTACATATACAATAGGAGTAATAGAAGGGTTAATTCTTTCTACATTCTATTTATTCATAGAGGATCCAATCTATTGCAATGTGAGGTGCATATGATAATTGAGGGTGCATAGAGTGAAGATATGGTTAGTGAATGGTGTAGAAAGGAGCCAGTGGGTGAAATTGAGAAATGGAAGAGTAGGGACAAAGTTTGGGAGCAACTGGATCAGGGCAGGATTACTAGATACATTATGAAATTGCATGGCTTTGATTAGGAGGTGACCAATAGTATGACTAGTTCAATGAAGGATGGAAGAGTGAAGGTGAATGGGGTTTCTTTCATGATCACTAAGGAGGTGATTTCGACCGTTGCTAAAATCTTGATTAAGGGTTTTTAATTTTTCAGGGACAAGAAGCTCTCAGCTAATGCTGTGCAAGATTTTGTTAAGGATGAGAAGGAACTGAAAGCCCTAAAGAAGATTGACACATACTATGTTCCTGATATCATGAAGAAACTATGGAGGTATATTCTGAGAGCTGTTATAGAGTATATTACTTTGGACCCTAGGTTTTATAGGGCTCGTACCCACCACTTTGTTCTTTTGAATCATTTTCAGCACAGCTGTAAAATTTCTTTTCCTTTTTACTTGTTAACTTCTTTGAGCAAGGTGGTGGTTAGCTTCAAAAAGAAGTCTACTGATAACCCCACATTGCATGAGGGGCTCCTGTTGCTTATTTATGAGTATTTTAAGGCTTAGACTATAAGCAAAGCTCCTCCTTAGACTGAGAATGTGACCTTTGGAAGCTCTAGCTACTCTTAAGACTTGGATGACATTTAGAGCTTTAGCTCTAACGATGACATGATTTCATCTACTAATAAAAAAGCCACCTATCAGGTTAAGAACTTTCCTTCCTCCATCACCCCCAGCAAAAAAAGTCCTAGGGATCATGGGCAGAAGCATCCTGTGAAAGATGTGAAGGATGAAAGCGATGAGGAGGAGGATGTGGAGATGAAAGAGGAGGAAATGGAGATGTCGAAGGAAATTAAGGATGATCGAGAAGGGAAGAAATGCAAGAGGGAGGGTCTGGAGGATGAGATTATGCAGCAAGAATGGGACATGTCTTCACTACCTCTTTCACCTATCCATATTCATGCACAACCAGAGGAACACAATTTTGATTCTGAGATCGAGGGTGGGGAGGTGCAAGTAAATAACATGAAGAAAGCTTGGAAAAACTTTAAAGTTAAGACCTCAAAAATGGGCATTTTTAGAGAGGCCATGATCTCGTAGGTCCTTGTGGATAACCAAGAAGGGACAAGGCTTAAAGAACTCATTGACCCAACGATTGTGGCTATTTTGGACAAAGCTAGGGAAACCAGGTTAAATCTCTTGAAAAATGCTCGCAATAGCATGATTGATAACTTCAGATCAATCAAGTGGCTTTTCCATGAGCTGGAGGAGGTCAAAGAGTAGGCTGGTCATATGGAGGATAATAGGTGTACACTTGATTTGTGTCACACTCTAAACCATTCTATCCAAATGTTTCCATGAGTTGGAATGCTTGGATGCCGGCTTAGAGCTCCCTATCCACGGAGTGCAAGAAGTTAGTATTCAAGCATGAAGGCTCTCAGCCAAGCCTTTGAAATGTACTTCTTTCTAGTAAACCATGCAATGGGAGGCTCTTTGAGACAAGAGCAAGAGTGCAAATATCTTCAAGGAATCCCTCAAAAATGCAATGCAAGTATGGAAACTAAGCTAAGATGATAATGCAAAATGTAGCTATGCTAAGCATGTATGAGTGTTACAATAATATTATTTAAACTATGTGAGATAGATCATTACAAGAAAATAACTAAACTAGCATGTAAGTATGAATCTAAACTAGTGTGCAATGGTAATGAGAGAATGAGACAAGAAATGAGAAGTTCTCCACAAAGCTCCAAAGAAATCTGTTAGAAAACCTATAGCATAACAATATTCAAAATATGGATCAATCCTTTGAGGGGGAAAGCTCTCTCCCTTTTAAAGTCATATGGATGGTAGAGATCAAGATGAAGATGGTGGATGATCAACGGTGGAATTCGAAAAGAGGAGTGATCCATGTGCACACACAAGTCAACCAATAGAATATAAGTTGACTTGTCACATAAGACAAAAGTCTCACAAGCCTTTTCTTTTAATTGTAAAACAGAAAAAGGACTTTATGTGTGCACTTTAAGTGGGTTAGAAGAATGGGGTTTTTTATTTAATTAAAAGGGGACATGTTCTTTTAATCAAATAATGAACTTAGGATAGCATAGTCAAACTATAGGTTATAATCAAATAAATTGATTATTAGCAATTTGGTCTAGATAAATGATTAAATTAATTCAGCCAAAATGTTGAGAAGGGGGCTAATAGTCTAGATGACCATTTTTACGTGATTACATTTGCCACTCTTTGATTAATGCGTGATCGATCTGGGAACACATTATGTCAAAGAAAATTGAAGCCAAGTAGGCGATGATAGATATAGATATCTGATTCCAAGGAATGAAATGTAGAAATGGATAGCACAGCCTGATAGCAGTAGTACTGAACATTAGGAAGATGATGTTAGGATCCGAAAAGAATTCTAACATCTAGCAAAGTGAATAGATCGAGAGCAAGTGATAAGGTCAAACAAATGCTCCTAAGAAATAGATAGCTATAACAATCAGCAATAGAGTATTTCTACCCCCTTAGGATCGAAATTGAAATGAGGTAAGGGGATGCAAAAACTATTTGGACATGAGAAAATTAGAATATAGCAATGTCTAAGATGACAGATAGATGATTAGAACCCAAGAATGACTATAAAAAAATTGATAAAATGCCCCAGTTTGACTAGAGTTGACCTTGAAGGATATAGCATAAAAATTAGGTCAAAATGAGTAGAAAGGTGATTTTAGACATGAAATAGTGAATTGAAGTAGATATGAAGTATGGAAATGATGAAGACATGAAGAAATGAAGATACCCCAGTAATGATTCAGAGACTAGACCTCAAAAGGTCAGTTAACTGCTCAGAAGAAAGTAGAATTTTAAAAGATAATTTTGACCATCAAGATGAACTCGAATTTGGATTTTGATCTTGAAAATGAATCTAAGATGTTGAAATTATTTAAGAGGTCAAAACTTTATATAATGTGACGATAAGATAGAAAAGAGATGAAGTGAAAGATTAAGAAGGTGAAAAGACATGAACAAGAAGAAAATAAAGAAATATATGAAAGGAGTTAGCCGATATGTCCACAAAAAGATGAAGAGAGAGCTCTCCCCATATGCAAGAATGTGCAACTAGAAAAAAATGACATGAACCTAAAATGCAAGATACTAAGCAAAGTGGTTTACCAGCAAGAAACTCATAACATTTAGACTCTTAATTTCATCATTGAGCATTTATTAGGGACATCATGAGATCATACAACCATCACTAGTATAACTATGGGGATATGAATATGATCGATATTAGATAGGTATGTGGAAATCCAATCTAAGCATCAGAGACATGTAAGTCAAGATAACTACACGATTAGATTCCCTAAGTTTAATTTAGCAAGATTACACCTGTATCAAGGCATAAGCGCTAGGATAAACCTTGAGTGTGGTCTTGCAAAATAGTCAAGGATGATACATTTGTAAGTCAATGTGTTGAATAGGTCAAGCATAAGTTCTTACAAAACTATAGACAAACAAAGTATACCCACAAGCAAAAATCAAGAAAATATGTCCCATACCCCTAGTCTTCTAGTTAATGAAATCCTTAAAAAACTATTAGGGATGTAACGTATAGTAAAGAAATCATCATAGACATCACACAAAGTAGATAAAGATTAGCATAGCTTAGTCATTTAAGTGTTAAAGTGTGTGTGTGTATGTCACTTAGCCATTTCTTTAAGACTTGATTGTGATAGTGAGAAATATCGTGACATCAGAGATCGTAGGTAAACTATCTGAAAAGTGTTGAAAAACACTTGATGTTAAGGTGGGGGAAGTGTTGAGAAACATTATTTTGTGAGTTGTCCAAGAAACCCTAATGCACAAGAATACCTCAATAGCCTAAGCAGTTGTGCCCCCAAGACGAGGACAAGAAACAATTCCAAGCTAGGAAATGTGTAGCAAAATATGTGATTGAGATTGATAGGCAGAGGTGCAAGGGTCTCAAGTAGCACCTATTTCCAGATTTTCACCACTTGACAAATTTTTTCAGGACTTTTTTCCATTTTTTGTATTTTTGTATTTTTTATTTTTTTGGTGATACATCAAAGTGCCTATTGCTAGGTTTTCACTAAGAAGATCTTTTTTTTAGGACATTTTCTAATTTTTAGGATTTTTTTCAAGATCATATATGATTTTTTTTGGATTTTTTTAGAAGGTTTTAGATATCACTAGTTCTCAAGCAAGATCACATCATTTTCTCCCAATGTCTAGCAAGGTATAGGATATGATGGAGCAACAAGCCAGTGGATAAGCAAAGATGGATGAAAAAGAGTATGAAGCAAGTGAAAGTGATCCTCAAGGACTGACTCTTCAAGAGAATCCAAGCTAGGGAAAGAGGTGAAATAGTCATATGAAGCATATTTTGGATAAGCAATGGATGTAATGAGAAAGATAGCATGTAGGATAAGCAATGAAGCCAACAAGTGAGATAGCATGAAGTGTGTAGTCCAAAAGAGTAGCCATGTCAAGAGACCTATGAGAACCATGTTTCATTTATTATGATCAAGACCAAGGGGTCAACTAGATAGGATAGCAATGGGATAGAGAAATAAAAATAAAGCTCAAGATGGAGGCTATGAGGGAATGAGAAAGCACAAATAGAGAATCTCGTGGATAAGATAGCCAATATGCAAAGATAGCTTAACATTGTCAAGATCAAAGAGAGGAGAGGGGATAGATGGATGATGGAAGAATTACGCATGATGCCTATTTACTAGGTTTTCATCATGGTACTTATCCAAGGTGCCACAAGATGTAGTTTTCACCATAGGATAAATTTATTTCTCTTTACTTTTGCTACCAAGGTGCCACAAGAAGTGGTTTTCACCAAGGCACATTTTCATTTTGTTTCATTTTTTCTATTTTATTTTATTTTTTGAATTTTTTGAATTTTTAGAAAGAGCTGAAGCTGTTTGAATGTAGATAATGCTCCTATAGAAAAGATAAGTCATGATAAGCCAAGACCATAGAAAGGTATGCTCAAAGATATTGATAGGGTGATGAAAGAGAAATGGTAGTAGGAAGAGTATATGGAGGATAATAGTTCATGTATAGAAAGTTAGTGTAAGCTTTAGAGGATTTAATGAGGGTAGTTGAAATATTGTACAAGATCAACATTGACACACACCTTGAAGGGTATTGGAATGATGGAGGAATCATGGATGAAGTAGCTTGAGATTTAGATGTATGAGGTGGTAGAAGAGATTTGGAAAAAAGTGGAGTGGAAGGCTTTGGAATAATTTTAGGAAGATTTTTGGAAGAAGATGGAATGGAAGCCTTTGGAAGCTTGAATGTCAACTTTGAAATATTTTCAATATTCAAGTCTTTTAAAAGAGACTTGGGAATCCACATAGCTTTAGATTTTCCTCGTTCTTTGGGTGCTTGAGAGTGCATTTCTATAATGATGGATTTAGGAACCCATATTTTCTTTGGTTTAGCTCTTTGAGTAGTGGACCTTTGCGGTCTCTTTTGTGCATTCTTCTTCTTAGCATTCACATGTCGATTAGATGGGACATAGTGATCCTTCTTTTTCAATGGATTCTTGTGTTTATTCTCACTTCCAAAGGACTTGGGATTTCTGGATGAATAAGGATGATACGACTAGTTTAGATGTATAGATGGGTGAAAATTCATCAAGGATGAGTTTCTTTGTTGATCTTGAGTTAATATAAGAGAGCTAGGGAATGAGCTAGGAGTGGAAAGTGTAGGAGATGAAGGAACATAAGGTCCCAATATAGATGGAAGGTTTGAAGGCTTTAGCTCTAATGGATGAGGACCAAGGATAGATTTAGAAGATGCAAAGGGATAGTGGGAAGGGATATCAACATCTTTAGAGTGAGCAACATGGTCAAAGCCATCAATAGACTCATGAGTACCTTTTATAGGAACAACATTTTTAATAAAATCACTTGAGGATTGAGCATAATTTTGAAGTGGATGTGGAGAATTAGAACATGAGGGGATGCTTTGATCTTGACAAGTGGCTTTGGATAGCATATGAAGAGAACTTTTCTCATAATTTTTAGTAAGCTCAAGGGAGATAATGGAAGTGGTATCTTCATCATATTTGTGGGATGGAAAATACATAGGATATGGAGGGGAAAAATCTTGAAAGAGATGAAAGGGTACTTGATCTTGATCTTTCTTGACATTTATAGTTTTTTCCTTTTGAGAGTCCTCTTGACATGGAGCCACTTCCAAGGAAAAGGGAGAATGGAGAGTGAATGAAGTAGTGCATGGATTAAGCATAGTAGTGAATGAAGGTTGAGGATATTTAGGATTAGTAGCATGGAAAAAGTTTGCAGCCAAGTGAAGGTTTTCTTGAGTTTCTTTTAGAGGTAGCTCTTGAGGATACACGTAGTCAATGTGGAAAGCATTAGGTTCTTTATTTGATGGAGGCATGTTGAAAAGCTTTGAAGTGTTGGGAGATGCATGAGTGTTGGAATAACTGGAAGATGTAATGGAGCCACTACTAGACATAGGTTCATCAACATAATCTTGCTCAAGAGAACTATCCTCAACACATGAGTCACTAGAGGTTCCAATAATTCCATTATCAATAACATCTTGGATTTTATGTTTTAGCTCAATGCAAATTGAAGTTGTATGGTCATTATGTCAATAATAAGCGCAATAGATATCCAAGAATGGATTTCCATAGGAGCTAGACTTAGGCAACATGATGAGCTTGGTGCCAAGAAGTGTTCTAAAAATTTCATCATAAGAATTCCCCAAGGGAGCAAAAGTTCTATCAAAATTATGTCTACAGTCCTTTTTTTATTTCTCAAGTGAATGGTATGCATCCATGTCTTCATCATTATCTTGGTCAAAGATAGGTCCATCATGAAATTTTAGCATAGGCTCAAAGGAGGTATCACTTTCTTTCTCTCTAAGGAGGTCTTTAGATCTAGAAGATGAAGACATTTGATGCCTTGGAGTAGAATATGCAGACCTAGAAGAAGAGGATAACCTTAAAGAAGGTGACTCATATGCATGTAAAGACCTTAAGGAGGATTCATGTAATGATGTAATCTTTTCTTCTAACCTTTTCTCAAGTTTAGACTTCATTTCCATCATGTGCTTAGAGAGATGAAGGTAAGAAAGATCATTTGTCTCTTCTAGTTCTCTGTATTGTGCATATAGATCTTGAAACTCTTTAGTGACATGGAGGATATCATGATCATCTAGATTTGGTTGAGGTTCTGTAGCACAAGCTTTGAATTCCATAGTTTTAGATGCAAAGCCAAGCATAAAAGAGCCTAGAAGATAACTTGATGTTAAAACTATAGGAGGTAGAGTGTTTACTTGCCAAGATAGTGGAGAGAGATTAAAGTGACTTGTCAAACAATATGTCCAAGAAACTTATGACATGAATGACTCAAGTCAATAGCTAGGCAAGATGCCCAAATAGCCAAATAGATAGAGAAAGTAGGGTGACAAGTGAACAACTCTCCAACCCAAGAGTGTAGTCAAGAAATCAAGGCAACCATTGCAGCAAAAATATAACTAGCAAGTGGACATAGACCATAAAGATAGAAAGACAAAGAGCACCAAGACCAAATAGTCACTTTAAGAATGTTCAAGAACTAGAGACATAAAAAATAAAAATGAAATGATGAGACTCCCCTTAGCAAGCAACACAAGAAAATGTTTGCATTTGATGTTTTGACTTGGTTGACAAAGTTTGACAATAGTTGATAGCATAGCAAGTTTGATGTTCAAAAGAAATTTCTTTCCAAGCAAGATAGTGACACATGAAGTAGTCTTCAAACAATCAAGCAAGGGACAAAGCAACCTTGCATGATACAAGCATATGTGAGGTCTTAAAAGAAAGTCATATAACTATCATCATGTGTATGTTCCAAAGATTTTCACAGGTCTAGGACATTCGAGAACACATCAAGAAATATCTACCTAAAGGACATGGTTCATTACTCAACAACTTGGCCCATGCTTGATGTTCCTTCACCTCACACCAAGTGGTTGCCCACAAAAGATATTTGCTTTGTCATGGAAGTGCCATAAGCATAACCAAGGGAACACATATGGTGAGTGTAAATCTTGGGGTGATCTGGGTAGTCCATTAGGATCAATCCTTGCACTAAGAAGTTGAGCGGCTAAAAAGGGTAGTTACTAAATTAGGATGTTTAGATAGGGCTTCCATTCATAGTGTTCCTCTTGCTCCCAATTACGGGACACCTCACCTTGTGATGAGTAATAGATCTCGCGACCACAAGAGTACCTTAAGCATTCTTTCCTAGTGATCTCCCTATGGTCGAAATCTCATAAGTGATCACACTAGGTGAAGACAAACACTATGTCTACCAAGGTTTTGTGTCCTTGATAGCCTTGATTTTATAGTGGGTTGGAAGAGCCAGGTAATCTACTTGTCTCCACTTGGGTCGTTCCTCTCAAGTTGTCCAAGAGCAGGCCCTCTAAAGGATTCTAAATACACAAAGAATGGATCAACTTTTGGAAGTCAAGATTTTTTATTCACCACAAGGGTGAAGAGAATACTCTCATATTCCAATAATTTTCTCCCAAACACACCAAGAAGATTCAGTTACCTCTTACTCTTGAAACCAAATGGTAAGTCAAGATTTTTGATTCACCACAAGGGTGAAGAGCATACTCTCCTATCACCAAAAGATCCCAATTGTAAGTTTTAATGTGCCTAAAAATAAGCAACTAGTATATGCTGCACATGTAAAAGTAAAGAACAAGAAAAATTGAGTTTTTATGCATTGGGCAACCTTGCAAACAATCATTAGTAGCCCTTGTGCATTTGAAGCTTTGACATGCGTTCTTTTTATGCAATGTTTCAATTTTTTTTCACAAAGATGGCAACTTGCAATCACAACTTTTTAGCACCACAAGTTAGTGTGAAATAACATAAAATACTGCAATAAAAAGTGGTTAGTTTCCTCAAATATCCAAGTTATCTTCCAATCAAGTGTATGCAAAGAAAGTGCAAACTAATCACAAATGCTCTCATTTTTACTCTTTGCTTCTGACCTAGTCAACAAGATTAGACTTTTTTTCTATTATTTTGGATCCAAAATAATAAATGTAAAGAAGAGACCCATGCTAAAAATTAGATATCTTTCCAAAAATGCAAGAAATTCAAAAAATCCTCTTCATTTGCGTCCTAGAGACTGATTTTGTCAAAACAGGTCAGATTTATCAAATCTAGTTTTTGATCCCTAATATGACCTCAAAAGTCAAAACACAAAGATAATACCCCTCTTAAAATTCAAAAACCTTTCTAAAAATATAATTTTTTCTGAAGAATTCACTGATTTGTGATCAAAAATGGCCTTTTATGACAAATAAAGAAAAAATTATAACTCTCCCAAATCATATCACAATGCTTTAAAAATCACACTAAGACATTGTGAACACATACCCAATCTACAAAAAAAAATTCAGAACCAAACTCCAACTGGTTTAAAAGATATGATCAAATCTTTAAACCAACTAGATTTTTGGGCTTCAAACCAATCTACTTATGGGTTGGCCTTAAAACCAAAGTGATAATTCTATAAAAGAACTTGATTAGATCCAATATGCTACTATAAAAAAATCAAAGATAAGAAATGAAATCAAATGGAGCTAGAAACTTGATTCATGTCCCATGGTGGGCGCCAAAAATGTACACTTGATTTGTGTCACACTCTAAACCATTCTATCCAAATGATTCCATGAGTTGGAATGCTTGGATGCTGGCTTAGAGCTCCCTATCCACAGAGTGCAAGAAGTTAGTATTCAAGCATGAAGGCTCTCAGCCAAGCCTTAGAAATGTAATTCTTGCTATTAAACCATGCAACGGGAGGTTCTTTGAGACAAGAGCAAGAGTGCAAATATTTTAAAGGAATCCCTCAAAAATGCAATGCAAGTATGGAAACTAAGCTAAGATGATAATGCAAAATGCAGCTATGCTAAGCATGTATGAGAGTGTTACAATACTGTTATTTAAACTATGTGAGATAGATCATTACAATAAAATAACTAAACTAGCATGTAAGTATGAATCTAAACTAGTGTGCAATGGTAATGAGAGAATGAGACAAGAAATGAGAAGTTCTCCACAAAGCTCCAAAGAAACCTGTTAGAAAACTTGCAACATAATAATATTCAAAAGATGGATCGATCCTTTGTTGGGGAAAGCTCTCTCCCTTTTAAATTCGTATGGATGGTAGAGATCAAGATGAAGATGGTGGATGATCAACGGTGGAATTAGAAAAGAGGAGTGATCCATGTGCACACACAAGTCAACCAATAGAATATAAGTTGACTTGTCACATAAGAAAAAAGTCTCACAAGCCTTTTCTTTTAATTGTAAAACAGAAAAAGGACTTTATGTGTGCACTTTAAGTGGGTTAGAAGAATGGGGTGTTTTATTTAATTAAAAGGGGACATGTTCTTTTAATCAAATAATGAACTTAGGATAGCATAGTCAAACTATAGGTTATAATCAAATAAATTGATTATTAGCAATTTGGTCTAGATAAATGATTAAATTAATTTAGCCAAAATGCTGAGAAGGGGGCTAATAGTCTAGATGACCATTTTTAGGTGATTACAATAGGAATGGAGCAGACTCTGATAAAATAGATAACAACGGCAAGAGGCTTAGTCTAGTGGAGAGAAGGATTAACACCCTCAAAATCTACAATCATAATCTCTTGAATTAGATGATTTCGATACTAAGATCCATTAATAGAAACATCATATCTTTAATAGGCTGGATCAAAGATAGAGTTATGAAGGATGATGAGGATGGTAAAGACAGGGATGAAGCCAAAATGGTGGTCGACACCGCAAAGGACAACATCAACAATGGTCAGGACTAGGAGGATCAAAGGGCACACCAACAAGAGTTTGAGGAGAACAAAATGGCCTATGAGGTAGCTCAGGTGATTCAAGACCTGGAGAGAAAGAATGAGGACTAATCCTCTGCCTATTCTTTTGTTTCTTTTTGTGCCTTTTTTTGGCTTTTTGTAAGGGCTTTTGCCCTGGTTATTTCTTGTTGTTTCTGTTCCTAGCCTTTTCTTTGGTTTTTGTCTGTCAACTGGGCCTTGTGCTTTTTTTCAACCTTTGAACTATAACTTTTTAGGTTGGGCTTTTCACGCTTATTATCAACCTTGTTAATGTTTTAACTCTTGGGTTTCAAGGTCCCTGTAAAACCTATTTATCTAATAAAAAACACACAATTAGCAGATTTATTCCAAATAGTAATTATTTTATGTCTAATGTGCTATCCCAATTATAAATTTATGTTCCTTTTCTTCATTAAATTATGAAAACTCTTGAGTATATAAATGAAACCTTATCTAGGCAAAAGCCTACAATGCAATGGTAACATGCAAGCCTCTCATGTGGGAGGTCTTGAGTTCAAATCTACCTCCGCTTAACATATAATAATAATTAATTCCAACAAATAATAATAATTGATCTAGGCTTTGACCATTTATCGATCAAATAAATAAATGAAACCTTATCTAATATTGGTGAAATTCATAAAGAGTAGTCAAATCAAAAGAAATCAGTAGAAGATTAACCAATAGTATGCTTTTGTACTTGTATTAAAAATAATCCAACTCAAGAAGATGTCAAGGAAATTAATGAATTGGTTAAAGATCTTGCGAGTCATAATAAATTCTTAGAAGCATTAAAATCTAAGTATGGTGAATTCTAGATAGTAGAAGAAGAGGGTTTTCCAAAGTTGGTAAATCAATATAGAGATCCATAGGATAGAGATTTATGGATAAATAAATGCGATAGTATTTTTTCTAGTTCCGTAGATGGAACCCATCCAAATGGAATCAAAATGGACTATGCTACATTATATATGGAGCATCTAATTAGATTGAGTAACATCATCAAAGAAACTATCCATGATACAAATAAACTTGTGCCCAAGAACTACCTAGAGCACATCCATATGTGTGGCATATTTCTTAGGGAATGTCCCATATTTCTTCATGTCACTTATAGAGTACCTTTTTGTTGTATTAACTTTTTAATAATATACAAAAAAATATTTTGTTTAATAATAATTTATGTAGTGGTCATGTCTCTTGGTGAAAGGGTATGCCCTCTCATTAAGAAAATTAATCCCCATCTATAAATAGAGGTTCTTTTGGTATCAATTGGGATGATATGATATAAAATAATATTTTTCGAGTCGTGTTCTCTTTTTTAAATTCATGCTTTTAATATACACAATTGATGATTAGTTTTGCCAATTTGTTACTGTATTGGAAAAGACTATTTATACATTTAACATAGTACCAATTGTCTATTATTCTAAAAGGTGTCAAAACATTTTTATAATTTGGTCTAGTATTTGTGATATCTATTTGAATGAAACCTTATCTAGGCAAAAGCCTACAATGCAATGGTAACATGCAAGCCTCTCATGTGGGAGGTCTTGAGTTCAAATCTACCTCCGCTTAACATATAATAATAATTAATTCCAACAAATAATAATAATTGATCTAGGCTTTGACCATTTATCGATCAAATAAATAAATGAAACCTTATCTAATATTGGTGAAATTCATAAAGAATAGTCAAATCAAAAGAAATCAGTAGAAGATTAACCAATAGTATGCTTTTGTACTTGTATTAAAAATAATCCAACTCAAGAAGATGTCAAGGAAATTAATGAAACCTTATCTAGGCAAAAGCCTACAATGCAATGGTAACATGCAAGCCTCTCATGTGGGAGGTCTTGAGTTCAAATCTACCTCTGCTTAACATATAATAATAATTAATTCCAACAAATAATAATAATTGATCTAGGCTTTGACCATTTATCGATCAAATAAATAAATGAAACCTTATCTAATATTGGTGAAATTCATAAAGAATAGTCAAATCAAAAGAAATCAGTAGAAGATTAACCGATAGTATGCTTTTGTACTTGTATTAAAAATAATCCAACTCAAGAAGATGTCAAGGAAATTAATGAATTGGTTAAAGATCTTGCGAGTCATAATAAATTCTTAGAAGCATTAAAATCTAAGTATGGTGAATTCTAGATAGTAGAAGAAGAGGGTTTTCCAAAGTTGGTAAATCAATATAGAGATCCATAGGATAGAGATTTATGGATAAATAAATGCGATAGTATTTTTTCTAGTTCCGTAGATGGAACCCATCCAAATGGAATCAAAATGGACTATGCTACATTATATATGGAGCATCTAATTAGATTGAGTAACATCATCAAAGAAACTATCCATGATACAAATAAACTTGTGCCCAAGAACTACCTAGAGCACATCCATATGTGTGGCATATTTCTTAGGGAATGTCCCATATTTCTTCATGTCACTTATAGAGTACCTTTTTGTTGTATTAACTTTTTAATAATATACAAAAAAATATTTTGTTTAATAATAATTTATGTAGTGGTCATGTCTCTTGGTGAAAGGGTATGCCCTCTCATTAAGAAAATTAATCCCCATCTATAAATAGAGGTTCTTTTGGTATCAATTGGGATGATATGATATAAAATAATATTTTTCGAGTCATGTTCTCTTTTTTAAATTCATGCTTTTAATATACACAATTGATGATTAGTTTTGCCAATTTGTTACTGTATTGGAAAAGACTATTTATACATTTAACATAGTACCAATTGTCTATTATTCTAA
The DNA here is from genome assembly GCA_028749045.1 of Cupressus sempervirens. Taxonomy (NCBI): domain Eukaryota; kingdom Viridiplantae; phylum Streptophyta; class Pinopsida; order Cupressales; family Cupressaceae; genus Cupressus; species Cupressus sempervirens. The sequence goes on from CM053788.1 coordinate 324,414,592, forward strand.
AAGGTGTCAAAACATTTTTATAATTTGGTCTAGTATTTGTGATATCTATTTGAAGTCGATGCTAAATGTGTAATCATATGTGGTAATAATCTGGTTAAGTTTCAATTTGAACTTCAAGGTAAAGACTAGTTCTCAGATAAATTTGATCGTATTGTCCTTTCTAAGAAGATTTAAAATTAAAAAGAGTAATTAAAACATAATTTTACATTATTAAAGCATATAGATACGACTGATTTGATGGTCTTGATAAGGATCAACCTAAAACCATCTCATAAAGTTATACATAAGATATCCTTACATTCAATTGTAATCATGTTAAGGAATACATAATGTACTAGTAAAATATTTATTTAGAGTGGTTAAGTCAAGCATATTTTGTAAGTAATTTTCATAAAGGAACTTTCACCCTAAATTCAATTCACTAAAAATAATTATGTATAAATAATCAGGTTGTTTAATCGATTAGTCCACATATATCAAATTATAAATCAAGAAATAATTTTCCAACTTGAATAAATAATTATTATTTTAATATATATTAGAATATGCTTAGAATTTTCTGAGTTATATATTAATTTCATAGATCGAAAATTAGAAGTTCCTTTATATGTTTGGATCCATTCTTTTTTTAGTGAAAAGGTATATTCCCTTGCACACTTCAAGGTAAGTCATTTTTTATTTATTTTATCTATTGTCATAGACCTATTTCTATGTCTTAATTAGATTTATTACATGGATTTAACACCTAGATCTATCTTACACTTGTCATTAAATCAAATAGTTAAATTTCACATTTGAATTGCATGAAAGAAGACTTGCTTGCATACTTCCTTGATATAATTTGGGCTTATTATTAGAATCCCTTCATATATGTTGGTTTTCCAAATATAACTTGGTTTGTATTGAGTATTATATTTGGAGTCCCCTCACCTCATTCTTTAATCTTGGAGTTATATCTTCTTAGATTGTGTGCTCCCCTTCTTTTGGTGAACCCATCTTGTCCCCTTTTCTTCTTTGAGGTAAGATTTCTTCTGGGAATTATGTTGTTTAAATATTTTGTAGAGTTAGAATTGGATATATTGTATCACTGGATCTTTTTTTTATGCACCTTCTTACATTGATATTTTTATGCTTAGATCTCAGTAGAGTTTCCTTTTGTGATCTCCTCTTTATGAGCTTTATTTCATCAATTTCAACCTATAGTATTCTCTTTAGGATAAATCATAGACTTGTGTGCTCTTTTGCTCATGATTGATATTTTCTTCCTAGAACTCATGATGATACCAACATTTTTCCTCAAGATCTCAATCCTATCATGGAGAATGACTCTTCTCACTCTTCTCATGATGAAGGTGAATTTTCTAGAGTTCCTCCTTCCCAAGTTGATAAGTTATCTCATGTGTTTCATAAATTAAGAACTTTTTTTATACAAGAGAGAAAAATATTATAGTATTATCGTTAATGAGGCTATAAATAAGATTATTACTCATGATAATAATTTCATCTTCATCTTGCATGTTATTTCTCACCTTGTTAATATTCATGCTAAGCCTTTGACAACATGTTCTCAAGAGTTATGATACACTTCTCCTTCCACAAATGTTGAACTTTCTATTCCCATTTCTACCTCTATTCTCAATATTCCCACTTATGTGCCACATTTGATGATGATTTATACTCAAGTCCCTAATCCTCTTAAGTATTGGTATTCCTAACCATACACTTCTAACAAGTGTTCCTTTTACTTCTATACCTTCTTTATTTACCTTCATATAATATCATTCCTTTCAAATATTCCAATCCTATCCATTTTCCTTCTAATGCTCCACCAACACCTTCTCATATTCATTCCTCTTCCTCAAAACATTTATTAACATGTCCAATATATCTATGCCTACTATTATATCTTCTAATACTGCCATTAGTAGCTTGATTCAAACTGTCATTGGTTTCCAAAAACAAGTGGATCATTTCACTAACTCTAAGTACAACGTCCCTACATGTGACATAGTTAATCTCCTTTCCTTATATATCTTCAATGTGTTTATCCCATAACACATTGAGATACCTCATCTTGATACTTATAATATTGTTTTGGTATCCATAACAAATGCCCCATTCTTTGCTAGGAATGGGGACCCCCTACTTTTTCAACTCCCAGACTCACAGTTCGAGAGTCAGGAGAAGAAAATTTATTGGAGTTAGAGTTTTAGAGTTGAAGTTCAAAAAAAAAACTAAAAATTAATTAAATTAATTATTATCATGTGTTGGAGCACATATGCATGTGGGTAGAGTGCACACCATGCATCGATGCATGCGCTGAGGCATATTGTAAAACCCCACCTGGTGGGGGGTTATAAAAACCCCACGTGGCCTCAACACAACATTTGTTTCTCAAAGTTTTTTTGAATGGTTTTTTCAATCATGCATGCAAGGTAATACTTGTGTGGCAGTGCTTTGCACCTGTGCCATACACAACCCCTACGTAGCAGTCATGCCCACGCCATACAAAAACCCTCACACAGTGGCACTTTGCGCCCGTGCTCACAAAAAACTCACATGGTGGCAGCCACACCCATGCTATATATAAATTCTTGTGCTCACAATATACTCACACGATGGTGTTTTGTGCCCGAGCTCACAAATACTCACATGGCAGCGCTTTGTACTCCTATTCACAAACACTCACATTGTGGCACTTTGTGCCCTTGCTCATCAAATATCATGTAGTGGTGCTCCTTACTCGTGCCCATAAAACCTTGCTCATTGAGAACAAGTTTGTTTGGCACTTTGTGCTCGCATGCTGCTTGCTCGATCGCACTTGCACTCATGAATACTGGGCCACTTGTTTGGCCTTGCCCCCTTAAAACTCTAGGACACATGCCTTCCAAAACCCCACATACTTTTTATTATTATTTTATTTTATTTTAATTTAAATTCTTTAAAAAATAATAAAATTAAAATAAAAATAAAAAATTTATAAAAAAAAGGATAAAAGGGATAAAATGAAAAATAAGAAGTAAATAAAATGTCTAAATGGGACCTTTTTTTATGCTCATTTTAATTCATTAGCTTTTACGTTTCATTTTTTTAGACTAATAATCATTTTTTCTAATGTTTCTTTTTATTGAAATGTATAGGTGATCAAATGGCATCCACATCCAGAGTAACACCCAAACTTTTCGTGTTCAAGTTCCAAGGTGTACCTTTAAAGTCTAGATTCCATAATGATTATGCAGAGATTATAGATACCGACCTTGGACACATGAATCTAGGGGAATTCCTCAAAATTTGCAATAAGCCAATAGAGAGATCAACCTTGATGTCTATATTAATCCATTCTAGATTGATTAATGCACTGTCACATCCTGTGTCGATACAATTAGTTGAGTTAATCATGGCCCTATCACAACACTTTGTTCCTAAAGAGAGGGTAGTCAAAAGTGTCACTAGAGAAGTGGTGTTGGATCGTCAACTTGACAACATTAAGAGGGTCTTCCATCTTCCTAGAGTAGACCAATTCATCTAAAATTCCTATGAAATAGCTAAGAGATGGTACAAGGAGTATAAACAAGAGGCCATTGACATAATATAGTCCTCTTACCTCATTGAGAAACCTCCTTAGGGAAGGATAACTAGCAAAGTAGACATGACTCAAAGATACATGAAGGAGGATATTGAATACTCTATTATTCTCCTAAGTAGAGTCATGGGCTTACTCATAGTGGACCATCTCAACACTTTTATGGTCAACTTTATTAAGACCATTAGACAAGCAAAGATGCCATTGGACTGGGCCACCACACCAAGTAAAAACTTTTGTGAGCAGTTGAGGATAGTAAAGGACAAGAAGAGGTTTTACAAAACTATCTCAGTTTGTATAGGAGAGGCAGTATGTAAGACCCCAATGCCTGACTCTATATACTCTACCCTCAGCTAGCGAAGAAGAAGTTCTTAGGATAGAGAAAAGAATACAAAATTGTGAATGATGTAATCATGTTTGCGATCATTTGATTCATTGAGGGAGATTATGGAAAGAGGTCATCTAAAAAATCCAAAGCACAAGCCATAGCTCTTGGAGCCTACTTTATCTAATTCAAAATGTTCACATATCTGTGGGTAGCCACTGCATCCATCAATCCTAAGAAGATCCCAAGATATTCTAGTGACAAGTTGGTACTATTGGAGATTTCCCAAAAATTTGAGTTAGCCTATGTGAAGATAAAGAGGTAATGGAGACCTTCTTGGGCATGGCCATTGGTCATTGGACCATATCAGGTGAAGTAGAAGCAAGACATTCCATCTTTTGAATGGAATGGCAGAACTATCCTCTTGAAGAATATAACTTTCCTCGATCATACTTTGACAATGTTAGGAAAGTAGAGAGTCTGGAAGGAAAGGATTTCTATCATGAGGATTTGGTTGAAGACCATTGGATGAATGCCACAAATGAATATGATGTTCACATACGTGACTATTGTAGGATGACTTTGTATCTAGAAAAGAAGGCTCTCCATTTGAACATCCCTGATCAGATAAGACAACAAGATTCTAAGGAGTTACTGGACCCCTTGTTCAATGTAGATAAAATTGGTGAAAGACCTATTCTAAATACTAAGGTTGACAGGGAGGAGGTTGATGATATTAATCATCAAGTGAGCCATGTTATTAGAATGACAAAGGATTGGATCAAGAAACCTTTTCCACTTGATCCAATTTATGATACTGTAATCTTCCATGTACATGCTCACCCAGAAAGAGGTAGAGGAAGGAAAGTAATAATTCCTACCTTTGCAGATCAGTCTCCTATCAGGCCAAAAATAGTGTACTAGCTTGATCGCCTGGTTGGATATTATCACCCTCCTTAAAGGAAGACAAAGAAAAAAAAGAAAGAGGACCTCTCCTTAGAGGATTCAGATAGAATAGGCACCTCCCTAGTAGCAGAAATAGAGTCCACAAGGGTCTCAAGATATTAGAGCTAGCAAAGTCCATGATGAATCGCAGTTGCCTCCCATTGTGTTTAGCCAACCAAAAGAGGGAGAGATTCCACAAGTCTCCATTCCTCCTGCACAAGATGAACCAACTTCTTCTTCTACCTCTAAGAAATAGAAGAAAAGGATTAAGATTTAGATCAACAAAAGGAAAAGGATTGGTAGAAGATTAGTGCCTAATCTATATATGACCAAAACCATTCTAGAAGGAGGTGAAAAAGAAGAAGAAATAGAATTAGAGGAGGAAGAGGAAGAACAAGTGCCCCTACAATGAAGAACTTGGCTAGCAAGGACCACATAATTACAAAGAAGAAAGAGTGCCATGGGTACCTCGCCATCCTCCTAAGTAGAACCTTTAGAGCTCTCTTCTTTATAAGATGAAGTACAATAGTGGGTAGATGAGCAAAGTGAAGAAAGTGATGATGTTTTTTCAATGTCAAATTTTGATTTCATGCCTGTAGGTATAGAATTGATTTGGGATAAGATTACGGACAACCCTATAGGTGAACCTCAATAGGAAGACTAGACACAAATGCTACCAGATACATAGGGTCGTGATCTTACTCCTCCATCTCCACCTTGAGTTACAATGGTAGAATAGGGCTCGATGACTCCCCCACCTAAGAATATAGAGGAAGAGCAATTTCACAAGGAGTCATTATCAAAGGAGAGACCAGGAAAAATGGCAACTAGTGAAGTGTCAGAAGGACAAATGGTGGAACATTCTCAACCACTTTCCCATGACACTAAGGTCTAGGCTACATGATCTACTTAAATTGAGGCTATAGAAGGGGAACCCTCACAACAAGATGCAACTCCTAGTAGGAGTGAAAAAGGGAAGAAAGTTACAAAACATACTCCTTCATCCTCAAGAGCCAAGTCCTCAATAGGACACATCCCTAGATGGATCCAAAAGGAGATAATGAGGAGTACTAAGCCTCAATTCCATACTTTAGAGGAAGACATTTGTGACATTGTAGAGATCTTGAACAAACTTGAGTCTCCATCACATGAGGTAACACCATTGGTGTTTGTCACCACCATATAGAACCAAGATTTAGTTGCACAAGTGGCTCTCCATCTTGAAGGCATAGATGTAGAAGGCTTTAGCCTCAAAGATTATGAGTTAAAGGATGTTATGTTGGGAAGGCCTATATAGCATTTAGCTCAACAGATGATGACTATGGGAGTCAAAAAGGTCCTCAAGTACATAGAATAAGAGGAGATTGAACTTCATGCACTTTAAAGTCCAGTTGAGATCCTAAACGTATATCTAGCCAAAGTCGTTGGTCCTCTTGATCTTGAACACCCTGAGCATAATTTGAACACTGTACTTAGAGAAGGGGGAAGTGTACAACTTGATCCATTTTTGAAGGCTTGTCAAGAGTGGCAAGAAAGTTTTCAAGAGAAAGGTATCCAGATTATCACCTAGAATTTGAAGTTACTACATGCAACACATGAGAACGTGAATAAGATCATAGCAATTTTGAAGCAGGACTTCAGTATCATGGATGAGTTACATGCCAAGAGTAAGGATTTGAAAACTCTAAAATCCATAAAGGGCCAAAGATATTGAGTTTTGATTGATGTATATACTAGAGAAGAATTAGATATGATTGATGATTAGATAGATAAAATAGCAGATAGCAATAAAGTAATGGAGACATTACACAAGGAGACTCATTGGCTCAAGAACCAAGCCAAAGAGTGGATTTTGGAAGTAGAAAGACATTACAATGATGCATGCTTGGATATTTTTGAAGATGAGGAATGAGAGAGGTTGTTACCCATAGAGCTAGTAGTGGATAATTTTAGGAAGATTTTTGTGGAGATCATTGATGATGAGGACATTCGACAAGCCCTCATTACAGAAGAAGCCCTATTAGAGTTAGATATCAAACTCAAAGATTTTGTAGAGACTCGAATTGAGGTGGACAACTACAAATAGAAGGTCAAGGATAAATACGAGGCTTTATATCTTCTAGATGCTACTAATATTACTAAGATGATAGAGAAATTCAAATGCAAACATCCAAACATAGCTTTGTGATGAAGAAGAACAAAACCTAGATGCCAGAATTTCAATTTTAAAATTTAGTAAAATTTTGAGATTTTGACCTTGTCGAGGTCCATAGCTCTATAGCTATGTAGGTCCATAGATATATAGCTCCACAATTCAGTGGTGCACCAATAATTAACTACTTGTTCCAAAAGGAATACTTTCCATGCAAGAGAAATGCATTCTAATGATAGTTTAACTTCGACACAAACCTAGTGAAGGACCAACTTCTATTTTTGGCACCTCAAAATGCTCCTACTTCAAATGAAGGCTTCCTCCTACTTTCTCTCTAATGATTTCTCTATTTTTGACATGTAAAGGGCTCATGGATTTAGTTAATGAATAAAATATGGATGGAGTCCCTCTAAGCACCAGATTAATTGTTAGTTTATACATATTTAGCTTGTTTTAATGTTTTAAAAGTTGATTTCTTATAAATAATCCCTTGTAAAATGTAACAAGGGCCACCATTATTATGCAATAAAATTATGCTTTTGTTGCTCGCATTTGAATTGTAGTGATTCTTTCTTGAATGTGTCATATTTTTGTGAATTTTGTTCATGGAATTGTGATTGAGCCAAAGGTTTATTGCATTGTTTATAGTTGTGCAATCTTTTAGTTCTAGTGTTTGCTACAGATTTACAAATTCTACTAATGTAATGAACTTGAGAAGGGATCATCAAATTGTGTTTGCATAGCCTTTTGTCTTGCATGAGAACACTATTCATGGCCTTGCAATTTGATGAAAGGTGAAATAACATATGATTGTTAAAGTTTCTCACCAATGATTGCACTAGTGGATTCTTGGAAGCATTGCTCCTATTTTCATTGGTTTCCTTCTGATTTATTAAAAAGTTTAACTCGCAGTGTGTTGTTTTCTATAGCTTATGTCCAGTTAGGATTTCAATTTCAAGTTATTTCAATTTCATGTTATTTTCTTTCAGTTTCATTATTTTCTTTGCTAACCCCTTGTTAGAATAGGAACTCATTTTAGTTGCACTATTAGATTGCATTCATTAAAAAACTAGAAAATACAAAAATATTGCTCTTTTGTGTGTCATTTTGAGACAAAAAATAGATTTACTTCATTCTAAGATCATAATAGAATAAAAAAAAGCCTCCTTATGAACAATCACATTTATCTTCAACTAAGCAAATTTTGGTATGTCACAAGACAAATACTAAACCTTGGAGTTGATCCCAAAAGATTAGTTTTTCAAGAGAGGAATTGCACAATAGATTCTTGTCATTGACCTCATGTAAAATGACCACCCAATAGAAGTGGTTCTAGAAGGAGGGCCCCTTTTGACTCATGGAAAGGAAGAAAAATTGTTAAAGTTTTAGAATTTTACACTTCTACAATAATCTATGCTTCACAAAAGTTTAGAAAATTTCCTAAGTTTTTGATAAATTCAAGTCTATAGCTCCATATCTCTATAGGTACATAGGTCCATAGGTGCATAGCTATGTAGGTCCATAGATCTATAACTTCACAGGTGCATAGGTGTGCAAAACTCTATAGTGCACAAAATTCATAAAGGTGAGAAAGTGTACTTCTACAGAGATGCGCTTTTTCCATAATTGATGTAAGCTGGAGGAAATTGATCCAAAATACCCATTTCAATGAGTGTTAAGGTCTACACCAAGTGGAGATGATTTTCTCAAGCTTACCCACTTTTGCAAACCACGTAGTGACAAGGGAACATCTTGAGTTCAACCACTTCCATTCAAACTTTCATCATCTTCTTCAACTCCAGCTCCACTCCAACCACCTGGTGAACCACCACAAATTCCAATAACTACTCCTCAACAACCAACTCCACTCCAAACCCTCTAATGGCCTTTTTCACAAATGTAGTACATTCACCAATAAACTTGACAGGTGCACTCCATGATCTCCCTAAGAATCCTAAGAAGTTTTGCCCCAGATTCATCTATGGTGAAACAAAAATTGTTGAAGATCATGTCAAGGTATTTAAGGAAATTTACAACTACAAGTAGGTTACTAATGAGGATTTGGTTTTTCAGTTATTCCTCTATTCTTTGGGAGAAATTTCCTTCAATTGGTATGTTAATTTGCCACTCGGATGCATTGGAGATTGGGACACATTCAAAAAATTGTTCTTGGAACAATTAAAAACATTCATCAACCTAGCTGTGATACATCAACAATTCATATCAATCAAAAGGGACCCAACTAAGATATTTTCTTGCTTCAACCATCACTTTCATATGGCTTACCGCAAGTTGAAAACACCATAGACTATACTAGTTGAAGCTGCTATTAAAATTTATCTAAATGCTATGGATCATCTTACTACAATTTTTATGAGAAGACTTCCTACAGTAGATATTGACACATTGGATAAAGTCTTTATAGAAGTGATCACATTCACAAAGAAAGCCAATCCTAATGGAGGAGGAATGATGCTTCCAACACAAGCAGTCCCTAAAATACCAACATACCCCATGGGAGCACCTACAGTTCCTAGCTAATTCATACCTATGAATCCAGTTCCATTATAGCAAGCACCCAATCCACAAAATCAAGTGATAACATATCCATGGTATGAGCCTCCAAAAATAGCTTTCTTTGAATAGAAGGCCATAGTTCCTATGGAACAGACAATAACCTTATTTCAAAAGTTGTTTAAATGAAGAAGACTTTGTCACAAATGAACAATGAATTGACATTCTTAGATTGTCACAAGGAAAAAATAACAATTTCCAAAGAAACAACACTGGCCCCTACAATAAAAATTTTGGTCAGAATTACAATAGGAACTTCAATGGGAACAATATCAACAACAATGTAGGAAACAACAATGGAGGAAACAACTTTAATCCTCCTAATTGCAACAATGGCTTCGAAAGGCAGAACCAACAATGGAACACTCAACCAAATAATGGAAGCATTCCTATTGATAAAAACCAAAACAATGTTCAATATGTTGATATCAATCAGTATGATGATAGCCAAAATGTGCTTAACAGTGATGGTTCTTACTATAATGGCAATCAAGAGATGAATCAAAATTCATAGGTAAATGACAATCCTCCTCTTATAAAATTCAATTCTATGCTATTGGAATCCTATGATTCTACACAGAATGTGTAAGTGGAACAACCAGCAAGTGAGGAATTCTCATTCCCATTTAGTTAGGAACCTGATATTCAACATGATGAAATGTTTGCTTTTTGCAATGATAATCAAAACACTTACAATCTTAGAAATAGAAAGGAACCTTTGATGGATGGGATTCCTCTAGGTTTACAACCAACTCCACGTAATCCAAGAGCAAGTAACAATCCATCACGAATAAGACCAGTGTGTAGAGGACAATAGAATTAGAATCAAGTGAACGTACCAACAATACTAAAGAATCTCGCCTGGTCCACTGAAAAGTACAACACAATAGAGGATTTGAAAAGGACTAAAGTCAATATGTCCATGTTTGACATGTTATAGAATTTTCCACAACAAAGAGAAGCTCTTATGAATATATTGGATCATACAAAGGTTTTCCAAAAAAAAAATGTTGTTCCTCAAAAGACAATGCCTCAACAAGTGAATGCTGCAAAAGCGATGCCCACTATGTTCAAAGACAAAGTTGAGGTACCCCCATTTTCACTGAGCATTAGGATATATGGGAAGAATCTTCATAATTTCCTTATTTATTTAGGAGGTCCATGTAATGTAATTCCATTATCAATAGCTCAAAGGCTAGGAGTTAGTCCTCAACCCTCTAATCAACTGGTGATATAGTTGGATAAAACAGAGGTAACAATCATTGGTGTAATTAAAGATGTGTAGATACAATTAATAGTTGACCCTCAAATTTAGGATGTTATCAACATACATGTGGTTGATATCCTAGAAACATATGGGTTACTCCTAAGTAGAGAATGGATGAAATTTTTAAGAGGATGGTTTTCTATAGACTTCACTCAATTATGGTTTCCGTGGAAAGGACTGAACAATGAAATTAAGATAGATGCTAAGCCAAAATTGAAAACAATGATCATATATTAGAATGCTCCAAATGAGATAGCATTCTTACAATTAGATTTGGGTTCATACAAAGTTATGGTATTGGATATGGTTCTAGCCAATACACCTCAAGATCAGAATGAAGAACCTAAGGTGCTAGTACCCGAAAGTGAAACTGTGACATAGTTCATAGACAATATGGTGACTAATTTACAATGTTTATGAGAAGAAGTTGATCCCAACATCTTCCTCTTTCCAAGATTTTTTCCATTACACAAAGTTAGTCACTCTTAATTTGAGTGCTCATCATGTCAAGAAGTAATAGTGATGGTATTGACACACATAATGGAAAATAAGTATAAAAACACCTCAATAGATGAACTCATAGAAAGCCAAAATTCAGTGAACTCATCCAACCTTGTTGAAAAGATCGAAGAGGAAAGTGAAGATTTCAATATGTCATATAGTGATACCTCTTTAGATGGTGGAGGTTTGTCTTCTCCTCCTCTAGGGATGATTAAAGTCCAAAGAAGAAAATGATATGTGAAAGGTAAAGGATGGACTTCAGTAGTCCTTCATCCTGAACCTAAATTTGAGGAAATCAAATAGTTGATAGGGGAAATTCAAGATAAACAAGAAAACACATGCACTTCCTCTATCTATAGATTATGAAGGGGACTCATCAAGTCCTACACAAGAAAAGTTACAATGGGTTCCTAAGAAACAATCATTCAAGGCTCAACTGAAAGAGAAGTTAAGGATGAATAAGCATAAAGTCAAAAAACCTAAGGAAAATGCAATTTGGACACTCCACTTCAATGGTTCTAGGTGCAAGATGGGAGCTAGTGTAGGTATCAAATTGGTCAACCCAAAAGGTAGGTCTTTCTATGTCGCATATCGGTTATAATTTAGATGTATACTAACAATGTTGTAGAATATGAGGCATTTATTTGAGAACTTCTCTTTGCACTGGAGAAAGGAGTCACAACTCTCATAATCAAAGAGGATTATTAATTGTTCATATGACAAGTAAAATCCTTTTACTCTTGCAACGATAAAAGATTACTTGCTTATAGAAAAAGGGTATGGGATATATTAGATGATTTTGAAGTTTTAAACATCAAATCCATTCCAAGAAGAAAGAACATGGTAGCAGATGCTCTTGCCATCTCAGCAAGTGCTTTGCAACCAATTGAAAGAACCAAGTTAAAAATATTTTCAATAGAATTGGTCACTATTACATCCATTCCTAATAATATCACCAACTTTTAGGTCTTTCAAGATGATTAACAAATACTTGAGTTTATCATGTGCAGTTTCCATTTAGAGGGACAAAAAATTGATGATACACCAAATAAAAAGCCTAAAGATGATGAGCTTGAGGATGAGGATGGGATTTTGAATCTAAAGACTAACACTATTCCAAAAGGAATGGTTGGACTAGAACACATCTTTGATCATGATGAATCAACACTCAATAGAAGGGTAACCCAAGAAAAGGGAATCAAAGAATGTGACTCATAAAATTTGGGTACTAATGAAGAACCAAGAATGGTACAAATAGGAAAGGCATGAAACTCATAGGAAAAGGAAGACATGCTCAAATTACTCACCAAGTATAAGGATGTCATTGCTTGGAGCTATGAAGAATTGAAGACTTATGATCCTAAGATTATCACACATGACATCCTGTTGAAGCCTGATGCCAAACCATTCTATCAAAGAAAAAGACCAGTAAATCCTCTCATTGAACCACTGATAATGAAAGAAGTAAAGAACTTCCTAGATGTTAAGATCATATTTTCTATCTGCCATTCCACATGGGTGGTCAATTTGGTTCCTATGCGGAAGAAGACTAGGGAGATTCATCTTTGTGTTGATTTTTGTAACTTGAACTTGGCATCTAAAAAGGATAACTATCCTCTACACTCACTTGATGAGGTTTTTCAAATTGTAAATGGTTCAAAAATGATGTATTTCCTAGATGGATACTCAGGATACAATTAGGTGATGGTCAATGAAGAAGATAGGCCAAATATGGCTTTCACAATGAAGTGGGGAACTTTTGCCTACAAAAGAATTCCCTTTGGATTGATTAATGTGGGAGCTATGTTTCAATGAGCAATGAATCAAGCTTTCAAAGGATTGATTAATAGATGAATAGTCATCTACATGGATGACTTAACTATCTTTTCAAAATATTGAAGTACTCACATTACCGATCTAAGACATGTATCCAATAGATGTCATAAATATGGCATATCTCTCAATCCCAAGAAATGTTCATTTGACATTACTAAAGGAAAGCTCCTAGGACATGTCATTTCTAAAGCCAGAATCTCCATTGATCTAGATAGAGTTGAGTCTATTTTGAAATTAGCACCTCCACGTAGTTGAAAGGAATTGAATTCTTTCTTTAGAAAGATTAACTTTGTGCAAAAATTCATAAGTGGATTTGTAGAGATAGTTCATCCTCTTAATGATTTACTTAAAAATGGAGCTAAGACAAAATGGGTTCTAGAGATAAAGAAGTCATTTGAAGATATCAAGGTTTCTATTTCAACAGCTCTAGTTTTGGTGAGTCCTAATTATGAGTTTCCTTTCAAGATCTATTCCTTCACTTCCAAACACTCTTGTGTAGGGATCCTGACATAGAAAAGGGAAAAGGAAGATGAAAGACCAATTACTTTTATTAGTTGTCCTTTGAAGAATGCAAAGTTGAATTATTCAAACCTTGATAAATAATCCTTTGCATTAATCAAGGCAATAAATAAATTCCATCACTACATACTAAGAAGTAAGGTGTATGCAATTGTACCTAATTCAATAGTAAAGATGCTCTTGATGCAGAATGAACTAGGTGAAAGAAGAGGAAAGTGGATGGCCATACTTCAAGAATTCAATCTCGAAATTCAATCTATGAGATTAGTCAGAGGTCAAGGATTATCAAAAATGATAGTTGATAACCAGGATGAAAATGAAAATAAATTCATGTTTGATGATGAAACAAATGAGGATGATCAAAAGAAGATGGTTGTATCACAAGTTGACATTAATCAGGGAGTGGTGATAGATGTTTGGTATCAAGACATTGTTTATTATCTCCCACAAGACTAATGCCCAAAATTGATGAATAGTTCACAATGCAAGGGACTTAAAATGAAGTGTGAATCTTACATGTTACATGACAACAAGTTATACAAGCAAAACTATGAAGGGATTTATCTAAAGTGTTTAGGCCATAAAGAAGCAAAGGAGGTCCTAGAACACTTTCATGATAAGTATGGTATAGGACATGGTTCGACAAAAGTAATAGCTCACATAATTCTAAGATTGGGTTATTTTTGGCCCTCAATATTTAAAGATGCTTTCCAGCACGCATGCTCTTGTCATATTTGTAAAACCAGTGCCAACAAAGAAAGGAATCTGGCAATGCCCTTACAACTTGTGTATGAGATACACCCCTTTGCAAAGTGGGGATTGGATTTCATTAGTCCAATCAACCCACCATCATCAACTGGACATGCATTTATTCTCACAACTATGGGTTACTACACATGATGGACAGAAGCTAAGACATTCAAAAATTGCACTGCTAATGTGGTGACCAACTTTTTGGAAGAAGATATTGTTACCAGGTTTGGAATGCCATTCACCCTTGTGTGTGATAATGGGCCCGCTTTCAAATCTACATTCTTAACCCAATGGGCATTTGAAAATCAAGTCATTATCAAGTTCTCTTCAAATTACTACCCACAAGGAAATGTGGTAGTAGAATCTACAAACAAGAACTTGATCACAGCAATAAGATTATTTTTGAAGGAGAATCCTAGGGATTGGCATACACAACTCAAATATGCCCTATGGACAGATTGAGTTAGAGTCAAAAATGCCTAAGGGACTTCTCCATATTTTCTTGTCTATGGAAAAGAACCAATGTTCCCACTTAATCTCAGGATTCTAGTTTTGAAATCCATGAGTGGGTATGCCAAAGATGCTGACAAAGTATAAATCAAATTGATGAATCTTTTAGAGATGGATGAAAAATGAACAACTACATTAGAGAAAATGGCTAAACATTAGGTTTTTGTGAAAATATGGTTCAACAAGAGAGCCATGATCAAATCATTCAAGATTTCCAACCATGTTCTACTCCAAGATAAGGCAAAAGAAAAGTCAGGCAGCCATACCAAGTTTCAACGCTTATGGATGGGCCCTTATCAAATTGCAAAAATTCTTGGAGAATATAGTTTTAGGCTTAGTTCCTTACATGGGGAATTTCTTCCCTTGCCCATAAATGGGCAATTTTAGAAGCATTATTTTGAAGCCTAAAAGAAAAATAAAAATTAGTTAGATTTTCTTTCTACATTTAGCTCAGAATTTTATTTTTGCAAGTGTGTTTACTTCCATGTTGTGTGTTTTCTTTCAGTCGTGTATTTCCTTTCAAACTTGTGTTAGTCCTAGGGGGGTAATGTGTATTTGAGATTTTCTCTCAAAATTCTACTAACCACTCTCTAGTTTTGATTTCAGGAAAAGGTATTTCTTTGTCAAAACATTTGGAGGAATGTGTGTCTTATACCAACCAAGCAACTGACATTTCTTGTGGAAATAGGGTATTTCCAGTCTAGAAATCAGAAGCCTAGACCAAAAAATTCTTTATACTTTGAAAATTTAAAAATATTTGATTGTTTTGGGTGTTGTTGAATTAAAGTTAAAGATGACTAGAGATGGTTTAGACTTCAACTAGTTCAAATAGGAGGGGTCTAGTCGAAAGGCTGCTTAGATCATTGATTGGCGTGAGAGTTTTCAAAAAGTTCTAAAAGAGGAACACAAGGGATGTTCATGAGAGATCAAATCTAAAAAATGACATCGATGTTCTAACTACATAGTCTAAGCATAGTTAGAATATAGAAGGAAAAAGAAAAAAAAAAGAAAAAAAAGAAAAAGAAAATGCAATGTTAAGATTAGAGGATTCTAAAGATCTAAAATGGCAAAAGATACATTCTGAAAAAAAAAGTATCTTGTATTCTAAGTATTATTTCATAAAAAGTAACATTTTGAATGACAAGGAGCAATTATTCAAATAGCTAGCAAATTAAAAGAATGTGGCATCCCACCAAGAGCCCACGAATTGATTCTCTCATCTAGTCAAGCAATTGATTGATGAAAAGCCTTCGTAGAGATTCCAAATGAATGAGTTGGGAGGAGTGAAAGATTTTTTTTGAGTTTTCAGAAAACTTTGATAGACTACATCCTGAGGCATCAAAGGTAATGAATACACAATGCACAAACTGATATTGAAGGTTTCAAATTCTGAGATTTTGATTGAAAAGTCATTCGAAAGACGCTCAAGATGTTTAAATTTTGATTGGTGTTTAACACACGTTGGAGGAATGTTTTTTGATGAAGAAATTCCTTGATAATTTATTCCTTTTTTGGGGCTATTTTTTTTGGTATCCATAACACATGCCCCATTCCTCTCTAGGAATGGGGATCCCTTGCTTTTTTTACTCCCAGACTCACAGTTTGAGAGTTGGGAGAAGAAATTTTATTAGAGTTAGAGTTTTAGAGTCAAAGTTCAAAAAAAGAATTTAAAAATTAATTAAATTAATTATTATCATGCATTAGAGTGCACATGCATGCAAGTGGAGTGTGTGCTATGCACTGGTGTGCACGCCAAGGCACATCGCACACCCTCGCCCTGTGGGGGGTTATAAAACCCCCACACAACCTCAACACAATATTTGTTTCTCAAAGATTGTTTGAAGTTTTTTCTTTAAATCATGTGTGCAAGGTAATACTCATGCGGTGGTGCCTTGTGCCTGCCCCATACACAAACCCCTATATGGCATTCATGCCTACCCCATACACAAACCCTCGCAGAGTGGTGCTTTGCACCTGCACTCACAAAACACTCATGCGATGATAGCCACACCTATGCCATATACAAATACTCATGCGATGGTGCTTTGTGCCCATTCTTAAAAAATACTTGCATTGTAGCACTTTGTTCTCGGACTCACAAAATACTCGCACAGTGGTGCTTTGTGCCCACACTCACAAATACTTACATGACTACAGTTTGCGCTTGTGCTCACAAACACTCATGGTGTGGCACTTTGTGTCCACACTTATCAAATATTCACGTGGTGGTGCTCCTTGCCTACACTTGTAAAACCTTTCTCATTGAAAACAAGTTTGTTTGGTGCTTTACACCTGAGCGCTGCTGGCTCAGCCATGCTCAGAGCCATGAATACTGTGGTGTTTGGTGCTTCGTGCCCATGCACCACTTGTTTGGCCGTACCCACTTAAAACCCTAGGCACGTGCACCTTCCAAAACCCCACATACTTTATTATTATTATTTTATTTTTATTTTTTTTAAAAAATTTAAAAATAAAATTAAATTAAAATTAAAAAATCAAATAAAAAAAGGATAAAAGGGATAAAATGAAAAATAAAAAGTAAATAAAATGCCCAAATGGCACATTTTTTATGCTCATTTTAATTCATTAGCTTTTACGTTTCATTTTTTAGACTAATAATCATTTTTCTAATATTTCTTTTTATTGAAACGTACAAGTGATCAAATGGCGTCCACATCTAGAGCAACACCCAAACCTATCATGTTCAAGTTCCAAAGTGTACCTTTGAAGTCTAGATTCCATGATGATTATACAGAGATCATAGATATTGACCTTGGACACACAGATTTAGGGGAATTCCTTAGAATTTGTAATAAGCCAATAGAGAGATCAACCTTGATGTCTGCATTGATCCATTCTAGATTGGTGAATGTAGCATCACATCCTATGTCAATACAATTAGCTGAGTTAATCATGGCCCTATCACAAAACTTTGTTCCTAAAGAGAGGGTAGTCAAAAGAATCCCCGAAGAAGTGGTGTTGGATCTTTGACCTAACAACATTGAGAGGGTCTTCCATCTTCCTAGAGTAGACCAATTCATCTGACTTTCCTATGAAATAGCTAAGAGATGGTACAGGGAGCATCAAAAGGAGGCCATTGACATAATATAGTCCTCTTACCTTATTGAGAAGCCTCCTCGGGGAAGGATAACTGGAAAAGTAGACATGACTCAAGGATACATGAAGGAGGATTTCAAATACTCTATTATTCTCTTAAGAAAAGTCATGGGCTTACTCATAGCAGGCCATCTCAACACTTTTATGGTCAACTTTCTTGAGACCATTAGACAAGAAAAGATGCCATTAAATTGGGCCACCACACTAAGTGAAAACTTGTGTGAGCAATTGAGGATAGTAAAGGACAAGAGGTTTTACATGACTTCTTACATAGTGTACTTTCTTGCAGCAAGGGCAACAAACAATCCTAGTTTGTACAAGAGAGGTAGTATGCAAGACCCAATGCTAGGCCCTATATAGCCTACCCTTAGCTAGTCAAGAAGAAGCTCTCAAGATAGCGAAAAGAATACAGAATTGTGAATGATGCATTCATCTTTGAGATCATTCAATTCATTGAGGGAGATTATGGAAAGAGGTTATCTGATGAAGCCAAAGCACACATCACAGCTCTCGGAGCCTACTTTATCTAGTTCAATACATTCACATATTTTCATGTAGCCAATGCATCCATCAATCCTAAGAAGCTCCCAAGATATCCTAGTGACAAGTTGGTACTATTGGAAATTTCTCAGAAAATTGAGTTAGCCTATGAGAAGATAAAGAGGCAGTGGAGACCTTTTTGGGTATGACCATTGGTCATTGGACCATATCAGGTGAAGTGGAAGCAAGACGTTCTATCTTTTGAATGGGAATGGGAGAACTATCCTCTTGAAGAATACAACTCTCCTTGACCATACTTTGGCAATGTTGGGAAAGTAGAGATTCTAGTAGGAAAGTATTTCCATCATGAGGATTTCTTTGAAGATCACTAGATGAATGCCACAAATGACTATGATGTTCACATAAGGGACTATTATAGGATGACTTTGTATCTAGCAGAGAGGGCTCTCCATCTGAACATCCCTAATTAGATAAGGCAACAAGATTCTAAGGAGTTACTAGTCCCCTTATTCAATGTAGATAAAATTGGGGAAAGATCTACTCTGAATGCTGAGGTTGACACGGAGGAGGTTGATGATATTAATCATCAAGCAAGGAATGTTATCAGAATGACAAAGGATTGGATCAAGAAACTTTTTCCACTTGATCTAATTCCTGATACTATAATCTTCCATGCACATACTCACCTAGAAAGAGGTAGAAGAAAGAAAGTAACAATTCTTACCTTTGCAACTCTGTCTCCAATCAAGCTAGAAATAGTGTACTAGCTTGATTGTCCAATTGGATATTATCACCCTCCTAAAAGGAAGGGAAAGAAAAAAAGAAAGAGGACAAGGATTTAGATAGAATTGGTGCCTCCTTGGCACTAGGAATAGAGTCCACAAGGGTCTCAAAATACTAGAGCTACCCAAGTCCAGGATGAATCGCAGTTGCCTCCCATTGTGTCTAGCCAACCAGAAGAGGGAGAGATTCCACAAGTCTCCATTCCTCCTACACAAGATGAACTAGCTTCTCCTTCTACCTCCAAGAAATAGAAGAAAAGGATTAATATTTGGATGAAGAAAAGGTAAAGGATTAGTAGAATATTAGTGCCTAATCCATCTATCCTCAAAACCATTCTGGAAGGAGATAAAGAAGAAGAAGAAATAGAATTAGAGGAGGAAGAGGAAGAACAAATGCCCCTATAGGGAAGAACTTGGCTAGCAAGAGCCACAAAATTACAAAGAATAAAGAGTGTTATGGGTACCCTACCATTCACTCAAGAAGAACCTTTAGAGATCTCTTCTTCTAAAGATGAAGTACAACAGTGGGTGGATGAGCAGAGTGAGGAAAGTGATGATGTTTTTTCAATGTCAGATTTTGATTTCATGGCTATAGGTATAGAGTTGATTATGGATAAGATCAAGGACACCCCTATAAGTGAACCTCAATAGGAAGACTAGATACAAATGCCACCAGATACATAGGGTCCTGATCTCACTCCTCCGTCTCCACCTTGAGTTACAATGGTAGAATAGGGCTGAGTGACTCCCCCACCTCAGAGTAAAGAGGAAGAGCAAGTTCATAAGGAGTCATTATCAGAGGAGAGATTGGAACAAATGGAAACTAGTAAAGTGTCAAAAGGACAAATGGTGGAATATTCTCAACCACTTTCCCATGATACCAAGGTTCAAGCTACAAGGTCTATTGAAACTAAGGCTACAAAAGGGGAACCCTCACAATAGGATGAAACTCCTAGTAGGAGTGACAAAGGGAAGGAAGTTGCAGAACATTCTCCTTCATCCTTAAGAGCTAGGTCCTCAATAGGACACATCCCTAGATGGATCTGAAAGGAGATAATGAGGAGTACTAAGCCTCAATTTTGTGCTTTGGAGGAAGCCATTTGTGACATTGTAGAGATCTTGAACAAACCTAAGTCTCCATCACATGAGGTAGCACCATTGGTGTTTGTCACCACCATACAAAACCAAGATTTATTTGCACAAGTGGATTTCCCTCCTAAAGGCACAGATGTAGAAGGCCTTAGCCTCAAAGATTATGAATTAAAGGATGCTATGTTGGGAATGCCTACATGGGATTCAGCTTGACAAATGATGACTATGGGAGTCAAAAAGGTCCTCAAGTATATGGAATAAGAGGAGATTGAACTTCATGGACTTTGAAGGCAAGTTGAGATCCTTAAGGGATATCTAGCCAAAGTCGTTGGTCCTCTATATCTTGAACACCCTAGGCATACTTTGAACACTATACTTAGAGAAGGAGGAAGTGTACAACTTGATCCATTTTTGAAGGCTTGTCAGGAGTGGCAAGAAATTTTTGAGGAGAAAGCTATCTAGATTATCATAGGGAATTTGAAGTTACTACATGCAACATAGGAGAACATGAATAAGATCATAGAAATTTTGAAGCAAGAATTCAGTATCATGGATGAGTTACATACCTAGAGTAAGGATTTATAAACTCTACAAGCCATAAAGGGCCAAAGATATCAAGTTTTGATTGACGTATATACTGGAGAAGAATTAGACATGATTGATGATTGGATAGAGAAAATATTAGATAGAAATAAAGTAATGGAGACATTACACGAGGAGATTCATTAGCTCAAGGACCAAGCTCAAGAGTGGATTTTGGAAGTAGAAACACATTATAGTGATGCATGCTTGGATATTTTTGAATATGAAGAATGAGAGAGGTTTTTACCTATAGAGAAAGTAGTGGAGAATTTTAGGAAGTTTTTTGTGGAGATTTTTGATGATGAGGACATATGACGAGCCTTCATGACAGAAGAAGCCCTATTAGACTTAGATACCAAACTCAAAGATTTTGTATAAACTCGAATTGAGGTGGACAACTACAAACAGAAGTTCATAAATAAATATGAGGCTTTAGATTTTCTAGATGCTACTAAGATTACTTAGATGATAGATAAATTCAATGACAAACATCAAAACATAGCTTTGGGATGAAGAAGAACAAAACCCAGATGTGAGAATTTCAATTTTGACACTTAGTAACATTTTGATATTTTGACCCTGTTGAGGTCTATAGCTCTATAGCTATGTAGGTTTGCAAATTTTTAGCTCCATAGGTACATAGGTAAAGAATGGTAGTTTAACTTCGACACACACCTAGTAAAGAACTAGCTTCTATTTTTGGCACCTCCAAATACTCCTACTTTGACTAAAGGCTTCCTCCTACTTTCTCTCCCATTCTTTCTCTATTTTTGATAGGTAAAGGTCTCATGCATCCAATTAATAAATAAAATATGGATGGAGTCCCTCTAAGCACTAGATTAATTGTTAGTCTACATATATTTAGTTAGTTTTAATGTTTTAAAAGCATTTTATTGCATGAAGATATCTCTTAGTCTCAACAAAAATTGAGGAGATGATTTCTTATAAATACCCCACTATAAAATGTAACAAGGGCTGCCATTATTATGCAATAAAATTATGATTTTGGTGCTTTCATTTGGATTGTAGTGATTCTTGCCTAAATGTGTCATTTTTTTGTGAATTTTGTTCATGGAATTGTGATTGAGCCAAAGGCTTATTGCATTGTTTTTGGTTGTGTGATATTTTAGTTATGGTGTTTGCTACAGATTTATGAATTTCACTGACATAATGAGCTTGAGAAGGGATCATCAAATTGTGTATGCATTACTTTTTGTCTTGCATGAGGACACTTTCCATGGCATTGTGATTTGATGGAAGTTTAATTATCATACAATTGTTAAAGTTTCTCATCTACAATTGCATCACTGATTCTAGAAAGTGTTGCTCCTTTTTTCATTAGTTTCCTATTGATTTCTTCGAAAGTTTTAACTTGCAGTGTGTTGTTTTCTATAGCTTATGTCCATTTAGGATTTCAATTTCAAGTTATTTCAATTTCATGTTATTTTCTTTTAGTTTCATTATTTTCTTTGCTTACCCCTTGTTAGAATAGGAACTTATTTTAGTTGCAATGCTAGATTGCATTCATTGAATAAAACTAGAAAATACAAAAATATTGTTCTTTTGTGTGTTATTTTGAGATAGAAAATAGATTTACTTCATTCTACGATCATAATAGAACCAAAAAAGGCCTCCTCATGAACAATCACATTTATCTTCAACTGAGTAGATTTTGGTATGTCACAAGACAAATACTGAACATTAGAGTTGATCCCAAAAGATTATCTTTTCAAGAGAGGAATTGCACAATGGATTTCTACCATTGACCTCATGTAAAATGACTACCCAAAAAATATTAAGGGTGATCTTATTAGATAACTAGGATAGGGGTTTAATCAATCACCTCGGATCCTTTTTCAATTTTTAGAAACTCAACAACTTAAACTTCCACTACATAAGATCTATAACTAGATTCAAACTTTACAATAATATGTAATTCAATATTTACCAATAAATTGTTTTCATATACCAAGTTTCAAAAAGAATAACTATTAACTATATACTTTATATATTGACTTGTAGAAACAAAATGTAAACATCAAATAAACATGAAATAACATGAAGCACAATCATCCATAAATTTTAAGACAATTATTTTAACATGGAAACCTTGTTAAGGGAAAAAACACCTGGGAGTGGTAACCCAAAATTTTCTATCTTGTGAAGTGAGCTCAATTATGAGCCAACCCTGTTAAAGGTTACATGTACATTATTAATGTGACTTTTTTTGGGTATTCAAATCAAAGATCATCTAGACCTTATCACTCCTCAATTAAGTAGTATTCTCTAAAGGACTTAAAAGCGTTCAATGGAATGTCACCTTAAAAATTATTTACAAATAAGATATTTTTTTATTTAAGAAAAATAGGTTTTATAGGGATCCTGAAACCTGAAATTTTTTTCATAATATCTGAAATAATAATATTAAAAAAATTCTAGACCCTATGAAGCTACATGTAAAAGCCAAAACAAAAAATAGGCCTGTGGCAAGGAAACAAAAGCTAGGAACAAAAGACTAGCTCGCGACCAAAAGACATAATAACACTAACCTAATAAAGAACAAAGCAAAAAAATAGACCTCTAACAATTATTTCTCACTATCTAGAACTTTTTGATTTTCTACTTCCTCATTGGTGCTCTAGATCTCCACACCGACACATTCTTGGTTTGATTCATTGGTTCATTCCACCTGGCCCCTGGTCTCTTTCATCTCACCCTCAGTCTTCCTGAAGTTTAAGCTATCCTTTTCACCCTTTTCCCTAGGAATTCCTACATTTTTCAATGATTCACCTAGACTATTGATGTTCTCATTTAGGGTGTTTAAGGTTGCAATCAACTAATTAGCCAAGATTTGGTTTAATTTCTCCATCTTTTTCACCCTTTTCTCAACCTACGAGATACAATCCTCCTGGCTAGTAAGGTGACTCTGGTTGCTGCTCATCTTATGGCCTTTCTCTAAGCTCCTTTTCTCCTTGAGCGTCTCAATCTCATGGAACAACCATTTGATGGAATAGAAATTGTCTATCATGCTATTTTTGGTGTTATTGAGTAGATTGAGCCTTGTTTCCCTTGCATTATCAGAAATTACCACTAGAGTAGGGTCTATGAGCTCATTGAAATGGGCTTTTCCTTCTTCCCTTCCTCTAACTCCATTTCCTCTTCCTCATCATTATACTCCTCTTCCTCCTATTTCAATGGTTTGGGGGTTAATCCCCGAGGGCTCTTTCTACTAGGAATAGAACTAGAGGGAGGAGGAATTTTCTCCCCCCCTAGACTTCTTTCCTTTCGAGGAGGTGTTTTCCTCCTCCTCTGAGCTAAGACTTTGAACATCCTCAGATTTCAAGTAGTTTGAACTCCCTGTAGCCTCTAAATCATCCCTAGAGTGGCCTAAAGGTTTCCCCCTAGTTTGAGTCTTTAGATACTCATAAACTAACAAGAGCAAACCTTCATGTAGAGCTAGGTTTGCAATGGATTTTTTCTTAAAGCCCTCAATACCCTTACTCATCAAAGTAAACAAATTAAATAGGAGAGAAATTTTTATGCCATGCCTAAAATGATTCAACATAACAAAGTGGTGTGTTCTAACCTTGTCAAATCTAGTGTCCAAGGAAATGTATTCAATAACAACTCTTAAAACATACCTCCACAACTTTTTAATTGACTTCATCTCATAGTATCTCTCAACCTTTACTAAACACTTCCATTCTTCCTCATTCTTCCCAAAATCTTTGACTGCATTGGCAGACATTGATGTAGGAGCATCTAGAGGTATAAGGGCGATCTTGTGCCACCCAAAAAAAAAAAAAAAAACCTAGACATAGTTTCTCTTTCATGTGTTTTCATTTTTGGATACCCATTTGGCTCAAACATA
Source organism: Cupressus sempervirens (assembly GCA_028749045.1). Lineage (NCBI taxonomy): Eukaryota > Viridiplantae > Streptophyta > Pinopsida > Cupressales > Cupressaceae > Cupressus > Cupressus sempervirens. Next base: position 324,439,502 of record CM053788.1, read on the forward strand.
GGTTCCAACTCTCACAGTTCCACAATCAGTGTTCTGGGTTAGAGTTTTTAAGCACCTTGGGGTATGTGTAAATGTCAAAAAAAAAGACTATGTAATTGAGCCATAATTATGGTGCATTAGAAGATGTATATTGGAGGGATGATTAAAATTGTAATTTAGAACATTCCAGAAGAAGAATCAGGTCAAAAGGCTGCACAGTTTGAAAGTTATCACAATTTTTCAATTTTTAGAGACCTCCTAAGAATGCTTCAAAGTCAGGTTTGAGGTACTAATTGACCTCATATGGGCTTAAAAATGGGGAATGAACAAATCTGGTCATAGGGCTATAGATAAGTCTAAGAGCTTTCCAAAAATGTAAACGGTTTGTCAATCAGAGCTACGGTTCAAAAGTTATGCCTCCTGGAAGTTCGACTACCATTTTTGGATTCTTCTAATTTTGCACCGACTTCTAAAGTGACTTTTGGAGCCTTCTATTTTGGTAGTGGATGCCAACTAGCACTTTCTATAATGTATTCCTAATCCTTAACCCTTTGGGGTCTATTTAAGAACATTTGTGGCATTATAAAAGGTAGTTTGGAGTGGAGTTTGAGAGGAGGTACTGGAAGAAGAAATTATCTCCAGATTTATGCTACTATAAGCCCATAGGGCATGCTTTGGAGTTTGTTTACTTTGCACTAAGTGTATTGGATTATTTTTATAGTTAATAAATTTTTCTCTTTCCTATTGTGTCCATTCTATACTTGGGTTGTGTCTCCATCAAACATTTTCTTATCTTTGTAAAAAATTATCCCCTCCATGGGAATCTCCATGATCTAGGCTATCATATCCACATTGATTTGATAAGAAACCCCATCAATTGATAGGACCATCCTTCTAGGTATTCACCATGAGTTTGGTGATCTCCTTGTCATAGCCATGGAGTTTCTCAATATATCTCACTATCCCTCCCTTCTCCAGCTTATTCCAAACTTTCATTCTTTTCTTCCATTTTTTTGCTTCTCCACTCGACTCCTTCTTGCTCCTCTCTCCAACCATCTTGAAATCTTGCTCCACAAACCAACGCTCATAGACTTCAACTTCCTACAAATTTTGAATCCCTAAAACCTTTTTACTTTTGTAAATTTTAATGGGGATAGGAAAATTGACCCATAAAATGTGCCACAAGTACACAAAATGATGGAGAGTAATTAAATTTCCATGATATTCATTAACATCTTGTCTTATTTGCATTGTAGCATAAATTTCCATAATTAATGCAAGATTTCCTTCATACTTCCCTAGATATGTTCTAGTGTTATGATTACTTTCATGGCCACTAGGAAGTTATCATTGTTATTCCACATCATCATTGTGTTTTTGACCATCACCTCATTTACAAACTAGTCCGTGATTGAGTTGTCCTCTCTATACACATTGTTGACATGGACCCTTTTAAATTTTCCTAGGTCTACTTGAATCTCCTCCATGACATTTTTGATGGTCCAAGATGGCTTAGTGTAGCCTTTTAAGAAATTTATAATATTTAAAGAATCAATTCCAGTAGCCAAAGCCAATTTTACAATATGACAGGCCGCCTTGGCTTTCATAAAATGATTTTTTTGAATCCCTATAGGGTAAGAAAAAGCCGCAACTCCCTTACCATGACCATTTTTGATAATTCCTCCACATCTGGAGGGCCAAGATTCCCTTTTTTTGCCCCATTGAAATTGACTTTATACCAATCTTCAAGGGGGAGAAGCCACTTAATTTCCTATCTTTTATTTTCCCTATCCTTTTTCTTAACTAAACTATTTCCTCCTTCTTCAATGTCTCCTCCCTTTCTGATGGAAAAATTCTCCTTCATGGCAGAGAATATTTTATCTACAATAACAAAGGTAGGGGTTTCCTTATCTCTAAAAATATGATTATTCCTCTCTTTCCATATTCCCCAATAGGAATTTGGAAGAGACTAGGAACTTATCATCCGAGTCTTCATACCTTTATACATACTAGTCCATTGCCCAAAGAAATCTTGGACATTAGTTGGTTTACACCAATAGATACCATAGTCCTTGGTTATAAGATCCCAAACCTCATAGGAGTAGGGACAATGAATAAAAAGGTGGTTGGTTGTATCCAAATCATTCCTGCAAAGACTACACCTATTAGGGATAGTTTGACCCCTTTAATCAGGTTATCCAAGGTAAGAATTTTTTCTTGGAGAAGCAACCAGAAGAAAATATTGATTTTCAAAGTAAGGCCAATCATTGATGCCCTTGCCCAAATAGGTTACTCCATCATATTCCACAGTGAGAAATAACTTGATGCAATAGAGTATAATCCATCAAAATTGTCTCCCCATATGATTTCATCCCTCTTATTATTAAGGATCATGGCATTTAGAATAGTCATCAAAGGTTTAAGATCCTACAAAACTAGCGATAGGTCTTTCGATTCATGGTCATCTCTATACTCACTAACTTTCTAACCAAATATTCTGACACATATTTCAGCCCATCTCTCAAGTTAGGATGATCTATAAAGGGCCCCTAGCTTAACTAGTTGTCCTGCCAGAAAAAGGTACTTTCCCCATTACCAATTTTCCACTTTGCCTTAGATTTAGCCAAAGGTTTAGCTTTGAGAAGCCCATTCCAAATAAAATATCCATGGGGAATTTCAACTTCACCAAATAAGAAGCTAAGAGATTTCCTTCTCAAATAATTTTCCACCATGATATCCTTTCATTCTCCTAGACTTTGAAAAATATGCCATATTTGCTCCACTAGTAAAGAATTGTTGAGATTTCTAATTTTTCTAATGCCAAGACCACCATAATGTTTGAGAAAGAAAACTTTTTCCCATGCCATTAGATGATATCTCTTGTTTAATTCAACTCCTATCCACAAATAGTCCCTCTGGATTTTCTCCATTGTATCAGCATGCTTAACTAGGATCCCAAAAAGGCTAAGGGCATAAGTTGGGAGATTTTGAAGAGTTGATTTCACCAAATTACATTTACCTACTTGATTGAGGGTAGCTCCTTCCCAATCAGCCCAACTTCTTGCTAAATCTATCAATAATGCCCTTCTAGAAAGAATCTGATGGTTTAGACCCCAGAGGCATACCAAGGTAAGTAGTTGGAAGAGACCCCACACCACATCCCAATATCCGAGCAATTTTTCTTTGTCTCTCAATTGGGATATTTATAAAAAATAATAAGCTTTTATCCTAGTTTATGGCATGTATTCAACCCCTTTTATAAGTATCCAACAAACTCTTGAGCACCTTAGCCTCATGAACTATGGCTTCCCCACCCAGAATTGTATTGTCCACAAATTTCTAATGAGTAAAGGTAATATGTCTAGACATTGGCTTTATTACCGTGCAAACTTTGCCCCTATCTTTTTCTTAGGATTAACCTCCCAATACACCTTTCCATTATAATGAATAGAACAAGGGATAAGGGATCACCTTTTCTAAGCCCTCTCGAGGGGAAAAAGATGTTTGAGGGAGCTCCATATATTAAAATAGCCAAAGACCGAGAAGAGATCAGCTGAAGAATAAGTTTACAAACTTGGGCATCAAAATAAAATGCCTAGAGAATAGCTTTCAAAAAATCCCAGTCTACCCTATCAAAAGCTTTAGATAGGTCCATATTGAGCAAAAATCCTTCCCTTTTCCTAGCTTCCAAAGAGTGAATAACTTCATGAACCATCATAATAGAATCTAGGATCTATCTCCTTGGGACAAAGCTAGTCTATTGTGGAGAGATAATCAAGTGGAGCACACTGTGAATCTTAGAAGTCAAAACTTTTGAGATGATTTTATAGAAAGAATTACATAAAATTATAGGCCTAAATTTATCCATTGTGTCAACCACTAGAACTTTTTAGATTAACACCAAAAAAGTAGCATTGAGCTCCTTCAAAAGGTTTTTGGCCCCAAAAAAATCTTGAATTGCTTTAACCACATCCCCTTTGACCACCTTCCAATATATCTAGAAGAAGAGAGTTAGAAATCCATTTGGCCCTGGAGCTTTGATAGCAAGGAGAGATTGTAGAGCTTGATAAACTTCCTACAAGGAGGGAATTTCCTTCAGCACAGAATTATGATGGTCTTGTAGCAAAGTATGGATTGAAGACAAAATTTCCTCTTGGTCATTCTATGAAAGAGAAGAATTCTTGGAGAGGAGGGATGAAAATAAATGCACTACTTCTTCTACAATCTCATTCTCCTTTGTCAATGAAACTTGCCCCCTCTTTATACTCAGAATCCTATTGTGAGCATGATGTTTTAAGGTGGTCATATGGAAAAACCTAGTATTTTGATCTGCCTCTTTAAGAAAATTGATTCTAGACATTTGCATCCAAAAGTACTCTTCTCTACTAATTATATTGTGGATGTTAGATAGGATAGCCCTTTCTTCAATCCTACTCTGTTCATTGTATCCTTCCTACTAAATCCTTTCTTGGACTTTTCAAAGCTGATCTGTCTTCTCATCCTTCTCTTAAAAGATATGCCCAAAATCTATCTTATTCCAAACTTTGATGTTTCTTTTCACATTTTTCAATTTCTGAGCTATCCTAAACATAGTTGTTCCTTCCACCTCTATATTCCACCAAGAGGAAATATTAGCTTCTAGATCTAGATGGGAAGTTCACATATTCTCAAACCAGAAAGGGAAATTCCTTTTGACCATCAAAGGATTGAATAAGAGAAATATGGGCGAGTGATCTGACCCAACCTTAGGAAGAAGAGAAAGTCTTCACATATGAGTTTACATCCAGTTTGGGGAAATGAGAGCTCTATCCAAATGAACCTAGATGCAATCCTCTCTAGTTCTCCTATTAGACAAAGTGAAAAGTCTCTCCAGAAGGTCAACATTCAAAAAAGCTAGACTATTAATGAAATTAAAGAGGTCTAATTTTCTTTCTCTATCTAGGGCCAATCCTCCTAATTTGTCCTCATCTAAAAGAGGGATGTTAAAATCCCCCATAATAACACCTTTTCTAATATTATTGTTATGGATAGCATCAAGCATATTTTCCCAAAAAACCTTCCTTTCCCTTTTAGTATTAGGGGCATACACATTGAGAATGAACCAGGACTCACCACTATACACATTAGAGGCCTTACAAAAAAGAGCATTACCTTAATTAAGAATGGTGGAGATCTAGTAAACCTTTTTTCTAAAAAGCATCAGAACTCCCCCTACAACACTTTTTGAATCCGTGGCTTCACTATTCATATTACTACTAAAAGATATTTTACCTACCGTATCTTTTCTCATATTAGTTTCTTGATTCAATAAAAAATTAGGTCTTTGATCTCTGATCATGTTTTGGGCTAACTCTTGTTTATGGGCACCATTTAGGCCCCTTATATTCCAAGATATGATCTTTATTTCTTTTTAACAAAACATTCCTTAATGGTTCTCTGGCTCCCATCTGCCAAGTTCTTTCTAGCCTCTTCTTGAATTGCCTAACTCAAACTTCTTCTTCTTGGAGATTTAGGTTTTAGCTTGACATCTGCTTTGATCCTACTTCTAGTATCTATTGGAGTTAGTGGAAGATGATCTCAGTTCTAATTTTTCTTCTTTTTAATAATCTCTCCTTGAATTAATTGTCTTGAGAATATCTATTTATCCATTTCTCCAATTTAAATATCTACTCCAAGGAAGAGTTATTGATTAAATCAACCACCTTCTTCCTCAAGGCATTGGAAGCTAAAATATTCTCTAAAGAAACCAATGGGGGATCCAAAGTATTCTGATCCTCAGCTTCCATCTCCTTCCCTACCTGGCTAAACTCTTCTTCTTTATTTCCTTCACTTTATTTTAAGAAAAGAGAGATTAGGAATACCCCTTGGTTCACTGATTGGGACCAAAGGCTCTTTGACCAAAATCTCCATCTGGGGTTCCTCTTGATTACCAACCTCCTTCCCTTTCTCAATTAGCAACTCCTTGCTTTCCTCTTCCATGGTTGGGGCTGATCTCCCTTGACCACATTAACTTGATCCTTACATTCTAAGACCTTTAATCCTACTCCTCCTTTGAAGCTTTGATCTCCTTCAACAAAATGAACCTTATTTTATGACTCCTATATCCCATTTCCTCCTTCATTGCTCTACTTTCCATCCTAATCTATGACATTTTTTTTAATCTCAGCCCCCTCTTCGAACTTTGTCTTATTCAATTTTTGTTTCTAGACCATTTTCTTACCCTTTGTGGAGGTACCAAAAGTCTTGCTATTATTTCTTTCTGCCTTTTCCCTAGGACATTGGTTTGCCTTATGCCCAGACTTAAGACAAAGGAAACATGCAAAGGGAATTGACTCATAAATCAATTTTTGAACATGCACTCCCAACTTGGAATGGAACGCCACCATATCTAGCATATCCACACCTTCCCTTACCGCTATGAAAATGTGGGCATAGGTAGGATGTCTTTTGGAGGCTATGATCAGATCTATTGAGAGAAGCTCCCCAAAGGAGCTAGCAACCCCCACAAAAACATCTTCATTCCAAAATTCTAGGGGGAGTTCTGGAAGCCTTACCTAGATAGGGGCTTGAACAAAAAAAGAGTCATTTATATTTAGTTTGGAGGACCACTTCTAAAGAATCAAAGTAGATCTACCAATAGCCCACGACCCCTCACATAGAATGTTTGAAAGGTCCTCCATATGAGAGAAATCAAAAGATAGAAATTCCTTAGCCATTGTCGTAATAGATATTTGACCTTTAAGGGCCCACTTCTTTTTTATGAAGGATCTCACAATATCAATATTTAGTCTTGGCCCTAAAAATTTTCCAACCAAGGTTGAAGCCATTGATGCAATACTATGATCCATAAGCTCATCCATAATGGTAATGGCACATGAACATTTCTTTGCTTCAGGAAGAATCTTAACTGGTGGAAAAGAGGACTTACCTATAGGCTTGACCCCAAAAAGTGACAACCATTTAGCTAGGCCTAGAAGACCTATCTTGGAAACCAAAGGAATCTTGTACAACACCTGGGGTGGAACATCTAGGTCCTCATCATCTTTCTTTGCTTGGTCTGCTATTCTTGAAGATCCCTAACCCCAACCTAGGGGCCCAATTTCAACAAACTAGAGAAGTCCTACCCTACTCAAAATTCAAATTTTGAAATTCGCTCTTCCCTCCCTTACCAATGCTTGCCATCTTCTCTAACAAATAAGATTGTTAAGTCCACTTAGTTAAACAATTTTTTACAACCACTTCTAGAAAGTAATAGTGAAATGGTATGATGAATAATGTAAATGCATTTGTTTTTTAGATACCTATTTCTCTCATCCTTTGTCCCAAATTTATTCCTCTTCTTTAAATGATTCACTTATACACATCAACTTCACACTTCATTTTTTTTATCTTATAGTCTAGTTATGTTTGGCATCCTCTTCTATCTTCTCCTTCACAAATGACTCTAATTAGAATTTTTAAATATCTCATTCATTTGATAAATGGATATATTATTTCTTCTTAATTAGATTCTCCAATTTTTTCTCTTAATCATAATTATTTGATCATCTTCCATCTTGGATACATTTAATCTCGACACTCAATCTTTACATTGTTTCCTTAAAATTGGAACTCCACTCGTGATCATTGAATCTCTACCATTAGATCATTACTAATTTGATCCCTTTATTAAATTATCTCATTTACTCCATCCTTATGTTAGAAAATTCTCAATCAATTCATATTTTCACTAAGTGTCAACCTCAAATCGATTCTTCTAGAAATTGTTCATCTTTCCCTTGCTTTCTTAACATTACACTTGCTTCGTCAATACTAACATTGGTTAAGATTATACTCACTTGATTAACACTACTTATTCTTTACTCACTTAATATGTTCTTGGTGACCATTAGTCCTTCATTCATTGATCTCAATGACTAGCTTGGTGCATCTCACTATTTCTTTGTATTTCTTCTTTATAAGGAATTTCCTTCCTTTCTAACCAATGAAACTTGCTTGTGTATCATTTCTACACTTAATCAAATAATATATAAAAATCAAGTAAATATTATCTTTCCAAAGTCTAACTCATCAAGTTTCTATTTAAATTTACATGCTTATCAACACTTTCTTCCATTTTATTTTCTCCTTCATCATTTAATTATCATTATTTCTATAAACCTCTTCATCAAAAAACACATCCTTAAAATTATTTGGAGCCTTATTGAATTAGCATAATGTCTTACCTTTCCAAGCTTGACATTAATGACTACATAACAACTGATCTAACTATTCCACATACATTATAATCTCCCTTATATTCAGTATGATTAGTTGGGGAAATAATCTGCCTCTTTGGCATTGATGGAAACACATCCTTCAAAATATTCTTCTTATCTTACAAATGAAAACACATATTCTTACCATAAACTCATGTGAACTTCCTTCAACAATCATCATGCCATCCATTCTCTTTGTTTGGTGTAACTCAGTTTGTATTATGTAACTTAGTCTGAGAAGGTTATCTATTTTACTCTATATTCTCACTTCTTCTACCTCTATGGATAAAGTTAACATAATCCAATATCTCATACATATTATTACTCATAATTAGATCCCTCCCAAACATAAATTATATTCTCTTGCTTAAGAAATTAAATATGTGTCAATCTCTCCATGCTAATCCATTCTCCATGTGTTATTCTCTCCCCCTTTGATGGAAATGCCAAAGGCCAAAAAAATTCCATCAATAGTTGGTTTTTTAACCTTGTGACTATAATTTTCGTTTTCTTTCTCTCTTTCCCCCCTTTTTATTTTCTATAGTTATACATTGTACCTTGCATGTACTATTACATCTTTTACATTACAACCATTTTCACAACTCTAAGATAATTCCTAAAGAGTGAACTCTTGCATCAACTCTAAGACATATATATTCTTATAAGTCATGAATTGATGCAACATGCATCTTCACTTAGTGAACAATTGGATAAGAGAATGACTCCTAGATTACCTCTTAGACATTCAAAGGTATCATGAGGTAATGACTTGGTCAATATATGTGCTAACTTCTATTTTGACTCCACATACACAAACTATACTTGTTTCTTTTGAACTTTCTCTCTAAGATAGTGATACTTAATTAATAGAAGTTGTAATATCCCCTCTCATAATGAATTTTCATATAAATCATAATGGTCAATTATTTCTAATTGAAATAAATATGTAATTGAGTAAAATAGAATGGCCATGTGATTAAGTTGTCAACTATATAGTTAAATAATATTACCAAGTGATTATCCTAATATAAATAACTAAATGATTGATATAAGAGAATCAATAATTAATTAATAAAATAAATTTAAATATATCAATTTATATATATTATCTAAATAATGAATAAATATATTGATATAATTTCTAAACAAATCCAACAATATCCCAAAGCTAAATATGTTAAGAACATACTAAGCATGTTGGTACCATGGTGACTAATCACATCAGTTGGTACAAATAGTGTAAAAGTGTAGAAATATTTGAACATAAGGAACCAAAAAAGGGTCTTTAAATAGCTACCTTTAACTTGCAAAATATAGTCCACATAGAACCATTGATTGATAGTTTACCAAGACATCAAAAATGAAAAAGAGATGCACAAAAAGTTAAAAATCATTGAAAGAAACCAAATATTAACAAGGGATTCAATGCAGGAAAGTTCCTACCAAAGAATTGTAGAATAACTGAAATAAAAATTGTAGAATAACTAAAATATTTTTAAATATTTAATTTGCAGTTCAAGATCTAGAATATTTTGAGGAGTTGAATTAGTTTTACAAAAAATAATTTTCACTTTAGAAATGATACATATTGTATACGAGGATTAGTAATGCAAAGAACACTAAATATCAAATCAAAAGTATTCACAAAACTAAATAAACATAACTTCAAGATAGACTAAGATGAGCTCTCAATTGAGAATATGAGCCATTAATGGGCTCTCTCAATGAGAAGCTCTCTTGTTGAGTAGCTTTGTCTAATTAGATAGGATGTATGCTTGATTCTCCAAAGGCTTCAATGGTATTCTTGATGGATTTTGGCTTAGGTGAATGGATTTGATGTAAAATGGCTTCTCAAAAATGGAATTATGGCTTTACTTCATAATCAAAATGGCATTACTTTGTTACTATGGGTGATTGTGTTAAAATGGCTTGGGAGAATTAAGGGCTTGAGGGATCAAGGGCTAGGATGCAAGGATGGGAGAAAGCTTATGAAAGGTTTAGATTGAATGAGAGGAGAGCACATGAATTGTGCTTTCTTACAACAAATCAGGGAGTGACACATGTCACAGGGTCATTGGTTAGAGCAAGAGGGGTTGAGGGGTCAACAAAAGAGGCTCAAAGCTCATAAAGACCCTCATAATGGCTTGTAAGAGCAATGAATGGGCTTGTAAGAGTCATTTATGGCTTTGTGGGCTTCATAAAGTTTTATGTTTGGGATATTTGTGAGAGAGTTGAGATATTTTTACTTGGGTTGGATTAAGAAAGTCTTAAGCTTGACTTAGGAATGTGCAAATGATTAAGGCTTGGATTAGGCTTGGGTTAAGATTATATTAGGGATGTTAGAGATGGGCAAGTGGATGGAATTTAATGAGGGTGGGTGAAGGAGGAGATATTTGTTGGCTTTGGCTTGGGTTAGAAAGTCTTAACCCATGTTTAGGAAATGTGACAAGGTTAGGGGGGGGATTAGGATTAGGGTCAAAGATAAGGATTGACATCTTCTAGAAGAGTTTAGGCTTTGGATGAGGATGAAGACTTTCTAGAAGAGTCTAGAACTTCCTAGGATGAGGATAAATAAGGTTTTTAGGAAATAAATAAAGTTTTATTTATTTCAAGGGTTTGGGTTGAGAAGATATTTATTAAAACATTTTTAATAAACATGAGGATTAATATTTAATCTTAATTAAATATTTTGAGTTGGGATTAGGGGTAGGAAATGATGGGATTAGCCTTTAATTGAAATTAAAGAAGGATTAAAAGATTTTGGAAGAGGTTAGTGGTCTTAAGGAAATTGGCCAAGTTTTGGGCAAAAAATAAATAAATTATTTATTTTGGGATTTTTGGTCAATTTATTAATTAAATAATTAATAAATAAGGAAATAATGTTTAAATAAGATTTAAACATTTTTAGGAGGGATTCCTTAATTAAATATTTTTAATTAAGATAAAGGGATTTAATGATATAAAAATAAATAAATTAATTAAATAAATAATTAATTAATAAATGATGATCTCATCAGGGACTTTTCCAAAAAATAAAAACACTTTATTTTCTAAAGGATTTTTTAGGAGTCTACATTTTGCCCCTCTTTGACATAGTGTTGAGATAACACTATTTCAAAGAAGTTTGAATATAAACAACACGAGGAAGATGTTTTAGCAAAAAAGTTTCCCAAGTCTTGGATAAGAAGGAGAGACTAGACTATGAGATGCCCCCTCAAAAAGGCGACTGGGAGAGAAAATGAGGCTCGATGGCTTCTTTGAAAAATACAAGAATCTGAGATAAGCAAGGAGACTCAGATTGGCAAAGAGAAGGGGTTGAATTAGCTCAAACTCTCACTATGGGAGAATGATAAAGGAGAATCAGATGCACAAGAGGAAGCAAGCTTAAGACTTTAGGGAAGGTGCAGGATGAAGGAGTAGAGTGCTATAAAAAGGAATCTAGGATAGAGAGAAGGATCAGGGGATTATAAATCTGATGCAATAGGATTTCAAAGAGTCAAATTGGTGGAAGATGGGTTTCGGAGATCCCTAGGACTAGGATTGTTGATCTTGAAAGATGAGGCTTGGTGGATTGATTGGATTGGTGGATACCTAAGACTTGGATTGTGGATCCCTAAAGCTAAGAGTGATGATTGATTCTGAGAGATATAGTTGCACAAGCTGGGGTAGGAGAGACAGATGCTAGATATGGATGGGTGATAATGTAGATGAAGGGAATCCATTAAAGCTTTTTGAGTAGGGGGATACTTCAAAGAGAAGTACCACCATGTAGTTGAGCACTAAATTTGCTATAGTATTGTTGGCTAATTGCCAAGGTTACCAAGAACATCAAGGTTGTGTCACCAATCATCCAGAGGACTAATAGACTAACTCGAAACAAACACAGAAGGATTGCCCCAGCATCACACATGAAACTCGAAGGAAACAATGTGGAACCGACACTAGGTAACCCACAAGCAAAAAAGAAACAAAAAAAAGACTTGATCAAAATCGTACGCTCAGAGTGCCCCATTCGCAGCATACTATGATATGGAAGATCGTGGCAACCTTTAGGAGGGAACAAAAAGATTGCTTGGAAAAGATACTTCAAGACCCAAAAGGGAAGATTCCAGATCAAAAGAAAGAGAAAATCCAAAAGAGAACCATTTTCCAATGAGATGGGTAGGACAAGGTACTAACGGACCAAGAGCAGACATAAGGAAAGCTATATCCTGCAAGGATCTATCAGAGAGAACCTAAACTGGTAGATTTGGATGAGTGATGCGTCTGAAAAGTTGAACTAAGAAGGATAACACTTTGGTGACAAGAGATCTAGATAAAGGATGCATTGGAATAGCTAACCAAGATTTGTGCAATGTCTACAAGATGTTGGTCAAGGATGAACTAACACAAATGCTGGATAGATACAATGGTACTAAGCTAAATAGGATGTACAAGCTGATGGACCAAGATATGGTACAAATGTACAAGTTGTTTTGGACAAGATTGGATATACAAGCTATGATACAAGGTATGATACAAGCGTTGGATACAAGATTATTTACAAGCTGTACAAGAGCTTTGGATGATAAGATAGTAGGATGGCTCAAGTTGGTGCAAGATTCAGAAGCTAAGGATGAGGTGATAGTGGATGATATGGATTTGGCAGGATGCATCCAATGATGATGATAGATGTGCGACCAAGGATGGGGACAATGCTAAGGTTGGTGGTAGCTGAGCTGATAGATGGCACTAGAGTGAATGGCTAATGAGAGGATGACATTGGATTTGCATGAGGATAGCCTAGAGTGAGATAACAATGAAAAGGGAGGATGGACAAGACAAGATCTCCAAGGAATACAGTGCCCCCAGTCAGAAGATGACATGTGGAAGGAGGTCTTATGATGGATGTGATAGGATTGAATCTAGGATGGAAAAATTGAAGGCACTAGGGATATGGATGATAGCTGGGATGATGAGGTGAGGTTGCAAAAGATAAGTGGATAGTGATAGATAAAAGCTAGAGGATGAAAGATGGGTGGATAAATTGGAAGATGGAGTTGGATGGAAAGATGTGACCAAAAGAATGAGGATGATAGGCTAAGCTAGGGATGGCTAGATTATGCATGACGCTTGTTTGCCAAGTTTTCATCATGGTACTTGTCCAAGGCACTTGAATTGCCAAGTTTTCACCAGTGGATGCTTTATTTTTCTTTATTTTTTTTACTTTTTTACTTTGGACTTAGCTGGAATGATTTTGGATTTCTTCAACTATTTTTGTCTTTTTTGGAAATTTTCACTAGATGTTGGAATGTTCAATTTTTTTTCTAGCTATTGGTACACTAGATGTGTGATTTATGCAATAGATTAGATTAGATGGGATTGATGGTAGGAGATGGAGGGATGAAAAGGCTGGAAAGGAGCATGAGATGGGGATGCTTGCAGGATCAACATTGGCACATGTTGGGATAGGTGTGAAAAGAGCATATGGGGGATAGATGGTAGATGTGGGCTTGATGGAGGATTTGTGGAAGCGCGCTTGGGGATATAGGCACCCAAGATGGAGTTAGGAGATGAGGGACATAAATCACTGGATGGGGGATTAGCAATGGTGGATGCCATTATGCATTGGGTTTCAACTTTTTTTCTTTGGGATCCACATGGTTTTGGATTTTCTTTTCATAGGCTTTTGCATTGTTTTGCATTTTTTGATTGGATTTTGCATTTTTGGAGTATGTCTTTTAGAATAGACATATGATTGCCTAGGATGTGGATTTTTAGCTTTATGCATTTTGAAGTTGGCATTCACATTGCTATGGTAAGCTTTGGCAAGATGGTTAGGAGAAGCTTTGTGAGATGGAGAGGATATGGAAGAGCATGTAGGGGGATGATGATGGATGATGTGCCCTGATATGTGTCTTTGTTGATCTTGCGTAGGAATGGAGGGAATAGGATTTTTATGATGGCTGATAGGAGGATGGAGGATGGTAGATTTTGGGACATGGGGACCCAAAATGGATTTAGCAGATGAAGGGGGGATATGGTAGGTTGTTTTGGGTTGCAAAGATGGTGGAGGGGGGATGACATAAGATTTCTTGAAGGAGTGATGGGAGGCTGGCATGGTGGGCCTTGAGATAGGCTTGGTTTGGGGATGGCGTGTACCAACACTTTTAGATGGTGAGCCTTTGGATACATATCCAAGACCATGAAATCTTGGATTCTTTTGTGTAATAATAGGCTTTCTGATTCCTTGCTCTTGTGGTCCTAAACCTTGACCTTGATAATGCCATCGATTAAGCATTTGAATGAGCTAAGGAAACTTTTTGCTTGTAGAAAATGGTAGAAGTGCTTTGTTAGATGTACTACAATGGGGAGATACTGTTCTTAATTCTTCTGCTGAGAGGAGGCCACCATGGATGAATGTAAGTGAACCAAGAGGGTAGATTATAGATGGTGGAATAGCTTGGATAGGTGGTAAGATGGAAGCAGGGAGCAGAGGAGATGGTAGGATAGGATCTTGATTTAGCTAATGGGATGAAAAGATATCTTATAGTAGAGGAGGTATGGCTTGAGGTTTTGGAGATGGAGGGGATGGTGACTACACTATGGATGGAAGGCATGGTATGATGGTATCTTTGTTTATGCTTTGGGGGATGTCAACATGCTTTTGGGTAGGATCTTGATAGGATTGGATTGGAGTGGATGGTGCGATAGGAGGTGAAGGGATGGATTCTTCAAAGGTAGCAGATGGATAGATGGGAGATTCGGTAGTGGAGATGGGTGAGTAGAAGATGGATGCATAAGGGTCATTACAGGAGATTTGGGAAATTATTGGAGGTGATGTGGATAGGATTTGGAGGGATTTGATAGGTGGTGGGATTTTGATGCTTGTGAGAAGTGGAAGGATTTTAAGTAATTTGATGGATGTTATGGGGATGATAGCTACGAGAGGTGGCAATGATATTATAGATGGGGAAGCTTCATCACTAACTACTTCACATGGTTAGATTAGATTACATTGCTTATCAACTATTGGAGGCAGCTTTTCTTGTATTTCCTCTAGGAGATTCCTGGGAGACTCATGTATTGGAGGTGGAGGTGGTGGATTGACAAGAATAGCTGGTGTGATGGGGGTGGAAGATTGTAAGCTTGGTTGATTGGGTGATGGAGGAGAAGCTAGGATATGAGATGGCATGACTAGATAGTTTGGAGGAATGCTTGGATTTTGGGGGATGGTTGGCAAAAGACATCTAAGGCTCTCAAGATACCCGTCATAGTCAACAAGATTTTCATCATCATTGGAATAGGATGTAGTGGGAGAAAGGATAATGTGACCAAACTCATCATGATAGGGTTGGGATTTCATGTTTTCATGATGAGTTGGATGGGGATGGTGTCTTGCATATGGATGAACACGAAAGCTCATGGTTGGATTTGGATTAAGTGCAGATTTTGGATTGGTTGATGAAAGATTTCCTAGGGAGGGTCAAAGTTGCATGATAGACCTAAGGAGGATTGGCTAGATATTTTTAGCTTTCCTATGGATGGAAGACTTCAAGGGTATGCTTGTCAAAAAGTGAGAGTTTTGCTTTCCTATGTGCAGGATTGGTGGCTTTTGGTGTCAAATTGAGGATAGACAAATGATCCTACGGGCATGACACAAAATTGACCACTTGTGGATCCCAACCTTTAGCTTAAGGTGATGAGGGATGACAAGTGACAAGGCTAGATTACCTTAGACAAAGCTCTGTCAAAGGGATAACCTTGGAGAGATTGAGGGATTTAGAAAGATTGATTGGATAGCAAACTCTGGCAGAGTAACAACAATTCCTTAAAGGCTTGGGTGATTTTGGATTGGGTTGCTAGCTGGTTAGGGGGATGATTTGGATGGACTTTAAATTTGGGATTGTTCTACAACAAAGAACTAGATAGATTCGATTGTGGCGGGGGAGCTTGGATGATTTTTTGATGAGGCAGTGACTATGCTAAGTATGCCTTGAGTTGGGAGATTTATGCTTTTCTAGGATTTTGACCAAAGTTGACAAAAATTCATTCAAAAGCTATGAACAAACAAGTAGAAAAAATTTTGGAGCAAGCACATCAAACACACCAACATCCTAGGAAGCTTTCTACAAGGATGAAATTTGGTTTAGCTAGGGAGATATATGCAAGGTACATGAAGCCCAAATCCGTAGATGAAACTAAAAAAATGTCACATAATCAAGAGGAGCAGTAACCTGCTTCTCCTCTTTCACTTCTCAAGGGTATAAAGTTCCTTGAGGCTTAGCCTGAGTGATAGAATTTTGATCCCAAGAGAGGTGTCTTTGGATTCACCTCTCAATCTTTATACTTCGCCGGAATGCTAGAGTTGAGGTCATCCCAAGGGGTGATGAAATCTCTGAGAAAGCCTCCTAAAACTTAAATAAGATTTTGGATCCTAATCTTATGCACCCAAGATGGCCTCGAAAGATGACAAGGGGAGAGAAGACTTGGATGATCTTTAGCTAAAAGAAAAATTTCTTTTCCAACTGACACTTAAGTTTTTTGATCTAGACTTTTTGAAAACACACATGATTAAGATGCAAAGGTTCAATTCCAATTTGAAATGAACCAACAAAAGAGAAGTGATCAAAGAATGAATACACATAGGAGAGTTAGGGTCAACAAGAAAGTAAACTCACACGCCCGGAGGCCCTCCACGTCAAGTATCGATTAATTTCCTTTAATACATTCAAGAGTTGGTGTTTGTTCATTTTAAGGCCAAAACAAAGATGTCTGTAAAGCTCAATTTCAAGCATGCGCTCGGAGGCCCTCCACATCAAAATTTGTTTAATTTTTATGCCCAAATGAAGTTTTAGTGAGACTAATGTGCATTCAAGAAATTTTCTATTTTAGAAAAACCAATAAAAACTCAAGTGAGTGGAGTTTGATTTTTGTGGAGCATTTAACACCTTCTTAGGTTGACCCATCCCATATATGGCACTAATATTGCAACCAATGGTTAGAATGATGGCTGATTAAAGAGGGTGAGTCCAACAAAAAACTCACTCAAAGTGTCTTTATTTGTTTTTATAACTTAGAAAGTTTCTAAAATTTGGATTCTTTTTATGCCCAAAAAAGATGAAGTGTGATGTATGATAATGATTATTTGATCTACAGCATTCAAGATTGGATTTTTTATGCATTCCAATGAAAAAAAAAAACTTGATTTTAATCCATGGCACTCAAGAGTGATTTTAGCAACATGCATTCAAAGACGAGTGTTTAAACATTCAAGTTCTTTCCTTCGAGCATTCAAGATTGAGATTTTGTATGTTGTTTTAAGAACTTTGAAGTGCTTTTTTTTAACCTTAGATCATTCAAGATTGAGTTTTTTTTGAACTAAAATTCAAAAAGGAAGGAATAGGGATGCTTTTCTTTCCAATTTAGATCATTCAAGATTTTTTTTGACTCAAAAAAACTGACTCTTTGGACTTTGGTTTTCATTCAAGATTTTGTGTTCTATTTTACATGTTTTAAGCCCAAAAATGATATTCCTAGATTGTTTTGATGCATGAAAAACCTAGGAAACATTCAAGATTTTGCAACAAGACATTTGTTTGGAACAAATAATAAAGCTTTTAGGACAATTTTGGCAACCATTTAGGACTCTTAGTTTTCATAAGATTTTAAAAAAAACTTTAAAATATTTGCAAATGAAGTTCATTTTATCCCTAATTGATGCTTTGAGTTTGATTTAGAATTTTGTGTGCACTTAGTGTTGATTTTGAACCTTTTGAAATGGAAACTTGAAGTTCTTTTTAAGTTTTCAAAAATGAAGTGTTCCTAACTTTGCATGAATGCATCTAAAACCTTGATGTTGCAAGGTTGCAAATGACTAGATTGATTTAGTTTCATTTGTTAAAAGATTTTTTTGCAAATTTTTTGTCTTTTAATAGATTTAAGTATGATTTGGGGGTTCATTTTAAGCACTAAAACAAGGTGTGTATGATTTTTCTCCCTTAAAAAAAAATGGCCAAGATCCCACAAGAAGAAAAAGAAGAAGTAGATGAAATAGAAGAAGAATATAGACAAGAAGAGGAAGAAGAATTTCAAGTGCTTTGTCCACCTATAAGCTTGAAAAATCTGAAAACACTCTAAATCCCATCAGAATGTTTGTAAAGAACTCTTGATTTATCTTCTTCTTGCTTCCTTGGACCTACAAAATCTGATTAAATGCCCCTACCAATCACAAAAATATGAAAATTAGCCAAAGTTAGTACAAAACATGCAATTTTGACTACAAATGATAACAAGCATGACCCATGCGGGGTCCCACCAGGCATGCCAAAATGTATACGAGGATTAGTAATGCAAAGAATACTAAATATCAAATCAAAAGTATTCACAAAACTAAATAAACATAACTTCAAGATAGACTAAGATGAGCTCTCAATTGAGAATATGAGCCATTAATGGGCTCTCTCAATGAGAAGCTATCTTGTTGAGTAGCTTTGTCTAATTAGATAGGATGTATGCTCGATTATCCAAAGGCTTCAATGGTGTTCTTGATGGATTTTGGCTTGGGTGAATGGATTTGATGTAAAATGGCTTCTCAAAAATGGCATTATGGCTTTACTTCATGATCAAAATGGCATTACTTTGTTACTATGGGTGCTTGTGTTAAAATGGCTTGGGAGAGGATTCCTTAAATAGGCAAAGGGCTTGAGGTATCAAGGACTAGGATGCAAGGATGGGAGAAAGCTTATGGAAGGTTTAGATTGAATGAGAGGAGAGCACATGGATTGTGCTTTGTTATAGTTAATCAAAGAGTGACACATGTCATAGGGTCATTGGTTAGAGAAAGAGGGGTTGAGGGGTCAACAAAGGAGGCTCAAAGCTCATAAAGACCCTCATAATGGCTTGTAAGAGCAATGAATGGGCTTGTAAGAGTCATTTATGGCTTTGTGGGCTTCATAAAGTTTTATGGTTGGGATATTTGTGAGAGAGTTGAGATATTTTGACTTGGGTTGTATTAAGAAAGTCTTAAGCTTGACTTAGGAATGTGCAAATGATTAAGGCTTGTATTAGGCTTGGGTTAAGATTAGATTAGGGATGTTAGGGATGGGCAAGTGGATGGCATTTAATGAGGGTGGGTGAAGGAGGAGATATTTTTTGGCTTTGGCTTGAGTTAGCAAGTCTTAACCCATGTTTAGGGAATGTGACAAGGTTAGGAGGGGGGGATTAGGATTAGGGTCAAAGATAAGGATTGACATCTTCTAGAAGAGTCTAGGCTTTGGATGAGGATGAAGACTTTCTAGAAGAGTCTAGAACTTCCTAGGATGAGGATAAATAAGGTTTTTAGGAAATAAATAAAGTTTTATTTATTTCAAAGGTTTGGGTTGAGGAGATATTTATTAAAATATTTTTAATCAACATGATGATTAATATTTAATCTTAATTAAATATTTTGTGTTGGGATTAGGGGTAGGAAATGATGGGATTAGCCTTTAATCAAAATTAAAGAAGGATTAGAAGATTTTGGAAGAGGTTAGTGGTCTTAAGGAAATTGGCCAAGTTTTGGGCAAAAAAATAAAATTATTTAGTTTGAGATTTTTGGTCAATTTATTAATTAAATAATTAATAAATAAAGAAATAATGTTTAAATAAGATTTAAACATTTTTGGGAGGGATTCCTTAATTAAATATTTTTAATTAAGATAAAGGGATTTGATAACATAAAAATAAATAAATTAATTAAATAATTAATTAATTAATAAATGATGATTTCATCAAGGACTTTTTCAGAAAATAAAAATACTTTATTTTCTAAAGGATTTTTTAGGTGTCTACACATACTTGGGTGGAAAATATGAATTTTCTTACCATAAAACGAAGAAGTTGCAAGCCACAAGGAAATTGATATTTCAAAAAACGTAAATCAATACTCTAGATTAGAAAATCTAAACTATTTGCATTAGCATTAATCATGCTAGGGTTTTTCCATAAATCTATTTATACTAAACAAAACCTAAGTGTTAGTCATTTTATGGAAACACTCATTGATTTAGCTCAAAAAACTTGACAATTCTATAGTACAATGCAAAAAATAGAGAATAATGAAACTACATAATATTCTAGAAAGCAATACAAAATATGCATCTGACCTTAAAATTCCTTTCAATACTAGTACCTCCCCATAATTTTATAGATGCATATTTGGTTTCCAAGACAAAATTGGATGTGAAAAAGATTGATGGGCTAAGTTTCATACTTGCATTTGGCCACATCATTCCTTGTAAATAATGGATACAATAGCTAATGCTCTAAACAAATAAAGATGTATGAAAATATGTAATTATTAATGGATAGTAAAAATTATACAACATAAATAGCATACCACAAAGATTTACAAATGGACAAACATAACTTGTAGGGTATTTTTAGATATCCATGGTACATAAATATCTCATTAACCACACTGAAAACATAGTGACAATAGTTCATATATCTAGATTACACATGAAAACAAGTTTAAAGAAAAAAGTCATTTTTTAAATAAATATTTTGTTAGAATAGGAAGTACACCATGTAAATCATAGTCAATATGAGTAAATTCTTCACAGGCTACATTAGTAGGATACCAAACCCACAAATTACTCAATAGAAAACATCTATGCATCTTGTATGTTAGATATCTTTATCACTGAATGATTCTTCCATATGGGAAGGTCTGCACGATTTTTATGCCACAAATTGTGGGTACTCATTAAAGTAATAAGGTAACAAGAAAAAATATTGAATTAATAAGATACACATAATAGATTTTGTAGATGTAGAATTGTAATATGCTTGCTAAATCTCTAAAACATCAAAACCCTAATATTTGGCATATAAATGAAACTTCATCAACAATACAAACTTACACACACACACACACACACACGCACACACACACACACACACACACACACACACACACACACACACACACACACACACACACACACACACACACACACACACACACACACACACACACACACACACACACACACACACACAATAACATTCTTTTCACTTTTTAAAAATCAATAGAAATGATATAGTCAAAATAGTTGATTAATATAAGCATATAGTTTTGTGATTCAAATACATTATCTATATTCATAGGTGGTAGATAATTGTTAGGACTAATAGTGGTTATAATCTCAATTTCATCCTTCCTTATTTGAGGGAAGGCATAATGAGAATGAAGTAATGGTAATTTAGAAAGGTGTTAAAGTATGTACCTCTGGCACTTTCTTCCAATTTGGTAGATCATTTGAGTGAAGTGGTGACTGAATGTTTTTCAATGGCATTTGGGTAATTGGTTTGAATCCTTTTGTAGATATAACTAGGGACTTCCTTGTGGTTGTAGGTTTTAATTTACCTCCAAATTTCTGAGAATGAGTTCTACCTATTTGTTTCCAATCACTATATGATTTCAAAGAAAGATAATGTAATCCACAACTTTTTTTGATGATCCTCCCTAGAAAATAATTCAAGGTAGATGGTTCATGACATATATCACATTGCATATGAGCCTATGACCTAATGACTATTTCTTAAAAAATTGACTTTAGAAAACAATATTATAGCCATTCAAACCTTTTTCCAAATTAGATGCTTAAAAATTTGGCAAATTGAATTCCTAAATTGTAAAAAGGAAGTTCCTGATATTTTGAAAGTACTTATAAGTAGATAATGTCACTTCATATGAAGAAGGTATAAAAGAAGCCAGATTATTGACCACCTATTATAAGTAACTAAATCAACTGCATTCATCATAGTCAAATCATAACCAATTAGAAACTTGCTAAAGAGGAACTTTTCCCACCCTATCATTATGATCAATAGTAGAAAAATTTGACTTCTAAGAAATTCATATAATAATAAATAGTAGAGAAGGAACTAGCCTTCCTTTTCCATACCACATGAAAAATGATAGATAAATCCCAAATTTAATTTTTAGAGCATTTATATGTAATAAAATAGAAGAGGAGTGATGGAAGCATTCACTAATAATCTATTGATATTCTATGTGAAAGTGTGGATTAATACACCAAAACAAAGGATGGGACTTGTGGTTTCACCTTTGGGATAAAACCTAGATGGACCTTATTAAAAATATTACAAAGAATGAGTTCATTTTGCAAGCCTAAATGAAACTCCTCCTTAGTTGGCTCATTAGCAAAATATGTTAATCCCACCACTCCAACCATCTTTCTAAGCCATCCTTTGCATGATATCTCTAGGAAGCTACACATAAAATCACATATAAACAAAAAAATGAAGAATAAATCCATTCCAATACAACCCAAGTAAAATCATGAAAAATCATCTAAGAAGGAAATCAATGGCACAACAAACAAATTAAAAAGACTAAATATCAAGCAATAGACCAAAACAAAAAAGATATTTTCTTGGACATAAGCTTCAAGCCACAACTAAATAGATTGGAACACAAGGCTAAATAATCACCCATGCACAAATGAAACACTTATCAACTCTAAAAAAATTTCACATTTTATGAACATAAAAGAATTTATGAATGCACCATAATGATGAACCTACTTCCTTTGTTCTTCTAGAGGCCAAATATCCATCATTTAGTCTCATACCATTGGATTATCCTCCTCTTAGTAAAGGTGTGGGATTTCCAATAAAGTATGTTTATGAAAGAAAGGCACATTGGGTTTGATTCACAATCTAACAACTGGGGCAATTCTCAATAAAGTAGTGGGTGATAGAAGGTGGCCCTACTATTATAGGGGTTTGTTGCCTAACCTTCTCCCATCCATAATTGGCATATGATAGATTCATAGCCACTAATCCCAACTATTTCTCTCCAATGCTAGCGTGTTATGCTCTCTTAGACTCAACTATATATAGGTGGGGGCTCTATAGATACTACTATGGCAATTAAATGAAATGCCAACTATATAGATTGGGGATGTGGAGTTTATCTAAATTCTAGATATGCCCAACTATGAGTTCTATCAATCATTCCTTTTTAGGAAGAATCAATCTACCCAACTAGCTAATATAATTGTTTGATTTCTCAACAATGGGTTCTAGGTTAGTATATATTTAAAGTAATCCCTACTCATATTATGTTTTCAATGTTGTTATGGCTATTTTTGAGAAGTTGAATGATCCTCACTTACCCACCTTTTGGAAATGGCTTTCAACATGGAAAGGATAAATGGTAGAGGTAAAGAAATAATGTTGGGAAGAAGATGAATACCATTGGAAGTCATGAATACAAGTTGCACTCATAATGCAGAGCCTCCTTAGCACCAAAAATATTATTTAGAATGATTTTTAATATTTAAGTTCTCAAGAATACAACTCTTCATGTGGAAAAATCTTCCTAAAGTGGTCATTGAGATCTTCCTTGACATCCAACTTAGAGCATACATTTGAACTCTAATTACAAAGTCTCCACTTTTTTTTTGGCTATCATTGACCACAAATTATGCATGCATTGAACCCATGCATCCTATTCGGATGTTTTTTAATAATCAGTTGGTTTAATTATATTTGAGACACATAGATAAACATGCAAATAATAGTCAAATCCAAAATGCTAAGTGCACTCTACAACCTATAGTCCTTAAAAAATTACACTCTGAGATTTGTTTTTTTACTAATAGAGACTTTTTGAGAACCACTTAGTATCATCTATACCACATTATGTGGGATAGAGTCTAAACAAATGTGTGTTCTCTTACATTGGAATCTCAAAAGAGTTATGTCCAACAACCTCCCAAAGAGACCAATGACACACAACTGAAATGATTTAAATTCAAAAGATGAGTAAAATATATGCATCTTATCTTAAACATATTTGAGAGTTAGAGTTATAAAGAAATATAGTAGTGATTGGATGAGAAGGAAAGAAATCATGATTTAATCATTTTAACCTTCATTATAGTTTCCTACTACATGGTAGGAACTAAAAAGGAAGTGGGAAGTACTAAAAGGGTGGACTGAAAACATAAGGAGGGAATAGAAGCTATGTATAAAGACATAAGGGAGATGAGGAAGTAATATGAGAAAGAGTATAAACATAAATAAACTAGTTGAATGTATACTAAGAACATATAATCTATGAGAAAAGAGAGGAAATCATCAATCACGAGACCACAAATTATGCCACCACATTTTGCTAAGGGAAATTAATAATAGAATAAGGAAGCAACCATCTTAAATAAAAGAAAAGGAATTAATTTTAAAAACAAGGAGAAAAGACATTTGGAAGGTAAAGGAACCACATGAAAAGTAAGGAATGAGCCATTAATAAAAAATATAAAAAATTAGAAGGAAGCACATAAATAAAATAAAATAAGTGACTATAACATCTATAAAGTGTGAGAGAAGAGATAAATAACTTTATATATCATGTAATATTAAATATAAGGTGAAGGTGAAGTAAAGTTGTCTGTTAGAAATGATGCTTCAAATTCTCACCATTATAAACATATTAAATGGGAGACTAAAGTAATTCTTATTATTTAAAAAAATACTTATATAAGAATATATTAAAAAAAGGTGTCCTTTATAAGTGAATTTTAAAGTCTAAGTTGGGAGTTAGAAATAAAGTAAGAATGAATACTAAGAGGGGACATACATATGCTTTGTCTTTGTATGCATTACATGATTCTTTGATATGTTAATAGCATTGGTGTTATCATGATATATTGTAATAGGATATTTGACTTCCTCTTGCATACCTTCCAATAATTGTTTGATCCATACAATGTTTGAATAGTTGATTGTAGTTGTCACATATTTAACTTTAGTAGTGGACTATGGGATAGAACTTTTCTTCTTACTTATCCATGTCAACAATCTTTCTCTTGACAAGAAATCTCCTCCACTAGTATTCTATATGTCATCTACATTTCCCAATCAGAATTAAGGTAGACTCTTAATTCAAGATCTCCATCTTTCTTGTATTATAATTCATAATCTTCAATTCCCTTAAGATATCCAAGGATTGTTTTTACTATAGTCAAATGTGTCTCCATAGGATTGGTTGAAAATCTTGCTACTATTTCAATTTCATGTGCAATATCAAGTCTTCTACGAAATACATACTACAATTTTACAATCATAGATTAGCATAGTGTCTCATTCACTTCCAGAAATATCCTTAGAAAATATACATCTAGTGACTAATGGTGTACCTACTGGTCTTGACTCTTCTATACCAAATGTCTTTAGTATCTCTTTGATATATTTAAAGTAATATATATTCCACCTTTAACTTGTTGAACTTGCAAACCAATAAAGAATTTTATCTTACCAAACATTGACATTTAAAACTCTTTCCTCATTTTTTCAACAATAACTTACAAAACAATTCATTCCATTTAAATATAATATCATCAATAAGTATCTTTTCTATTAAGACCTTATTCAACTTCATTCTTCAAGTATAGATTACTGGTGTCACTAGTTCTAATAAAACCAATTACGATCAAATAATAATGTAATATTTTATACCATGTTCAAGGTTCCTACTTCAATCCACAAAAATTATAATTTACACACCATCTTCCTCTAATCATTTTTTTCAAATCCTTATAGTTGTTCAATCCACTTCCTTGAGAATTCAATTCAAAAATGTAGATTTGACATCCATTTGATAGACCTTGAATATTTTGTATGTTGCATATGCAAGTAGTGTTCTCAATCCTTCCAATCTTGAAATAAGGGAAAATATTTCACCATAGTCAATTCCTTCTTTGTGATCATATCCTTTACATACTAGTCTTTCTTTATTTCTTACAACTTCTCCATTTTAATTTAGTTCATTTCTAAAAATCCATTTTGTCCCAATATAAAAATTCTTGTCTTTGGGTCTTGGTACTAGTGTCCGTATTTTATTCTTGTTAATATTATCTATCTCTTCATTCATTAAATTAATCCAATCTTAATTTTCAAGTTTATCTTTAACTATTCTAGGCTCAAGCTCTGAAATCAAGCATACATTTTCTCTTAACTTACTAATTTCTATGACTCTAGCATTCTTGTCTCCAATTTTCCTTGTAGTATACATCTCTAAAATAGGATTTATTATAGGTTCTCCATCATTTTTAGCATTTTTTGGGGGCTCAACAATTTTTTTAGTGTGCTCTAGTTGTGGCCAAGTACTATAGGTTGTTCCTATTGACATTAAGGTCAAGTTTGTTTATTAGTGACTCACACTCAATCAATTGGTTAGCAACTACCAAGCTTATCTTTTAGTTTGTAGTGTTAACCAAGAAATCCAATTAATATCAAGTTTCAAAATCTACATTTAGTTTACACTAAGAAATATCTACTGAGTTCATTAGTGATAGTCTAGACTGAGCTTCACAATATTAACTGAGTTGCATAGTGCAAACCTTGTTCGCCATTGTCTACCAAGTTCACTATGTCAATGATGTGAATCTAGTGTTTACCAAGCCAAGGAATATCAGCCAAGTTATTATTTATACCAAGCTTGTAGTGTTAGTGTTGACCAAGCCATGTAGTGTCAACCAAGTGATTCAATTTATATGTCAAGTTACACAATATTCACTAAGTTACTAGTGCTAACCAAGTTCATACTACTTGGAATGATTAGTATGAATTGAGATTCTAGATCTATCAAGAGAATGAAAATGCTAAGTGTTGACAATGTTGTTGAGTATTAGAACCTCATAGAGTTTGTCTTCAAAACCTAAGTGCCAATAGTTAACCCGACTTTGTGGATTGTGGTAAAAATTGTGTTGCAGCTGACTTTGTTGAATTGTATTATGGATTAATATATATGTAATCTATTTATCACATCAAAACAATAATAATTATTATAATAAGAAAGGATATGGAGAGAAGAAGTGTGAATTAATAAGGGTACAAGGAGTATAAGGGACAACAAAGATTTATCTATCATAGCAAGGTGACCATTACATTTCAAAAGAATCTCAACTAGCAAATCTAAGTTGCAAATTAGAGATCATCCACTAGTTCATATTAATAGATGTATCAACTAAATCTTTTAACAAGGTAGACTTAATAGTCTTTTGCAAATCTCTTTACCGAGTGCATACTTCATTGTATGTTTTGTAAATCCTTTCACAAGGTGGATTTAGTAATCCTTATTGCTCCTAACAGGGAAGATCATTAGAAATGATCAATTGTAAGCCTTAATCAGCCAACTTTATACTACAGTACTAAATCTTGTGGGTATCATCCCCACCCCAATTTCACTTTCTATTTCAAAGGTTTCTGGGTACCATATCTTGTGTCAAAGTGTTATGAATGTTTTAATGCTGTCATTCTTTCATGCATGCAATTAGATCAGAATATTATATGAAGGATCAATTGATGAAATAAGTTGAAGTTTAACTGGTTCCTAATTTATGCCCCCTTTCTCAATAACCTCACCTACCTCATATTTCCAACAACTTGTACCAGAGCAATGTGGTTCTCAAAGTAAAAGTCTAGTAGCTTGAGCAAAGATCAGAAGCAATGGAGGTATATAGGCTAGATAAGGCTATTGAAAATGAAAAGTTGGATTTGGAATTAGCCATTGGTCATTTGAAGAAAGAAAAGGAACAACTCTCTCAATAATTGATAAGAAGAGAAGATCTTGCAGTACAAAAGAATGACTATCTCTACACTAAAGAAAGAATTGAAGATATATGTCTTGAAAGAAATTTAGATGAAGCTAATGAGGAAATCAAAAAACTATTGGAAAAGAATTACAATCTTCAAAAAGAAGTAGAAAGCTAAAAAGAGAACAAGAAATCTAGTCAGTAATACTATGTCACATCATGGAAGAAAAGACAAAGCCAAGGAAGAGATAGAAGGAAAGAATAATGAAATTCAACATCTATCCCTTTAGCAGGTAGAGTTCATTGATCAACTTACTAATGCAAATGAACAAATCATTAATATAAGATCAGAGAATCAAATATTGTAGAATGATCTAAATACTAAAAAAGAAAAATAATGAAAGAAAGTTGAAATCCCAAGTAGACATGAATCAGTTGAATGAGAAAAGTCAGTACAAACACAAAGGTAAAGCTAGAATACGATACACAAATGAAGGTGAATCACCCAAGAAAGGAGCTCAAAAGAATCAGAGTCCTACTTGCAATCATTATGGTAAGTTAGGTCATACATCAAATAAATTTTAGAGTAATGGTAAAGAAAATCCAATGGAAAGTGTTATAATTACAATAAGCATGGTCATAGAGAAAGTGAATGCAAAGAGAAACCTAAGTTTAACGGTAAATGTCATAAGTGCAATAAACAAGGACACAAAACTTCTGAATGCAAAATTAAGATATTGAATCCAAGAGAATAGATTGTGAAAGCTATATTTGGATGGGACTATAGCACATGGTGTAGATACCACTACTATGGAGAATTTGGACACATTGGAGAAAATTTTGTAAAACATCACATGAGGAAAAGAGTCACCACTAGAAGATGTTTTATTTGTACAAAACTTGGACACCTTGCCAAGAGCTATATGAATACTGGAAGAGTTGAGGATGAAAAGAAAGATAGAGCTGACAATATTAGAAATTAAATGAGGTAGAAATGGATTCCAAAATCTTATGAGAATGCAAGTCCAAGTCATGAAGCAGATGTCACTCAAGAGTTGGGTGACTCAAGCATGTCAACTTGAATTCCCATAGGAATAACTAGAAGTAGGACTCTAAAGTAGAAATCTCACATCAATTCCAACTAGCAAGAAGAAGACATCCATATTAGCATTCAAGATGCAAAGGGATCACTGAGTGATTGTAGAAATTCAAGACCTTACCAAGCTAGGTCAGGTTGCAAGACCCTATCAAGCGAGGTTGGGATACACTGAAACATTATGTTGAGACCGAGCTATGAATGACTCTACCAAGCACTAAGGTTGAATCAACTAGAAGATTTAATCACCAAAAAATGGTCATCTAGATTATTAACCCCCTTCTTAGCATTTCGGCTAAGTTAGTTAATCATTTACCTAGATCAAATTGCTAATAATCAATTAATTTAATTATAACCTATAGTTTGACTATGTTATCCTAAGTTTATTATTTTATTAAAACAACATGTCCCCTTTTAATTAAATGAAATCCCCTATTCTTCTAACCCACTAAAAGTACATACATAAAGTCCATTTTGTATTTTACAAATTAAAAGAAAAGGCTTTGTAACTTTTGACTTATATGAGAAGTCAACTTCTATTTTATTGGTTAACTTGTGTGTGCACATGGATCACTCATATTTTCAAACTCCACCCTTGATCTTCCATCATTTTGACCTTGACCTCTACCATTTGTACAACTTTAAAACAAAGAGCTCTCCCCTTGTCAAAGGATCCACACTCTTGAGTATTGTTATGGTGTAGGTTTTTCTTTCAAATGTTTGAAGAAGCTTTGTGGAGAACTTCTACTTCTCATCTCATTCTCTCATCCATTGCATACTAGCTTAGAATCATGATGCATGTTAGTTTAGTTTCTTTGTAATAGCTTAAATCACTTAGTAATAAGCTTAGATCTTGTAACGCTCTCATTCTTGTTAACATAGTTGCATTTTGCATGTTCATACTAGTTTAATCCATATTTGTATTGCATTCTTGAGGAACTACTTGTGGACATTTGCATTCTTACATCTCATCTTTGGAACCTCCAATTGAATGGTTTACTAGCAAGAAGAGTATCTCTAAGGCTTAGCTGAGAGCCTTCATCTTTGAATCATACTCTCTTGCACTCCATTGATAGGGATCTCTAAGTTGGCATCCAAGCATTTTGAACATATGGAATCACTTGGATAGAAGGGTTTAGAGTGTGACACAAATTTAATGTACATTCTTGGCACCAACTATAAGGTAGAACATCTTAGTTTTTCTCTACATCTCAATATATATCTTATATTTTCAACATTTTGTTCACATTTCTTTTTTTACAGTCATAACTTTCAGAAGATACTTTGCTAGTATCATGAAACATTTGTATTGTTGCGCAATACTTTTTTGGTAAAAGTATTGAATTCTATTACTAAATTCTATCACCTTGGTATCATAAGCTCTGTCACTTGGCTTAAGTAGAAATATCACATAAGAGAAAACTGTCGCATGGGTATACTAGAAGTATCATAAGAAAGTCTTCTAGCAAAATTGTTGCTTGGCTTGAATTTTCTTACTACTTGAGTGATTTGGTCAATTTCTCATTTTTTACTTGTTATTTGCTAGATATTACAAGTTAATGGTTGTTTTACAATAGGCTATTTTCAGATTTCATGCTATTTTCAAACTAACTTGTGGGGATAATTTTTTTTTTTGTAGGTTATTTCCTTGAGATGCTTGCATAATTACCTAAAAAGAATGCATGCCAAAGCTTTAAATGTGCAAGGGCTACCAATAATTGTTTGCAAGGCTACCCAAAGCATAAAATCTCAAACTTTTTTATATTTCCTTTATTTTATGTGCAACAATACTACTAGTTGTTTCATTTTCATAGGCACATTAAACATGCAATTAAGGTCCTTTAGTGATAAGAGAGTATTCTCTTCACCCTTGTGGTGAATCAAAAATCTTGACTTGCCTTTGGATTTTGAAAGCCAGGGGATAATTGGATGTTCTTGATGTGTTTGGGGGAAATAATCAAGATAGGAGAGTATGCTCTTCATCTTTGTGGTGAATCAAAAAATTTCACTCTTAAAAGTCAATCCAATCTATGGTAGTTAGAATTCTTTAGAGGGCTTGCTCTTGGGAAACCAAGAGGAATGACCCAAGTGGGGACAAGAAAACATGGCTATTCCAACCCACTATAAACTCAAGGCTATCATGGACGCAAAACCTTGGTAGACATATTGTTTGTCTTAGCTTAGTATGATTTCTTGTGGGATTGCTAACATGAGAAGATAACTAAGCAAGAATGCTTAAGGTGATCTTTTAGCTGTGAGGTCTATTACCCACCACAAGTTGGGTATCTTGTAATTGGGTGCAAGAGGAGCATTATAAATAGAAGCCCTTTCTAAACACTCTAAGTTAGTAGCTACCCTATTTTTTTGCTCAAATTATTGGTGTAGGGATTGATCCTATTGGATTACTCGGATCACCCTAAGATTTTTCACTCACCATCTATGTTCCCTTGGTTGTGCTTATGGAATTCCATGACAAAGCCAATATCTCTTATGGGCAACCACTTGGTGTGAGGTGAAGGAGCACTTAGTGTGAGATAAGTTGTTGAGTAATTAAATATGCCTCTAAGGTAGATTTCTTGGCTAATGTTTTCAAATGTGTTGACCTATGTAAACATTCTTACAAATCAAACACCTTGATAAAATTTGCAGGAAGGTTGTTTTGATATCATAAATGTGTATTGGAAAGGTTATTTTGACCCTTATTTAATTGTTTGAGACATGCTAAAAACCCCTACTATTTGCAAACTTTGTTGTTATTCAACATGAACTAAAATATGAAACTATCTGGTTTGAAAACTATCTGACCATCAAACTAAAACACAAAATTTTGGAGTCAAACTTGTCCTTTTTACACAAAACTAGAACTTTATCACATGCTCTCTAGAGAAATATTGTGTGACCCTTTTTTTCAAAAATTGTGTTGCTCTACTATTTTAAGGTCTATCACCTTGCTATACTAAACTTTTTTGTCTCGTCTTGTGTAAACTATTGCCCAAGAGAAAAGTGTCATGCTTGTATTATAAAAAATTTCATACAATTTAATTTTTTGTC
The DNA here is from genome assembly GCA_028749045.1 of Cupressus sempervirens. NCBI lineage: Eukaryota > Viridiplantae > Streptophyta > Pinopsida > Cupressales > Cupressaceae > Cupressus > Cupressus sempervirens. The sequence goes on from CM053788.1 coordinate 324,471,475, forward strand.
CTACTATAACCCAAATTCTCAAAGAATATTGCCTAGATCATTTTTCTGTCAAAATAGAGTTTGCATTCTTCTTTATCCAATATAGGGTCCTCTCACTTAAGCCTTTCCTTGTCTTGTTCACAAATCTATATGTTAGGTGTTGTCCCAAGTTGAAAATATGGGTTTAGTCTATCAAATGTAAGTCTCAAAATGGTATTGATGATCACTTTTTAAAATCTAGTTATAAAATCTAGTTACCATTCTTTGCTAGATATTTTCTATTGAGATTCTTGCTTGCTCACTCAACTTGAGTTACTAGCATTGTAAATTCTTGAGCACTTTTTACAAGCCATCTGTTCTACCTTGACAACTAATTATTCTTGATTATAAGAGCTTCAAATGTGAAACACTTCTCTCATCTTATTAAGGAAAGATACGTCGTTACATGCCAATCACTATAGGACCAAAAAATGGGCTAATATCTAAAATACTATGAGCAAATCAAAAGCTCAATAAACATACATTTATACCCTCTAGTCTACCATGAAAGCCAAATAAACAAAAGGAAGAACACAAAGTTAAAACTCCCTCTTTCACTTGTAGCTCCCATGTCCTTCTTTCTTCTCCATGTGATGTAGCTCCAATTGCCTATAGTGCACACAATTAGGAAGAAAAAGCCCATGAAAATGATAATGCTATGAGAATACTAGAATATGCAATTTAAGTTTGAGTGAGCCAAAGACCAAAGACTTACAACCTAGGGACCGAAAATGAGAGGAAGAATGCTCAATTTATAATCAACATGAAAGATGAGAGCATTGGACTTTTCACCTTAGATATGAAACTTGGAAAGAGATTCCTTTGAGAATCCATGACACATATGACACAAGATGCCAAATGTAGGATTGTATGATGCTTGGAAGTCAAACATGGCTAAAAATGGAAGAGGATCTATGATGCATTATGTGACACCTCAAATCTACTTAAAACCAAGAATCTATGACAATGGAAGCCAAATATAGATATATGTAAGGAATAAGAATATATGGATTATGACATATATTAGCCAAGTGTAAATGGATAATCCATGATGTGTCATACCCATGTGTCATGGTGATGTCAATATCATGTGGAATATTTGAATTAAAAATCAATTATTCCACACAAATAGAAATTAGTTAAAAATTGAATTAATGGTGGAAAATATGACTTAAGAAATGATATAGGATTAAATAATTGAGAGGGTTAGTTAAGAAGAATAATTAGTGAAATGATATAGGATTAAAGTATGGGTTATTTAATCCTATAGAGAAAATTAGTAGATGATTGGCCAATTGGATTAAATAAGTGTAATAGTATCCTTTGATGAAAATGAAATGATTATGTAGATTGACTAGGATGATGATAGGTAGACCAAAGCCATGGTAAAATTTATTGATTGATTAGAATTTATAACATGCCAAGGACACATGACATGAATTAAGGATACATAACATTTAATTGACATTGTAAAATACTACAAGATCAAGATTGGTTGATAAGGTTGATGATAATAACATCAATGGACACTATCAATGTTATTAAATGGTTGATGATGCCATGAATCAACACTAAGAGACTTGAAAATGGCAAAGATCAGATGATGTGAATGACAATTTGACTTAGCAATGAGAGCCGTGACAAAACTAAGGTCAGATTGATAAGATTTGATAGATTTATAGGTTTCCAAGGCACTGAAAGCCACAACAATGCCTAGGATTGGACAAATGATGATTGATTAGGGATATTTGACATGTGCTGGGTCAATTAAGACTAATTCTAGGTGATTCTAAATAGATTTGGGGTGATTTTGAGTTGATTTGATATGATTTTGAGTTGATTTGATATGATTTCAAAATGATCTACAAATGATGTGAAAGAGTATACAAATGATGATAGACACTGTTGAGATATGATCAAGTTGGCCAAAATATCAGCATTAGTAGAATGAGAAAATGGGATGAACTAGTATGAAAATGTGATGAAATTGTTGACGCGAACCATTTTTGAGCATCTACATTTTCCCCCTCTTTGATACAATGTGATTTAGAGCATTGTGTCAAAGAATGATGACAAAAAAGTCATAAAAGAATGCCCCAGTGATGGTGGTATATATTTGTTCCCCACAAGAAATTGACCAACATATGCATATGATAGGTCAATTTCATCGACAATGAGAAGATAAAACCATAGAAATTAACAAATTTCAAATCAAAGCTAAAATGTGAAAGTTATGGGCTCTAGATTTCAAAAAGGCATTGGAACCAACACAGAAAGGCCTCTTGCACATCCATATAGGTAGAAAAAACTATAAAAGGTCTTGGAGAGGGTTTTGAAAGTCATTTTCACCCTCACATTTGGTAGAAAATATATCTGGAGCAAGCAGAATGGACCGGTTACCCAGGGAGCAACACCATGGTGAATGAGTGCATACCTACCAAAAATAGCTAGATGCAAGACCTTTGGTGAGTACATCAAGGTTTTCTTTGTTTTTTTTATGCTTTTCTATGATTTCCCATGCTTTTTAGGCACTTAGTAGTCAATCAGGGGTCAAATAGGGTCAAATAGGGGTCCCAGGCTAGTTTAGGGCATCAAAGCACCCCAACTATGCTCAAAACATAGCCAGATCCATAGTGGGAACACTTGCCATGCCCAAGTGTGCATTGAGCACACTTGGTATGACCAAGTGTGCCATGGGCAGAGTTGGGGGCCCCAAATGTTCCCTAGGATGCTCTAGGGCTTCAAATGGGGTCCAAATGAGCCCAGATTGACCCAAAACTTGGGGTACACTACAAAAACCCTAGGATGATGTTAGAAAAGGGTTAATACTTATTAAAAGGTGGTAAAAGTCATCAAACATGGTCAAAATTAGGGTATATATAGGTCAAACTCAAGTAGATGTTGACAGAGAGCGATGCAAAGGGCTTGAAAGGGTGCAAATAGACTCAAAATGACCCAAAAGTTGGACCACATGTTCAAAACCCTAGGAAGAGTTGAAAACATAGGTCAACTTAGGCCAACATGGTTAGAAATAAGTCAAACCTAGCTTAGATGGAGGGAAAAGTTGACAGATAGATAGGTAGAGAGTCAGAAAGATGCAAATGAGCTCAAAATGACCTGAAACTTGGTAGACATGTTCAAAACCCTAGAAAGAGATCAAAACATAAGTCAACTTAGTCAAAAGTTATTAGAAAAAGTTATAATTAGTTAAGCTAGAGTCAAACTAGGTCAAACTTGGGTCAAAAGTAGGTTAAACTAGATATAAAGCCATATAAGGTTGACATAGGCTATATAGTTATGCAAGAGGATCTTGTAAGAATTTGGTATAGCTATGATACCATGAATAATTTTCCTTAGGAAAAAATGATGTCAAGATCAACAAGCTAAAGAACAAGAGCAATATTGAACAAATGATCTATGATCATAATAACAATATGAGAATGAATAACGTATGAATATTGGATATTAGATCATTCAATAATTGATAAATTGATGTGTAAGTACACTAGAAGTGCCTATATATAAAGACCTCTAGAATGATAGGTGTTAGCAATATGATAAGCCTCAAAACTAAGAACATTTATACCAAGAGTGGATTATCCCCCATTGAGTTCATAAGAGTTAGTGTGATGCTGAGAGGATAAGCCTACATAGGTGTGTCATGTAAAATTATGTTGTAGACACCATGTGCTTAATTAGAGTGTGAACAACTATGTTGTCTACATGAAAACTTAGTTAATTATTCAAACTCTAGTATTTAATACACCATGTGCTAAAATAGAGTTGATAACTCTTGTGTTGTCAATATGATAACTCATATGAGTACACATACTCCTAGGTATCTAACCTAATAAATAATAAAATAATGCATTTGTCCTAAGTAAACTTAAGTAAAGTATAAATAATAATTATTTACACTAATAGATTTGCCCCTATTATAGATGAGGGGATATAGGCCATAGAGCCTTATGTTATGTCATTAGATGACTATTGGTGAGTGAGGGAACTTGGCTAGTCTTGGTTTATATCATATTACATTTATGCTAGAGGTGAGAGGGAACAAAGCCCTACTAATAACATTGACAAAGAGATGGCATTCAAACACTGGTTTGTTCCATTTGTTGATGGGGGAGGCTACTATGGCTTTGGAGGATGTATAGTTCATACTTAGGATTTTAATTCATGTGGAGTTAGTTGTGTATGACCTAGCTACTGGGTGAGCAGTACTACACCAATTATTTAGACATGGAGATGTAGAGCTAGGGATCTAAGAATATGAGATTTGATGGAAGCTATTGGTGGCATGTCATGAGTGGTTGATAGCTATGATCTATTGGGTTATTGATGGATTATTGATACTAGATAGTGTGGACATGCATTACCCTATCGGATGGGGCCAGGTGCTAGAGAGGATGATCATGGATGGGACTATGTTTTCTTAAGGCCCATGCATGTTAGGGATGTTTTACTACTATCTACCTTAGGTAGCATATAGAGGTGGGATGACATTTAGTACCAATGGTACACTTTTATAGATCTAGGCATATGAGCACATTACAGTATTCATACCACTTGTAGAGAGGGAGCTAGTGGAGGACATGCCATATTCATACAATTATAGAGCCATACTAGTGCAAGGACTACTAGGGTACATGCAATACTTCCAACATCAGATAGATACCATGATATAATTAATTTGGAAACCTTATAGAGATTTCCATACATGAGTATTATCTCATAGGGTACATAGTGATTGGCCACCTAGTGATAGAGATGTACCTACTAGAGTAGGTGCATAGATAGTTTGGAAAGATACAAGATGTGCCAATAGGTCTAGCATTATTTCCATAGTCCAAAGTAGAAGTCTAGGAGTGGGGAGCACCTATCAAGACATAGGTAGCTTATGCATAGCTAGAGGAGTTATAGTTGATGGTATGGGGAGCAACAATTGATGTAGTGGATGTAGGCACAATGATGACATATGATAGATGGTTTACACAGCATTGCTTGAGGTTCTTGATAGATCCAGTAGTTCCAATACCATGAGTGAGGTCACAGGTAGAGCAGGATGAGGAGGATGATGAGGAGGAGGATGGGGAGATGATGACAAGGAGGGGAGAGATGGGGATGATGATGGGGAGGAGGGATCTAAGGATGATAATGGGGAGAAGGGGGAGGATGCAGAAGATGTTGAGGCAAGGGATGATGATGAGAATGTTCAGGGAGATGATGAGGGAGATGATGATGAGGAGGGTGGAGATAGTGGGGGTGGGGATGGTGATGGAGGTGGTGATAGGAGAAGATGGGGATGACTATTGGGAGGGTGGGGGTGACGGCAATGAGGGAGGTGATGAGGATGAAATAGGTGTGAATTTTTTTATGATGGGCATTGAGGAGGATCTAGTGGATTACATTAGGAGGACACTAGTACTAGTATAGGAAGGGCCTAGCAAGCTAGAGCTTATTAAGGTGATCATAGGTCTCTGGAGTCAATCAGAAAAGGTTGTAGTAGAGAGGGATGCAGTGATAGGAGAGAGGGATGTAGTGATAGCAAAGAGAGACGAGGATATGATAGAGAGGGGTTAGGCTATGAAAAGGAGGGATGCTATAGTGCATGGGGCAAAGAGGGTAGTGCAAGAGTCCTAGGAATTTTTTGGCTCCTGATTTAACAGTTTTGGAAATAACCAAGAAACTAGACAGATGCATCTAAGGCTAGAAAATACCTATGATGAATGCACCTGACTACAGTCTTGGGCCAACTATAAGGATAAATTGTTCTTCACTTTAGGCTCTGCTAGACCTAGGCAAGTGAACCTTCAGATCCAATTAATATGGTACTGGTGAAAAACATATCCCTAGATCTAACAAAGTAGATTATGACCCTTATATCTCCTAATACCTATGTAATGACACAAATTTGTAGTAGCTAAATGAAAATACTATGATATTCACAAGCTAAGTGAGGGCATCACATTTATAACTCTTCAACACAAAATGTAAAGATGATTTGAATTTGATTTTTATTTAAAGATTTGATTTTCTCAGCATAACTCGAGTATGCAACAACAAAGAGCATGCATCATTCAACCTGCCTAGTCCCTTATCCATTAGGCATCAACCAAACCTTAACATGCAGGTGGATACCTAAATTATACTCATATATTCAGGCATCTCATCTATCTATTTGACTTGCAAACAGACATCAATCTTCATAAAAACTCTCATACTTATGATAATATCCTCTTGGTGTAACCTATAACCCTATCAGTGTAAAAAAGCATTTACTTGGCTCTTTGTTCCAATAGCAAATCTATTCTAATATACAACCTTAGGGGATTGCAACTGAGTTTAATCTCTTTGTTCTCAAACACAAAACATTATATATAATAGAAGAAGGAGATGAGAATCATAATCAAACTCTTTGCATTAATTTCCTTGAAACCAATACATCATCTGCATATCAAAACTCATAAAATACACAAAGAATGACTGTGTAATATGGAATGCCTCAAAAGGAATACAATATAATGTTAAAAAATTTATAACACTAAGAAAATTGGTATCATAACTCTAAAAACTAGAGCCAACCTTGTGGTCTAACAAGTCCTAAAAATTGGAACTGTTACAATAAGAAAAAAAAGAGGATATATAGGAGAGAAGATCTTTCAGGATTTGTAATCTAGAATTAACATTTGTCCCATAGAAAGAGTCTTCACTTTGGAGTTGTTGAAACTAAGCTTCCTCATCTACTTGCACTTTGAAAACCATAAATGATGCCAAAATATCTGATATATCCCCACTTAAAATATGCAAATGTCTCATGAGGGAATATCAAGAAATCATCACAATCTACACTGCAGCTCCAAAAATTTGATCTTTACTTTTCATATCTACTTTTCCATGAAGATCAACTTGTGTAGTTGCCAGAAAAAACAAATTGCTTCAACTACCTCCAAAAAAGTCAATTCATCCTTATGATTTCTAAAGGAGTTAAATCAGATGAAAATGTATCCAAATCTAACTGCAATTTCATTTGCAACATTAAATTCACACCTCCTCTCTATATAATTCCTGCCACAACTCTCTAGATTGCTGGATGAAATATCTGTGCCCTGGCTTTGAGCTCCGCACCATATTTAACTCAGTAACTATTATCTCCAAATTGCAATTAGCTTTAAATTTTATCCATAGATCCTCACCACATCAAGCAATCCTAATTCAAAAAGAAACAAACTTTATACCGTTAAGATTGGGGCCATGTGTCACATTACTACTTACTCGCATTCCCTAAATTTCTTGCACTTTGAAATTGTGAGTAAGTGCCAACCATTGATCAAGACAAGATCAACATTTACAGAATGAAAATTGGGCTGACCCACTTTCTTCTTAACATGCTAGTAGTCAACCAAATAAAATGCTTCCATCTATACTACTCCTTCAAATATTGGCACTTCAAACTGGGCCCACAGATGACTAAGGACATGTGTCAATAGGTCACTACCTTGCTATGCATAAAAAGTGAGCACCTTGCCATAGTGAGATAGTGACCATCATTGATTTTGATTTGATCATGTGGAAGACATCTGATGTATTATTTAAGAGAAATATGGTGGGCCCCTTGTCACTATGGCATTGTTCATAACCTTTATGCAACTCACTACAGTGAGATAGTGATGGCCATTGATCTGAGACCAAATAAAAGGTAGAGAAACTACACAAAGTACTCTGAAGAAGTGGTGGGTCCCATACTTGCTATGTCACATAGACTAAAAAACTTGCAACTTTGCATAGAGAGATAGCGAGGACTATTGATTCGAGATTGTTTTGATGATTGAGATCCCTCATATGCTTTATGAATGGGTGTGGGTCTGGGGCATTGATGACATAGAAAAATATGCACTGCTGGCAACAAACCAAAACCTTACTTTCATCCTAGTCACCTTTCCACGTCATTTGAGGTCCCACCATGTGTTTATTTATTGACTGGGTACTATGTTGCTAACAACGAGAAACACAAGTTTCTTGATAGTGATATAGCAACCTCTAGTGCTGTCTCTTTTCCCAGTGTATATGTGTATCCCACTAGATGCCACCGAGTGCCAAAAATTTATAACTAATATCTAATGGAGCATTTTTGGAGACCCATCTTCTAAAAATGTTTTTGTAGGATTACTTTCCATCAAGGTGCTATGTCGCTAATGGTGAGAAACACAAATTTCTTGATAGTGACATAGTGACTTCTGGTGACTATGCTTAATTTGGGCCCAAAAAGATAAAGGCAAGTGAAGTCATAATCACCCTCATTAATGCTTCTAACATAACAATAAAATCGCACATGCATTTGATGACACCACCTTTCAACTTAGCAACAATTGCTATGTTTCTACGGGTAAAACACTTGTATATTTTGATAGCGAGATAGTGACTACCATAGATCTTTTAAGGATTGGGTGGTGAGAAACAAAAAGGAAAAGGGGAAAATCAGGGCACAGAAAGATTGGAAAGGATGGAGAATATTCGCATTTTTTAAAAAAGGTTTTAGCACCATCAGTAGATCTAGTTTGATTTTTTACCTAGGCAAGGAAAAATTATCACGAAAAAAATTAGACCAACAGAGTTCATTAGAAACATCAAATATTTGAACTTTTAAGAGATGGCTATGATGATGACTGGGGCACATATGGAGACACAGTACTAGAGGGATCAATATGAGAGGGTAGTGCCACTAGGGTAGATGGTAGAGAGCTTATGTGCATTGAGATCTCACTCACAATAGATACAAAGGACATAGAGTAGTGTAGGAGTGATGGGACCAATGAGGCCACCAGTGATAGTAGAGGGATCATCCTCAAGGCTGGATAAAGGCTGCGAGGCTAGGAACAACATAGAGTGACACTAACATGCACATGTACAAAGGGGCTTCCCTATTTTTCTTTTTGTTTTCTATTATGCTCTTTTGTGGTTCACAGCTAAGGGCCATTAGTTATTGATGTAAAACCATGGTCATGTACTCTAATACTTTTGTGAGACATATATGATATGTACTTATGTTATGATGACTATATGATATGGATTATGCATATATTTTATATGTTTTATATGGATGCATTTATACTTTTCTATGTAGACTTTTATATGATGACATCATGCATTTATTTATCACATGTTATGGATAGGATATGCCATCTTTATTTTTGCTACATGATTTTCTCATGATTTGATGCAGGGTGTTCCCCTTAATAACATAAACTCATAACAAAAATAAAGAAATAACAGAAAATGCGAGAACAAAATATGAACTTCTTATTTGCACCACAATTGCAAAATTATAGAATTCATAATTATAATATGCTAACCCACATGGGTGCCTTTGGTACAATAATTTGTAAGATAGGTTGTGAACAATCAACCAGAGTTTTCCTAGGCAATGTTCAAACCTTTGTTAAATAGGCAATTTTATGATGCCTTGGAAGGTTCTAGATACTCAAACTTAATGCCTAGGGCTAATAGACCTTAACAAAACATATAGAGTCAGCCAAATAAATCTTTGACAATTATTTTAGAAATTTTGGGCAGCCCAACTTTGAAAGGCCATAACTCACAAATCATTGCTCCAATTGGCTATTATAACCACTTTTCAGAAACACCAGCTCTTGATCTATAGACTCAAAATTGTGCTAGCACCCTTCTGTCAAGTGTTTGGACCTCATCCAAGCATTATAATGCCTCCAATAGGGAGCCTAAAGATTTTTCTACAAATATTTTCCAACAAAAATCCACAATAACTTCTTCAATACTTAAGTTGGAGCAATGAGATTTTTATGGTAAGCTTATATCTCTAAAATGAACCTTCCTATAGAAAATAAGAACATTCTAAGCTCATATGAAAAACTTAACAAAAATAGCAAATTTTCATAAATAGTAATCACCCTATCTACTAACCCTTATTAAAATAGAAAAGATTGAAAATAAAATATTGTTGGGTGATGCAAGATTGCCCTTACAACTAGGATGCTCCTGCATCAGACACCTAGGGTAATTTGAGAATTGACCCCCTGACATCTCAGGTGTTTAGAGAAAAAACAAGATGGTTAACCTCCTCCTTTGTTAGCCATGATGAATCCTCAACTAGTCTCCCCTTCCATTTGACAATATATTTCTCATAAGTTCTATTACTGGTATTTGTCTAAAATAATTGTCTAGTATCTCCTTAACCTCCTTTGTAGCCAAACTAGCTACATGAATGCTCCACTATGCTTCTACAATTTCATCTCCATCACCTCCTTCATAATACTCTATCAAATTTGAAATATTAAATACTATTAAAATATTTAATTCAATAGGCAACTCCACTTCATACACATTTCCATAATCATGCATCTTCACTATCTTGCATAGTCCAAACTTCTTCATCTTCAACTTATTATATGTGGCTATTGGAAAATGCTCCTTTCTCAAATGAACCATTACTTCATCTCCAACCTAAAATTCATTATATCTCCATTTCACATCTATCTTAGTCTTATACTGTGTATTCATCTTTATGATGTGCTTCCTTACCTATTAATGGATGTTCTTCAAATGTTTAGAAAAATATTCAACTTTAGCACTACTTATCTCTCTTTTATCCAACTTTCTCAATTTAGAAACATTTCTAGGACTATTCCCATATATAATATAGAATGGTGATTTATCAATACTCCTATTGAATGAATTATTATTTTCAAATTTCGCTTGTGGTAAAATCATATCCCATCCTTTTGGTTTGTCTCCAACCAAGCATCTCAACAAGTTTCCCAAACTATAATTCATAGCTTCTGTCTACCCATCAGTCTATGGATGATATGATGAATTGAACTTCAAATCTATCTTCAAATTCTTCCACAATGTATGCTAGAAATAGCCATCAAATTTGGTATCTCAATCTAAAACTATACTCTTTGGCAGACCATGTAGTCTCAACACTTCTCTAAAAAATAGCTCTTCTATATGGTTGACAGATGGGAGACATCCCTAACAAACTTAATAACTATGAGAAGAAACTCACCATGCTAATTAAGGAGATTAGCACGAAAATGGAACAGGTCACCTCGAGTATTTGGGCAGCCGCTGCTAACCTGGGTAAAAGGGTGAGTGAAGATATCATTTCGGCTGAGGGTCCAAGCAAAAGAACAAGGCAGAGCTCCAGGAAGAGTGCTATGAAAGCTGCTGCTACTATGGATGCTATTTCCACTCAAGAGATTGTTGCTATTGGCAAGGAAGCAGCTAAAATGGTCCTGGAGCTGCAATAGTGGCTCTAGGGTGGGTTCTCTAGTTTGGTGCCTGTCTGGTTTTGGTCGCTGGTTGGGGTCTCTGGTCCTGGTTTCTGGTTTTTTTATAGTTTAGATTGTTTGTGGTTCCAGGTCCTTGTAAAACCTAGGTTAGTTTGTTCTTGGACTTTTCTAGTGGTTTCAGGTCCCTGTAAAACTTGATTTTGATTTTGTCCTTCAGTTTGTTGCAGGTTTTTTCCTGGTTGGGCTATATTGCTTTATCTTTCTATTTTTTGTTAAAGGGTTTCGGGGTCCCTTCAAAACCTGTTTTTATCGTAATCTAAAACATCACTAGTCTTCTTGCAAGGAATAAAATGTGCCATCTTTGAAAACCTATCAACCCCCATAAAAATAGAATCATGCCCATGCTATGTCATTGGTATCCAAGAATAAAATCCATGTTGACATCCTCCCATGGCTTCTCTTGTATAGGTAATGGTTGATATAACCCCATATTCTGCTTAACTCCTTTCATCATTTTACATACTCAACAACTTTGAAATTTTTTTGTCACATCTTGCTATAACTATGGCCAACAATAATTTTTAGTGACCAGCACTATAGTTTTGTCTCTGCCAGAATGTCCAGGCAATCCTCCACTATGATTCTCCTTGATGAGATTCTCTCTCATTGAACTTTTGGGAATTCACAACTAGCTTTCTTTGAACAACATATTATCCTATATCATGAAATCCAACCACTTTTTCCTATCAAGTGTAATAGGTTATGTACAAGCCTTCCACGCTTCACCAAATTTAGGATCATCTGGATACGAAGTACTAGGTTTCTTTAAACCAACCACCTCTATCTACATTTCTATCAAGAAAATTTGTCTTCTATTAAAAGAATTTACAACTTTTTTAGACTTCATGCTTCTATGTTTCAAAATAAATTTATAAATCTACAAAAACTCAGCCCACTTTAAATGACTTTGGTTCAATTTTCCTTGACTATTCAAATATTGCAAAGCTTGATGATCAGTATACAAAAAAAAACTCCTTAGGAAGAAGATAGTGTCTCCACTTCTTCAATTCTTGAACTATAGAATAAAATTCTTGATCATAAATAGAATATTTTCTTTTTGTATCATTCAACTTCTCACTAAAATAAGCAACAAGTCTACCTTTTTGACTCAAAATAGCTCTTATTGTAGTACCACTAGCATCACAGTCTACTTGAAACACCTTGTTAAAATAAAAAAGTGTTAAAATAGGCTACTCAGTAACTTTTTGATTGAACAAATTGAAACTCTTATCTACTCCTATAGTCCACTTAAACTCCTTCCTATCTCCTCTCATTATTTTATTCAAGGGTCTATAAATACTACTAAAACTTCTTATGAACCTTCTACAAAATGTAGCTAGTCCATGAAAAGTTCACACCTTTGTTGCACTCCATAGAGTAGGACATTCAAGGATAGCCTTCACTTTCTCTAAGTTCATTTTCAGATTTTCTCCTTAGACTACAAATCCCAAGTACACTAATTCCTTCTTTAGAAAACTACACTTCTTTAGGTCTATCAACAACTTTTCTTTCCTCAAATTTTCAAACACCTTATGAATATAAATCAAATGGTCCTCCAATGTCTTACTAAAAATCAATATATCATCTAGGCAAACAATGACAAAATTACCTAGAAACTCCTTCAATACCACATTCATGAGCCTCATGAAAGTGCTCAGTGCATTGGTTAGCCCAAAAGGCATGACTAACCACTCATGTAGTCCTTCCCTTGTCTTGAAAGTAGACTTCCACACATGACCTTCTTGGATATGAATCTGATGGTACCCACTCTTCAGATCTATCTATGTGAAATACTGACCTCTACTCAAACAATTCATAATATCATCCATCCTTGGCAGTGGAAATCTATACTTTATTGTGATCTTGTTGATAACACTAGAATCTATGCACATGCTCCATTCTTCATTCTTATTTGGTGCTAATACTACTTTTACAACACAAGGACTTAGAATCTCTTGAATCAACCCCTTCTACAACAACTCATGAACTTGCCTATTCAACTCTTCACTTTCTGCTGGTGTCATTTTATGCACTTGTTTATTTGTTAAATTGGCTCCTGGAACATAATCCATCTAGTGACTGATCTTCCTCACTGGGGACAATCCATTAGGTACATTATCTGATACAATATCAAAAAACTCTCCCAACATATCTACAACTTCTACAAGTAGCTTCTCTACTTCTTTCTTACTATCTTTAGGAATTATAGAAAAACACATATGCTCATGCTTCATACCTTTAAGAAACTCTTTTCCATCCACAAAACATATTTGAGTAGCACTACATACCTTTTCTTCTTTATCCTTCAATGGCTTCAACTTATATTTCCATCCTTAGAGTGTAGGTATTTTCTCACCCATCATGTACAACATGCTTGTCAACCTACCATGGCCTACCCAACTACATATATGTCCATAGGTATGATATCACATAGTACCTCATCTTGGTAGTTTCTAATCTTGAACTTCATTGAGCATTTCTCATTGACCATGACCTTGTGGTCATCTTGTACCCATGCAATACGATATGGATGTAGGTGTTTCTACCTCTTCAGCTTCAACTTGGAAACCATCATTTCTAATAGTAGATTTTTAGTACTTTCACCATTAATGATCACATCATAACACTTATCCTCACATCTACACCTTGTGTGAAACAAGCTCCTTCTTTGTTTAGGTTCATTCTCATCACTCAACAAGACTCTTTAGTTAAATAGGACATCTCCTCTTTCAACATCTTTAGAATGTGAAGATCTAGAATCTCCATCAACATGTACAACTTTGGCCTGGTCTTTTGTTCTTTGATCTATACTTCCTTGCTGCTAGGTATATTCAAATTCTCTATGCCCTTCTTCTACACAGTAAAAACATTTCCCACGGAAGCTTCCTCTTCAGAATCCTTGTCCTCTACCTCTTCCTCTTTGATCTCTATTGTTTAGATTATAGAATTGATTGGAATTGTTTCCCCTCTGGTTCTGACTACAACTTCTAGCCTCATCTTTTTTCTTTTGATCATCATTACAACCACCATAAGATTGTCCACTAGATCTTCCACCACAAGCTCTTCCAATTTTCTTATTGTCAAACTTCTTTCTCAGTTTCTCCTCAACTCTTAGGGAAAATTGGTATGCCTCCCCAATACTACTCATTTGAACCAGAATTAGCTGATCCTAAATGTTGGGCCTTAACCCATTAAGATAATAGGAAACTTTCTCCTTATCAGCTTCTACATGGTTAGTTCTAATGAGAACTTGGTAGAACTCTTCAATATACTCTTGAATAGATTTTCCTACTTGCTTCAATCCTTGCATTTTTGTCAATAGATCAAGCTCATAATCCACAGGAATGATTTTTTTCTTCAATTTATCTTTCATCTAATCCCATCGGTGATCTTTTCCTATCCCTTTCCATTTCTCTCCAACTAAACCTCCCGCCACTAGATCTTTGCATGTACCTTCGATTTTGCCTCTGCAAACTTGACCCTATTAGGATCTTCATTATCTTCATATTAAAAGTACTCCTCTAGTTCATTGATCCAATTGATCAGCTCCTCTAGATTAATATTTCCTAAAAATATGCAAACTTTAAACTTTGGTCTTTTTCCAATCTTCGAGATGGCCCTAAAAAACCTCTCTTCCTCTAGATTTAGAACTACCTCTACTTCAACATTTTCTTCTACTTCATCCTTATCCTCACTTTCATCTCTCATAGGAAGATTTATTCCTCTTCACATTTGTTCTTCCAATTCTTGTAGTTTCCTTTGGAGGGCTTAGAAACCCTCATGTGTAACACCTATAGCTCTTCCACCATACTCTCTTTGTGGAGGCATTTTTGTGCTTCCACTAAAACTCTAGTACAAACTGACTCACAATTGGTGATCTATCTACACACTCAGCCAAAACTATAGTCCTACTACAAACTACCTCACAATTGGCAATTTTTCCACACACTAAAGAACTCTATCTCTAATACCACTTGATGTAGGGTGCTCCCCTTAATACCATAAGCACATAACAACAACAAATGCAAGAACAAAATATGGACTTCTTATTTGCACTATAAATGTAGAATTATAAAATTCATAAGTACAATATGCTAATCCACATGGGTGCCTTTAGTACAATAATTTTCAAGACAAGTTGTGAACTATCACGCAAAGCTGTCTTAGACAACATTTGGGCCTTTCTTAAATAGGCAGTTTTATGTTGCCTAGGAAGGTTCTAGATGCTCAAACTTAATGCCTAGGGCTGATAGACCCTAATAAAACATATAGAGTCATCCAAATAAATCTTTGAAAATTATTTTAGAAATTTTGTGCAGCCCAATTTTAGAAGGTGAACCATTGCTCTGATTGGCTATTATAACCTAAGAAATCTACACATAGTTTAGACAAGCACATAGGGTCTTCAAAAACATCCTACAAAAAATAATTATTAGCTTATAATGATTATGTATTCATCCAATTGTTGCCACATGATGCAAATAGAGAATTAGTAACACAAAAACATCTAATCTAGGTCTTAGAAGTAAACAGAAACCCTAGATGTAGATTTTGAGTGAAATATATACTTTCTATGAACCAAGTGTGTTCTGACAGAGTAGATTGTGCTCGAGAAGACTAGAATGGCTTAGAATGCCCCTAAGCATGCTTACATAGTGCTAACTATACCTATTCTAAACTTGGGGCCTAGAAGGGTACAATTGGTAGTTTCTAGGTATAGTTGGGAGACTAGGTGCAAACTATGGGGAAATGGGTGCTAAACAATACCCAAAAACTAAAATTTTGAACTCTATCTTAAGAAGTGTTCCCAGATAGTGAAAATTGTGCCCATGGTGTATTTGGGGCCTACAAGGGCATAGTTGGTGAATGGGGAATAGCAAATGGGGGTTATGGTGGCTCCTAGGCCCCTAAAATTCCCTCCTAGCAGTCCTAAGTGTGCCCTGATAGAGAAGAGTGCACCCTAGGATAGAAAGCTAATAGAGAACATAAAATGAGAGCATATAACCATGTTATTAGATTCCCTAATTAATCTAGGTGTGATAAGGAAGTGTAGATAGTTTTTACACCCTTCCAAGTGAGCTCCTTCCTTGCACCTACAGGAACAAAACAAGAAACCCAAGTTAGTTAAGCGTGTTTCACATCGGGTTCACCAATTGTAGGACTAAAAAATAGGATAATATCTAACATACTATGAGAAAATCAAAAACTCAATAAATATACATTTATACTCTCTAGTCTACCATGAAAGCCAAATAAACAAAAGGAAGAACACAATGTTAAAACTCCCTCTTTCACTTGTAGCTCCCATGTCCTTCTTTCTTCTCCATGTCTCAAGTTACCTATAGTGCACACAATTAAGAATAAAAAGCCTACGACAATGAGAATGCTATGAAAATACTAGAATATCTTATTTATGTTTGAGAGAGCCAAAGACCAAAGACTTAAAACCTAGGGACTAGAAATGAGAGGAAAATAACTCAATTTATAATAACAACACAAGATTAGAGCATTGGATTTTTCACCTCAGATATGAAACTTTGCAATAGATTCCTTTGAGAATCCATGACACATATGGCACAAGATGTCAAATGTAGGATTGAATGACACTTGAAAGTCAAACATGGATAAAAATGGAATAGGATCTATAATGTGTCATGTGAGACCTCAAACCCACATAAAGCCAAGAATCTATGATAATGGAAGCCAAATATATATGTGTAAGGAATAAGAATATATGGATTATGAAATATTTTGGCCAAGTTAAATGGATAATCCAAGATGTGTCATGTGCATATGTCATGGTGATGTCAATATCATGTGGAATATTTGAATTAAAAATCCATTATTCTACACAAATAGAAATTAGTAAAAAATGGAATATATGGTGGAAAATAAGACTTAGGAAATTAAGAATTTCTATGGTTTGTGAATGATGAATCAATTAATAAATAAAATTAAATAATTGAGAGGGTTAGTTAAGAAGAATAATTAGTGTGCAATGATATAGGATTAAATTATGGGTTATTTAATCCTATAGAGAAAATTAGTAGACGATTGGCCAATTTGATTAAATAAGTACGATAGTATCCTTTGATGAAAATGTGAGGATAATGTAGATTGACTAGGATGATGATAGGTAGACAAAAGCCATGGTCAAATTGATTAATTGATTAGAATTAATAACATGCCAAGGACACGTGATATGAAGTAAGGACATGTAACATTTAACTGACAATGTAAAATACTACAAGATCAAGATTTTTTGATAAGGTTGATCATAATAACATTGAAAAACCTTGTTAATTTTATTAAATGATTGATGATGCCATGATTTGATACTAAGAGACTTGACAATGGAAAAGATCAGATGATGTGAATGACAGTTTGACCTAACACTGAGAGACATAATAGTACTAAGGTTAGATTGATAAGATTTGATAGATTGATAGGTTTCCAAGGCATTGAAAACCACAACAATGCCTAGGATTGGATAGATGATGAATGATTTGGAATGTTTGACACCTTCTAGGTCAATTAAGACTAATTTTGGGTAATTCCAAGTAGATTTGGGGTAATTCTAGGTTGATTTGATATGATTATATGTTGATTTAATATAATTTCAAAATAATCTACAAATGATGTGAAAGAGGATACAAATGATGATAGATACTATTGAGATATGATCAAGTTGGCCAAAAGATCGAAGTTAGTGGAATGAGAAAATGAGATGAATTAGTATGAAAATGTGATGAAACTGTAGATGTGAACCATTTTTGAGCATCTATAGTCACAACTAGGTTCCAAGTTGGTAACAGTAGTCATTCCCCTTCCATTTTTGCACAATTAGAGACTCCACCTAGGTGCCCTTGTGGACAACCTTATGTGGAAGACCTTGATTCTAGTCAAATGTAGGTAGCCAATGTCTGACACAATCCACTTTAAAACTTTGAGAACCCATTTGGAACAGGGGTTGACACACCCACAGGTGAAAACACTTTGACCAACGTGCATCCTAGAAAATTCAAACACTTATTAGTGAAGAAATAATGTGAAAATGAAAGACTTATGGAAACTATCTATGCTAGAGAAAGAGTGGATCAACAAGATGACTCTAACCCTCATACACACAATGAGGAAACTAGAAGAGACTGTTATCACAATCCTTTTGAACACATTCCTATCAGTGGTAATAATGGAAATCACACACCTCCAAAGACTCCTGGAGTCAATGCAAGATCATTCCCATCACCACCTAGACATTCACAATCACATCACAAAAGCGATGATGAGATCACTAGTGAATATGTTGTAATATTTCAACAAGATAAGCTCACTTAAAAGTTGATGCTAAAAATTTTAGAGAAAATGAGGACCAATACTTCTAGTATATGACAAAAAAAGGATGGAAACTCCCCCAAGATTTTTATGTGCAATGAATAATCAAAAAATAAGATCCCACCAAGGCTGAAATCTTGAGAGAAGAAATGCAAGAATTGAGGAAACAACTTGCACAATTACAAACTTCCAAAGAGCCAACTAAAACTTCATTTATTGATTCAATATGTGTTCTTCCATTTCCTAAGGATATAGAGGTTCCTAAGTATGAAAAATATGATGGCAATGGTGACTATCATGATCATGTAAGGCATTTCTATGCTATTAGCATGGATTTCATGCATGAAGACTCCTATCTTATGCATTTATTTCCTAGAAGTCTAAGAGAGTAAGCTATGGAGTGGTTCACAAAATTGAATCCCTCTCTCAAAATATTTGATCAGTATGCACAATGCTTTATCCAAAAATATTCTTATAAAATTCAACATCTTGTAACTGTGTTGGACTTGTGCCAAATTTAAAACAAATATGGAGAACTTTTTGGAACATACCTTCAATGTGGAGATCCTTATACTCTAGGTACCCTCGACAAGTTCCTGAAGCTGAAAATTTTGATTATTTTGTCAACACGCTTCTACTTGAGCTATACTTTGACTTTTAAAAAAAAATTCTCACATCATCTAATGTAATGGTTGAAAGTGCATATCACATTGAAAATGCTGCTATCAATAAAGGTGACATTATTGTGAACAAAGAAAATAATAATAATGGAAATGGCAAAGACAAGGGTAAACCTTGGAATAAAAGCAAATATGTTGTCAATGATGTAGTATTGGACACTCCTAAGACTAAGGAACTTGCTTTAACCTTTCTAATGCTATATATGCTACAAAACAAAAAGAAGGTTTAAAACCACAAACATTTGACAAGAGCTCTAAATTTACCAAAAAATGACATGTTTATACACCAATGGTTGAGCCTTATGAAGTGGTCTTAAAAACCTTAATTTCAAACTAGCTAGTTACACTACCAAATAATTCCCACCACTATGACTCACCCACTAGGCCTCCTTGGTGGTGAGAAGATCATATTTTTAGTTACCACAGAAGCAAAGTTCATAACACTGAACACTATTTTAAACTCAAAGATGTTACCCAAGATCTCATCAAGGCTAGTAAAGTTGTCACAGATGGCCTTGTTAAAAATTCTAACCATAAAGCTTTCAAGAAACCCTTCCCTAAATATAAGAAAGGTGAATTTTCTGAGGCTCCTAAGAAGAATCATGATGCCAAGGTCAATTATGCCTATGCTAACATGGACAAAATTATAGGCATGATTAAGCCCATTGAGTATCTATGCATGGAAAGTTCTAATGATAACAACCAACCCAACTATGATGTTGAGGATAAAAGACCCAAAATTGTCCTCAAAACATGAAATGCTTCCCAACACCATAATGATGCTAGACCTAAGGTGTTACTTTGAGTGGTTGAATCTTCCTCTTCATAGAGTAAAATTCTTAGCATTGTCACTAGGGGTAATCTAAAGGCATTCTAAAAGTTTCTCA
Source organism: Cupressus sempervirens (assembly GCA_028749045.1). NCBI lineage: Eukaryota > Viridiplantae > Streptophyta > Pinopsida > Cupressales > Cupressaceae > Cupressus > Cupressus sempervirens. The sequence continues at coordinate 324,491,728 of CM053788.1, forward strand.
TGATCCTAAAAATGTGTCATCATCTAAATAGGAAACTACCTTAGCAATCTCCAACTATGACCTTGTCAGCCAATTGTAACTTACCCTAGCTCAAGTTTACATCTTTGAGTTGTTAGAATTATCCCCTTTGTAGAAGGACATCCTTGAAAATGCTTTACATTTTGCCAATGTTCCCATGAATATTAATACAAAATGATTCCAAGCTATGGTGAACCATTTCTCTTCACCTCACTACCTAATCTTTTCTAAAGAAGATGATTGAACTCTCAATCATCCCCATAACCTTGCTCTCCATATCGAAGTCCAAATCTTTTATACTAATGTTTTTTGAGTCGTAATAGACAATGTTTTAGGGTTGAACATCATTTCATTCAATGTGATCCAACAATTAGGCATGTTAGAATTTTCTATTGACGCTAGGTGCAAGATTACTATACAATCCTATGATGAGGTTGAAAGACCTTCCAAAGGTCTAATTTTGCTTCCAATTAGAGTTGGTCTAGTTGAGAAGGATGTCATTTTCCAAGTCCTAGATATACCACTTGCATATGATTTATTGTTGTGATGAGCATGGATTTTTGGCATGCAATTAGTACGTTCTATGTACCATCAGTGCATCAAGTTCCCTTTCAATGGTACTAAGATAGTTGTCCCTGGTGACAACTCAATGTCTATCAATACATTATCTACTATAGAAACACTAGTTCCACATAATCACTCTTCTCATGAGCTAACACCATCCTTTATAGAGTATGAATAGAAATTGAAAATGATGAGCCTTGACATGGATGAATACACTCTAGACTATATTGTTGTTGTATCTATTTCCCCTTGGTCTTATGGGAAACCTTCTACCAAAAAGAAGCCTTCTACTTCTACAATAACTATTTTTGGCACCTTTGTACAATCCCTAGTTCCCCTAGAAGTAGAAAAATAAGAAAAAGAAAGCAAAGATTAGATCCATAGGGAAGAGGAAGATAAGGAGGAAGTCACACTCACTAATCCCATCTCTCCTAAATGCTATGTAAAATGATATAAATGTCTCATAAACATGGGCTATTATGGTCATGGGTCCTTAACTACTAATAAAAAAGCTCTAGTAAAACATTTAAGTCATACTCAAGGTCATGACACTCAAGATACTATTGGCTTAGGTTTTGGGCTAGAAGATGAAATACCAACATTTGATAGAAGAGCACCCATGTATAGTGAATCATGGGATGATGATCCTCCCTTTGTTGTTGCCACTTTACAAGATGGGGACTTTATGCTTCTCACTTCTCTCCTTTGGGGAGAATAAACACTAATTATTAATAATGATGTTGAAGCTTCTACTTCTCAACAATAGGAACAAGATGAATCTAATCATGAAGACATAAATAGAGGATTGATTAGACAAAACATTGCTTGATTAATTGCTAGATATAAGAGTATAGACTCTCACAAGTATGAATGGAAAAACCTATTTGGCACATCTTGTGATCTAGGAGTGGATGTCATTCACACCTATGCAACCCGATCAAATGTAGTCAAAGAGTATAGTATAAGGTTAGACAAGTTTGGCTTCCAAAATGCTTTAGTGGATCATGTTGGTCCCTCTAGGTCTATTCCTCATCTAGATTCCTTTGCAAAATTCACTATAGGCTTGACTTTGCATATCACCATAGATGATTCACTTTTTATTAACAACCTTCAAGGTTCCACATCACTCTCCTTGATTCACCTCGATCTCAAATATTAGTTGGTTCATAATCAAAGACCTGAAATACCATCTTTTCAAAATGATATGAGATTGCTTGCTACCTAAATGCCATTGAACCTATCAGTTCATTCACCAAAAAACTCATGATTAACATGAAAAAATCAAATATCAATTACCTTAGGCATAAAATTAAAAGAAAAAACAAGAAGTCAGATGGTGAAAACCACTTCATAGTGCTATCTGAGCCCAAAAGAAGTAAAAATAAAGACATATCTAAAGGTGAAAACCTCCTTAAGGAACCTATGGATGAGGTACTTGGTAGTTTACAAGCTATTTTTAGGATAGATCTTTGGTTCTCATTGAACCTACACAACCTATTAACTTGGGGATAAAGGAATCTCCTAAAATTATCCGTGTGGCTTAATCACTGTCAACTAAAGAAAAGGAGAATTTTGCCAAATTCTTTTATGACAAGATAAATTTTAAATGACGCACTCAAATATGCTAGGACTTGACACAAATATTATCATACATCATTTATCTATCTCTTCTAGTGTAAAACCTATTAAACAAAAATTTAGAAAGATGCATCCACATGTAGCCCTCTTGGTCAAAGCAGAGTTGGAAAAATGCTTGAGTACAAACTTTATTAGGCCTATTGTTTTTGTGGAGTAAATTTCCAACATTGTACCTATGTCTAAACATGATAAATCCATTTGATTTTTTACTCATTTTAGATATCTAAACAAATCATGCCCCAAGGATAATTTTCCACTACCAAACATAGACATGAAATTGAACATGATGATAGGTTATAAAATGTACTCCCTCATGCATGGAAGTTTTGATCATAACCAAATTAAGATTGCTCCAACTTATCAAGAAAAGATATATTTTACATGTGCCTAGGGTACCTTCTACTAGAATATCATTCCCTTTGGGCTGAAAAATTCTAGTGCTACCTATCATAGGGAAATGACCACCACTTTCCATGATATGATGCATAAAAATATGGAAGACTATTTTGATGACACACTAACTAAATCTAGAAAATGAGACTCACATCTTGAAGACCTTAGTATGATTTTGGACCATATAGAACAATTTCAACTTAGGCTAAACCCAAAAAAGTGTGCCCTTGGTGTCAATTCTAGAAAATTGCTAAGGTACATTATATTAGCAAAAGGCATTGAGGTTAATCCTAAAAATTTCCAAGAAATGATGGGAATGAATCCTTGAGAAAACATTAGTCAACTTAGAAGTCTACAAGGACATCTACAATCCATTAAAAGATTCATGTCTTAGTTGGATGATAAAGCTCAATCTTTTAACAAGAATTTTCATAAAGGCTCTACTCATATGTGGAATGAAGATTGTCAGCAAAGTCTACACCAAATCAAAGGGTACTTGGCTAAGCCTCTAGTTTTGATGCCACTCATTCAAGGAAAACCTTTGATTTTGTAAATCTTAGCTACAAATTCTTCTCTATGATCATTATTAGCACAAAGTGATGAGACTAGTAAATAACATGTTATATATTACATCATTTAAACTTTTGTGTCTTACAAAATGAACTACACCAGCATTGAGGAAGCCTCCTTGCAATGGTCCTTACTTCTCAAAAACTCTAACATTACATGTTGGCACATATAGTTCACTTGATTGCTAAAATTGATCCTCTAAAATATTTGTTGAGAAAAGTTGTGCTTACCAGTCATCTGGCTAAATGGATAATGATTCTTTCAAAATTTGATATTTAGTATGTTGAATATAGAACCATCAAGGTCCATGCCATAGCTAACCAGTTGGCTAACTTTCCACTATAGTATACAACACCCATGCAACTTGAGTTTACAACTTGGAAAATGTTCTTTGATGGTTCTCATATATAGAATAGGGCTAGAGTAAGTGTCTTGTTTATTTCCCTTCATGGTTATATGATCCCCAAATCCTACAAACTCTTGTTCCTTTGTACAAACAACATTGTATAATATGAGGCATTAATAAATGGGATTAAAATGACTCTTGAATGGAGAATTACTAGATTGCGCATCTACAAAAATTCCCAACTTGTTATAACTCAAGTAAACAATGAATATCAATCAAAGGATGACAAGTTGATACCTTATAAGAATTTGATTGATGCTCCAAGGAACTATTTCACATTTGTGACATTCCAAAAAATTGCTAGAGAAAAAAACAAGGTTGTTGATGATATGGCCACTCTAGCATCTATCCTCCAACTACAAGAACATGAATCATGGTTTGAGTTCCTTATGGAAGAACTACATCATCCTGCCTATGATTCCTCAGATAACCAGGTGATCTACACTATTCTAGGTCATTATTCCTCCTACTATGTGGATATTTTCTCTTACCTACATGATCAAGTTATTCTTGAAACCCCCACACACAACCAAAAAGCCCAACTCCTCCACAATGCTTCACATTACACTTTGGCCTCTAGTGACTTGTATAGGAAGATCCTAGACAAAACATTGCTTAGGTGTTTAGAGCTAAAAGAGTCCAAAAAGGCGCTAGCTAAACTCCATGATAGCATTTTTGGGGCACATTATAATGGCCTTGCACTTTCTTAGAAACTTCTTAGGATGATTTACTACTGGCCAACCATGGAAGATGATTATGTTCATTATGGCAAGTCTTATAAGAAATGTCAACTTCATAGAAATTTGATACATGCTCTAGGATGTGAGCTTATTTCCTTAATGAAATATTGGCCATTCCAAAAATGGGCCTTTTACTTGGTAGAAAAAATTCATCCAAGTTGATCTAGTGGTCACAAGTTCATCATCATGACAATTGAGTATTTTACCAAATGGCTTAAGCCTGTGCCACTATTTGTGATGCAGGAGCATCTAGCGGTATAAGAGCAATCTTGTGTCACCCAAAAAAATATACTTAGACTTAGTTTCTATTTCATGTGTTTTCATTTTTGGATACCCATTTGGGTCAAATAAAGGTTCCAACTCTCACAGTTCCACTATCAGTGTTTGTGTAAATCTCAAAAAAATAGGAGTATGTAATTTAGCCATCATTTTGGTGAACTAGGAGGTGTAAATTGGCTAGATGAATGTAATTGTAAGTTAGAGTATTCCAAAAAAAGAATCAGGTCAAAAGGCCCCACGGTTTGAAATTTATTGTAGTTTTTCGGGTTGTGGAGACCTCCTAAGAATTCTATTAAGTCAGGTTAGGGGCATTAGATGACCTCAAAAAGGGCCAAAAAATGGGAGCTACGATTCAAAAGTTATGCCTCCCAGAAGTTTGATTACCATTTCTAGATTCTTCTAGATTTGTGTCAACTTCTAACGCAGCTTCTGAAACCTTCTATTTGGTTGATGGAAGCCTGCTAGCACTTTCTAGAATGTACTCCTAGTCCTTAACCCTCCAGGGTCTATTTAAGGAGATTTCTGGCATTGTAAAAGGTAGTTGGGAGTGGAGTTTGAGAGGAGGTACTGAAAGGATAAATTATCTCCAGATTCATGCTATTGTAAGCCCTTAGGGCATGTTTTGAAGTTTATTTTCTCTATACTATTTGTACTAGCTTATTTTCTCAATTAATATAATTTCTCCTTTTCTGTTGTGTCCATTTTGTGCTTGGGTTGTGCCCCCATCAATTTGCTACTATAGGAAAACATGTTTCCCTGTTTATACTAAACCACATCATTTATCATTATGACATTCCTTCCTCCATTGTTACTAATAATGAAGGACAATTCAAGAACAAGGACCTCAAATAGCTATGTAAGAAATTTAGAATCAAACAGCATTGGTCCTCTATCTACTATCTTCAAGGGAATGACCAAGTTGAGGCCTAGAACAAAACATTGCACAAGATCTTACACTGAATAGTTCACAATTCTGGGAAGGACTAGAACTTATATATAAATTTGGCACTTCGGGCCTATAGAACTACCATTCATACTCCTATAGGGGCCATGCCCTTTTGTCTAGTATATGGCTTTAAGGTTGTCTTCCCATTAGAAGTTGAGATCCCCTCCTTGCGAGTCTCCTTACATGGGTTGATAATTGATAAAGACCATCAAGCTATACGAGTACAAGAACTAGAGATGCTTGATGAATGTTGCAAAGCTACTTTTGATCACATCAAAGCTTATCAGAGGTGTATGTCTACTTAGTATAATAAGAAAGTTCATCCTCATGAGTTTCAAGTAGGTGAACTTGTGCTTAGAGAGAATCTTAAAAATCAGCAACATAGAGAAAAAAAGGGAAAGTTTGAACCTAATTGGTTAGGCCCACACATTATCATAGCAGTATTTGGGTTTGGTGCTTATCAACTATCTACTAGCAAAGTAAAATAACTTGCAAAGCCTATCAATGTGGTACATTTGAAGAAGTTCTATGTTTAGAGGATCATGACTCAACTATCTTGTACATACATATTGATCCTAAAAATTAGAAAATATCATGAAAAAAATGATCTTCTTAGAGAAAACCTAGCAATAGGTGCATTGATGTATCACCAAATTTTTTTTTTTGAAAAAATTCCTAAAAAAACCTATCAAGTGGTGAAAACCTAGAAATAGGTGCTACTTGAGACCCCTGCACCTATGTCTATCAGTCTCAATCACCCACTTTGCAACACATTTCCTAGCTTGGAATTGTTTCTTATCCTGATCTTGGAGGCACAATTTCTTAGTATATTGAGGCATCCTTGTGCATTGGGGTTTCTTTGATAATTCACAAAATAGTGCTTCTCAACACTACCCCACAACTTGATATTGAGTGTTTTTTAACACTTTCCAAATAGTTTACCTATAGTCCTAGATGTCTCATGATATTCTTATTATTGGAATCAAGTCTTGAAAAAGTGGCAAAGCAACTTACACACACACACTTAAACATTTAGATGACTAAGCTATGATGAACTTTATCTACTTTGTGTTTTGTCTATGGAAATTTCTTTGCTATGTTTTCCATCCCTAATAGTCTTTCAAGGATGTCATGGGGAATGTTTTCTTGCTTTCTACTTATAGGTATACTTTTTTTGTCTACACTATTTAAGCCATTCATGCTGGTCCCATTTGACACTTTAACTTACAAATATATCATCCTTGATTGTTTTCCAAGACCACACTCAGGGGGTTATCCTAGTGCTTATGCCTTGATACAGGTGTAATCTTGCTATATCAAACCTAGGGAATCTAATCAAATATAAATCTTGACTTACATGCCTTTGATGCTTATATTGGATTTCCACATGCCTATTTGAGATCGATCATATTCATATCCTCATAGTTACACTATTGATGATTGTATGATCTCATGATGTCCTTAATAAACACTCAATGATAAAATAAGAGTCTAAATGTTATGTGTTTCTTGCTGGTAAACCACTTTGCATATTAGTTTGCATTAGAGGTTCATTTTTGCATCTTTTTCATATGGAGAGAGTTCTCTCTTTATCTTTTTGCAAAGATATTTGTTAACTGCTTTCATATCTTTCTTTACTTTCTTCTTGATTATGTCTTTTCATCTTCTTGATTTTTTTGTTTTCCTCTTTGCTATCCTATCATCATAAAGGGTTAATCTAAAAACCATATTTGATCCATCCAAGTGTTACATGTTTCAAAAACATAATTCTATATAATACACATGAGAGCTAAATATCATAAATAAGAGAGATCCATGAACACATTAACATGAGCATATCAACATAAAAGCAACACATACATGAGAAAGAAAATATAACATCACATGAAAACTTAAAATGCTAAAATATCCATCAAAATGAGACAAGTACACAAAATCTATTGATCAAGTCTAGTATCTCATATATATCAATGTGTCAAAATACATCTATAAATGTAAGATCCAAAATCTAGATATTTGTCTCAAAAATACATGGAGTACAATCAAAACTATTAAAATTTTTAGCCTCAGCCTATGATTGACTAACACACTCTACAGCTAGTGGTGGCCTTGGTGGTAGAGCTTGCCTCTTATTTGGTGCCTTCACTACACCCTCTAATCTCTTAGCTCTTTCTGAATACATAGGTGTCCATCTATCCACAAGGATTACAACAATGTATACCCTATGATTGTAGGTTTCCTTGGCTAGCTATCACTCCAACTCTCATTAGGCATCTACTATATCATCTCTCAAAGACTACTCTTGTCTATCAGCCTCTACCCATGTATCAACAAATTGTTGGTCCTACACTTTGATAGTCACTCAAGCTTCCTATAGCTCTTTCTCTAGGGTCCAAATCCTAGCATCATGGTCATCATCACCCCTAGATGGCTACTCTACTTGCACCTCCAATCACCCTACTCTCTATCTCCTTAGTGGCACCTCCTTCCTCATGACTTGTTCTTGTGTTTATTTTTTCCCTAATCAGGAACCACTCCTGACCTCTATCTATCTCCCCCTTCTACCTTTTCCTCTACCTCTACTACCATCTCCTTCATGCCCTACTACTATGGGTAGAGCATCTGGCTCTATAAACTAAGGGAATGGATGCATTTACCTCTCACATAGATATGTTGGATCTGCATCTGCTACATCTAGACAATAGTCCTAGGGTGTCTAAACCAAGGCCACTATCTCTTAGATGGCTATCTGATAGTCTATCTCTGCCTTCTACCTTTGTCTCTACCTCCACTACCATCTCCTTCATGCCCTGCTACTGTGGGTAGAGAATCTGGCTCTATAAACTAAGGGAATGGATGCCTCTACCTCTCATATAGATATGTTGGGTCTACATCTGCTACATCTACACAATAGTCCTAGGGTGTCTAAACCAAGGCCACTATCTCTCAAATGGCTATTTGATAGTCTAACATGGGTAGCCAACCTCATGCCTCATTTGAGAAAAAATGAGCATAATTTTTCATCTCTATTGAGACTACTTGTCTCTCTGCAAACTACCACCATACTTAGCTAATCACAAACTATTCCACTATCTTTGAGTGTCTACCCACTAGTGGTCTACTATATCACATATAATCTAGCTTCCAAGAGTCAAACCATCTAGGACAATCTTAGTATGGTCATCACACAAATTTTGTTAGCTTATCAAAATTCTACCAATAGTATATTACATCCCCACTATAAATTTTTGGTACAAATCCTATATATCCAGAAATGTAGGGTTGGCTACACTACCGTGGCTAAACCCATGGTTGGATGACAACAATTTGATCCCATGCCTATATCTACACTAACACTTCTCTACATGCCCAAGAGTGACCCTCATAGTATATCACCTCATGTAGCTTGTGATACATATTTGCAAGTATGGCTAGTCCCCATGCCATCTTGTAAGGTTGCACAATAAAAAATTCCACTAGTCTGCCCCATCCCAAAAGGAAACCCTTCTTTCCACTATAAGTTAACCAAAGCCTATGCCACCAATGAACATATGAAACATGGAAGTGAGTAATCAATGCCATACTCATCAATGAGTCGCTCCCAACTTAGATGATGGTCTAGGATGGTAACATCTTGAAACATCTCCTCCATCACTACCCTCCCCTTTATTAGGGTCTGATCATAGTATATATGTAACATATATAACCAAACCTTGTATTATCATAACTCACATGAATATAAAAATCTAAAAATGCAAAACAACAACCAAAATTAGAACTCCCTGGATCACCATGGTAGGATACTTGAAGGATGTATTACACATTCTCTAAACTAATGGTCACCTCTCTAGTAGGCAAGTGAAAGGTGTTGTGCTCGCTATGCCATCACATGGCTAGCACAATCAACAACCATGGTTAACTTGTATGTGGGGCATCCACATGACCCACCTCAACCCCATACCTACTATGGTTGCCTTCTCACCATCATCAAGGTGTTGTAAAACTCACAACCCCACAACTTTGGGGGCTCTAATGAGAAGGGCTAGGAACACCATATACAATGCAAAATAGGAAAGCATCAGTAAACATTAGCAATCACACAAAATCCAACAAAAAAAAACACCAAAAATAAACTATCCAACACTTCTTCCTATACACAGGTGATAGAATATGCTGATCAAATGTTGTGTGACATTTTTTACTAAACTTGGGAAATACAATTTTGATAGGAAACATTTCACACCATTCATGTGACATTTTGGTATGGTTCATACAATACACCATATACAAGTTGTACGAAACTTTTTCATAGAAAATATCACATGATATTTTTTCAAATTACCCATATGATACATTTTAAAATATTGTATGATATTCTGTATGGAACTCCTAAAATGTGCAAAAAAGGCTCATAAATTCTCAAAAAAGTAGCAAAAATTTAAAAACTTACCGGTGCCTTGTAGTCAGCTGGTTGGTTGTGTAACTAGCTACAATCAAAATGGTATTGGTGAGTTAGAATATTCACCAAAGCCATGATTATCTCTCAACCACTCACAAGCTCTCAAAAATCAAAAAAGACAAAATGATTTGAAAATGACACTTGGACCACTTATATAGCCTTTCGACCTAATTTTGACCCATTTTTCAAACTCCTCAAAATTCTGCAAAAATTGTACTCATGGCTAATTTTGACATCCTAGATCCATTTTCAGGATTGAAATCAAAATCTAAATTTATCTTAATACTCAAAATCACATTTTAAAATTCTACCATCTTTTATGTAGTTAGCTGACCTTTTGAAGTCTAATCTATGAATCATCATTGGGTAATCTTCATTTCTACATGTTTTTATCATTTCTACACTTCATATCTACTCTAATTCATATTTCCAAGTCTAAAATCACCTTTCTACTTGATTTCACCTAATTTTCATGCTTTATCCTTTGTGGTCAACTCTGGTCAAACTGGGGCATTCTATCAATTTCTTATGGTCACTCTTTGGTTCTAACTCCTCTATATATCATCATGGACTTTGATATATCTTGGTTTACTCATATCTAGCTCATTTTGACATTTATCTTACCTCATCTCAATTTTAATCCCAAGGGGGTAGAAATACTCTATAGTCACTTGCTATAGTTGTGTGTTTCTTAGGGGCATATGTTTGATATTTTCTTTTGCTCTTGATCTATCTACTTTGATAAGTGTTATAATTTTTCTTTAATGATCATATCATCTCTTTCCTAGTGTTCAGTACTATCACTATCAGACTATAGATTTAGGATAGGCTATCTCTTTCTACGTTTCATCCTTTAAATTAGATATATCTATCTATTATTTCCCACTTGGCTTCTATTTTCTTTGATGTAATGTGTTCTCAAATTGATCACACATTAGTCAAAGAGTGGAAAATGTAATCACCTAAACATGGTCATCTAGACTATTAACCCCCTTCTCAACATTTTGGCTAATTTCATTAATCCTTTACCTAGACCAAATTACTAATAATCAATTGATTTGATTATAATGTATAGTTTAACTATACTATCCTACGTTCATTATTTTATTAAAAGAACATTTCCCTATTTAATTAAATGAAAGCCCCCATTCTTCTAAACTCCATGACTAGATAGAATCATGTATTTTCCTATGAATAACATATTGACTTTATTTTAATTTTAACCTGGGATTGTAAGCTTGAGAAGGTGGCTGCAAAGTATATTCTCTAATTCATCTTTAAGTCATTACAACTACAATAGAAAAGGAATGTTGAAGGAAACTAAGCTAGGAACTAAAACTACATTTTCCTTAAAGCTTACAATAATGTTGTGAGTAGTAAATCTACTTAAATACCTATTCTATAGGAATAGTTTAATGATTCTATTATCCATGGCTATAGGAATAGTAGAAGTCTACTTTGTGAGGAAATAAACTAAGGAAGGAAATATATTATAACAAAGTAGTTCACTCACCAATTGGGCCCCCTTAGATGAGTGAACAAAAAATAATCAAGTCTAAAGGTGGAAACTTGAATTCTATATTCTATTCATTTATAATAAGGAATTACATTTGAAAAAAAGATTCTACTCTATCTCCTTCTAGTCAAAACTAGGAAAGGATCAAAATCAATCATCCCTTTTCAAGGTTACTAATGAAACTAGAATATGGTCTATTTTGTCATTGTATTTTCAATTTAATTCTCAAACTTTCTAAAGACTTTGATGTTCAAGAACATGATGTTTATGATGATTTTAGACAAATGTGTGCATAATTACTTTTCATGATCAAAATGAATATGCTATGAAATGATATGTCATTTAATTACAAAATAGTGTGAGAATGATGCTTTCTCTTCCTTAGCTAGGTTAGGTAGTTCTCCTGTAGCAATGTGGCATAGAATAAGCTAATTTAGATAACATGTTTTGGATAAGTCTTGATGTATTTTATTATCTTGGAGGTGCTAATATTTTGTAGATATAAAAGTGGGGTCAAATCGAACAAGTAGGAGTCAAAGTGGTTGCTTGAATTATTAAACTAGCACCAAGTAGAGGAAATTCAGGGATCATGAGCTCCCTGATTACTATTCTTTTTGGTGCCAAAATTAATGAACTAGTTTTAATAATCAATACCATTATTTTATTTGATAGTTGATGGGTCTAAAATCAAGGAATTTTTTTCCTAGTCCATTTATTTAAATAACTAGAAGTCTATGTTCCAAAAAGTTAAGTTTTTAATTTTTTTTCAATAGAAGAAGTTGTTGAGTACTAAATACAATCATCCTGTTCATCAGTATGTATGTTTTATCACTATTATGAATAAAAGGAACATTTCAAGTTTTCATCTTTGAGGTATTCTACTTCACTTCTTTGTGGAGGCCCACATAGGAAGTGAACTAATTAGTTGGCATAGGATTTACATTCAGTTAATAGAACTAAGGTAGACCTTGTTGTTCCTACAACCATTACTAACAAAATTAGTGGACTGTTCCTACAACATAGGTAGTTGAAGTAATTCCCAGCTGTATTTTCATGCTTTGTTAAAATATATTTGATTCTTAGCTTTAGCATAGATCGCTTGTAGCTTAAGCATTTAAATTTCATTAGACTAGTTCTTAAGTTAAGATAAGTTTGAAGCATATATTTTGCAAACACCATTTCAAGTTTATGTCCTTGGTTGATAAATTAAATGAGCCTAAATAAGTTAGGTAATAACCACTTGAGATGTCCAATCTTGGGTTAAGTATTCTATTATTGTAGGATTTTGATCCCTTTCTTTGGACAAGCATTTTTGGTGCCATTGCCAGGGATGTTGTTAATTCAAACTAGACTTTCTAGTTGTATTTCTATTCTTTATAGAATAGAGTTTAGTAGTAAAGAAGCATGTTATGCATAGAAGAAGAGACCACTTAGGGAGATTCCTTCCTTGTGATAATTAGGAAGAACCATTCAATGATCCTCAACCTAAGATAGATGAACCCCAAAGAGAGAATGATGAAGATGAACTCTTTGAAAATCTATTTGCTAACATTGATGCTAAATCAAAAGAATTACTCCACTTGAATAAAAATTTTGATGAGCCTAAATATCAAGATAATCCACTAGCCATTGTTGCCTATCAAGCACCACCTCTTCCTCCAAGAATGGTTGTGCCTACCTTTCCTTTTCCTATCCCACCTTAGCAAGAAAACCAAAATTTGAAGATCATACTTGTTGCTACACTTCCAAAGTTTTATGGCCTTATTACAAAAGACCCTAAAACTTTTCTCTTTGAGTTTGATATCCTCTATAGGAGTTATGACTACAAAACTAATGCCCATAAGTTGAAATTATTTCCCTCTACTCTAAAGGATGCTCCTCTTCAATGGTTCATGGGGTTGGGTACAAATTTTGTAGTAAACTAGACCAAAATGAGTAATTTGTTTCTTCAAAAATATAAAGAATATTGCAAAGGTCAAGATATGAAGGGGGGTGACATTTTTAAAATGTCACAAAAGGAGGGTGAAACTTTGGAAGACTATGTTTCTAGATTCTTGTTTAATATGCAACAAAATACACAGCATAACCTAAATGAAGAATCAAAAAAGCATCTTTTTCTGAGGGGTGTGCAAGAAGAAAGCATAGAAGCCCTGGACCTAATGGTTGGAGGAGATGTTACACAAAAAACTTGGAATGACATCAAGGAGGTATGTCAAAACTATTCAAGAGCTAATATGAAGAATGGTAGAGGACTAAGGAGCCTACCACATAAGACCAATGGTGGCTCAAGACTGTCAAAGATGGAGTTATCTAATCTACTATCTAAATTTAAGCAAGATATCATTAATGATGCTGCTACTCAATTGGATACCATGCAAGAATGAAGGAAAAATGATGAAGCTAATGCCATGCTGACTGAATTTTGTTCTTATTGCAGAGAAAAAAAGAAGAACTAAACATGCAAGACCATTGTAATAGTAAATGCACAACCAATACCCACTGAGTTTAAAGAAATTGATGATGATATAGGACAAGTGATTTATGTTTCTCAAAGGATACCATGGGCTTAGAGACAAGGTCTGCCTCAAGATCCTTTGAATAATTTTGGTTATAATAGTAATCAGTGGCAAGGCAATATTTCCCCAAATTTTGTCCCTCAAGGATAGAATTGGAATAATAATTGGCCCAACCAGCAACCTTGGTATAATCAAGCATACCATCAACCACCTCAATATCCTCATCAAAATAATCAATGGCCTCAACAAAACAACCAGTATCCTCTATGGGGCCTAAATCAACCTCTATATGAAAGGAATTGGCAGCAACCACCTCATTAGGGGCCTAGCCAATCACCTCAGTAGCAAGCCTTAATGCCTCCACCTCAACAAAAATCCTAGATGCCTCTACCTACTATAGTGAATGCTAGCCCATAGAAGAAACCACAACTTCCTACTCAACCTACACCAAATCTCAACAATAAGTAGCAAGCTTATTCTTTGTAGATCAATGATATTCATCTTAGGTTTGGAACCGAGTTTCCTACACCTAAAGGACCTATTATAACTGAGGTCACTAATACTGAAAATGGTCTAGCAAGTCAACCAACTGATGTCCCAATTTCCCCATCTATTCAGGCATCGACTCCTCCAATTACACAAAGGTTTGTTCCTACAGCTCCATCCAAATCAAAGATTACAATAACTGATCTCCTAGACTAGCTTAAGCAAATGACTATATAAATTCCCTTGTTGGATGTACTTAAGGAGATTCCCCTTTATAATAAAACTTTAAAGGAAGCATGTGTCAAGAAGTCTACTAGAAAGAAAAAGGATCTTCCTACTATCCAGGTATTGGGACAAATTTTTGATTTAATGTTGAGGAAAGCCCTAATGCCTAAATATTCTGATCCAAGAAGTCTTTTTGTTACCATACATATAAATGACATCAAAATTTAGAATGTTTTAATTGATTTAGGAATATCAATTAATGTCATGACTAGAGAAGTCTTGTTAAGACTTGGCATTATTGGATTAAGGGATACTCCTAAAATACTCCAATTACCAGATGATTCAATTGTCAAACCTAATGGTATGATAGAAGATATCATTGTAACCTTGGATTCCCTAGATTTTCCTTCAGAATTTGTTGTATTATCACCAAGAGGCACCCTTGTTGACTATCCATTAATCTTAGGAAGACCTTGGTTGGCTAATGTAGATGCATACATTTCATGTCGGTTAGGAAAAATGACAATATCAAATGGTACAAACACTAAGAAAATAACCATGTACTCCCCTGCACAACCTCAACTAGATCTTGACTAAATTTCTTAGCCAGACCTTGGTGATGATCTCCTAGAAGTTAATTCTATTAAAAAACTCATGACTCTAGAAAGAAACTCATTTTTTGTGTCCTAGGAAGAATATGATATACTAGTAGCAATCCTTAATAATTAGTATGATGCTAAGGAGTCTACCTCTAAAAATCTTGTCAGCTCCTTGCAAAGTGTATTGCCTAGATGTGATGCACCTCAATCTCCTGCAGCACCTGATTACCTTCACACATTATCAACCCATGAAATTAAATCTGCATCAATAATAGAGGTCTTAATATGGATAAAGTGAAGAAAGTAGAGATTTCTACAAGAAAAGAACTGAATATTAATAATGAACTTACTGCATCTCAAATGACAAGTATCACTAAACTGTTACAAAATAGTCAACAAGCCTTTGCATGGGACTATAATGACATGAAGGGTTTATATCCTAATCTTTATACACATAAAATATTCATCAACTCATAGTCTAAGCCAATAAGACAACCTCAGAGGAGGGTAAACCCAACATTAAAACATATAGTCAAAGAAGAGTTACAAAAAATTCTTAATGCTAGATTTATTAATCTTATTTATGATAGTTAGTGGGTGTCATCTCTAGTTATTATTCTAAAAAATGGAGGGAAATGGAGAGTATGTGTAGACTACAGAGAGCTTAATAAAGCCACTAAAAAGGATCACTTCCCTCTACCATTCATTAATCAAGTACTAGAAAACTTAGTAGGAAAAATGTATTTCTCATTTCTAGATGGTTTCAATGGCTATAACCAAATCAACATCTCTATAGAAGATCAGGATAAGACAATTTTCACCTATCCATGGGGAACATTTTCTTATTCTATATTACTATTTGGTTTATGTAATGCACCTACAACTTTTCAACAAGTGGTACTTAGCATATTTTCTAACATAGCTATAGATTGTGTTGAAATCTATATGGATAATTTCACCACTTATGGTGACACATTTGAGCATGCCCATGGTAACTTGGAGAAGGTATTAAAAAGGTGTCAAGAATAAAACCTTTCTCTTAATAGTGAGAAGTGTTATTTCATGATGGAAGAAGGAGTTGTTCTTGGGCACTACCTTTCCTCTTTTGGAATTCAAGTGGATCCTAAAAAAATTGTTGTAATTACTAATCTACCAATGCCAACCAAGCAAATAGATGTGAGAAGCTTTCTTGGATAGGCTGGATACTATAGGAGGTTTATCAAAGATTTCAGTAAGCTTATTGCTCCTTTGTATAACTTAAGAAGCAAGCTGAATTTGAGTGGACACAAGATTGTGAAGCAACATTCCAACAATTGAAGGATGTTTTGACAACAACACCTATTCTTAGAGGACCTGATTGGAAGCTACCCTTCCACATTCATACCAATGCATCTAACACTACTTTAGGGGTAGTTCTTGGATAGAAAGAAGGTACTATTGAGCATGCTATTTACTATATTAGTAAGAATTTTCAAGGTTTTGAGCTGAATTATACTATCACTAAAAAAGAATTGCTTGTTTTTGTGTATGCACTTAATAAATTTCAGCAT
The DNA here is from genome assembly GCA_028749045.1 of Cupressus sempervirens. Lineage (NCBI taxonomy): Eukaryota > Viridiplantae > Streptophyta > Pinopsida > Cupressales > Cupressaceae > Cupressus > Cupressus sempervirens. Next base: position 324,508,633 of record CM053788.1, read on the forward strand.
TATATTACAAGCTATGAGATTTTTGTCTACACTAACCATTCTACTATAAAATACTTGATGAATAAAATTTCTATTTCTGGTAGATTAGCATGTTGGCTACTTGTCATGTAGGAGTTTAATGTGAAGATAATAGATAAACCAAGCCGAGCCAATGTAGTAGAATATTTTCTATCACGACTTCAAGTACTTAATGATCCTCTAGCCATAGATGATGGCTTTCTTGATGAGTATTTTTTCAATAGAAAGTTATAACCCATGGTTCATAGATATAGAAAATTACATTGCTACAAGAAGAAAACCACACACTTTTCACCCAAGCAGTGTAATCTCCTAGTTGAAAAGAGTTTCAAATTTCTCATGGATAACTGGATTGATGTTCTACACTAGACTAGATCAAATAACCCACCAATGTGTAAGGGAAGATGAAACTTATGAAATCTTATGGGCATGCCATGATGAACCATGTGGGGGTCATTTTTTAGCAAAAGGAATAGCCTATAATATTTTAACAACTGGATACTACTAGCCTACTCTTAACAAAGATGCAACAAAGTATACAAGATGATGTGATCAATGCCAATGCATGTGAAGACCCACTAAAATAGATGAAATGCCCCTATAGCCACAAGTGGTAGTCACACCTTTTGACAAATGAGGTATCAATTTTGTTGGTCCAATAGAGCCCTCTTCTCATAGAAAATCACATATCTTAGTATACACTGATTATGCAACTAAATGGGTTGAAGCACAAGCTATGGCACATAAAAGAGATCACAACATAGTATATTTTCTATATGAATGCATAATCACTAGATTTGGAGTACCCAAAGAAATTGTCACAGATCAAGGAGCTCAATTCACATCAAATTTAATTACAAAACTCATGAAGAAGTACATGATCCATCATGATAAATCTTCCCCATACTATCCTCAAGATAATGGTTAGGTAGAAATCACAAATAGAGAAATTGAAGCCATCCTAACTAAAATAGTTTCTAGTCAGAAAAGGGACTTGGCTACCAAGCTTCCAGAAGCAATTTGGGCTTATAGGACTACATGGAAGAGCATAAATGGATTTACCTCATTTGAATTACTTTATGGTAAATCTACTTCCATGCCTATCTAATTTAAACACAAGACTCTAAGAACTACTTTAGAGCTAGATATTGATCTTTCTAGAGCTCAAGAAGACAACTTACTATGGCTAAATACCCTTGATGAATACTATAAATTTTTCCTACACAATATAGAGATAATCCAACAATAGTGAAAGAAATGACATGATAAGTTCATTCGTGACATGAAGTTTCCTATTGGAGACTGGGCCCTCCTATATGATTCCTATTATTAGAAAATTCTAGGAAAATTCCAAACCCATTGGTTAGGATTGTATGAAATCATTTAGGTGTTCAAAAATGGTGCAGTACAACTCTATACCATTGATTCTATTTGCTTCAAATTACTTGTTAATGGACATGGTTTAAAACTTTACCATAAGCCATCTAGTCATGAAGAGTTCCTACAGCAATTCCAATCACTTTTTGATCCTCCAATTCCTATAGCAATTGTAGATGAGCTTCTCACTCGTCTGTCATCCTCTCTCTAAAAGCATTTATCTCACCAAAATAAACTACTTTCTTTGTGAAAGTATATTCTCTATAATAATTCCACCTCACTCCACTTTTTCTCATCTTCCACCTCACCTCACCCTTCATCAACTTGTATGATGGTATCAAATGACAACACAACTCAATAGGTATGTATGCATACTCAAGTTTAAACTTTTTCTTAATGTGTTGTTCTATTTTTAGTAACCTTTGTCACAAGAAATTATAGGAGCTATTGCCTAATTTAATTGGGGGGAGGGTTATTATTATCTCATTCATTTTTTTGTGGTCATTCAATGTTCATTATTATTTATATGCCACCACATGATAAAGAGAATAATGTGATATGACCACTATCTTTATGTTACACATTTTTGCAAACTGGTAAGTACATATTTAATGTAGAATTAAGTGATATTTAATGCTAAAATTGTCAGCCACATAAAATAGTACTTTCAATTGTTTTCTTGTCTTGTTATAAGATCTTCCATTTTTTTTAAAATCACTCCTATAATCACTTTGAAGGAACAATGGGGGGTGGCTTGTTGAGAAGAGAACTAGCTAACCATACAATATTATTGGGAGACCCAATTTGCCTACTTATATTTCAAACCAGGGGGTGGATGAATTACATGTTCAAATTGTTTGCATGGAATGAGAAGCTTTCTTTAGAATTTTTGTGAACATTGAGGGATGGTTTTGCTACAGTCAGAGGAGTAAGGGTTCTATTTTCACCTAAAATTGCAGCAGATATAATGGAATTTCCACTAGAAGGAGAACATTTTTTAGATACATTGGATGTAGTGTTAGCTAGAGCTCAATTTATAGTGCATATAGACCCATGGCATTAGATAGACTAGAAAAAACATATAGTCCACACATCTTTACCATAACCATTTAACAAATGTGCCATCTATGTTGTGAAATATTTTACTTGTGATAGGAGACATTCATATTTGCATGCCACACATTTCAAATCTTTGAGTTATCTAAGACATGATGATTACCCTTTGAATGTTCTTCATTTTATGTATCACATTCCATTAAAAAGAGCTGCAGTAGTATAGAAAGGAACCCCAAAGGATATTTCACACCACTGTTTCATTAAGCTTTGTTGACCCACTTTTCACCCTATACCCATTTTGCAAAAATAGAAAATTTTGTGTCTTAGTTTGGTCTAGCTATGTCTAGGTCTAGTTTTTCCTTCTTGGGTGAAAAGATTCTCCATCAGATTTTCCATGTTTTCCTTCTCTCACATTTCATGGTCGGGTGGGTTTCTCCTTAATGTCGTATGGGTAGTTGAGTACCTAATTCGATGGAGATTCTTGCATTTCAATAAGTTATTCACAAAACTGGACTTGTTCATGACTTATCTTATTTTTCTAATGAAAGAATGAGGCTTGTCAAAAATTGAATATTGTCTTCTCCTTGGTAGGTTTGTGACCCATGAAGTCTGTTTTCCACCAAAGGCAATTGTGAAGAAAAGAAATGAATAAATGAGTCCCTCTTCAACTTTCGTAGCCCTTTTTAGATTTTCCAAACCCAAAAGACATACTAACTCAAAGGATAAAGTGTAAATAAGAGCTTGGATGGAAAATTGGAAATCTTCTTCTCCTTAGCGGGTTTGCAACCCATGAAGGTGATTTTTCACATTTATGAATAAATCAACTTTGTAAGCAAATTGGGCTCATGAATTACTTACAAGACATCTTAAGATGATAATGGAAGCAATCTAACTACTTTTGGAAAGGTATACTAAACAGAATCTAGTTGGGCAAATTTTTCCTTACGGAGTACTCTATTCTTAATTCTTCAAAACTGAATGGAAAATAGAAAGGTAAGTATGGAATAATAGAAAGTTACCATTGGGCCAATGGAAATAGTGAAAAGACACTGAAATGTCCATTAGAAGTTCCCTCATTTACTAATTCAATGGGTTTATCCTTTAATTCATTGATGTGGCATGAATACTAAAAATTAATAGATGAATTAGGATTCTTATATAGAGGGAAACATACCAATTTTTCAAACCCTTGCTTTTTCTTGAACTATTATATTGTTGAATTGTGCAATGCTTTCAAATATTTTATTTTGTGAATTTGATTTTTTGTGCCCAATCTAAATTCAAATTTTCAATCTAGTTCATTCTATAATAAAATAACAACCAAATTTGCTAGATTTGACAGACTTAATGGAATCAAATCCACATTGTAGAGTTTTATAGATACCTCACTCCATTTCAATGACATGTAAGATTTTAAAAGGAGGTTAAGGTCGGACCCAATACATCCTATAACTGAGAAGCTTCAAGGAAGTGGGATAGTGGAGGTAGTGGGTTTCCCAGTAGCAGTCCAAGCTCCAAAATTGATTTATGAGTACATAAATTTCTATAATATAGATACTAGATAAATTATAGTACCTAATCATATAGTACTAATCTCTATTGATAGGTAAACTTTGGTGAATTGCCTCTGAGTCCCAAAACAAGAAGAATTTTTAGAATTAACAATAGTAGGAGTAGTCTTTCAGCTCTCCACAAAGAAGATGGTGTGGAGGAAAGAAATCATGTGATCTTGGTTCCAAAAATGGTGAGGCACAAAGAGTAAGGTCCCCAAAACCCTATTTGGTACTAATCTCAAGCCTAAGATTGTAGATATTATGTTTCTCCTACACATTTTGAAAGGTGAGGTAGAGGCTCTAAATTTTGTTGAACAATATTTCTTTCTACTATAAGTTATCTATTTAGATATATAGTATATTGATTGGGCCCATGAGGTAAGTGAGAATCTATCCAGAGCTCTCAGTGCTACAAAGTCTTACAAAAGCTTTTATATGTCTTCATTTCTGATTTATATGCTAGCATCTCTATAGTTGTGGTCAGGCCTTAAAAGAATAGATTTTTTTTTTGATGATGTAAAATGTTATGATCTCTACCCATGTTTACAATTGCAAAATAGTTATGTAGAATATGTTAGAGTGAATGGTGCATTTAAATATGTGAATTTGCAGGTAAATCCAAGGATGCCCGAAGAGAAGATTCAGCTTGGAGGCAATTGCGGCTATTAGTCAGTTTGAGAATTATTTTATCTAGTTCTCATCTTTCTCATATTTGTGTCTTGTAGCTTTTGATGGATTCCCTTTGAAGCTACCAAGGTATCCAAGTGACATGATTTTGTTGATAGAGATCATGAGGTAGGTGATCCAGGTGAATGTGTTGAATGGAAGCCTAAAGAAGAAAGGGTATAAATTCCCTATGTAAGTTGGAGCTTACAGTTGTGAGTCTCATTTTGATGTGAAGAATATTCTCAAGATGTTTGATATGAAATACAAATTGGAGGCATATGAGGTTGTGAGATCTATGTTTGACCCAAATGGATATGCGAGGGATGTGTTGCAAATTGGGAGTGTGAACAAACACATTACAACTATCAAAGACTATTGGGAAGACTATAAAGATGAACTTGAAAGTAGAGATTGTGTCTTTTTTAGGCTCATAGTGGAGCAGATTAAAACATATGGTATCAACTTCAATGTAAAAGGCTTGGAAGATGATGCACAAACTATGCATAGTAATACATATTTAACTAAGTTAAGGGGCATTCCTATTAGTTCAGAGCCTTATGTAGATGCTGAGGAGGATTTAGATATTATGATGGCTAGGATCATCAAGAGAACTTAGAAGTGGGTTGAATAGATAACCCAAAGGAGCCAGAGCATAGGTGTAGCCACTCAAGCCTCTATAGTAGTTACAATGCCTTCTTCATCCTAGAGTGCTACACCAAGAATAATAATAGCTACCACTTAAGGACCGGCTCAACTTCAAGTGGAGGTGATCAACCTCTAGATAAGAATATTCCCATAGCCAAAACTTTTCATGATGGTTCCCTCTCAGTCATTGGAACTCAAACTAGTGCCAAAGAAAAGAAGACAGAGGAGCTAAAGGATAGTGCTACAACCCCAATTCCATCCCCCCATGTCACATCAATTCCATCACCTCATGTTTCTATAGTTCCTTCCCATACTACTCCAATTCAATCTCCTTATCATAGCCCTATTCTACTAGTAAGTGCTACACTTCTACAACCAAGTGGCTCTACAATATAGATAGTAGATTTGGGAGATGGAAAGAGTAGTAGTAGTGAGTTCACCAAGTCTGATAAGGCAACAAAGAAAACTCCAGAAGTAGATAAAGGCCAAAGCTCTTGTAAGCTCATCTCTTGAGATCCAAAGAATCCCTTCTCTTTAACTATTGTGATAATAACTCCTGTTAAGAAGAAATGTTTAGTATAGAATCACTTAAGATAGCCTCCAAAGTGATAGGTACTAATTCTTGGTTGGAGGATACTCTAGAAAGAAAGAGGAAAAGGAAAGATGAGAGCACTTCTACCAAAGACATTGTATCCCTCACAATTCATTCTGGATCTGCATTGACCAAAGTAAAGAAGTAGAAGAACTTGTCAATACTTGGGAAAGATTTAGAAATAGGGAATCTAACAATAGAGATAGCTAAGCCCCAAAAAGGATGAAGGATTGAAGACATGACTAGTGATGACTTTACTCTACACTTGGTGGACCTTGGAGAGGATAGGCATGACACCAAAATTGGCTTGTGGAAGTCAACCAATGAAGTGATTGAGGGACAATTAGAAAATTTGAAGTTGTCCAAGACTAGAATGAATGTTGAGATAGAAGAATTAAATAGGTTCATCAGATAGTTAGGTACTCCATTAGTAGCTATCTTTGGAGTATTAGTAACCAAAAATCCAACTACTTCTGAGGTTTAGGCTCTCATCTCTCAACTTCAAGAAGATAGGCATTTTGGCTAGATTGGTAAGGAATGGATTGAGAAGCTCAAATTGGAAGGAGTCACTATTATAGAACAAATTGGTAATGTTATCCTAAAGTTGGAAATGGAGAAGGATAACGTCTTATCAAATAGCAATACTCTGGCTAGAGAAAGGACAAAGTGTGATGATTGTGTCTCCCTTTTGAAGACTATCATATAGAAGAGGGAAAAAGAAGTTGTTGAAGAAAAAATTTTGCCGAAGGGAGATGAACCTCTATTTGAGTGCCTTCAAAGCATGCAATTCAAGATAGAAATGATCTTATTAGAAGAGAAATGGCTTAAAGAAATAGAGGATAAAGTGAAGGAGACTCAAGATAGAAGATTTGAACTCATGAAAGGGGCTACATATGGATTCACAGAATAGTGGCCAAGGAAAAGAACTCGTTAGGATAAATGTCATGAAGGATAACTTCTCCAAGTTCTTGGATAGTCTATCTGGTGGATCTTCTAGTAGTCAAATAGGGTTGCTAAAATCCATACACTCAATGGATGCATACACATGGCCATAGAGGAGTTGCCAAATCAATTGAATGTAGTGAAGGAGTTGGCTAAAGAGCATTCCAAATGGCTCTTAAGATACACCAATATACATGTGTTGAGGCATGAAGAAATCATCCCAATCATAGTTGCCACTAAGGCCTATAGAGAAAAATTTGGAAAGGGCAAGAAGTTGAAGTGATTCACATTTTGCCTCCTTTTTGTTTTCTTATGTAATTATTGTAATATGACAAATTGGTGCCTTTCCATTTGTCATCTTTACGAAGATGAACTAATTGAACTTCCATTGTAATAGTCATCTCAAAATTGTATATGTATGAGATTGAAAGATTAATAAAAGTGCAAAGAATTTTTGGCGTGAAGTAGTTGATGTTGTAGAGACATTTGAATGGTATTTTATATCAACTATTTTTTGTTCCAGTTTTGTTAGTGTTAGTCTTATGCTTTTTCTTTTGTTTGAATTGAAGCAAGGAAAGAATAGAGTTTTAGTCCCTTGTTTCATAGCAATGAATGAATGTGATATGTAGTGTCATTGTTCATTTGAAGAGAAATCCTTCAGTATTTTCCTTTTGTTAATCATAGTTTAGATTCAACTTAATTTAGTGTAGTGTTAGTTATTACTCTATTAAGATTTTTGAATTCATAATATGTGTGGATTCATAAACTTAATTAGACCTTCAAAAATTCTTATTTGCATGAGTTGGATCCTATTTAGGTCTGGCTTGGTTCTATCTCTTCTATTCTCGAGTCAAGAACACACCTCGAATTAGTTTTAGGAGAAAAACATAATTCATTAAAAATCTATTGTAGGGAGTTGTACCTACCAATTCATAGAAAAGCCAGTCCATCCATTAGTGGCTTTTCAACTATTTGTAACTAGATATTGTTCCAAGTTTGGGTATTCAAGAGTTATAATTAAAAAGAACAAATCTGTTTACCAATAGATTTTTGGTGACTCCACTAGGGAAATGAGTAGTCGCTTGACTAAAAATCCTATGTCATGAGAAAAAATGGTACTACCTCATGAAAGCATTTTTATAGTCCTCCAACCTATCCTTGGTTTTCAAGAAGATCAAGGAGACATAATTTCATCCCTTAATGCATTTGTTTGGAGACATAGGAGGAAAGCTAAACATTATAGAAATGCTAGTCAAATATTGGAAGAAGAAGAAAGAAGAGTTGAAGCTTTATAAAGAGTTGTTCAAAGGAGGGACATTCAAAGAGTAGAAAGAAAATTGAGACAAATAGCTCAAAGACAAAATTAACTTAGCAAGGTGGAACAAACAAGGTTCCTCAAAAGTACCAAGGAATAGGGTGGGCAAGACCCTATTTTTGATAAACTTACAAAGCTTGGTTTTCCCATCTTAGATGTTCCAAAGAAAAAAAGTGAAAATAAAAGTTAGAGTAGACCACCTTCCCTTGTTAGGACTCAAGACACTAGTACTTCACATTCTACCTATTAGGTATTGGCCCTAAACAGAATTACTACTCCTCCAGTTGTTAATTTCCCACCATACACTGCTAGAATAATCATGGCTACTACATGGGTTGCATCAATAGGACTATTAGCACTAAAAACTTACCATCCCCTCCTAGTTGGTTCAAGGAAGAATTTCCCAAAAAATTTAGGAGATGGGAAGGTTACTATAGCTAAACATATTAAAGCCTTCTTTACAACTACTCACTTCATAAGTGTTGAACACGAAGATGTTGCCATACGATTATTTGTGGAAACCTTAATAGAAGGTGTAGTAATTTGGTTATATCACCTAGATGAAGGCTCAATCACTAATTGGGATACAATGAGAACAACCTTTGAGACAAGGTTTAAAACTGTAGAAGATGAACATGCCTTGTTAACATAGTTGACTTCCATTAAGAAGCAATCCACCATGACTATGAGAGATTTTTTTGCTAAGTTCAATAAGATTATTAGCAAAATTCTAGCTACTAATAGACCTATAGCCAATAATTTGAATACCTTCTTTATCATTGCGATGCCCTTAGACGTCAATTATGATTTGAGAAGAGCACATCCCATGGATTTAGTAGATGCACAGAAGAAGACAATTGAATTTGAAGATGATTTGATTTCCATGAGAAAATGGAAGTGAGAACTTCAAACTAAAGGAAGTTCCAGTAATGCTACATCATCTGATAAAATGATTCAAAAATTGTTGAATGAATTGATAGTAGTAAAAAGGCAATTACCTGGATTTAGTAATTCTTATTAGTAGAATAATCAAAATTTGCCAGGAAGGAACTATGATGGAAAATATCCATAGTTCATAGGCTCACAACCTAGGTTGCAAATTGAAGCAGCACCAAAGAAAGGAAATATGTGTATCTTTCATTTGATAATAGATCATGATAGTGAGAGCTATACATAAACTACTCGAATGATGCAATTATTATCCACCAACAAGCTGAACTCTATAACCCTGAGTCTAGAATCAGATTCATGCTCACATGGTGACTCTAGAAATTTATTTTAGAATATGAGTTAGAATCTGAGTCAAAGGGTGAATGTTATGCAACTATTGATGGAACTTTTTACATTGTATTGACTCAAGGACAAAGGAAAAAGAATCAATACTCCAGTCATGCTCACAAGAATGATCCTAGTCCTTCAAACAATAATGTTCATATAGGAATATCAACCTCACAAATGGGTAAGGACAAAATACCTTTTGATTCCATTCAATTCTATGAAGAATCAAAAATTCTAATGTCCCATGTAGATTATTTTTCTAAGTTAACAAGATTGGTAGGTTGGTGTAAAGGGAATGCATTAGATTTGAACCATAATGTGACTGTTAAAAAAGAAAATGAAACCTTGACATCTAGCTTGTTTAATCAAGAGGATTCTACTATTTTAGCAACTTCTCCTAGGAAAAAACTTGACCCATTCTATATTTCACTATATATCAATGGTTGCAAATTAAGCAATTGCATAATAGATTCAAGTGCATCAAACAATGTTACACCCTATTCTATGGCTAAGGCCTTGGGCCTTAATCTTAGTAAGGTACATGGAAGATGTTATTCTATGGATGCCAAATAGGTTCCTTTGCTTGGGTAAATCAAATATGCTCAAGTAGCCTTAGCCTCACATCCAGAGAAGAAACTCTTATTGACCATTCTAGTAGCAGATATTCCAGCAAGTTATTGACTTCTCTTAACTAGGAGATTCTATCGAGACTTAGGAGGAGAAATTAAATTGGAATAGCCCCAAGTAGTCATACCTATTAGGAATAAGAAAGTCAAGTTAGAACCCAAAGAAAAGGAAAAATTCATAGTTCTAGTTGGATGATCCTATAGCTCAAATCCTCTATCAAGAGTTGGAATTTGGTAGCTATATGTTATTTATTGAAGAGGCTCTAGATGAAAAAAGAGATGGAGATCTAAGCAAAGGAATTCTTAATGGAGATAAAGATGTAATAGGCATATGGACACTTGAATTTGATGGAAGTTGTGCCTCCTCAAGGTCTAGCGTAGGTGTAGTGTTGATACCCCCTGAGGAAGAACATCAGCCCATGTCTTTCAAATTAAAGTTTGGGAATACGAATAATACTAAAGAAAATGAGGCTTTTTTATTAGGGATAATATCAGAAAAAGAAAGAGGAATAAAGATCCTGAGAGCTTGAGGTGATGTAGAATTCATTGTCAAACAAATTAAAGGACAATATTCTATAAAAAATCACAAGTTAAAGAACTATAGAAATAGAGTTTGGGATGAAATAGAAAGCCTAGATGTCTTTTCTATTGAAGCAGTGCCAAGGGAAATGAACACTAAAGTTGATTCCCTAGCATTTTTTGCTTCTTTGCTACTACCTCATCTAAAATTCAAGGATAAGAAATATCAGATTGAGATTGTGTATTGAGCCTCTATTCTAGACAATATAGAATATTGGCAAGTCTCTGAAGATGACAAGAGCTTATAGCTTTTCTTAGAAAATGACAAATCTAGTTCTATACAAAGAGTCCAAGGATAATAATCATGAAAATTGTGATGTTAAGAGGAAATGGAATCAAAATGATTAAATTCAATTGTGAGGTAATATCATTCCCCCATACTTTGTGGCTTTGGAAAAATTATTTTATAGACACGATGCCTACATAAAGCAAAAAAGGATAGAAAGGGGAGCTACCACTAGAGAGTATGAGAGGGTAAATATTGGAGATACTCATGATCCTAAAATGATTAATATTGGGAAATTTTGTTCATCTAAAGAGAAGGAAGTTGAAAAACAACTCTTCATAGAATATCAAGACGTTTTTGCTTGGAGTTACAAAGATTTGAAAAGCTATTGAGGTGGGGAGGTAAAACATCAAATTCCACTCAAACCTGATGTAGTTCCTTTCTGGAAAAAATAAAGGAATTATAATCCTAAGGTCATAGATGCCATTTTTAGTAGGTAGATAAAATGTTGAAAGTGAGAATCATCTACCCCATTCATCACTCCACCTAGGTAGCTAACATAGTACAAGTCAAAAAAAAGAATGGAGAAATAAAGATCTATGTCAATTTTCACAATTTGAACTAGGTGTCTCTAAAGGATAATTTTGCTCTTCCCAATATGGATTATTTACTAAAAATAGTGGCTAGATCCAAAATGATGTCCATGCTTGATGGGTTTTTAGGTTACAATCAAGTTGAGGTAGAAGAGAAGGACCAACATAAGATGACATTTATGACTCCTTGGGGTACATTTGCATATCACAGAATGCCCTTTGGGCTCATCAATGCTAGTGCCACATTCCAGAGATGTATGAGTAAAATGTTTTCTGATCTGAATGATTGGATTATAGTTATATATCTAGATGACCTCACCATGTTTTTGAAAAAAAGAAAAGACCACATGGAAGATTTAAGGAAAGTCTTACAAAGATGCCAAGAACATGGAATCTCACTCAATTCAAAGAAATCAATTTTCTATGTGACAGAGGGAAACCTCCTTGGTCATGTAGTGTCTTAGGAAGTTATTAGAATTGATCCCAAATGAGTGGAGGCCATTCGCAGGTTAAGCTTGCCTTCAAATAAAATAGGGGTTAAGTCATTCTTTGGGCAGGTCAATTTCCTCAGAAGGTTTTTACTAGATTTTGTAGAAACCACTAAACATATTATGGACATGATGAAGGGAAATTCAAATTTAAAATGTTATGATGTGGGAAAGCAGGCCTTTCAGAAGATAAAAATTGCTATTGCTAATGCCCCAGTTTTGAGTCACCCAAATTATAAGTGAGATTTCCTCATTTACTATTATTCTTCTAAGCATACTTTATTAGCAATACTTGTGCAAGACAATGATGAAGGGGTACAAGCTCCAATAGCTTTCATGAGCATGCCCCTAAAAAATCACGAATTGAAATACTCATAGATTGAGAATCATGCTTGTGTAGTAGTAAAAGACTTTAATTTTTTTTGGTTATATATCTTGCATTCACATTCTATCATTTATGTCTCAGATGTAGTAGTGAAAAGTGTGATGATAGAATAGGATGTAGGTTGTAATGCTAGAGGAGCATGGATAGCAAAGACACAAGAATATGACATAGAAATCAAGCCTACCAAGCTAGTAAGGGTTAATGCTTTGTGTAAAATGATTGCAAAAAATAAGATCACTAGAGAATTTAAAGAATTAGGAGAAAAACAACTAGTGTTGGTGGTAGGTTTTCATGATTCATGGTTTGAAAATACTACTCATCTACTAACATATGGAGAATGTCCAGAGGGTCTAAATGCAATACAAAGAAGAGATCTTAAATTGAAAGTAGCTAAGTATGTAATTTGGGATGGAAAATTGTTTAAAAAGGCTATTGATGGTACTTTTCTCAAATGTGTGGACAAACAATAGCAAGAAAAACTATTGAAAATATTTCATGATGAACCCTGTGGAGGGCATTTTTCATCCTCAGTCATAGCTTTCAAAATATTGAGACAATGTTATTACTAGCTTGGAATGTTCAAAGATGCCTATTTCTAGGTGGAAAAGTGTGAAAAATGTAAGATGTTTTCTGAGTATCCTCAATTAGCTACTCTACCATTAAGGCCTATCATCATTGAATGATCTTTTCAACAATGGGGCCTAGATTTTATTGGTTTGATTAGTCCAACATCCACTGCTAGTCACCAAAACATGGTAATTGCAACTAATTACTTCACTAAGTGGGTGGAAGCCAAAGCAACCAAGAAAGATACTTTTGAAGTAGTGTGTGAATTTATTAAGGAGAACATATTAGTCAGGTTTGGTGTTCATATCAAATTAGTGATGGATAATGTAGCCTCCTTCTCCTCAATTGAGATTACTAATTTTTGCTTTGAGTATGGAATCACTGTTAATCTTTCATCTGATTATTTCCCACAAGGAAATGGTCAAACTGAGTCTAGTAACAAGAATTTGATAAATATCATCAAGAAATTGACCTCAAACAATCAAAAGACTTGGCACAAGAGAATTCATGAGGCACTGTGGGCAGATAGGGTGACACCTAAAAGAGAAATTGGCATATCTCCTTTTGAATTAGCATATGGAATTGAAGCTAATATCCCATTACCTTTAGAATTGGATACAAAAAAACTTAGAATAGTGATCAAAGATGATATCTATAAAGATGGTCTAGATAAGAGAATTTTGTATTTGAGCAAGCTTGAAGAGGAAAGAGAAGAAATTGTGGATCACATCACATAGCACTAGATGCAAGTGAAGGATCTATTTGATAAGAAGGCTAGACCATGAAAATTCATGGTAGGAGATAATGTGTTACTCTAGGATAAGTGAAGTGCTCTAAAGGGTATGCATAAAAAGTTTGACACCTTGTGGAAAGGTCCATTCAAAATTCATCAGGCATTTGAGAATAGTTATTTCAAATTGGCTTATCAAGATGACAAAGTGCTACCTTTGACCTATAATGGATAGGATCTGAAGCTTTATCAAATTAAAAATTGAGAATAGGTAACCTTAGTATTGTATTCTAGTTAGTTTTAGTTTCTTCTCATGTTTTCCTAGTTAGTTTTGTTTCCTCACCTTTTTTTTCCTTTTCTTTTCCTTGTTTTTTTTTTTGTTGTGTTGCCACCTTCTTTTTTTTATGAAACCAGAGATTTTGAGTTCCTCGCTTGGGTAAGCTCTACCCAAGTCCCTAGTCAGAGCTAGCTATTGCCCCACTTTACACCCTGTACCCATTTTACAAAAGTGGAAAATTTTGTGTCTTAGTTTGGTCTAGCTATGTCTAGGTCTATTTTTTCCTCCTTAGGTGAAAATATTCTCCATCAATTTTCCCATCTTTTCCTTCACTCACATTTCATGGCTAGGTGGGTTTCTCTTTGATGTCATATGGGTCACTTAGTACCTAATTTTATGTAGATTCTTGCATTTTAAGAAGTTATTCACAAAACTGGACTTGTTCATGACTTACCTTATTTTTATCATGAAAGAACGAAGCTTGTAGAGAACAAATATTGTCTTCTCCTTGGTGGGTTTGCAACCCATGAAGTCTATTCTCTGCCAAAGGTAATTGCGAAGAAAAGAAACAAATAAGTGAGTCCCTCATTGACTTTCACAACCCTTTTCAAAATTTCCAAACCCAAAAGACATACTAACTCAAAGGATAAAGTGTAGATAAGAGCTTGGGCAAAAAATCAAAAATCTTCTTCTTCTCAGCAGGTTTGTAACCCATGAAGGCAATTTTATGCATTTATGAATAAATAAACTTTGTAAGTAGATTGGTCTCATGAATTAGTTACAAGACATCTTCAGATGATAATAGAAGCATTCTAACTACTTTTGGAAAGGTATACTAAGTAGAATCTAGCTAGGCAATTTTTTCCTTATGCAGTACTTTGTTCTTAATTCTCCAAATTAATGGAAAATGGAAAGGTAAGTATGGAATAATGGAAAGCTACCATTGGGGAAATATAACAATGAAAAGAAATTAAAATGTCTATTAGAAGCTCCCACATTTTCTAATTCAAAAAATTTATCCTTTAATTCATTTGTGTGGCACAGATCCTGAAAATTAATGGATAAATTAGGATTCTTATATAGAGGGAAACATAACAATTTTTCAAACCACCACTTTTTCTTGAGCTATTATACTATTGAATTGTACAATGTTTTCAAATATTCTGTGTTGTGAATTCAATTTTTTGTGCCTAATCTAAATTCAAATTTTCAATCTACTTCATCCTCTGATAAAATGGCCCAACCAGATTTGATAGAATTAATGGAGTCAAATCCACATTGTAGATTTTCATAGATACCTTGCTCTATTTCTATGACATGAAGGATTTTCAAAGGCGGTTGAGGTCAGATCCAATTCATCCTATAATTGAGAAGCTCCAAGGAAGTGGACTAGTGGAGGTAGCGGGTTTCTCCATAGCAGTCTAAGCTCCAAAATTGATTGATGAGTGCATAAATTGCTATAATCTAGATACCACACAAATTCTACTACTTAATCATACAATACTAATCTCTATTGATAGGCAAGCTATGGTGAATTGCCTTTGAGTCCCAAAATGAGAGGAATTTTCAGAATTAATGGTAGGAAGAGTAGTCTTTGAGTTCTCCACAAAGAAGATGGTGTGGAGGAAAGAAATCATTCAATCCTACTTCCAAAAACCACAAGGTGCTAAGAGTAAGGTGCCCAAAACCCAATTTGGTATTGATCTCAAGCCTAATATTGTAGATATTCTGGTTCTCCTGCATAGATTGAAAGGTGATGTAGAGACCCTAATTTTTTTATAAAAAAAATTCTTTTTGCTACAAGGTATCTATTCAGATACACAGTATATTGATTGGGCCCATGAGGTAAATGGGAATCTATCCAAAGCTATTAGTGCTACAAAGGTTTACAACATCTTTTATATGTCACCATTTTTTATTTATATGCTAGCATCTCTACAGTTGTTATCAGGCCTTCCTAGAATATAAACCTTTCTTGATGATGTAAAATGTTATGATTTCTACCCATGTTTACAATTGTAAAATAGTTATGTAGAATATGTTAGAGTGAATGATGCATTTACAATGAGAATTTTGAGGGAACTCCAAGGATGCCTAGAGAGAAGATTCAACTCAGAGGCAATGGTAGCTATTAGTCAATTTGAGAATTATTTTATCCATTTGAAGCTTCCTAGGTATCCAAGTGACATGTTCATGCTAATAGAGATCATGAGGCATGCAATCCAGGTGAATGTGCTAAGTGGAAGCCTAAAGAAGAAAGGGAATGAATTCCCTATGAAATTTGGAGCTTACAGTTGCGAGTCTCATTTTAATGTGAAGAATATGCTTAAGATGTTTGAGATGAAATAAAAATTGGAGCCATATGAGGTTGTGAGACCTATATTCAACCCAAATGGATATGCAAGGGATGTTTTGTAGATTGGGAGTGTGATCAAACACATTACTACTATCAAAGACTATTGGGAAGAATGTGAAGATGAACTTGAAAGCAGAGATCATGAACAGTAGAGTAGATTAAAACATATGGTATAAACTTCAATGTAGAAGGCTTGGAAAATGATGGACAAAACATGTATAGTAATACATATTTAACTAAGCTAAGGGGCATTCCTATTAGTTTAGCACCTTATGTAGATGCTGAGGAGGATTTAGATATTATGATGGTCATGATCATCAAGAGAATTGGGAAGTGGGTTGAATGGATAGCTAAGAGGAGCTAGAGAAAAGATGGGGTCACTGAAGCCTCTCCAGTAGCTACAACACCTTCTTCATCCTAGAGTGATACACTAGGCATAACAATAGCTACCATTAAAGAACCAACTCAACCTTTGGGTGGAGGTGATCAACCTCTAGAAAAGAATATTCCCATAGCCAAGACTTGTCATGATGGCTCCCTCTTAGTCATTGGAACCCAAACTAGTGCCAAAGAAAAGAAGATGAAGGAGCCAAAGGATAGTGCTACCACCCCAATTCCATCCCCCCATGTCACACTAGCTCTATCACCTCATGTTTCTCTAGTTCCTTCTCCCCGTACTAATCAAGTTCCCTCTCCTCATCATAGCCTTGTTCTAATAGCAAGTGCTACACTTCTGCAACCAAGTGGCTCTACAATATAGATAGTAGATTTGTGAGATGGAAAGAGTAGTAGTAGTGAGTCTACCAAGTTTAATGAGGCAATGCAGAAAACTCTAGAAGTAGATAAAGGCCAGAACTCTTCTAAGCTCATCTCTTGATATCCAAAGAGTCCCTTCTCTTCAACTCCTGTGAAAATAATTCTAGTTAAGAAGAAAATGTTTAGTATAGAATCACTTGGGACAGCCTCCAAAGTGATACGTACTGATTCTTGGTTGGAGGATACTCTAGAAAGAAAGAGGGAAAGGAAAGATGAGAGAACTTTCACCAAAGACATTTTATCCCTCATAGTTCATTCTAGATTTGCATTGACCAAAGTAAAGAAGCAAAGAACCTTGTCAATACTTGGGCAAGATCCAGAAATAGGGCATCTAACAATGGAGATAGCTAAGCCCAAAAAAGGAGGAAGGATTAAAGACATGACTATTGATGACTTTACTCTACAATTGGTGGACCTTGAAGAGGCTAGGCATGGCACCAAATTTGGCTTGTAGAAGTCAACCAATGAAGTGATTGAGGGGCAATTAGAAAGTCTAAAGTTTTCCAAGACCAAAATGAAGGCTAAGATAGAAGAATTGAATAGGTTTATCAGATAGTTAGTTACTCCATTGGCAACTATCTCTAGACTATCAGTAACCAAAAATCTAACTATTGCTGATGTTCAGGCTCTCATCTCTTAACTTCAGGAAGATGGGTATTTTGGCCAGGTTGTTAAGGAATGGATTGAGAAGCTCAAATCAGAAGGAGCCATTATTATAGAACAAATTGGCAATGTTATCCTAAGGTTGGAAATGGAGAAGGATAACATCTTATTAAATAGCAATACTCTGGCTAAAGAAAGGATGAAGTGTGATGATTGTGTCTCCCTTTTGAAGATGATCATATAGATGAAGGCAAAATAAGTTGTTGAAGCAAAAATTTTATTGAATGGAGATGAACCTCTTTTTGAGTTGCTTCAAAGCATTCAATTCAAGATAGAAATGATATTATTGGTAGAGAAAGGGCTTAAAGAAATAGAGGATAAAGTGAAGAAGACTCAAGATAAAGGATTTGAACTCATGAAGGGGATACATATGGATTCATAGAATAGTGGCCAAGGAAAATTACTCATCTGGATAAATGTCATGAAGGAGAACTTCTCTAAATTCTTGGATAGTCTATCTTGTGTATCTCCTAGTAGTTAAAACAGGGTTGCCAAACTCTAGACACTCAGTAGATGCATACATGTGGCCACAAAGTCGCTAAAAAATTAATTGAATGCGGTGAAGGAATTGGCCAAAGAGTATTCCAAATGGCTCTCGAGATACACCAATATACACATCTCAAGGCATGAAGAACTCATCCCAATCATAGTTGCCACTAAGTCCTATAGAGAAAAAGTAGGAAAGGGGAAGAAGTTGAAGTGATTCAAATTTTGCCTCCTTTTTTTTTTCTTATGTAATTAGTGTAATATGGAAAATTGGTGCCTTGCCATTTATCATCTTTGAGATGATGAACTGATTGAACTTCCATTATAATGTTCATCTCAAAATTGTATATGTATGATATTGAAAGATTAATAAAAGGTTGACGAATTTTTTGTGTGAAGTACTTGATTTTGCAGAGACAATTGAATGGTATTTTATATCAACTATTTTCTAATTTAATTATGTTAGTGTTAGTCTTTTTCTTTCTCTTTTGTTTGAATTGAAGCAAGGAAAGAACAAAGTTTCACTCCCCTATTTTGAAGCAACAAATGAATGTGATAAGTAGTGTCATTATTCATTCGAAGAGAAATCCTTTCAACATTTTCCTTTTTTTAATTGCATTTTAGATTCAACTTAAATTTAGTTCAGTATTAGTTATTACTCTATTAAGCTTTGTGAATTCATAAGATGTGTGGATTCATAAACTTAATTAGACCTTCAAAAATTCTTATTTGCCTGAGTTAGATCCTATTTAGGTCTGTGTTGGTCCTACCTCTTTTGTTCTCAAGTCAAGAACACACCCCTAATTAGTTTATGGAGAAAAACATCATTCATTGTAAATATATTCTAGGGAGTTGTACCTACCAATTCAAAGAAAAGCTAGTCCATCCATAAGTGGCTTTTCAATTATTTGTAACCAAATATTGTTCCAAGTTTGTGTATTCAAGAGTTATAATTAAAAAGAAAAAATCTATTTACCAACAAGCTTATCATAGAAAAAGCCCTTAGGGAACAACTGGGGATACCTTGGGATGATTTCATTGAAAAAAAAAGTGAAAAACCCTACTAGGAAACCTGTGGAGCAAGTTGAGGATGAAAGAGAACCTCATGAAAATCCTATAAACCCAACTTCAGGCTCTTCCTCAACCAAACCCAAAAGGTCACAAAGAACTTGAATTTCTACTCCCATAGCTTCTACCTCTAGGTTAGGTCTAAAATCTAATAAGGGAAAAAGGAAAATTAAAATTTCCCCAAATGTTGACTCTCTTATAGCTCCTAGGGTTCATAAGAAAAATAAGAAAGGGAATGTAAAGGATACAGCTTTAGAACTTCCTATAGCTTCAAAAGCAATAGAAGTACCTCTTAGGCATAGAACTTGAAGAGGCCAATCATCTTTAAAAATCAATCAGGATGTGCCTTTTCAAACCCCTCTATTAAAAAATGTCACTATTGAAAAAGAGAAATCCTCTTCTTTTGATAAAAATAAGAATATCATTGAAGAAGGTGAAAGTGCAAAATGTTTACATGTAGTAGTAGGAACATCCTCTAACTAGCCACCCATCATTTCGATAGATTTAGACATTGAAGATAGTGTCTCTGTTGGAGTTCTAGATTCTCCTCAACCTCGAAAAGAAAAATTTCATAAAGAGGATGTTGGAATAAATTCTGACATAATTAACATTGTTGCTAAACAATTTCTCTTACAAGGACTTGATGCTTTAGCATCAACAGCTCAAAAAACTATTCCTAATGATCATTCATCTAAGACACATGTTACTTTTAGTCCTAGTTGCACTATTTCATTGTTAAGTATCATTTCATAGTTATCTAATCAGTTAATTTGGGAGAGAGAAGAATGGAAAATAAAGAGAGAGCTTAGAGAAAACTATCTTCAATCAAACTCAAGATTTGACTAAAAAGGATGAGGTGATTGAGAAATTAAGTGGTAAACTTATAAAGATCACTTCCATGATTCTTGAATTAATGTCTTGTCACTCTCCTTCCCCTATTTATGCTCTCTTTTTGAAAGAACAATTTGTTAGTTATCATATTACTTGTGTAATTTAGGGTAAGAGTTTAACATTGAATACTCCTCATGAATTCTTTTAAGCCTTCCATATTACCCCTGTAGGTATTAAAAAATTTCTTTGTGAACTCTTTTTACATAATTTAGTAGTCCCTAACAACAAAGATTGGAACCTTCTACCTTATGTGGGTGATATTTAACTCAGGGCATTAATGTCTTGGATGCAAAATGAAATTAGCAAAGAACATCAAGCCCATCAGTTTAGAGGATTAGAATATGAGACTCCACTTCTTTGTAGGCCTGAAGCCAAGGATGCTAGAACTATGTACTATGAATGGATGAAAATTGATTACTCAAAACCTTGAAGAAAAATTATCCCTCCTTTAAGGGATACATCCTATCAAGAATATAAAACCATGGTAGAAATAGATCTCCTTGTAGCAAAGCAAGGGAATCAATGGTGATGGACAGGATTGAATGAAGACCCATAGAAAAAAGAACTTCATTCTCTATTGAATTTTATCATGGCTACTTGACAAGCACTCTAGTATATCAAGTTGGAGGAAGAAAGGAAAAATTATTGGACCCCTTTAACTTTTTAGCCTCCACTATTATTATCCCCATTGCTTGCTAATCAACAAGATTTAGAGATAGTTTCTATGACAAAAGAGCTTCACAGATGGGAAAGGTAAAAGGAGAGTAAAGGCTTTTATTGGAACATTGCTACAAGAGGTAAAGGGAAGATATTGCTTCAGATTTTAGGATGGCTGCAAAGGTGAAATTTTTTATGTTTTCTTAAGGGCAAGTCAAAATTTTAGTTGGGGGGAATGATGACCAAAATGTGGTCTATTTTGTCATTGCATTTTTAGTTTAATTCTCAAACTCTCTAAAGACTTTGATGTTCAAGAACATGATGTTTATGATGAGTTTAGAAAAATGTGTGCATAATTACTTTTTAGGATCAAAATGAATATACTATGAAAAGATATTCATTTAATTATAGAATGGTGTGAGAATGATGGTTTCTCTCTGTTAGCTAGGTTGGGTAGTTCTCCTATAGTAATGTGACATAGGATAATCTAATTTAGATAACATGTTTTGGATAAGTCTTGATGTATGTTATTGTCTTGGAGGCGCTAATATTTTTCAAATATAAAAGTAGGGTCAACTTGACCAAGCAGGAGTTAAAGTGGCTACTTGCATTATTAGACTGGCACCAAGCGAAGGAAATTTTGGGGTTGTGAGCTCCTCAATTACTATTCTTTTTGGCACTAGAATTAATGAACTAGTTGTAATAATTAATACTATTATTTGATTTTATAGTTGATTAGTCTAAAATCTAGGAATTCTATTCCTATTCCGTGTATTTAAATAATTAGAAGTTTGTGTTCCAAAAATCTAAGTTTTTATTTATTTTTCAATAGAAGAAGTTACTAAGTATTGAATACAATCCTGTTGTTCATTAGTATGTATATTTTATCACTATTATGAATAAAATGAATATTTTAAGTTTTCATCTTTGAGTTATTCTACTTCAATTCTCTATGGGGACCCACACAAGAAGTGAACTAATTAGTTAGCATAGGATTTACATTTAGTTAATAGAACTAAGGTAGACTTTGTTGTTCGAGTAGCCATTAATAACAGAATTAGTGGACTATTCCTCTAGCATAAGTAGTTGAAGTAATTCCTAGCTGTATTTTAATGCTTTCATAAAATAGATTTGATTCTCAACTTTATCTTAGATTGCTTCTAGCTTAAGTATTTGAACTTCCTTAGAGTAGTTCTTAAGTTGAGATAAGTTTGAAGCATATATTTTGCAAACACCATTTCAAGTTTACATCCCTAGTTGATAAATTAAATGAGTCCAAATGAGTTGGGTAAGAACCACTTGAAATGTCCAATCTTCAATTAAATAGTCCATTGTTGTAGGATTTTGATTCCTTTCTTTGGCCAAGTAGTTACAACAAAAATTAGTTAAAGGAAAACTTCAACAACTTCCTACTCCTACAATCACTCCATTAATAAGGATCAATTATAGATCATAAATTCTACAAAAAAAACACTTATAACTATGTTTTAACTCCCCTAGGAAAATAGCGGGTTGAGGAAGCTCTATTCATGCGCCACCATAATATAATTTGCACCATGACCTACTTATGTGGTGATTCATCAGTCATCTAGTCCGCTTTGACTTTAGTGTTGAAATGTTGTCTTTAAAATGCATGACAACACCTGTAGAGCATTAAATGCAACAACTTCTACATACATGCATTCATTTCATCATCGATGTTAGAAAAGTTATATTGTTCAAATTATCACTCTCACAAATCCTACGGCTACAGGAAGGAACCTACCCAAACATAACATGGATGAAGAAATATTTATCAACATGTAACATCCTTCATTAAACCATAAAGAATAATAGATTCAAGAAAACATAGCATAATTGATCAATTTATACTTCAATATTCATGTCTTAACATATAGGTAGCATATTCATAAAACATAAGTTCTTTTTCTTAAATCATAAAGTCATAAGCTATTTATTGCAAGATAATAATTAAAAGCAATATAAAAGTTCTCAAAATAATGGCCTTTTAAAGGCTCATCATTCCCCCCAACTGAACTATTGTTGGTCTCCAATAATTATGAAGTTCAAAATCCTAGCTTGCACTCTCTAGTCACTAGGTGTCCTTTTTCCTGGCTCATTTCTCACATAGTTGAAGTAACCATAATTTGACTTGAGCCTCTTCTAGCACTGAACTTCAATAGTCATGTTATGATCTTCTACATTGTCATTTATGACTAGTAATGGTTGCCAAAGAATTGGAGGTTGATACCTTAATGGTAACCAATTTTACACTGATTTCTCTCCAAGTCAATATACCAAGGAATTCTTATTGTAGCAAGAGTCAAATTTTGTGGATATTGGAGTTCTCTAATTTTTAAATCATGTGTCATTCTAACCCATCGCTACCTCGAGGCAACAATTTTTGTTTCAAAATTTTGAGAAAATTTTTATTCCAATCTAAATATGTTCATCTAGAATATTGGACTTCTGGCCTCATGAACAAAGGTGTTGTCATTTCACTTTCCTTATAGGGTGTGGCTGATATTCTCTACTTATTTTATTTTGCATCCATGAAATTATTTCCCTTAACTACACATCCCCTACATATAGGACTAGATCCATTCAATGTCATTAGGCACTGCCAGGTTGTGAAGATAAAATTCACATAATAAATTTTTCAAGGCCATAGGAACAAATTGAAATGCATCATAAGATTCATGTGGGGTAAAGATAGAGGGGTTAAGACCTTCTAAAATTCTAGTTAACTTATAATTTGCAATTTTTTATTTAAGAAATAGAGTATACACTAGTAGTGGTGACCTATATTCCTTTAACTCAAGAATCAATCCTATAATATGCTCAATTCACCTCTTCAAAACTTTATTATAATATGTACTTTGTTTCAACTAGCATCTCTACTCATCAATAACATGCTTTAATTTATTTTTCTCCAAGTTGCATTGAGTTCTTTCCCATAATAGTTGTTGAAACAAATTAAGTCCTACAGACAAAGGTGTAGATAAATCTAGTGGTAGAAATAGCTCACAATGAAAGAGGTCTATCATTTCAGGTGCCAATTGATGAGTTTTTTTGATATTCCGTGGTGTGGAGCAACCATATTTTCTTGTGACAACAACTATTTCCTCTTTTTCTCCTTACTATATTTTGTACCTACTGTAGCTAATATAGCCAACCCTTCCTTATCCAATTTTTCTAATACCTCTTAAATAATTTCAGGTCTAAATTTTGGATAATGCTCTGAAGGGAATTCTGTAGAATTTTCACTAATGTCTTGCATGATAGGTTTTTCTTCAAATTCCTCAAACATTTCAATCTCCTTAAATTCCTTATCGCTATCAATAAGGACACAATTAATACTACACTACACTCTGCTTTAGGTGGTAGACTCTGAGTTTTTCCCTTCACTATCTTCAATTTGTGGTAGTTTCTCTCTTAGAGAGGGCTCATTTTCACTTTTAGAAACTTTAGGAGTAATTATGGGAATATAGGCCTCTAGAACCCTACTCTTAGAGAGTCTTGCACTTCACCTCATGGAAGGTCTTGACAAGAATGAGGAACTCTTTCGTTTCCACCTACTTATAGATGTTTTTACCATGGGCACTTTAGGAGGTTTTTGTAGGTCTTCCTTCTCTTGAGAGTACAAGGGTTCATTAGAATTACTCTCCTCATTTGATTGTCCTTTCCCTTCTACTTTTGGTTCTAAGATTTTACCTTTTTCCTTCTCAGAGGAGGACCTATTTTCAATAGTTGATGGGGCTCTAGGAGCACTAATAATTTCTACCTTTTTTCTTTTCTTCTTGCTAACAATGGAGGGTTCAAGCTTATAAGTCCATTTCTTAGTTGGCTTAAGACTAGAAGAAGTGGCCTCAGGAGTATTTTCAGCTCTATGGACAACTTTATAGAATCTTCAAGATTTTTTTTCCCTTCATTCTATCCCCTAGCCTTTAGGGCTGACCATCCTAGGTTCTACTTCTTTTAACTGCAAGAATTCCTCCCATGACCCAATTTATAGTTTATTTAACTCTCTTTCTATAATTAACTTTATTAGACCATGATGAGAGATTGACTATTACCTAAATTTACTAGAGAGACTTGTTTCTTAATAATATTGAACAAGAATTTAAGAATGTTTACCTATCTATAAGCATACCATAGGTGAGCCAATAGCTTTTGAATGTAGAGAATGCATATATCTATATCATTCCTCACATGTGAAATATTGAATGATAAACATAATAGTTTGAATAGACTCCATTGGAAAAGATAGCCTCAAAGTTCCATGTTTCTTATCAATGTCTAATGGTGGGTCTTGGTGTATGCTAAATTGTGCCTTAGCCATCTTCAAGTCAAACTCTTTCTCCCAATTTTTTCCCTCTTGGGGCAACCCAGTGACTTTCACTATTACTTCCTCTAAGAATTCAATTCTCAAACCTTTAACCATTGCAACTCCATCTCTTAAGGTGGTCATAAATTAGAGGGCTACTTCTTCATTAAATCTGTTAAAACTAAGGCAATAATCTAGCCATCCCCTTATCCTAAAAATTTCACATCTGGTTGTATCTCCCAAGAGAACTCAATAATCAATAGGCTCATTCCTTTGTATACCTCCACCCATGGTCAATTACAGCTAAATTGTAGAAAAAATCTGATGTTCAAAGCTTAGCAAATCAAGGCTTACAATGCTAGCTCTAGTTTTTCAAAAAAATGGCTTTAGAAAAATGGCGTGTACCTAAGAAGTTAAATGCACCATATCTCATAATATCCCTTTGCATCAAATTTCATGATTTTTGCGTATGCACAGGTCCATCACCTAAACACATTGTAAGACATCATTAAAAGTTAAATAACCACTTTTAATGTCCTTAATTGCATAAAGACACAATCATCAAAGGATAAGTTACTATTATGTGATATTAAATATGAACTTATTTCCAGTCATCTCAATGTAATTTGAAAGTACATGCACTTTGAAAAATACTTTAAAAAATAAAATGAAACATCCATTTAAATATCTCCCTCCCCCTAACTAAATTAAGACATGGGTACCACTAGGCTAGGATAAGCAAGTGTGAATAAGTATAAACAATACCAAATTGTAACAAAGTGTGAATAAAAGAAAATGCATGCAAAGTTATGTGGAAGGTACTTGGTGACTACTACAGGAAAGATGCTCTAAAATGATCATCAAAATTAATAAAGTGATGAGATAGAATGGTATGGTGGAAGAGAGAAAAGTGGAAGTGGAATGGATATGAAGAAAGTACTTCCAAGAGAAGGGTTTATTATGAATGTCTTGATCAAAGTCAAGAACTAGCAGGAGTCAAGGTAAAAGACCCAAACTCAGTGGCTATAGGAATGACAATATCCTCATTGTGCTAGAATTGCTACAAGAACTCTTCATGGCTGGTGGGTTCATGGTAAAGCTTGAGGATATGCCCATTGACAAGTAGTTTGAAGTGAAATAGATCGATGGTAGATAATTCAATTGTACCATTTAGAAATATGGTAGACATTTCATAGGGTCCTAACTAGTGTGTTTGGAACTTTCCTAGATTATGCTAGTATCTTGAGTAATAAAGGAGTTCCCAATCACCTAAGGCAATATTCAATCTTTTATGTTTGAATTCAATATTCATTATGGCTAACTTACCATATATAAGCTCAAATGGAGTAAAAGTAGTTGTGGATTTCTAGGTGGTTCTGTAAGCCTAAAGAGCTTTAGGAAGGCATGTTGCCCAGTCCTTGCTATGAAATGTTATAGTCTTTGTGAGAATAGATTCTAGCTCCCAATTAGTCACTTCAACTTGACCATTAGCCTAAGGATGATAAGGTGATTATTATCCATGCCTAATAATATACTCCTTCATAAGAGCAGTTATCAAATTTAATGTAAACTGAATCCCTTGATTGGATGTCAATTTCTTAGGAACACTAAACCAAATAAAAATGGATTCGAATAAAAAAATTCCATGTTGATATCTCATTGGTGTTTCATTGGTTTAGCTTCCTACCATTTGGTAACATAATTAGTGCACACTAGAATGTAGGATTTTCCTTGTGAAATAGGCTTAATGGGTCCTACAAAGTCCATCCCCCATTTGTCAAAGGGTGTGACAACAACTTGAGGCTGTAGGGGCATTTCATCTAACTTAGTGGGTCTTCCCATTCATTGACACTGTATGCAAGAAAACTAGACCTATTGGGAGCAAGAGAAAACAAGAAAACATTAGCCAATATACATATATCAAATGTTCAACAATAAAATGAAGACTAACTACACTTGCTTGAGTTTTACAACTCAAAGCAACCAAAAGACCAAGTCCTTAAGAAATCTCTAAAAACTCAACAAAGGCGCCCATGAGAGCCCTTGTTGGTGTGTTTAGATTGGAGGGATGTTGATGTGATTTCCCAACACACAACTATATTGAACCTCTTGATAGGAAATGCAAATATGAGAATTAACCTATGTTAAATGAGTGGAGAATACTTCAAACAATGGCTATGGAAGTAGCCATGTTTGAGAGCATTCAAAGGATATGGAGATGGATGTAAGAAAGAAACTAATCTAACAATGCAAAATGAGATGAACTCTATCAACTACCAAATGGTTAGTAACAATGCAACTCTAAAGAAAATCACTAAAGAGCTCAAATGACAAACTAGCATGATAAAAATGCATATGAGGGAGATGGATAATGCTTGAGACAAGGGCTTTATTTATAGGCTTGAGAGATGCCTTGGGGAGGTGGCATCTATGTGGCATCCACATAGGTGCCACAAGGGAGGCATGGAGACAAGTCATGCAAAGGTCAACATTCAAAGTTTGCTCACACATGTGTGAGCAAACTTGAAGAAAGGAGTGGGGGAAAAAGGTGTAAGAAGTGTGAGAAGTGTGAGTGGTGTGGGAAGTGTGAGGGTTCCTCACACATGTGTGAGCACACACTTAGGAATAAAAGGGGGTTTAGCAAGGTGTTTAGGGTAGTTAAGTGGGATTAAGTAGTGGGTAGGCTTAGAGGGATGAAAGTGATGGTTATAGAATAGGTTTTAGAATAGGTTTAAGACTAAATTAAATAGGATTTAATTTAATAATAGATTTAGAGAATTTGATGGAAATGGAGGGAATTAAATAAATAAGATTTATTTAAAAGGGGATTTATGGAGTAACATGCATTAAATAAATTTAACACATTAGGGATGGAAGTATTTAAATTAAATTTAAATATATAAGGAAAGTGAACTTATTTAATTAAATAAGTAGAGGAATATGATCAATATACTTAATTAATTAATAATTAATTATAATGTGAAAATAAATATTAAATAAATTAATATAGTGTTTAGGTCAATTTTAAGTGTCTACAGACACTTGTCACATTCTTTGTATATCTAGTTGCATCCTCATGCAAGCTTTGCCAATAATACCTAGTTGTTAAGACTTTGAAGGCTATTCTTTTGGCTGCAAAGTGACCTCCATAGGGTTCATCATGAAAGGCCTTCAAAAAATCATATGTTTCATCTTCTCTTAGACACCTACATATGAATTGATCAGGATCGATATAAACATGAACCCAACAATCCAAGAGTAATTAAAGCTCTTTTCTATTAGTAGCTTTCTAGCTTGAGGAGAGAAGTATACTGGCATTTTTCTTGCAGTGAGATAGTTAGAAATATCTTCATACCAAGGATTTTTTGTGGCCAATAGAAAAAGGTGCTTATCTAGAAAACTATCTTTAATGTCTGTAGGATCATTAGGGAGATGCAACCGAGTGAGAAAGTTATCTATCACATTGGCCTTACTAGGTTTATCAACTATGGTGATCTCAAATTTTTGCGTTGGCAATAGCCATCGAGCCAACCTCCCTAAAATTGCAAGTTTGTTCACCAAATATTTTATAGCAGAATGATTAGTATAAAAAAAAAGCTTATGTCCAGTGATGTAATGCCTAAATTTATTGAGAGAAAAAATTACTACAAGGAATTCCTTTTCAGTGACTATGTAATTAAATTTTGAACCTTGCAAATTCTTACTAATGAAATAAATGGCATGTTCAATAGAGTCTACTTTCTATTCCAACACAACACTGATAGCATAGTTTGAGGCATTCGTATGAATGTGAAAAGCTAAGCCCCAATTGGGTCCTCCCAAAATGGTTGTCATGGTAAGAAATTCCTTAAGTTGTAGGAAGGATGTTAAACAGTTAGAATCCCATATAAATTCAAAATCCTCTTTGAGCAGTTTGTAGAGGGGTGTTGCAAGTTGACTAAAGTTTTTAATGGATCTTCTATAATATCTAGCATGTCCCAAAAATGTTGTACATCTTTCTACTTTTCTAGTGCTAACAAGGTACTGATAACTTCAATCTTTGCTAGATCTACTTGGATACCTTTTGATGAAATGAAATGGCTTAGGTCTACCTCTTCCTCCATCATCATAAAATATTTCACTTTTTAAAGATAGGTTATAGCCCCAACATCTTTTAAGTACCATTTCTAAATTTTCTTTTGCTTCCTCAAAAGTAACATCATAAATAGTGAAATCATCCATATAGATCTCCATACAATCAGCAAAAATATCTGAAAAATTATTGATAATAGCTCATTGGAATGTGGTTGGGGCATTACACAAGCCAAAATATAATACTAAATAGGAAAATGTTCCCCATTGGTAGGTAAAAATTATTTTCTCTTGATCTTCTGGGGCTATTTGAATTTGATTGTAACCACTGAAGCCATCTAGAAAAGAAAAATACTCTTTACTAGTTAAGTTGTCAAGGAATTAGTCTATAAATGGTAAAGGAAAATGGTCCTTCTTAGTGGCTGAATTAAGCTCCCTATAGTCTACACAAACTCACCATTTTCCTCCCTTTTTGGGTACTATGACCAAGGGTGAGATCCCCTAACTATTGGAGATGGGGTATATAAAGCCAACACTTAAGAGCTTTTTAAATTCATTCTTAACAATATCTTTTAAGATAGGATTAACTCTCCTTTAGGGTTGTCTAATAGGCTTGAAGTTAGGACTGATATAAATCTTGTGAGTGTAGAGCATAGGATCTAATCCTTTCATGTCCATGTAATCCCAAGCAAATGCATTCTAATTTTTTTGTAGTAACTACAACATAGCTTCTTGTTGGGAGTGTGATAAGGCATTTTTTATATGCAATTCCTTACCTAGACCAATTTCCATCTTAATAACCTTATCTGCCATGAATAATTGAGCAATGGGAGAGGATTTCATCTCATGAGGTAATAATGAATGGGGGAGCTATGAAGCTTTTGAATGATGAAATGAATATAAAGGTGGTACAATGGTTTCTAAAATGCAACCAACTTGAGGACACATTGAAGATTGTGTTTCGTATTCATTTAGAATAATGGATGAAATTATTTCATCTTCTTCTTGATCAACTATGAATGATTCTCTTCCTATCATAATCAGCTAATGGACAAAATTTTCTTCTAGATTATCATCACCCAAGCCTAGCCAAACTACTTGGTCATCTAGAAATAATGGTTGAGCAAGAGAGTATAAAGTTAGGTTCTTGGTATGAACTTAATTTGATATTGTCATCTTCCTAGATCAACAAGCTATATAAGCATCTACAATGGCTAACCATGGCCTCTCTAAGATTAAATGACATCCTCCCATATTAGCTTTTGCAGAGAGAACAACAAAATCAATTGAATACTCCCAAGAATTTAGGGTGACTATAACATCTTCTATCATCCCATCTAGTTTAATGGTGGAACTATCAGCAATTTAAAGGATGGTGAGTGTTTTTCTAAGGCCAAAAATATGCAATTGAGACAATAACTCCTTTTTCATGACATTAATAGATGCTCCTAGGTCAACCAAAGAATTTTGACCTTAGATTCCATGAATAATAATTGTAACTATAGGACTCCCAAGGTCATAGTATTTGGGTATAGCTAATTTCTCTAGCATTAGACTAGATAACTATCCTAGGACATGAATGGTTTTTGGACCTTTCCTCTTCCTTCCTAGCTACTTACTACATGATTCCTTAATAACTTTAGTATAGGTAGGGAATTATTTAATATCATCCAACAGTGGTATTTTTACTGTCATCTATTTCAGCTAATTAAGAAAATTAATGACTACATGGTTTTCCTTGGACTAGCCTTATTCTATCAATCTATTGGGAAATGGAGGTTCTTTAGCTACAAGAGAGGTATGCTGATTTGATTCCTCTATATGCTCAGTTGGAGGATCCTCAATTTTAGTTATTATTGGTTTTTGGGGTTTAGGAAGAGTGATGCCTAATCTTAAGTGGATATCATTTAATGAGATGGCATAACTTTGTTGTTGAGGCTTATGTTTATTATTGTTTGGATTTGAGTTAGGTTGAGTTGGTAGTTAGGTCTACTTTGAAGTAGAATTAGTGGATACAAGAGGAGGCATTAGATCTTTCTACTGATTTGGTGGCAATATGGTTGGTTGACTAGATTGGGAACTCCAATTTTGAGGTTGCTATCAACCCTATTGATGTTGCTTCCAACTCTGTTGAGCTTGCTGCCAACCCTGTTGAGGTTGTTGCCAACCTTGTTGGGATTGTTGCTAACTATGATTTCCACTTAAACTAGTATTTTAAATTTTTTTCCATTGCTTATTATTATTATAACTTTGAAGAGGATCTTGTGGCATACCTTTTCTTTGAGCCCATGGCCTTCTTTGAGTGATATAGAGTACCTCTCCATTTTCATCAATGTCTTTGAGCTTAGTTAACATTGGTTGTGTCTCCATACTTATAATAGACTTACATCTATAGTGATTTTCCTTTTCTCTACAATGTGGATAGTATTTGGTCACATGGCATAAACTTCATCTTTCTTTCTTTGGGCTTCAATAGTGTCAAGCTAAGTGGCTACATTGTTAATGATGTATTTCCTAAAGTATGATAACAAATTAGATAACTCCATCTTGGTCACTCCTAAATTGCCATTGGACTTATGTGTTAGGTCTCTAAGTCCCCTACCTTTCTTCATAGTAGCTCTAGAATAGTTTAGACATATGCTATGTATCTCAGTCCATGTCTTTTGAGTAATGTCTCCTCCCACCATAAGATCTAGAGAATCAATGCTTCCTTCATTTACACCTCTCAAAAAAATATGTTTATTTGTCTCCTCATTAAATTAATGCTATGTATTACATGCAGGTTGAACATAAATTAGGAAATATAGTCTTCCAATGTTTCATCATCCTTTTGGGACATTTTGAAAATATCACCCCCCTTTAAATCCTAACCCCTAAAGTATTCCTTATACTTTGTGAGAAATAGATTGCTCATTGTAGGCCAATCTACTAAAGCATTGGCACCCAACCCCATGAACCATCTCAAAGAAGCTTCTTTGAGGTTAGAAGGAAAAAAAATCAATTTATAGGCATTAGTTCTATAGTCGTACCTTCTGCATAGTATGTCAAACTCAAAGAGAAAGGTTCCAAGGTCTTCAATGATCAAGCCATAAAACTTGGGAAGTGTAGCACTAGGTATATTTTTCAAATTTTGGTTACCTTGTTGAGGAGGGATTGGATAGGAAAACATTGGTTGAGGCTAAGGCTGAGGCATTTTTGGAAAAGGTACTATTAATGGTGCTTGATATATGATAAGAGAAAGTGGATTATATTGGTATTTAGGTTCAAAAAAGAGATCATTTAGATGCAAGGATTCATTAGAGGATGAGGGTATTCATTCTGTTAGAATCTAAAAAGATTAATAACCCAAAAAACTAGTGCAAAGAGTAAATATTTAAACTATGAATGCAAATGATACAAAATCAAAATAGCATCATAGAGTTAGTCTCCAAGAGAGTAATGCAAATGCTGGAAGCAAAATAGCATTAAGAGGATGCAAAAATAAGAGATCCAAATACAAGCCAGGTAGCATGCTTATATAGGCTAGGAAGAGGGAGGAGGTGGCAACACCAACCAATGAGGAGCAACCATCTATCAGACTAAAGATAGCAAAGTATCTTCCCAAGATAGCTAATGGATTCTCACATGTAGGAAGGTGACACCTCACAACCATTCACCTAATAAGACATGCTTTATTAACCTAAGCAAGATTATTAAAAGTGTAGGAAAAACCTAGCAAAATAGGAAAAATAAAAAACTACACTAACACATTCTTGAGCAACATTGAATGGATTTTCAAAAGACTCTTCTTAATTCTTGTTGTGTGATTCTTTAGGTTTAGGACTAAAAATATCTTCCTAAACTTTATGGGGAGGAAATCTCCCCTCTTCTTCTATGCATGCAAATTAATGCAAAATCTAATCTAACATAATGACTTCAATGTTAAATTAGATTGATAACTTCCCTGACAATGGTGCCAAAAATGATCGATCAGCTAAATACGTCAATAATAAAGGATTGTACATCCTTCTACATTGACTCCATAACTAGAAAAAATCATATATTTTCCTAATAATAACATACTAACTTCATTTTATTTGTCAACCTATGAGTATAAGCTTGAGAGGGTGGCTGCAAAGTATATGCTTTGATTCCTCTTTAAGTCATTACAACTACAATAGAAAAGGAATGTTGAAGGAAACTAAGCTAGGAACTAAAATGAAACTTTTCCTTAAAGCTTATATTAATGCTATGAAAAGTAAATATACTTAGACACCTATGTTGTAGGAATACTTCAATGATTCTATTATCCATGGCTGCATGAACAAAAGAAGTCTACTTTGTAAGGAAATAAACTAAGGAAGGAAATCTATTCTAACAAAGTAGTTTACTCACCAAGTGGCCCTCCTTGGATGAGTGAATGGAAAATAATCAAGTCTGAAGGTGGAAACTTAAACTCTATAATCTATTCATTCATAATAAGGAATTACATTTGAAAACAAGATTCCACTCTATTTCTTTCTAATGAAAACCAAGAAAAGATCAAAATCAATCATCCCTTTTCAAGGTTACATAAAAAATTATTTAAAGGAAAGCTTCAACAAATTCCTACTCCTACAATCACTCCATCAATGAGGATCAATTATAGATTAAAAAGTCAATGATAGAAACACTTATATTTGTGGTTTAACTCCCCTGGGAATATAGCAAGTTGAGGAAGCTATCATTGTGTGCCACCATAATAGAATTTACACCATGACCTGCTTATACTATGATTCATCAATCATCTGGTTAACTTTGACTTCAGCACTGAAATGTTGTCTTTAATATGCATGGTAACACCTACAAAGCATTAAATGCAATAACTTCTACATACATGCATTCATTTCATCATCAATACTAGAAAAGGTATATTGTTCAAATTATCACTCTTGTAAATCCTATGGTTGCAAGAAGGAACCTACCCAAACATAGCATGGATGAAGAAATATTTATCAACGTGTAATATCCTTTATTAAACCATAAAGGACCATAGGTTCAAGAAAACATAGAATAACTAAGAAATCCATACTTCAATCTTCATTACTTAACATATAGATAGCATTTTCATAAAATATAAGTTCTTTTTCTTAAACCATAGAGTCATAAACTATTTCTTGCAAGATAACTATTAAAAACAAGATAATAAATTCTCAAAATAATGGCCTTTTAAAGACTCATCAGGACCTAAAATTTGGAATTCATGTCCTCATCCATAAAATCTATAGCTCCAATCATTTCAATAGTGTGTCATGTGAGGTTGTTGATCTGGCTCTCAAGCGAGTGAAGAACAACATGTCCTTTGACCTTGCCAAGCTGATGTTGAATAAATTCAACAAGAACATGGAGAGCATGAAGACTTCAATAAATAAGCATTGTAAGTTTTGTTCACTCTTGACTTGTTCATTCTTCTATGTGCAATTTTTTTTCCCTTCTATAAGCTCAATTGTATAGAGAAAAGATGTTAGATTAATGAATATATAACAAAGTTGGATGAGAACTTTGTCACTATCATGGACAACTATTTTGATTCATTCAAGGAAAAAAAGAATAGTAGATATAGAATACCAAAGAAACTTGTAGAAGATTACAAGGATGATGTTTGTTTCATGGTAGACTATGACAAAGTGTACATTCAAGTAGTTAGACCTAGAGTTGTGTGGATTAAGCCTCTAAGCTATGAGGTTAACATTGATGATGTAGAATTTGAGCAAAAGCACATAACAAATCCACAAAGCCCAAGAAAACCTACATGCAAAAAACCTGTCACGAAGAACAAAAAGACAAGAAGAGGCAAGGGTTTGATCTAAAAAACTCAAACGAAGAAGAAAAATATTATTCAATGAATTCAATAAATTTACAAAGAGATCAATCCTTATAAAGGAGATCGAAACTTGAAAAGGGTAACCTAAAACCTAAAAAATCTAGGGTTGCACATTATAATTAATAAAATATTAATTATATGTACCTACAAGATAGCTTAAGAAAACTAGAGTAATAGAAAACTTAATTAATTAAAATCAAAGTGATTTAATTAATAAGTGAAAACAACTAATTACTCTAACAAATGACACCAAGGATATCATTGAGGTACTATTGAATGAACTTGTTGATCCCAAGACCACATATTTTGGTCCTTATGGTGAAGTCAAGGAAAGAATAGAACTTAAAATCAAGCTTCCTCAAGCAATTAGCAAAGAAAAGAAGAGGATAGCAAAGATGAGGAAAGAAAGTTCTACTCTCCTATTGACTAAAGGAAAAGGAGATGATGTAGAAGAAGATGAAATAGAGTATGAAGCAGAAGAAACAAAGTCTAAGGAAGAAGAGTCAATAAGGAAGAAATGAAAGGTTATCATAACTAGACCTACTAAGTCATCTACTATAGTATTTAGAAGAAGAGCACCAATATCTAGAAATAAATTGGAGTTAGTTGAGGAGGATGCAAAGGAATTTTTTTTCAAAAAGCCTCCACCTACATTTCAAGAAAAGTTAAATGAAATAGAAAGAGGTGTTGGAATGGAAAACTTCAAAGCACTTAGATATGAAACTAGGACCACAAATGAGAAAAAGGAAGTTGAAGACATGATGATGTCAAAGTTGGGTAAATGGAAATACTCTCTTGACCAACTTGTACAACAAATTCCAAATGAGCTTATGCAAACAATTAAGCCAAGATAGGAAAATGCTAAGAAGATTACAAAAGACATATATGAAAAAAATCTAAGGCAACTCATATGGAGTCTCAGTAACAAAGAGGTGAAAGATTCCATGAAGAAAAATGAGAAGCTCACTCTAAAATTCAACACATGTCTTGTGCTAATGAAAGACATAGAATCTATAGTGAAGACAACTACTACCAAATGGAAGAACATTTACAACCTTCATCAACTGGGTGACTTTTTTATTCATGATAGTTATAAAGATGATGAAGATGATAAGGAAGATGATGAAATTGATGATGAAGAAGATGTAGAAACAAAAAATGATGTAAATCTAGGTGATGAGGAGGAAGAACATGAAGCTAATGAGGAAAATCTCCCTAAGATTCAGAGTATTGAGGAAACTCACCCAGAGAAGATAGCAATAGTAGTTATAGCCTCATTTCCTCATTCTCTAAGCAAAACTTTAAAATTTCATCAAGCTCAAAGAAAGCTTCTACCGAGTTGGTTGAGGGAACCACTACAAGACCTAATACCCAATCAATCTTTGTACCTATTTAGCTAAGTACCATATTGATTGAAGTGATCAACACTTCATCTATCGAGAAGCTAGTGCTTCCACCATCATCAGATTTTCCAATACAACAACAAGGTATTTCATCTATCAGTGCAACATCCACTTTTGTTTCTAAACCCTCTATTTATACTATTGTTACAATTCCTCGTGTGCTTATAAAAAGTACAAGGATAGTTGAGAATAAGTTTTAACCAAGTAATAAAGTTTCAAGTAAAGATAAAGGAAAAGAAGAAGACATTGATCTAGATGAGGATATAGCTATCCTGAATAGTGATATCTCTTTTTTGAATCCTAATCAAATGAAAATCATGGGTGAATTATTGCAAAGGAAAGATAAGTAGTAGAATCTTAGAGAAGAGAAGAGTAGAGAAAACTAAGTGCTCAAAGATGTGAAGAACATTCTTTTAGATGCACTAAATATTGAGGTTAATAGTACTCAACCTATTTTGGTTTAGTTAGCAGAAGTTTTCCTAAAATTTAATGAAGATCTAAATGGACAAGAAAAGTTTTTATAGAGGGAAGAGCGGAAATTTGAGAAGAAGGTATTGGAGGAAGTAGCATAGAAAATTGCAATAAATCAAGTAGAATAGTCTACTATTCTCAGTTCATTGGAAATCTATGATAATAATGTTACTTCATTATTCAATAAGTTTTGTGATAAATCTATTTTCACTTAGGAAATTAACGATAAATTATATAAGATAAATGAATACTTGAAGGCAAGTGCACACCAGTTGTCACTTGACCCAAGCTATAGTTTTTCTCACTATTCAAAGATTAGATACCTAAAAAAATTGCAAGTAGAATGCTAAGCGAAGAAGCTAGGGTAACAACCACACTTGTAGACATCCAAGGCATGATTCTCCCAAATATGGATGCATTATAGCAACACATTACACATGCAAGACTCTCATCGATGAAAATAACTTCTCCATAGTTGATCATATGATGGAGTTATCCATAAAAGTAAAAATTACATTTCATGCAAGCAAGATGTTATAGGACACTAGTACATTTGACCCCATTTTTAGACCAAATTTTTTGACCATCTAATAAAATGGGGTCAAATTGGTTGGAATATGCAAGGAAACATATCTTATTTTTTTAAATGCATGCCAGTGTTGGTTGAAATTTTGACCAACATGAGCTTAATATGTAAAATGGCAATTTCTTGATGCCCATTATCATTGTATTGTTGATGGATGTGTAGGAGAGTATTCTTGGTAAATTTCCTTTGCATTTCTTTGGCTTGCAAATAGATATGATATGAACCCTAAGTAGGGAGAATAGGTGATGATGAGGATTGATCGCTAAGCATGTGATTCTTCAATTTGAATATAATGGATCACAGAGGGTAAGTACTAAAATCATTTTTTTTGGCTAGGGTTTGAAGTGAACAATTATTTTCTTTCGTGGCTTTGAAGTCATTTGTTCTAGATCTTCTCCATCTTTGCCCATGGCTAATATGGGTATTCTATTATTACAAGTAGAAAATGCCACAAATATCCCATCATCATCATCATAGTGGTAGCAAGATTACTCACAGTCCTTCATTTATGCATTGCATCTTATTTGACTTGTCTGCTTAACATGTTTCTGCGTTCCTTCCATGCATTTTTAGCACTATTCCTATATACAAAAAATTTGTCCCTCCTAACAGTTGCACACAAGCTCAAATCCCAAATAAATACACACCCTTCCTTACTTTCACATTATTCTATTTTTTTTTTCCATCTCAAAGCTCAAATTTCATTCCATGGCATCCACCTCTACTTTTACTGATGATGAGCACAGAGATTCATCTGAAGAAATTGTTTCATCTCCATCTACTTCTTCTTCCATGTTTTCCTACTATTTCAATTGGCTTACATATTTTAATGTTGTTTAAGTCAAAACTAAGTGAAATTTTCCTCACAAGGTGAATCTCTTTCAATTGTGGATGCAACATCGTAAACTAATGCCTAAACGATTTGGAGAAAACTTAGAAATAGTTAATGTTCTTTTTGATTAAGTATATATAGATGTGTTAGAGGTGGAAGTAGAAGCCATCTAAAAATAATAATTTAGGTGGGCTGGATGCTACCTCTGGGCCCATTATTTAGGATACAATGGAGCAAGTGTATAGGTGTCATAACTATGTTAAATGCCCCTTCATTCTCACTACTCTTCAGGTTACTAGTTTCTATTATTGATTTTGGTGCAACCATCTAGGTCTTAGGGAACACTAAGCACACCTTAAAAGTCTCCAAAATTTGTTGCTCTTCTCCATAGCATGTGCACTTATGTGCAACACCTATTATCATTGTGTACTAGCATGCACAATCACATGCTAGTCTCTATTTTATCATGTGTCACCACACATGACTTTGTATAAATCCATCATGTGCCCCTTGCAAAATTAGCAAATCTATAAATATAGGTTTTTTGGCCATGGTAGGACTCTCAAAACCAATAGGTTATTTGAAGATAAATGGATATGGGTATGCTATATTTCATGATTTAGACCCCTCTAAAAAAAATGATATCACTACACACCTTCTTTTCCACCATAGCTACACCCTGGGAGTTCATGATTTTTGAATTATTTTTTCCCACATTTTTATATGGTCTAAATTGGGTTTCTTTGTATGAGAATTTTTTTTTCCCTAATTGTTTTTGTCATATAAAGCCCGTAGAGAAGTTGAGGACTGTGCAGCAGGTGTCAGCTTGTAGGAAGCTTTACTAGGATCTATTTCTTCTATCTTCAATGTTTGGGCATGATGGCTTCTCACTTCTCATGTCATTTTTGTCTTTGTAGGTTTCTTGGCATTTAAAAAAAGATGACTTTTTCTCTCAACTTTGCTTTATTTTTCATGTATTTGGGCATCTATCAGCACAAAATGAAGGGTTTTTGATATCTTTCCTTGCATTAGATTTTCTGTCACCTTTGGATGAAATATGTTTTTTATTCTAAAAATCAAGATTGTGTGGGTTTTTATCTTGCTATGAAAACTGCATGCCTCTGAATTGGAAAAAATGTTATGTTCATATTTGCCTCTGAATTATAATATACCTCTATGCATAGTATATCATCATGGCTTTGACATCCCCACAAGGATATTCAAGGGTTTTTATACCTTTTTTAGCTTTACATGCCAAAAAATATTCCTTCTTCTCATACAATCACCCCCTGCTTATCAATATTGAAAGAAAATCTGTGCATAAATAGTATGCATATGTCTTGAAACCATTAACAACCTATGTAAAAACACCATGAATTACACATTAAGAATATTGTAACCCTTGTCACATTTGAGTAGTAGCACCAATTTTTTTGGGATGGTTTCCTAATAGCACTAAGCTACAGCACAAACACAACCCCCTGCACCTCAAGATTGACACTTAAAACCTTCTTGAGCTTCTCACATGTAGCCCACAATTGCATGGTACATACATTACTAGGAACATCAATTTGATATCAATTTTGAAAAAAAACTTGCACAACTCTTGAAAAAGATGTCATCAAAATCTCTTCCACCTAGAGAGTGGTTAAAGGCATGATCTAACATCTTCACTTCTCCCTTCTTGAAGGCTACTACAAAGACTTGCATGTTGGCATGTCCAACATCAAAAAATACAACATTAAGAAAATTAGTTTCATGAAAATCTATATTATAAATACCATAGACCAAACAAGTCATAGATGTGGTCTTGTGAACCAAACAAAGTGGAATTAGGTTCACACTAGAAGAAACATTGAAAACAACCCTACACTCAATATCAATGTAAAATGAAATTTGAATACAACAATCTACAATTATTGTCTTCAAATTATCTTTTGGTACACATATTTTTATCATATTTTATAATTATCTACTTGGTATCTATATTTACCTCTTTTTTTTGCTTAGAGTCTCTACAAAAGAAAATTAATGAATACTCTTACACTCTGTGCCAAAGGAAATGTTATACATTAAGTTGAGGTTAAGGACAATCCATTTATTAAGGCCAAGCATTTACAGGTATGTGTGCTATTTTGGTTTCTTTGATTTTGTAGTTTACATCACTTCAAATTACGATTATGCTAAACAAATACATGAATAAGATTTCCTATATGCTACATATAAATCTAGTCCTAAGAAACTGTGGGAATGGGGTACACTAGGGAGATAAGAGCAATAGCTTACAATTAATGGTAACAGAAAAAGGAAGAAAAACACATTGTATGGACATTATTATGTCAATATTCAAGCACTTTGTTTTGAGCAACATGGATAGTCCATAGATAATAAATCAGATCATCTATTTTAGATAATAACATTTTTGGCATAATTAAGCACAATGAATATAATTACCAAAATATATAGCTACAATAGTGAAACACTTTACAGAGAGACCCAATTGGAGGAGGCTATGCCAATCTTGTAGTATCTAGATAAGCATGAAAATTCATTGAAATATAATATTTATTCATGTTAGTTTTATGCATCTAACATAGCCAAATCCATTAAAAAAGTTAAGACTCTACATTTCGAGATGCACTTAATTTTTTTCAAGTAAATAAAAACTTTGTAGATCCTAAACTTCTAAGCATTTATTCAAAGTGTGGTAGTTTCAAGGATACACTCAAATTGTTTAAAAAAAATCATTCATCTCATATTGTGCCCTAGAATGTTATGATAAGGTATTGTATTATTAATGGGATTTGCAAATATTCCCTTATAATCTATTACTGAATGTACAGGACAAGGGTTTTCCCAAAAAAATTACATTCACCCTCGTTCTCAAGATTTGTACAAATCTAGGTTTTCTTTTCCATACTAAGAAAGTTCTTGATTGCATAGTAAAGAATGGGTTTGAATTTGAAGATTATTTAGGGAGTACTCTCATTGACATGTACCCAAAATGTGGGGAATTTAAGGGTGCATGCCAAGTGTTTGAAAAAATGTGTTAAAGAGAAGTGTTTCCACAATATTTCAAAACCAGACATATCCATTCACACTAGAGATGTCACTTTAGGGAAACATCCATCTGATTTATCTACTCTCATATGGGTCAGAAAAAGCCTGACATTTTAAACAAAAGTATTTTGAGCCATTTCTTGTAGTTTTGAGTTCTATTTCATTGAAGCATTACCTAGACTTCACTGTTAATAGAAGTTATAAAATTAGGAGTATTTGGAAAAATAAGGTCTATAACTTCTTTGTGAATGGATTTATCTATTTAGAGACATAGTCTTTGGTAGAAATTGAGCATTATGCTCATGACCTTGAGTCAACCAAGCATTAAACAAAAGTGGTTGAGGGAGCTATGGATGTAAGCATTGTAGAGGCTGAAGCTTTTTGTAAGTGGGTAGGTTGTGTAGTGATGATAAATGCAGAGTATGATAGGATCTTGGACTTTGACAAGAATAGAAAGAAGGATCAAAGAATGAGAGGAATTAATTGGTGGTGGAAAAGCATAGAGTTTGACCCATTTTCCACCTTTAAGCCTATGCAAGTGTATGAGAAAAATTGTATTGAATGAGTCTTGTCATGTCAGAGTATGATGTTATAAATGATAATAGGATCTTTGTGAATTCTTGGCTTAAATATTTTGAATCATTCTTACAATCCTATCTATTACAAAATTAATGCTACCATTTTTTTGTGATTACAAAGTGGGAGAAGACATTGCAACTTATAGGCTTTATTGGCCTTGTGCAGGTACTTTTTGACCAAGACTGGTCACAACATATTCAATTTTTTAATAAAGGTTTGTATTTAGCATGCCCAACCTAGTATCTTACCAAATCAATTCCTAAAAATGCAAATTTTAATTTTTTTGAATAGGTGATGTATAGACAAGTTAGTTCATACAAAAATTTAGATGATCTAAAAGCTGACATTAGGTAATTTTATACCTAGGACTTTAGGGTGTGGTCAAGCAATTTTCCTTAGGTCTTGTGATGCTCTTTTAAATTATAGATTAATTTATGTGCAACTAGCTTGAATGTTGCCTTAACATAATAGAATCCTATTATACATAGTTGTGGGCATTGATGTAGTTCTAAACTCTTAAGCATTCTATTCATTGTGTATAATTTTTACAAATTTCCCTATAGTCTATAGTAATCTAATATTAGTAAAAATTTGAGAGGATCAAAATGTTTTAGCTCAAAGACAAGGCATGATTTTACCATTAATTTTTGTATTTTAAAGGGAGGCATTAGTTTAGCTATATCTTGTAACACCTTGTTAGTCATTTTTTCTCAAAGTGGTTCAAAATAAAGGTCATCATCTTTCTATTGACCGATCTACATCCTAGTTGAGCCATCGTAGGCTAATTTTTTTGCTTCTTACATTGAATTATAATTTTAGTTATATTCATTCTAGAGAGACATCGTAGCCACTATAGATGCCACCATTACCAAGGATATAAAATTAGAGCAAAAAAGTAGAAAACAACATTATATATACTTATTCAGAACTCATATTGAGTATAATTTTTTTCATCGAAGAGACCTAGTCATATCTATTGGTATCCACAATTATTGAAAAAGAGGTATTCAAAAAGATCCTAATTACCATTTATAACATCATACTTAGACATGACAAGACTCATTCAAAAGAGTATCAACATATATATTAATTCCACAAGTTCAGATGTATTTTTTTCAAATTTTGATGGGTATCTACAACAACTCCATTGAATGTATGTAGAAAATAGGCTCTCTAAATTCCATACAAATGTAGTTTGTGTTAAGAATTTTTATTGGAATCATCATCCTATGTATGAGGAATGTCTACACCAGTTTAAAACAAAAATTAGAAATAGATTTCATCATACACAATGAAGAAAATCCTTAGACCTAACCTATGCTTCAACAAGATCCATCAAATAGAATGAAATATGGAACTTTCTCTTTTTTTGTAATAGGAAAGACTCC
Organism: Cupressus sempervirens; assembly: GCA_028749045.1. Classification (NCBI taxonomy): domain Eukaryota; kingdom Viridiplantae; phylum Streptophyta; class Pinopsida; order Cupressales; family Cupressaceae; genus Cupressus; species Cupressus sempervirens. The sequence continues at coordinate 324,552,042 of CM053788.1, forward strand.
AATTGCTCTTGTATTAAAATGATATCCCTATTTGAGTGCGTAAGCACTTCTTTGCTAGGCCTTGAGGCTAGGGACTTAGATTTGGATGATTAACTATTGGAGATTACTTCATTAATGTGGAGTTTGAGGATAATCAATGGTTCTTCCTTGCATCAGCCACCTTGACTGCTATGATGGTTGAACCTCTTTATTTGTGTTGGCCAAGCTATTGAGAGGAGAAATAAGACCTCTCCCTATTGTTATTGATCTATTTTGGTCCCTCTATAGGTGTATTGTGGTCTTGTCCATCAACCAATAACTGGACAACACAGAATGTTTCCATATTTCATATTCTTATTAGTGTAATTGTTGAATCTTTGAGCTAGTTTGAGACTTGTGCATGCTTGTAAAGAATTTATTTGTGCTAGAATAAATAAATGTCAGGCCAATATATTTTCTTTTTTATCTCAGTTATCTTCTTGCTTAGTTTAAATCCCAATTATTAGATATTTGTCCACATTGGAGTTAGTTTGGCATAGAAACTTGCATATTTTATTATATATATTCTTGCACATGAATCCTCTAACAAATTAGAAAATAGTCAAATTAAAAAAAAAATTAATCACTACATACCAAGGAAGTCTGAATATTTGAGAGCACTTTGGCTAGAGTTCACTACATACCTTGCATTTGTTCAATATAAACCTTGGGTTCATATTGATGTCTGTGTTGGTCTCTGTTACCAAAAATGAGATAGTAGAGTACTGCTAGTGTTATGATGGGAAAAATATGATTTTCATTATGATAGACTATTTCTAAGTCATCTATGTTGTTTCTTGCTATTGTCAAGCAATCTTTTTTTTTCCTTGAGACCATGAACAAATATATCTACCATTTTTTTGGTTCCTAATTGGTGCAAATATACCTACTTTTATATTGGAGTTTCCTAATTGACTGCTCTTCAACTTCTTTCATGTATGATGCAGATTGATAACTTAGCTACTAGTGAAAATAGTTCTAAATGACAATTTATCCATAGTTTTGATTCTCTAACATGAGTACTTTCCTTCATCTAGGAATGATTGCTCAATACTAGATATCATGCTGAGGATCCTTCACCATTTGATCATGGATAACCTTGTGATGGTTATTGCTTTATAGTTTACATGATGACTAGTTTGAAGATTTCATGCTGACTATCCTTTTCAGTGGTTTACCCATACAACATAGAGTGTTTGATGCTAATGAAAATGAAGATGTATAGAATGTTCGCCATCCTTCTTGAAGGGGATCATCAAATGGAACTAACCCTTATTCTTCTTAATGAAATTAGGGAAACCATCTTATTTTTAAGACTTCATGGCATTCCACATATTATTCTTCTACTAACATATATGTGCAGATACTTTTAATTATTCTAACTTCTACTGCTATTATTGTTCAAGGGCTGCCACCCCTTGATCACAAAGTGCACAATTGTTTAATATTATTGGTTTAAGTATGGGGACATCATAGACTCTACAAGCCCAAGGCATGAAACGCATTGTGATACATTGGTCAAAGTGCTTCTATAGTTAAATTAGAGAATAAAGTAGATAGAAATATTCATATGTTATGATGAGGCTTGCAAAATTACAAGCATGACTAGTTCCCCTTGTGACTTTTATATGTGTGGTGAAAAGATACAATAATTAAGGATAAATTACAACACTAATATTTTCCATAGAAGTTGTGTATGGGTTGAGGGGAATGTTTTAGAGATGGATTGGTGAGTATTCATATAATAAATAAATATTTCAAGTGGTCTTAAGCCTTTGGTTTTGTTTTGTTGACTTACAATGACATAGCTAGTAAATAACATACACAAATTGCATCCTACTAAATAATCCACTTGCAACACCTATATTTCCCATTTTTATCCACAAATGATTAGTATTGTTCATTAGAAAATAATGTAGAATAATAATATAAACATAACAAATGCATGTGAAGAAACTTGTAACTCTTAGCTACCCATTTCAAAGAAATACCAAATTACAAGAATGAAGATGTGGAAATTTTGTCTAGCTTGTATTCATATAGTTTCAACAAGAAAAAAAGTATTATAATAGAAGATGATACAAAAAAATGAGTGGAACTAGAAAGTGAACTAGTTTAGAATAAGGAGGATCAATCTAATTGCCTCTTGAGAACTAAAATGTGAGGTTTTTAGAATAGATAGGAAAAGCAACATAATCATCTCATGAGAGCTCAAATGAACTAGCTAGAAATGTTTCCATTATGAGATTCTGGCGGTAGCATTTACTATTTTATAAATGTTGGATGGTTTTCTTGTAATTGAGATACAAACCAAGTTGGCATAAATGTTTCCATTATGAGATAATAATTGGTTTTTAGATTTAAGGGAAAGGCATATCAAATCCTCTACTCTATTACCCATGTTGCTACAAAATTTAAGTAGTTTAATCTAAACTAATTTTTGTTACATTTAGACTATCATTAGTAAAATCCTTAACCCACTCCTTTGAAGATAAATTCTTTCTTTAGAAATTAGGATATCAGTTAATTTAAGGATTAAAGTGGGAAGGTAAAGGCTACATTACACATATTTTTTTAAAGGTTAATGCAACACTCTTTGCAAGGTTTCTTGTAAAGGAACTTAATCTCCCAAGATAAAGTGAATGTCAAGAAACTTAGACAAAGATACAATAGTGTGTATTTTCCTTGCATTGAATCACTGGCATTGAATAATTGTTCTTGCACACTACTAAATGCAAAAAATGCTTAATGGATTGGAATAAATGCTTGTTTTGCTAATTATGGCTGCAAAAATTGAGCTCTCACTTATTTAATGTTTTTGAGTTTTATTAAAGGGTATTCAACTTGCACAAACACCTTAGTATTATCAATGACTGCTATATTCTATTGCTGCCTTACTATATCTTGAAGTTGGATCCTAATATTTTTGTCTTTGAGCTACTGATGCTTTCTTCCTCAAGACATGCATTGTTATTAAGCTAAGATTTAGCTCTATTAGTGGGTTGTGCTCTTCCTTTGGTTTAATTTGAACTCTGATTATGTTATTGGATTAACCTAAGGTGCATGCTTTTTTTCAAGAGAGCCTATCCATTTTTCTAGATTGAACTAGAGCCTTTGTATCAAAAAATACTCAAATCTGGGCTCTAACCCTGTTATGGGAGAAATGAATGGTATTGGACTAGATTGACTTGCAACCCTTTTATTAGTCCATACTCCCAACCAAACTATAACCTTGTTATTGAGCAAGACTGAGCCATGTCAATTTTTTTTATTGAGAATACTTTGGCAGATGAAGTAGTTGGAGTGCCAAATAAGTGGGCCTTAATGGTAAGGAGGGTTAAGATGTGCTAAGTTTATGGATCTGTTTTGGACCTTTGGTGATATATCTTTTCTTCCATAATCTAATTCCTTGTAGACATTTTAGTAGCTTTCAGATCTTGTAAAAATTACATGCTAAAAATAATTTCAGCCTGCAAATATGAAGGAAGCATGTGTATTTTTATCAACAAATGTTTTCTTGATGACAAGATGTTTCAACGTAAACTAGTATAAGTAATGCATGTCTTGAATTTTCTAAATTACAAATTCTTAGGTTCCAACATCTCCACATGTTTCTTCTCATCTTATTTCACTCATTATTAAATAGATAAAATATGAATTTTTTAGCATCTGTACATGAAAGATTTTTTCTTTTGTTGAAAGTCGAATAGTTTTATGGTCCAATAGGCTAGAAAAAAAAAATTTGTGAATTTCTATTTTAGGATTCATTGGTTTGTAAATGATAAATTCATAGATTAGCAAAGATTGCTTTGGGGCAAGTGTAATTATAGCCTCAAATTGTTTTCACCAATTTTAGTCAACCAACACAATTTTACATGTGCCTAATGATTGTAAGTGAAGTCTTTTGAACATTACAATATCAAAATTTTATTGCATTAGAAATAAAATATTGAGGTTGTAATATATGTTTGATAAAATGCTTATAGTTGGACAAATAGTGGCCCTAGAATCCTTCATGAAGGTTATAAATAGAAGGAACCTCTGTGGATTGTTTTTTAAGTGTTAGGAACGATTAATCTTTTGTCTTATTTGAGAGTTTCCTCATACAAGAAAATTGATGGACATGGGCATCAAATAAAGTTGGTGGGAAAGGGCTTATAGTTAAAGAGTGTGAACATATCATTATAAACAATTTAGAATTTGAAGGTGGTCGAGGGCCTAATGTTGATGGAATTCAAATAAAAACAAATTCATGGCATATATGGATAGATCATTGCAGCCTTAGTGATTATGATGATGGACTTATTGATATCACATGCCAGAGTACTTATATAACTATCTCAAGGTAAAGTAACATTTTTTAATTTGGTTTGATTCAAGTAGTGCTTTAAAGAGCTATCAGCTACCATAGGACCTTGAAAATAACATATATATTAATAGTCTTAATTATGTAACAAGTATATATAACTACATTTCTAATACGCCTCTAGTTAATTAGTAGATGCTTGTCTTGGACTAGACAAACCTATAACTGGATCTTTGTCTGAGAAAATATTTTCTCTTATCATGATCTAGCTTGCTTCCAAAATACCTTGGGATATAATTATTATTCAATTTTCTTACAATTATAATTGATTCCTACTTTTAGTAGCCTATATACTATATGATAATATGATGAGTATACAAAAAATAAAGCCTTATCTTCTAGCTTGGGTCTTGTTTGAATTTTTCTATTTAAAGCTGAGTTTCCACATTTTACATTTGTTTTTTATTAGATAAACAGGCTTTACAGGGATCCCGAAACCCAATAGTTAAAACATATAAGGCTGATAATAAGTGTGAAGGCCCAGCCCAAAAAGTATAAGTTCGGAGGCTAATAATAAGTATAAAGCCTAGCCAAAAAGTAGAGTTCTGAGAAAAGACCAAGAAAAAAGACAAGTGATACCATGGCCTAAAGCCAAAACAAAAGCCAAAAGACAAAGAAAAACAAAAGAATAGGCGAGAGTTATTCCTCACTCTTTCACTCCAACTCTTGCATAACTTGAGTAGCCTCATAGGCTAGTTGATTCTCCTCTGCTTCTAGCTATTACACCCTTTGGTCCCCCTAGTCCTGATCAGGAATGGTGTTGCCCTTTGTAGAGTCATCCTCTATTCTAGCTTCATCCATATCTTTTCCTTCCTCATCATCCTGCATTTCTCTATCTTTGATCTAGCCCGTAAGAGAGATGATGTTATTGTTAATGGAGCTTAACAAAGAGAACATCTAATTTGCAAGGTTGTGATTGTAGTTCTATAGGTTGTGTATCCTTCTTTTTGCCAGATTGAGCCTGTCAGCTGAATCTGTCCTCTTGTTAGAATCCATCCCATTCCTTGTTGCCTTAATATGTCTCACATTTTACATTTGTTAGTCAATACATATTAATGGTTTAATACATAGACTATTGTGTAAAAATAAACTATTTACAAGGAAAAAAGAAAAATGTCACTAGATTTTTTAGAGAAAGCTAGATAAAAAGTGAAATGCTTAAGGCAGTTACATCATTAAAAGAACTTACTATAGGAATTTTATAAACTACAATACAAATTACCTGAACCAGTTTAGTTATCTTGTTCTGAATATGAGTTTTTTGATTGCATTCTAATCCAAAGCTATGCAAAAGTAAACATGTTCTACTGATAAAATGTTTAATTGAGAATCTAATACCATATTTATCTATAGATATGGTATATCTTGAGTTGGATGTGAAACTATTTATGGGTGTAGTGGGGTAATGTACAAAATGCATTTTAGTATATTTGAGTTTTTGTGTTTGTCCCTAGACATATGGAATTCACAAAATTTTGAATTTTCCACACTTGGTTTTGGGTGTATAATAGATTTACATTTAAAACACCATGCATACTAATTTAGTCTCATCTATGCCATTTTTGCAATTAGTCAAAGAAAGTGGGAGTTATTGTTCTTAGTTTATTTGGCAATTTTTGTTAGCATCCTTGAAAATTGATGCATCTTTGTATCTTAAGATGCTAGCTATAACTAAATGAGTCCTTTAAGCTATACATTTAGGTGTGCTAGCCAACTAATGCTAGTTGTAAGGTAAAAAAATTTTATATTTTGGGATTCCCTTAGTTTTCCTTAATGTTCCATAGGGTTTAAGCATCCTATTGTTTTTCTTTTCTTCATTGTTTACTAGTGTGACCATTTTACAGGTACTTCTTTATATGCTGCCAAATTACTATTATCATGTTCATTTCTTAAGCCCTTGCTGTAATTCTTTTGGGATGAAATTATTTTATATTTATTTGGCTATAGATTGCAATCATGAAAATAAATTAGTGTCAATTTAATGTACAAATTCCCACAACATTTCCTCAAGCCAACCTATTACTGGCTTGTGACAGATATTGTATTTTAACTTAAAAATTGTTTTACATTGATAAAAAAACATATCGTCAAATTATGATACAAATCTTTCAAGACTATAGATGTCAAGTAAGAGCTGGATTGCATTCTTAGTTTAATGTAAAATTTTCCACAATCTTCTTCCACAAAAAATCTATTAATGAACAAGAATTTATTATAGCGTAACATGTATAATTTTGGGGGTGTGCTAGTTAAAGATAAATATCATATTAGATAATACAATTGGCTAGTAACATCTTTGAAAGGATTTAGATATTTATCACTATTTTGGAATTTATATTGTGAATATATTCCCCTTATTCATGCAAGTTATCTCTAACACTTCAGCTAGTTGTAATTTGCCACTATTTATCTGTACTGATAATATGTATTTATCTGCAAACAAATCAAGTGTGATTGCAACTTTTTGGAAGTCAAGAGAATAATGGATTATAGTCTTTTATTAGGTCTTCATCTTCAGGCACCATGATATGGTACTCCTTTTTCACCAAAGAGTTCCTCCATGGATGCACATCTATCCAGTGAATTAAAAAAAAAACCCACATCTAATGGTAAGCTATTTCTTTAAGGCAAATGCATGCTAGAAGCCATCATTATGTGATCTAAAGTGATTCCTCTTTTCATGCATTTATGCATAATTTATTAATCAGTTATTTTATCTCTTAATTTTCATTGCATGCAAAATCCCTCTCCATGCACTTGACATGCATTAAACCCTATAGTTAATGTTTGTCACAAACATTTATTTCCCAATTTGCAAAAGCCTCAAGTTGTTGCAAAGCAATTTTATGTAGCAAAGTTTCCAAATAACTTTTAAATTGTGCAAATTCAAGTAGCATCTACATTCATTTTTTCTTGTCTATTACTAAGCTTCAATGACAAGGACAAGTAAAATAATTATGGTAATTGTCTTCTCATATTCATGGTACTTATAAGTGCAATCCATAAACTGAGATTCTGTTGATATTTTGGGATGCCATGCTCAATGCTCTTTTTTATGATTATTGACATGTATATCTCACCTTGTAACTATTACTAAGAATACTTTTATAAATATGATGACTACTCATGGAGGGCATGTGGAGATGATTAAAAACATATAGGTTAAATCCTAGAACAATTAAAATTCTATATCCTAGTTTTCAATGTTAGAAAGTTTTGACTATAGTGGATTCTAACAAGAGGGGTATGTCTTTTGGCTAAACATAGCACTAAACCCTAATACTTTTTAAAATAAGCTCTTTTTTGTTTTTCTTATTTTTATCAGGTGCTTAGAATATCTCACACTCATGGTTGTCTAATTTAAGAAATTGATAAACTACAAATAATAAATTATGCAATAGAATGGAAAAGAACAATATGTTCTATTGATGTACCTAGGAACTAGCATTATGTCATGGGATGCAGCCAACAATATATTTGTACCAAGTATAGTGCACTATAATGGTATTGTTCATATAATGTTGATATTTACTCAAGAGGACTATTTTTATTTAGTTTTATTCACCAAATTTCCTTTTCAATTTGATTTTGAGCTGGTGACACTTGAGACTCAAATGCCTACAAATGCTTCATGCAGTGTCCAGTCTCAAGCCCTAATCACTAGGAAAGCTTCTAGCTCTTATTATAGTTTTCTTACTGCAATGTCACATCTAGTTTGCATGTGATTCTACTGACCTAAAGGATCCTTAACTACAAACAATAGTAGTCTCCTCTACACAAGATAATACAGCTTTGTTTGGATTGAAATAAGAAAATTGTAGCAGCATTATTAGTGAGGATTTGTGTCTACTCAAAAACTTCTTATCCAAGAAAGCCTTCTTGAGGGTTGTGAGCTTGTCTATTTCTCCTTTACATCAAAGGTTCAATGCAATCATGTTGTTAAGAGCCTTCCTAAGGTTACAAATGTAAAGTGAACTAGTTTTTGATTGCCTCTTTTATTAAAGTAGATTTACCTGTGGGTTGTAGAGCACATGGAGAGCTTTCCTACTTATTTAGAGTTTTTTTCCTCATCCTTTTCCTAAATATCCTATCATAGAAAATATAAAGAGCTCGCACAAGTTTGTATGATTCTCTTTCTAATTTTGACAGATAGAAAACTATTATGGCTTAAGACTATGTTCAACATAATTTACAACCTAAAATCAACTGGAGGCAAAGTTCTGGAGGTAGATATCTAGAATCAACTGGCTCAAGGAAGGAGACCACAACAATAAATTCTTCCATTTATCCACACTTAAACATAGAGCTAACAACAATATTTTTGGCCTGAAAAAAGACCAGGGTGTGTTGACTAAGGAAGATGATAATTCACTTGAAGCTGTCTCTTTCTTCTCCTCCCTTCTTTCTTGGGATCCTTCTCTCTCTAAGATGGAATAGGATGATATTGTCTCTTGTATCCCTCAAATCCTCCAACTGCACCATAATAATATGATCTGGGCCATTCCTTCTGATTTCAAAGTGAGAGAAGCTCTTTTTTCTCTTTCGACAGATAAGTCACCTAGACCTAATGGTTTTTTTACCTTCTTTTTCCAAATGTACTGGCCTTTCATTATGAAGGATTTTGTTAAGGTGGTTTAGGAGTTCTTTGGAGCCAGATGCATCTTGAAGGAAATCAACTCCACTTTCTTAGTTCTTATTCCCAAAGTGCTAGGGGCTGACACTCTAGATAAGTTTAGACCCATCAACTTATGCAACTCATTTTATAAGATCATCTCGAAGGTGCTCACTTTGAGGCTACTTAAGATCCTCCCCCTGATAATCTCTCAACAACAATTTGGTTTTGTCTTAGACAGATATATTTTGGATTCAATTATCATGGTGCATAAAGTGATTCACTCTATGGAAGTTGGTAAGAGAGAAGGGATGTTACTCAAACTTGACATGTCTAAAGCTTACGATTGAGTGGATTGGTCCTTTTTGGAGTTGGCATTGAAGGCTTTTGGCTTTGATGTCAAATCTTGCAAGATAATTTCCCAGTTGGTCACCACCCCCTTGCTAGCTATTTTAGTGAATGGATCCCCCTCTGATTTCTTCAAACCTACTAGAGGCCTTCATCAAGGAGATCCTCTATCATCGATTCTCTACATCATCCTGGCAGAATGTATTGGTAGACTCATGGAGAAGAAAAAGAAAGATGTGAGGATCAAAGGCCTTAAATTTTCTTCCAAATGCACTCCCTTCACGCATCAGCAATTTGTTGATGATACCATTATGGGAGGAGAGGCTTCGGTTAGGGAAGCCAAGCCTTTGAAAGCCACTTTGGACACCTATTCCAGAGGGTTGGGGCAGCTTATAAATTGGGACAAAAGCTATGTTTTCTTTATCAACACTCTAGAGGGAAGACAATAGAGAATCTCCAAAATCTTGGGTTGTTAGGTGTGGAAGCTTCCTTCTTCCTACCTTGGTCTCCCCTTGGGAATGGACCCTTCTAATTCCTTTTGGAATGACATCTTGGATAGGTTCAGTGAGAAGTTAGCTAGCTAGAAAGGAGCCTCTCTCAGCCAAGCTAGAAAATTTCAACTGGTTAAATCCATCCTTCAAAACCTACCTATATATGCCCTAAGCCTTTTCATCATACCTGGGAAATACACCGAGAGAATGGAGAAAATCCAAAGGGATTTTTTATGGACGAGAACTGATAGGAATAAAAGGTATCCCCTTGTTGCTTGGGATAAAGTTTGTCTCCCTAAAAAGAATGGGGGTCTAGGGATTAGGAAGCTCACTCATATCAACAAGGCCCTCCTGGCAAAGAAAATTTGGCATATCTTTAGTAGCATAGGGGAATGGAGACACACTATGGTGAAAAATTATATAAAAAGACCCTCTCTTCAGTTTACTGTATTTAGTGAGGAGTTACCTAGAGGCTCAGTTGTTTAGAATGGCTCCTTAAAAGCCAGAGATTTGGGTAACTCTAAGGTCTCCTAGAAGCTGGGAAATGGGGAGAACATTCTTTTTTGGTCGGATAGTTGGCTTTCTCAGGGCCCACTCATTAATAACCCTACCTATGGTGTTTGGGCTAGTGATTGCATCAACCTTTTTGGGCACAAAGTCAGTAACTACAGGACTGATCAGGGATGGAAGGACTTTTCTATTATCTCAGAGGAACTGAAACCAATTATGATCTTGCTTAATTCCTTATCACTCAGAACCAACAAGGATGAATTGGTTTGGAGGGATAATGGCAATGGGCTCTATTCGGTTGCCTCTGGGTACTCTGCTTTATGGAGTACAAATGTGTCCCTCCCTTAGTTGAGGACCTAGCTCCCAGGCCTAACACCAAAAGTCAACATGTTTTTTTGGTTGGCACTTCAGGACAAAAATCTCACCCATGAAAATCTCATTAAAAGAGGTCATATCATGCCCAGTAGATGTTTTTTACGCAAAGATGAGTCTGAGACAGGCAATCATTTGTTCATTCTTTGCTCTTACTCTAGAACAGTCTGGGACTTCCTCACCCAAGACCTTGACCATAGCTAGTGCATTCCTTCCAACCTCCTAGACTTCTTCTGCCAATGGCAAGGTATGTTCAATGGGTCTGCCTTGAAGGAAATCAGCTCTTGGGCCCTGCCCCATTTTTGTTGGGGTATATGGAAGGAGAGAAACAACTAGATTTTCAAAGATAGGGAGGAGCTAGCTTTGGTTTTTGGAAGAAATATCTTTAGTAACATAAAGGAAAATATTTTCGTGAGGAAGGGGGGAGCTTTTGAGACAGAAGGTAGGAAGAAGGAGAAGACAAAATACAAAAAGATAAAAAGACAGGAAGCCAAGTGGCACCTCCCCCCTGAAGGCTGCCACAAAGCAACCTTTGATGGAGCCTCCAAGGGTAACCTTGGATCCTTGGGTAGTGGAGGTGTGGTTGGAAATGAAAATGGAGATAGTATTATAGCTTTCGCTCTCCCATTGGGTTTCCAAACAAATTATTTTGCGAAAACCAATGCCGCGTGCAATGCAATTAAACTAGCTTTTGAAATTGGGGTCACCAATTCATGGCTGGAGGGGGACTCAAATAACATTATTAAGTGTATTAATGGAAATTTGTACCCTTCTTAGATGATTTCAAATCTTATCAATGAGATGAGAGAGACACTTGCCAAATTAAAAAAATTCCATGTCACCCATACTTTTCGGGAAGCAAACCCAGTTGCCGATAGGTTGGCAAATATAGGGGTCAGTACAGATCAAAAAATGACATGGCTTCTTGGAACTTCTTTGCCAACAGACGTCAAGTGTCTGATCAACTTGGAGAAAATCCAAGGAAGTACAGAGGATATCAATTTTTAATTATGAATATGAGAGGTTTAAGATATAGGGGTATTTTTCATAATAGAAAAATGGGAATTTGTAAATGTAGATATCCTTCTTTGATTAATTGCCATGCTTTGTGGGTGGTTTATTGCATTTTTTTCAGGGGCAACAATAGAGTTATTTTTCTCTGCTCCTTGCTTAATCTCAGTGGTCCTTTCCAGTCTCACAGTGAAGAGCTTATGAGTAAAGTAGGAGTGCAAAGTGAGTAGATGGTGGGTGAGAGATGCAGAAAGGAGCCAACAGGGGACTTTGAAAAATGGAGAAGCAGGCTAAAAGTTTGGGAAAATATGGATGAGGGTGGGGTAACCAAGCATCTCATGAAGCTGCATGGTTATGATCAGGAGGTGACTAATAGTATGGTGGGGTCCTAGAAAGAGGGAAGGGTTAAGGTGAACAACATCAACTTTCAGATAATAGAGGAGGTAATCGCAGTTGTCACCGAGATCCCTATCGAGGGTTTCAAATTCTTTAGGGATAAGAAGCACTCAACTAATGTGGTAAGAGATTTTGTGGAGAGTGAGAAGGAATTGAAGGCATTAAAAAAAATTGACACCTACTATGTTGCTAACTCCATGAAGAAGCGGTGAAGGTATGTGCCGAAAGCTATTATTGAGTATATCACTTTGGACACAAGGTTTGATAGAGCCTGCACCCACCACTTTGTTATTTTAAATCATTTTTGAAAGAAAGCTAGAATTTCTTTTCCTTTTTATCTGTTAACCTCTATGAGTAATGAAAAGGATAGCTTCAAAAAGAAGCCCATTGCAAACCTGACACTGCATGAAGGGCTACTACTTCTTATCCATGAGCACTTCAAAGCTCAAACTATTAGTAATGCCCCCCTCAAACTGAGACTGAGTCTAGAAGTTCCAGTTACTCCTCTGACTCGAATGACATTCAGAGCCTTAGTTCTAAGATAGGCGGAGTCTCCTCCTTAGGGAAGTTGTGACTGTTAAAAACTCCCCCTCCCCCATAACCCCAAGTAGAAAAATCCCTAGGGATCTCAGGCAGAAGTAGGCAGAGAAGGTTGAGGAGGGAAGTAGCGATGATGAGGAGGATCCAGAGTCTGAGGAGGTGGTGAAGGAGATGCAAAAGGAAAAAAAGGGTTGATAGTGGAAGGAAGAAGTGCAAGAGGGATAGTTTGGAGGATGTGTGCTCTCAGTATGAGGAGACGTCTATGCTGCCCCTTTCTCCTGTCCATCTCCACCTTGAGGAACAGAAAGAGGAGAAAGCTGGGTATGCGGAAGGGGAAGTGCAGAACAATGACAAGAGGAAAGCATGGATTAATTTCAATGTCAAGACCACCAAAATGGGAATATTCAGGGAGGCCATGAATCCCCAAATCCTAGTGGATAATCAAGAAGAGCAGCGGCTAGAAGAATTAATTGATCCAGCGATTGTGGCTATTTCGGACAGGGCTAGGGAGATAGGGATGAATCTTTTAAATAAGCTCACAATAGCATGTTTGATAATTTCATATCAATCAAATGTCTTTTCCATGAGCTTGAGGAGGTTAAAGACCAAGTGAAACACATTGAGTCAACAAAGGAAGGAATGGAAGACAATAGGAGGATAAATTCTAGCTGATAGGCTCACTCTGGTAGAATAGAGGATACACAATCTAGAAAACTACAATCACAACCTTGCCAATCAGATGTTTTCCTTGTTAAGCTCCATCAACAACAACATCATCTCTCTCATGGGATGGATCAAAGATAGAGAAATGCATGATGATGAGGATGGAGAAGACAGAGATGAGGCCAGAATGGAGGATGACCCTGCAAAGGACAACTAAACTTCTACACAAGACTAGGGGAATCCAAGAGGGTAACAGATGGAAATGGAGGACAATCAATAGGCCTTTCAGGCTGCTCAGGTGATGTACGATCTGGAGCGAAAGAATGAGGAATAACTCTTTCCTGTTCTTTTGTTTATCACTATCTTTTGGCTTTTTGTGTTGGCTTTTGCCCGTGGCTTTGTTTGTTTCCTTTTCCTGGTCTTTTCTCAGTACTTTTTCCTTTGGATGGGCTTAATGCTTATTATCAACCTTTGAACTTTTACTTTGTTGGCTAGGTTGTCATGCTTATTATCAGCCTTCTTATGTACTAACTTTCGGGTTTCAGGTTCCCTGTAAAACCTATTTATCTAATCAAAAACATAATTTACAACCTCAACAAGAGTTTGAATCCCAGTTTTATACATATGTGGCATTGATTGCAATAACAAGAATGTCACTACATCATCTGGATATATTCTACAAATCAATATGCATATCCTGCAATATTGGCTTCCTATTAGACAACATTTCATGGAGGTAGTCAATAAAATAGTTCAAACACCTTACCTATGATTCCACATTTTGCATGCATGTCTACTAGGGCAGTTGCAACTTAAAAAAATATATTCTCTCAATATATCTATTTTGTGCATATCTAGCAACCATGGTTTTTGATGACCACATTACATTTAGGAATCATGTCAAACGCTTCACATGACTTATCTATGCTTCCATTTTGCAAGCATGTCTCCCAAGGCAAATGCTACTACTTCATCTACACCATCTGAACAAAATCCTTTATGCTTTGATTGATGCCAATATCTTATCCCAAAGGTCTCATTCAATAGTTATGAGATGATCAATCAAGAGGAAATAGTTGAGAGCTTAGAGTAACACAATTTTTAGATGATCATATGAAATGAAATGGGCATACCAGTAGAAAGAAACTAGAAAGACATTGTGTACAGATGAAGGCATGAAATGGATGGTTTTGGAGCACTTAGCATAGACACTTAGCATTTAGTACATATCATCATTTGAGATCAAATGGGTGTGTGAGATTATACACATAGTGAATAATAAAGGAGGGAATTGAAGCCTCCCTAAGGCTCACATTTGTTGAGGTCCACTTTAGCAATTCCCCTTCCTATGAAATTGCTATCTAAAACCTTTCTAATAAGATAATGTGTTATGAGCTCTTCATTAGTGGGATGGAACATGAATCCAAGAGGTAGTTGTACGTCACCCATATCATGACTGTAACTAAAGTTAAGAGCCTCTATTATTGAGAAGTATATAAGGAAGAGAAGTATAATATGTGTATATATGATATATGTATGGGGAAGTAGCATAATATTATACAAATAAATGTATAGATAATTAGAAAACATCTTTTACAAAAGTAATTTTGAAAGATTTTGAAAATAAAGTATGTTACTGAGTTGAAGACATAGAATGGAGATAAAAGGAATGTTTTGACATGAAAATTTTGAGTATTCAATTTTTGATTGATAAGTGTTTTTGTCACTAGTTCCAAAGGGGGATATTGTTGACATTAAGGTCAAGTTTGTTTCTTAGTGACTCACACTTAGTCAATTGGTTAGTCACTAATGAGCTTATCTTACATTTTGCAATGTTAATCGATAAATCTAGTTACTAATGAGTTCAATAGTTGCTACTAAGTTTCAGAATCTACATTTAGTTCATGTTGAGTAGTATCTACCAAGTTTGTTAGTGATGGTGCAAACTAAGCTTTACAATATTAATCGAGTTGCACAATGTCAACCATGTTCTCTAGTTTCTACCAAGTTCATAGTGTCAACAATGTGAATCTAGTGTTGACCAAGCCAAGGATTGTCAACCAAGTGATTCAATTTATATTGAGCTCACAATGTTAGTGTTGGCCGAGCCATGCAATGTCAACCAAATGATTGAGTTTATATGTCAAGTTTCACCTAGTCACTATTACTGACTATGTTCAAACTACTTGGATGTGATTAGTATGAATTGATATTCTCTATCTACCTAGAGCATGATGATGTTGGGTGTTGACAATTATTGTCAAGTATTAGAACCTCACTGAGTTTGTATTTAAAACCTGTGTGCCAATAGTTGAGCTGACTTTGTGGATTGTGGTCAAACTTGTGTTATAACCAACTTTGTTAAATTGTATTTTGGATTGGTATATATGTAATATATTATATCACATCCAAACAATAATAATAATGATAAGATATAATATGATGAGAAGAAGTGTGAGTTAAGAAGGATTCAAGTAGTATAAGGGGCATAAAAAATTTATCTATCATAACAAGGTGATCATTACATTTCAAAAGAATCTCAACTAGAAAACCTAAGTTGTAGATCTAAGACCATCCACTGGTTCATCCTAATAGGTGTATTAGCTAAATCCTTTAATACGATAGACTTAACAATATTTTGTAAATCTCTTTACTGAGTGCATACTTAATTGTATGTTTTGTAAATCCTTTCACAAGGTGTACCTATCAGTCTAGTTGCTCCTAACAAGGCAGATCATCCAAAGTGATCAATTGTAAGCCTTAACTAGAAAACTTTATACTATAATACTAAAGCTTGTGGATATCATCCCAACCCTAGTTTTACTTTCTATTTGGAAGGTTTTTGGGTCACCATATCTTGTGTCGAAGTGTTATGAATGTTTTACTTCTTCTATTCTTTCATACATGCAATTAGATCATAATATTATATAAAGGATTAATTGATGAAATAAGTTGAAGTTTTTATTGGTTCCTAATTCACCCCCCTTCTCAATAACCTTTCCAACCTAATATTTCCAATCATTCCTTGGTGGCTCTCTTCTATTAATCATGCATCCTTTGTTGCGACTTAGTTTTCTACTCAGATAAAGTGTCATGTGATCCTTCTTGAACATAGACAAATATATTATTACCTTCAAGTTCCTTCTTACTTTCCTCATTATTTTTATTTACAAACTCATCAACTCTCACATTTTCATTATTAACCATACTATCGATAACTTTATTCAAACAGTTATATGCTTTGCTCCTAATAAAGTATCCAAGGAATATTCCTTCATCACTTTTTGAATCAAACTTTCCATTTCTAGATCTTTTATGTATATAACACCTACTTCCAAAGATTTTGAAATAACTTTCTTTTAGTGTGTGTCCATACCAAAGTTCTTAAGGTGTTTTATTTGTACCTTTCTTCAACTATACTTGATTAAGGGTGTATACAATACTACTAATTTTCTCTATCTAAAACATTCATGCAAATCCTCTCTCAATTAGTAGCATTATAGCATAATCAATAATGGATCTATTTCTCTTTCTAGTAAGAACATTCTATTATGTTTTTCTCAATGTAGATACTTTCCTTTTGATTCCATTCTCATTACAAAAGTTAGTAAATTTATCATACATGAACTCACCTCCTCTATCAAATCTTAACTATTTTAATTATTTTCCAATTTCCTTGTCAACTCTTTCTTTATACCATTTGAACATATCAAATGCATAAGATTTAACTTTTAGAAACATCATAGTCATCATTCTTGAGCAACCATCAACAAATAGAATATATTTATCTCCATAATGTATTTCAAATTTTATAAGACCAGAAAGGTTAGTATGAACCAAATCTAATATGTCATTATATGAATATAATTTTCTTTGGAAACTTGACTTAGTCATCTTATCAAGTTGACATTATTTACACATAGCATTATTAGGCTTATGCAAGTTTGATAAACCTCTCATTTTCTTCCTCCTACTAACTTTAACCATGTTATCAAAGTTCGCATGATAGATCTTCTTATGCCATAACCAAACATATTCAACTTTAGGAAGAAAAAACAAACAAACATGTATTTATAGTTGAATCTAGGTAGAATAGGTTACCTCTTGTTTGTTCACCAATTCCAAATAGTACTCCATCATGACTAAAGGCTTTCACTCTCTTGTTTTGAAGCTTTAGTCACCAACCTATGTTATTTAGTTGTGAAACACTCAACAAATTGAATTTCAAACTTTTAACCAAATAAGAATCATTCACCTAATATTTTCACTTAACATTAGTGAATATATTCATTTCACAAGACATGGAATGTCATTTCCAAATTTAAAAAATCCACCATCATACTCTTCTAGGTTATCAAATTGATGAAGGGTGCTCCCCTTAGTACCATAAACCATAACAGAAACAAAGAAACAACAAAAAAGGTGAGAAAAAAAGTATGGAATTCTTATTTGTAGCACAAATGAATAATTATAGAATTCACAAGTACAATATGCTAACCTAGATGAGTGTCTTCATTATAATAATTTGCAAGACAAGATATGAACTATCACCTAGAGTTGTTCTAGACAATATTCAAGCCTTTCTTAAATAGGAAATTTTACTCCACCCAAGAAGGTTCTAGACATTTAAACTTAATACCTTGGGTTGACATACCCTAACAATACATATAGAGTTAGCCAAATACATCTTTGACAATTATTTTAAATATTTTGGGTAGCTCAACTTTGAAATTCCATAACTCACAAATTGTTGCTCTAATTGTCTATTATAACCACTCTTTTAGAAATGATAGCTCCTAATCTAAAAACTCAAAATAGCATTAGTACCCTTCCATTGATTTTTGGGCATTATTTGGACACTTTGAGGCATTTTTTCTACAAATATTTCCACTGAAAATCCATAATAACTTCTCTGATAATCAAGCTAGAGCAATGAGATTTTTATGATAGGCTTATAACTCTAAAATAAACCTTCATATAAAAAATGAGAATATTCTAAGCTCATATGAAAAACTTATTAAAAATAACAAGTTCCCATAAATAGTAACCACCCTATGTACTAGTCCTTATTAAAATAGAAGAGACTGAAATGAATTTTTTTTTGGGTGATGCAAGATTTCTCTAACACCTAGGATGCTCCTACATCAGACACCTAGGGTAATTCGAGAAGTGACCCTATCATGTCTTAGGTATTTAGAGGAAAACCAAGATGGTTAACCTCCTCCCTTGCCCATGATAAATCCTCTACTGGCCTCTCTTTCCATTTGACTAGATATTCCTCATAAGTTTTGTTCCTGGTACTTTTTCCAACATGATTTTCTAGTATCTCATCAATCTCCTTTGTAGCTAAACTAGATACTAGAATACTCCACTACACTTCTACAACTTCATCTCCATCACCTCCTTCATAATACTCTGTCAAATCTAAATTATTTAATACTGGTGAAATATTCAATTTAGTAGGCAACTCCACTTCACATCATTTCCATAATCATGCCTTTTAATTATCTTGCATGGTCCAAACTTCTTCATCTTCGGCTTATTAGATGTACCCCTTAGAAAATGCTTCTTTCTCAAATGAACCATGACTTCATCTCCAATATGAAATTCCTTATACCTCCTTTTCACATTTTCCTTAACCTTATACTATGTATTCATATTAATTATGTGCTTCCTTACCTCCTCATGGATGTTCTTCAAATGTTCAAAAAATTCTTCTACTTCAACATTACTTATCTCTCCTTTACCTAATTACCTCAATTCATAAGCATTTTTAGGACTACTCCCATATACAATCTAGAATGGTGATTACCAGTACTCCTAATGATAGAATTATTATATGAAAATTTTTCCTTTGGTAAAATCATATACCATCCTTTTGTCTAGTCTCCAACCAAACATCTTAGCAAGTTTCCCAAACTATGATTCACAACTTTTGTCTATCCATCTATCTATGGTTGATGTGATGAACTGAACTTCAAATTTTTCTTCAACTTCTTCTACAATATATGCTAAAAATAGCCAAAAAACTTGGTATCTTGATCTGAAACTAAACTCTTTGGTAGACCATGTAGTCTCACCACTTCTTTGAAAAACAACTTTGCCACATGAACAACATCACTAGTCTTCTTGCAAGGAATAAAATGTACCATCTTTGAAAACCTGTCAACCACCACAAAAATAGAATCATGCCTATGCTTAATCCTTGATAATCTAAGAACAAAATCCATGCTGACATCATCCCACAACTTCTCTGATATAGGCAATGGCGGATACAACCTTGTATTATACTTTACTCCTTTCACCATCTAAGATATTCTGCAACTCTATACAAACTTCTTCACATCTTGCTGCAACTGTGGCTAGTAATAATTCTTAGCAACGAAACAAATGGTTTTATCTCTAGAAAAAAGTCTAACCAATCCTATACTATGCTTCTCCTTGATAGGATTATCTCTCATTGAACTTATGGGAATTCACAATTGGCTTCCTTTGAACAAAATAACATTCTAAATCATGAAATCCAATCATTTTATCTTATCAAGTGTAATAGGTTCTTTACAAGTCTTCCATGCTTCACCAAAATCAGGATCATCTAGATACAAAGTACTAAGTTCCTTGAACCCAACCACCTCTATCTAGATTTCTATTAACAAAAGTTGTCTTCTACTAAGATCATTTGCAACTCTATTAGAGTTCCCACTCCTATGTTTCAAAAAAAATGTATAACTCTACAAAAACTCAACCCACTTCAAATGGGTTTGGTTCAATTTTCCTTGACTATTCAAATATTGCAAAGCATCATGGCCAATACCCAAAACAAACTCCTTAGGAAGAAGATAATGTCTCCACTTCTTCAATGCTAGAACTCTAGCATAAAATTCCTCATCATAAAAAGGAATATTTTCTTTTTGCATCACGCAATTTTCACTAAAATAAGCAACATGTCTACATTCTTGGCTCAAAATAGCTCTTATTGCCATATGACTAGCATCACAGTCTAGTTAAAACACCTTTTTAAAATTAGGAAGTGCTAAAATAGGCTACTTAGTAACCTTTTATTTGAAAAAATTAAAACTCTTATCTACTCCTATAGTCCACTTAAATTATTTCCTATCCCCTCTCATTGTTTCAGTCAAGGGTCCACAAATACTACTTAAACCTCTTGTGAACTTTCTATAAAAACTAGCCAGTCCATAAAAATGTCTTACCTCTATTGCACTCCTTGGAGTAGGCCATTCAATAATAGGGTTCACTTTCTCTGGGTCCATTTTTAGACCTTCTATTGAGACTAAAAATACTAGGTACACTAACTCCTTTACAAAACTACACTTCTTCATATTTGTAAGCAACTTTTCTTCCCTTAACTTATCAAACACCTTAGGAATATGGATCAAATGCTCCTCTAATGTCTTACTCAAGATCGAAATATCATCTAGATAAAAAATGACAAACATACCTAGATATTCCTTGAGTACCTCGTTCATGAGGCTCATGAAAGTGCTCAGTGCATTGGTTAGCCCAAAAGGCATGACTAACCATTCATATAGTCCTTCTTTTTTCTTGAAAGTATTCTACCAGTCATCACCTTCTCTGAGGAAAATCTAATGGTATCCACTCTTTAGATCTACCTTTGTGAAATACATAGCTCCACTTAGATAGCCCATAATATCATCCATCCTTGGCAATTAAAATTTGAACTTGATTGTGATCTTGTTGATAGTGTGAGAATCTCTGCACATCCTCCATTCTCCATTCTTCTTTGGTGCTAATACTACTAGTATAACACATGGATTTAGACTCTCTCGAGCCAACCCCTTTTGCAATAACTCATGAACTTGTCTGTTCAACTCTTCAATTTTGTTGGTGTCATTCTATGCACTACCTTGTTTGGAAAACTAGCTCTTGGAACCAAATCCATCTAGTGACTAATCTTCCTCATTGGAGGCAATCCATTAGATACATTATTTGATACAATATCATAAAATCTCCCAACATATCTACAAATTTTATAGGTACCTCCTCTATTTCTTCTTTACTATATTTCAAAATTACATAAAGACACACATACTCACACTTCATACCTTTGAGAAACTCTTTTCCATTAATAAAAATATTTTGGTAGCACTACATAAATTTTCTTCTTTCTCCTTTAATGGCTTCAAATTATGTTTCACTCTAAAAATCCTAGGTACACTAACTCCTTCTTTACAAAACTACACTTCTTCATATTTGTTAGCAACTTTTCTTCCCTTAACTAATCAAACACCTTGGGAATATGGATCAAATGCTCGTCCAATTTTTTACTAAAGATCAAAATATCATCTAGGTAAACATTGACAAACATACCTAGAAATTCCTTGAGTACCTCATTTATGAGCCTCATGAAAGTTCTCAGTGCATTGGTTAGCCCAAAAGACATGACTAACCATTCGTAGAGTCCTTCTTTTGTCTTGAAAGTAGTCTTCCATTCATCACCTTCTCTGATGAAAATCTAATGGTATCCACTCTTCAGGTCTACCTTTGTGAAATACTTAGCTCCACTTAGATAGTCCATAATATCATCCATCCTTGGTAATGAAAATTTGAACTTGATTTTGATCTTGTTGATAGTATGAGAATCTGTGTGCATCCTCCATTCTCTATTCTTCTTTGGTGGTAATACTACTAGTACAACACATGGATTCAAACTCATTCAAACCAACCCCTTTTGCAATAACTCATGAACTTTCCTGTTCAACTCTTCAATTTTTTCTGGTGTCATTTTATGTACTACCTTGTTTGGAAAACTAGCTCTTGGAACCCAATCCATCTGGTGACTAATCTTCCTCACTGGGGGCAATCCATTAGGTCCATTTTTTGATACGATATCATCAAAATCTCCCAACATATCTACAAATTTTGTAGGTACCTCCTCTATTTCTTCTTTACTATCTTTCAAAATTATAGAAAAACACACATACTCACACTTCATACTTTTGAGAAACTCTTTTCCATCAATAAAACATATTTTGGCAGCACTACATACATTTTCTTCCTTCTCCTTCAATGGCTTCAACTTATGTTTCACTCCATCCTTCATTAGAGTGTAGGTATTTGCCTGCCCATCATGTACAACATGCCTGCAAAATTTCTATATGACATATGTCCATAGGTATGATATCACATAGTACCTTATCCTAGTAGCTTCCAATCTTGAACTTCACTGAGCACTACTCATTAACCACGACCTTGTGGTCATCTTGCACCCAAGCAATATGATATGGATGAGGGTGTTTCTATCTCTCTAGCTTCAACTTGGTGACCATCATTTCTAACACCAAATTATTAGTACATCCACCATCAATGATCACATCACAACACTTATCTTCACATCTACACCTTGTGTAAAATAAACTCCTTATTTGATTAGGTTCATTCTCACCACTCAATAAGACTCTTTTGTTAACTAATACTTCTCTTCTTTTAGCATCTTCATCAACATGTGCAACTCTAGCTTGGCCTTCTGTTATTCAATCTGTCCTTCCTTAGTGTTGGGTACATTCAAGTACTCTATGCCCTTCTTCTCTATAGTGAAAACATTTCCCACAGAAGCCTCCTCTTCCAAATCCTTGTCTTATTCCTCTTCCTCTCTAATCTCTATGTGTTTTATCATGGAAATGATTAGAATTTTTTTCCCTTTGGTTTTGACTACTACTTCTAGCCTCAACGTTATTCTTTTAATCAACATTATGAACACCTTAAAATCATTCATTAGATCTTCCACCATGACCTCTTCCACTTTTCTTGTTGTCAAATTTCTTGCTTAGTTACTCCTCAACTCTTACAGAAAACTAGTATGACTCCTCAATACTATTCATTTAAACCAAACTCAGCTCATCTTGAATGCTTGGCCCTAACCCATTAAGATAATGGGCCACTTTCTCGTTATCAACTTCTACATGGCTAGTTCCAATGAGAACTCAGTGGAACTCTTTGGTATACTCTTGAATAGGTTTTCTTTCTTGTTTCACCCCTTGTATTTTCTTCAATAAATCAAGCTCATAATCCACGAGAATGAATTTTCACTTCAATTTAGCTATCATTTGATCCCATCTAGTGATTTTTTTCTTTCTATTTCCATTTCACTCCAACTAAACCTCCTACCACTAGATCTTTGCATGTCCCTTCAATTTTACCATTGCAAACTTGACCCTATCTAGATCCTTAATATCTTTAGACTCAATGTACCCCTCTAGTTCATTAATCCAATTGATCAGCTCCTTTGGGTTAATATTTCCTAAAAAATGTGGAAACCTCAAACTTAAGTCTTTTTCCAATCTTGGAGATGACCCTAAAAATCCTTTCTTTCTTTCTATTTAGAATTGCCTCTACTTTGGCATTTTCTTTTACTTGGTCCTCATCCCTGCTTTCATCTCTTACAAGAAGATTAATTCCTTTATGCATTTGTTCTTTCAATGCTTGTATTTTTCTTTGGAGGGCTCTAAAACCCTTAGGAGTAACACCTACAACTCTTCCACTACACTCTCTTTGTGGAGGCTTTTTTATGCTTCCACTAAAATTCTAGTATAAATTGCCTTGCAATCAACAATCTATCTACACACTCAACCCAAACCACAATCTTGGTGTGAACTACCTCACAGTCAGCAACCTCTAAACACACTCAAGAACTCTTACTCTAATACTACTTGATGAAGGGTGATCCTTTTAATACCATAAGCCATAACAAAAACAAAGAAACAATAGCAAATGTGAGAACAAAAATATGGGTTTCTTATTTGTGTTGCAATATAGAATTTCCAAATTCACAAGTACAATATGCTAACCCACATGGGCATCTTCATTAGAGTAATCTATAAGTCAAGTTGTGAACTATCACCAAGAGTTATTCTAGACAATGTTTAGGCATTTCTTAAATAGGCAATTTTATGCCATCTAAGAAGATTCTAGATATTAAAACTTAATACCTAGGGCTGGCAGACCTTAACAATACATATAGAATCAGCCAAATACACCTTTGACAATTATTTTAGATATTTTAGGTAGCCCAACTTTGAAAGGCCATAACTCACAAATTATTTATTTTATTAGCTATTATAACCATTTTTCAGAAATGTGAGCTCCTAATCTATAGGACCAAAATGATTCTAGCACCCTTCCATCGAGTTTTTGGATCTCATACAAGCACTCTAAGGCCTCCAATGGTGAACTTGAAGATTTTTTATGGAAATTTTTCCACCAAAAATTTGCAATAACTTCTTAGATACCTAATTTGGAGCAATGAGATTTATATGGTATGCTTTTAACATTAAAATTAACCTTCATGTATAAAATGAGAATATTTTGAGCTCATATGAAAAACTTACTAAATATAGCAAGTTCCCATAAATAGTAACCACCCTGTCTACTAGTCCTTATTAAAATTAAAAAGGCTGAATTGAAAATATTTTTTGGGTGATGCAAGATTGCTCTTAAACCTAGGATGCTCTTGCATCACAAGTTTACCAATATCAATAGTCATATGATGTGAATAGTCACTGTAAATTATCCATGATTGCTTCTTACTAACATGGGATATAAGAGATTTTTCTTCCTCATTCCTTTCCTCCTCTGAATATTGTTTTATAAAAACATAAAAAAATTCCTCACCTTCATTTTTATGATCAAATTACTACTTGGTGTATTCTTCCTTAGCTAGGTAACATGACTTATTTCCCTTATCCTTATAATCCTTGTTCCTTTGGTATTTTAATACCTTTCGTCTCTTTTTCCATTCTTACTCTTGGTTAGGACATCTAGATACAATATGACCAACTTCATTATATTTAAAACATATCAAGTATAAATTACCTTTGAACTTTCATTCTTCTCTTGATATCCTTCTAGAGAGTAGTGCTTCTATGTTATCTTGTTCTTTCTCATCTGGTTTATCATCACTTTCATCTTTTTTGTAGTGAGAACTCTTATCTTTCCTTGAGATTCCAGTAGTTAGTAATGAATTAAAAGAATTTTATATATTAGGTAAATTATTTTCAAAGTTACTCAACTCAAAAGTAGTCAATCTACCAACCTAAGCATCAAGAGTAAGGGAATTACAAGGGATGGATCTCAATTCTTGAATAGCTCAAACTCTTATAGAATAAATATTAAAAGGAATTATTAGTACTTTGATTACAAAATATTCATCACTTATGACTTCTCTAGTAGCTTTAATAAAACTAACTACTTACTTAATTTAGTTACTATATTGTGCAATGTTCTCTCCTTCTTTCATCTATATTTCATCAAATTTTCATCATGGGCTATCAACTTATTCCCTCTACACACTTTGATCTCCACCATAGAAAATTTCAATCTTATCCCACATCTCTTTGGTAGTAGTACAATACTTGAAATCATCAAATTCAATATCATTAAGAGAAGAAATAATTCCTATCATTAGGGTATTGTGATCTTTCTTTTCCTTCATCTTGTCAACTATCATTGGTCAAAGTGGTGGTAAATTGTACTAATTATCCATGTAGTAAAATGAAAAATCTCCAATTCCTAATAGGTACAATCTCAACCTACTTTTCTATGATGAATTTTTTTCTATGTTCAGCTTAGGTACCCCTCTTTTACATCTTCAGATCTTTAGCCTAAGTGCCTTTAAACTTTCTTCTTTGAGTATTGAGCTTTGATACCAATTGTTAGATAACTTGGAGAGGGTAAATAATTTATCCTCTATTAGAATATTTGGAATAAATGAGAGGTAGGATAAATCAGTTATCCAAAGGTCTAGATGTACAAATCAAACACTTGAAACTTCAACAAACTTAACCCAATAACTCACTGATTAAAACTGATCATTATAAACAACTTATTCATTTAATTTAGCTTTGTATTAGATATGCAAAAACTTGTATAAACTTATTATATTCAACAATAAACTTATACTTAAAAATAGTAAGTACCATAAATACATAACAAACAACCACACAATGTTTGACACTAGAATTTAATGTGGAAACCCAATTTTGAAAATACCCACCAATAACATGCTACCACTTTTTTTGTCTCTTCTAAAGTGAGCTCTATTAGGAGCCAACCCTATTAAAAGTAACAAAACACACTATTAGGGGTGACTCTATTAAAGGATTTAACCACTCTATTAGAATTGGTCTTGTTAGAGGACTTAATAACATTTTATTTGAATGTCACCTTGATTAAAGGATTTATAAATGACTGTTAGGTCAACCTTATCAAAAGGACTTTTATTATTGCCACAATGGTTAGAAAGTAACATGAAAACTTTGATCCTTTACCATACAACTCAATTTAAAAATTGAAATTGTTGTTCAACTCAACTTTGGTTCATTGACTAGACTCCATTGTTCTTGTTGGTGTTTTAAAATGAATTAAAAATACTAAGCAACAAAATGCTTAATATCAAGATGACAATACTCATACAATCTAAAGACTAGCCAATTCTTGTTAACAATTGCATGGGCAAAGCATTTGGGCCCAACTTCAACAAAACCAAGGGTAGTTTTCTACTCTTCTAGCTTTGCAAGACCAGGATGGGTATACAGGGATGATTCAAGATTGGGAAAATTGTATGAGGATTATTTTTAGTTTCATTCTGATTCTCATCTCAAATTCTCAAATACATACACAATTCTTGATAACTTGATAAAAACATCCCATATAATAGATATGGCAAAAATTTCTTCTATAGATCTGTAAACATTCTCAACAATAGTGGCTAACTGAAGTTAAAACATTCTATGTAGACAAGTGCTGACCAAATTTTAAGTTCTACAGGAAATAAAAGTAAAATTGATTTAATTCTGCATTTTTGATAACCATTTGTGACATACTCCTCTTTCAGCTGAATCATTTTGATCAGTGCCTAACCAATTAGGGTTCACAATCTACTACTAATTTCTAGATCTAATTTGTTTCCTTACAACAATTTTTTTAAGGAATTCTTATTAGAATTTATCATTCAACACCCTTTCCACTACTATAGTAACCTTATCACATTCACCAAAGCTTTTACTTAATCCATTGAATTAACAACAGTGATAAATAGATATACAACCTAACTAGATTGCATTCAATTGCACAAGCCTTTACATATACAACATCAAGACAACCAAGTAATCAAAAGGAGACAAAGTTCAAAATGAACTAATATGGGGACAATTCAAAATTCATATTCATTTTCCTTGAAAATTTATACAATTTACAATAGACTCAGAATGACCTTCAGAAAGAAGCACAACTCATTCTATATTCATATATTCTTAGAGAAATGACAGAGAAAATACATCACAAACTTGCTTCAAAAATAATGGACCAAAGACATACTAAGTATATCACTTAGAAAGAATAGAATTCAAACCCTTCTCTAGCCATAGAATCTCACTTAAATAGTGTGAGATGCAACAAGCTTTAGCTTAAGAGAAAATGATAGGTGTCCTTTATAAGAGGAAGACACAAACATCTGTCAAAAAGAAAAAGACTAACAGGAAGTTATGCCAATCACACATTCTCTTGGGGCTTCTGTCTATCACCTCCTTTCGTTGATTTTGCTCCAATGGTGATTTTGTCATATATGTAACTACTAAGCTTGTCCCTAACAAAATCTATTCTGATGATTGCACTCTATCCTCAACCCATGGGTTTTGTCAAGATAACTACTTTTTGAAATTCATCTTTACTTCCCACTCTTCTCTGATCATGCTAGGGTTCAAAAATAGTGGAAAAGTTACTTAGTGTGCAACCTTTGTGCAAGGAGATAATGTGGCTATCAAATATAAAAAAATGGTTTAACTTTTGATTCCCAGCCACATCTGCTTTCTTAACCACCCTTTGACCAAAATTTTCCATCCACTGATACAGAAAAGGTGCATGCTAACAAAAATTGAGAAAGACCATACCTGTGAGTATGAAATCTTCTTCCTCTTCCTCAAAAACCATGCATAGAACCCCAAACATTTCTATTACCCTGGCATCAGGCTATGATACCATGAAATTTTTTTTAAAGGATGATGTTACCACTGAGAGGGTTTTTATCTTACTAGGTTCATTCATTATCCTTCTCAAGACCTTGGTTACTTGACTACGACATCTTACCATAGTTTTGAAAAGATGAAACTTTAAGAAAAAACTCAGGATTACTAGTTTTCCTTTATCATAAATCCATATACTTCTACATGGGACAAAATACTTCTTTTGTGCAAACTAGTTTGAACTAGTACATGGGATACTACAATCCTAGGCCCAAGTATTTTTACCTAGTAATCCCTCAGCTATCCAAAACCCAGGATCTAATGAATTCTTTAGAACCATCCTTTGATTATACCATACAAGATTGAAAATTTTCAAAAACTATGGCATGAAAACTTACTTGGAAATTTTTTCTTTTCAGAAGTCGACAATTTATCTTTGAACCAATCACTTTACCCTCATGCCAGATTTATCTCAATCCTTGTAGTAATTATCTTTGTTTAGAAAAGATTTCAAAATCTCTATTCGTTTAAAGTAAAACTAGGAAGATCTTGCTTGTTATACTCTGTTATTAACTTAACATGCAAAGCTTTTCAAATCTTATTAATGTGCAGAGTGCCACCACCTTCAACATTTGAACTTGTACTATTGATCCTATGACATCATATGATCAAGGAATGAAAACTAGGTTGACTTAATATTCCTTTTAGCATGGTGGAACTCAAACTAATAAAATGCCTCCATCTATATATTTCCTTCAAAGCTGGCATTTGAAACTAGGCCCATGGATGACCAAGGATATGTGTCATCAATTTGTTAACTCACTATAATTATCTTTTGAGCACCTTTCCATAGCGAGCTAATGATAACCATTGATCTTGCGTTGATCGTATGGTAGATATTGGAAATTATTTTTTAAGAAAACAATGGTGGCTCCCTCGCTTGTTATCTTGCTATACTTATCTTTTGTACATCTCTTCATAGCGAGTTAACGAGGACCATCAATTAACAGTTGATCTTGTGGACAACAACTTACTGCAATAGTGGTGGGCCATCATTTGCTAACTCGTTATGCCTATCTTTCATGTGTTTTTCCATAGGGAATCAATAATGGCCTTTGATCCTAGTTTGATCTAACCATCATAATTCATTGTGTGCTTCATACATAGGGAGTGTGTCCATATATTGATGTGCTAAGATGGTTGAACACACTAGCACGCACATGTACTCCTTTTTATCTATTAATGACATCACAGGTTCTTGGCCTTGCTGAGTTTTTGATCTTCAGGTAGGTCGCCATATCG
Source organism: Cupressus sempervirens (assembly GCA_028749045.1). Lineage (NCBI taxonomy): Eukaryota > Viridiplantae > Streptophyta > Pinopsida > Cupressales > Cupressaceae > Cupressus > Cupressus sempervirens. The sequence goes on from CM053788.1 coordinate 324,581,667, forward strand.
CTACTGGCAAAAACACCAAATATCTGGTTAGTGACCTCTCGGTAGACAAACGCCAAAAAAATCCACTTGCATAGTAATAGAAGCAAAATTTGCACAAGATTTTCTTCGAGATTCACAAAATCACTTCCTGTTATAAAAGAGCACCATGTTTTCCAATGATCGGGTCCTCACTAAGTTGCTACTGGGAAAGTGGTTCTTTATTTTGGCTAGCAATTATAGTGACCTTTGATGGATTCTTATTTCTAGTGACAGGATACAAAATGCACATTGATTGAAAATCCTATCAATTAATGCTAGCATCATAAAAGGTGGTCGTGCATATTTATAACGCTGTGTGGGAACCGCCATAGTCATATCTGCCCTTTAAAAGAGCACTCTCCTTCTGCAAAATTTGACATTCTCTGTGTCGCCACTAACAAGTTGTATTGATTTCTCCAATAACAATTTAGAAAATGGCTGAGAAAATTGGATGTCAATGACTAGATTCAACACTTTCTTCATAGTTTATTCTCAAAACTAACAAACCTAGGATACAACATGTGAAATTTTTTACCTTATGTCATCATGATTCTTGGTGCCAGATTCCACCTTTCAGTAACTAGACATGTGGCATTGCTTCACAAACTTGCTATACGTAACCATCGAGCATTTTTCTATAGCGAGTTAACAATGACCGTGGTTTCAAAAGGATCTGACAGTGGGGTAAAAATACTTTCATTGGGTTTGCACAACGGACTTAACATAGGTGGGGAAAAAAATTGCATATCCTCCTACTTTTACAAATTTCACACCAGGGAAATATTTAAAATGAATTGGACATAGGGTTTTAACAAAATTTTCAAAGGCTATCAACAATAAGATTTATCTAGGAACCCTACTCACCATTAATGGATTTAAATCTAAAATTTTTTTCACCTGGACAACATAAAATATTAAGGCAAAAATTTAGACCAATAGTGGCTCTATCTAGGGACATTGAAATCTCTAGATTCAAGTGAGGGCTTAAAATTTCTAGGATAAGTAGACCACACACAAACTCCCAAAATTTTCTTCTCAGATGGCTTCATGAAAAACAAGAAGCTACCACTAAGGTTATGTATAAATGATGACCCTCGACCATCGCAATTCAACAATTTTTTTTACCTCTGTCATAGATCTGATTTTCATCTGAAAATGCATGAGGTAAATTGAAAAAAAATCTTTCATCAATTTCATCAATCAGCTTGGTATCATGAATCAACTTTCTTGATAAAAATGAAACTAAAACTTCACCTTCATAATGCATATAAAAACCAAATTCACTTGCAATCACTTGCTCATTATAAAGGTTCTGATCAGCACTCTTAAACATACCAAACTGAAAATCCTCCTTACTTGATGACTTATGCATGTTGTCAATCTCAAATATGAAAGTTTCATATTCAACTTGAGGAAAAGGATCACTCATACCTTCAAATTGTGTATCCATGTGCACATCCTAATGGTTCTCTGAAGAACAATCTAACTAGTATTCATACATGTCATCAATGTCAGAAATAGAAATTAATTTGAGATCTTCAAATGATTCTCTGAGATTATCAAGTGGGATAGTCATCTTATTATAATATCTATCATAAAATTTATTAAAAGGTGCATGCTCATTTTCAACAACACCTTCATAAAACACCTTGTTACCAATTTCATAAGATGCAATTTCATCAACACTTTCGCTATTATATCCAGAAGTAGAACAATCTAATCCCTCACAATAGTAAGACAATGTATCCTCATTAAACTCATTCTTAGCTAAATCTGAACTTTCCATGTCTTCTTCAAACAATGGGTTAATGACTCCATGAATTGATCCATTTTGAACATTAGGACAAAACATGAGTTGCTCATCCTCACAAGCATCATCATATAAAGTGTTATCATATACTTTAAATTCACTACCCATTTTATCTTCATGGAAGATTTTAGTGTACGAAGAAAAATTAGAACTATATGAAGACTTCTTTTCTATTTCTTCTACCAAATATATAGTGTCCATAATTTCATCCTCTTCATTAGCTTATTCAGGATAATCATTACAAACAAACTATGATTCATTCCTAAACATCCCACTATATGCTCGATCTTTATTGTCTAATATAAGAGCATTTGACAACTCTTCCTTGAAATCTTCATATTCAAAGTTATTAGCATCAGCTAACTTCACCATCTCTTTATCTTCATACTTTGTAGATAAATCACTTTCATATTTTTCATTTTCCAACTAATTTGTGTAACACAAAAACTGAGATGCACTTTCCTTTTTAGATTCAAAAGAAGAGTTCATACCTGTACTAACCAAAGAGTACTCACTTCTACCATTGCTTTCTTCCTTCCATTCAGCATTAGACTCATATAAAGTTGAACATATTGTGTCATTTTCCTCACTGTGATTCAAGTTACCACTCTCATCATCTCCTTCATATAATTTGTCTTGATAACACACTGGATCAACATTTTCATTATCCTCATTTAAAAACTGGCTTCCCACTTCTTCATCTTCATGTTGAGATGCATATTTTTCCATTTTAATCTTTAAAACATTCTCAACATAATGTCATCTCTCAATAAGATAGTTCATTTCCTGAACATTTTTTTGATCAACCTTATCATCTTGTGTTATCTCTTCATGGTCTGTTGGATTAGCAACATCAAGTCCATGATCAGAAATATAACTCTTAGTTTTCTCATTTGCACAAAGCTGAGATCTAGGTGCAGCAACTTCATTAGCAACAAAATCATATATACAATCAACATCACAAGAACTTGCTAATGTATCTAATGCTTGATCTTCAATATCAACACATTGCTGAATCCTATTAAAGTCTGAGATACATCCTATTGCTATAGCATCATGAGCATGTGTGTTGTCATTTGTAACCAAGCTAACCTTACCTATACACACATTCTGATCAAAATTTTCCATCTGATTGAAACCTATAGTAGGGGTATGGATACACTTATTTGAAACTGAAGCACAAACACCACATTCACCCTTTCTTTCAAATACATTATACCGGCAGTCATACATAGAAAAATGGCCTTTAGTCAATCCATATCTCAAGTTATTTTCAATATCCCTAGCAGTTACAAAAGCTTGATATAATGTCTGTGGTTCTTTATCCCTTAGTAGATAATTCATTTTCTTGTCAAATGCATCAAAATATACTACTAAACACATTTGATCATCAGGTCTATAATTCTCAGGGATTTCATTCAAAAATCTTGCAAATTTGATGTTGAAATGAGAGACAAGTTCATCACTCTGAATATGAATCTTCAAGAACTTATCATAAGAATCAGATACACTTACCCTTTCTCCAAATTACTCGATGAAGGTAGAATGCAATTCACCCCAAGATGAAATAGAACATGATGGCAGAAAAGAAAACCAGTCTCTAGCATCACCTTCTAAGGTTTGAACAAATAACTTCATATGTAAGTCCTCATGAGAAATTTCATAGTCACCCATCAAATCAGAAAACAACTCAATATGGTGACTGGCTGTAACAAGATGGTTCCTATTAAACTTAGGCAAACTTTTCCTAACATCATTAGGAATGACATTTGGGAAACCATGAATACCATTGAAATTCAATGGCATATACCGCTTGATAGAAATGGATCTATGCATTTCATTAACTAACTGCATCTTAGGTGAACTAAATCTTGACATTGTTTCAAAATATGAAACTCATTCACCCCTAGTAAATTTTGATTTATAATTAGCAGCAAGATTACACAACTTTCTACCAAATGAATGCTTCAAATACACTTCACAAACTTTAAATATAACTAATTGAAACTCGATCTAATGAGGTGCATAAAACTTATCAAATCATTCTCCTCTTCTTAGTGCTAAAACTTCACTTGATGGAGAACACATATGTGGAACTCACTTTCATTGAAAGGAAATCATATAAAAGCATAAAATACCTCAAGTGTTGCTGCTAAAAACATTGATCTGTTGATTGGCTTGGTGCTAACATGAATTCTTTACACCACTGATCATAACCTTATAGAGTCGCCATCTCCTTGAAGAGAGAAATAAAATCACAACTATGATTCATCTTTATCATTACAAATTCTTATGAAAATAGATCGAACAAAACTACAAAACTTACTAGTCAGAACCTTGTATACTCTCTCTTCTGTTTAAAAATTTCAACACAACTTTTAGATCTATCTGATTCAACTAAAATCTCTTGAAAATAATTTATACATCACCGATCTACAATGGTTTAGAGATCCTTTAGATAGAGTCGCCACTCACTTTTGTGAGAAATTTTTAAACATGATTCATAATACTACAGATCTGAACTGAATTGTCAACTTTGTAAATTTTTTGCAAATCTTTAAAACACTTAGAAGAGAGAAAAACTTTATTCAACAATTCTAACTGTAATATTACAATAGTATTCTGAAAACCACAATCGACTAAATTGATTGAAAATAACACTTAATGACAACACAATCTATATTAAACCTTGAAAATTACTACTATAATGGATAAAACTTAACTGGGCTGCATGATTTAGAGTAAGAAAATTGGAAAGAACATCAAAGAACTTACTGCTGAAACTTTTTAATGCACTTCTCCTACTGTATTGAATCTCTTCATTTCCAATTCTCTAGGTTTGTCTTAAATTTCATTCAATACAGTCTGTAGTAGAGTTTCCATTTTGTTGGTGTTTTAAAATGAACTAAAACTACTAAGCAACAAAATGCTTAATGCCAAGATGATAGTACTCATACACTCTAAAGACTAGACAATTCTTGTTAACAATTGCATGGGCAAAGCATTTGGGCCCAACTTCAACAAAACCAAGGGTGGTTTTCTACTCTTTTGGCTCTACAAAACTAGGGTGGGTATACCCAGGGATGATTCAAGACTGGGAAAATTGTATGAGGATTATTTTTAGTTTCATTCTGATTCTCATCTCAAATCCTCAAATACATACACAATTCTTGATAACTTGATAAAAACATCCCATATAACAAATATGGCCAAAATTTCTTCTATAGATCTATAGATGTTCTCAACAATAGTGACTAAGTAAAGTTAAAACATTCCATGCAGACAAATGCTGGCCAACTTTTAAGATCTACAGGAAATAAAAGTAAAATTGATTTAATTCTGCATTTTTTATAACCATTTGTGACATACTCCTCTTTCAGCTAAATCAATTTGATCAGTGCCTAATTCATTGGGTTTCAAAGTCTACTAAAAATTTCTAGATCTAATTTGTTGCCTTATAACAAATTTTATCAGCAATTCTTATCAGAATTTATCATTCAAAACCCTTTCCACTACTATAGTAACCTTATCACATTCACCAAAGCTTTTACTTAATCCACTGAATTAACAGTAGTGATAAACATATATACAACCTAACTAGATTGCATTCAATTACATAGGCCTTTACCTATACAACATCAAGACAACCAAGTAATCAAAAGGAGACAAATTTTAGAAAGAACCGATATGGGGATAGTTCAAAATTTGTATTCATTTTCCTTGAAAATTGTATACAATTTACAATAGACTCAGAATGACCTTCAGAAAGAAACACAACTCATTCTATATTCATATATTCTCAAAGAAAATACATCACAAACTTGCTTCCAAGACAATGGGCCAAAGATAGACTAAGTATATCACTTAGAAAGAATAGAATTTGGACCCTTCTCTAGCCCTGGAATCTCACTTAAATAGTGTGAGATGCAACAAGCTTCAGCTTAAGAGAAAATGGCAAGTGTCCTTTACAAGAGGAAGACACAAACATCTATTAAAAAGAAAAAGACTAACAGGAAGTTATGCCAATCACACATTCTCTTGCGGGCTTCTGTCTATCACCTCCTTTCATTGATTTTTCTCCAACAATGATTATATCATATATGTAACTGCTAAGCTTGTCCCTGACAAAATCTATTATGATGATTGCACTCTATCCTCAACCTGTGGGTTTTGTCAAGATAACTGCTTTGTGAAATTCATCTTTACTTCCCACTCTTCCCTGATCATGCCAGGCTTTAGAAATAGTGGAAAAGTTACTTAGTGCACAACCTTTGAGCAGGGAGACAATGTGGCTATCAAATATAATAAAATGGGTAACTTCTAATTCCTAGCCACGTCTACTTTCTTAACCACCTTTTGACCAAAATTTTCCATCCACTGATACAAAAAAGGTGCATGCTAACAAAATGCAAGAAAGACCATACCCGTGAGTATGAGATCTTCTTCATCTTCCTCAAAAACCATACACAGGACTCCAAACATTTCTATTACCCTGGCATCAGGCTATGATATCATGAAAATTTGTTTAAAGGATGATGTTACTGTTGAGAGGGTTGTTATCTTACTAGGTTCATTCATTATCCTTCTTGAAACCTTGGTTACTTGACTATGACATCTTACCACAGCTTCAAAAAGATGAAACTTTAAGAAAACACTCAGGATTACTAGTTTTCCTTTATCAAAAATCCATATACTTCTACATGGGACAAAATACTTCTTTTGTGCAAACCAGTTTGAACCAGTATGTGAGATACTAAAATCCCAGGCCCAAGTATTTTTAGCTAGTAATCCCTCTGCTCTGCATAACCCAGGATCTAATAAATTCTTTAGAACCATCCTTTGATTATACCATACAAGACTGAAAATTTTCAAAAACTATGGCACGAGAAATTACTTGGAATTTTTTTCTTTTCGTAAGTTTGCAATTCATCTTTGAACCAATCACTTCACACTTGTGCCAAATTTATCTCAATCCTTGCAATAATTATCTTCATTTAGAAAATATTTCAAAATCTCGATTCATGCAAGGTAAAAATAGGAAAATCTTGCCTGTTATACTCTGTTATTAACTTCACATGTGAAGCTTTTCACATCTTATTAATGTGCAGAGTGCCACCACCTTCAGCATTTAAACCTATATCATTGATCCTATGACATCATATGATCAAGGAATGAAAACTAGGTTGACTTAATATTCCTTTTAGCACGCTGGTAGTCAAACCAATAAAATGCCTCGATCTATATCTTTCCTTCAAAGCTAGCATGTGAAACTGGTCCCATGCATGACCAAGGACATGTGTTATTGATTCGTTAGCTCGCTATAATTATCTTTTGAGCACCTTTCCATAGCGAGCTAATGATAACCACTAATCTTGCTTTGACCATATGGTAGATATTCAAAATGATTTTTTTAAGAAAACAATGGTGTGTCCCTTGCTTGTTGACTTGCTATACTTATCTTTCACACATCTATTCATTGTGAGTTAATGAGCATTGTCTATTAAAAATTGATCTTGTGGACAACAACTTACTGCAATGGTGGTCGGCCATCATTTGCTAACTCGCTATGCCTATCTTTCAATTGTTTTTCCATAGCAAATCAATAATTTCCTTTGATCCTAATTTGATCTGATGATTAGAATTCATTGTGTGCTTCATACATAGGGAGTGGGTCCATATACTGACACTGCTAAGATGGGTGAACATGCTAGCACACACATGTACATCTTTTTATCTATTAATGACACCATGGGTTCTTTGCCTTGCCGAGTTTGTGATCTTCAGGTAGGTTGCCATATTGCTACTAGCAAAAACACCAAATATCTAGCTAGCGACCTCCTGGTAGACAAACGCCAAAAAAACTCCACTTGCACAGTAATAGAAGCAAAATTTGCACAAGATTTTCTTTGGGATTCACAAAATCACTTCTTGTTATAAAAGAGCAACATGTTTTCCAATGATTGGTTCCTCGCTAAGTCGCTACCGAGAAAGTGGTGCTTTATTCCGGCTAGCAATTATAGTGACCTTTGATGGAGTCTTATTTTCAATGATAGAAAACAAAATGCACATTGATTGAAAATCCTATCAATTAATGTTGGCATCATAAAAGGTGGCCATGCACATTTATAATGCTGCATGGGAACCGCCACAGTCATATTTGCCCTTTAAAAGAGCACTATCCTTCTACAAAATTTGGCATTCACTGTGTCACCACCGATAAGTCACATTGATTTCTCTGATAGTGATTTAGCGAATGGCCAAGAAAATTGGATGTCGATGACTAGATTCACCACTTTCTTCATAGTTTATTTTCAAAACTGACAAACCTAGGATATAGCACGTGCAAAATTTTACCTTATGTCATCATGATTCTTGACGCCAGATTCCACCTTTCCATCACCAAACATGTGCCATTGTCTCACTAACTCACTATACATAACCATTAGGCATTTTTCTATAGCAAGTTAACAATGACCGTGGATTCAAAAGGATCCAATGGTGGGGTACAACTACTTTCACAGGGTTTGCACAATGGACTTAACATAGGTGGGAAAAAAATCACATATCCTCCTACTTTTACAAATTTTGTGCTAGGGAAAAATTTAAAATAAATGGGACATAGGGTTTTAACAAAATTTTCAAAGGCTATCAACAATAAGATATATCTAGGAACCCTACTCACCATTAACGAATTTAAATCTAAAATTTTTTTCACCTAGACAATGAAAAATATTAAGGAAAAAATTTAGACCAATAGTTCTCATCATCTTAAATCTACTTGGGAACTCTTCAAGCAATCCCTTACCTCACAAACTTTACACTTCTCCTTGCAGGCCTATCCACCACTTGTCTTTGCAAATCTCTAGTCCAATAACCTTATAAATCATACCAGATATCTCAAATAGGTAGCTTTGATATTTTTCCACTTAATCACAATCATAAATTTTAAGGTTTATGATCAGATCCAAAACATTCAATGAAGTTCTCCACCTTCTTGTTCTTCTTGTCTTCTCAATACTTCTAGAAACATCTTCTAAAATATTATCCTTTGATGGCTCAACTAATAATTTCCTCACATTAAATAACATAGATCATCAATCCTTATTATCAATGTATTTTTCTTATTCCAAGATTTCAACTATGTCAGCCACAAATCTTGTTTCTCTCATAAACTATTCTTTTGGTGTCACTTGATCATCAATATGTTCTTCTTCTTAGTCATCACTAGATCACTCAATCATCTTTAAATTGTATCAATTAGTCATTATAGTATAACTAAGTTGATATTGTAACTTGACAACCTCTGTCACTCAACCTATATAGATACTTAGCCAACATTATACTTCTTGGCAATGCTTAACCTTAATATTTTTCTCAAACTCCTTCATTGACTATGCAACACTGATATTTAGTCAAGCTTATCATTGTGTCTTGTTTCAACTCTAAGCTTCATCCAATAGTCACCTACACTTCATGCATTGATTAAAAAATACATTATCTTATAAAGTACTAACTTATCAAGTACCTATTATAATTCCATCTCACATATACATCTCAACTCAACCTTTCACTAGGTCATATAAAAATCTCTTCTTTTCAAATCCTCTTCATCAATCAATAGATATGGCACTTTACACTATTAGTGAATGTATCTGTAGTAGGTTTGACATCAATGACTCTATAACAATTATTCTAATTAGGCTATCAAAAATTATAGCTCCAACAATATCCCTCTTTTGCATTGATGGAAACACCTTTCCACCTTAAGTGTTCAAATCCCTCTATGTTTGATATGTAGATCTTTAGTAATATCCTTAGTTTCATTTTGATTCTCATATGGTCTCTTGGTGCAATAACAAAAGTCTTCAATATTCATCTCCAATCTTCAATCTTCATCTCTCTCTATGGTAACTATCTACATTCTTCATTATCTCCCTCTTTTGTTATATCTTTATTAACAAAACATCTTCATCTCCCAATCTATCTTCATCTCCCTCTTTTAAAACAATTCCAAAGGCATCTCAATTAGAATAGAAATATTAGCTGCACTATGATACATCTTATTCATGTAGATATCATCAATATTTTTTGTATTTTTCTCCATTTGTCATCATGTTCATCTTCAAGATCAGCTCTTCTCATCATTTCACACCTTTAGGTAGATCCTAAAGTGTGATCTTTTGCATCAATGTATATGATTTTTCTGATAACAACATTTGATACAATGTCCCATTTCTTCTTAGTCAGAAGAAGAGAGGGGAATGACCCCTAACTTGTCTCTCAAGTACACATGTGCTTCCTTAGGTAATACCTTAGTAAATATTTCAGCATCTATTCCTTTGTATTCACATTTTCAAGCCTCACTTCTTTGTCTTGTATCAACTCTCTCAACTAATGATAGTTGATCTCATATTTTTTTGTCTTAGTATGCATCATAGGATTCTTTGAAATTTTTATAGCACTTTTTGTTGGAATAATAAAATGGGAAGAATACTTTTGAGAGGTGGGGGGGGTTGGTGAATTATAAGTATCACACTTTAACCTTAGAAACTTTTAACTAAAAATAAATTGCATGCATGTAAACAAATTAGTTAAGCATAAACTAAACACATGCATCAAAACACATAACACAAAATTCGGTAACCCAGAAATCCTCCAAAATGAGAAGGTAAAACTGGGGTGGGGATGATACCCACAAAATATCACTGTAGCAATAATGTTTGACTGCTTCTAATGGCCTGCCCTATTAAAGGATTTACAAACACTTTACATGAAGTGTCCCTGTTAAAGGATTTTATCACCTTGTCAAAGGTTCTACAACCTAATTGTTAAGCTAACCTATCAACATAAGATTTTCTTTCTAATAAAATTTCTAAAGAGTATTAGATTAATAAACCTAATAGCTTACAATCCTTGATTTTTGAATTCAAGCACTTGATTTTCTCTCTTTGATCTTGATCCTCTGAGATCTAATATCTATTCAATATTCTAATACTTTGTTCTTGATCAACTAGATCCTATAATGTTGCTCTTTTCCTCTAAGTATTTTCACCCTTCCCTCTAAATTTTGCTATAGTTTACCAATACACTACTCTTCCTTTCATACAATGGGGTTTTGTCTTCCTTTTAAGGATTTAGAAGACTTAGGGTTAGGTATGAATCTACAATCCATATTAAATCTTTATTTTTTGCTCATTTCTTGCACTTTTCTTATTGGTTGCATGCCTTCTCTATTTTTCTTATTGGTTGCATGTTGATTGCATAGGAAATATAAAAGATTCATTCTTATCCTTAATATTCTTTGAGATTCTTCTACGTTAGCTCAAAATATGGTTTACATAGGTGTTTGTGCAATTACAAACAACTATGTCCAATCTGAGTTACTTGGCACTTTTTGGATTACTGGTGCTCAACACATGTATGATTTTGGCTTGCTCAACACATGTAGCATTCTAGATTTCTTAGCACATTTAGCATTCTAGCTTGCTCAACATTAATTGTGACTCAGCACATATGGATCATTTGACACCTAAAGTTTCTTAGCACCTATTGGAATTCTAGCTTAGCACATACTGTGGCTCAACATATATATAGTGTATGTTAGAGATGATTTAGAATAATTGAGGGGGGGGGGGGGGGGGGGGGGGGGGTGGGGGGTGAATTAGTTATTCAAGGTCCATATGTCCAATTCAAACTTTTTCACTAAGTGTAGTGAGCCCATTCAGTCATTCATTCATCCAAGCTTAAAACCTTCCTATTCAACAAGTTACAGTAAATCAACATGCAAACATAACACATAAAAAGATCAACACATAACACAGTGATTTATGTGGAAACCCAATTTGGGAAAAACTACTAGTAACATGCTACTCCATTCTCACTCGTTTGAAGTGATGTCCTATGAAAGGTCTGCCCTATTAAAGGCTACAACACACTATTAAATGTGACCTAGTTAAAGGATTTAACCACCCTGTCAGAAGTGGGCCTAGTTAGAGGACTTTTGAACATTCACTTGTAATGCCACCCTATTAAAGGATTTACAAATTGCTATTAAACCAACCTAATTCCATAGGATTTTCTTCTATCCTAACTGATACAATTGCTAGAGAGTAACAATTATGGGTTTGACCTAATTACATAATATAACTCAACTTGCAAATTTTATATAAACATTCAACTCATATCTTTTCCTGGCTTTCAGTCTCTGCAACTCTTGACAACTTGCCCTCCTTTCAAGCTTAGTCTCCTGGAGTCTCCATGCTCAATGTACTAGTGCAATTATCTCTCTTTGACCACTTGTTGAAGTAGAGCCTTTGTGCTCTATTCTTCCTTCTCCTGGATGTCTTCTCCTTGACACCCTCCTAACCAGTTCACAATTTGGCACTACAACAACTCTTGCTTCTTGGTTTGTGACTCCTTAAATAGAAGTCTTGGAGTTCCTTTTCCCACTCAATTCTTCCCTCATTTAATTTCAATTCAAATGGATTAGGTAGGATTCATTGAATCTAACCCATATTTTTTTTTCTCTAGAAACTTCTTGAATAATCCTTTTTGAATTCACTTAAAAATGATTTACATAGAATTCTATGCCACCAGCTCATCATCCTTATCCTCCAGCTAGTTCACAAAATTCAAAACAACAACTATGTCAACTTAGATTTGGTGAATATTCATCTTTTAAAATAATGCAATAACTCAACACTATTGAAATTCTGATGCCCGATACATACTGAGTTACTCTGCACCAACTACATTTTTACTGATGCTTAGCACCTGAAGTTCACTTGGCACCTACTAAGATTTTTTGATGTTTGGCACTTGTTACTTTTCTTGGTACTTTAACCTTACTTGGCATCTGAAGATCACTCGACACACACTAGATTTTTCTTTCTGGTCAGTTCCTACTAAAAAATTTCTTGGCTTCAACTAGCTTGCTTGGCACCCACTAATGAACTTAGTTTAAGCATTGCTATCAAACTTGTTCTAAATTATACTTCTAGTGTTTCTTAGTGTGACCAACCTCTATATCTTCAAATATGTTATCAATACAACATTTAACCATTGTCTTAACTGATCCTTGTACTTCATTACAATATCATAACTCAACCTTTCTCTTAGGTGTTCTTGTTACATCTTGTTGATCAAATCCTCTTCATCAATCAACTAAGTGATAGTACTTGGATCTTATAAGCAATTTCCATTCCTGCAAATAGAAAATTTGACATCAATGACAAAACAATGATTGAAAACATTCTTTTAATGACAATCTCCCTCTTTGATCTTCAACAATGATCTTTTCAATCAGATTTCCAACAATGTACTTAGCTTTTATATGAAAATTGGTTAAGTGTGTTGACATTCAATTCTCAAAACCAATCTGAGACCAACAATCTCTCCCTTTGACATGAGTATCAAAAAACACTTAATTAAGCATTATACTTGATATTATGATTACATCATTTATTCTTGTTTGGCATATGTACAAAATTTTAAAAACTTGTTAAAATTTTTGTAAAGAATAATATACCTCAAAAATCTTATAGCTCCCCTTGAGCTGATGTGCCATTTCCATTCTTGTACCCAAAATTCTTGTGCTGAATTTGTCTCATGTTGATGTATTTGATACTCTTTGCCTTTGCACTATTTCTACTTTTTGTACTACCTTCCATTCTTATTTACAACTTCCTCAAAACATTATATTTTCCTCTTTATTATTTCTCCCCCTTTATTATATCTCCCCCTTTTTGACACTGATGTCAAAGGGTACTAAGGGTTAAGAACATATTTTCCCAAAAATGTACTATTTACCTCCATAATCATCTTGAGAGCTACACCCCAGTTCTCCAAAGCAATTTCCAATGATTTATGATGGATGGCAGTCTCTACTACAAGATGAACAAGTCCATCTAAAGTAGAAAGATTAGGATCTTTCTTTAGAATAGTCTTTGCATAGGCTTGTACTTTATGGAGTACTTCCAAATGTGGGGTAATGGAGGATTGTATCTACATTAGTTTGGCCTTGATATTGGCCTGTTTTGCTATTAGTGCAACTAATTCTTTTTGTGTGTGAAACATTTGAGAAAAATGCTTCTCACTTTGAGTTGGATCTTTTGGTAGCTGTATGCTAGAAATATTTGGATTTCTCTCCAAGCTTAGTATTTAGATTGTCTCTTGTCTGAAATATGAGAAGTCACACAACTTTTTATATAATAAGAATACATTCTCAAGTACAATCTTTTTCTTTTCAATCTTCTTTGCCAATTCAACTTGTGAAAGTGCTATATTACTTGATATTTTCTCATTGACTTTTCCTTGGAATTTCTTCTCAAACCATTCCATGAGTTTTACATTGGTCTCCTAGTCTTCATTTGTCACCTGTTCTACAATATCTATCAGTTGTTCCAATATTGGCTTGGTTTCATCAGGTGTTTGCAAGATGAAGGCATCCAAAAAGATGTCCTTAATTTCATGTAATGATTGCTTCTATTTATACTCATTTCTAAGTATCTCTTATATTTTCCTCTTTTCTAGTGCCTCTTGCACTTCATATATCTTTTGTAGGTTCATTGTCTTTGAGTCATAGCTTGGTATGACTATTTCTTCATCTAATGTAGGGTCTCCATATTAAAGTACACTTGCAACCTTAGTAGAGCTTGAGCCTGGTGTAGAAATTTACAATGGCATTGCATCAGTGCTCAGCTTCTAAAGGACTTGTCTAGGAGTGCTAGTAATTGGTAGATTGACCAATGTCTATATGTAGCCTGCTCCTCTTCATTTGTTGTGTCTTTATCTTCATCTAATCTCTCTGGATCAATCACAATCAATTGGGGTGTACCATCAATTTGTACTTATGATTGGATGTAATAGTCTATCTTATTTGCTTCATTGATGTATCTTTTTCTTCTTTGGCAGTTAGTTTCTGCAGTATTGTGTCAACTTTTCCTAATGTGTCAAATATTGGAAATGGTAATGGAAGCATTAGAAGTTGAGCACTAGTAGCTATAGAGATGGTAGAAGGTGATTCTTATGGATTCCCCTTATCTCTAATTGAGTGAGCTACTTCCATTTGCAACTCATCCACACTGACCAATATTGGATTTGTACATAACTTAGCCTATTGAGTGGATTAGTCAAGGATCTTTTGAAGATCCCCTATAGTCAGTGGATTGATGTTTTGACAAGATTTTTTAGGAACATCTTTCACAATTATGGTATCTGTAGATGTGGTGATGACATGTGGAGGGCTAGGAAGTGGCAATTGTGTGTCTTGCACACTCTGTTCTTCTTGCTGATGTTGTTGATCAGTTGTTGCCATTTCATCTCCTTTTTGTGTCTCCTCCTCTTCTCCTTTTTCCTTTTCTTCTTCCTCTTTCTTCTTTTCTTCTCCTTTCTCTTCTTCTTTCTTCTCTTCTTCTCCTTTTTCTATTTCCTTTTCCTCATTTTTTTATCTACATTTTCCTTCTTACTAGCCTTTGTCTTATTTGCATTATCATCTATTTTAGTGTTATGTCCCTCTTCTTCTCCATCCTTGTCAATAGTCAAGTTATATATTGACTTCCATAATCTTGTGGATTTATTTACAACTTCTTCAATTTTTTTTTGAAAAATGCAAAAGGATGTTAATTTCAGTGCAAACTTGTCCCCATGTTTCTTATTCGCCTTAACAATTTGACCTCTAGTCAATTCTGACATCACTTGTGCCAATGTGGATTCTTTTATTTTCTTTTCCATTTTCAAACAATAATGCCACTTATTTTCAATAATTTCATGCAACTCCTTGGGCATTGTATTGTCCAATTCAAGAGGAGTATTCTTGAATTCAACCATCATGGCATATATTGATTCTTCTACCTTATTCTAATCCTCTCTACTTAATTTATTGAAATCAATACCTTTTAATTCAAAAAAATTTGCATTCTTTCTAGCATTATTATATATTTTATCAATATTGGACTTGGGAACATGGCTTACCACTCTAAATTGGCTGATGTCTTTTGATTTCATTCTTTCCTCCTCATCAGATTCTAGTTGTGCAACATATTTCCTCCTTGGTTTCTTGTACATTACACTACTCTTCTTGATAGCCTTCTTCTTCTCTTTGAATTATTCCTTTTCCTTTTGAGTTGAGGCTTTTATGGTGGCTCTTGTCACTAGTGTTGTTGGCTTGGATTGGGTTGTCTTTGTAGCCTTCTTTTCTTTAGACTGGGTTGTGGGCTGAGCTTTGACTTTTTTCTTCTTGGGCTTAGCTTGAGCTAGTGCTTCCTCGCCTTCTTCTTCCTTGACACCTTCTTTGTTTTCTTCATCCTCACCTAAGCCTTGTGTAATCTACAGTGGGCCTTGCCCCTATTCATCTTCTTCACTCTCATCTTCTTCTTCTTCTTCCTCTTTAGTAGCCCCTTCAATTCCTTCTCCAAATTTCTTCTTTAGTTTCCTCACCAGTTTATCCTTCCTCTTTATCATAGAGGCTGTCTTCAACTCCATTTCAACTTTGTATTTCACAACATCATATGTTCCAAAAGGTTTTGCAGTCTTATCAATTTCCTCTACAAGCAATGCTATGATTGCTAATGATGCTTCATCAATGTCTAGCTCATATCCCAATGGTCTTAGCCATATAACCCTTAGAACTATTTCTTGGATATAAGTGTGATCAATATCAACTAAAAAATATATATCATTGATGTGCTGATCCACTAAGGAAATTGGTATCCTAAGCCTTTGTTTCATGCAGTTTTTGAAATCCTCAAAGTAACTTGTCATTTGAGCTTCAAATTTGTCTCCTATTTTCTCAATGTACTCATTCATTTGAGTAATAACTAACTTGTTTGATTTTCAATTAACTTTTCCAATAGAGGGAAATTCTTCCAAAACATAGAAAAATATGTAGACTAGGACTAATCCAAACTTACAATGAGCACCTATTGATCTTCTGATTGCTCCCAAATTCTCCATGATCTTCTATAACAACAATTCTACTAGATCATATGTATGATCTTTCTTGACAAGTTTGTAAGCCACATCCACAACAATGCAAGGAATACTATTCAATCTACTTGATTGATAAAACTTGTGAGATATCACTCTCAGTACAAAATTTAGAAGGGGATCTATGATAGTATTAATAGTCATGCCCCTTTTGTTCCATTTAGCCCCAGTGTTCTTTTCAATAGCTTCCTTTGAATCACTTTGTAGGGCCGTGTATTGATCTAGGGTTCAAAAACTTGTAACCCTATGCATGATTATTTTCATTATCTTGATAGGTCCTTCTAGCCATAAACAACCATTATGTATTCTATTTAGGACAATTCTTATCCACACAATTTTGAAAACTATGGGGAAAACTAGGGCATGGGTTAAACCCTTTTTCTCAACTATTTGAAATTCTTCCTTCAACACTTCGTTATCACATAGTTTATCATATGCTTGAAAAATCTTGAGGTCTCCTATTGCTTCTACCTTACAATTGTAACACTTCCTCACATCCTACACCATCACAACTTTGGGCAGAATAATGGAGAGTGCATCGACAGGGTCATTCTTATGCTATTCGTCAATCACTTCTACACTCTTCTCATTCTTGCTCTATGTTTGAATGACAAGAAATGATAAACAATTTGACCATATACTCTTTCAGAACCTAGCATTAAATTCTTAGTGCATATATAGTTGCACACTTAGCTCTTGAGGATTTCAACATATGATAAAAAATTTGACCTTATACTCTTTTAGAACCTAGAATTAAATGCTTAGTACATATATAGTTGTACACTTAGCTCTTGAAGATTTCAACATAACTCAGCTTCCATTGAAATTCCCTAACTCAGTATCAACTGAAGATTAGCTCGACATCAACTATCAACTCAATTACAACTGACTACTCGACATGCACTGACATTTACTTGGCATCTAAGGACAACTTGGCAACACTTGCAGAAATTTTCAGTTTTAACTTTGTATCTTTTCTCATGTTGTTTTCTTCTTTGCAGTGCTTGTTTGTCTTGGGACTAATGTATGATGTAGCTTTGTATATTAGTCTCATACACCTATCCATGCTTAGTTGGATGAGGTGTGACCACTTGACTTGTTAGGTGAAGTGATCCCTTCATTTGATTAGTTACATTCATCTTTCTTCTTCCATGTCTTGTTCATTTGTCCTTTGATGTGTTCAACATCTAACTTCTCTTTTCCTTTGTTGACTTTTGACTTGGGTGCCTTTGAATTTTTTGGGAAATTCTTGCTGATATGACTAGTCTTCAAGCAACTAAAACATGTGCTTTGACTTATCCATCTATTGTAGTTCCCTCTCAAATGTGTCCTTATGTAATTTTTAGGAATGTGTCCATACTACTAATAGTAATGATAGTTATACCTAGTGTTATAGTCCCAATTGTAGTGATGACCATGGTTACCTTCTCTTGTTTCCTGATTTGATGTCCACATAGGCTTTGATCTTCACTCAAATTTTCTATGTCCATACTTCTTACAATTTTAGAAGTGACCTTCAAATTTTGGTGTCCTAATAGTCCTAGTCCTACACTCATGTGCTCAATGTCCTTGCTTCTTGTACTTATGACAATAGCTTGCATTCTTAGGCTTATCATGCTGATGGGCATTCTTGCTCCTGCATACATTAGAGGTATGTCCCTTTTTACCAAAGAAATGAAAAGTAGGTTTAGTATTCTTAACTTTGTTGCTCCTTCCTTTTGTAGTCTTGGATGATTCTCCTTGTTCAGTGCTAGTGTAACCAAGTCTTGAAGTGTCATTGCTAGCCCTTGGTGATTTTAGTAGCTACTCAAAGTACTTGATGGCCTCATTAGGTTTGTTAAAGCTCTCTATAATATCCTTTTCTCTTTTTAGGTCATTTTGCAATTGTTCATTCTACATCTTCAGTGTAGAGATCTCATTGTCCTTCATATTCAATTCATGATGTGCATTCATCATTTGACTTAAGGTGTCTAGCTGCATGTTTGAGATTCTTTCAAACTCAATTGTCTTTTCCTCCAATCTATTGGTAAGATTTCTCTTATCACCTTCTAGCATAACCTTGTCTTCAATGGTTCTTTTCTTTTGTTCAGTTACTTCACAAAGCATTATGGCTTGTGATTCTTGTTCAAGCTTGAGTATTCAATTTCTTCTACTTGAGCTCTATTCTTCTCCATTAATTCTTCTATTACTACATCAAACTCTTGAGTATCTCCATTGACAAAAACTTTTGTGGTATCAATCTCCCTATAGTGTGTGCCATTTTTAGCTATGGCTCTATCCTTCCTTCTTTTCAAGGATTTTCTAAATTCTTCTCTGGCTTTCTCCAAGTTGTGTAGAGCGAGGTGCACATCAATCACCTGATTCTCTATAATCTTCCTAAGTTTGAAGATTTCCATCTTTAGATCTTTTCTCTAAGATGTTAGGCTTCTCCTTGTGAGAACCTTGGCTCTGATACCAATTGTTGGAATAATCAAGGGGGGGTTTAATCCGAAGTATCACACTTTAACCTAAAAACTTTTAACTAAAAATAAATTGCATGCATGTAAACAAATTAGTTAAGCATAAAGTAAACACATGCATCAAAACACATAACACCAAATTTGGTAACGCAGGAACCCTCCAAAATGAGAAGGTAAAACTTGGGTGGGGATGATACCCACAAAATATCACTGCAACAATAATTTTTGACCTCTTCTAATGGTTTGCATTGTTAAAGGTCTGCCCTATTAAAGGCTTTACACTGTATTAATAGTGACCTATTTAAAGGATTTACAAACACCTTACATGAAGTGCCACCTTGTTAAAGGATTTTATCACCTTGTCAAAGGTTCTACAACCTAACTGTTAAGCTAACCTATCAACATAGGATTTTCTTTCTAATACAATTGCTAGAGAGTATTAGATTAATAAACTTGATAGCTTAAAATCCTTAATTACTAAATTTATGCACTTGATCTGCTCTCTTTGATCTTGATCCTCTAAGATCTAATATCTGTTCAATATTCTGATACTTTGTTCTTGATCAACTAGATCTTGCAATGTTGCTCTATTCCTCTAAGTATTTTCACACTTCCCTCTAAATTTTGCTATATTTTACCAATACACTACTCTGTTCCTTTCATACAATGCGGTGTCATCTTCCTTTTAAGGATTTAGAAGACTTAGGGTTAGGTATGAATCTACGATCCATATTAAATCTTTATTTTCTGCTCATTTCTTGCACTTTTCTTATTGGTTGCATGCCTTCTCCATTTTTCTTATTGGTGGCATGTTGATTGCATAGGAAATATAAAAGATTCATCCTTATCCTTAATATCCTTTGAGATTCTTCTATGTTGGCTCAAAAAATGGTTTACATAGGTGTTTGTGCAATCACAAACAACTATGTCCAATCTGAGTTACTTGGCACTTGTTGGATTACTAGTGCTCGGCACATGTATGATTCTGGCTTTCTTGGCACATGTAGCATTATGGCTTGCTTGAAATCAATTATGACTTGGCACATATAGATCACTCAGTACCTAAAATCACTCGGGACTTGTATCATGCTCGACACCTAAAGTCACTCGGCACCTATTGGAATTTTGGCTCAAGCATATATAGTGTACTCATATTTTATATGAAAATTGGTTAAGTGTGTTGACACTCAATTGTCAAAACCAATCCGAGACCAACACTTTTATTATCCAAACAATACTAGAATAATTTACTACTATAGCAACATATTCATCTTTTGTTCTAGATTGAGAAATGCAGTTATGCTTCTTTCTTGTCTATGGAAACAACCTCTTTCCAAGAAAGAAATCACCTCCAATGGTGCTTTTTCTATCATCAATGGTTTTGGCCCAATCTACATAAGTATAAACTTTTAGCTTAAATTTAGCATTCTTCTTATACCACATGACTTAATCTTCTATACCTTTTAGATATCATAGTATCCTTTTCATAACCATCATGTGATTCTCTTTAGGATTAGCAAAAAAAAATTCAACTATTCTAACTGCTAATGCAATTCAAAGTCTTCTATGAACTACATACTACAATTTTCAAATCATTGACCTATACAATGTCTGATTTACCACTTTAGAATCATCATTCTTTGAAAGTTTATGTCAAGTAGCCATAGGAGTTCCAATTAGTGTTGAGTCTTCCATACCAAAAAAAATTAGTATCTCCTTGATATATTTTGATTATGTAATGTGGATACGTTTCTTTTTTTGAAATACTTGTAGGCCAAAAAATAATTTGATCTCTCCAAACATTGACATTTCAAACTTTGTCTTCATTTCATTAGCAAATTATTAACATAATTCATCTTTTCCTCCAAATATGATATCATCCACAAAAATTTAAGCTAATAGTAACTTGCTCTCAGATTCATTTTTCAACTACATATTATTATTCTCATTTGTTGTTGTGAAACCAATTCTCACCAATTATGCATGAAATCTCTCATACCATCGACTAAGAGCTTTTTTAAAACCATACAAAGCTTCATGCAATTTTCCTACCATATTTCTCTTGTTAGGCTCAATAAAACCTTTAGGTTTCTCAGTATTGATTTCATCTTCAAGTATACCATTCAAAAATGTAGACTTCACATCCATTGATAAACTTTGAATCATTTTTAAGTAACCTATGCAAGAAAATTCCGTACTCCTTCCAATCTTGCAACTAGAGAAAATGTTTTTCCATAGTCAATTCCTTCTTCTTCTACATATCCTTTACAAACTAGTCTTTCCTTGTTTCTTGTGACTTCACCTTTCTCATTTATCTTGTTCTTGAATATCCAATTGTTCCAATTAAATTATTTTTCTTTATTCTTGGTACTATACACACTAAAATGCACACTTCTCTAGGTCCTTCTATTTGGGAGATCTCATGGATTGATAGTCCCAAATGGTGACCTAGGATCCCTAGTCATGGAGTGTAAAGGAATGCAAAATACAAATAAGTGAGATCTCACCTGAACCTAAGAGATTCATCCCCTTACAAGTATTCCATGAGATGGGAGATTCAAAGATAAAAGAAAGGATGTGAGCATCTAAGAACTATCATGAAAATGAGATGCAAAGAATACAAGTTAGGCTAGCAATATGAAATGTTGCAATCCCTCTAATTAAATAAGTGTGTTATTCAATGCATAATGAAATGCTATGATAATCCTAAATGAAATTAACTCTAATGCTATGTAAGAAATGAGTATCAAGTCACAAAGTCTTCAATAGCTCTAATGAGTACCTATAGAAAAACTTGTAGCATACCACTAATGCAAAAAAGATGGATCCTAGATGAGGAGAAATATGTCCATTTTAAAGAGGTATGGATGATGGAGATCATGAGGAAAGAAGATGTAATCAAGGGTGGAGGGTTGAATTTTTCATTATCCACATGCAAGATTGTTTCCACCAATAAGAACGAGTTAAATTTTGCATCTCTATGTGAGACAAAAAATATTTTCTTTTATTTCTAACTTGAGGAAAATGCTTTATGTGTGCAACATAGGATAAGTGGTGAAAGGGGTATTTTTAAATGGGGACATGTTCCTTTTATTTGTATATGAACTTTAAGATATAGTGGTCAAACTATAGGAAAAATCAAGTAAATTGATTTTTTAAAGATTTGATCTAGGCACATGATTTATAATTTAGCAAAAATGTTGAAAAAGGGGGTTAATAGCCTAGGTGACCATTTTTGGGTTATTACATTTCCCCTCTTTGAAATGTGTGATCAATCTAGGAAAAAATTATGTCAAAGAATAAAGAAGCTAAGTAGGTAGCAACCGATATAGAGATCTAATTCCAAAGAATGAAATGTAGAGCATGACAGAGAATCCCAAATGCATAGCCTAGTAGTGACAATATTGAACACTAGGGGAGAGAGAGAGAGAGAGAGAGAGAGAGAGAGAGAGAGAGAGAGAGAGAGAGAGAGAGAGAGAGAGAGAGAGAAGAGATGATATTAGGACTCAAGAAGAGTATTAGCATTAGAAAATGTAGATAGACTGAGAGAAAATGAAAAGGTCAAGCATATACTCCCAAGAAATAGATAGTCATATTAAGCAAAAAATTTGCAGTGATGATATAATATTATTTACCCCTCGGGATTGAAATAAAAATGAAGTATAGGGGATGAAAAATGAATAATATGTGATCAAATTGAGATAGGGAAAGGTCCATGATGACATATAAGCCATTAAAATCCAAAAGTGACCATGAAGAAGTGACAAAATGCCCCAATTTGACTAAAATTGACCAAGAAGAATAAAGTATTAAAAATATAGGTCAAATTAAGTAGGAGGATAATATGGAAGTGAAATGAAATGAATTTAAGTGGGTAAGAAGTATAGAAATGATGAAGAAATGATGATGCCCATGCAAGATTCAAAGATTGGGCTTCAAAGAGTTAGTTAGCTATATAGAATAAGGAATAAAATTTAAATTGTTATTTTGACCATCAAGATGAACTTATATTCTAATTTTGATCCCATAGATGGATCTAGGACATAAAAATTAGCTAGGGGTCTAATTTTCATACAATTTTGAGGACCTCAAAAATTAGATCAAAATGAGGTCAGAAGACTATGTAAGGGGTCCAAGTGTCATTTTCAATTTATTTGTCTTCTAGTGATTTTGATTGATTTGAGCCATTTGACAAAGATATTGATGGTCAAGAATGGATTATGACTGAGCAACATCATTTTGAGTGTAGGTAGTTCCATAATCAACCTATTGGCTATGGTGCCCTAGTGATATTTTACCTATTTCATACTTTTTAGATCATTTTACTGAGCTTTTGAGCTATTTTCATAGGGTTTTTTTTTTCATAAATCTTGTGAGATAATTTAAAAGTATCACATGGTACTTATATGAACTATCGCACAATATAATAAAGTATCACATGACTATAGGAACTTCTATTAGGCAAGTAGCACCCAAAAATCACATGGAATGGTGTGAAGTATATCACAACTAGAAATTATCAGACAACTAATTTGCAAAGTATTATATGATACAAAATAGCCAAAAGTATCACATGCCATTAGGGAGAAGTATTTTACAACTTCCTTTTGATCATTTTTTTCATGTTTTTGGTCATTTAGCCTAGTTTTCACACTTTCATAGTAGAGTAGGAGCATTCATGAGCTTGTTTTGATACATCATGATTGGTACTAATGTGTTTTTACATAGTTTCTTTTTGTGTAGACTGTGTTTCTAGGTTTGATCATTAGGGCCCCCAAGGTGGTGGGGTAGAGGTTGGTGCAAATTTTGAGTGATGAGTAGAGGAGATCACTAGTGACCATGGGGTTTGGGTGGAGGCTTTGGATGCCTCATTTCCAAGAAAATCATGGCCTCTTGATAGAGGTGGCCTAAAAAACATAACACCTTCCATCTTTCTACTAGGGAGGTGACCATTACCCTTAAGGATGTATATCACATATTTTGAGTGCCCTATCAAAGAGACCTAGTTAGTGTGATGAGCATGTTTATATATTCCATTTTTCATTATTTTGGTTATTATCATGAGTATTGACATGAATTTTTGTGTGCCATAGGTATATTATCATCAAACCACAATAGAGAGGAGGTTAGTGGTGTAGAGATTTTTTGATGATGTTTCCATCTTGGATAGACACCTAAGCTGGGAGAGGATTGTGGCTAAGGATGGGGAGAAACATTCAGTGGCATGTATAGTATGCTCCTTGCTAGCACAAGCTTTGGTCATTGATAGGAGCTAGAAGGGCTTCCTATTGGATTGTGGGTGACTGGTGATGGACTTGGTGGGGAACCCATGATGGATGGCATGTGGGCTAGTGATTCTAGTGGATATTTATCATGAGTTACATGAGACCATCTACTAAGAGGGACACACATGGGCATGTGGAATAGTGTTGGCACAAATATGGGCTTGGGATCACATTGTGATGATTTGATTGAGAGTAACATTGAGGGAGTAGGGTATCCCTACATATACATGTGTTTATGCTTTATACCCAAACCTCATAATGGTGAAGTTACATATTATTGATTAATCTTTGGTGAGATCTCAGGCTTTGAGTGGAGGCCATATAGATTATTTCAGGCTTGGCAAGAGGTTGTTGACGAGTTAGGGTACATGTTCTATAGTAGGTCACTATAAGGATAACACTAAAAGATACTTGAGAGATTTTTCACTACACAATTGTAAAGACATTTTAGGTGGTGATAGGTGGTATTGGTGGAGACTACCATGTATGTTAGGTTTAGAGGTGAGCAGAGCCTTAGATGGCCTCCTATGCTATATTACAGAGAAACAAAAGATGAGATAGAAGCACTACAATGGGAGAGGTGGGACTACCTCTTAGAGGTTCCATATGAAAGGATAGATCTAATTTATGCACAAAATAGAAAGAGGTATCCCTTTCCTATGTTTACTATGTTAGATGCATCGTTAGGGGGTGGATAGAGGGGTGTGAGGAAGACATAGAGGGGTGGCATTTCAGCAAGTGCATTAGGTAGTATGACATGAGCATGGATTTAGGTAGAGATGGAGGAGGAATAGGAGGAGGAGGAGGAGAGATCAGCAAGACTAGTGCAATGACCTCAGGTGGAGAGGGCGAGGAAATTGAGAGTGAAGTAGGGGCTAGAGAAACAAACCTAGGGGGAGGGAGAGAATTTTCAAGATACATGGATCTAAACTCTAGAGATGGAGATACATAAGCTATGAATAATAGTTGTAGTGAGAGACTAATTTTTTTTGGATACCAAGGTAGAGTTGGACAGATGAGAGAGATACCTATGGGAGGATTCAGGAGAGGCTCAGTGGGAGCTAGAGAGACAAGAAGTATGGGCCACATACTACCATGGATTATATATTGTGATGGTTCAAGTAGGACAATAAGTGCCTCTCTATTCAAAGAGAGAAGGTAGATTTAAGGGAGAATTATAGCTCTTAGAGAGGACACATGCATCCTCTACATAGCCACCATTGGCTACTCATGAGGGTGGGAGTGAGTTATAGGTCTAGGTTTAGATCTGGGTTTTGATACCCTTCATCTATCTAGATTTTTCATCCCACATTGAAGTCAATTGATGATTACATATATATGAGATACTAGATTTGAGTTGTGGCTTTATGTACTTCTCTCTTTTCTTGTTCATGTTATGGATGTTCATGGATATCTCAACACTTTTCTTTAAATGTTAATGTACTTTTTTCATGTATGTTCATTTTTATATATGAGTGTGTTTTATGTTTATATGCTTATGGATGCATCTCTCTCATGGGTGTTTGTAGTTTGCATTTCCATGATGTAGACTTGTGATTTGAAAATGTGATACTTAGATAGATTAGATATGATGATGATATTAACCCCTTGTATTGATAGGAATAGAAAAATTAAGTTAATATGACTAATAAGAAGTGAAAGACATGATCAAAAGGAAGCCAAAAGGTGAATACAGTTAGATGATGTGTCCACAAAAGATGAAGAGGGAGCTCTCTCAACATGTAAGATGAAAATTTTAAACTAAAATAAACCCTAAAATGAAAACTAGTATGAAAAAAAATTATATTTACAAGAGATGCATAGTTTAGACTCTAATTTTCATCATCGAGCATTATTTAGGGACATCAAAAGATCATACAATCATTGCTAGTGTAACAATGAAGATATGAATATAATCTATATCGGATAGGTATGTGGGAACCCAACTTAAAAATCAAAGACATATAGCTCAAGATGACTAATGTAGTAAGGTCCCTTAATTTTGATATACCAAGATTACACTTGTATCAAGACACAAGAGCCAAGATATCCCCTGAGTGTGGTCTTGCAAAAATAGACAAGGATAATATGTTGTAGACCCAAATTTTCAATTAGAAAAAACATGGATTCTCATGACACTTTGATCCAGGAGGATCTTCAGGACCTGAAATTGAAGTGTTCTAGTTTCTCTCAGAAGCAATGCCATTGCATAGAGCACAGAATTCTGAATCCGGTGCAACTTGAATGGGTGAAAACGGAGTTTGTACACTTAAGTTACAGGCAATCAAAGTTGGGTCAACCTCAGGTATAGAGGCCATCTGAAAGGTGAAAATCCAAACTCCCCAAAACTGGTCAACAATGGATTTCAAATTGAAGAGCTCTCCGAGAGCTTTCTAATGATGGTCATTTCATTGAAAATGGAGGCCAGATGTGGAAGATATAATCATTTGAAGTTACAGGAAAAAAGAGGGAAATGATGACGTCAACATTAATGGGACCAGCTGGAAGTTTACACATGGCAAGGAGAGACCTCTTTTACCAAAAATTAATTTTGGTAGCCACCGGATTTGAACCCGTGACCTGCGGGCTACAAGTCACGGCCCGTGGCCATTGAGCCACCACTTAGCTTTAAAATATAAGAGGCGGACTTTACATTTAAACATTAGCCGCCAAAAATTGGCTTTGGCAAGACCGCCGGTGGGGTTTGAACCTCCGACTGGCGGCCTACCCAAAATAGCAATGGTCGTTGTGCTATCTTAGCGCTTTGAGATGTTATAAGCGCAAAATCACTATTAACCCTTATCAATTATCCGACCACCTATTAAAAATAGGTTTATTTTGACTCGCCCCCAAATTTTGATAAGGTTTATCCCCTTAAATGGAAAAAGGGGGGATTTCGGATATGGGATAATAAATAAGCCCTTTATCCATTTTAGCCTAATTTTGGCATTTTTTTTGTATATAAAGAGGGGAATGAAGGCTTAGAGGGCACTCTCATTTTTTTTACAATTCCTCATTTTTATAATCCTCATTTTCCCATTCATTCTTGCATCCTAGATTTCTCGTTCTTTCCTATTCGAAAGACATTCCAGGAAGAAGGAGAGGATTTTAGAGGAAATTGTTGGAGAGCCACTCTATGATGCAGTTGTTCTGAGTCTATAGTCAGACCTTGTTTTAGGCAAAGTCATTCTGACTCTTTAGAAATCGGTCTTGCACCTTGGTGCTTGTTACAAGACAATTTCGAGTCTAAATTTTGTATGACTTTGTGGATGGAATGTAGTGCATTGAAATCAACTTTCAAAACATAATTTATGCATCGGTCACTCAGTTGAGATAGACCCGAAGACATAGTCCATTCAGCCGGATGAACTCCGAGATCAAACTGGTTCTCTCTCCTATTCACTGTTTCATGTGCTTTTAATTTTTAATTAACTTTTATTTGTGTATTGCACTAGCACATCCAGGGTGTTTCTGAATATTCAATTTCTTTGTAGTTATCTTCCATCTGGTTTAGGTCATTCTTAATGTTTAATGTATTTTAAGTTAAACATTATACATTAAGCTTCTGTACACTTATTCTGCAATTTTCCACTTAGTATAACATTGCCTTGGTCCTAATCAGATCAAGTTTGGTATCAGAGCCTAGTTTTGGCAAATTATATATGAGTGATTGCAGGTGTATGTATAATGACATTAGAAAGAGAGGAAGTAACTCTAGCTATGATGGAGAGTATTCACTCCATCATGGAGAAGGTAGAACTACTCATCCAAGATAGTCGAGAAGAAGATGATCGAATCCAAGAATTGGAGGAGGCCAATCATCAACTTCGACTGGAGAATGCTAATCTTCAAAGGTTTCTAAAAGAAGCTAATCAAGAAAAGCAAAGTTTGCATGAGATGTTTCGAAGGGAGAATATCGAAAAGAGTCCTCTTCACTTGGAGAGTGTGGGCATGTATGCACCAAGCCCACGAGTAGAGGGAAGTTCCACGTACCAGGGAGCTCATCATACTCTCCACTTACCCCACTTGGGAGTATGTCCGCATCGTCAGCAATAAAATCTTTGTCGAAGCAAAAATTCCCTTGTGGCCATGGTAGATGGGCTAATTTTGGCTCAAAGGAGAATGTCAACCACTGTGCTTTTTGTGAACAATTGGAGTACCTGAGGCAAGCTCCTACCAACCATGGTGGTTGGATAGAAGCATCTTTTGCATCAGAACAAAAGGAGGAAGCTGAACATCACTCCATTGGAAGCTTTGAAAAGCACACGAAGGGCATCGGCGAGAAGCTACTGTCCAAGATGGGATACAGCGACAAAGGCTTGGGCATCTGTGAACAAGGCATGACCCATCCTCTTGAGGCAAAGCAGAGGCCTTGAAAGCTAGGATTGGGATTCAGAGACATTGACAAGAACTTTGAAGCCTTGTCGAAGACAAATTCTCCTGACCATGTAGAGGCTGAGTCTTCTATGAAGAAGAAGGTCAAGTCACATGGTAAAATCCAAAATTTTTGTAGCCATTGCCAGATAAGCGACCATTGGGTAGAAAAGTGTTGGAAGTTGCACCCAAAACTTTGACACTTCCCTAAGTTCGTTGTAGAATCCAATCATCCTGGAGCAAGCAGGGAAGGGATCAAGGTGGTACCCGACACCACCAAGCAAGAGACTAGGGCACAAGTAGCACGAATAGTCTCTACCACTCCTGAAGCAGTCCTTGGGGAAGTGCAACAGAGGAGTGAGAAATCCCAGAAGGGAAGTTCTGTTGAACAACTCTGAAAGAGTTGGGAACAATTTTCTACAAACTAGCAATATCAGCTTTTTGAGTATTACCTTTTTAGGGTAATGTTGATAGTAAGCTAGTATGTTTTTGAGTATATTACTCTAAATAAAATTGTATGTAATGAAGTTGTATAGTCCTAGGGTTGAGATATTTGTTTGGCTATTGAAAGCCATATCTCTTGTAATCTAGATAGGAGGATACTTTGAACTTCTTATTACATAATTTGTTTGGTGAGAGGCTCTTCAGAAGAAGCACCTGTTATGGCTATTGTGACCCCGAGTTGCAGAGAATGGCTAGCTAATGCCTTTAAAGTTCTTTGCTTTATGATTCGGTTTATTACATAATTTGTTTGGTGCGAGGCTCTTCAGAAGAAGCACTTGTTACGGCTATTGTGACCCTGAGTTGTAGAGAATGGCTAGCTAATGCCTTTAAAGTTCTTTGCTTTACGATTCGGTCAAAGATGGTCAGTTGGTGACCAATGTTCCTTTAGGTCTTTACCACAATCTTGATGCGTATGCAACCATTTGGAGCTTTATGGTGACACCTTTAGTCAGCTTTTCTAAAGTACAAAGGTGAAGGAATGTTTCAAGCTGAGGCTTTGTTACCATCGCTCGTGCAATCTGCAAGAAGGAGCATCAAAGTGACTAGGCTGGAATGCAGACGTGAGCTACCATCCTAAGAAGCATTGAGTGATAGGTTTATCATGCTCAGTTTTTCTTCTTACTTTATGGTTTGTCAAGTTCCATTTGTACTGCATTCCTTTTCTTCAAAAGTCCTAGTGTGACTCAAGTACGAGTCAAATGTAAGCATTGCAGTGAATGCTTCAAAGGTGGCAACAGAATTGAGA
This sequence comes from Cupressus sempervirens, assembly GCA_028749045.1. Lineage (NCBI taxonomy): Eukaryota > Viridiplantae > Streptophyta > Pinopsida > Cupressales > Cupressaceae > Cupressus > Cupressus sempervirens. Next base: position 324,611,847 of record CM053788.1, read on the forward strand.
TTTTTAACTAGGGAGCTTAAAGTTCTACTGTATATGTTTTTGGCAGACCAAAAGCCTTTTTAGTGTGAAAAAAAAAGAAAAAGAAAAGTGAATTCTTGCATTGCCAAAGTGTAAGGCCACACCAGGCAAATGTGACAATGTGTTTGAGAGATTCAGATTGTAGCGAATGGCAAGATGTTGAATGCGAGATGTTTTGAAGGAACTATACACTTTTGGAGGACCAAAAGCTCTTTAGTGGGGAGGTTTGATCCAGGAGGATCTTCAAGACCTAAAATTGAAGTGTTCTAGTTTCTCTCAGAAGCAATGCCATTGCGTAGAGCATAGAATTCTGAATCTGGTGCAACTTGAACAGGTGAAAAAGGAGTCCATACACTTAAGTTACAGCCAATCAAAGTTGGGTCAACCTCGGGTACAGAGGCCATCTGAAAGGTGAAAATCCAAACTCCCCGAAACTGGTCAACAATGGATTTCAAATTGAAGAGCTCTCCGAGAGCTTTCTAATGACGGTCGTTTCATTAAAAATAGAGCCCATATGTGGAAGATATAATCATTTGAAGTTACAGAAAAAAAGAGGGAAATGATGACATTAGCATTAATGGGACCAGCCAGAAGTTTACACATGGCAAGGAGAGACCGCTTTTACCAAAAATTAATTTTGGTAGCCACCGGATTTGAACCTGTGACCTGCGGGCTACAAGTCATGGCCCGTGGCCATTGAGCCACTGCTTAGCTTTAAAATATAAAAGGTGGACTTTATATTTAAACATTAGCCACCATAAATGGGCTTTGGCAAGACCGCTGGTGGGGTTTGAACCCTTGACTAGCGGCCTGCCCAAAATAGCGATGGTCATTGCGCTATCTTAGCGCTTTGAGATGTTATAGGCGCAAATCACTGTTAACCCTTATCAATTATCCGACCACCTATTAAAAATAGGTTTATTTTGACTCGCCCCCAAATTTTGATAAGGTTTATCCCCTTAAATGGAAAAAGGGGGGATTTCGGATATGGGATAATAAATAAGCCCTTTATCCATTTTAGCCTAATTTTGGCATTTTTTTTGTATATAAAGGGGGGAATGAAGGCTTAGAGGGCACTCTCATTTTTTTTACAATTCCTCATTTTTATAATCCTCATTTTCCCATTCATTCTTGCATCCTGGATTTCTCGTTCTTTCCTATTCGAAAGACATTCCAGGAAGAAGGAGAGGATTTTAGAGGAAATTGTTGGAGAACCACTCTATGATGCAGTTGTTCTGAGTTTATAGTCAGACCTTGTTTTAGGCAAAGTCATTCTAACTCTTTAGAAATCGGTCTTGCGCCTTGGTGCTTGTTACAAGACAATTTTGAGTCTAAATTTTGTACGACTTTGTGGATGGACTGTAGCGCATTGCAATCAACTTTCAGAACATAATTTATGCATCGGTCACTCAGTTGAGATAGACCTGAAGACATAGTCCGTTCAGTCGGATGAACTCCGAGATCAAACTGTTTCTCTCTCCTATTCATTGTTTCATGTGCTTTAATGTGCTTTTAAGTTTTAATTAACTTTTATTTGTGTATTGCACTAGCACATCCAGGGTGTTTCTGAATATTCAATTTCTCTGTAGTTATCTTCCATCTGGTTTAGGTCATTCTTAATGTTTAATGTATTTTAAGTTAAACATTATACATTAAGCTTATGTACACTTATTCTACAATTTTCCACTTAGTATAACATTGCCTTGGTCCTAATCAGATCACACTTTTAGATCGATAGAGTATATCCATGAGAAAAAAACATGTAAAAATGTCCCATGCCCCTAGTATTCTAGTCAAGAAAATCCTTGATAGACTATTATTGATAGAATACTCAATAAAGAAATTATCACAAAAAACACATAAATAAAATAAAGTCAATCAAGTCTTATTAAGTTTAATGTTTGAGTGCATATGTGAAAGTCACATGATCATCTCTTTAAGACTCACATTTGATAGTGAGAAACATGGCAGCATCCTAGACTATAACTAAGGTATCGAAAAAGTGTTGAGAAATACTTGATGTCAATGGAGAGTGTTGAAAAATACTATTGGACATGTTTTCCAAAGAAGTACTACTGCATGAAGAGACCATAATAAGATAAACAATTGTGCCTCCTAGACCTAGACAAGAGTTGTTTCCAAGCTAGGCAAGGCAAAGTGAAGTAACTGAGAGAAAATAAATATTGATAGACATAGGTGCAAGGGTCTCAAGCATCCCATGTTTCTAGGTTTTCACGACTTGGAAAAAAATTTCAAGACTTTTCATGAATTTTTATTATTTTTGACTTTTTTGATTTTTTTTGGTAATAAATAAAAGTGACTATTGCTAGGTTTTCACTATGATGGTCATTTTTTAAGGACATTTTTTTATTTTTCAGATTTTATCAACATCATATATGATTTTTTTTGGTTTTTTTAGGATCATAGAATATGTAAAAATAGTTGAGAAATCAAAGCCTTAGGCATAGAACTTCTGTAGATGGAGAATGTTGATAGGCTCAAAGATTTGTTCTTCCTTAGGTATAGAAAGCTAATAGACATTAGATCCAAATACAATAGTGAAAATGTAGAGACCCAGCCAATTAGGCTTGAACTTACCCTTCTACTCTTTTTTTATTGATCCTTAGGGTTCTCTCAAAGAAAAATCTCACCCACTTGGAATTTACAAGGATGTACTTTTTATTATAAGTGGTGGACATCCTCTTCTAATAAGATTTCATGTTATCAAAGGCTTCCTTTTGGTGCTCATCTAGAGCTTCAAGTTCATGAATCCTCATATCCCTATGTTCATCATCAATGATTAATCCATGTAAAGAGACTAACACAAAGGGAACCTTGACTTCTTGTGGGAGGAAATCTTCAAAACCATAGACTAAATCAAAGGGTGTATTCCCAGTGGGAGTCTGTATGGTGCTTATATAGGCCCATAATGTTGGATTAATCTATATGTACCAATATCTTCCTAACTTGTGATTTTTTCTATGTAAGATCTTTAGCCATTTTTTATTCAAGGCCTCACCTTAACTATTCCCTTAGGGATAATATATTGAGGACCAATGTTGCTTGATTTTAAAGTTTTTATAAAGTTGTTTTAGTTACTTATTTTTAAACTAACCCCATTATAAATGACTATGGAAGAAGGATTAATAGAGAGGAAAATGATGTAATTTAATATTAAAAGGAAATACATTTTCCTATTGCAGTAGATAGCAGAACAACTCCAACATACTTAGTGAAGTACTCAATAGTTGTGATTATGAACTTATGTCCACTAGAGGAACTTGGATGAATCTTACTAACCAGGTCAAAGTCCCATTTTTGAAAAGACCAATGTGTGATAGATGGGATGAGTTAATTCCTAGGAGAATGAATCAAGTTTCCATGTAGTTCACACTTCTTATAGGATTTATCATATTTGACAACATCATCTTGCATAGTTGTCCAATAGTAACCCATCCTAATAAATTTCCAAGAATGTGTGAGGCCATTAGAATGCGACCCACAAATGTCACTATGAACTTTGGTTAATGCCTTTTTAAACTCATCTATCTATAGACATCTATGGAGTGTTCCATCTAAGTTCTTCGTATATAGGTCAACATAGATGAGAGTGTAATGAGAGTTGTTGTGAATGAGCTAGAATTTTTCATTATGTGTAATTTTTTTAGGAATTATTTGATTAGGAAAATAAGAGAAAATAGTAGAGTAGTGGGAGAAATCATGACAGAAAATAGTGTGAATTACTTGTTCATCAAGGGAGTCATAAGAGGGATGGCACAGTTCTTCCACTAGGAACTCAAAGTGAGATTTGTGCTCTTGTAGTTGCAAGATATATGCCAAGGTTGTCATACCATCAATGACCTTATCTTTTTCCCTAGGTATTTGTTGGAAAGTAATAAATGTGAACTAATTCCTCAAGGCATCAAGTAGTTTCTTGTAAGTTACTAACTTGCCATCTTATGTTTGGTACTCATTGTTTACTTGATTAATGTCAAGTTGAGATTCTCCATAAATATGTAATTTAGTTATCCTTCATTCCAAAGCTAGATTCCATTAAGTAGAGCTTCATATTTAGCTATATCATTTGTACATGGAAATATAAATTTGTAAGATCTAGGAGTGGTGTATCAATGGGGTGTGACAAATTAAATTCCACCACCAGCACCATTTTGAGTATATCACCCATTGAAATACATCTTCCATGTTGTTTTTGTAACATACATGATGGACTCATCTAGAAAGATAATCCATATAGGAGCACTATATGTGATGCAAAACTCAACTAGTTGATCAACAATAGCTTATCCTTTAATGGCCTTATATTTGACATACTGAATGTCAAACTCAAAAATAATCATCATCTATTTTTCTAGTCCACCTACAAGTGTAGCCTTACTCAAGAGATACTTCAAAGGGTCAATTTTGACAACTAGCTGTGTGGTGTGAGTGAACATGTAGTGTAAAAGTTTTTATGATGCAAACTCTACTACTAGACAAGATTTCTCAATGCTCTTATAATTAAATTTAAAAGTGACCAATGTGTAGTTGATGTAGTATATGTCTCTTTCTTTTCCATGTTCATCATGTTGTGCTAACAAAGCTCCTAAGGAATTTGTAGTAGCTTAAATATATAGAATCAATGGTTTCCCTTGAATTGGAGGCATGGGAATAGGTGACTTTGATAAATAATCTTTAATTTGAACCAATATTTTCTCACATTCTTCATTCCATGTGCATGTTGATCATTTGTGTATATTTTTGTTAAATAGTTGTGATCTATCAACTAATTGAGAGATGAACCTTCTAATAGATTAAAGGCATCCTTGTAGACTCCTTAGTTGACTAATATTATACAGAGGCAACATCTCCATGAGTGCTTGCACCTTTTTTGGATCAACCTCTATCCCATTAGTTCATGTGATGTACCCTAGTAGTTTTCTAGATGTGACACCAAAAATACACTTTTTAGGACAAAGCACAAGTTAAAATTGTTCCATACAGTCTAGTATCAAACTCAGGTCAGACAAGTGAGTGTTTCATTGTTTAGATTTTTCTAAGGTATCATCAACATAATATTCCATATTTTTATGCATCATATCATTAAATATGGTGGTCATATCCCTTTAGTATATAGCTCCCTCATTTTTAATACCAAAAGGCATGACATTCTAGCAAAAGGTTCCCCATGCACATGTAAAAGTTATTTTCTCTTGATCCTTGGGAGCTATCTTTATCTAATTGTAACCTAAGAATATATCCATGAATAGAATATATTTCATAACCTACATTGATGTCTAATCATATCTATGTTTGGTAGCGAAAAATCATCTTTTGCCCATGCTTTATTTAAGTTCCTAAAATCAGTGTAGGCACGAATGGATTTTTCAAGTTTGGAAACAAGGAAAATATTTGAGATTCATTTGACATAATGAATAGCTCTAATGAATTTGGTGCTCAAGAGTTTTTCTAACTCATCTTTCACAAGTAGGGACACATGTGGATGCATCTTTTTCAATTTTCTTTTAATAGGCTTGATGCTAGGAGCTATAGAGAGATAGTACATAACAAGCTCTATATCAAGTCCAGGCATGTCAACATAAGTCTATGCAAAAAATGATTTTTATCTTGTGGAAAAACTGAGTGAACTATTATTTTTCCTCTATTGATAAGGATTGAGCCACATGTATGATTCTAGGAGATTCAACAATGCCAAGATCGATTGGTTGCATTAGTTCTATCAAAATTGATGATCTATCCTAGTAGTAGCTTGGGAGACTACCCAATACCTCATCCTCAAGTGCCTTGAAGAGGTTTTCACCCTCAAATATTTCCACAAGGTGGTTTTGACCATTTGAAAGCTTATTTTCATTTTTATCTTTAATTTGTGACTAAGGTATTGGATTATTGTTTTGGTCCTATTAACTGCTGATTTTATGGTGGAAGACACCATAGATCCAATGGCATTTAGGTAACATGCAATCTTATTATTATTTTGGAATAAGGATAGCTATGTTATTTGATTTTGACTATACCAATCTATGAGGTTTGTGTGCATGAGTGAAAGTGAGGTGAAAGCTTCAAGGTTGTTGATATGAGAGAAGTCATCTCTGGTGACAAGAGAGGTCAAAATTATAGGGAAAGCTCCAAAAGAGTCCAAATCAGGATAAGACCTAGAGACATTAGTGTGACATACCATGGAAAGAATTAAATCTAATTCATCTTACCCTATATGAGACTCATTAATTATGTTTGGTTGGGTAATGTAGGAATGTATCTCATCCACACCCAATTCACAAGAAGCATCTAAGAGGGACTCCTATTCATATTCCTGAGTTTTAGTAATTCAATAATGAGTCACAAGTAAAGCTATGTTTCTTTTTATTCTCTCTATAGTAGGATCTTCAACATCTAATTCATCAAAGTTGGGTTTCCTAGATGTGGATGCTTCAACACTGTTATCATGAAAAAATATTTCCTCTCCACATAGAAGGGAGGTAGCAAGAGTGGAATCCTCTTCATGTGTTGGAGTAACAATAGTAGGTTGTACAACATATTTAGAGTCACTAGTGGTAGGGAATTCTTTGTCAAATTATGATATATCATCTTTGACACCATACCCTAGGCATGTAGTATCCTTACTCTTTCATCCCTTGGTGTGACTTAGGGGTTTAGTGAGAGTATTCTTGTTGTCATTCAAAAGTCCTTGACCTCAATAATCCATTTTTTTCAAAAAAAATTAACTCTTTCTATATCTCTTGGGAGAAATAGGGCTAGTTAAAATGACCTCATTATTATCCTCTTCTTCTCTAGAGATCCAGTCTCTAACAACTTGGTCTTCTTTTTCAGCTTCTAAAGGAATTGATGATTAAACAAAATTACCAAAGATGGTCATAGAGGAAGTGAAAGGCTTCATTTTCTCATATGGTTTCCCATAGGACTATGGAGAAATAGATAACATTGAGATGGAGTCTAGGGTGTAATCCCCCATCCCTACACTTTTCATCTTCAACTTCTTTTCACACTCTATAAGAGATGGTTTAATGTCACTAGAGAATCAACTATGGGGTACTAGTGACTTGGAAACTATAAGCATGTTCATGAACATATAATTATCTCCTGGTATTATTATTTATACACCATTTAACATAAATTTGATACATTGATGATATTTTGATGATACATCTTGAATTTCATGAATCCATGGTTGACCCAAAAAAATATTATGTGTAAGTGGGATATCAAGCACTTGGAAGACCATGTCCCTCTCAACAAGACCTATAGAAATAGGATGTACAATCAAACCTTTGGAAGACCTTTCAAGCTCATCATATGCTTTGATAGTGATCTTCTTTCTAAGGTCAATTGCAAATTTTGATAGTCCCAATTTTTTAATTGCGTTGAAGTAACTAATGTTTAACCCAACACCACTATCTATCAAGACTCTTTAAACTTGAGTGCGATAAATCTAAACTTCAATATGGAGGGTGAGATTATAGTGATGACTAAGGTGTTTTTCATCTTCTTCATAAAATGTAAGATAGTGAGGTAATGAAATATAGATAACCATATCTTGGAATTGTTCAATGTGAATGTGATGTAGGGATGAATACGATACCTAGGGCCAAAGGCACACTCAACTATCCAAACTACTTGCATGAGTAAACACAATAGATACAAACACCAAATAAAAAAGAATTGGGAGATAGAGGAACAGTTTTTTTCAAAGATTCATCAAGTAATCACATACATGCCCAACTATAAGCCCTTTTGGGTTATGACCATATTACAATTCAAATTTGATCCAAAGAGATCAAACTTCACAATTTAGCTTGCTTCATCTCTTCCTACATTCCTCCTCCCAAATTTGATTCCCTAAGATTCTACCAAAAATCTTGTTAAATACATGCATAGCCACAAGTTGACCTATTGCAAATATAACAAACTAAAATATTATATTAAATGCTAGGATAAGCCACGAGTTAGCTCACAATAGATATTAGATACAAAATAAAAATTAACTTACAAGGTTCGCCCAAACTAGATCTAGACACAGACAACTTGTTCAATGAAGAACCCAAACCAATTACTATCACTTGGTATCTAAATGAACTCATAAACCAAAGGAAACTTGGTGAACAAAGGAACTTGGTAGCCACTACAAACTTGGAAACAACTATGAACTTAGCATAAACCCAAAAGTTTGGAACCCACTGTAAACTCGACAATAATTGTGAACTTAGCAACCAAAGGAACTCTATAGGAACTATGAACTCGGCTATAACTACAAACTTAACATAATCCAAGAAACTCAAAAATTACTACAAACTCAGTAAGAACTAAGGATCTTGGTAATGTAAGGAATTGTAACTTGGTAAAAAAAGAATGAAGGAGAATATGTAGGAAAACATGCATGAACAATAGCATAAAACTCTTGATCATACACATAATGCCTCCTTTTAGAATCAATCAAATTTTTACTAAAAAATACAATAGGTTTACCTTCTTGACTCAATAAAAATCCTATTACACTACCACTTGCATCACATTCAACTTGACATACCTTATTGAAGTTAGGCAAAGCTAATATAGATAACAACTTTTTGTTTCAGAGTTTCAAAACTGTTATCAGCTCCATGTGTCCACTTGAATTTTTTTTTATCTCCTCTCATTTTTTCACTCATAGCATTACAAACATAAATAAATAAAATTCCTTATGAACTTTCCATAAAAAATAACCAAACTATGAAATGATCTTACCTCACCCACATTCTCAGATGTAGGCCACTCTAATTTTTTTAAAACTTTCTTAGGATTCATCTTCAATCTATCAAATTAAATACAAAATCCCAAATACACAATATCCTCTTGCATAAAATAACACTTCTTTAGATTAATCATCAAATTTTCCTCTTTAAATATCTACAATACGTGTCTAACATGCTCAAGATGTTCTTTCTTAGTTTTATTGAATATATGAATATCATCCAAATAAATAATCACATATTTACCCAAAATTTTCTTTAGAACTTCATTCATCAACCTCATGAAAGTACTAGGTGCATTAGTCAAACCAAAAGGCATCACCAACTATTCATACAAACCATCTTTTGTCTTGAAATAATTCTTCCATTCATCACCTTCTCTAATTCTAATATGATGATAACCACTCTTCCAATCAATCTTGGTAAAATAATTTTCTCCACTCAAAGAATCCATTATGCCATCCATCCTTAGCATAGGAAACCTATATTTCACTATGATCTTGTTAATAGCTCTAGAATAAATACACATTCTCCATTCTCCATTCTTCTTAGGTGCTAATACAAAAGGTACAACACATGGACTCAAACTTTCTCTGATCAAACCTTTCTACAACAACTCATGTACTTGTATGTTAAGTTCCTCATTTTTAATATGTGTCAATCTATATGGTGCTTTATTCAAAAAACTAGCTCCAAGAATTAGATCCATGCAATGAATTATACTTCTCACTAGTGGTAAACCATCAAGTATGTATTTTTCAATAATATGTTTATACTCCTTCAAAAAAATTGTAATTCCACTAGCACTTGATCAATACTACTAGTTTTTACTATCACTTGATTACCACTAACTTTTGTTACTCAGTCACCATTGAATTGCACTTGATTAACACTATTTTTTGATACTCGATTATTATTGACACAACTCATTCTCCAAGTATGGCAAAACATATTTGATTCTTCTTCATTTCCTTTTCAAATTTCTTTCCATTAACCATGCAAATTCTTACAGTAGTACATTGAACCTCATCTGGACTTTCAATCAAAGGAGGTAATATTTTCTTTTTCCAATTCACCCAAAGAGTATATTGATTCAATATTCCAACATTTATAACATATCTATCATATTACTAAGGTCTACTCAATAGAATATGACAAAAATCCATAGGCATAATATCACACAAAACTTTACCAAAATAATGTCCAATCTTGAACTTCACAATACATTATTCATTTACCAATATATTATTCTTTTCTTTGATCCATGAAAGATGATAAGGTTTAAGATGCTCCAACCTTTGAAACTATAATTTTGTAATGAATTCTTCTAATGCCGAATTTGTAAAATTTCCACTATCAATGATCACCTTGCAATATTTTCCAACCATCTTACATATAGTCTTGAAAAGACTTCTCCTTAGGAAAAGATCCTCATCATTTCCCTTATTACATAAGGTTCTTTTCACCATCACATTTTCTCTAGCCTCAGGTCCACTCAATGAACCCTCTATTGGGGCTCAAAATTGTCGCCCCGATTTTGAGTACCATTGAGAAATTTAAGCCCCATAAATGCTTTTAGATGAACATGTACCTGGCTGTACCTTTGAGTCTTGTGAGGTGTTTAATGTTTCTAACACCTTTCATTTAGTGCATTTATGCATCTCATGAAGATAAATTGACATTCCAAACCATTTTGTGAAGTCCTATTTTGAACAATCGTCAAATCTACATTTTCACCTAAGTGTATAATGATGACAGGAAGTCATGTTTGTCATTGAATATCTTGCACGTATAAATTTTTCATGACTCATCAATTTAGGAGTATTTAGTGTCCATACTAGACAACCAATGTTTTATATTTTGAGTCGTTTCAAGTCTTTTTGACTAGGTTTTGAATCCCTCAAAGTTGGTCATTTATTATTGCCATGCTAATGCAAAATGTTCAGAATTCTAGAAGGCCCTGTTTGATGAGTTATAAATTTTGACTAGTTGACCAAAATGAGAAAATTCCTTTTCCATTTCATTTTATATGTTAGAGACCTATTATCTTTCAATTTTGAGCTTATGATGAATCTATTTGATTAGTTTCCAAACATGATTCCAAATGCAAGTTTTGATATTTTACTGGTGTTAGAAAGTGCAGATTGATCAGTACCCCTATTCATGATCTTATATCTCAAAAATCCATGATAGGTGAGATCTAATAGATTTTACCACTACATTGTACTCTAAAAATACTTTAAGTGTGCCAATTTTCAAGTCTTGACGAATTTGTTTGCACACTTTTCTAGGTCAATTCCATTTGTAAAAAATGTTTTCTATCAGTGTTTCAAATCTGCAAATTCCAAGTAGCCCACTTTGACCACTTTCCATTCACACCCAGTTATTTGTCATGAGCCAAAATCCTAGATTTATACTCTCCTCATGATAGTGAACCAATGTCTGAATTTTCGTGCCCCCAAGTATTAGTTTACCCAATTTTTGAAGCTAAATCCAAACACAGTTTAGTGTTTTCTGACATGTCTTCTTGGAGGTAGTTCTGAGAGGTCAAATTTGATGGTTAATATCTTTTGACCCCAAATTTTTCATGAGACAAGATTTGACAGGGTGCAAGTATGGAGAACAAGGAATCAATGTGCCAGTTTACAAAGCTTGATCAAGTGTTCTAGTCTTTTTTTAAAGCCAGTCAAAGGACCCTCCTAGCACAAAGTTGACAAGTTGCGAGAGAGTGATAAATGACTTGTAAATGTTGATTCAGTGGTCAAATTTGTTTTGAATTAGTATCTTATGATTTATGGATCAGTTGGGTGTATCAGTTGTTTGAAATTGAATTTTTTTTTAGCCGAACCTGCCTTGGGTCCCCACTAAATTCCATCTAATTGGCAAGGCATCATGGGGTTTCCAAAGTGATTGAAATGGTTTAAAATAAATGTGACCTTTTGAAATATAAATGTGGTATAGTAGTAATAGTTAGAACATTTTCTCAATAATATTTGTTTATATCAATATAATGCATAGTTGAATCACTTGAACATCAGGGCACTTGTAAAGGGATAAATGATGCTGTGAGTAGGACAATATTGAAAATCCACAATTATATGCATTTTGGCAGAAGAGTAGTCATTGTGTAAAATATTGTAAATCACAAAAGAGACAAAGGACTAGAAGCAAATTAGATGAAGGCATGTCTCCAACATAAAGATTACTTGTCCCCATGGCATCAGGAAGGAAGGAGGTCTACATTAGAGCCTAATTTTTTTTTAAATTGATAGTGTTTTTGCAAATTGTGGTAATAATGACACATTTGAAATGTATCTATCTATTATGAAAGTGTTGTTCATATGTGGAAAAGAAAGCTTAGTCAAAGTAAAAGAAAAGGAAAGATCCTTGATGTCTCAATTTTGGAAGAGGTGACTGGGTGAACAGAGGAGCAAGAGTGCCAAATGCTTGAAATGGAACATGAAAAGGAGTCAAAGGGATTGAAGAGAAAGAATTGGAAGAAGCATGAACTTTACTTTAAGAACACATTAAAAGAAGACAATGTATTCAAAGGAAGCCACCATGGTGATAGTAGCCAGGTAATTTCTATCGCTAATAGTGAGTTTTTGTTTTAAAACAAAAGGGGGCTTTGAATGGGAGGTGACATGCAAAAGGAAGGCGGTGGATCGCCAATTCAGTTGCATTGAGGCCATTGAGCTCCACACAGCTGGATTCGAATTCATAGGCAAAATCAAGGCCTCTTCTTTCAGATGACAGAAATGAGTTTGTAAAAGGGTTTGGTTGAGATGCTTGTAGCTAATGGTAATTGATTGAGAGATACTACACCTAGATAATGGAGAGCTTTGCAACACCTTACCCATTTTTTTCTCTGATGGAGAAAATGACCATGAGAGAGGCCATCAATGTCCATTCTTCTCTTATATTCAAGCACTTTCAAGCTCAAGTGAGCCAAAAAATCAAGATTCTCACCAACCAATTATCAGTGGTTTTGGTTTGTAAGAATACATTTAGAGATGTTGAAAAATGGTAGAAGCTTCCTATAAATGAGAACACTAATTTTAGCAGCCTTCTCAATCAGCATCACATTAGGGAATCTGCTCATTTAGGCAAATGCAACACTGGAAATTGAAGCAAGGAATTCACAGGCTTCAAAGTTTTATTAAAAAGAAAGAAGCCATGCTAGAGAAAAATGTGAGAAATAAGAGGCATCAAAATTTAATGGAAGCTGGTGGGGGAGTATATGGTAGGAACATTAAAGGTAGAGGTGTCTTATGCAAAAGAAGATGCCAATAGAATAGAGGAACTCATGAGGAAAGCCACCAAAATTCAAGCCGGCTAGGATGAAGACATGGATACCAAAGAGGAGAGAATTCATAGTCTAAGCACACGATATTAGTTATGAATAAAATAGTTTTTTACTATGTATTGCATTAGTTTCCCTCATCCGGTGGATGGATCATGATAGATAATCTATAACAATGTGAAAATAAAACCCACACACAATTTAAATAACCCCCTATACACAAACAAAAAATTGAGAGCCAGGCCTCCTCAATACAACAAGAAATTATTGAATTCTATTTAAAGAAAACTTGCAAAACTTAATCCATTCATGAAGCTCTTAGACACAACAATTCAACCAAAACTTGCAAAAGCACTGTGAAAGGCACTAGAAGCTAAACTTGATCATGCCATGAATTAACTAATGCCAAGAAAAAATCCACACCTTGTTAAAAAGAGAGCCTCTATATTTTAAAAGGAAGTTGTGCCAATAACAATGTAGAGCAACATCAAAAGCATTGGAAGGGGAGCTTGGGCAAGCCATTGAAAATTTGCTTTGCTCTACAATATCCCACATTGGTAATGCGGATGTGTTTTTTGATGTTTAAAACAATTCTACACTTAATGTAGAATGTCTTAAAGACACAACTTTTTGAGAGGCCGCATACTAATGTGAGGGGCCCACTAGGCTAGGCCAACATAGATGCCAACTAGGGGAAATTAATGTATAATTTTAAATGAACTAACAAGAATGATGACATGGCAGGTTCAAATGCAGAGGCATAAGATGATGCCATGTGGAAGATCTAGTGCTTGGTGCATCCTAACTAGGGGAAGTTGTGCCATAGTTAGATAATGCATGAATGTCCCATGTTGACACGTGTCAGTGGACCTCATTCAAAAATGATGTGGTGCCAGAAAAAAGCTCAAATGACAGAGGCATCAAATCATGCCACATGGCGAGATCAACGGCCAATGCATTCCCTCTTTGAGAAGTTGTAGGGTGTTTAAGAAATGTGAGTAAGTGGGAGATTGCCACATGATAGCGACAAGGAAGTGTTGATTGAGTGTTGATGCAGCATTCTAGGTGGTGACGTTGTGATCAAATGCGCCAATCATAAAGTGCCACATCGCACTTCGTCAAACTAGATTTGACCTTGAGATTCAAGGGAAGGGAAAAAATTTAAAATGATTAAAAAAATTATTTTTAGAGCATGGCACATGCATCCTTTTAAATTTCAAAAGGATATTTAATGAAGTTTCAACATTAGAGAAATTTTAAATTTTTGAAAATTTAAAATTGCAAACCAAAGTCTTATAGCAGGGGACTATTTTTCAAAATGGCTTTCTTGAGGTTTTTGGTAGGTGAAATATGCACTCCAATATACCATCAAAACTTGGGAAGAGACGAACTATCTGAGTATGAAGTTTTTTTTTGCACAGAATGTCACTGGTAGGTGTTATAGGAGGTTTTCTCTTAGAGATTGATTTGCATGTTTTATCAGGTGTTTTGAGTCATTAATTGTAGAATTCTGTGGCAAAACACCTTAAACATGTCTAGTGACCCTTGTATCTAATCATTTTGAGTTTTTGTGGTGTTTTGGTTTCAATTTGATCAATTGGCACATATTTGGGTTCAGTTAGCAGACCTTTCTCTTTTGCTAAGATACTCTGCATTTGGAAAGGAAAAATAGAAAGGATATGATTAGCACTTGATGGGATAAGGTAGAGAGAGGTTATTCAGTTGTAGGGGATGGAATTCCAAGTGGATAGATGTCAGTTGCATAACAGATCTAGGAATTCACTTCTTCCTATATCTTTCTTTCTTTCATCCATTGTAAGGGTTCCAATTTTTACTATGAAACCTGTTGGTTCATGTTTTTGGAGAAAAACCACTCACTATTGTGATACCATGTTTTGGTTCTAGTTTTGATATGTTTCGATCACTGTGACACCACATTTTCTTCAACAATTTCTCTTGTATGAACAACAATATGAAAGATAATATAGCAAGTCCAAATTTATTAGGTGTTTATATGTTTTGATTTCATGCATATGAATGTATTATTTCAAGGAAATTAATATAAAGAACAATAGATGATTGAGTTTCATTTTAAATCTTGTCTCCTTTCTTAGTGAGTTGTAATGTTTTATGATCTTTGAACAAAGAGCTTAACTCATAGTTATAGTCCCTTAAGGCTGTATGTTGTTTCATTGTTGCTTATAATTCAAGAGGTTATGTAAATGCTTTAAGGAAATCAACAGGGTTGCAAATATATTGAGGAGGATATTAGGTAAGAATGAGATTTAGATTGAACACAACTATCTATTTACAAGGTGAATGGATAGATCAGACATCTAAATATATGAATAGGTATTAGGTATCTGTATCTATGCATTTGATTCATAGAATTGACAAGTGGAAAAGGCACTAATCGGATACTAGATCATTAGTTCTTAGTGCTGCATATTAGGGGTTTTTGTTGAATTCAAATCTTTTTAAACAAATCAATTTAGTATTCCATGTTTTGTAGTGGGCTGAAAAGAAATAACCCTCACTTAGCTTATGGATTCATAGGTTATGATTTGTAGCTATTTCATTTCTATGTCACTACATAAGTATCAGAAGATAAAAAGGGTTTTCATTTACTATTATTAGGTTCAAATTTATGTTTCAATTGCACTGGTACCATATATTAGAACCTCAAGGTTAACTTGTCTAGGTCTTGTCGAGCCTGAAGTGAAGAAGGAGT
Source organism: Cupressus sempervirens (assembly GCA_028749045.1). Lineage (NCBI taxonomy): Eukaryota > Viridiplantae > Streptophyta > Pinopsida > Cupressales > Cupressaceae > Cupressus > Cupressus sempervirens. The sequence goes on from CM053788.1 coordinate 324,627,661, forward strand.
TATGCCTTATAGTTGACCCAAGACTACTCTCTAGTGTATCCATCATTAGAATTTGCTAGCCTTAGATTCATTGGTCTAGTTTCCTATTTATTTTCAAAACTATTAAATTAGGAGCCAAAAAAATGGCAACTCTACTAGGGAGATAAGATGATAATACAGATTGTTAAAAGGACAAGAACTGCTGGTGTGAATTGAATACTTTAGTCCTATTTTTTAGTATGGTTTTGCCCATCCAAGTCACCAAAAAAATTGCAACTCTGCTAGGGATTGTATTGAATATGAATAATATAAAAACCTTGAGAATTTAAGGAGGAGATTCAATACAATAGGAGAAAAACAAGGAAAATAGTACAATAGTGAGGTAATTGTGACATTCTTTTCATATCCTTATAGAATTTTTTGTTCCCTAGTTAAGCTTTTTTCATGGACAGCAATAGGTTGTAAGATTGGATGTAAATTGTGTTCTATGACAATTATAAGTCCATCTTCAACTAGTTCAATCTTTGCAAGTGCTATTGAGAAAGTTTCAGAGTCAAGAATCAATTTAAGAAGTGTATTCTCTTTTCAAGGTGTTAGTGATCTACAAGTTTTTCCATATTGAAAGTGTAGTTCAGATTTATAAGTGGTAAATTGTTTTGAATATTTTCTCACTAAGTATGAGTGGTGAATCTAGTCTAAATCTCTGTGCTAGTGCATGGTTCATTTTAATATCAAAGGCTTTTAGTATTTGTGGGCAGATCTAGCTTGTTGGGAAAGAGGAATTGTAGCTTTCTTGATTAATGGTTTATGTGATTGTTTGTATGTACTGAAGTAATTGATTTCAAAGGGTGAATCACTGCTGTGATTTCATTTTCTTCTTCAAGGAGGTGGTAGTTCTACAAGGATTCTATCTATGGTGTGAAGGATTTCATATTTGCACCTATTTCAATTAGCATATCAGAGGTTTCATACATCCACACATAAAGGTATTTTCAATTTTCATGTATTTGTCCTTCATGAAAATTGAATGAACAAAATAGTTGCCTCCATCTATTGGTTTCAGCACTAAGAAAAAAGAGTTAGGAGTTTTAAAATTTTGAAAGATGGATTCAAAGTCTAGGTCTGAAAATGATGTACCAACTCTTGAAAGTATTCATGCAAATATTGCTTGGCATAAAAGAGAAATTCATAATAAGACCATCATTGGCATAATAAATATGATTGGTAATATTAAGGGTCTTAATGGATTACAAACTTACATGAAGTTCAAATTAGTAGTTATGAATCTTGATGAGTCCTTCAGACCTAACAAGTCTTCATGGCCAGTAGTAGTCTTAGAAGTTTTTATGCCACATTCAGTTGATTGGTTAGCAAAGTTAAGATTAGATTAGATTTGTGAAATCTTAGATTTTATCAGAGAAATTGAAAGTGCTTTGAATGCTAATGAATCTAATGATAGTGAATACAATGACTCTATTGAAAGTGATATTGAATATGAAGAATCTCAACTTGATGAATTAGAGGATAGTAATCAGCAATTTGATAACATGCATAATGTGGATTCATCTTTTTATGATGATGACTATAAAGAAGAGGAAAAGTGTAACAACAATAATAATCTTTCTTCTAGTAATGAATATGAAGGTGTTACAATACAAGTTGTTGGGGTATTGCCTAAAGAAGAAGATCTATGGGATGATCAAAATTTTGATTTTTCACAATGTGTTTCTAATAAGTCTACTCTTGTAAATGTGCCAAGACATCTGGATAATAATCACAACAAGGAGAAGAAACTAGGGATGAAGTCTTGTTAAGTGTTGAAGAGATTTCAGATTTGTTGGCTCATGATTTTCAAAGGTATGCTAATCTATACAAGGATGCTTGTGCTTTGCCACATTTTGAAATTTCATATAGTGAAGTCATTTCCCCTAAATTTGATGTTGAAGAGGATATAGTTTTAGAATATGCTATGTCGAGTTTTGGAGGTGTATGTGATGGTAATCCCTATATAAATTCAAATGATGACTTCTATGTTTAAAATGTAAATGTAGAGATAAGTTATGTTGCTGGTTCATGGTTTTCTTCTTTTCATAAGGCTGAGATACATTTAGATTGCTCATGTGATGAAGAAAGAAATAGTAATGAATTAGTTCATTCTTGTGACTTATTTGAGGAAGAAATTGATATGGATCAACATATTGTGAACATGCAATTTCATGATGATTCTTCTGATTTGATATCTAATCATTTGTTGGAATGTGAAGAAAATGCAACATATGTTCAATCTAATTTATGGAGTACTAATATTGCAAATAACAAGATATTATATTTTACATTTTCTTCATATCTGGATGCACAAGGTGAGTTATCATATGATTCATGTAACTTGTTGAAAGGAGTAGAGTACCAAGCTTTTGTGTTTCTGGTTGAAGGTGTCCATGAATTAGTTAGTGATGATCAGTTTGAGTTAGATATCAGTAGTTATGATCATGCCGTTCATATTTTTATTCTAAGCAAGATGAAGAAATTAATGCTGATTTGTACATGCACTATGAAGATGATGGTAATAGTTTTCTTTTGCCTAATGAAGTGATTGAAAGTGTTGATACATTGGGTGAAACAAAGGAGAAAGATAATTTCAGTTTACCTCAAGAAGATGTAAATGAGAATCAAGTATATGATAGAGGTAAAAAATTTTGTTAAGTTCGGTGGCCTGGGGCCATCGTTTGTACATAGTAGGAGTAGTTGTTTCCTTACTTTCAATAAAGTTGTTCAAGAGAAGTTTTTGTGAGTGGTCTGATTCTATTAGAGATCTAAATCCTTGCCATGGCCACAAGAGAAATGTATCTACAGATAGAGCCACTATTGGTGCTCAATATTGTAGCCCCAATTTTGAGTACCATTGAGAAATTCAAGCCCCATAAATGCTTTTAAATGTTGGTTGTACCTTTGAGACCCGTGAGGTGTTTAATATTTCTAACACCTTTCATTTAGTGCATTTGTGCATCTCATGAAGATAAATTGACATTCAAAAACATTTTGTGAAGTCCTATTTTGAACAATTGTCAAATTTGCATTTTCACCTATCAAACAATGATAGGATGTCATGTTTGTCATTAAATATCTTGCACCTAGAAATGTTTCATGACCCACCGCTTTGGGAGTATTAAGTGTCCATAATAGAGAACCTATATTTTAGATTTTGAATCATTTCAAATCCGTTTAACTAGGTTTTGAATCCCTCAAAGTTGGTCATTTATTATTGTCATGCTGATGCAAAATGTTCAGAATTCTGGAAGGCCCTATTTGATGAGTTATAAATTTTGACCAGTTGACCCAAACAAGAAAATTCCTTTTGCACTGCATTTTAGAGGTCAAAGACTTGTTACATTTCAATTTTTAGTTTATGAAAAATTTGTTTGATCAGTTTTCAAATGCAATTCCAAATGTAATTTCTGATTTTTTATTGGTGTTAGTAACTGTAGATTGATTAGTACCCCTATTTGTGATGTTATATCTAAAAATCCATGATAGCTAAGATCGAATGGATTGCACCGCTATATTTTACTCTAAAAATACTTTAAGTGTGCCAATTTTCAAGTCTTGATGAATTGATTTGAACACTTTCCTAGGTCAATTCCATTCGTAAAAAATGCTTTCTATCAGTGTTTCCAATCTGCAAATTCTAAGTAGCCCACTTTGACCACTCACCATTCACCCCCATTTACTTGTCATGAGCCCAAATCCTAGATTTATACTCTCCTCATGACAGTGAACCACTGTCCCATATTTTGTGCCCCCAAGTGTTAGTTTACCCAGTTTTTAAAGCCAAATCTGAACACAATTTAGTGTTTTCTAACGTCTTCTTGCAGGTAGTTTTGAGAGGTCAAATTTGATGGTTAATATCTTTTGACCTTGAATTCATCATGAGATGAGATTTGACAGGGTGCAAGTATGTAGAAAAAAGAATCAATGTGCCATTTTTCAGAGCCCGATTAGCTATTCTAGTCAATTTTTAAAGCTAGTCAAAGGACCCTCCTGGGACAAAGTAGACAAGTTGCAAGAGAGTGATCAATGACTTGTAAATGCTGATTCAATGGTCGAATTTGTTTCAAATTAGTATCAGATGGTTTATGGATCAGTTTTGTGTATCAGTTGTTTGAAATTGAAATTTTTTTAGCTAGACCCACCTCAGGGCCTGACTAAATTCCATTTGATTGGTAAGGCATCATGGGGTTTCCAAAGTGATTGAAATGGTTTAGAATGAATGTGACCTTTTGAAATATAAAGGTGGTATAGTAGTAATAGTTAGAAAATTTTCTTAATAACATTTGTGTATATCAATATAATGCATAATTGAATCACTTGAACATTGGGGCACTTGTAAAGGGATAAATGATGCCTTGAGCAGGATAGTATTGAAAATCCCAAATTATATGCATTTTGGTAGACAAGTATTCATTGTGTAAAACATTGTAAATTAAAAAAGACACAAAGGACTAGAAGTGAATTAGATGAAGGCATGTCTTCAACATAAAGATTACTTGTCCCCATGGCATCCGGAAGGAAGGAGGTTTGCATTGTAGCCTGAAATTGTTTTAAATTGATAGTGTTTTTGCAAATTGTGGTAATAATGACACATTTAAAATGTATCTATCTATTATGGAAGTGTTGTTCATATGTGAAAAAGAAATCTTAGTCAAAGTAAAAGAAAAGAAAAGAGCCTCGATGTCTCAATTTTGGAAGAGGTCACTGCATGAATAGAGGAGCAAGAGCGCCAAATGCTTGAAATGGAACGTGAAAAGGAGTCAAAGGGATTGAAGAGAAAGAATTGGAAGATGCATGAACTTTACCTTAAGAATGCATTAAAAGAAGACAATTTATTTATAGGAAGCCACCATGGTGATAGTAGCCAGGTAATTTCTACTGTTGAGATTGAGATTTTGTTTTAAAACATGATGCAGGAGCATCTAGAGGTATAAGGGCAATCATGTGTCACCCAAAAAAAAAATGTACTTAGAATTAGTTTCTGTTTCATGTCTTTACATTTTTGGATACCCATTTGGGTCAAATAAAGGTTCCAACTCTCACAGTTCAACTATCAGTGTGCTAAAAAATCCCAAAAAAATAGGAGCATGTAATTTGGCCATCAGTTTGGTGACCTAGAAGGTGTAAATTGGCTAGATGAATGTAATTGTGATTTAGAGCATTCCAGAAAAAGAATCAGGTCAAAAGGCCCCATGGTTTGAAAGTTATTAAAGTTTTTTGGGTTTTGAAGACCTCCTAAGAATGCTTCGAAGTCAGGTTAGGGGCATTAAATGATCTCAAAAAGGGCTAAAAAATGGAGGACAAGCAAAGCTCCTCCATAGGGCTATAGATCACTTCGAGAGCTTTCCAAAAATGTAAACAGTTCGTCAATCGGAGCTATGGTTCAAAATTTATGCCTCCCGAAAGTTTGGTTACCATTTTTGGATTCTTCTAGATTTGCACCAACTTCTAACATAGCTTCTAGAACCTTCTATTTGGTCGGTGGATGTCTACTAGCACCTTCTAGAATGTACTCCTAGTCCTTAACCCTCTGGGGTCTATTTAAGGAGATTTTTGGCATTGTAAAAGGCAGTTCAGAGTGGAGTTTGAGAGGAGGTACTAAAAGGAGAAATTATCTCTAGATTTATGCTATTATAAGCCCTTAGGGCAGCATTGAAGTTTATTTTCTCTATACTATTTGTACTAGCTTATTTTATCAATTAATATAATTTTCCCTTTTCTGTTGTGTCCATTCTATTCTTGGGTTGTGTCCCCATCAAGTGGTATCAGAGGCTATTTTCCTGAGTGTGTAAACAGAATGTCGACTATGAGGCAGTTTGCACCAGGACTGTGTGGTTGTGGGTTTGAGTTAAGAAGATGCCTCCATGAAGAGAGTGTGGTAGAAGGGCAAAAGATATCAATCTTGAGGAGGTTAGAGCCCACTAAAGGCATGTGCAGACATTGCAAGAGGAGCTCCATAGAGGAGCAAATGTTGCCGCTGGTGACAACAGTGAGGATGACAATGAAGAAGAAGTAATGGGACCAGAAGAGGAATTTGATGGGGAAGTTTTGAATCATGTAGAGGAAAGGCTTTTTAGGGCCATTACTAAGTTTGGGAAAAGACCCACAATTGAAGTGGGTGTATTTTCAGGAAATCTGAAACTAGATGAGTTGATCGATTGGATCATTGAACTGGAAGAATACTTTGTGTACGAGGATATCAAGGACCCAGATAGGGTTAAGTTTGCAAAGGAAAAACTGAAAGGCCATGCAAAAATTTGGTGGCAAGAGGTTCAATTAGAAAGAAACATAAGAGGAAAGGAGAAGATCACAAGGTGGGATCGCATGGTGGACAAATTGAAGAAGCAGTTCATTCCTGTGGACTACGAGCTTGATTTGTTTAAGAAGATGCATGGGTTAAAGCAAGCAAGAAGATCAGTCCAAGAATATATGAAGGAATTTTATTGACTCTTGATTAGAGTGGGGCATGCAAAAGCAAATAAGGAGAAGGTTTCTTGTTATATCAGTGGGTTGCGACCTAGCATCTAGGAGGAATTAAGTCTGGTAAGAATGACTAGCATTGAAGAGGCATACCAGTTTTCCCTATGAGTTGAAGAGAAGCTAAATAAAAGGTTTGAAGGAAGACAAAGAGGGTGCGATCAAGGAGGAAGGGGAAGTGGTAGGTCATCTGGAGGCCGCAATGAAACCTAAAAGAAAAATGAAGATGAGGGTACTAGCAAGAACCAGAGGAATGAGGGTTTCAACCGCTCCCGTGACCAAGACTTTGTAAATCAGAGAGGAAGAGGTAGAGGATGTGGACAAGGAAGAGGAGCCTTTCATGGTACCTATTTTCATTGCAATGAAGAAGCTCATCGTGCCTTTGAATGCCCTCAAGGACAAGGAAGGATGGATAGGAGAGCTGAGGGCCAAGCTAGGGTTGCTCATGTGGATGAAGATGCACAATCATCACATTCAGAGGATGCAAAAAGAGGAGAGAACTTGGTAAATGAAAGAGTCCTACTAAGTGGAGAGATTGAACCAGGACAATAGAGGAGTTTGTTCTATACCAGATGCAAGTGTGAGGATAAATGTTGTGACATGATCAGTGATGGTGGTAGCACTGATAACTTGGTATCAGAAGAGATGGTCTCTAAGCTGAAGCTCAAGAGGGAGAAACATCCCCAGCCCTATCGGATTGCTTGGGTAAAAGATGATCATAAGGTCCTGGTAAGTGAATATTGTTTAGTAAAATTCAAAATTGGAAGTTAACATGATGAAGTTCTCTATGATGTTATTTTGATGGATGTTTGCCATCTATTGTTGGGTAGACCATGGCAGTTTGATAGACATGCAGTGCATGATGGACATGCAAACACATACTCTCTAACAAAGGATGGAGTTCGCCACAAATTGAAGCCCATGAAAAAGGAAGGTGAAAAGGTATGTAGCAGTGCTAGGATTTGTCTTGTTGATGGAAGGAAGTTTTTAGATGGCATGAAACATCAGCATATGTGCTATGCTTTGATTCCTAGGAAAGATAAAGAAGGTAGTAGTGAAATACCACTTGAAGTTTTAGATTTACTAGGGGAGTTTGGAGATATTATCTCTAATAATGTTTCAGATGGATTGCCACCAATAAGGCAAATTAGTCATCAGATAGATCTGATTCCAGGAGCTAGTTTGCCTAACAAAGCTGCTCACAGGATGACTCCTACTAAAATAGAGGAGCTAAATAGACAGGTTCAGGAGCTGTTGAGGAAGGAATTGATTCGAGAGAGCTTGAGTCCATGTGCAGTACCTGCAGTACTCGCACCAAAGAAAGATGGAGATGGAGGATGTGTACAGATTCTCAAGCTATAAATATTATAACCATCAAGTATCAGTTTCCTTTGCCAAGGATGGATGATCTTATGAACTGCTTGAGTGGAGCTCAGTACTTCACAAAGATAGATCTGAAGAGTGGTTATCACCAGATACAGATTTGAGAAGGAGATGAGTGGAAAATAGCCTTCAAGACCAAGGAGGGTCTTTATGAGTGGTTAGTCATGCCCTTTGGATTGACGATTGCCCCAAGCACCTTCATGCAGCTCATGAATGAGGTACTTAAGAAGTTCTTGGGAAAATTTTTTATTGTCTATTTGGATGATATTTTAATTTTCAGCAAGATTTTGGAAGAATATTTGCTGCATATTTGTAGTGTCCTTGAAAGGCTAAGGGAAGAGAAACTATTAATTAATCTGAAGAAATGTATCTTTGCAAAAAGGGAGTTAGTCTATTTGGGGTTTGTTATATCACCTAAAGGTCTCAAAATGGATCCAGAGAAGGTAAACGCCATCTTGGAATGGCCTACTCCAAGGTCTGCTACTGAGGTAAGATCATTTCATGGTTTGGTTAGTTTCTATAAGAAGTTTATTAAGAATTTCAGTGGCATATGTGCACCCTTAACTGATACAATAAGAGGGGATAGAAAAGAGTTCAAATGGACTGCAACAGCTGCAAGAAGTTTTGAATTGCTAAAGAAGAAGGTGATAGAATAGCCTATGTTGGCACTTTTAGATTTTAGAAAAGTGTTCCAGGTGGATTGTGATGCCAGTGTTAGTGCTATTGGGGCTATATTAAGCCAAGAAGGTAAGCCTATTGTATATTTTAGTGAAAAATTAAATGATGCAATGAAGAAGTATTTTGTTTATGATCAAGAGTTCTATGCAATAGTTCAGGCCTTAAAGAAATGGAGGAATTATTTATTGCCAAAGGAATTTTTTTTTGTATACTGATCATCAGGCATTATATTACCTAAATAGCCAAGGTAAATTGAATTAGAGGCATATGAAGTGGGTAGAGTTCTTGCAGAGTTATACATTTGTGTTGAAGCATAGAAGTGGAAAATTTAACAGGGTTGCAGATGCACTAAGTAGGAGACAGTTGTTGCTTACAGTAATGCAAGTTGAAGTAGTTGGGTTTGATGAACTCAAGAATTTTTACCCCAAGGATCCTGATTTTGCTGAAGCATGGAAAGCTTCTAAAGAACCTGTTGCTGTAGATAGAACCAAGTGGTTAGACTATTTGATTTAGGATGGCATGTTGTTCAAAGGTAGTCAATTGTGCATTCCAAGGAGTTCCATGAGGGAAAATCTGATTAAGGAGAAACACAGTGGAGGGATGGAAGGACATTTTGGTCGAGATAAGACCATTGCCATTCTTAGAGAACATTATTTTTGGCCTCAAATTTCACAGGATGTGAAGAAGTTTGTACAGAGTTGCCAAGTTTGTCAAGTTTCCAAGGGGTTTAGTCACAATACTGGCCTATATCAGCCATTGCATGTTCCATCAAGGCCATGGGAGGACATAAGTATGGATTTTGTTCTTGGATTGCCAAGGACACAAAGGGGTAATGAATCAGTATTCGTGGTGGTTGATAGGTTCTCCAAAATGGCACATTTCATTCCATGCCACAAAACTCATGCTGTTGTTCATATTGCAAACTTGTTTTTCAAAGAGGTGGTAAGACTACATGGTCTTCCAAGGAGTATAGTTTCTGACAGAGGTACTAAATTTGTGGGGTATTTCTGGAGGACATTATGGAAAAAGTTGAGAACAGACTTGAAATTTAGTTCCATGCATCACCCACAAAGTAATGGCCAAAACGAAGCGGTAAACAGAAGTTTGGGCAATTTGCTGAGATGTTTAGTTGGGGATAAACCCAAGGGATGGGATTTCATTCTACCACAGGCAAAGTTTTCTTATAATAACTCTATAAATAGGAGTACTAGAAAATCACCATTCCAAATTGTAAATGGGAGTAGGCCAAGGACTGCACCAGAGCTAAGGAAGATAGAACAAGGGGAGAGGACAAGTGCTGAAGCTAAGGAATTTGTTGAACATATCAAGCGTCTACATGAGGAGGTTCAAGCACACATTACCAAGATGAATCAAGAGTATAAAGCTAGGGCTGATCAAAGGAGAAGACATAAGGAATTCCAAGTAGGGGATCTAGTCATGGTGCACTTATGAAAAGAAAGATTTCTAGCCGGTACTTACAACAAGCTGAAAATGAAGAAATTTGGCCCCTACAAAATTTTGAAGAAACATGACTCAGGAAATGCATATGAAGTGGAGCTACCAGATGGTATTCAGATTTCTCCCATTTTCAACATTGCAGATTTAACAGAGTATCATGATGATGGTGCAGATGAAGAGCTGGTGCTAGAACCATGTCCGATTCTTGCTTCTAAGAAGGAGGAGATAGAAGACATTCTAGAGCATCGTGTGGGTAGGAGTACTAGAAATAGGCAGTATGAAGAGTATTTGGTGAGGTGGGAAGGATGGCCGATCAAGGACTCAACTTGGATTTCAGTAGCTAAGGTTTCCCATTTGGGATTTCCTCTACCATTCATAAAGTGACAAGGTCACTTTTCAATCTACCCTGGGTGTCTGATGCAGGAGCATCCAGAGGTATAAGGGCAATCCTGTGTCACCCAAAAAAAATGTACTTAGACTTAGTTTCTGTTTCATGTCTTTACATTTTTGGATACCCATTTGGGTCAAATAAAGGTTCCAACTCTCACAGTTCAACTATCAGTGTGCTAGAAAATCCCAAAAAAATAGGAGCATGAAATTTGGCCATCATTTTGGTGACCTAGAAGGTTTAAATTGGCTAGATGAATGTAATTGTGATTTAGAGCATTCCAGAAAAAGAATCAGATCAAAAGGCCCCACGGTTTGAAAGTTATTGCAATTTTTTGAGTTTTGGAGACCTCCTAAGAATGCTTCGAAGTCAGATTAGGGGCATTAAATAACCTCAAAAAGGGCTGAAAAATGGGGGACAAGCAAAGCTCATCCATAGGGCTATAGAGCACTTTGAGAGCTTTCCAAAAATGTAAACGGTTTGTCAATCAGAGCTATGGTTCAAAAGTTATGCCTCCTGGAAGTTTGGTTACTGTTTTTGGATTCTTCTAGATTTGCACCGACTTCTAACGCAGCTTCTGGAACCTTCTATTTGGTCAGTGGATGCCTACTAGCACCTTCTAGAATGTACTCCTAGTCCTTAACCCTTCGGGGTCTATTTAAGGAGATTTCTTGCATTGTAAAAGGCAATTCTGAGTGGAGTTTGAGAGGAGGTACTAAAAGGAGAAATTATCTCCAGATTTATGCTATTGTAAGCCCTTAGGGCAGCATTGAAGTTTATTTTCTCTATACTATTTGTACTAGCTTATTTTCTCAGTTAATATAATTTTCCCTTTTCTGTTGTGTCCATTCTATTCTTGGGTTGTGTCCCCATCAAAAAAAAAGGGGGCTTTGAATGGGAGGTGACATGCAAAAGGAAGGCAGTTGATCACCAATTCACCTGCATTGAGGCCATTGAACTCCTCACTTCTAGATTGGAATTCACAGACAAAGTCAAGGCCTCTTCTTTCAGATGACAGAAATGAGTTTGTAAAAGGGTTTGGATGAGATGCTTGTGGCTAATAGTAATTTATTGAGAGATACTACACCTAGATAATGGAGAGCTTTGCAACACCTTACCCATTTATTTTCTTTGATGGAGAAAATGACCATGAGAAAGGTTATTTTGGTGTCCATTCTTCTCTTACATTCAAGCACTTTCAAGCTTAGGTGAGCTAGAAAATCAAGATTCTAACCAACCAATTATCAAGGGTTTTGGTTTGTAAGAAGACATTTAGAGATGTTGAAAAATAGTAGAAGCTCCCTATAAATGAGAACACTAATTTTGACATCCTTCTCAATCAACATAATGTCAGGGAATCTACTCACATAGGCAAATGCAACACTAGAAATTGAAGCAAGGAATTCATAGGTTTCAAAGTTTTATTAAAAAAAAAGATGTCATAACTCCACACAAAAATGAAGGGAAACTCACAAGAAGCCATGGCAGAGAAAAAAGTGAGAAATAAGAGGCATTGGCATTTAAAGGAAGCCATTGGAAAAGTATATGGTAGGCACATTAGATGCAGAGGCATTGCATGCAAAAGAAGACACCAATAGAACAGAGGAACTCACGAGGAAAGCCACCAAAAGTCAAGCTGGCTAGGAGGAAGACATGGATGCCAAAGAGGAGAGAATTTGTAGTCTAAGCACATGATATTAGTTATGGATAAAATAGTTTTGTACTATGTATTTCATCAGCTTCCCTCATCTGGTGGATGGATCATGATAGATAATCTATAATAGTGTGAAAATAAAACCCACACATGGTTTAAATAACCCCCTGTGCACAAACAATAGATTGAGAGCCATGCCTTCTCAATACAACTAGAAATTATTAAATTTTGTTTTAGGAAAACTTGGAAAACTTAATCCATTCATGAAGCTCTTAGACAGAACAATTCAACCAAAACTTGCAAAAGCACTGTAAAAGGCACTGGAGGCTAAACTTGATCATGCCATGAATTAACTGACGCCAAGGAGGAATCCATGCCTTGTTAAAAAGAGAGCCTCTGTATGTAAAATGGAAGTTGTGCAATAATAATGCAGAGCGACATCAAAAGTGTAGGAAGGGGAGCTTGGCCAAGCCGTTAAAAATCTACTTTGCTCTACAATATACCACATTGGTAATGTAGATGTGTTTTTCGATGTATAAATACAATTCTGCACTTAATGTACAATGTCTTAAAGACACAGCTTTTTGAGAGGCTGCACACTAATGTGAGGGGCCCATGGGGCCAACCCAACATAGATGCTAGCTGGGGGAAATAAATATATAATTTTAAATGAACTAACAAGAATGATGACATGGTGTGTTTAGATACCAAGGCATAAGGTGATGCCACGTAGAAGATCTAGTGGTTTCTGTATCCTTGCTTGGGGAAGTTGTGTGATGGTTAGATAATGCAAGAATGCACCTTGTTGACACTTGTTAGCGAGCCCCACTTAGAAATTATGTCATGTTAGACAGAAGCTCAAATAATGGAGGCATCAGATCACACCACGTGGTGAGATCAACGGCCAATGCACTCCTACTTCGAGAATGTGCAAGGTGTTTGAGAAATGTCGGTAAGCAGGAGATTTCCATGTGGCAATTACAAGGTAGTGTTGATTGAGTGTTGATGTGGCATTCTAGGTGGTGATGTGACAATCAGACGGGCTAATCACAAAGTTCCATGTGGCACTTGGTCAAACTAGGTTTGACCCTAAGATTCAACGGAAGGGCAAAATTTTTAAATGATAAAAAAATTTATTCTCAGAGCATGGTGCGTGCATCCTTTTAAATTTCAAAAGGATATTTAATGAATTTTCAACATTAGAGAAATTTTAAATTTTTGAAAATTTAAAATTGCAAGCCAGTCTTATAGCAGGGGATTGCTTTTCAAAATGGCTTTCTGGGGTTTTTTTGATAGGAAAAATATGCACTCCAATATAACATCAGAACCAGGAAGAGACGAACTATCTGAATATGAAGTTTTTTTTTTGCAGAAAATATTACTGGTAGGTAATACAAGAGGTTTTCTCTCTTTGATAGATTTGCATGTTTTATAAGGTGTTTTGAGTCATCAATTGTAGAATTTAGTGGAAAAACACTTAAACACATCAAGTTACCCTTGTATCTGATCATTTTGAGTTTTTGTGGTGGTTTGGCTTCAATTTGATCAATTGGCACACATCTGGGTTCAATTAGTAGATCTTTGTCTTTTGCTAAGATACCTTGCATTTGGAAAGGCAAAAGAAAAAGGATATGATTAGCAATTGATGGGAGAAGGTAGAGAGAGGTTATTCAATTGCAATGGATGGATTGCCAAGTGGACAGATGTCAATTACATAACAGATATAAGAATTCACTTCTTCCTACATCTTTCTTTCTTTCATCCATTGTAAGGGTTCCAATTTTCACTGTCAAACCTATTGGTTCTAGTTTTTGGAGAAAAACCACTCACTGCTATGATACCATGTTTTGGTTTTAGTTTTGATGTTTTCCCATCACTATGAAACCACATTTTCTTTAGCAATTTATCTTGTATGAACAACAATAGAAAAGATAATACAAAAAGTTTGGATCTATTAGGTGTTTATATGTTTTGATTTCATGCATATGAATGTATTATTTCAAGGAAATCAATACAAAGAAAAGTAGATGATTGAGTTTCATTTTAAATCTTGTCTCCTTTCTTAGTGAACTGTAATGTTTTATGATCTTTGAACAAAGAGCCTAGGTCATAGTTTTAGTGTTAGAAATAATCAAGACTAACAAGGTTACTGAGAGGGGAGGGGTGAATCAATAACTCTAAAACTTTAAATTAATTCTGCATAATAACATATTCACCATCCATCTAATCTACTGTATGCATGAAAAGATAAACATATATGAACACACTAATTTGGTGACCCAAAAACCTTCCAATTAGAAATTAAAACTGGGGTGGGGATGATGCCCACAAAACTTCAACACTGTAGTATAAAGTTGGCCTATTAAGGCTTACAATGATCACTTCTGATGATCTGCCCTGTCAGCAGCAAGTAGGATTGCTAGATCCACCTTGTTAGAAGATTTACAAACATACAATGAAGTATGCACTCTGTTAGAAGATTTACAAAAGATTGCTAAGTCTAGCTTGTTAAAGGATTTACAAACTAATTCACCTATTCGAATGAAGCAGTGGATCTAGTTACAACTGATTGCTGATAAGATCCTTTATGCTCTAATCACCTGATGTGATAGATATAACTTTTTTGCACCAATGTTGACCTTGCTTTATTCCTCTGTTCTGCTGCTGATTCACTTTCTCTCTTCTCAAAAATATTGCAATACAAAATCCCATCCAATTTCCTATGTATGTACAAATGATATAATACATCACATATATACCATTCCAATATTTACTTAACAAGATCAGCCAAACACAAGTGAACAAAACATTACTGAGTTGGCCAGATGGTAGAAAACTCGGGTTCCTCAAACTAACTCGATGACCTTCTGATACTTGGCATCCACTACAATACACTGCATTGTCATGCACTCAGTAAGAGTAGAGGCATGGTTCATACTGACCATTGTAAATAGCTTGAAACTCGGTAACCATTGGTGACTCAGTGAATAATGTGTCACTCGGTAAAAACTGAATCCATTGATAACCTTCTTCACTTGGTAAACACTGATTCCTTCATTTACCTTGTTTACTCGGTAAAAACTAAGTTCTTTGTTTACCTTGATCACTCAATAAACACTAAGTTTCTTCATTTACCTTGATCACTCAATAAACACTAAATTTCTTCATTTACCTTGATCACTCAATAAACACTGTGAAGCTCAGTGACCACTAACTGTTTGGAGAACACTGTTCTGCTTAGTAACCACTATGAACTTGGCAAAAACTATTGAATTGCCCATATGCTTGGTTTCCAAAGGAATGCTCAATATGAGCTCGATAAGCATTCAGAATCAAATAAGTGTTGTAACTAATGACAAATATATCATAATTCCAACAATCTCCCACTTTGGCATTAGTGACGAAAAACACTTATGAGCCAAAATTATATACAACATCTGACATACTGATGATTGATTTTGTTGAATATACATGGCTTCCTTTCATATAACTCCCCCATACAATATACACAAGTTATTTACATGAGTTATATGACTTTTATTTATAGTATCTCTTTGTCCCTTTTGTACATTTATCTCACCAATATTTCTTCCTAAGTATCTCTTTCTCTCCCTTTTTGACAATAATGCCAAAGAATAAAATAATTTATTTACAAAGAGACACCAAAATGTGAGATAAACTCAGAATGTACCTAGAGAATGAGTTGCAGAGTTTTATTCCAATTCTTTTACAATATTTTGCATGTGGATAGAGCTACTTGAACTTCTACAGAGAGTTCAATCACATGTTCTACAATAGAGAAATTGTTGTCATGGATCAATGTTTTTGAATGTGCAATGTGATTCTGCATTATGTCGATGATGGGAAGGATCATATTTTGAATATCTAACAATGTAGATTGGATCCTTGCCTCTTCTCTCAAAAATTTTGCCTGCTTCTCTGACAAAAATTTGATCTTGAGTTGATGAGATGAGTTTGAACTAGGGCCAAGCTTTAGGTTTTGTGTGCTTGCCTTCAGATCCTCATCTATCTTATTCAATTTCTCTCTTATCTCCTTAGTATACTCGGTAACATCATAAATATTAGCAAAAAGAGATGTTACATTATTAAAATAATTTTCAATGTTGGCCAGAACTATGGTTAATTCAACCTGTTTTATTGCTATATGCTGAGCAATGTGCTCAAGCACCTTATTATCAAACTTCTTTTCTGCCTTCTCCATCAACTTTTTTTGACCAGAGGTATCCTCATTGAATTTATTGACTGCCTCTTCTAATTGTATCAAAATGTGTTGAGAAGTATCAACATCAACACCTATAGCCTCAGTAATTATATTTCAAGCACTCTCAATTATTCTATATTCCTTATCCCTTTCAGACCTTAGCCGCTTCTATGTAGCCTTCATCTCAATTAGTTGACTAGCATACCTCATTTCTTCAATGGTAGCATTTTCATAGTCAATCTTTGGGATTACTATCTCTGTGTCTAAGTCAATATCTTTAGGAATTTCCTTTCCAGTGATCATAAGTCTTAATGGTTGCTTTTGTTTGACTTCTATGATGACTAGTTTGACCTTAGGAATAGACACAATAGTAGAGATGGAAGGAGTAGTAGTGAAAACTGGGATGCTTGAGGGTTGAGTGCCAATAGGAGTATATATCATATCAAAACTTGGAGTACTTGCCAAAAATGGTGATACACTTAGTAATGCAGTATCTAAACTAACTGGGTCTGAAGTAGATGCAGAAAATGCTGACAAAATTGTAGAACAAATTGGAATTAACAAAATTGTGGAACTTACTGCTATACTAACTGATGATGATGGAGCTAAGGAGGCTAGCTTAGTAGCTGAAGAAGAGGGATGTAGCTCAATAGTTGAAGTGGTAGAAACTCCCATTGATGATACTTGGAGCTGAGATGTGGCAAGTGCAGATGATAAATTTGATGTAGATGTTATCAAACCTGTTGAAGCTGACTCCAACCTTGATGATGTCATAGTTATAGGTGGAGAGTGAGGAAGGGATGCAATCACTGCTGCTACAATTTTCACCGAATCATCTTCCTCCTTATCTTCCTCTTCAGCTTCTTCCTCCTTGTCTTGTTCCTCTTTATCTTCCATCAGTGCATGCAGCTCTCTTGGTGAGACTATGATGGATGGAGTGCTCTCAAACTCATCATCATTGCTGCTATCATCATCTTTGATTTCTACTAGGTCTTCACTGGGCTTATGTAGATGATAGATTTTTTTTCACATGTTTGTTGCATCATTTAAAACATGTTCAATGTCTTTAATCAAAATCAAATAGGTGTGGAATCTGATCATCATTTTACCTTCATGGCTTTTCATTTCAATTTTTACTTCTGCTCCAATGAGACTTGGTTGAAGATTTTTCAGGGATTGCTCATAAATATCTTTTACTATTTGGGTGGCTAACTCCCATCTCAGTTGCAATCTCTCTAGTAGTTCTTTTGAGATTTGAGGGGCAATCTAGTCTGGGGAGTATTTCCATTTACCTATCTTATTGAGTACTAGTTCCTCAATCTGCATTTTCTCAACATCTGTTCTAGTTTCAAATTTCAATGCCTTGAAATTTGTGATGCCAGCTCCTTCTTCCAATTGTTTGAGCCTTTGTTTGAATGTAGGTGTAGGCATGACTAGTATAGGTTCCTACTTACCTTTTTTTGGTTCTTCTGGTGAATACTACAATAGGCTTTTTCTTAGGTTTGGTAATGATTACCTTACCTTTCTTCTTTGGTTGTTCTTCTGTAGATTCTTCTTCTTCTTCTTCTTCTTCTTCTTCTTCTCCTCCTCCTCATTCTTCTTCTCCTCCTTCTTCTTCTTCACCTATTTCATCTTCACCTTTTCCCTCGGTGAGCATAAGAGGACCAGTCAAAGTTTTCAATTTGGTTATTTTCCTCTTGCCCTTGCTTATGGCATGTGGTATCTTGATTTCAAGCTCAATTATGGCCTTAGCTTCATCATAGGTTCCAAAAATTTGTTACCTTGGGTCTACTGGCTCATTTACCAATACTTTTATAATATCTTTGGCTTCATCAATATTTACCTCATAGGGAAGAGGTTTCACCCATGCAACTCGGGGTCTAACTGCCTAAATGTATACCTTGTCACAGTCAACCATGAAGCATACATCATCCTTATAATCTTCAACAAGCTTGGGAGCAATTCTGAATCTATTATTCATCTTCTCTTTGAAGTCTTCAAAATAGTTATTCATTACCTTATCAAAATTTATACACATTTCTGCAATAAACTCATTTATCTCATACAAAACTGGAATATCTTTTCTCCATACAACTATACCTTTAGAAGGGAAATACTTTTGTACATAGAAAAATAAAAAAACTAAAAAAGAATCAAATTTACAAGATTTTGTCTTTGAGGTTCTTATACTATCCATGTTCTGATTTAATTGTTTCAACAGCACATCTGCTAGGTCAAACTCCATATTCTTCTTCACAATCTTATAGGCTAAGTCCACAACCTCACAGGGCACACTATTCAATCTATTGGAACTATACATCTCATATGTAATTAAATGAATTCCAAATCTTAGCTCTACATCAAATACATTGTTAAGTTTCAATCCTCTGCCATCCCATTTAGCTAGGGTTTGTACACTTGATCCGTGTCACACTCTAAACCCTTCTATCCAAATGATTCCATGAGTTGGAATGCTTGGTTTTTGGCTTAGAGCTTCCTATCCATGGAGTGCAAGAAGTTAGTATTCAAGCATGAAGGCTCTCAGCCAAGCCTTAGAAAAGTACTTCTTACTAGTAAACCATACAACAGGAGGTTCTTTGAGACAAGAGCAAGAGTGCAAATATCTTCAAGGAATCCCTCAAGAATGCAATGCAAGTATGTAAACTAAGCTAAGATGATAATGCAAAATGCAGTTATGCTAGAATGTGAATGAGAGTGTTGCAATCCAACTATTAGACTATATGATTTAAGCTACATGTAAAAATGAAATCTAAGCTAAGCTAGAATGCCATGGATGAGAGAATGTAGACAAGAAAGAGAAGTTCTCTACAAAGCTCTAAAGAAACTTGTTAGAAAACCTACAGCATAACAATATTCAAAATGATGGATTAAGGGGGAAAGCTCTCTCCCTTTTAAAGTTGTATGGATGGTGGAGATCAAGATGAAGATGGAGGATGATCAACGGTGGAATTTGAAAAGAGGAGTGATCCATGTGCACACACAAGTCAACCAATAGAATATAAGTTGACTTGTCATATAAGACAAAAGTCACAAAGCCTTTTCTTTTAATTGCAAAATAGAAAAAGGACTTTATGTGTGCACTTTAAGTGGGTTAGAAGAATGGGGTCTTTTATTTAATTAAAAGGGGACATGTTCTTTTAATCAAATAATGAACTTCGGATAGCATAGTCAAACTATAGGTTATAATCAAATAAATTGATTATTAGAAATTTGGTCTAGGTAAATGATTAAATTAATTTAGTCAAAATGCTGAGAAGTGGGCTAATAGTCTAGATGACCATTTTTAGGTGATTACATTTGCCCCTCTTTGACTAATGCGTGATCAATCTGGGAACACATTATGTCAAATAAAATCGAAGCCAAGTAGGTGATGATAGATATAGATATTTGATTCCAAAGAATGAAATGCAGAAATAGATATCAAGTCTTGAATGCACAACCTGATAGTGGTAGTACTAAACATTAGGAAGATGATGTTAGGATCCAAAAAGAATTCTAACATCTAGCAAAGTGAATAGATCAGGAGCAAGTGATAAGGTCAAACAAATGCTCCTAAGAAATAGATAGCTATAATAATTAGCAATAGATTATTTCTGCCCCCTCAGGATCGAAATCGAAATGAGGTAAGAGGAAGCAAAAAGTAGCTAGACATGAGAAAATCAAGATATAGCAATTCCTGATATGATAGATAAATTATTAGAACCCAAGAATGACTATAAGAAACTGATAAAATGCCCCAATTTGACCAAAGTTGACCGCAAACAGTCAACTAACTGCTTAGAAGAAGGTAAAATTTTAAAATATGATTTTGACCATCAAGATGAACTCGAATTTTGATTTTGATCTCAAAAATGGATCCAAGACATCGAAATTATTTAAGAGGTCAAAACTTTATATAATGTGATGATAAGATAGAAAAGAGATCAAGTGAAAGATTAACAAGGTGAAAAGACATGAACAAGAAGAAAGTAAAGAAATATATGAAAGGAGTTAGCTGATATATCTATGAAAGGATGAAGAGAGATCTCTCCCCATATGCAAGAATG
Source organism: Cupressus sempervirens (assembly GCA_028749045.1). NCBI lineage: Eukaryota > Viridiplantae > Streptophyta > Pinopsida > Cupressales > Cupressaceae > Cupressus > Cupressus sempervirens. The sequence goes on from CM053788.1 coordinate 324,648,015, forward strand.
CAAGACTAAGCTAGAAAATGAACCTAAAATGCAAGCTAATATGAAAAGTGGTTTACCAGCAAGAAGTGCATAACATTTAGACTCTTAATTTCATCATTGAGCATTTATTAGGGACATCATTAGATCATACAACCATCACTAGTATGAGGATATGAATATGATCAATATCAGATAGGTATGTGGAAATCCAATCTAAGCATCAGAGACATGTAGGTCAAGATAACTATGTGATTAGATTCCCTAAGTTTAATTTAGCAAGATTGCACCTGGATCAAGACATAAGCACCAGGATAAACCCCAAGTGTGGTCTTGTGAAATAGTCAAAGATGATACATTTTTAAGTCAAAATGTTGAATAGATCAAGCATAAATGTTTACAACACTATAGACAAACAAAGTATACCCACAAACAGAAATCAAGAAAACATGCCCCATGCCCCTAGTCTTCTAGTCAATGACATTCTTGAAAGACTATTAGGGATGGAACATATAGTAAAGAAATCATCATAGACATCACATAAAGTAGATAAATATTAGCATAGCTCAGTTGTTTAAGTGTTAAAGTGTGTGTGTGTGTGTGTAGGTCACTTGGCAATTTCTTCAAGAATTGATTCTGATAGTGAGAAATATTGCGACATCGAAGACCGTAGGTAAACTATCTAAAAAGTGTTGAAAAACACTTGATGTCAAGGTGGGGGAAGTGTTGAGAAACACTATTTTGTGAGTTGTCAAAGAAACCTTAATGCACAAAAATACCTCAATAGGCTAAGCATTTGTGCCCCCAAGATGAGGACAAGAAACAATTCCAAGCTAGGAAATGTGTAGCGAAGTAGGTGATTGAGACTGATAGACATAGGTGCAAGGGTTTCAAGTAGTGCTTCTTTCTAAGTTTTCACCACTTGATAGATTTTTTCAGGACTTTTTTCAATTTTTTGTATTTTTGCATTTTTGATTTTTTTGGTGATACATCAAAGTGCCTATTGCTAGGTTTTCACTAAGAAGATCTTTTTTTCAGGACATTTTCTAATTTTTAGGATTTTTTTCAGGATCATATATGATTTTTTTTGAATTTTTTTAGAAGGTTTTAGATATCACTAGTTCTCAAGCAAGATCACATCATTTTCTCCCAATGTCTAGCAAGGTATAGGATATGATGGAGCAATGAGACAGTGGATAAGCAAAGATGGATGAAAAAAGAGTATGAAGCAAGTGAAAGTGATCCTCAAAGACTGACTCCTCAAGAGTACCCAAGCTAGGGAAAGAGGTGAAATAGTCATATGAAGCATATTTTGGATAAGCAATGGAAGTGATGAGAAAGATAGCATGTAGGATAAGCAATGAAGCCAACAAGTGAGATAGCATGAAGTGTGTAGTCCAAAAGAGTAGCCATGTCAAGAGACCTATGAGAACCATGTTTCATTTATTATGATCAAGACCAAGGGTTCAACTAGATAGTATAGCAATGGGATAGAGCAATAAGAATAAAGCTCAAGATAGAAGCTATGAGTGAATGGGAGAGCACAATAGAAAATCTGGTGGATAAGAGGGCCAATATGCAAACATAGCTCAACATTGTCAAGATCAAAGAGAGAAGAGGGGATAGATGGATGATGGAAGAATTATGCATGATGCCTGTTTGCCATGTTTTCATCATGGTACTTATCCAAGGTACCACAAGATGTATTTTTCACCATAGGATGCATTTATTTCTCTTTACTTTTGCTACCAAGTTCTCACAAGAAGTAGTTTTCACAAAGGCACATTTTTCAGTTTTTTTTTTTTTTTTTGCTTTTTCTCTCTCTTTTTTTTTCTTTTTTTTTTTTTTCTTTTTTTGAATTTTTAGAAAGAGCTTAAGCTTTTTGAATTGAGATAGTGCTCCTATAGGAAAGATAAGCCATGATAAACCAAGACCATAGAAAGGTATGCTCAAAGATGTTGATAGGGTGATGAAAGGGAAATGGTAGTAGGAAGAATATATGGAGGATAAGAGTTCATGTATAGAAAGGAGGTGTAGGCTTTAGAGGATTTCATGTGGGTAGCTAAAGTATTGGACAAGATGAACATTGACACACACTTTGAAGGGTATTGGAACAATGGAGGAATCATGGATGAAATAGCTTGAGATTTAGAGGTATGAGGTGGTAGATTTAGAGGTGTGAGGTAGTAGATTTTCAATATTCAAGTCTTTTAAAAGAGACTTGGGAATCCATATAGCGTTAGATTTTTCTCATTCTCTAGGTGCTTGAGAGTGCATTTGTATAATGATGGATTTAGGAACCCATATTTTCTTTGGTTTAGCTCTTTGAGTAGTGGACCTTTGTGGTCTCTTTTGTGCATTCTCCTTCTTAGCATTCACATGTCAATTAGATGGGACATAGTGATCTTCATTTTTCAATGGATTCTTATGTTTATTCTCACTTCCAAAGGACTTAGGATTTGTGGATGAATAAGGATGATATGACTGGTTTAGATGTATAGATGGGTGAAAAGTCATCAAGGATGAGTGTCTTTGTTGATCTTGAGGTATGATGGGAGAGCTAGGAGTGAATGTAGGATATGGAGGAACATAAGGCCCCAAAATAGATGGAAGGTTTGAATGTTGTAGCTTAGATGGATAAGGACCAAGGATAGAATTAGAAGATGCAAAGGGATAGTGGGAAGGGATATCAACATCTTTAGATTGAGCAACATATTCAAAGCCATCAATAGACTCATGAGTAGCTTTGATAGAAACAACATTTTTAATAGGAGCACTTGAAGCTTGAGCACAATGTTGAAGTGGAAATGGAGAAGTAGAACATGAGGGGACACTTTGATCTTGACAAGTAGCTTTGTATAGCATATGAAGAGAACTTTTCTCATAATTTTTAGTAAGATTAAGGGAGATAATGGAAGTGGTATCTTCATCATACTTAGGAGGTGGACAAGATATAGGAGATGGAGGGGGAAAATATTGAAAGAGATGAAAGGGTGCTTGATCTTGATCTTTCTTGAAATTTATAGCTTTTTCTTTTTGAGAGTCCTCTTGACATGGAGCCACTTCCAAGGACAAGGGAGAATGAAGAGTGAATGGAGTAGTGTTTGGATTAGGCATAGTAGTGCATGAAGGTTGAGGATGTTTAGGATTAGTAGCATGGAAAAGGTTTGCAACCAAGTGAAGGTTAGCTTGAGCTTCTTTTAGAGGTAACCCTTGAGGATACACATAGTCAATGTGGAAAGCATTAGGTTCTTTATTTGATGGAGGCATGTTGGAAAGATTTGAAGTGTTGGGAGATGCACGAGTGTTGGAAGAAGTGGAAGATGTAATAGAGCTGCTACTAGACATAGTTTCATTAATATGATCTTTCTCAAGAAAAGTATCCTCATCACATGAGTCACTAGAGGTTCCAAGATCAACAATCTCATCATCAATGAGATTTTGCATTTTATGTTTAAGCTCTATACAATCAGAAGTAGCATGGTCATTAGATCGATGATAGTGACAATAAGTATCCAAGAATGGATTTACATAGGAGCTAGACTTAGCCAACATGATGAGCTTGGTGCCAAGAAGTGTTCTCAAAATGTCATCATAAGAATTCCCCAAGGGAGTAAAATTTCTCTCAAAAGTATGTCTACAGTCCTTTAGTTTATTCTCAAGTGAATAGAATGTATACATGTCTTCATCATTGTCTTGGTCAAAGATAGGTTTATCATGAAATTTTGACGTATGCTCCAAGGATGTATCATTTTCTTGTTCTCTAAAGAGGTCTTTAGATCTAGAAGATGAAGACATTTGATGTCTTGAAGTAGAGCATGTAGACCTAGAAGAAGAGGATGACCTCAAAGAAGGTGACTCACATGAATGTAAAGACCTTAAGGAAGATTCATGTAGTGATGCAATCTTTTCCTCTAACCTTTTCTCAAGTTTAGACTTCATTTTTGTCATGCGCTTAGAGAGATGAAGGTAAGAAATATCATTTATCTCTTCTAGTTCTTTGTATTGCACATATAGATCTTGAAACTCTTTAGTGACATGGAGGATATCATGATCATCTAGATTTAGTTGAGGTTTGGTAGCACAAGGTTTAGATCCCATAGTTTTAGATGCAAAGCCAAGCATAAAAGAGCCTAGAAGATAACTTGATGTTGAAACTATAGGAGGTAGAGTGTTCACTTGCCAAAATAGTAGAGAGAGATTAAAGCGACTTGTCAAACAATATGTCCAAGAAACTTATGACATGAATGACTCAAGTCAATAGCTAGGAAAGATGCCCAAATAGAAAAATAAATAGAGCAAGCAGGGTGACAAGTGAACAAATCTCCAACCCAAGAGTGTAGTCAAGAAATCAAGGCAATCATTTCAGCAAAAATATAACTAGCAAGTGGACATAGACCATGAAGATAGAAAGACCAAGAGAACCAAGACCAAAGAGTTACTTTAAGCATGTTCAAGAACTAGAGACATGAAAAATAAAAATCAAATGATGAGACTCTCCTTAGCAAGCAACACAAGAAAATGTTTGCATTTGATGTTTTGACTTGGTTGACAAAGTTTGACAATAGTTGATAGCATAGAAATTTTGATGTTCAAAAGCAATTTCTTTCCAAGCAAGATAGTGACACATGGAGTAGTCTTCAAAGACAAAGCAACCTTGCATGATACAAGCATATGTGAGGTCTTAAAAGAAATCCCTAGAACTATCATCATGTGTATGTTCAAAACATTTTCATAGGTTTAGCACATTCAAGAACACATCAAGAAATATCTACCTAGAAGTCATGGTTCATTACTCGACAACTTGGCCCACACTTGATGCTCCTTTGCCTCACACCAATTGGTTTCCCACAAGAGATATTGGATTTTTCATGGAAGTGCCATAAGCACAACCAAGGGAACACATATGGTGAGTGTAAAATCTTGGGGTGATCTGGGTAGTCCACTAGGATCGATCCTTGCACCAAGAAGTTGAGCAGCTAAAAAAGGGTAGTTACTAACTTAGGGTGTTTAGATAGGGCTTCCATTCATAGTGTTCCTCTTGCTCCCAATTATGGGACACCTCACCTTGAAATGAGTAACCGATCTCGCGATCACAAGAGTACCTTAAGCATTCTTTCCTAGTGATCTCCTTATGGTCAAAATCCCATAAGCGATCACACTAGGCGAAGACAAACACTATGTCTACCAAGGTTTTGTGTCCTTGATAGCCTTGAGTTTATAGTGGGTTAGAAGAGCTAGGTAATCAACTTTCAGAAGTCAAGATCTCTAATTCACCACAAGGGTGAAAAGCATACTCTTCTATTCCAGTTGTTTTCTCCTGAACACGCCAAGAAGATTCAGTTACCTCTTACTCTTGAAACCAAATGGTAAGTCAAGATTTCTGATTCACCACAAGGGTGAAGAGCATAATCTCCTATCACCAAAAGATCCCAATTGTAAGTTTTAATGTGCCTAAAAATAAACAACTAGTATGTGCCACACATATAAAAGTTAAAAACAAGAAAAATTGAGTTTTTATGCATTGGGCAGCCCTGCAAACAATCGTTAGTAGCCCTTGTGCATTTGAAGCTTTGACATGCATTCTTTTTATGCAATGTTTCAATTTTTTTCACAAGGATGGCAACCTGCAATCACAACTTGTTAGCACCACAAGTTAGTGTGAAATAACATAAAATAATGCAATAAAAAGTGATTAGTTGCCTCAAATATCCAAATTATCTTCCAATCAAGTGTATGCAAAGAAAGGGCAAACTAATCACAAATGCTCTCATTTTTACTCTTTGCTTTTGATCTAGTCAACAAGATTACACTTTTTTGCTATTATTTTGGATCCAAAAACAGAAATAAAAAGAAGAGACCCCAGCTAAAAATCAGAGAGCTTTCCAAAAATGCAAGAAATTCAAAAAAATCTCTTCATTTGCTCCCTAGAGACCGATTTTGTCAAAATAGACCAAATTTATCAAATTGGGTTTTTGATCCCTAATATAGCCTCAAAACCAAACCAAAGTGATAATTCTACAAAAGCACTTGATTAGATCCAATATGCTGCTGTAAAAAAATCTGATATAAAAAATAAAAGAAAATGGAGCTAGAAACTTGATTCAAGCCCCACGGTGGGCGCCAAAAATGTACACTTGATTTGTTTCACACTCTAAACCCTTCTATCCAAATGATTCCATGAGTTGGAATGCTTGGATGCCAGCTTAGAGCTCCCTATCCACGGAGTGCAAGAAGTTAGTATTCAAGCATGAAAGCTCTCAGCCAAGCCTTAGAAATGTACTTCTTGCTAGTAAACCATGCAACGGGAGGTTCTTTGAGACAAGAGCAAGAGTGCAAATATCTTCAAGGAATCCCTCAAGAATGCAATGCAAGTATGTAAACTAAGCTAAGATGATAATGCAAAATGTAGCTATGCTAGAATGTGAATGAGAGTGTTGCAATCCAACTATTAGACTATATGATTTAAGCTACATGTAAAAATGAAATCTAAGCTAAGCTAGAATGCCATGGATGAGAGAATGTAGACAAGAAAGAGAAGTTCTCCACAAAGCTCCAAAGAAACCTGTTAGAAAACCTACAACATAACAATATTCAAAATTATGGATTGAGGGGGAAAGCTCTCTCCCTTTTAAAGTTGTATGGATAGTGGAGATCAAGATGAAGATGGTGGATTGTCAACGGTGGAATTTGAAAAGAGGAGTGATCCATGTGCACACACAAGTCAACCAATAGAATATATGTTGACTTTTCATATAAGACAAAAGTCACAAAGCCTTTTCTTTTAATTGCAAAATAGAAAAAGGACTTTATGTGTACACTTTAAGTGGGTTAGAATAATGGGGTCTTTTATTTAATTAAAAGGGGACATGTTCTTTTAATAAAATAATGAACTTAGGATAGCATAGTCAAACTATAGGTTATAATCAAATAAATTGATTATTAGCAATTTGGTCTAGGTAAATGATTAAATTAATTTAGCCAAAATGTTGAGAAGGGGGCTAATAGTCTAGATGACCATTTTTAGGTGATTATAGGGTTAACTTCTGAAGTTCATCCCGACTTAGGGCTTTAGTGGTTTTGGATTTGCTCAACATAGGTAAACCCATGATCTTATGAATCATCTTCTTCATTATTAGGATGGTTTACTCTAACCACAAATGACCATTATGCACATGGCTTAAAATGTATCTTATCCATTTCCTTTGAAAATTCCTTGGCAAGTGTGGGATATGGGTCAAACCTTTGGTTTCCAGATGCTTGTTCTCGGGCTTGAGGGTTCCATCCACACATAACTCAGCTAGGGCATTATCCATATCTAGTGTCCCTATTTTTTGAACAGTGCATTTGAAATGAGTATGAATGTCATTTATAAGTAGTACCTTTGGTGGAATCTGCGATTGGGCTCCGTATGGGTTGAGTGATTCAGCTATGGCGGGAACGAGCTTGAAGCTAGGTGCTTTCCATTCCACTCCCTTCACAAGCATTTCAGAGCCTCTCTTTGCCTTGCTGCTACTGGTGCTTGCGGATGCCATTATTGCTTGGTGAGTGAATGATTTCGCAAAATAAATTTTTCACTAGAAAATTACTTCAAATAACTTGAACTCACTTTCGTGCTCTTGGAGATCTCTTCGCTCTATATATTCTAAATTTGCAGTGAAAAATGAGATCAAATTTTTCCTTTTTGATGAAAATTTTGCCATTAATGTTCGGGTATGAAGGTAGCTAAGATGACCTAGGGTTTGTCAGATAGTCACTAACTTACTCGGTAAACCTTGCAACTCGGTGAACAAACAAAACTTTTCATATTCCTGACCTAGCTTGGTTAAGTCTAAAACCAACCTTGCTCGGTAGATGCACCACAGTGAACTATGTCTTGTATCTAATATACTGACTTTCCATTTGCACTCCTTCATTCTAGAACTACTTAGGATATTGCTTGAAGATGTAGTTCCTGATCTTCCTTGATGAGTCTAATTAGAAATGGTGAAGTCACCCACTTCTTGAGTGACATTGCCATTATTTGAACTTTCTAGCTCAATAGATTTAGGAATCCACTGTTGTCTCATCTATTTTTGAATGTTGTCAGCTCTGGCTTTCTTTTCATCTTCAATTCTTCCTATGTTCATGCAATTCTTAGATATATGACCAAGTTTGATACATGTATAACATCTTATAGTAGTATCTTTCTTCCTTAGGTGATGCCTTGCACAGTTAATTCCAATATGTCCATATTCTCCACAATAATGACATCTGCACCAAGTATTGTAGTCCCAACCAAATAATGCATTGACAATTTGTTCTGCTGGATTGAATGATTTAGATCTACACTCAGATGCCTTGTGACCTTGTTTCTTGCATTGTGACATTTGCCTTCAAATTTTGGTTTCTCTTTGCATTCATTTGCTTTGTGACCATGCTGAAGGCAGTTGTAGCATTTACCATTGAATTTTCCTTTACCATTGCTCCAATGTTTGTTTCATGTATGTCCTATCTTGCCACAGTGATTACAAGTGGGTCTTTGATTCCTTTGAGCACCTGTTTTGGAGGTTTCACCTTCTTCCTTGTATCCAAGACCAGCTTTACCTTTTTGTTTATGAAGATTCTGCTCATTTTGCTGATTCAATTGATCCATATTTGCTTGAGATTTTATCATCCTTTCATTGACTTGCTTTTCAACATTTAAGTCATTTTCCAAACTCTCATTGATTTGTCTTTCAAATCTCAGATCACTTTGTAAGCTTGCATTGATTTGTCTTTCAGTGATTAAATCATTTCTTAAACATTCATTCTTAGATCTTAGATTCATAATTTCTTCATTTGCATTAGATAGTTGACCTACAAGATCTTCATGCTAAAGGGATTGATTATTTCTTACCTCTAAGTCTTCATTTGTGTTGTTTCTCTATTCCAAAACTTCACATAGCCTAATGGATTGGATTTCTTGTTCTCTTTTGAGCTTTCTTACTTATTTCTGTAGAGAACCATTCTTTGCTAGGAGTTCCTTGATTTCTTCATTAGCTTCATTTGAACTGCTTGATGGTAAAAGGTCTTCAATCTTTTCTTCAATATACTAATGATCATTCATTTTTCTTGCAAGTTTCTTCCTTCTTTTCAAAGATTGAGAAAGATGCTCCTTTGCTTCTTTGAGTTGAGCCATGGCCATTTCCAGATCTAGCTTTTCATTCTCAATAGATTTGTCAAGTTTGAATATCTCCATTATCCTTGATCTTTGCTCAAGCTGTCAAAATTTATCCTGAGAACCATAGTGCTCTGATACCAATTGTTGGAAATAATCAAGACTAACAAGGTTACTAAGAGGGGAGGGGTGAATTAGTAACTCTAAAACTTTAAATTAATTATGCATAATAACATATTTAGCATCCATCTAATCTATTGTATGCATGAAAAGATAAACATATATGAACACACTAATTTGGTCACCCAGAAACCTTCCAATTAGAAAGTAAAACTGGGGTGGGGATGATGCCCACAAAACTTCAATACTATAGTATAAATTTGGCCTGTTAAGGCTTACAATGATCACTTCTGATGATCTTCCCTGTTAGGAGCAAGTAGGATTGCTGGATCCACCTTGTTAGAGGATTTACAAACATACAATGAAGTATGCACTCTGTTAGGAGATTTATAAAAGACTGCTAAGTCTACCCTGTTAAAGTATTTACAAACTAATTCACCTATTAGAATGAAGCAATGGATCTGGTTACAACTAATTGCTGATAAGATCCTTTATGCTTTGATCACCTGATGTGATAGATATAACTTTTATGCACCAATGTTGACCTTGTTGTATTCCTCTATTCTATTCTTGATTTTCTTTCTCTCTTCTCAGAAATATTGCAATACAAAATCCCATCCAATTTCCTATGTATGTACAAATGATATAATACATCATATATATACCATTCCAATATTTACTTAACAAGGTTGGCCAAACACAAGTGAACAAAACATTACTGAGTTGGCCAGATGGTAGAAAACTCGGGTTCCTCAAACTAACTCGATGACCTTCTGATACTCGGCATCCAATACAATACACTGCATCATCATGCACTCAGTAAGAGTAGAGGCATGGTTCATACCGACTATTGTAAGTAGTTTGAAACTCGGTAACCATTGGTGACTCAGTGAATATTGTGTCACTCGATAAAAATTGAATCCATTGATAACCTTCTTCACTTGGTAAACACTAATTCCTTCATTTACCTTGTTTACTTGGTAAACACTAAGTTCTTTATTTACCTTGATCACTCAGTAAACACTAAGTTTCTTCATTTACCTTGATCACTCAATAAACACTAAGTTTCTTTGTTTACCTTGATCACTCAGTAAACACTAAGTTCTTCATTTACCTTGATCACTCGGTAAACATTGTGAAGCTCAGTGACCACTAATTGCTTGGAGAACACTATTCTGCTTGGTAACCACTATGAACTTGGAAAACACTACTGAACTACCCATATGCTCGATTTCCAAAGGAATGCTCAGTATGAGTTTGATAAGCATTCCGAATCAAATAAGTGTTGTAACTAATGGCAAATATATCATAATTCCAACATGTAGTCCCTTAAGGTTGTATGTTGTTTCATTGTTTCTTATAATTCAAGGAGTTATGTAAATGCTTCAGGGAAATCAACAGGATTGAAATTTTATAGAGGAGGATATTAGGTAAGAATGAGATTTGGATTGAACACATATGTCTATTTACAAGGTGAATCGATAGATCAGATATCTGAATATATGAATAGGTATTAGATATTTGTATGTATGCATTTGATTCATAGAATTGTCCAATGGAAAAGGCACTAATTAGATATAAGATCATTAGTTCTTACTACTGCATATTAGGGGTTTTTTCTGAATTCGTATCTTTTTAATCAAATCAATTTTGTATTTCATGGTTTGTAGTGGGCTGAAAAGAAATAACCCTCGCTTAGTTTATGGATTCATAGGTTATGATTTGTAGCTCTCTCATTTCTATGTCACTACATAAGTATCAGAAGATAAAATTGGTTTTTGTCTACTGTTATTAGGTTCAAATTTATGTTTTAATTACACTGGTACCATATATCAAAAACTCAAGGTTAACCCACCTAAGTCTTGCAGAGCATAAAGTGAAGGAGTTATCCCTTATAGTTGGCCCAAGACTACAGTCAAGTGTATCTATCAGAGGAATTTGCTAGCTTTAGATGCATTGGTCTAGTTTCTTGGTTATTTTCAAAACTATTAAATCAGGTGCCAAAAAAATGGCAACTCTATTGGGGAGATAAGATGGCAATACATCTTGTTAAAAGGACAAGAACCTTTGGTGTGAATTGAATACTTTAGTCCTATTTTTTAGTATGGTTTTGCCCGTTTGAATCACCAATAGAATGGCAACTTTATTGGAGATTGTATTGAATCTAAATAATAGAAAAACCTTGAGAATTTAAAGAGGAGATTTAATACAGTAGGAGAATCACAAGGAAAGTAGTACAACAGTGAGGTAATTATGATGTTCTTTTCATATCTTTGCTGAATTTTATGTTTCTCAGTTAAGCTTTGTTCATGGACAGCAGTAGGTTGTAAGATTGGATGTAAATTGTGTTCTATGACTATTATATGTCCATCTTCAATCAATTTAGTCTTTGCAAGTGCTGTTGAGAAAGTTTTAGAGTCAAGAGTCAATTTATGAACTATATTCTCTTTTCAAGGTGTTAGTGATCTACAAGTTTTCCCATATTGAAAATTTGGTTCAGAATTTATAAGTGGTAAATTGTTTCAAATCTTTTCTCACTAAGTGTGAGTGATGATTCTAGTCTAAATCTTTGTGCCAGTGCATTGTTTATTTTAATATCAGAGGATTTTATTATTTGTGGGTAGATCTAGTTTGTTGGGAAAGAGGAAGTGTGGGTTTCTTGATTAATGGTTTATGCGATTGTTTGTATCTACTAAAGTAATTGATTTCAAAGGGTGAATCACTACTGTGATTTTATTTTCCTTTTCAAGGAGGTGGTGGCTCTACAAGGATTATATCTATAGCGTGAAGGATTTTATATATACACCTATGCCAATTAGCAAATTAGAGGTTTCATACAACACATAAAGGTATTTTCAATTTTCATGTATTTGTCCTTCATGAAAATTGAATGATCAAAATAGTTGCCTCCATCTACTGGTTTTATCACTAAGAAAACAAAGGTAGGAGTTTTAAAATTTTGAAAGATGGATTCAAAGTATAGGTCTGAAAATGATGTACCAACTCTTGAAAGTATTCATGCAAATATTGCTTGGCTAAAAAGAAAAATTCATAATAAGACCACCATTGGTATAAGAAATATGATTGGTAATATTAAGGGTCTTAATGGATTTCAAACTTACATGAAGTTCAAATTAGTAGTTATGAATGTTGATGAGTCCTTCAGACTTGAGAAGTCTTCATGGCCAGTGGTACTCTTAGAAGTTTTTATGCCACATTCAGTTGATTGGTCAACAAAGTTAAGATTAGATAAGATTTGTGAAATCCAAGATTTTATCATAGAAATTGAAAGTGCTCTGAATGCAAATGAATCTAATGATAGGAGAAGTGAATATGTTGCAAATGACAGTGAATGTAGCGAGTCTATTGAAAGTGATATTGAATATGAAGAATCTTAGCTTTATAAATTAGAGGATAGTAATCCATAGTTTGATAACATGCATAATGTGGATTCATCTTTTTATGATGATGAGTATAAAGAAGAGGAAAAGACTAAAAGCAATAATAGTCTTTCTTCTAATAGTGAATGTGAAGGTGTTACAATACCGGTTGTTGAGGTATTTTCTAAAGAAGAAGATCTATGGGATGATTAGAATTCTAATTTTTCACAATGTGTTACTAATAGGTCTACTATTGTAAATGTTCCAAGACATCTAGATAATAATCATAGCCAAGGAGAAGAAACTAGGGATGAAGTCTTGTTAAGTGTTGAAGAGATTTCAAATTTGTTGGCTCATGATTTTGAAAGGTATGCTAATCTATCCAAGGATGCTTGTGCTTTGCCAATGTTTTGCAATTTCATATAGTGAAGTCATTTCTCCTAAATTTGATGTTGAAGATGATATAGTTTCAAAATATGCTATGTTGATTTTGGGAGGTGTATGTGATTGTAATCTATATATCAATGTACATGGTGACTTCTATATTGAGAAAGAAAATGTAGAGATAAGTTTTATTGCTGGTTCATGGTTTTCTTGTTTTCAAAAGGCCGAGATACATTCAGATTGCTCATGTGATGAAGAAAGAAATAGTAATGAATTAGTTCATTCTAGTGAGTTATTTGAGGAAGAAATTGATACAAATCAACATATTGTGAACATGCAATTTCATGATGATTCTTGTGATTTGGTATCTAATCATTTGTTGAAATGTGAAGAAAATGTAGCTTATGTTCAATCTAATTTATGGAGTACTGATATTACAAATAAGCATAATTCAGATTTTACATTTTCTTCATATCTAGATGCACAAAGTGAGTTACCATCTGATTCATGTAACTTGCTGAATGGATAGAGTACCAAGATTTTGTGTTTTTGGTTGAAGGTGTCCATGAATTAGTTAGTGATGATTAGTTTCAATTAGATATCACTAGTTATGATCATGTTGGTTCATATTTTTATAGTGAGCAAGATGAAGAAATTAATGTTGATCTATACATGCACTATGAAGATGATGATAATAGTTTTTTTTGCCTAACAAATTAATTGAAAGTACTGATGCATTGGTTGAAACAAAGGAGAAAGATAATTTCAATTTACCTCAAGAAGATGTAAATCAGAATTAGGTATATGATAGAGGTAAATTTTTTTGTTAAGTTTGGTGGTTTGGGGACATCGTTTGTACATAGTAGGAGTAGTTGTTTCCCTACTTTCAATAAAGCTATTCAAGAGAAGTTTCTGTGAGTGGTCTGCTTCTACCAAAGATTTGAATCCTTTCCATTCCCACAAGGGACATGCATCCTTAGATAGAGCCATTGTTGGTGCTCAAAATTGTAGCCATGATTTTGAGTATCATTGAGAAATTCAAGCCCCATAAATGCTTTTAAATGCACATGTACCTGGCTATACCTTTGAGTCTTGTGAGATGTTTAATATTTCTAAAACCTTTCATTTAGTGTGTCTATGCATCTCATGAAGATAAATTGACATTCTAAACCATTTTGTGAAGTCTTGTTTTGAACAATTGTCAAATCTGCATTTTCAGCAAAGTGTCAAACAACGATAGGAGGTTGTGTTTTTCATTGAATATCTCACACCCAAAAATGTTTCATGACTTTTCACCTTGGGAGTATTTAATTTTCATACCAAAGAACCTATGTTCTAGATTTTGAGTTATTTTGAGTTCATTTGACTAGGTTTTGAATCCCTCAAAGTTGATCATTTATTATTGTCATGTTGATGCAAAATGTTCATAATTCTTGAAGGCCCTATTTGACAAGTTATAAATTTTGACCGGTTGACCCAAATGAGGAAATTCCTTTTGCATTGCATTTTAGAGGTTAGAGACTTATTATTTTTCAATTTTGAGCTTATGAAAAATCTGTTTGATCAGTTTTCAAATGCAATTTCCAATGCAATTTTTTATTTTTTACTAGTTTTAGTAAGTGCAGATTGATCAGTACCCCAGTTCATGATGTTATATCTCAAAATCCATGATAGATGAGATTGATTGGATTGTACCACTACATTTTACTCTAAAAATACTTCAAGTGTGCCAATTTTCAAGTCTTGAAAAATCTATTTTCACACTTTCCCAGGTCAATTCCATTTGTAAAAAATGCTTTCTATCGGTGTTTTCAATCTGCAAATTCTCAGTAGCCCACTTTGACCACTCACCATTCACATCCAGTTATTTTTCATGAGCCCAAATCGTATATTTATACTCTCCTCATGAAATTGAACCAATGTCCCAGTTATCATGCCCCCAAGTGTCAGTTTACCCCATTTTTGAAGCCAAATCTAAACACAATTTAGTGTTTTCTGACATGTCTTCTTGCATGCAGTTCTGAGAGGTCAACTTTGATGGTCAATGTCTTTTGACCTTGAATTCATCATGAGAGGAGATTCAATAGGGTGCAAGTATCTAGAACAAAGAATCAATGTGCCAATTTTTAGGGCCTGATCAAATATTTTGGTCAGTTTTTAAAGCTAGTTAAAGGACCCTCCTAGTACAAAGTTGACAAGTTGCAAGAGAGTGATAAATGACTTGTAAATGCTGATTCGGTGGTCGAATTTGTTTCAAATTAGTATCAGATGGTTTATGGATCAATTGGGTGTTTCAGTTGTTTGAAATTGAATTTTTTTTTAACTGGACCTTCCTTGGGGCCCAGCTAAATTTCATCTGATTGGTAAGGCATCATGGGGTTTCCAAAGTGATTGAAATGGTTTAGAATGAATGTGACCTTTTGAAATATAAAGGTGGTATAGTAGTAATAGTTAGAATTTTTTCTAAATAATATTTTTTTATATCAATATAATTCATAATTGAATCACTTGAACATTGGGGCACTTGTAAAGGGATAAATGATGCCTTGAGTAGGACAGTATTGAAAATCCAGAATTATATGCATTTTGGTAGACAATTAGTCATTGTTTAAAACATTATAAATCACAAAAGAGACAAAGGGATAGAAGCGAATTAGATGATGGCAGGTCTTCAATATAAAGATTACTTTTCCCCATGGCATCGGGAAGGAATGAGGTCTATATTGGAGCTTGAAATTGTTTTAAATTGATAATTCTTTTGAAAATTGTGGTAATAACACCACATTTACAATTTATCTATCTATTATGAAAGTGTTGTTCATATGTGGAAAAGAAAGATTAGTCAAAGTAAAAGAAAATAAAAGAGCCTCGATGTCTCAATTTTGGAAGAGGTCACTGCATGAATAGAGGAGCAAGATTGCCAAATGCTTGAAATGGAATGTGAAAAGGAGTCAAAGGGATTGAAGAGAAAGAATTGGAAGAAGCACATGCTTTACTTTAGGAATGCATTAAAAGAAGACAATGTATTCAAAGGAAGCCATCATGGTGACAATAGCTAGGTAGTTTCTAGCGCTGAGAGTGAGTTTTTGTTTTAAAAGAAAAGTGGGCTTTGAATGGGAAGTGACATGCAAGAGGAAGGCAGTGGATCACCAATTGACCTAAATTGAGGCCATTGAACTCCTCATAGCTAGATTGGAATTCATAAGCAAAATCAAGGCCTCTTCTTTTAGATGATAGAAATGAGTTTGTAAAAGGTTCTAGTTGTGATGTTTGTGGCTAATGTTAATTGATTGAGACATACTACACCTAGATAATGGAGATCTTTGCAACACCTTACCATTTTTTTCTTTGATGGAGAAAATGACCATGATTAAGGTCATCTCGTTGTCCATTCTTCTCTGACATTCAAGTGCTTTCAAGATCAGGTGAACTAGAAAATCAAGATTCTAGCCAACCAATTATTAGTGGTTTTGGTTCTTAAGAAGACATTTAGAGATGTTGAAAAATGGTGGAAGCTCCCTATAAATGAGAACACTAATTTTGGCATCCTTCTCAATTAGCATAACGTCAAGGAATGTACTCATGTAGGAAAATGCAACACTAGAAATTGATGCAAGGAATTTATAGGTTTCAAATTTTTATTAAAAAGAAAGAAGTCATGGTAGAGAAAAACATGAGAAATAAGAGGCATTGACATTTAAAGGAAGCTATTGGGGGAGTATATGGTAGGCACATTAAAGGCAGAGGTACCACATGCAAAAGAATACATCAATATAATAGAGGAACTCACGAGGAAAGCCACCAAAAGTCAAGCTAGCTAGGAGGAAGAGATGGATAAAAAAGAGGAGAGAATTTGTAGTCTAAGCACGTGATATTAGTTATGGATAAAATAGTTTTGTAATTTTTATTGCATCAGTTTGCCTCATCTGGTGGATGGATCATGATAAATAATCTATAATAGTGTGAAAATAAAACCCACACATAGTTTAAATAACCCCCTATGCACAAACAACAGATTGAGAGCTAGGCCTCCTCAATATAACTAGAAATTCTTGAATTTTGTTTCAGGAAAACTTGGAAAACTTAATCCATTCATGAAGCTCTCAGACATAAAAATTCAACCAAAACTTTTAAAAGCACTGCGAAAGGCACTAGAAGCTAAACTTGATCATGCCATGAATTAACTAACGCCAAGGAGGAATCCATGCCTTGTTAAAAGGAGAGCCTTTGTATGTAAAAAGGAAGCCATGCCAATAATAATGCAGAGCAACATCAAAAGCATAGGAAGGGGAGCTTGGCCAAGCTATTGAAAATCTACTTTGCTCTACAATATCCCACATTGGTAATGTGGATGTGTTTTTTGATTTTTAAATACAATTCTACACTTAATGTAGAATGTCTTAAAGACATGGCTTTTTGAGAGGTCGCTTGCTAATGTGAGGTGTACACTGGGCCAGCCTGACATAGATGCCAACTAGGGGCAATAAATGTATAATTTTAAATAAACTAACAAGAATGATGACATGGTAGGTTCAGATGCAGAGGCATAAGATGATGTCATGTGGAAGATTTAGTGGCTGGTGCATCCCTTCGTGTGGAAGTTACAAAATGGTTAGATAATTCAAGAATGTGCCTTTCTGACACATGTCAGTGGGTCCCACTCAAAAATTATGTGGCACTAGATAGAAGCTCAAATGATGGAGGCATCAGATCACCCCACATGGTGAGATCAACGACCAATGCATTCCTACTTCGTGAAGTTGCAAGGTGTTTATGAAATTTGGGTAAGCAAGAGATTGCCATGTGGTGGTGACAAGGCAGTGTTCATTGAGTGCCAATGTAGCATTCTAGGTGGTGATGTGGTGATCAGATGGGTCAATCATAAAGTCCCATATTGCACTTGGTCAAACTAGTTTTGACCCTAAGATTCAAGGGAAGGGAAAAAATTTAAAATGATAAAAAAATTTATTCTCAAAGCATGGTAGGTACATCCTTTTAAATTTCAAAAGGATATTTAATGATCTTTCAACATTAGAGAAATTTTAAATTTTTGAAAATTTAAAATTGCAAGCCAGAGTCTTATAGTAGGGGATTGGTTTTCAAAATGGCTTTCTAGGGGTTTCTGGTAGGAAAAATATGCACTTCAATAGATTGTTGGAATTGGGAAGAGATGAACTATCCGAATATGAAGTTCATTTTTGCATAGAATTCTACTGGTAGGTGCTACAAGAGGTTTTCTCTCTCAGATTGATTTGCATGTTTTATCAGGTATTTTGAGTCATCAGTTGCAAAATTTAGTGGCAAAACACCTTAAACATGTCTAATGACCCTTGCATCTGATAATTTTGAGTTTTTGTGGTGTTTTGGCTTCAATTTGATCAATTGGCACATATTTGGGTTCGGTTAGTAGAGCTTTGTCTTTTGCTAAGATACTTTGCATTTTGAAAGGAAAAATAGAAAGGATATGATTAGTAGTTGATGGGAGAAGGTAGAGAGAGGTTATGTAGTTACAAGGGATGGAATTCCAAGTGGACAAATGTCAGTTGCATAATAGATCTGAGAATTCACTTCTTCCTATATCCTTCTTTCTTTCATCCATTGTAAGGGTCCCAATTTTCACTGTGAAATCTATTGGTTCCAATTTTTGGAGAAAACCCACTCACTATTGTGATACGATGTTTTGGTTCCAATTTTGATGTGTTCCCATCACTGTGACACCACATTTTCTTCCACAATTTTTCTTGTATAAATAGCAATAGGAAAGATAATACAACAAGTTTAGATCTATTATGTGTTTATATGTTTTTTTTTTTTTAAGGGGTAAATGCTTTGACCTGGAGCTATGAACCAGTAAGCCCACAAATGGGGGACCTCATCCCCATTAGATTTGAACCTTGATGGCAAGGATAACAACTCAAAAACTTAACCATCAAAACATGTTATTATTGGCAATTAGGTGTTTATATGTTTTGATTTCATGCATATGTATGTATTATTTCAAGGAAATTAATACAAAGAATAGTAGATGATTGAGTTTCATTTTAAATCTTGTCTCCTCTGTTAGTGAGATGTAATATTTTATGATCTTTGAACAAAGAGCCTAGGTCATAATTGTAGTCCCTTAAGGTTGTATGTTGTTTCATTGTTGCTTATAATTCAAGGAGTTATGTAAATGCTTCAGGGAAATCAATAGGGTTGCAAGTTTATTGAGGAGGATATCAGGTAAGAATGAGATTTAGATTGAACATAGATGTCTATTTTCAAGGTGAATGGATAGATTAGATATATGAATATATGAATAGGTATCAGGTATCTGTATGCATGCATTTGATTAATAGAATTGCCCAATGGAAAAGGAGCTAATCAGATACATAATCATTAGTTCTTACTATTGCATATTAGGGGTTTTTTCTGAATTCAGATCTTTTTAATCAAATCAATTCAATATTTCATGTTTTGTAGTGGGCTGAAAAGAAATAAACCTCACTTAGCTTATGGGTTCATAGGTTATGATTTGTAGCTATCTTGTTTCTATGTCACTACATAAGTATTAGAAGATAAAAGGGGTTTTCATCTATTTTTATTAGGTTTAGATTTATGTTTTAATTGCACTAGTACGATTGATTAGAACCTCAAGGTTAACCTACCTAGGTCTTGTAGAGTCTGAAGAGAAGAAGGAATTATGCCTTATAGTTGGCCCAAGACTACAATCAAGTGTATCAGTC
Organism: Cupressus sempervirens; assembly: GCA_028749045.1. Classification (NCBI taxonomy): domain Eukaryota; kingdom Viridiplantae; phylum Streptophyta; class Pinopsida; order Cupressales; family Cupressaceae; genus Cupressus; species Cupressus sempervirens. Next base: position 324,667,739 of record CM053788.1, read on the forward strand.
ATAGGAATTTGCTAGCCTTAGATGCATTGGTCTAGTTTCTTGGTTATTTTCAAAACTATTAAATTAGGAGCCAACACCCTCAGTGTCTCCTTGACCCACAACACTTATGTTACCTTGTGCACTTTTAGAAGATCTACATTCAAAGGATCTATGCCCTTCTTTACCATAGCTAAAATAATTACCATGAAAAACACCTCTAGAATAAGAATTAGCTCTTCCTTGGTAAGAATCAATACTTCCTCCATAAGGATCACCACCTTTCCACTCAATATTTCCTTTATCATCATTCTTCCATTTAGATTTTCCCTTATCTTGCATAGAACTATCAAAATTTCCACCTTCTCCATAAGATCTATCTCTGCCTCTCTAGAATCTACCACTTCTACCTCTTTGTCTTTGTTCATGCTTGTTTATCAAGATCTCCTTATCTTTCAAGGCATATTGATATGCTTCCTCCACACTTTCCAATTTCACAAAATTTATCTCATCTTGAATTCTAGATCTCAATCCATTTATATAACTTGCAATTTTCTTAGCATCAACTTCCACATATCCAGATCAAATGTCCAATCTATAGAATTCCTGAATATACTCTTTCACAGTCATGTCTCTTTGTCTCAAATTATGCATCATTCTCAACAAGCTAACTTGGTAATTAATAGGAAGAAGCTTTCTTTTTACCTTGCTCACTGTCTTTGGCCAAGTCTTGACCTTCTCCATTCCTCTCCTTTGTCTATCAATTTTAAAATGCTCCCACCATAGTGAGGCATGTCCTTTCAACCTAGTAACTACAATTTTCACCATCCTATTATCAAGAGTTTTTTCATAGTCAAAGAACTTCTCTATTTCAAAGATCTAATCCAACACAACATTGGTATCCAATTTTACATCATAATAAATAACTTCTATAATAGGTTTTGAATTTTTCATAGATAACACTATCAACAACCTTGCCTCATCTTGATTTTCTTTAGGTTGTAGATTATGATTTGTTATTGTTGCTTCATCATCTTTCACATTATCAAGATGTGCTCCTCTTCATTGGGTTGTCTTTACACCATCTAATCTAGCTGAAATTTGTCTCAATGTGTCCAACACAACATTGTGAATATTTCCTCTACCTCAAACCATATTTACAATTAGCTTCCTACAAGATTGTAACCATTTGCAAGATATAGGTCAAATCCATAGATCTGCAACCCTACAACCATAATTCACTTAGCGTTCTACATGATCCAATCTCCACAAGGAAAAAACTTCTTCTTTGATACCACCTCACATAGGGATGGATAAGATAACTAGGGCCAAAGGCACACCCAACTATCTAAATGACTTGTGAGGTTAAACATGGTGGAAAAAAAAAACCAAATAGTAGAAAAATCAATAGATAGAGGAACAAATTCTTTCATAGATTCATCAAGTAATCACATAGATGCCCAACTATAAGGCCTTATAGGTTATGGCCACTTTAGAATTTATATTTGATTCAAAGATCAAAATCACAATTAAGCTTGCTTCTTTTCCTCCTACCTTCCTCCTCCTAATCCTAATGTTCTAAGATTCTACCCAAAACCTTGTTAAATACATGCATAGGCACAAGTCAACCTATTACAAATTTAAAAAAATAAAATCTTATATTAAATTCTATAATAATCCACAAGTCAGCTCACAACATATTAAATATGAAATACAAATTGCCTTGCAAGGTCAACCCAAACTAGAACTAGACATAGCAACTCTGTCAATGAAGGACCCAAACCAATTATTGTCACTCAGTATCTAAACTAACTCAAAAACCAAATGAAACTTGATCAGCAAAGGAACTTAGTGACCACTTTGAACTTGACATAAACTAGGAAGCTTGACACCCACTGCAAACTTGAAAACCAAAGGAACTTGGTAGAACTTGCAATCTCAGAAACAACTGCAAACTTATCATAAACTAGGAAGCTCAAAAATCACTATGAACTCAGTAACAACTGAGAATCTTGGTAGTGTAAGGTATTTTAACTCGATAAAATAAGAATGAATAAAAACATATAGGATAGCAGTGCAACCCAAGATGCTCCTGCATCACAATGTATGTGGGAACATTAGCAGTGTGGAAAGATTTCCCTAGGATCTTCTTGTGAAAAGGAAAGAACTCTAGAAACTCAAAACTAGAGATTTGTGTGGGGGTCTATTGAAATTGACTTACAAGATCATAACTAAATATAGTAGGTGGAGCCACCTATTTGGAAGATGAAGCATTATTGGATCATTTTCCACTTTGAGAACACCTTTAAACTACCCCCTAGGGACAACATTTAAGGTTTCACCATGTAAAGAGGAGGAATCTACCACCCTAAGTGATACCTTAGGCCTAGTGTCTCAACTATTTCGTTGAAAGTTGTGTGTTATCAAGACTACCTTAGGCTTCTCATCATCATTATCATAATTGTGTTCCTCATCAAACTTAGGGCCCATCATGTAGATTTTCTTTCACTTATGTGGTCAATAATGTTGATCACATTATTTATTTTGGTATAGTTATAGCTAACCTTGGTTTCATTACCCTTTTTTTTGGCTTTGGTTATCTCTCCTTTTTCAAATTTGGGCAATGGTTTCCTGAAATATTTATGATCAAATTTTTTGACTAAGCCATCAGGGATGTTATTTCCTTGTTCAATGAGATCTTAGATGGTATCCTATATTTTGATGAAATTGTCCATATTATGACCCTTGATCCTATGGTAATTTCAATATTGATCATCCATCCACTAATCAAGTTTGATTGGTGGGTATAGGGATGAGAATTGTTAGGTAGCATAATGAGTTTTTTTGGAAAGAAGAGTTTTTAAGACACCTTTGTATGAGACAACCATATGTGTGTAAGTGCGTCTTAGTTTACATGACCTCTTATGTTTGTCAAAAGTTTTTGGTTTTGAGGTCTCTTATGTTTTATAGAATTTAAATATTGATTCCTTAGTCTTAGGAGTGTCTACCTTTGTCTTTCCCATTTTTATTACCATTTTTATCTTTATTGAAAATAATATCATGCTTTTTTATAGAGACATCCTTGATGTGATTAGAAATTTCAACCATATCATTTAATGAGGCGATTAGTTGTATCCTAAGTTCATAGTATAACTTAGGCACAAGTGTGTTGACAAAGATGTCAATTTTCTCAATTTTAGGAATTTTCCAAGGATACCTTGAGTACAATGATCTCCAACATTGTAGATATGTAGTACCCCTTGCTTTTGTCTATATTCTACAAATCCAACATAGTGATAGGACATTGTATTTTATAAGAGTATTGTTGGATAAATCATTATGAAAGTTCATCAAATGTCTTGAGGGGAGTTGACAATTTGGTAAACCATGCCATGGCTTCTCCTCTTAAGTTTCTAAGAAATAATCTCATGAGTTATGTGTCCTCATGCATAAATTCTATGATAAGAGAATATAAGTGATGCACATGATCATGCAGGTGACCATTTCCATCATATTTATCATACTTGGGAACCTTAATATCCCTATAAATGGCACCATGTAGAGAATTCTATCAAATGGAAGAGCACATATAGATTCCACAAAATATGTTTTGGGTTGTTATTTTTCTATTTGTAATTATGCAAGTTGACTTCTTAGCTCTTGCATTTCCTTTCCTATGATCTCAGCCTCAATTGGCTCTCTTTCATGTATGATCCTTTGAACATCATAGTGACGAGGGAGTTTCCATCCCTTAGAGGTCATGTATTGGAAGTATTGGTCCCCATTTTTTTGTAAGGCTTAACATGAGTTTTTGAGGGAGTTCATCTTGTTGTAATATCATAAGTTCTTCACTATTAACTTTTCTATCCACCTCACTCTCATGGTGCAATTGTGAGGGTCTAGGTGACATGGGATATCCCCTAGCATGTGTTCTTGGAGATCTTAGTGGCATGTTATTTCCATTGTTTCCACAATGTGGATTATTCATGAATAGGTTATTGTAGCTACCATGGGCATGTATATTCTCAAAGTCATGTGGACAACTGCTAGTCTTAGTATGTTGATAAGAAATCTCTCTAGAAGCTATATGCCTAGCCTCTTCTAGTCTTTCTCTATCTAAGAAATCTTGTTCTTTTTTCTCAAAAAGGCCCTCTAGGCGCCATTTCATGTCTTCAAGATTCATTGTGAGTGAATCATTGTCCATAGCACTAGGGGTATCAAAGAGATTGTCAAAGTGATGCAGGAACATCTAGAGGTATAAGGGCAATCCTATGTCACCCAAAAATAAAAAAATGTACTTAGACTTAGTTTCTGTTTCATGTGTTTTCATTTTTTGATACCCATTTGGGTCAAATAAAAGTTCCAACTCTCACAGTTCCACTATCAGTGTTCTAGGTTAGAGTATTTGAATACCTTGGGATATGTGTAAATGCCAAAAAAATAGGAGTATGTAATTGAGCCATAATTTTGGTAAAGTAAAGGGTATAAATTGGCCGGATGAATGTAATTGTAATTTAGAGCATTCCAAAAAAAGAATTAGGTCAAAAGGCCCCATGGTTTGAAAGTTATTGCAGTTTTTCAATTTCTACAGACCTCCTAAGAATGCTTCAAAGTCAGGTTAGGGGCATTAAATGACCTCAAATAGGGCCAAGATCAATTTATCAAATAAATTCCCATTCCTCTATTAGGTTAAATAAATGAAAAAATCTATCTATTTTAATCCCATCCCCCTTTTATGAAATAAATAATTTACTAAATCAATCCCAAATCCCTAACCATCCCTAAACCCTCTTATTATCCTAATCCAACCCATTCATCCATACTAATTTCATTTAGCCAACTAACTAACCCATCCCATAAAAGCTAAGCTACTTACCTCCTAACCACCATCCTAAGCTAATCCTAATCCCCCTCTTGAATAAGTGCACAACTTTAAGAAAAGCTTAAGACATTCTAACCCAAGCTAAATTCAAAAGTCTCCCCTATCCTCTTCCATTCATATCCAAGTGAATTAATGACTCTTACATACCATAAATGTCCTTAAATGCCTCTTACATTCCTCTTCCATAATCCTCCTCCCTCATAACTCCCTTTGATCCTCCACTTTGACCATCCAATCCCCGTGTGAATTTGTCACAAGGCTAGAGCTTTGAAGAAGCACAATCCATGTGCACCCCCGTCCTTGCATCCTAGCCCTCCCTCACCATTATTCCATCTTGCATCTTGACTCTCCATCTCACCACCCCTTAGCCTATAAATGAAACCCCATCCCTTCACAATTCATATCCAATCTCATGCAAACTTATAATGCTCCATTGAAGACCACAATTACTCATTTCCACCTTTATGCTACAATACAAATTTACACCCATGCCTACATATTCACCCAACCAACCTTTGAAGAACCCTATTAAAGATTGAAGTCTATTTGAGCACACATCCCTCATCTTTGACAAATCCAAAGATCAAGGACTCATTTGGAGGGCTTAACATACTTGGTTTGCATTCTCTTTTTTTTGTTTCCTTTTTCCTCTAATAAGGGTTAGTTTATTTGGTATTGTGAGTGCTTTATTAATCTTAGTATCCTATTTGCAATTACTGAAATAGGAGATACATTTTGAATGCCTACTGGGACCCCACATTCAAGTCATTTTGGTCAATTTTGTACCTACTCTATTAACTAACCAAAATTAACCTACTGTGCTTGTTTTTATATGTGTTAGGCTTTTTAACATTTTTTGCAGGTGCCTAAATTTCAAACTAGGAAATGTGCACCTAGCAACATATTTAGTTTTCTAATAAATAAGATACAAAAAACCTAAAATTTGGGTACAAGCATAGATCTATGTCACCATTTAGGACACCAAAACCTATTTTGGTCAAATCTCATTTCTCTATCAAAACTCATTTTTTCTGAAAACTAAACATACCCTTTTATAGATCTCATATTCAATATCATCATTGTATATTTTTTTTAGTGTTTTGATTAGTTATAATATGTTATAATTTTAAAATATTATAAGTCAATATTTTGACATTTTAGAAGATGCTCCCTCAAAAAAAGGAAAAAAATAGTAAATCATACCAAAAATACTAAAAAGTTATATTTATCTTTAGAGGAGAAAGTCCTCTTCACGAAGATGTAATTTTTTTTCAAGAAGGTGCAAATTTGATAGGGAAGTTATGACGGGAGGAAAAAACTACTGGATTCTGATAAGGTTGAGCTTGAGTACTAATAGCAAATAAAAGATACATCAAAAATAATTATTTCTTTTTTTGTTCCCTATCTATACATGTCATCTATAAGATAATTCCAAATCAGATAAAAAATAGACGATTTGCATATGATTATTTGACAACAACTACACCCTATATTTTTTATAGTTAAAAAAGAGAGTTCAAAATAAAAGATAATGAATAAATTCTTACAAAAAATTAATAAAAATTATAGGCATAAAATTCATCCAATTCTACACATTTCATTACTTTACATCATCTCTAAATTCTAAACACAAATACCATTTTTTTTGTCATTAATGTTGAACTATTGCATTATGATATCCTATTTCTTTATAAAAGGTGACACGGGTTTGTGCTTTTACCCAATTTCCAAGACCTTACAGCTATGAGTTTATGGATGAAAAACTCATGAGATTGCAACCTTGTGAAGGTAGGAACACATTCAAGATGAACTCTTACTACCACATGGTAGTAAAAACTCTCCCCATCATTCTCTTTGGCCAATCTGCTCCTCAGAATATGAGTTTTTGCTAGTGGCTTCACTTGAAAAACCTATGAGAACACTTATCCAAAATAGCCTAGCCCAAAAATCTAGTTTTAATTATCAGTATCAAACCTATAGATACAACTATCAATGGGAACACCTTACATAAACCTATGGGATCTATCTATCATGAGATAATTCTATAAGTATTTCTCTCATAGCTCACTTTTCCTTTTTTTTTCACCAGTCTCTACACCACAATCCTACACTATTCACTAGATTAATTAACCAACATGGCCTTTTTCACTTGTGTTTTATAGGGGGTAGCTTGCAGGTGCCTTGTTGGAATTCTAACAATTTGATTTTGTAGGTTTCCTTAGTGCAGTTGTCAAAAACATCAACTCTCAAATGCTTACAGATAGAATTTTCAACATTTTAAATGGAATGAATGGTTAAACATGTCTTTTATTGGAATGAATACTTAAGTAATATAAAAACCAAATCTTTAATGTCAAGTACTAAAAATGAACAAATACAATAAAAATTCACTTTTAATTGCAAATGAACATTGTGTGTGAACACTTCAACTTTTGGGCTTAAAATGTGTTGGTGTAAATAAGTATTTACTACTTACACTTTACTTAAGTTTATTTAGGTTAGTTCATTATTTTATTATATTGTATTATTTTATTATTTATTTATGTGAGACACTTAGGAGTTTGTGTACACTCATGAGTTGTCATGTTGACAACATAGAAGTACATAACTCTAATTCAGCACATGGTGTCTACAACACTGGAGTTTGCATCATTCACTGAGTTGTCATGCAAATAACATAGTTATTCAAACTCCCATTTTAGCACATTTTTTCTACAACATTATTTGAATGCTACACCATTGTAGGCTTATCCTCACATCATCTCACTTACTCATGTGCTTAATGGAGGATAACCCATATCTGGTGGACATGTGCCTAGTTGTATGACTTATCATGTTGCTAAATTCTACACATTCTAGAAACTTTCCAAAGGCCTTTATATACAAGCACTCCTAGCATAATTTCACATTGAATATTGAATGAATATATCATCATTCTAATCATACTCTTTCTAGTCTACTGTTGTACTTATGTTTGAGTTCCTTTATCTTGGGTGAATTTTCCCTAAGACAAATTCTTACATGGTATCAAAGCTCAAGGAGATTCTCTTCATATAGTCATTTTAGACCATTCATACTTCAATACCTTGACCCAAATCTAGAGAATTTGTATAAATTGGGAGTATCTAGAGCCAAATTGGACCTTGCCATTACATCTAAAATGTCAATTCGGTGAAGATCAACTATAAAATCACCTATGTTGGGCTAAAGTTGATCGTCAGGCGATTTTTTTTTTGCAAATTGGCACTTAAAGGTCCAATTTGCATGTTCATGTATGGTCATTTAATCAATCTATGCATTTATTTTTAGATCTTAATTTAATTTATTCTCTATTATTTTTTTGTAAATTTTGTGGGTATTTTCTAAAAAAAAATTGACCAAAAAGTTGAGTTCCTTCCTAACTCAATAAAGGTGAATAGTCTAAAAGATGACTCATTGGTTGTAGTGGGGAAAGTTAATCATGACAAAATTTTGTATTCTTTCTCCCACTTTGTGCCCAAGTCTCCTTCACAAGCCTTGTTGACTCAATCAAATTCACAAATCCAATTATGGCATGAGTGGTATGGACATATTGCCTTTCGCTATATTTAACAACTTTTCTCAAACAAAATGGTCAAATTTCTACCTTCAATTAAATTTTCCATAGGTGAATGTTCAACAGGTTCAGTGGATATGCATCTCAAGGAGAGGTTACATAAAGGGAAGTCTTCAAGAGCACTAGTTTCTCTTTAGTTGGTTCACATGGTACTAGCAGTTCCTTTTGCAGTGACATCAATTAGCCAAGGTCGCTATTTACTCACTTTCATTGATGATTTTTCAAGATACACTTGGTTATACTTTCTTCATAACAAGAATGAACTGTTAGACAAGTTTTTAGCCCTCAAGACTCATTTTGAATAGAAATCAAGGAAAGTCATCAAAGTTCTAAGCATGGAAAATGAAAGCAGATACGTGAACAAAAGACTTAAAGGCTTTTGCAAACTTGAGGGAATTGATCTTTAGAATCTACCAAAATTTATTCCACACAAGATATATGTTGTAACATTGAGGATTAGAACTCTTAAGTCAATGGCAAGTTGCATGATACAAGCCAAGTCTCTAGATCCATCACTTGAAGTCGAAGCAATTATCAGTTCCAATCACATACTTAATAGGTCTCCTCATCCTACCTTATATGGAAAGACTCCTTTTGAAGCATGGTGTGGTAGAAAATTGATTCTGACACACTTTAGATTCTTTGGTTGTCTAGCATGGGAAAACATTTCTTCTAGGGGATGCAAGGCACCATCACCTTAGCATTGTACTTTCATCAGATATGAAGATTGTGTGAAGGCATATAGACTCATGGATTCAGAGACACATGAGATCTTTGTAGAGAAGGATGTACACTTTAAAGAAAGTTCATTAATCTTGTCCTCTAATCCTCTCGACACATCATACATTGTGGTAACTGATAGTGACACTAACAATAGTACTTCAACAGATTTTAACACTTGGGGTTCTATCGAAAGTCGTAGTGAGAGGTCATGACATTAGTATATTCCACATGCATATATTTCCATAGTGATAGGTCCAAAAAAATAGGGTACTATTGATGATTTTCCTCTTCTCCTTGATGAAGAAACACCTTTTTTAGTTATCATGAGGGTTCACTCTGACCCTCCTGTTCATTATTTACATGATTTATCATCACAAGTTGAAGTGATTATGGATACTTATGTATAGTAGTTGCAGGAGGTCTCTTTATTAGTTGAGGAGATAGTATGTTCTTTTGGATAGGTTCTACATTCTTCCTTCATAGGGATAGTTGAGTAGGTTTCAAAGACATCAGTGATCATTGGGATTCTTTACACATAGTAGAAGCATCTCATTTGTACTTATGGCATTGTTTCTTCCAAAGGGTAGGAACACTATTCTATATTCTTGGATCAACTTCTACATTGGAGAAACTATCACTAATAGGCACTCTTCATTTGGGGAGGGGAGACTACCTTGTCTCTCTTCTTCTTCTCTCTTGTGTGGGGGACCTTTTCCTCTTTTGGGATAGTGTTCTTCTCACATTTCTCTATTGTATATACTTGATGCATGTCATAATGTGGGGTCTTGATTACTCCATCCATCCATGCATCTAGTTTTTTCATCTCTCTTTGCGGGAGGGTTTTTCCCATGAGGTTTTCCCTTTTTCTCTACTTGATGAGAGATTGCATTTCATTATGTACATGGGTACCTAACATAGACTAGTAGCCGGGACCCATCATGCATTTCATCCTAGTTCTTGTGAACTTAAGGGCATTCCCCTAAGTTTCACTTAAGGGGTGGTGTTGTTGTAAATAAGTATTTACTATTACACTTTACTTAAGTTTACTTAGGTTAATGCACTATTTTATTATATTGCATTATTTTATTATTTATTTAGGTGAGACATGTGGGAGTTTGTGTACTCTCATGATTTTTCATGTTTATAACACATAAGTACACAGCTCTAATTTAGCACATGGTGTCTACAACACTAGATTTTGCATCATTCACTGAGTTGTCATGTAGACAACATAGTTATTCACACTCCCATTTTAGCACATGTTGTCTACAAAATTATTTTGTGTGCTACACCATTGTAGGCTTATCTTCACATAATTGCACTTACTCCCATGCTTAATGGAGGATAACCCATATCTGGTGGACATGTGCCTAGTTGTATGACTTCTCATGTTGCTAACTTCTATGCATTCTAGAAGCTTTCTAGAGGCTTTTATATACAGGCACTCCTAGTGTACTTTCACATTGAATATTGAATGAATATATCATCATTTTGATCATACTCTTTTTTGTCTACTATTGTGCTTGTGTTTGAGCTCCTTGATCTTGGGTGAATTTTCCCTAAGAAAAATTCTTACAAAATGAACAAAACTCAATCTTGAATGCATTTAAGAAATTTTTTTCTTATTCTCATCTCTTTCAGCACTATCACCTACTCAATTTATTTTGTTAACATAATTTCTTATGTTGTCCATCATTGTAAGTTGGAAATAAACCTGTTATGTTAATCACATGTAATTTTAAAGTAGTTATTAGGATACACTAAAGCTTCCAAACTAGAATGAATCAAGTGCCTTTTGTGTCTTGAGATTATGCCTTTTTATCACATCTTCAACTTCTCTATTTTACAAATTAGGACCATTAAATATATGATGCATGTACCAAAAATTGTTAATAAGATCATTCACAACAACCTAGAAGTGCTTTTAGTGAGTTCATCCACCTCTAAGAAGCATGACCCCTTTGGTGAGAAGCTCAAAGTAGTAAATAATTTGGCTAGTACATAAATTAGGGGAGGGGTAAACCTTCTTGATCCATTAGGAAACTTTGAGCAGTGTGTTTTTGGGGGTAACCTAAGGTGGAAAAACTTTCCCATGATTTCAACATGTCTAGAATAGATACTTAATTGGATCATGCACATAAGAATCGAGGGGCTGACTCCACACCTAATTTCAAAAAAAATTAGTAACCAACCTTTTATCCTTGGTATGTTATTTTTGGTGCAAGGGAACCAACATGTCCCTCAAGATTACTCACCATTTTACTCCCTTGGTAAAGGCATAAGGCTACTTGGGTTTCATCTCCAAGAGTCATTGTCCCTACAGAAGGTGGAATTCTATTTTCCATTTCTTGAAGGTTCTTTTATGTGTATCATTTGTTGATAGACTCTTGTATCAACTCACATGTTTGATTAGAGGTACATATTGCACTAGAATCAAGAGACATCAAGTTGTGGGCTATTTAATAACATATTGAAACCAAATTGACCTTAGGGATTAAAAGTGTGTTTAAATTGTCAATTTTTTCAAAAGACCTGTGAGAAACATTTGTAGAACATAAACATTTTTATGGTTACTATCAAAATGCTTTTGTTGAAGAGATTGCATGTCTATCTCTCTCACAGTTTCTCTATCCTTAAAGAGCTTGTTTGCTAACAAAACACCAAATCTAGTTATCAAAAATAGTCTCATCCTTGATATTTCAAAAAATAGCTATTAGAAAGTGTAAGAATTTTCTTTAGGGAAAAATCACCCAAGAAAAGGAACTCAAGCACAAGCACAACAATAGACCAAAAGAGTATGATCAAAATGATGATATAATATTCATTCCATATGTAAGTACACTAGGAGTGCATGTATATAAAGGACTTTGAAATGTTGTTAGGTTGCATAGAAATCAACAATATGATAAGTCATACAACTAGGCACATGTCCACCAGGTGTAGGTTATCCTCCATTAAGCACAAGAGTAAGTGTGATGATGAGAGGATAAGCCTACAAAGGTGTAACATGCAAATTTATGTCATAGACACCATGTGCTAAAGTAGGAGTGTGAATAACTATGTTGTCTACATGAAAACTCAGTTAATTATGCAAACTCTAGTGTTGTCAACATGATAGCTCATAAGAGTATGCAAAATCCTAAGTGTATCATCTAAAAAATAAAACCTAAGTAAACTTAAGTAAAGTGTAATAAGTAAATACTTATTTACACCAACACCCCACCCCCCGTTAAGTGCAACATAGGGAAATGCACTTAAACTTACAAAAGCTAGGATGAAATGCAAAATGGGTTCCAGCTACTAGGCCATCTTAGGTACCATGTACTTAATGAAATGAAATCTCTCACAAAGTGGAGAAAGAGGGAAAACCTCATGGGAAAAACCCTCCCCCAAAAAGATAGATGAAAAATCAAGATGCATGGATGGACGGAGTGATCAAGACCCCCCCCATTATGTCATACATCAAGTATATACAAAAGAGAAGTATGAGAAGGAAAAAATTCCCAAAATGGGTTAATTTTTACCTAAAGAAAATTCTCACATGGTATTAGAGCTTGGGGAATTTCTCTTTGCATAGTCATTCGAAACCATCTTGCTTGGCACCTCAACCTAGATCTAGAGAATCTATAATATTAGGTACATCTAGAGCCAAAGAAGACCTCACCATTGCATCTAAAATGTCAATTCAATAAAAATTGACTATAAATTCACCTATATTGGGCCATAGTCAAATTTGAGGCAAATTTTTTTTGTAATTGACACTCGAAGGCCTGATTTGCAAGTACAATATGATCATTTCATATCTCTAAATTTAAATTTTAGATCTACTTATTTTATTATTTTAGTCTCTACAATTTCTTTGTATTATTTTTTGGATCTGCATATTTTGTTTAGAAATTTTTTGGCCATCAAGCCTATAGAGAGATTTTTTGTAGGACAAGATTAGATCCTACTAGTACAAATTAGATATTTGCATTATATTTAGAAGGTCAACAAACCCCCAAATTGACTTTTGTTTCACCAAAATTGGACATCTAAGGTGAAAATTAAAGTCATTTGATTTTTGGAGGTGCAATAATGGTGATTTAGGAAAAATAATAACAGAGATGATTTTCAAACAGCAATATCTCCCTCATGCAGACTCCTTATTTTGATCTATTTTTTTTGTTTTGGGGTAGAATTTTGTGATCTACACATTGGTGTATGATGTTTGAGCTCTTTGTTCCTAAATTTTTCTACAAATCACAAATCCCAATTTTTTTTACTTCAAATTCTTAGTACAAGCTCATATGGACATATAATTAGGTTTAAGAGAAGAAGAAGAGAGACAAGGTAGTCCTCCCCAAATGAAGAGTATCAATAAGTGATAGCCACTCCAATGTAGAAGTTGATCCAGGACAATTGAATAATGTTCCTCCCCTTTGAAGGAAACAATATCATAGGTACATATGAGATGCTTCCCCTATGTGTAGAAAGAATCTTGATGATCAATGATGCCTCTAAAACCTATTTAACTATCCCTATGTCAATACTGACTATCACCCTTTCCACTGCTACTTAAAAGAACACTATTAGATCTAGCAAGGATGGATATAGAACTTGTACAAAGAACCTACTATCTCCACAAATGATAAAGAGACCTTCTACAACTTTTGTACATAAGAATCCATAATCGTATCAACCTATGAAGATCAATCATGTAGAGAATGGACATGAGGGTTAGAGTGAGCCCTCACAACAACTGAAGAAGGATTTTCATCATCAAAGAGAAGATGTAAATCATCAATGATGTCTCCCAAATCTACAATGTGTGACTCCATAAACAAACTTGAAATATCTATCAAGAAGTCATCCATTGATGCTAGAGCCAGAAGACAAGGTGTACCTTACTATTCTAGACCCATCACTATGGCTATGGATGAAGTCTTTTCCTCAACAAAGAGAAGAAAAATATCATCGATGATGTCTACCACATCTTAATTCTTAGACTCAATGAATAGACCTAAAATATATAAAAGGAAGTCATCCCATGAAGCTAAAGTAGGAAGACATAGTGTTTCCTATTGCAATGAATTAGAAGAAACTATGGCTTGAACTAGATCAGTAGTAGAAATAGGAGTATTAGGAGGTGTGATCTCATGTGGAGGTGAAGGAACCATAGCTGAAGTGACTAATGATAGAATTTTTTCTAGAAAATGAGGAACCATTGGATCTCCATATTCTTTACAAAGAGCCATCCACATATCATAAGGGTGAATGAGATTTTTAATGATAGGCCAACAATCTAAACTAATGTTCAATATAATGATATCCAAAAGTCTATTAACAAGTGGTTGTTTTTCATTGTCAAAGATCATTCGTTGGAACATAAATAAGGAAATACTTCCTTATGCTCGCTTCTTAGTTGATCAATGATTAAAGCACTCTATTTGTGATAGTTCCTTTTTGTCAACAGGGGTCTAATTCACCAACATGTGTGGCAAAACAACTCCATGAGATTAGAATGTATGCACCCCCCAAAATGAAAGAGAGAATCAAAGAACCCCCTCTTCTAATGGATGATTCAAAGAGTTTATAGCCACATACCAATTTAGTGCCTATTTCTAAAAGTAGTATTTCTATCCACACAAGCCTATAATTTGCTTGCAAATCTAAAAAGTAGACAAAAAATTATGTACTTTCAAAAAAAAGGAACTTGATTATGTGGCCAAATGAGCTTGTACTAAGAATTTGAAGTGGTAGAAAGGATTTTTGAGTTGTAGAAAGATTTAGGACTAGAGATCTCAAACCACCTACACCAATGTGTAGATCATGAAATTCTACCCCAAAACAAAAAAAATTACTCAAGAAAAGGAGTCTGTATGAGGGAGATATCATTGTTTGAAAATCACCTCTATAATTATTTTCCCTAAATTGTTGTCGTTGCACCTCCATAAAAAAAAGGGCTCTAGATTTGGCTTTAGATGTCTGATTTGAATGAAACAAAATCCAATTTGGGTTTTTTTGACCTTCTAAATATGATGCCACTATTTGATTAGTACTAGCAAGCTCCAACCTTTGCCTGCAAAAAATCTCTCGTATTGGCCTGATGGCCAAAAAAAATTTGGAAAATAATGCAAATCTGAAAAAAATAGTAGAGATTCAAATGATTTAATATGCAAATCTAAAATTCAAATTCAAAGATTTGAAATGATCATACCAACTCTGTAAATCAAGCCTCTGAGTGTCGATTGGCAAAAAAAATTATCACAAATTTGACTATGGCTTAATATAGGAGAATTTATAGTCAATTTTCACTGAATCGACATTTTAGTTGCAATGGTGAGGTTTGCTTTGGCTCTAGATGCTCCCAATGATTACATATTCTACAGATCTAAGTGAAGGTGTTAAGCAAGAATGGTCTCGAATGGCTATGTGAAGAGAATGTACCCAAGCTTTGATACGATGTAAGAATTTGGTATAGCTCTGATACCATGTAAGAATCTTCCTTAGGAAAAATCATCCAAGACCAAGGAACTAAAGCACAAGCACAATAGTAGACCAAAAGAGTATGATCAAAGTGACAATATGATATTCATTCCATGTGTAAGTACACTATGAGTGCCTATATATAAAGGCCTCTAGAATCAATAGGAATCAACAACATGATAAATCATAGAACTAGGCACATGTTCGCTAGGAGTGGGTTATCCTCCATTAAGCACGGGAGTAAGTGTGATGATGAGAGGATAAGCCTACAAATGTATAGCATGAAAATTTATGTTGTAGACACCATGTACTAAAATAGAAGTGTGAATAAATGTGTTGTCTACATGACAAGTTAGTTAATTATGCAAACTCTAGTGTTGTAGACAACATGTGCTAAGGTAGAGTTTCTTACCCTAGTGTTGTCAACATGACAACTCATAAGAGTACACAAACTCCTAAGTGTCTCATCTAAAAAATAATAAAATAATTCATTGACCTAAGTAAACCTAAGTAATGTGGTAATAAGTAAATACTTATTTACACCAATAGAAAGACTATTTAAAACAACTTTGGTTTGGATGGTTTTACCTCAACTTTTCCAAAACAAAAAGATTCTTGTTGTGTCAAAATAGTTGTTAGAAAATTTATTCACAACAAATTTAGTTAGTTGTTCTTACCTCACATATTCCAAAACAATGTTGTTACACCATCCTTTGGTAAATATCACTTCATCCACACTCAAAACTATCTATCTTTGGATCAAATTTACCTTCACTATCTCAAGGCAAATTGTTAGCTAGTCTATTCACAACAATCTTAGGCCTAGTTTTTTCTATTTTACTCCTTATAGTTACACTCAAGCCATTTTTTTATCCAAAAAATCTATGTTCTACAACCTAAATTAAAAGGTATACTTACCTTAGTCACTACCTTAATCCATGGTTGCAAAAAACCTATTAAGGATACCTTATGTTAGACCAACCCAAAAATAAGCTCAAAAAAGTCAAGCTTCCACAAACAATAGTTTATAGAGAGATAGAAGAATAACACAAAATTTATACACCTAACTCAAGACTCTCCAAGATAGATCAAATTGAGAAGGAAGGTGTTGAAGTTTATTTACAAACTGAGTGGGATTTGAAAATTTAGAACTTAACCCTATGATGTGGAGTCAATCAAACTCTTATCAACTATACAAGCTATACCCATTTTGATTAAGACTAGTTTTCTTCCACACACACTTTACACTTATCATATCATCTATTAGGCATCTATCATATATTTAGGTCTCCATATAGGTCTTTATCCTACTTAGGTATTTTATAGATCCATCATCTTTAGGTCATGCTTTAGAAATCTATCCCCATTCAAATCAAACATCATAGATCAAAATTATACATAATCTCCATCATACCTAAGAATTTGGAGTCACTTCGTTGAAAATTGTCTAACCTACATCCTACATCCATCACCTTATCTTAGTTATCCATAAAAATAAGCATTTTTTAGGGTGAACTATCTTTATCTCACATGTCCCTCATCACCTTTAGAAAAAGGTTGGGCTACACTATTGATCATCATTTGTCTTCTAAAAGGTCACAATTCTATCTTAGAGTTGACATCACCATTATATCTCAAGAATACACATAAGAAAAAACATCCTCTCTCTTACATTGGCATCACATCACTCATCCTTAAGCTTCCTAGGTCTCATATTATTAGACATAAGGTCCTTACTACATATCTATCACACATCTTTGTACATCTTGGAAAATCCTTACATCATAGTTGTTGTATCCCTAGACAATTGTTTTGAAAAATCATTCACTCTTTTGTTATTGCATTCATTGTTCTACCATCTTACACTTCATCCTCAAGAACATAATAATTTCATGCCACCTACCAAACATCTCACCAAAAACAAAAGGAACAAGAATGATAATGATCCTAATATTAGTGGTATTTTAGCTAGTGCACAACCATACCCACTCGTATATAAAATGACACACGATCCACCACTACAGAATCCTAAGGAATTTGATCCTTCACTAGACATAGTGATGTAGGGAACTTAAGTCATTCAAGGTTTCCTTAAAGCATGTCATAGGACTTTGCATTGTTCCACATTTATAGGTGTCTCTTCATCAAGTTTTTAAGGTTCTTAGTTATTAGGAATAAGCGTGTATCATAATAAGCCCATTTGTAAAGGCTCAAGGTTCATTTGGTGATCTTATAAACCATGAATCTTTGAGACCTATAAAGGAAAAAGTAGGTTTAGAATAAGAAATATACCCTAGGAAGGGTGGAAAGACCTTAAGATAGGGTTAGATGAGTCTTAGGAAGGTTTAAAAGCCTTAGGACTTCATTTGATGGAATATTGCAAAATGCAATAAAAATTTGTTGTGCAATTTTTCAAAAAAATGTTGAGCAACTTTCCATTTTTCTTTAAAAAGTTGTGAATAAGGTTAATAGGAAGTTTTAACTGATCACAACTGATTCATGGGTGGTTGATTGGTTATTCATGTGTATAAAGGTCTAAGATAGCCTTCCCAAAAGACTAGGCTATTAGATGTATGGAATTTTCAAACATTTATAAAAGTTCTCTTTGTTTTTGGCTCAATTTTATATTTTTTGTGATTGGCACATGTGGTACAGACTATGAAGGAAGGTTAGATTTTTTGAGGAGTTGATTTGGTTATCTATCTACCTTATGCACTTGGTTTTATCCAAATTGATGACTCCTAACTCAAGTTATAGAGTTTTCTTTGTAGTTAACCAAGAAACCCTTAAAAAGGAGGGTTTTGTGAAAAATGAGTGCATAGATCTTAACTGTATAGATCAAATGGTACAAAACTCAACCAAAATGGAAGCTTTAGGAGTATTCTTTCAAATTCAAAAATTTTTAGTTGCAAAAACAAAGGGATTGAATTATGCTTGCAAGCCCTAGGCTAAATCTAAGGGTAGATTTGATCCTATTTTACTAGAAATTGAACAAGTTAGGAGGTTAGTGATAAGATCCTAACCAAGTGAAAGTGGATTTTTGGTTTAAATATACCCTAGAAAAATTCATAAGTCCTATATTTGGTTTATGTACCCATTCCTTTGGTCTTCCTTTGAAAACCAAGTCTATTAGGGGCCTATCAAGACAATGTACCTAGGTTGATCCTAGGAGTGTTGGAGTGAATCAAGCCTTGATCTTAGGGTATGTTATTAGGGTCATCAAATCTCACCAAATTCTATTTCCTTCTTAGTGTTTGTGGAGCTTTTGCAGTTACAAGCTTTGAAACTTCATATTTTGGCCTTGTAGCCCTTTTGGGAAACTTGCTGATAAGTCACTGTAGTAAGTTGAAAATTGTGGTTGAGGGATTGGTCTAAAGTCTTAGTGATTTCTAGGTTTTGGTACCTTGTGTGTGTCATTTGGGTTTTCATTGGTATTGTGAAGCTTAGTTGTTTAAGGATAAGTATTATATCTTTCCACTATACCACTTTACATCAGGTGGTACTAGAGCCTGTGGTTGGATCTCATGGAATGTTTTTGTGACAAAATATTAGAAGGTGAAGAAGTTGAGAGGGAGATCCCTTTGAGGATCAGTAATGTTGAGTTGGCTAAACTTGTGAAGGAGAAAATGGTAGAGAGTAGGGCAGTGAGGGAGAAAAATAGGAGCATGAAGAAGGAATTGGAGAAACTCAAGGGCAAGATGATAAAAGGATATGGTGATGAATCAGAGGAAGAGGAAGTTTAAAGGGAGCGTTATGAGGAAGAGATTCCAAGGGATCAAAGGCCAGTCTTGAAAGCCTTGGAAAGAGTAGGGGTGAAAGGAGGAGACTTGCCTACTTTTCATGGAAAACTAAATTTAGATGAGTGCATGGATTGGTTGGAGGAATTGGACAACCATTTTGAGTGTGATCAGGTCCTTGCAAGTCAGAGATTAAAATTGGCAAAGACAAAAATCAAGGGCCCTACCCTTAGTTGGTGGAATTTCTTGCAAAGTGAAAGAGAAGATGAAGGAAAGGAGTAGATCAGCACATGGAAGAAGATGAAGGCAGAGATCAAGAAGCAATTCATCCCTAAGGACTATGAGGTCCCAATCCATCAAAAATTGCACAATCTCAAGAAAGAGGATATGGATGTCAGTACATACACTCAAGAGTTTCATAATTTAACTCATAGAGAAAAGGTATATGAGACCAACAAAAAAAAGTTGGCAAGGTATATAAATGGCTTGAAATATAGCATTCAAGATGAACTAACCCTGATTGCCATTGATTCAGTTCATCAATGTTTTAATTTAACTTTGAAGATTGAAGAAAAACAAAATAGGAGAGGAGAGTCTAATTTTAATAGGGATGAGAAAGTAATTTTAGACGAAGAGGAGGAAGGTTCCAAGGGAAAGGAAATCAACCTAAGAAAGAAGGAAAGAATCAAAACTCTAAAAATGAATTCAGCATAGAGGCACTTTCAGAGGTGGGAGATCTAATAACAATAGAGGAGGAGGAAATGGTAGAGGAAGGGGAGGTAGTGTATTCACTGGGAAATGTTTTACATGTAACCAAATAGGACATCAGTCCTTTAGGTGCCCTCAAAAGCTTGGAGACAATCCTAGGCAAGGAGATAGAAGAGTCCAACTACTACAAGAGGAAGAAGATGGCCAAAGTATCTCCTCCTACCATTCCACTACTTCAAGACTTGCAGATCCAAAGACTATTGAATGCTTGATGTTGTAGAGAAGGTACCCAATCCTACTGAACCACCACAAAGGAAGGCCCTATTCTAGACAACTTGCAAGGTCAAAGGCAAGGTATGTAAAGTGATTGTAGATTCTAGATCAACAGATAATATAGCATCTAGGGAGATGGTTAATAAGTTAAATTTGCAAAAGATACCACATCCTTGTCCCTATAATGCATCTTGACTTAATAAGGAGAAGAAAACTCTTGTTAATGAGCACGTATGGGTAGAATTCACCCTAGGGGAATATGTAGACAAGATTCTTTGTGACATCATAGATATGGATGCTTGCCACCTTTTACTAGGGAGACCATGGTAGTATGATGTCAAAGCCAAGCATGGTGGGGAGACCAATGTGTACACCATAACCAAGGGAGGTATAAACTATACTATGAACCCCTTACTTGATGATGGAAAGGTAGATCATGTGGTTAGTAATATTTCCTTGGTAGGGGAGAATGAATTCATGTAGACCTTAAGGGAGAAGGACACTCCATTATTTGCCATAGTAACTAGGCCCAAAAAGGAGATTATAGAAAAACCCCAAGACAAACCTAAGAATGGACAACAGTGGGAAAGTGTTGGACCTAAAGAAGTGAGGGACCTTTTAGAACAATATCATGAGATTTTTGCAATTAGCATTCCAACTTCCTTACCACATGAGAGAGAGGTTAGCCATTTCATTGATCTTATCCCTGGTGCTACATTTCCTAATAAGGCTACATACAAACTGACCCTAGAGAAAAATGTAGAGATTGCAAGGTAAATTGAAGATTTGTTGTCTAAATGGTTGATTAGGAAGAGTGTGAGCACTTGTGCTATCCTTTCTATTTTAGCACCCAAAAAGGAAGGCACTTGGAGGCTTTGTATGGACTCTAGGGCAATGAAAAAGATTACAATAAGATATAGATTCCCAATGCCAAGGATGGAAGACCTTTTGGATTGCCTAGGTGGAACAAACTACTTCTCCAAGGTGGATTTGAAAAGTGGGTATCACCAAATAAGGATAAGTGTGGGGGATGAATGGAAAACAACTTTTAAAACCATAGAAGGGCTTTATGAATGGCTTGTAATGGCATTTGGGATATCAAATTAACCTAGTACCTTTATGAGGCTCATGAATGAGGTCCTCAATCCCTTTTTGAACAAATTTGTGGTTGTCTATCTTGATGACATCCTAATCTTTATCAGGGACAAGGAAGAACACCTAAAGCATATAGATCGAGTTCTAAAGAGATTGCATGAAGAAGGGCTTAAGATAAACCTTGAAAAATGCACTTTCATGAAAGAAGAACTCATATTCTTGGGTTTTGTCATCTCCAAAGGCTGCCTTAAAATGGATCCCTCCAAAATAGAAGCCATTCTTAATTGGCCAACCCCTAAAAACCCATTAGAGGTCAAGAGCTTCCATGGACTTTGCAACTTTTATAGGAAATTTGTTAAGGATTTTAGTGGAGTCTATGCACCTATGATAGACACTATAGAAGGGGGAAGGAAATGTCAATTTGTATGGACTGATGAAGAAACAAAAGCATTTGAAACACTCAAATAGAGGATAGCCTAAGAACCTATTTTAACATTTTCTAATTTCAATAAGATATTCATAGTACAATGTGATGCTGGTACCAAAGCTATAAGGGGGTCTTAAGTCAGGAAGGTAGGCCAGTAGCCTTTTTTAGTGAAAATTTAAATGAAGCAAAACAAAGGTATTCAGTATATGATTTAGAACTTTATGCAGTGGTGCAATCATTAAAAAGGTAGAGACATTATCTACTCCCAAAGGAATTTATTGTATTCACTAACAATTAGGCTTTAAGTTTCTTGAATAGGAAAGACAAACTTAGTCAAAGACACATCAAATGGATGGAATTTATTTAGGCCTATACCTTCTCAATTAAGCACAAAAAGGGTATAATAAACAAGGTTGTTGATGCATTAAGTAGGAGGAACCTCATGGTGCAAAGCATAGAGTTAGAAAGTGTTGGAATCTCTATCATGAAAGAGATGTACCCAGATGATGAAGATTTCAAGGAAATTTACAAGACATGTCAAGAAATGGGAGATAAGTATCATACTAATTTTGTTGAATACCTCATCCAAGAGGGGTTTTTATTCAAAGGTGGGAAATTTTGTGTGCCAAGGGGGTCTTATAGGGAAAACATAATTAAGGAGAAGCATTGTGGAAGCATGTCAAGGCACTTTGGCCTAGATAAGAACCTAGAACAAGTAAGGAGATTTTACCACTAGCCTAAGATGTAGTTAGAGGCCAAAAAATTTGTTGATGGTTGTTTGATTTGCCAAAAGGCTAAGGGATACACTTCCAATGTAGGGTTATACACTCCATTACCCACACCATGCAAACCTTGGGATTCTATAAGTATGGATTTTGTATTAGGATTTCCAAGTAATAAATTAGGACATGATAACATCTTTGTAGTTGTTGATAAGTTCTCAAAAATGGAACACTTTATACCTTGTAGAACAACACATGATGCATCCCATATAACTAGTCTATTCTTTAAAGTAGTAAGATTACATGGCCTACCAATGTCTATCATATGAGATAGGGATCCTAAGTTCTTAGGACACTTTTGGAGAACATTGTGGAAGAAACTAGGAACAAACCTAAGTTTTTCATTAGCCTATCACCCACAATCTGATGGGCAAATAGAATTTATCAATAGATCCCTATGTAACTTGTTAAGATTCCTAACCCAATTGCATGGAGGATCATGGGACACAATCTTATCTTAGGCAAAATATTCATACAATGATTTAGTAAATAGGAGCATAGGCTTGACACCTTTCCAAATTGTATATGGAAATCATCCAAGGGGTATACTAGAATTCAGAGACATCAAGGATATGGAGAGAAAAAGTGTACAAGCACAAGACTTTGCACAAGTTATGAAGGATATACAAGAGCAAGTAAAGGATAGATTGCAAATGTCATCAACAAAATATAAGGAACATGTAGATAAAAAGAGGAGAGATATTCAATTTAAAGTAGGTGACTTGGTTATGATACATCTTAAAAAGGAGAGGCTACCAAAGGGGCAATATACTAAGTTATTGATGAAGAAAGCAGGGCCATTCAAAATACTTAAGAAATGTGGAAATAATGCCTACAAGATTGATCTACTTCTAGATATAGGCCTTTCTCCCATCTTTAATATTTCTGATCTTTATGCATATAAGCCACCTACTAATTTTTTTGTTGTACAAATAGGTTATAAGGACAATGGTGATGTTTCTCAATTGCCAAAAGTAGCTAAACCACAGATTGAATGCATATTGGATAGGAAAGTCACAAAGAAAACAAGGAGAGGAACCTATTATTCTTATCTAGTCAAGTGGAAAGACACACCTAATAAATATGCCACTTGGATGACTCAAAAAAAGATTGAGAAAGTAGGATATTAGTTGGACATAATACCAACTCAAGGGACTTGAGTTCTTCTAAGGAGGGTAACATGGTGTAGGGCACTTAAGTCATTCAAGGTTTCATTAAAGTATGTTATAAGACTTTGCATTGTTCCACATTTATAGGTGTCTCTTCATCAAGTTGTTAAGGTTCTTAGGTATTATGAATAAGCTTGTGTCATAATAAGCCCATTTGTAAAGGCTCAAGGTTCATTTGGTGATCTTATAAACCATGAATCTTTGAGACCTATCAGGGAAAAAATAGGTTTAGAATAAGAAATATACCCTAAGAAGGGTGGAAATACCTTAGGATAGGGTTAGATGATTCTTAGGAAGGTTTAAAAGCCTTAGGACTTCATTTGATGGAATATTGTAAAATGTAATAAAAGGTTGCTATGCAACTTTTCAAAAAGTTGCTGAGAAACTTTACACTTTGCTTTAAAAAGTTGTCAATAAGGTTAATAGGAAGTTTTAACTAATCACAACTGATTCATTGGTGGTTGGCCAGTTATTCATGTGTATAAAGGTCTAAGATAGCCTTCCCAAAGGACTAGGCTATCATATGTACAAAATTTTCAAACATTTATAAAAGTTCTCTTTGGTTTTGGCTCAGTTTTACTGTTTTCTATGATTGGTACATGTGGTATAGACTATGAAGGAAGGTTAGATGCTATGAGGAGATTCTCTAGTGATCTATCTACCTTATGCACTTGGTTTGATCCAAATTGGTGACTCCTAACTCAAGTTACAAAGTTTTATTTGCAGTTAACTAGGAAACCTTTAAAAAAGAGGGTTTTGTGCAAAATGAGTGTATAGATCTTAACTATATAGATAAAATGGCACAAAACCCAACCCAAATGGAAGCTTTAGGAGTATTCTTTCAAATTCAAAAAGTTTTAGTTGTAGAAACAAAAGGAGTGAATTATTCTTGCAAGCCCTAGGCTAAATGTAAGGGTAGATTTGGTCCTATTTTACTGGAAATTGAACAATTAAGGAGGTTAGCGATAAGATCCTAACCAAGTGAAAGTGGATTTGTGGTTTAAATAGACCCTATAAAAGTTCCTAAGTCTTGTATTTGGTTTATGTACCCATTCCTTTGGTCTTTCTTTGAAAACTAAGCCTACTAGGGCCCTATTAGGATTGTGTACCAAGGTTGATCGTTGGAGTGCTAGAGTGAATCAGGGTATGTTATTAGGGTCATCAAATCTCACCTAAATCCATTACCTTCTTAGTTTTTGTATAGTTGTTGTAGTTACAAGCTTTGAAACTTCATAGTTTGGCCTTGTAGCCTTGTTTGGGAAACCTACTGGTAGGTCACTGTAGTAAGTTGAATATTGTGTTGGAGGGACTAGTCTAAAGTCCTAGCAATTGCTAAAGACCATACCAATTATTTCTAGGTTTTGGTACCCTATGTGAGTCATTTGGGTGTGCATTGGTATTGTGAAGCCTAGTTGTTTGAGGATAAGTATTATATCTTTCCACTGTACCACTATGCATCGCATAGAGGCTTTTATGAATCAACCTACACATGCGACTATCATCAATACCATCATAGATTGGAATAGGGAAACCATCATGGCTAAATTATTAAGAGATAATGTTGGTGCCTTTAACATTGGAAGATTTCCACCTTTCAACATAATTGATCCTAGACATCATTTGTGTTGGCACTCAAAATTGCCTTCCTGATCTGAGTGCCATTCTAAGTGATGCAAGAGCATCCAGAGGTATAAGGGCAATCCTGTGTCACCTAAAAAAATGTACTTAAACTTAGTTTTCATTTCATGTGTTTTCATTTTTGGATACCCATTTGGGTCAAATAAAAGTTCCAACTTTCACAGTTCCACTATCAGTGTTCTAGGATAGAGTATTTGAACACCTTGGGATACGTGTAAATGCCAAAAAATAGGAGTATGTAATTGAGCCATAATTTTGGTGAACTAGGAGGTGTAAATTGGCCAGATGAATGTAATTGTAATTTAGACCATTCCAAAAAAAGAATCAGGACAAAAGGCCCCACGGTTTGAAAGTTATCGCAATTTTTTGGGTTTTGGAGACCTCCTAAGAATGCTTCAAAGTCAGGTTAGGGGCATTAAATGACCTCAAAAAGGGTCAAAAAATGGGGGACGAGTGAAGCTGGTCCATAGGGCTATAGAGTGCTTTGAGAGTTTTATGAAAATGTAAATGGTTCGTCAATCGAAGCTACAGTTCAAAAGTTATGCCTCTCGAAAGTTAGGTTACCATTTCTAGATTCTTCTAGATTTGTGTTGACTTCTAACGCAGCTTCTGGAGCCTTCTATTTGGTCAGTGGATGCCTACTAGCACTTTCTAGAATGTATTCCTAGTCCTTAACCCTCTGGGGTCTATTTAAGGACATTTCTAGCATTTTAAAAGGCAGTTCGGAGTGGAGTTTGAGAGGAGGTACTGAAAGGAGAAATTATCTCTAGATTTATGTTATTGTAAGCCCATAGGGCATGTTATGAAGTCTATTTTCTTTGTACTGAATGTACTAGCTTATTTTCACAGTTAATATAATTTCCCTTTTCCTGTTGTGTCCATTCAATGTTTGGGTTGTGTCCCCATCACTAAACTTTTGATCCCTTTAAAGCATATTTAATGCATGTATATCCGGCTATCCTTTTGATGCCTAAAAGGTTTTAATTTTTTTTGATACCTTTAATTTAGTATATTAATGCATCTTGTGAAGATAAATTTCCATTCTGAGTCATTTTGTGAAGTTCCATTTTGAGCAATGTCCAAATCTGCATTTTTGCCCAACTATCAAACAACAACAAGAGACCTAGTTTGCAATTGAATATCTTGCACTCTATTATGCTTTATGACTTGCTACTTTGGGATTGTTTAGTGTGCATATCAATGACATAATTTTTTAGATTTCAATTCTTTTTGATGTGTTTTGACTAGGTTTCAAATTCGTCAAAGTTGGTTGTTTATTGTTGTCACATTGATGCAAATTGTTTAGAATTCTGGGAGGCCCTATTTGATTAGTTATAACTTTGACCCAATTGACCAAAATGAGAAAATTCATTTTTCATTGCACTCTAGAGATCAAATAATTATTTTTCAATTTTAAACTTATGAAAAATCTATTTGATTAGTTTTCGAACGTGATTCCAAATGCAACTTGTAAAGTTTTACTGGTGTCATAAAGTGTAGATTGATTGGTACCCCTATTTGGGATGTCATAACTCTAAATAGATAATTTCCTAAAACAAATGTATTGTTTTATTATGTTCTATTCTAAAAATTCTTTAAGTTGGCTAGTTTGCAAGTTCTAGCGAATCCATTTGCATACTTTTTGAGGTCCTTCCCATTTAAGAAAATCACTTTTCTGTAGGTGTTTCGAGTTATGAAAATCTAAGTAGCCCACTTTGACCACTTTCCAAATTTGTCTTGTTATTTTTCATGACCACAAATCATAGCTTCATACTCACCTTGTGATAGTAAATCGATGCCCTAGTTTTCGTGCTGCCAAGTATTAGTTTGCCCTATTTTCAAAGTCAAATTCAAATGCATTATATGGTTTTTTGACATGTTTTCTTGCAGGTAGTTCTAAAAAGGAAACTTTTATGATCAATATATTTTGACTAATAATTTTTCATGTGGCAAGATTTCATAGGGTACAAGAATTTAGAACAAAGAAGCAGTTATCAGATCTTAGGGACTAGTCAAGTGTTTTGGTTGGTTTTGAAAGCCAGTCAACGGACCTCTAGGCATGAAACTAGCAGTTTGAAGGAAAGTTTGAAGATCATTTTTAAATGACATGATAGTGATTTAATTTCAATTAAATTAGTATCAGATGATTAATGGATTATTTTGATAGTTTAGTTGTTTGAAAATAATTTTTTTTAGCTGGACCCATTTTGGGGCCCGACTGTTGTTATCAATTTAAAAATATATTGTTAAGGATAGCAAAAAAATGAAGATGGGTAGTAAAGACATCCAAAAATCATGGTTATGCTCTATAAAATTCATTTGGACATAATATAGAGTATACCATACAAATAAGGATTTCCTCTTAGAAAGGAGTCTATGGCTTGTATTTCTTTTTGATGGAAGGATCCCATTTATTGGAGATGTTCAAAAAGGAAAGATGCTAAAGATTTAGATTTTCTCCAATGAATAGTTCAGATGCAAATCCTTTGTGTGTAAATTTTGATTTAGGTGTTGAGGCATCAGATTAAAATTGGGTATTGGAAACTAAGTAATCAATTGTCAAAATAAGAGGATGATGATATTAAAATTACTCAAAGGAAGGATTGGATGTGAAATTGGAATAATCTATATCTCATGCTATATATATTTATTTTAACCAAGGTGCTCTTAAGATCTATCCAAAGATTCAAATAAAATTTTGATAGACAAGCAAAAAAGCCATAAAGTGGAATAGAGGTATCGTAACTACAACTAGATGGAGTGAATCCAATTGTTTCCATCATGACCTAAACCCCATCTATTTTTACTTGCAGCATATCCCATCCACATTCATTAAGGCCATAGAGGGAGATGACAATAGTTTTAAAATAAAAGAATGAACATAAGGAGTAGCTTCCTCTTGTAATCCACTCACATGCCATGTCTAGGGATGGTTTATTTTTTATGAAAGTGACCAGTTTGAAATGGGATGAGGAATGAATGGTTAACAATTGCAGAAGGAAAGAAGAAAAATGGGGCATGGTTTTAAAACTAAGCTTGGGTCACCACAACTCACTTGGTCTCCTATATGAAATTCTTAGTGATTTGAGAGGAGCCTATCCACTGCTACAAGTAAGGAAGAGGAGCTTAACTCAAGTCTACTCTAATATTTATAAATAGGGTCTGGTGATTGATTGAGTGGAGTATTTTCTATTTTATCCAAATACTTTAACATTGTACACCTTTTCATTCCCACAATAGAGCTCAACATGGAGAGAGAACTTAAATGAAGGAGCATGTGTATTTCAAAGGCTAAATTGAATAGTCTCTTTGTCTCTTGATTTCCCTCTCTTTTGAACCTAATGTTAATATAGAAGATGTGCAACCTCCTTATTGCAATATTAGACAAGTTTTATGATGATGAGAATGAAGGCAAGGAATGATGCAATTTATTTTATGCTAGGAAGATTACAATGAAGAATTCATTCATTGATGTAGTAGGAGGCATCAAACAAAAGAAAGGCCATGAATCACTCCATATTAAATATGTGAATGTTGATGGAAGAAGAAGTCATACAAGCTATAGCAAAAAATTGAAAAAATACCAAAGGCACATAGTCCCACATTGATGTCGTAGGAGCTTTTTGTTTTGTTTAAATAAAAAGGTGCTAACCTATTAAAGTATCTTTAAGACATAAACTTTTGAAGCTAGAACCTTGGTGTGAGGAGGCCACCTATGGCTAGTTTGGAGAGGGAAATTAATTTTGATAGAAAATGCTAACATGGAATAATGATTAAACTTGTACAAACCAACCAGTTAGAGACACATGGTAATGAAGACTAAATCACAGAACGACGTGTCAGAGGACTCTTTATGTGGCATGCTTCCCAAGGTGATGACATTGCGGATAGTGCCACCTATCATGATGTTGTTATGTTACAATGATCTGGCACTATGCTAAGGTGGAAAACAACATAGTGGCCAGTGACATGGAAAGATGATGTAGTGTGATGACAAGGTGGTGATGTAGTAGGATGATGTAGCAGGAGGTGCCACATGTCACGACATCACTATGTCATTATGATCTAACACCTTGTTGAGTAGGATTGTGACATGGTGACTGCCACATAGTAGAATAGGGACCAATGAGATAGTGACACTTTGCACTCAGGTGGTAGGTGTCAAATGACTATGTAGAAATTAGGTGAATCATACTGTGACACATGTCACAGCTTGGTCAAATAGGTTTGACCTAGATGAAAAATGGTAGAAAATGTCAAAAGAAAATAATTAATTTATTTATTTTTTTGGGGGAAATCATGTGCAGAGGGTTTAAAATAAATTTTAATTTAAATCTAAAGTTTTGACTTTAGGTTAAATTTGAATATTTGCTAAGATGCAAAACTAAGACTCTTACTAAGGAGCTTAATTTTTAAAATGAGATTATGGGCATTTCCAATGCTCCAATATAGAAATATTATATATCATTAGAATTGGGAGAGAACAAGCTTTCCATTTTTGGAGTTTTTTTTTGACACATGAAGCCACTTATTCAAGTTATTTAAATATTTGTCTCATGCATCCATTTTTTAGTTTCATTCAGTTGGGACAATTTAGATTTGATTTCTAGTGAAATGGTGAATTGGATACACATAAGAGACAGTATGAATGTAGTTAGGGGAGAATTTTGTCACCTCCAAGTTAGTTAAATGGAGATTTTATCAACATTTCAGATTCATTTCAATTTTTTTGACAATACAATGTTTTCGTCATTAAAGAAGAGATATTTCATGTTTGTTACATAACAATGATGAGCATCATATTAGATTTCACTTATAGAAAGATGAGAGATGTTTTACAATAATAGGGAATGAAGATTCAAGTGGACACATGTCACTTCAAGATTAGATCCGAGATTTCATTCTTTTCCTATATCTTTGTCTTTCTGATTCATTGTATGGGTTCCAATTTTTTATTGTGAGACCAGTTGGTTCTATTTTTTGAAAAAAAATTATCATTGCTAAGATACCATAAGGGTTCCAATCTAGAGTTTTCTTAGTATTTTGGTACCAGGTTTCCAACTATTGATATGTTTTCATGAATATGATACCCTTTCAACATATTTCTCTTTTATAAACAACAATAGTTTAGCTAATATAGATAGTTCTAATCTATTTAGTGGTTTCATGATATGCATCCAAATGTATAGTTTCAAAGAAATGAATACAAATAAGATTCTAATTCTTGTCTCCTATCACAATAATCTATAGTGTTTTGAGGTTTAATAATAAAGAACTTAGACCCTTTTACATCCCCTTAAGGTTGTATGTTTGATATATCTTGCTATTGGAAGAAAGGGCCAAGTAAATGCTTGATGTATTTGATAGGGTGGCTAGTTATTTGAGAAGGATGTTTCATGAGAATGAGGTCTTTATGAACACCTATGTTTGATTTACAATGTGATAAGATAGATTTGATATCTTGATGTATAGATATGTTAGTAATATCATAGATGTATGTGTGTAATTCATGAAATTTCCCAATAGATAAGGCATTAATCAACTACAAGATCAACTTGTTCTTATTGTTGCATATTTTGGAGATTTTCTGAAATCAAAATTATAATCATCCATTTCCCTTTCCATTTAAGAGATTAAAGGATGCCCTCACTTAGCTTATCAATTTCTTAGGTCATGTCATTAGTGATTTCATGTCTAGGATATTTGCATAAGTGTTAGACGATTAAGGATTTTATCTTCTTTGTTAGATTCAAGTATAAATTTTGGCACTAGTTATCATATAAGTGACTCTAAGGTCCACCCACCGAGGTTTTGCAGAGCTTGAAGTAGAAGAAGGGTTTAGCCTTATAGTTAGCCCAATGTTTGAAATGATATAATAAGGATGGGAAGTAGCTACTCCTAGATGTATTTTCTTCTCATCAGAGTAATTTGAAACCATGATGTTACAAAAAACCAACAAAATGGTGACTCTCCTAGGGATTGTATGGAGTTTGAATAATAGAAAAACCTTGGAATTTTTTTAAAACAAAGAAGAATCAATATAGTAGAAGAAGTGCATGAGAAAGTTGTAATAGTAAGTTTTCTGATGTTCTTTCTAGTTTCTTATTCCAAGTCATGAACCCTAGTAATTTTTTATCCATTTGCAATAGTAGCTTTGAAGGTTGAGCATAAATTGCATTGTCAAGAGAGTTACCTTCAATCAATTTAGCTAGATTTTGTTTTCAAAGTGCTATTGTAAAATTAGAGTCAAGAATGAACATCAGTTTTTTCTCTTTTTCAAGTTTGTAAGTCTACAAAAGTGGTTTGATGATTTTCATTTCTCCTACATTTGAAGGTCTAGTTTAGATTTGTCAACTGAAAAATTATATTTTATTTCTCAGAAGTGTAAGTGGCGACCCTAAATCTCTGTACCAGTTGTTTCCTAGTTGATTTCATTTCAATATTTTGAAGGGATTTAAAATTAAATGGGTAGATCTGAAGCTTTTGATAGTTTCTTGAAAGAGAAGTATAAATTCTTGATAAGTTTTAAGGTGTTGTTACATCTATTGTTATGAGAAATAGAAGTGTTAAAAATTAAATCATAACAATGATTTCTTTATCCTCTTGCAACAAGGTGGTAGCTCTACAAAGTTTAATCAATGATGTGAACGATTTTCAATATGCACCCATGTCAAATCAGTAGATCAAAGTCTTTCATAAACACCTAAGGCATTTAGTTGTTCATGATTTTCATTTTCATGGATTAGTTTCCAAACTTTGATGAAAATGAACATCATTTTAGTCTCCAAACTTTCAAAACTTGGCAAACTAATCTCAGTCATTTTCAGCACTAGAAGAAAGAGGTAGAACTTTTATTTTAAGATGAAGTCAGATCTCACATTTGAGATTAGTTTTCCAAGTTTTGAAAGTTTGGAGACTATGGTTAACAACATTGCTATGTTGAATGATTGGATCTACAATAAGATTGTCAACATCGTAAGAATTGAAGTAGGAAGTACTCAAGGTCTAAATGTCAAACAATGTTATCTAAAGCTTAAATTAGTAATTAGCAAGATGTCTTTTCATTCTAGACCCGAGGAATCTTCCTTGCCTAGTGCTTTCCTTGATGTTCTAGTGCATGATTAAGTTAATTTACCAACACCTATAAGATTACAAGAGTTTTTTCAAGTTAAAAGATTCATTAAGGAGATGGAAAGTGATAATTACATAGTCCATGTTATATCTTCTAATGATAATAATGGGTGTGCTGAAAGTCAAGGTAGTAATGAATATAATGAATCTATATATAGTGATAATGTATCTTCCAAGTGTGAAGAGGTGGATTCAAATGCTAATGAATCAGATGATTGCATTCAACATGAGGAAGATGGATATGAAAGTGAAAATGAACCTTGTTGTACTAAATATGAAGTTGAGGAATTGCATAAAAGTAGTAGAGGTAGTTCTTTCCATAATGATAATGAATGTTGTAATGTTTATGATGTTTTAGATTGTTATACTAATTTTTATCTCTTATGAATTCTTTGTCATCTGAATAATAATCACAAAAAAGAGGAGAAGATTTGTGAGGCAGTCTTCTTGAGCCCTAATGAACTTTCAATTTCATTGGCTCATGATTTTGAAAAACATGTAAGTTTTTTTAAGGATGCTGATATTTTCCCTCATAACATTTTTTCATTTAGTCAAGTTGCTTCCCAAAATTTTGATGTGGAAAGAGATGTAGAATCCAAAAAATCTTTGTTAGATTTTAGAGGTGCATATGACAATACTCAAATGTCATTACACATGATGACTTGTTAGATGCAAAGGATATTAGTGATGGGAAGTTTGATGCTATTTCAGATTTTTCTCATGTTGTTAATAGTGTTGCAATCTATTTTGATGTTTCATGTGATGAAGATGAAAATAGTGAAAGTTGTCAATCCAACTATGGATTTCTTTTATGTGCTGATAAGTCTTGCAGTGATAAGTTCAATGTTCATTTTGACAATTTGTTAGATGAAGAAATAATTGTGATCAGCATAGTTTAGATCAGCACTTCCAAGATAAGTTTATATATACTTGGTAACTAATCAATTATTTGAGTATGAAGAGATTGCAGCAAAAGATAAATCTGATTTGATGAGTAACATGACTACAAGTAGGTAGTGAATAGATTTCACATACTCCCTACACCTAAATACACAAGGTGAGTTACAAAATTTTGACACATGCAACTTTTTGAACAAAGTAGAATATGAATTGTTTGTGTTTTGTTTTGATAGCACACAAAAGTCATATGTAGATGATATTTTTCATATTGATTCTAGTTTACATGAGCATGCTAATCAATATTTTTATAGTGAGCATTGTTGGAGTTGATGAAAGCCAACTCCGAAGATGCCCAAGATCACATACATGCAAAAACCTGTCAAAGAGAAGCCAAGGAGAGAAGAGCATAAAGCAAGGGAAAAACCCTAAACGGACATGAGAGACAACATATATGCAAACACAAGAAGAAATGTATTTACAATATGCACAATGCCTTATGAAAATATAAAGAGGGAGAGGTCACTTATAAAGACCTCAAAGAAGCTTGTAGAACAAGCTAGAAGGTGGTAGAAGATAAGGATGACAACTCAACACATATCCACAAAAGGTGGAACATGCTAGAAGGGAACAAACTCCCGTGTTGTCAACAACTAACCACAACATGCATTAAATACAAAATATTAAATAAATGCATTTACCTAAGTAAGCTTAAGTAATAGAATAAATAATTAACAATTAATTAATTATTTACTCTAACACCCCCCCTTAAGTGCAACTTAGGGAAATGCCTTAAGCTCACAAAACTAAGATGAAATGTAGAATGGGTCTTGAAAACAAGGCCATGTTAAGTACCCAAGTACAATGCAAAAAAATGCAACCTTTGTAAATGAGGAAAGAGAGAAAACCACATGGGAAAAAACCTCCCCCAAAAAGAGGTAAGAACCTAGTGAAGAACTGAAGAAGTCTCCAACTAGGGAAATATCCCCTAAAATAGGAACAAAGAATGATCATCAAGAAGCATCACTGAAGCATGAAGAAGCCACAAAATTTGTCAAACTACTGATCTAAAAAACCTCCATGGAAGAAGAAGGCATGAACCAAGCGTGTCTATATGGTAGATGATCCATCTTACCGAAATGTATAGGTAGCTAGCCACTACAATCGCCTTGTATATAAGATCAACAACTAAATACATAGTTCACACTATTGAACCATCAAACCACAGATGCATTAGAACAACAACATAACCCCCCATTAATGCAGATAGGGTGTGATGATAGGCAACTGAGAAGGTGGTCCAAAGTCTCCTGCAAACGAACCAAGAACGACAAGATAGGGAAAGAGGTACAGACACCTATAAAGACATGGTCAAACTGACTCTGCATGGGGCTAATGTCATGGAAGGGACACTCACTTGACAAAGGGAGAATGCCTAAAACAACAAACAACTATCCCCCCATGGTGCTTTATGAAAAAAGTGCATGTACAACTAACTCAAAACAACATTCATGATTCCCGAAATGCAAAAGTGGCACTTTATCTTAGTGTGATATGTAAAAGTGCTTCAAAATGATAGCTAAAATGATCAAAACTAAAAATGAGCTAAAAAAAGGAAAGTACAGCCAAAAATAAGAGAATCCATGATAGAAAAATGATCCCCGGGCCTAAAACACTCAAGATATCCACTATATAGAAAAAATGCCAAAACTATGATAGAAAGAGCATGGGCCAAAAACAAAGAAAAAGGACCACATTTTTGAAAAGGTGAAAAAACCAACTTTCCAAAAATATAAAGTTTTCGAAAGATGGGCATGGGACGCAAAAGATATGCATGCTGAAGTAAAAAAAAAAACTCCAAACTTTAACTGAAAAATGGGCAATAAAAAACCATCAAAACCTAAAAATACCTACACCAAAGTCTCCATCTCAAAACCAACTTTTTGGTGCTTCTTTTAGATCATAAAAATACCTCTGTATGCTCAAGTTATGGCCAAAAAACCAAAGGTAGGTCCAAAAGTGACCCTAGAGATGTGCAAGGTTGGTTGATGCAGTGACAACATGCTGATGTCATTAGTCCACTACCTTAAATTTGACATCCTATGGCTCATCACAGAAAAAAAGGCCATGTGGTAGCCACATGGTAGAGGAGATGGCATGGCAGGGGCCACATGTTAATGTGCCATGTGGCATGCCTACCACGTGTCATGCCTACCACATGTCATGCTTAGAATGTGTGTGACGAGGTGATGACTATGAAAAAAGGCTGATAGGGCATGAAGCTGACATGTAGGTTGGTTGATGGGGAGGCAGTGGTAAAGTGGAGACTTCCGAATGAGCACCAACGGAGGAGTAGGAGAGTTGGTAGAGCGGCGCAGGAGGGCGACACCTACGCCAAGGGAGACACTTAGGCATTGCAAAGGTAGATCTATTGGTGTAGGTAGAGCATGGGTGGCCCCATGGTGGCTGCTGGGTGGAGCCGTGGTGGCACGACCCTAAAACAAAATTTTAAAATTTTTTTTTTAATGCACTGCATCCGTACGACCATACGACAAGGGTTTGCAACTAAAAACATTTTGCCTCCCAGACCTCTGTCTACAAAATTGAAAAGCTTTATATGAATCCTAACTACAAATAGCCTTTCAAATCCAATGGTGGTGTTAGTTTGGGCCCAATGTGCTCCAAAAAAATTTTGATCCCCTAATTTGAAGAAAAAATGCACAAACAAACTAGGGTTTGTGACTTCAAATCACGGTGTCAAAAATCCTTCAACCAAGTAGCAGTAGGAAGGCTCTGATACCATGTTGGATTTGATGAAAGCTAACTCCAAAGACGCCCAAGATCACCTGCATGTGAAAACCTATCAAAGAGAAGCCAAGAAGAGAAGAGCGTGGAGCAAGGGAAAAACCCTAAATGAACATGAGAGACAACATGTATGCAAACACAAGAAGAAATGTATTTACAATATGCACAATGCCTTATGAAAATACAAAGAGGGAGAGGTCACTTATAAAGACCTCAAGGAAGCTTGTAGAACAAGCTAGAAGGTGGTAGAAGATAAGGATGACAACTCAGCACATATCCACAAAAGGTGAAACATGCTAGAAGGGAACAAACTCCCATGTTGTCAACAACTAACCACAACATGCATTAAATACAAAATATTAAATAAATGCATTTACCTAAGTAAGCTTAAGTAATAGAATAAATAATTAACAATTAATTAATTATTTACTCTAGCAAGCATGTTGTAGAAGTTAATGCTAATTTGTACATGCATTATGAAATTGAAGACATACATTTTGTTTTTCCAGATGAGTTGATTTAGAGTGCTAATCTAATTAGTGAAATTGATGGGAGTTAGAATGTTAGCTTACCTCATAAAATTATAGATGAAAATTAGATCTATGATAGAGATAAGAAGTTTTGAAAAGTTTGAGTGGCCCAGGGCCATCATTTGTATAGTTTAGGAGTAGATTTCCTTGCTTTAAATAAGGTGTTTGAGAGAGGGTGTGTGGTCTTCCTATTCTAGTAATTCTAAGATCCTTTCCATTCCTGCAAGGGACATGCATCCTCAATCAAAGCTACCATTGCCACTCAAATTTGTCTTCTCAATTTGAGTACCATTCCAAGATTTTGAGCCCTTTAAAGAACATGTAATGCATGTGTACCTGGCTATCCTTTTGAGGCCTAAAATGTGTTTAATGTTTCTAAAACCTTGCATTAATTATATTCATATTTCTTGTGAGGATAAATTTCCATTTTGAGTCATTCCGTGAAATTCCATTTTGAGCAATGTCTAAATCTGTATTTTTGTCAAAGTGTCAAACAATGACAGGAGGCCTAGTTTTCTATTGAATATCTTGTACTTGGTTATGTTTCATGACTCACTAATTTAAGAGTGTTTAGTATTCATATCAAAGAACCTATATTTTTTATTTCAAGTCATTTAAAAATGTTTTGACTAGGTTTTAAATTCCTCAAAGTTGGTTGTTTATTGTTGTCATGCCGATGCAAATTGTTTATAATTTTGGGAGGCCCTATTTGACAAATTATAACTATGACCCAATTGAACAAAACAAGAAAAATCCTTTTGCATTGCATTCTCAAGATCAAAGACCTATTATGTTTCAATTTTGAACTTATGAAAAATCTTTTTGATCAATTTTTGAATGCAATTCCAAATGCAATTTGTAATGTTTTATTAGTGTCAAAGGGTAGACTGATTGGTACCCTTGTTCAGGATGTAATAACTCTAAACCTATGATTTCCTAAACCAAATGGATTGTACTATTGTATTCTACTCCAAAAATTCTTTAAGTGTGCTAGTTTGCAAGCTCTGATGAATCTGTCTACACACTTTCCTAGGTCCTTTCCATTAAGAAAATCACTTTTCTACTAGTGTTCCCAGTTCTACAAATCTAAGTAGCCCACTTTGACTACTCACTAAATTTGTTCTATTATTAATCATGAGCCCATATCATGGGTTCACTCTCCTCATGATATTGAACCAATGCCCCAATTTTTGTGCCCCCAAGTGTCAATTTTCCCTACTTTCAAAGCCAAATCTGAATGTGTTTTATGGCTTTCTAACATGTTTGCTTGCAGGTAGTTTTGAAAAGGAAACTTTGATGGTCAATATCTTTTGACTAACAATTTTTCATGAGATGAGATTTGATAGGATACAAGAAGGTGAAACAAAGAAGTAGTATATCAGATCTTAGGGCCTGATCAAATGTTTTAGTTAGTTTTTAAAGCTAGTCAAAGGACCTCTTGGCACAAAACTAGTAGTTTGTAGGAAAGTTTGGAGATTAGTTTTAAATGATGTGATAGTGATTGAATTTTAATCAAATTAGTATCAAATGATTAATGGATTAATTTGATAGTTCAATTTTTTGAAAATGATTTTTTAAAATTTTAGTCAGACCTATTTTGGGGCCCGACTGATGTTATCAGATCAAAAATATATTGTTAAGGATAGCATGAAAATGAAGATGGGTATTAAAGACATCCAAAAACCATGGTTAAACTCCAAAAAATTCATT
Organism: Cupressus sempervirens; assembly: GCA_028749045.1. Taxonomy (NCBI): domain Eukaryota; kingdom Viridiplantae; phylum Streptophyta; class Pinopsida; order Cupressales; family Cupressaceae; genus Cupressus; species Cupressus sempervirens. The sequence continues at coordinate 324,706,285 of CM053788.1, forward strand.
CGAACATAATGTGGAGTATACCATACAAATAAGGATTTCCTCTAAAAAAGGATTCAATGGATTGTATTGTTTTTTCATGGAAGGATCCCATTTATTGGAGACATTCAAAAATGAAAGAAGCTACAGATTTACATTTTCTCTAATGAATAGTTTAGATGTAATTTATTTGTGTGTATATTTTGATTTAGGTGTTGAGGCATCAGATTGAAATTTGGTATTGCAAACTAAGTAATCAATTCTCAAAATAAGGGGGTGATGATATTAAAATAGCTTGAAGGAAGGATTGGATGTGAAATTGGACCAATCTATATCTCATGTTATATATATTTATTCCAACCAAGGTGCTCTTAGGATCTATCCAAAGATTCAAATACAAGTTTGATAGACTGGTAGGAAAGCCATAAAGTGAAATAGAGGTGGCACAACTATAACTAGATGGAGGCAATTTAGTTTTTTTTATCTTGACCTAAACCCCATCCATTTTTACTCCCAACATATTTCATCCACATTCATTAAGGGCATAGAGGGAGGCAACAATAGTTTTGAAATAAAAGAATGAACATAAGGAGTAGCTTCCTCTTGCAGTCTGCTCACATGCCATGTCTAGGGTGGTTTTTTTTTTTGAAAGTGAGTAGTTTGAAATGTGATGAGGAATGAATGGTCAAAAATTGCAGAAGGAAAGAAGAAAAAATGGGGCATGGTTTTAAATTTGAGCTCAGGTCATCATAACTCACTAGGTCTCCTATATGAAAGTCTCAATGATTGGAGAGAATCTTATCTGCCACTAGATGCAAGGAAGAAGAGCTTAACACAAGTCTACTCCAATAATTTTAAATAGTGTCTAGTGATTGATTAAGTGGAGTGTTCACTAGTTTATGTAAATACTATAATGTTGTACACCTTGCCAGTCCCACAATAGATCTCAACATGGAGAACAAACTTTAAAAATGGAGGAGCATGTGTATTTCAAAGGCTAGATTGAATAGTTTCTTTGTCCCTTGAGTGCCCGTTCTTTTTAACCTGATGTTAATATAGAATACATGTGACCTACTTACTATAATATTAAAGAAGTTTGATGACAATGAGCATGAAGGAAATGAATGATGCAATTTATTTTATGTTAGGAAGATTGTGATGAGGAAGTCATTCATTATTTTAGCTGGAGGCACTAGATAGAAGAAAGGTCATGTAGCACTCCATATTGAAGATGTGAATGCTAATGGAAGAAGAAATCATGCAGCCTATAGCAAAAATTTGAAAATATACCAAAGGCACATAGTCCCACATTGACACTGAAGGAGCAATTTTTTTTTGCTTAAATAAGAAAATGCTAACCTATTAAAGTTTCTTAAAGACACAAACCTTTAAAGCTAGAACCTTAGTGTGAGGAGCCCACCTATGGCTAGTTTGGAGAGGGAAACAAATTTTGATAGAAAATGATGATGTTGAATTGACTAAACTTGTATGAACCAACTAGCAAGAGACACATGGTAGTCAAGGATGAATCATAGAATGACATGTGTTAGAGGACTCATGATGTGGTAGGCTTCTTGAGGTGATGGCATGGTAGATAGTGCCATGTATCATAATGTCACTATGTCATGATAATGTGGCACTATGTTGAGGTGGAGAGTGACCAATAATGTGGTAGGATGATGTGGCACTATGACAAGGTGATGACATGGTTGGATGACATCGCAAGAGGTGCATTGTGTCACGATGATGTAGCAATGTGCTGAGTAGGCTGGAGACATGGTGATTGCTACATGGAAAAATAAGGACCAATGGGATAGTGACATATGGAATTTAGGTGGCAGGTGTCAAATGACTATGTAGAAATTAGGTGAATCACAATATGACATGTGTCATAAATTAGTCAAATAGGTTTGACCCAAATGGAAAAATGGTAGAATATTTCATAAGTGAAAATTTAATATTTTATTAATTTCTTCCTAGTAAAATCAAAAGTAGAGGGCTTTAAATAAATTTTTATTTAAATTTTAAGTTTTAACTTTAGGTTAAAATTGAATATATGCTAAGATGCAAACCTAAGATCCTTGCTAGGGAGCTTGATTTTCAAAATGAAATTCTAGGCATTTTTTATGTGCCAATATAGAAATACTATATATCATTGGAATGAGAGAGAACAAACTTTCAATTTTTGAAATTTATTTTCACATAGGAAGCCACTGGTTCAATTTATTTAAGGATTTTCTTAGGTATCCATTTTTTAGTTTCCTTTAGATAGGACAATTCATATTTGATTTTTAGTGAGCTAGTGAGTTAGATGAACATAAGAGGTAATAATAATGTAGTTAGGGACAAATTTTGTCATCTCCAAGTCAATTAAATGGAGATTTTATCAGCATTTCAAATATTTTGACAACACAAGGGTTTTCATCATTAAAGAAGAGATATTTCATGTTTCTTACATAACAATGATGTGAATAATATCATATTCCAATTATAGAAAGATGAGAGATGTTTTACAACAACAAGGAATGAAGATTTGAGTGGACACATGTCACTTCCATATCAGATCTAGGATTTCATTCTTTTCCTATATCTCTCTCTTTCTAATTCATTATATGGGTTCCAATTTTTTATACTGAGGCCATTTGGTTCCAGTTTTGGAAAAAAATTCTCACTGCTAAGATACCATGGGGGTTCCAATCTACATTTTTCTTAGTATTGTGATACAAGGGTTCCAATGTTTGATATGTTTTCATGATGGTGATACCATTCTTTAGCATATTTCTCTTGTATGAATAGTAGTAGTTAAGCTAATATAGATATTTCTAACCTATTTAGTGGTTTCATGAGTTATTTACATGCATATGAATGTATTTTTTTAAAGAAATGAATACAAATGAGCAAGAATCTTCTTAGTTTCATTCTGATTCTCATCTCCTATCTCTATAATCTATAATGTTTTGAGGTCTATTAACAAAGAACTTAGACCCTTTTGCATCCCCTTAAGGTTGTATGTGTACACTCAAATTGTGTCTCACTCTAAATCCTTCTATCCAAATGATTCTGTGAGTTTGGAATGTTCGAATGCCAGCTTAGAGCTTCCTATCCATGGAGTGCAAGAGAGTATATTTCAAAAATAAGAAAGCTCTCAGATGAGCCTTAGAGATACTCTTCTTGCTAGTAAACCATGCAATGGGAGGTTCCAAAGAAAAGATGCAAGAATGAAAATGTCCCAAGGAGTTTCTCAAGAATGCAATGCAACTAAAGATTAAACTAGAATGAATATGAAAAGTGCAGCTATTCTAAGCATGGATGAGAGTGTTACAATCCAAATATTAAGCTATGTGAGATAGATTATTACAAAATAGAAGCTAAACTAACATGCAACATGAATCTAAGCTAAAATGCTATGGTATGAGAGAATGTAGACAAGAAATAGAAGTTCTCCACAAAGCTCCAAAGAAACCTATTAGAAAACTTGCAGCATGACAATACTCAAAAAATGGATGGCTGATTTGAGGGGGAAAGTTCTCTCCCTTTTAAAGTCATACAAATGGTAGAGAACAAGATGAAGATGATGGATGATCAATGGTGGATTTTGAAAAGAGGAGTGATCCATGTGCACACACAAGTCAACCAATAGAATATAAGTTGACTTGTCACACAAGAAAAAAGTCTCACAAGCCTTTTGTTTTAATTGTAAAATAGAAAAAGGACTTTATGTGTGCACTTTAAGTGGGTTAGAAGAATGGGGTCTTTTATTTAATTAAAAGGAGACATGTTCTTTTAATCAAATAATGAACTTAGGATAGCATAGTCAAACTATAGGTTATAATCACATAAATTGATTATTAGCAATTTGGTCTAGGTAAATGATTGAATTAATTTAGCCAAAATGTTGAAAAGGGGGCTAATAGTCTAGATGACCATTTTTAGGTGATTACATTTTCCCCTCTTTGACTAATGCGTGATCGATCTAGGAACACATTATGTCAAAGAAAATAGAAAGACAACTAGATAGTGATAGATATAGATATCTGATTTTGAAGAACAAAATGTAGAAAAAGATAGGGAGTCCTAAATGTACATCCTGATAGTGGTAGTACTAAACACTAGGAAAAGATGATGTCAGAATTCAAGAAGAATGCTAACACTTAGAAAAGTAGATAGATCAAGAACAAGTGATAAGGTCAAAAAAATGCTCCTAAGAAATAGATAGCTATAAAAATCAGCAATAGAGTATTTACACTCGAAAAAATGTACACTCAAAAATGTACACTCGAAAGTGTCCCACTCTAAACCCTTCTATCCAAATGATTCCATGAGTTCAAAATGCTTGGATGCTAGCTTAGAGCTCCCTATCCACGAAGTGCAAGAGAGCATATTTTAAGAATAAGAAAGCTCTCAGATGAGCCTTAAAGATACTCTTCTTGCTAGTAAACCATGCAATGGGAGGTTCCAAAGACAAGATGCAAGAATGCAAATGTCCCAAGGAGTTCCTCAAAGATGCAATGCAAAGAAGATTAAGCTAGAATGAAATGTAAAGTGTAGCTATGCTAAGCATGTATGAGAGTGTTACAATCCAAATATTAGACTATATGATTTAAGCTACATGTAAAAATGAAAGCTAAGCTAAGCTAGAATGCCATGGATGAGAGAATGTAGACAAGAAATAGAAGTTCTCCACAAAACTCCAAAGAAACCTATTAGAAAACTTGCAGCATAACAATATTCAAAATGAGGATGGATGATTTGAGGGGGAAAGCTCTCTCCCTTTTAAAGTCGTACAGACGGTAGAGATCAAGATGAAGATGATGGATGATCAACAGTGGAATTTGAAAAGAGGAGTGATCCATGTGCACACACAAGTCAACCAATAGAATATAAGTTGACTTGTCACATAAGACAAAAGTCTCACAAGCCTTTTGTTTTAATTGTAAAATAGAAAAAGGACTTTATGTGTGCACTTTAAGTGGGTTAGAAGAATGGGGTGTTTTATTTAATTAAAAGGGGACATGTTCTTTTAATCAAATAATGAACTTAGGATAGCATAGTGAAACTATAGGTTATAATCAAATAAATTGATTATTAGCAATTTGGTCTAGGTAAATGATTGAATTAATTTAGCCAAAATGTTGAAAAGGGGGCTAATAGTCTAGATGACCATTTTTAGGTGATTACATTTGCCCCTCTTTGACTAATGCGTGATCAATCTGGGAACAAATTATGTCAAAGAAAATAGAAAGCCAAGTAGGTAGTGGTAGATATAGATTTCTAATTTCGAAGAGTGAAATGCAGAAATAGATAGCAAGTCCTGAATGCACAGCCTGATAGCAGTAGTACTGAACACTAGGAAGATGATGTTAGGATCTAAAAAGAATTCTAACAACTAGCAAAGCAAATAGATAGAAAGCAAGTGATAAGGTCAAACAAATGCTCCTAAGAAATAGATAGTTGTAACAATCAGCAATAGAGTATTTCTGCCCCCTCGGGATCGAAATCAAAATGAGGTAAGGGGACATAGGAAAAAGCTAGATAGGAGAAAATTGAGAATATAGCAATGTCCAAGATGACAGATAGATGATTAGAGCCCAAGAATGACTATAAAAAAATTGATAAAATGCCCCAGTTTGACTAGAGTTGACCTTGAAGGATATAGCATAAAAATTAGGTTGAAATGAGTAGAAAGGTGATTTTAGACATGAAACAGTGAATTGAAGTAGATAGGAAGTATCAAAATGATGAAGACATGAAGAAATGAAGATGCCCCAGTGATGATTTAGAGATTAGACCTCATAAGGTCAGCTAACTGCTCAGAAGAAAGTAGAATTTTAAAAGACAATTTTGACCATCAAGATGAACTTGAATTTGGATTTCAATCTCGAAAATGAATCTAGGACGTTAAAATTATTTAAGAGGTCAAAACTTTATATAATGTGATGATAAGATAGAAAAGAGATGAAGTGAAAGATTAAGAAGGTGAAAAGACATGAACAAGAAGAAAGTAAAGAAATATATGAAAGGAGTTAGCTGATATGTCCACAAAAAGATGAAGAGAGAGCTCTCCCCATATGCAAGAATATAAGATTAAGCTAGAAAATGAACCTAAAATGCAAGCTAATATGCAAAGTGGTTTACCAGCAAGAAGCGGATAACATTTAGACTCTTAATTTCATCATTGAGCATTTATTAGGGACATTATGAGATCACACAACCATCACTAGTATAACTATGAGGATATGAATATGATCGATATTAGATAGGTATGTGGAAATCCAATCTAAGCATCAGAGACATGTAAGTCAAGATAACTACATGATTAGATTCCCTAAGTTTAATTTAGCAAGATTACACCTGTATCAAGGCATAAGTGCTAGGATAAACGCTGAGTGCTGTCTTGCAAAAAAATCAAGGATGATATATTTATAAGTCAAAATGTTGAATAGGTCAAGCATAAATGCTTACAACACTATAGACAAACAAAGTATACCCACAAGCAAAAATCAAGAAAACATGCCCCATGCCCCTAGTCTTCTAGTCAATGACATCCTTGAAAGACTATTAGGGATGGAACATATAGTAAAGAAATCATCATAGACAATACACAAAGTAGATAAAGATCAGCATAGCTCAGTTGTTTAAGTGTTAAAGTGTGCGTGTGTAAGTCACTTGACCATTTCCTCAAGACTAGATTCTGATAGTGAGAAATATTACAACATCGAAGACCATAGGTAAACTATTTGAGAAGTGTTGAAAAACACTTGATGTCAAGGTGGGAGAAGTGTTGAGAAACACTATTTTTTGAGTTTTCAAAGAAACCCTAATGCACAAGAATACCTCAATAGGCTAAGTAACTATGCCCCCAAGAAAAAGACAAGAAACAATTCCAAGTTAGGAAATGTGTAGCAAAGTGGATGATTGAGATTGATAGACATAGGTGTGAGGGTTTCAAGTAGCACCTATTTCAAGTTTTTCACCACTTGACAAAAATTTTCAGGACATTTTTCAATTTTTTTGTATTTTTAAAGTTTTTTTTTTTTTTTTTTTTTTGGTGATACATCAAAGTGCCTATTGCTAGGTTTTCACTAAGATGATCTTTTTTTTAGGACATTTTCTCATTTTTAGGATTTTTTCAACATCATATATGATTTTTTGGATTTTTTAGAATAATTTAGAGATCACTAGTTCTCAACCAAGATCACATCATTTTCTCCCAATAGCAAGGTATAGGATATGATGGAGCAACAAGTTAGTGGATAAGCAAAGATGGATGAAAAAGGAACATGAAGCAAGTAAAAGTGATCCTCAAGGACTGACTCCTCAAGAGTACCCAAGATAGGGAAAGAGGTGAAATAGTCATATGAAGCATATTTTGGATAAGCAATGGAAGAAATGAGCAAGATAGCATGTAGGATAAGCGATGAAGCCAACAAGTGTGATAGCATATAAGATAAGTGATGGAAGCCAATGAGTAAGATAGCATGTAGGATAAGCAGTGGAAGCCAATGAGAAAGATAGCATGAAAGCATGCAATCCATGAGAGCAGACATGTCAAGAGGCCTATGAGAACCATGTTTTATTTATTGTGATCAAGACCAAGTGGTTAACTAGATAGGATAGCGATGGGATAGAGCAATAAAAATAAAGCTCAACATGGAGGCTATGAGGGAATGAGAAAGCACAAATAAAGAATCTCATGGATAAGATAGCCAATATGCAAAGATAGCTCAACATTGTCAAGATCAAAGAGAGAAGAGGGGATAGATGGATGATGGAAGAATTATGCATGATGCCTGTTTGCCAGGTTTTCATCATGGTACTTATCCAAGGTGCCACAAGAAGTAGTTTTCACCATAGGATAAATTTATTTCTCTTTACTTTTGCTACCAAGGTGCTAGAACAAGTGGTTTTCACCAAGGCACATTTTTATTTTTATTTATTTATTTATTTTTGAATTTTTAGAAAGAGCTCAAGCTGTTTGTAGATAGTGCTCCTATAGAAAAGATAAGTCATGATAAGCCGAGACCATAGACTGGTATGCTCAAAGATGTTGATAGGGTGATGAAAGAGAAATGGTAGTAGGAAGAGTATATGGAGGATAATAGTTCATGTATAGAAAGTAAGTGTAAGCTTTAGAGGATTTCATAAGGGTAGTTGAAATATTGGACAAGATCAACGTTGACACACACCTTGAAGGGTATTGGAATGATGGAGGAATCATGGATGAAATAGCTTGAGATTTAGATGTATGAGGTGGTAGAAGAGATTTGGAAAAAAGTGGAGCGGAAGGCTTTGGAATATTTTTAGGAAAATTTTTTGGAAGAAGATGGAATGGAAGCCTTTGGAAGCTTGAATGTCAATGTTGAAGTATTTTCAATAATCAAGTCTTTTAAAAGAGACTTGGGAATCCATATAGATTTAGATTTTCCTTTGGATACTTCAAAACACATTTCTTCAATAATGGGTTTAGGAACCCATATTTTCTTTGATTTAGCTTTTTTAATAGTGGACCTTTGTAGTCTCTTTGGTGCTTTCTCCTTCTTAGCATTCACATGTTGATTAGATGGGACATAGTGATCTTCGTTTTTTTATGGATTCTTATGTTTGTTCTCACTTACAAAGGAATTGGGATTTGTGGATGAATAAGGCTAATATGACTGGTTTAGATGGATAGATGGGTGAAAAGTCATCAAGGATGAGTGTCTTTGTTGATCTTGAGGTATGATGGGAGAGCTAGGAGTGGAAAGTGTAGCAGATGAAGGAACATAAGGTCCCAATATAGATGGAAGGTTTGAAGGCTTTAGCTTTGATGGATAAGGTCCAAGGATAGACTTAGGAGATGCAAATAGATAGTGAAAAGGGATATCAACATCTTTAGAGTGAGTAACATGGTTAAAGCCATCAATAGACTCATGAGTACCTTTGATAGGAACAACATTTCTAATAGAAGCACTTAAAGCTTGAGCACAATTTTGAAGTGGATGTGGAGAAGTAGAACATGAGGGGATGCTTTGATCTTGACAAGTAGCTTTGGATAGCATATGAAGAGAACTTTTCTCAAAATTTTCAGTAAGCTCAAGGGAGATAATGGAAGTGGTATCTTCATCATACTTAGGAGGTGGACAAGATGTAGGATATGGAGGGGAAAAATCCTAAAAGAGATGAAAGGGTGCTTGATCTTGATCTTCCTTGACATTTATAGCTTTTCTTTTTGAGAGTCCTCTTGACATGGAGCCACTTCCAAGGACAAGGGAGAATGAAGAGTGAATGGAGTAGTGTTTGGATTAGGCATAGTAGTGCATGAAGGTTGAGGATGTTTAGGATTAGTAGCATGGAAAAGGTTTGCAACCAAGTGAAGGTTAGCTTGAGTTTATTTTAGAGATAGCCCTTGAGGATACACATAGTTAATGTGGAAAGCATTAGGTTCTCTATTTGATGGAGGCATGTTGGAAAGATTTGAAGTGTTGGGAGATGCACGAGTGTTGGAAGAAGTGGAATATGTAATGGAGCCACTACTAGACATAGGTTCATCAACATAATCTTGCTCAAGAGAAGTATCCTTAGCACATTAGTCAACAAAGGTTCCAAGATCAACAATCTCATCATCAATGAGATCTTGGATTTTATGTTTCAGCTCTATACAATCAGAAGTACTATGCTCATTATGTTGCTGATAAGCATAATAGATATCCAAGAATGGGTTTCCATATGAGCTAGACTTAGGTAACATGATGATCTTATTGCCAAGAAGTTTTTGCAAAGTGTCACCATAAGAATCTTCCAAGGGAGCAAAATTTCTATTAAAATTATGTCTAGAGTCCTTTTGTTGTTTCTCATGTGAATGGTATGCATCCATGTCTTCATCATTATCGTGGTCAAAGATAGGTCCATCATGAAATTTTAGCATAGGCTCAAAGGAGGTATCACTTTCTTGTTCTCTAAAGAGGTCTTTATATCTAGAAGATGAAAAAATTTGATGTCTTGAAGTAGAGTATGTAGACCTAGAAGAAGAGGATGACCTCAAAGAAGGTGACTCACATACATGTAAAGACCTTAAGGAAGATTCATGTAGTGATGAAATCTTTTCCTCTAACCTTTTCTCAAGTTTAGACTTCATTTCTGTCATGCACTTAGAGAGATGAAGGTAAGAAAGATCATTTGTCTCTTCTAGTTCTTTGTATTGTGCATATAGATCTTGAAACTCTTTAGTGACATGGAGGATATCATGTTCATCTAGATTTGGTTGAAGGTAGCACAAGGTTTAGATCCCATAGTTTTAGATGCAAAGCCAAGCATAAAATAGTCTAGAAGATAACTTAATATTGAAACTATAGGAGGTAGAGTGTTCACTTGTCAAGATAGTAGAGAGAGATTAAAGTGACTTGTCAAACAATATGTCCAAGAAACTTACGACATGAATGACTCAAGTCAATAGCTAGGCAAGATGCCCAAATAGACAAATAAATAGAGCAATAAGGGTGACAAGTGAACAACTTTCCAACCCAAGAGTGTAGTCAAGAAATCAAGGCAACCATTTTAGCAAAAGGATAACTAGCAAGCAGACATAGACCATGAAGACAAAAAGACCAAGAGCACTAAGACCAAAGAGAGACTTTAAGCATGTTTAAGCACTAGAGACATAGAAAATAAAAATCAAATGATGAGACTCCCCTTAGCAAGAAACACAAGAAAAATGTTAAGACTTGATGCTTTGACTTGGTTGACAAAGTTTGACAATAGTTGATAGCATAGCAAGTTTGATGTTCAAAAATAATTTCTTTCCAAGCAAGATAGTGACACATGGAGTAGTCTTCAAACAATCAAGCAAGGGACAAAGCAACCTTGCATGACACAAGCATATGTGAGGTCTTAAAAGAAAGTCGTATAACTATCATCATGTGTATGTTCCAAAGATTTCCACAGGTCTAGCACATTCAAGAACACATGAAGTAATATCTACCTAAAGGACATGGTTCATTACTCAACAACTTGGCCCACGCTTGATGTTCCTTTGCCTCACACCAAGTGGTTGCCCACAAAAGATATTGGCTTTGTCATGAAAATGCTATAAGTATAACCAAGGAAACACAGATAGTGAGTGTAAAATCTTGGGGTAATCTAGGTAGTCCACTAGGATCGATCCTTGCACCAAAAAGTTGAGCGGCTAAAAAAGGTAGTTACTAACTTAGGGTGTTTAGATAGGGCTTCCTTTCATAGTGTTCCTCTTGCTCCCAATTATGGGACACCTCACCTTGTGATGAGTAATCAATCTCACGATCACAAGAGTACCTTAAGCATTCTTGCCTAGTGATCTCCCTATGGTCAAAATCCCATAAGCGATCACACTAGGCGAAGATAAATACTATGTCTACCAAGGTTTTTTGTCCTTGATAGCCTTGAGTTTATAGTGGGTTGGAAGAGCCAGGTAATATTCTTGTGCCCACTTGGGTCGTTCCTCTCAGGTTGTCCGAGAGCAGGCCCTCTAAAAGATTATAAACTACACAAAGAGTGGATCAACTTTTAGAAGTCAAGATTTATGATTCACCACAAGGGTGAAGAGCATACTCTCCTGTTCCAATCGTTTTCTCTCAAACACACTAGGAAGATTCAGTTTCCTCTTACTCTTGAAACCAAATGGTAAGTCAAGATTTCTGATTCACCAGAAGGGTGAAGAGCATACTCTCCTATCACCAAAAGATCCCAATTGTAAGTTTTAATGTGCCTAAAAATAAACAACTAGTATATGCCGCACATGTAAAAGTAAAGAACAAGTAAAATTGGGTTTTTATGCGTTGGACAACCCTGCAAACAATCATTAGTAGCCCTTGTGCATTTGACGCTTTGACATGCGTTCTTTTTATGCAATATTTCAATTTTTTTCATAAGGATGGCAACCTGCAATCACAACTTGTTAGCACCACAAGTTAGTGTAAAATAACATAAAATATTGCAATAAAAAGTGGTTAGTTGACTCAAAAATCCAATTTATCTTCCAAACAAGTGCATGCAAAGAAAGCGCAAGTTAATCACAAATGCTCTCATTTTTACTCTTTGATTTTTACCTAGTCAACAAGATTGGACTTGTTTGCTATTATTTAAGATCCAAAAAGAAAAATTCAAAGAATATACCCCTACTAAAAATTAGATAGCTTTCCAAAAATGCAAGAAATTCAAAAAAATACCCCTAGAGACCCATTTTGTCAAAACAGGCCAAATTTATCAAATTGAGTTTTTGAACTTTAATAAGATCTCAAAAATCAAAACAAAATAAAATTACCCCCCTTATAATTCAAAAATATTTCTGAAAATATAATTTTTTCCAAAAAAGATGCTGATTTGTGACCAGAAATGACTTTTTATGAAAAAAAAAAGAAAATATCATAACTCTCGAAAATCATGTCAAATTTTTTTGAAAATTGGAATAAGACATTTTGAACACATATCCAACTTGCAAAAAAAAATTCAGAACCAAACTCCAAGCGGTTTAAAAGATATGATTAAATCTTTAAACCAACTAGATTTTTTGCCTTCAAACCAATCTACTTATGGGTTGGCCTTAAAACCAAAGTGATAATTCTACAAAAGCACTTGATTAGATCCAATATGCTGCTGTAAAAAACTAGAGATAAAAAATGAAAGAAAATGGAGCTGGAAACTTGATTCAAGCCCCACGGTGGGCACCAAAAATGTACACTCGAAAGTGTCCCACTCTAAACCCTTCTACCCAAATGATTCCATGAGTTCAGAATGCTTGGATACCGGCTTAGAGCTCCCTATCCATGGAGTGCAAGAGAGTATATTTCAAGAATAAGAAAGCTCTCAGATGAGCCTTAAACATACTCTTCTTTCTAGTAAACCATGCAATGGGAGGTTCCAAAGACAAGATGCAAGAATGCAAATGTTCCAAGGAGTTCCTCAAAGATGCAATGCAAATGAAGATTAAGATAGAATGAAATGTAAAGTGTAGCTATGCTAAGCTTGTATGAGAGTGTTACAATCCAAATATTAGACTATATGATTTAAGTTACATGTAAAAGTGAAAGCTAAGCTAAGCTAGAATTCCATGGATGGGAGAATGTAGACAAGAAATAGAAGTTCTCCACAAAGCTCCAAAGAAACCTGTTAGAAAACCTATAGCATAACAATATTCAAAATGAGGATGGATGATTTGAGGGGGAAAGCTCTCTACCTTTTAAAGTCATATGGATGGTAGAGATCAAGATGAAGATGATGGATGATCAACAGTGGAATTCGAAAAGAGGAGTGATCCATGTGCACACACAAGTCAACCAATAGAATATAAGTTGACTTGTCACATAAGACAAAAGTCTCACAAGCCTTTTTTTTTAATTGTAAAATAAAAAAAGGACTTTATGTGTGCATTTTAACTGGGTTAGAAGAATGGGGTCTTTTATTTAATTAAAAGGGGACATGTTCTTTTAATCAAATAATGAACTTAGGATAGCATAGTAAAACTATAGGTTATAATCAAATAAATTGATTATTAGCAATTTGGTCTAGGTAAATGATTGAATTAATTTAGCCAAAATGTTGAAAAGGGGGCTAATAGTCTAGATGACCATTTTTAGGTGATTACAGTATTTTTGATATATTTTTCTATTGGAACAAAGGGCCAAGTAAATTCTTGATGTATTTGACAATGTTGCTAGTTATTTGAGAAGGATACTTCATGAGAATGAGGTCTTTATGAACATCGATGTCTGATTCACAAAGTGATAAGATAGATTTGATATTTTGATGGATAGATATGTCGTTAATATCATAGATGTATGTGTGTAATTCATGAAATTTCCCAAAAGATAAGGCATTGATCAACTATAGAATCAACGTGTTCTTACTGTTGTATATTTTGGGAATTTGCTGAAATGAAAATTATAATCATCTATTTCCCTTTCCATTTAAGAGCTGAAAGGATGCCCTCACTTAGCTTATAAATTTTGTAGGTTGTGTCATTAGCTATTTCATGTCTGGGATCTTTGCATAAGTGTTAGAAGATTAAGGGTTTTATCTACTTTGTTAGATTCAAGTGTATATTTTAGCACTAGTACCATATAAGCGAATCTAAGGTCCACCCACCTAGGTTTTGTAGAGCCTAAAGTTGAAGAATGGTTTAGCATTATAGTTGGAATGATGTCTAAAAGGATATGTTAGGGATGGGAAGTAGCTACCCCTAGATTTATTTTCTTCTCATCAGGGTAATTTGAAACCATGATGCTTCAAAACACCAATAGCTTTTTTGGATGGTTACCACCACCTATTGGTCTATTTGATCGTAATGACCCCCATTTTATACCAAACAGAGGATATCATTCAACACAATGAGAACCTACTAATATAAATATACCATCAACCCAACTCAATTCCCCAATCCTACAAGGAAATCAACCCACCGTAGCAAAATATTTAGTCTACACCACATCCTAGCATACCACCACTACACCTACAGCATCTATAAACACCACCACTTTCACCACTCCATCTATCTCTATCCCATTTAGTAGTACTACATCCTCCACTTCCACTTCATATTCATCTACTAGCACTATAGTCTAACCCTCTCAACAACATAGCTAGTTAGCATCTCATCATACCACAAGAATTTCATCTTTAGGCTCTAGTATTCTTCTTTTAATCCTACCCACTATTAATAGTAACCCATTTGCTACCAATCTTAAAATTACCACTTCTTTTCCATTAGGTCCTTGGAATTTTGTGCAATCACAAGGTCCACCTACCAACCTTTTCACTAGCAATCCCTTCATGCCTAATTTCCAATTGCCACCACCATTTTCTATCACCCCCATGCCTACCATCATGAATTATTTTACTATGCCACCTTTAGGAAACAACCAAACCTTACCATCCCATTGAGTACCAATACTAGGTGCATTTCCTTCGACTAACTATTTGGATCCATATAGCTCCCAATTGCCAAATCAACCAAGCACTCAAAATCAAACTACAATACCACTATATCTACCACCTCCACCCTTCCAAAAAATCTCACTGTAGTCATCACATACCCAAATTTATACATATCCTTCAACTAGACAATTTAGTTTTATACCTACCCTCCATTACAAAAACTATCCTATCAAAGCTATATCGTATTATCATGAATGATGATGTGACTACATTGGGAGAGTATTCTAGCATAGAAGAGTATTGATATGTTGCATTCATGATTGTATTCGTCATTGATGTCAACATAGCAATAATTCTGTTAAGACTATGCTGGTATTTTTACACTACCAAGTAATAAGATATCTAATACCAAGATGGTGAAGATAAAAATAGCCTAAGGATTAGCTACTTCCTATACTTAGCCAAATGGTCTTTAGATCTAGACCCAACTTCAAAAAAATCATAAATATTTTCTACTCTTTTGGCTCTACAAAACTAAGGTGAGTGCACCTAAGGGATAAAGATTCATAACTTGATATTATCTTCACACTTCACTCAATGACATTCTATTACAATACTTATCCTTCATAGAAAATTGATCATAATTCTTCTTATATTTACAAGTAATTATGAGTAACAACAACTAATTGTAACTCAAATATTAAATTCAAAAAAGTATAGACTAGATATAATACTCTTCATACATTTAAAGTAAAATTAATTTTGATTTTAAGATTTTTCTTGATGCCTATCCATGATTTCTTCATATACAAACTAAACTAATTGATTAGTGCCTCATCCATTGGGATTTAGAGTCTATCCAACTATTTTTACCTAATTGATTGTATTACAATCAATATTATCAACAATTCTCCCTAACACTCATTATTATACATCCTTATTACTTCCTAGAGATCCTATCATATCACTAAAGCACTTACTCAATTAATTGAATCAAAAGCAATAGTGAATTGACATACAACCTATCCTAGCTACATTAAATTGAACAAGCTTTGCCCATACAATCTCAACAGAATCAGTTAATAACAATGGAAACAAGATTCAGAGAAAAAAAAGATGTGGTGATAGTTCATCTTTTTATTAATTCTCTTTGAAAATTATATAACATTGGAACAGAACTCAGAAAAAATCAAAATCAAACAACTTAATCTTTCAAACCTAATGTATCTTCGAATTTGGAGAGAAAATACATCATATAATTTGGACATTAAGAAAAGCTGGACCAAATAAAACTAGCAAAACTAAAAGTTATACAATAGTTTAGACCTCTTTCTCTAGCCTTGGAATCCCACTTATATAGTGTGAGATGAAACAAGCTTCAAGATTAGAGAGTGCTGATAGCTATCCTTAATAAAGAAAGATATTTACAAAATTTACTATCATAAAAGAAAAAAATTGGTGCAACAGAATGGTTTACATCATGAATATTCTTTGTGGGACCACTTATGTTGCACTCTTTGGTGAGGAGTTTGTGATTGGCATTATAATCATTCCTCAGAGCATGTGGCCATTAAAATTGCATGTCATGGGCCCTATTCTGATGTTTTTAGACTTAATTCAACTCAAGGTTCTCCATCTGCATCATCATGTACTGAAAAATTGATAGTTACATTTAATTGTCTTATTGCCAACAAATATACTTGGTCCTCTATGTTCATAATTGTAATTGGTTTCTTACCTCTATCCTCTTCTTCTTTTATTAATGTGCCAATTATTTGAAATTTATCTTGTTCCATTTTATCATCATCAATTTCATCAAGTTCTTATTGGTTTGTATGAACAAAATCTACCATCTACTTGCCAAAAAGTATGTCATCTAGCCAATTAAAATTACAAATATCATGCTATTTCTTCATCACATAATCTCCCAATTTGTCTATTTCAATAAAATCTTCTCTTAAATAATCATAAAATAATTGCACTTTTACAAATTCTTCAGTTGTACTTTCCCACCATGCATTTCCCTTTTCATTTATGACTCTATTCATCCTAAGACATAGTAGGTCATCTACTTCTTGGACATTTTTTTTTTTTTTAATTTATCCTTTTTATCCAAGGCATGGGGAAAGAGTCTAAAGTTTTTACTTTTATACTTGGCAAGATAGTTTATGATCCTCCTCTATAATGTAATTCTTTTATCATCAAACTCAGAGAGGTTATTAGTCAAGTTAGAAGTCTTTTCTATATGCTCACAAGAGACAGTGATAACTAAAAAACATAAAAGAGTAACATCTTTATCCCTATGATTCCATTTATTAGTAATTGGCTTCAAGACCCCCTCATTTTACTTCAGCCCATTCCATATATCCATTACCTTTGTCAATTGTTCATAGAATGTTGGCCAACCAATCTTATCAACCAAATACATAATTAATTTCCTCAATCTACCCTCATATTAGATATCTAGTTCTACATGTAATGCCCATAGTTTTCTCTTTTCTTCTTCAAAATCCTCTACAATATAATACTAAGATCTCTATGATGTGTTTGGAATTTCTATAAGAGTAATATATTTAAAAGGCCCTACTAGCGGATGAGGACAAGTGATTCTTGGTGTGCTAGACTTTCCTTGGTGCCCCATTAACTTATTCTCAAGTTATATCCTCTTTTGCACTTCTTTTTTATAAGCAACCAAAAAAAAATCATATTTTTCTTGTAGTTCTAATATTACCCTTTTCTCCCTTAGGGTTGTGGCTAGGATGAGGTTGGCTATTCCAACATTTAGATCTGCAACCTCTTCACTTGTAGTACCCTCCACCCTTTTAAAAACCAAATTTCCTATCAAATTAGTATCATCACGCAAAGAGGAGCTATCTCTGGATCCTTTTCTCATAGACCAAATAACTAATGCAACATGATCTTCACAAAATTTGGCACCTTTCAACTACTTTTTCACTTTTTCATTTGCATTCAACTTTTTTAGTAATAGAGTTAAAAACCATTGCATTTGCAATGTCCCAGTTTGGCAAAAGCAATACCCCAGATGATTTTATCATTTTTTTTCCCTCTTTAGGAGTCGAGCTCATAAATTATTGCATCATCTCATCTTTTATTTGGTCTTGTATGGAAGACTCTTCCATCTTGGGATGCTTTTCCTTTTTCTGATTGCATCTTTCTTCAAATAATCCAATATTAGTCCTCCATGCAAATTGATAAAAAGCTCTTGATTTAATAAAGTTGTCATCAAAAATAAATTCATGACTTGTTTTTTTCGCAATAGGTCCAACTCCCTTTCTCTATAATTAGCAATAGTTAACTCAAGGTTGGGCATGGGAGGTTCTTGAGGATTCCCCTTTTCTAATTCTATAGCAGTAATAAAGACTCTCCCTTGGGATCCCAATTTATCTATTTGGTCCTCAGTGAGTTGTTCATCTCCTCTATGCAGTGGGGGCTAAGTGGGTGAGTAATCTTCTATTTGGGGCACCTATTTATCTTCTATCTTTTTCCTCTTTGGCATTGTCTCATTAGGTCTTTCTTCCAAAACAACACTGGTAGACTTGATTATTTATTGACCATTTTCAATTGCAAACCTTTTATTCTGAATGATATTGTAACTAGGTCTCCTCTAAATAACTAATTTCCTTGATCCTAATGCAATGGTAAAAGATAAATTTTTCATGAACTTACAGGCCTTATTAGGGTAATAATTTATTAAGAATAATTTCTTTTCATTCATAGCCTCCATAATTTTAGGAAAAGTGATCATTAATTTATTTATTTTGTCTACCTCTATCTTGGCATCCTTTAGAGGCTTATAATCCTTATCAAAATAATTAATAAATTCTAAGACCCTAGAATAAACTCTCTATTTCTCCTTCTTGATCTCTTGCTCCTAGAGAGAGAATTCATTTCTAATTATGTCTTTAGGGAAGTAAGGATGATGTTTTTTGGCACTAGTTTTGGGCCTCTATCTGAATATATCAAAAATCCTTCACTATCATTAAAGTGATCATGAGAAATAACCATCTTGTATTGATCTAAAAATTTATATAGAAACAACCAACCACCCTCGGTGATTATGAATTGGTGAGCAATTGTGCAAGATGGGAAAATTGAGCCCCTAGATCAACCAGTTAGTTGTGCTTCTACTAATCCACCTATCTACCATAGCATTTTTTCTATTCCTATTTTCAAAGGTACTTGTTAAGGAAGTACATGGGGAGTCCCTTGGAATCTATACACTCTAAAAATTGTAGACATAGCATATGGTATGGTATCATCCCATTTATGGGAAACTTTTATACTAGTAGGATTATCCATAGGCCTTATGAAATCCATCAATGCCTTATATATTCTTGGATTGTCCCTTAATATGAGGCTCCTCAACCTAGATGTGAAGTATCTATCAAATCTTACAAAGCTAGCCTCTTTTACATCCTAGGTCATATCTGCACTTGACAACTAAACTGGTAGTGCTTCTCCCTCATACTCTCTATTTAATACCATTTCTTTTACAAAGTAAGTAACCACTTTAAACAAGAACATATGCATCAATAAGAAATAGTGGCCAAATGTTTTTTTCAATTTTCCCCTTTGTAATTCCAATTAGACCTATGCAAATTTCCTCAGCTAAATAGGATGCAAAATAAAAAATTATATGCACACCAAAAGAAGAGATATGTGTCATCACATAAATGAACTTTATTGGCATAAAATCTTATTTATCTTTGCCAATAACCCTACATTAAGTCATGTAAATACTAATGGCCCTATTATTGAAAATCTACTTCTTAAAAGGCTCTTTAGTTGATGCTATGACAAAAGTCAAATTGCCAATTGTGGCCAAGTGTTCTCTCAATGTACCTTATATGATTTGATATTTTCTATGAAAATAATCCTTTTCCAATTCCTAAAAGTCAGTGTTCTCATGGTAATCTATGGTTGGCTCAAATCCAAAAATATCTTGAATCTCCTCTATGGTGATTTTTATCAAACACTCCCCATATACTCTCCTCACTATCCTAGCTACTAGGTCATAATTTAGGGCCACTACTATAAGAAGGTCTAAATCCATGAAAACCCTAGGGACTACTAGCTTTCCTAAATCAAA
This sequence comes from Cupressus sempervirens, assembly GCA_028749045.1. NCBI lineage: Eukaryota > Viridiplantae > Streptophyta > Pinopsida > Cupressales > Cupressaceae > Cupressus > Cupressus sempervirens. Next base: position 324,726,254 of record CM053788.1, read on the forward strand.
GTTCCAAATATTCCTATGAGGGGCAAACAATTTCCTCTCTGAGAATGATTTCTTAAAAAATTTGGAACCTTTTTTTAGATGTTATGGCATCCCTAGTCCAATTCCCCTTATCCCAAAAACCTTCTACAATTTAGAGCCTAGGGTTTAGAGGGACTATCTTCTTAATTTGGGCTGACTCATTTGTGGATTCACTCAATTATTTGAGGAAATCATCATGGGTATTCCTACTAGCATACTCTACTTTCCTCAAAAAACCCTTCTTTGGAGCCATATTTGATAATAATAGAATGAAAATAGAATTTATTGAATTATATTTGGACTAAGGTACTTAATTGGCTCTCTATTTTCTTCTTCCTAAATTCTGCAGTGAATTCCTAGTATAGAAAATTCTTCACAATTAAACCAAGTAGGAGAATAGCCCTACAAAAAAATTTGGCTCTAGAAAATTGAAAATACATTTGCATGAAGAAATCCTTTGAATTTATATAATATATTTCTAGATTTACTTCACATGATAAGCCTTAATTCTCATAAATGAATAAAAAAGAAATAGGGTGGCATTACCTTCAAATTTGAAAACAGGCCGTAAATTTTTTGAAAAATTTGATGACTTGGGAATAAAATAATTTGTAAGTCATCTTCAATCCTCCAAGTTGGTAGTCAATCCAATTGAATCATACCATATAATCCTCTTCTTTCATTGTTGGAAAATTACATTGGACCCACTTGTGCCTCTAGACACATGTCATGCTCTCACTATGTTGTTAAGGGTAAAAGTAGAGCAACTCTTGTTGGCAACATAGAGACCATTATTGATGATCATCGCATCAGATGGTAGAATGTGTATGATAATTTCATTGTACATGATGTGGGCATGTAGTATTTCCTTTTGGTTGCCATGTTTCCAAGGATAAATTTCATGCGACTTCCCATGGTGACAAAGTGACCACCATCATCATGGGAAGATCTAATGGTGTAGATCAATATTATATTTCCTTTAGTGTGAATCCTCCATAGCATCAGACACTCTATCATCCTAACATGATAAAAAGGCTATTAATGACATAGAAATTATGACACCATCTTTAAAGGTTGATCCTACCACATATCCACATGGTGGGTGGTTGCTATGTTACCAAGGATAAAAGCCTTGTGGTTTCCCATGGTGACAAAGTGACCATTGTCAATCATGAGAGGATCTAATGGTGTGGGCCATTCACTTTAAAATCTTATTTCTTCATTGATTAGATCTCATGGGCTTTGCACTATATCACTAGTGGTAAATAACATGTAATTTCTTATGGTGGCAAAGCAACAACCTTTGATCTTAAGGAAGATCAAGGGTTATCATTACTTGATTGATTTTTCAAGTAATCCTATAAAATATTAAAATGAAAGCTTAGGTTAAAATCATTTTAGGGAATTAGGTTAAAATTAGACTATGTAAACAAATTTTAAAAGGTGCTCAAGAAGTAATAAAAGGGATACTCTAAAAGATTTTTCCCACACACACCTTTTTTGAAAGGGGATGCTATGTAAATGTAAACCAAAGGCTTTCTAGGGAGACACTTAATGAAATAAAAATTAGGGTTCTTCTAGGGTTAACAAAATAAAAAACACAAAAACCTAATTTTTATAAAGGGAATTGGAATATTCACTTAGAGATGTATCAAGAAAATTTTCAAGTGAAAACTAGATCAACAGATTAGAAGAATAATAGTTAGTAATCTTAAGATGTGTAGAAGAAAAGGAAGTTATAGATGATTTGTAGTGGAGGATAGGTTCATGAGGTTTTCTTGATGATGTGTCTTAAAGGACTAAGTTTGATTCGATGTTGTACAAAAGTTACACTTGTTTTACTAGAAGCAGTGTAGAAACAAAGCATTGGAAAATAGAGTTCTAATGATCTATCACTATCTTTCATCTAAGATGTAATGAAGGTGATATTAATATAATAGTATTAGAAGATGATAATTTGGTGAAATCAAAGTGTATGCAAGATGTGGTTTCATAGATGTAAAGTTTTGTATAAAGTGTGAGCCAACAATGTTGTTGTAATTGTGAATAAATTAGTTATCTTATTTTAATTAATTGGGAAAGCCTCAAGTTCAACTCAAGGAATTACTATGAAGATATGGTATAAAAGAAATTTGTTTTCCTTATTTTTAAGAATACTAGGATTAAGAGGATCAACTGGAATGTGAAGTATTAGTTCACAATGCAAGAAGGAGCAGAATTCTTGTAGAATGTGTGTAAGCAATCCAAGGGATCATTGGATGTACAATACAAGATTTAGTTACAAGATCTTAAGGAAAAAAATTCTAGTTGAAAAGATAGAAATAGGGGAAGGAATTAAATTTTATTTCTAATATTCTATAGGGAATAATACCTAGATCATTTGGATAATGGGTTCTTTTGTCTTGACCTTGAAGCTATTTGTGCAGTGGGTCCACCTATCTTCCACAACTCCTAATAGGATTGGAATCTCCCAACAGGGATACAAAGTTTCCTAATAGGTACACATAAGTACTAAATGTTTTAATAGACTCCTAACATGGTCTATCCTACAAGGAACATTTATATTAGTGCACCATCTTGTGTGTACCATCCTCACTGGGGTTTTCCCTCTAATCAAGCATTTCCCTAGTTAACATATCTAGTGTTAATTATTTATGAGTATCTTGTTTTGGTTTTAGTTTATATTAATCAAATAGTTAATTTTTTCTAAGGTTAATTTTTGTGATGATAGTTAGATAAATGATTCACCCCCCACCCCTCTCAGTTATATCAATGGACTATATATTCTAACAATTAGTATCAGAGCATTAAGTCCTTGAAGATAAGGCTTAATAGTTTTGGGAGATCAATGGCAAATATGTTTAGGAAAGATAGTCTGAGATTTGATGGGACCAACTATGATAGTTGGAAGGATAAGATGAACACTCATATATTTTGCATGGGTCTAGGATATTGGGTCTTGATAAAGAGTAAGAAGACAATTGTGGTAGAAGAAAATTTTGAAGAATGTAGTGAAGCAGAGAGAGGTCTATTCATGTGTAACATGAGATCCAAAGAATGCCTAATATCATCTCCTCTAGAGAATAAATAAAATCAAGTAAATAAATTCTAAACTTCTCATGAAATTTGGAAAGCATTACAAGTTACTTTTTAAGGTGATGAACATGAAAAATGAATGAAATTGCAAGTTGGATTTGCACATTTCAAGATGCTAAGATGATGAAAGATGAATCCACTGGAAATTATGTAAAAAGAATATCAAAAAAAATTGTAGGTACTTGATCTCTTGGTGGAACTAAAAAAGATAACAAGGTTTTATGGAAAACCTTAAAAAATTTATCACCACCATTCAAGCAAAAAACTCATATTATTTAGCTAGTAATGCCCTACACCAAATATTTCACAAACAAAACTTTTCTTGGAAGATTAGAATCTTTAGAAAAAAAAATGAGACAATTTGGAAAATTATCCAAAGTTGAGACAACTTTCAATGTTATGAAAATTCAACCTAATATGTCAAGAATTACAAGTGCAAGTGCATAATTCACTAGTAGTAGTAGATCTAAATAAGGTAAGAAGATTGAAGAAGGAATAGCCCTTTTGGTAAGAAGAGGAAAAGATGGTAAGAAAATTTTTGATATAAGATTTGTGATGAATATGGTCATTATGCATCTAAATGTCCTAAAAGAGAGAAAATTTAAGCCTAGAAGAGATAAGGATAGAAATTGTTGATATGTTAATGAGGATGAAGAATCCAATGAAAATAATTAGAGTAAAAGTGATGATGAATTAGGATTTGTGGCTATTAAGTAAGATAACCTTGATAGAGAAATTGGAGAAGAGAGAGCTCTATTTACCAAATTTGAGAAGAAATTAGATTGGATATTTGATAGTGGATGTTCACATCACATGAATAGTGATATGAACAAATTTGTTAAGTTTAGAAATCATGATGGAGGTATTTTTAGAGTTGGTAATAATGTATCCTATCATATTTTAGGGATTGGATCTATTACTCTTGATGGTAAAACTAACACTGATGATGTTTATTTTGTTGATGGTTTAAAACATAATTTGTTAAGTGTTGGACAATTGATAGACAAGGGATATTTATTTTATTTCATAGAGAAGAATTACATTATCAAAGACAAGGATGGTAAGCTTATTGGAACTAGAACTAGATCTAGAGGTAATGTATTTATTTGAATCCTATTGAAATAACATGTTTGGTTTCAAAGGTTGATAATAGTTGGTTATGCTATAGAAGGTTTTTTCATATAAGCTTTGATAATAATGTGAAACTTAGTAGTACATTAGGAGTAAGAGATCTACCTAATATTATTAAGCCTACTAATGTTGTCTACAAGGAATGTATGTTGGCTAAGTAGAGGAAAGTGTCTTTTCCTAGCACAAAATTCTCTACTATAGAGAGTTTGGAGATTGCTCACATAGATCTGAGTGGTCCTACAAGAACTAGAGGATTCTATGGTGAAAGATACTTTATAATTTTTGTTGATAATTTCACTAGGATGGTGTTGGTATTCAAAAATAAGATGAATGAGCAAGGAGAAGTGATAAATAAGGCCAAGCTTATTTGTAAAGGTTACTTATAGAAAGAAGTCATAGATTTTGAAGAAACCTATGCACCCATTACAAGAATAGAAGTAATAAGGATGTTCCTAGCTTATGTAGCGAGAAGAATTTCAAGGTTTATCAGATGGATGTCAAGTCATCTTTTCTTAATGGAGAAATTGAAGAAAAAGTCTACATTGAGCAACCCATTGGATTCCCTCTAACATAATATAAAGATTTTGTATATAGACTAAAGAAATCATTGTATGTTCTAAAGCAAGCACCTAGAACTTGGTATACAAGGTTAGATAGGTATTTATCAAAGCTCATATTTAAAAAAAGGTATAGTAGATGGTAATTTATATTTGAGGAAAACTAATGATGGTCTATTTAACATTTTAATATTTGTGGATGACATAATATTTTGAGGAAATGATGAAGAAAGTGAAAATTTTGCTAAAGAGATGAAAAATGAATTTGAAATGAGCATCATAGGAGAAACAAAGTTTTTCCTAGGATTATAGATTCCATAGAAAAAAGATAGGATATTTATTTCACAAACTAAGTATCTGAGAGATTTGTTGAAAATATTTGGTTTGGAAAGATGCAAACCTATTGGTACACCCATGATAATTGGTCATAAGTTATCTAGTAAAGATGAGAAACTTATAATTGAGTAGAAAAAATATAAATCTATGATTGGAGGATTGCAATATCTAACTCACACCAAACTAGATATACAAAATATAGTTAGTATTGTAGCAAGATTTCAAGCTAATCCAAAAGAGTATCATTATGCTGTAGTAAAAAGGATATTTAGGTATTTGAAGGGTACATTTGATTATGAAATATGGTATGAAAGATCAAGTAATTTCATCTTCTATGCATATATTGATGTAGATTGGCTAGAAAATATAGATGATAGAAAGAGCACTAGTGGTGGAGCATTCTTTCTTGTAGTAAGATTGGTTTCTTAGTTGAGAAAGAAACATGACTATATATCTCAGAGTATAGCTTAGGTAGAGTATGTTGCAATAGCAAATAACTGTAATCAAGTTATGTGGATGAAAGAAATGTTGAAGGATATTTGAATTGAGTTTATAGAATTTACTATCATTTATTGTGATAACACAAGTACTATTAGTATGTCAAAGAATCCAATATTTCATTCTAAGACAAAGCACATATCCATAAAGTATCATGTTTTGAGAGAAAGGGCATCTAAAAAGTAGATAAGGTTGGAGTATGTAAGTACTAAAGATTAGATTGCAAATATCTTTACGAAGCCTTTTCCTAAAGATACTTTTGAATACCTAAGAGGTATGCTAGGGGTTATACCCCTACCTACATTAGAGTAGTTGATGCAAGGAGTGCATCAGTCCACTAGTACATAGCACTATGGTTAGATTAGATTGAATGTTGATTCTTCCAATATGAGGGAGTATTTGATATGTACTAAGTCATGAAGGACTCTTGGTAATTGGTATTTAGTATTGAATAGTGTCTTTGGACACTTGAGCTAGTTGATAATTTTAGTAGTTGATTAGGAATTGGTATGTAACAATTGGTATTATGATTGACACCTTTGAAATTGGTGTCAATGGGGGAGAGATTGTCAATGAGAAACATATTGAGTGAATGTACATAAAAAAATGAGAAGAGAAGCACCTATTGAAATGGAAATGTGGGAGAGTTATCTCTTTAGGGAGATTTAGAAAGATTCATGTAAGTGCATAGAAGAATAGGCAAGTGCATAGAAGGATGTGTAAGTATACAAATGCAACTTGAAAGTATTATAAATTTTTTTCTATGAACAACTTTTGTTGATCTTAAAAGAAGAAGAAGAATAATACAACATTCCATAAGGTTTTAGATTGATGAAGAGGATTTGACAAGATGACAAGAGTGGAGTACAACTTTTGATATTCTTGGAACTTAGGTGTTTTTCATCTATGTTACCATCAATGCGAAAGGGGGAGATTGTCACCATGAATATTGATGATACTACATTCAGGGAGTATCTTAAGCATTGAAGAGTATTGATATGTTCCATTCATGACTATATTTTTCATTAATGTCAACATACTCTATTAAGACTGGAAGAACACCAGTTAGTAGTATTAAGATGCATTGAAGTAGAGGAAATTCTAGACGATGTGTAGTAGAGGATTTATTCCTGAGGTTGTCTTGATGATGTGGCTTAAAGGACTAAGTCTGATTCAATGTTGTATGGAAGTTACACTTTTTACACTAGAAGCAATACATAAACATAGAATTGGAAAAAAGAGTTATGATAATCTATCACTATCTTTCATCTAAGATGTAATGAAGGTGATGTGAAGATAAAAGTGATAGAGGATGATCATGTAGTGACACCAGAGTCTGTGTAAGACATGTTTTCACACATGTAAAGTTTTTTATAGATTGTGATCCAATAGTGTTGGTTTAATTGTGAATTAATTAATTTTATTATTGTAATTAATTGGGAAAGCCTCAAGGTTGACTCAAGGAATTATTATGAAGATATGGTATAAAGGAATTTTTTTCCCCTTGTTTGTAAAAGGACTAGAATTAAGAGGATCAAGTGGAATGTAAAGTATTAGTTTGCAATACAAGAAGGAGTAGAATTCTTGTTGAATGTGTTAAGCGATCCAAGGGATCATTGGATGCACAATATGAGATTTGGTTACAAGATCTAAAGGAGTAGAAGTCTAGTTGATAGGATAGAGATAGAGAAAGGAAGTAAATTTTAGATCTATTATTCTACAAAGAATAATACAAAGATCATTTGGATAGTTGGTTCTTTGATCTTAACCTTGAAGTTGTGTGGGTAGTGGGTCTAGTTGTCTTCCACAACTCCTAACATGGTTGGAATCTTTGAATAGGGATTCAAAGTCTCCTAATAGGGACTCATATGTATTGAATGTTTTAATAGACTCCTAAAAAGGTATATCCCTTAACAAGGAATATTTATATTAGTGCATCATCCTATGGGCACCATCCCCACTGGGATTTTCCCTTTAATCAAGGGTTTCCCTAGTTAACATATCTGATATTAATTGTATACAAGTATCTTGTTATGATTTTAGTTTATATTAATCACATGGTTAAGTTTGTTTAAGGTTAATGTTTCCAACAAGAATAGTATGTCCAACCACATCCAAACTCTCATCTGTAGCAATAGCATAATCCACATTTTAGCCACCAAAACATATGAGCCAAATCTTCCTACCTTCACCTGCATAATCAGATACATACCCTTTGCTGAGGGTATTGAGATTGGAGGCACTAGTCATAACTCCTATCAACCCTAAAATGGAAGAGATGAAAATTACCCTAAAATTACTTAAAGATGGAACTGAGTCCAAAACTTTAAAGTTTGAAAATGATTGTCCTTATCCATTTAACAAGACTATTACAATAATTCCATTCCCTAAGCACTTTGAAACCCCAAAATTTGATAAATTTAGGGGGAAAGGCAATTTGGTCACCCATGTTAAAGAGTTTTATATGAATTTGCAAGAAGTAGCTTACAATGATATATTCCTCATGTGGCTTTTTTCCCAAAAAGTATAGGAGGTTCCACTCTTGAATGGTTTTTTCACATCCCCAAGGAGCAATTAGAACCTTCACTAATCTTTTAGAAGCCTTTGTGGCACAATATTCTCATTTAGTTGAGATTGAGTTATCTATAGTGGATCTAGTTCATGCCAAATAAAAGGGAGTGAAAGCCTCACAAATTACCTACAAAGATGGAAAACTCTCACAACTTAGATCTCATGCACCATACCCAAATGCCATCTTGTTAAGATGTTCATTAACAATGCACGTCCTAGTCTTGCACATCAAATGGTTATGAACTGCTTACAAACATATAGCTACATCAAGGGAAATGGAATGGGCCTAGAGCAAGGGCTCATTAAGGATGGTGTCATCAAAATTTACAATGAAAAAACCTAAGACTGAGGGAAATACAATGAAAAACAATAATATTGGAATAGAAATAAAAATACAGTCATAGATTGTGCCACTGATACATGACAAGTTCATATGGTAGGAGCAGTGCGTAGTGTGCCTATTGCTCCTTATCAACAAATGCCTCAACCCCAACAATCCACTTATCAACAAAGTACATACCAACAATCATATCAAAAACCTCCATCACAACACAACCAACATAATGGACAATCATCAAATCCTCAAAATATGAATAATGTTATTACTATCATGGTTGAATCAAGGCCACTTGTCTAGAGGAAACCCCAAGTACACACCCCTTTGGGGGACCCACTTGATGCCATCTTTGAAAAGTTGGCTAAAAAAATCTTATTCAACACCCATAGACTCAACTATTAGAAAATAATCAATCAAGGGCATAGTGGTATAAATAAAAAAGTTCTACAAATTTGATCGCATTAATGGGCATCCCACCCTCAAATGCACGTAGCTTAAAGATTAAGTGCAAGATCTCATTGATCAAAAGGAAATCACAATGGGGGCACAAACTTCCCTAAATGTAAGATTATTGATATATCAAAATGCATTTCCTCTACATAACATAAATGTAGGTAAAGCCCCTATGAATGCTACTGCCAATAACAACACTAGTAAAGCAAAAAATGATCAAACCAAACAAGGTGATAACTACAAAAAATCACAAAATTATAACTTGGAGTACTTTGACTATGGAAATATAATTAGTTACATATCTCAAATGGAGCCTTCAGTATATGTCATCAATATGAAAGGCCTAGAAAATCAATGTGTAGTTATCACAAGATGAACTCGGATCAACATGGCCAAACCATCTAGACCTGCCCCATCAAGACTATCTCCATCATAACCACCCCCATCAAGACCACAATATAATAGCTTAGAACACCTTGGAAATGTGCTACCTCAAATCTCCATTTTAGATCTCTTGTGCACAAGTCTACTTTATCAAGAGATCCTTGATAGTACTCTTCATGAGTCACATGTCCCTAATGATATCAACACCATAGAATTTCACAAACTAGTAGGTCATATATCCACCTCATGCACATGGTCCTTTAAAACATCAGACATCTTGGCTATTGATCCTAATCATATCCTTCCACTTCACATAGTTGTCATGGTTTTTGACTTTGCTCTCAAAAGGGTCATGATAGATAATGGATTGGCCTTGAATCTATGCACCTTTAAATTTATCAAACAAGAAGGATACACTGAAGTAAATATTTAAATGAAGTTATAACTATTAAGGTATATGACAATCTGGAGCAGACCACTAAAGTGACTATCCTACTACTTATTAAAGTTGGCCATGTTACTCAAGAAATAATATGTTATGTGGTTGATCTTACCCTCCTATATAACATCTTCCTTAGTTGACCATGGATTCATGCCATGAAGGCAATTCCCTCCACATATTATCAGTGTATTAAATTTCTACATAATGACACTGAGATAATCAATCCTAAACCCTTTTCTTATTACAATGTGGTAGCATCTCATATAATAACCATTTCCCTAGAATCGAGATTGGCAGCACCATGGCTAGCTCCTCTGGCACTTATAGTGATCCAAATAGCATACTAGCCTCCACTCTTTCCATGGTTAAGATCAACTACCAAGGTTGTGGAGAATATAGTCTTTTAGATGCCTTTAATGTCAGTGCTCTACCACTTGATCCACATACCTAGGGGTGCCTGACCTATCAAAGGCTAAAGCCAAATATGACTCCCTAGACCAAAAAGCTTAGACCCACCACATTTTTTGCAAATGGGGTCCTAAATGGAGAGGAAACCATCCCTAATATCAGTACATGTCTATATAGAGAACCACCTCCCAAAGGTAAAAATATCCTTGACTACTTTAGACAAAAATACCCAAACTCAACTTGCCCCACTACTAAATAGTGGGACTATCAAGGAGATGACCTAGGTCATGAAGAGTCAAGAATTAGACATCTCATAGAGGCATACAAGGAAGAGAGAAAGAAAGGCATCGGCTATGGACTCCCCACAACTTGGGGTACCACAAAATATGGTCATGCCTTTTTAAACATTCAAAATAATTTTTTCAAGGTCAAGGAAATCCCTAAGGAATTTGAAAATAAAGCCTATGACAATATTTTCCTTGACAAAATTATCTTAGGATCCTTTGTGCTCTATGAAATTTCTATTAACCTCATAGACTTAACACCCTATCATCCCAAACTTATTAATTGGGACCAACCAAGTTTCATCCATGTTGATGAATTCTCCATGGAATATGCACTCCTAAGGTTCATGGGAGTTGAAACAATACAAAAGAAAGAACCTCCATAGTTAGCTTATGTATACAAGTTGGATCCAAAAGGTTACTTTGGGGAATAGGAACTCTCTAGTCACAAAAATAATCAAAATAATGACAAGAAACCTATGCCAAGGATGGATCACATAATGGATTGTTTAAGTGGAGTAAATTATTTTACCAAGATCAATTTAAAGAGTAGTTATCATTAGATTAGAATTAGAGAAGGTAATGAATGTAAGAATTCTTTCAAGAGAAAAGATGGTTTGTATGAATGGTTGGTTATGCCTTTTGGTTTGACTAATGCACCTAGTACTTTCATGAGGTTGATGAATGAAGTTCTGAAAAGATTTTTGGGTAAGTTTGTGATAGTTTATTTGGATGATATTTTGATATTTAGTAAGACTAAGGAAGAATATCTTTAAAATATTAGATAAGTATTGCAGAGGTTGAAAGAGGAAAAGTTGCTGATTAATTTGAAAAAGTGTTGTTTTATGCAAGAGGAGATTGCATTTTTGGGATTTGTGATTTCATCTAATGGATTGAAGATGAATCTTGAGAAGGTTAAAGAAATTTTTGAATGGCCTACACCTAAGAATTTGGGTGAGGTAAGATTATTTCATGGTTTGGCTAGTTTTTATAGAAAGTTTATAAAGAATTTCAGTTTTTTTTGTAATTCTATGACTGAAACAATGAGGGGAGATAAAAGGGACTTCAAGTGGACACATGGAGCTGATAAGAGTTTTGAGACTTTGAAACAAAAGGTTGTTGAATTACCTGTATTGGCTTTACCTGATTTCAACAAATTATTTCAAGTTGAATGTGATGCAAGTGGTAATGCAATAGGAGTTGTATTGAGTCAAGAAGGTAAGCCTATCACTTTCTTAAGTGAAAAGTTGAATGATGCTAAAAGGAAGTATTTTGTGCATGATCAAGAGTTTTACACTCTTGTCTAAGCATTGAAGAAGTGGAGACATTATTTGATTCCTAAAGAGTTTGTACTATATACTAATCATAAAGCTTCACAATACTTGGGAAGTCAACATAAATTGAATCAAAGACATGTGAAGTGGGTTGAGTACTTGCAGAGTTTTACATTTGTGATCAAGCATAAGGCTGGAGTTACTAATAGAGTTGCTGATGCATTGAGTTTTACATTTTTGATCAAGCATAAGAGTGGATTTACTAATAGAGTTGTTGATATATTGAGTAGAAGATGTTCTTTGTTGACTAAAATGAAGGTTGAAGATCTTGGTTTTGATGAAATGAAAGAATTGTATAATGCTGATCCTAATTTTTCTGAGGCATGAAGAGAGTGCAGAGCACCAAATCTGATAGATCAAAAAACCAAGTATGATGAGTATTTCATTTAATAAGGTATGTTGTTCAAAGGCATTCAATTGTGTATTCTTAGAAGTTCTATGAGGTTGAATCTGATTAAGGAAAAGTATAGTGGTGGATTAGCTAGACATTTTGGAATTGATAGGACATTGAGTTTGCTGAAAGAGAAGTATTATTGGTCACAAATGTATAAGGATGTTTACAAATTTGTAAAGAGTTGTGGAGTTTTTCAAGTTGCAAAGGGAGTGAGTCAAAATACTAGTTTGTATACACCTATTACTATTCTTGAGAAACTATGGACTGACATCAATGTGGATTTTGTTCTTGGATTACCTAAGACAATGAAAGGGTATGATTCCATATTTGTTGTAGTGAAATTTTTTTCTAAGATGGCTCATTTCATAACATGTAAGAAGACATCAAATGCTGAGCATGTTGTTGAACTTTTCTTTAAAGAGATAGTGAGATTGCATGGATTACCAAGAAGTATTATTTCAAACAGAGATAGTAAGTTTGTTGGTTATTTTTGGAATACTTTGTGGAAGGAGATGGGTACTAAGCTAAAGTTTAGTTCTACATTTCATCCACAGATAGATGGAGAAATAGAGGTTGTGAATAGAAGCTTGGGTAAATTTTTTAGATTTTTAGTTGGGAATAAGCCAAGTAATTGGGAGATGGTACTAGCACAAGCTAAATTTGCATATAATAATTCTTTGAATAGGAGTACAAGGAAGACACCTTTTTAGATTGTTACTGGAATGCATCCTAGAGGTATATCAAATTTTAAAGATGTTTCTGGTGAAGAAAAGAGAAGTGCTGCAAGAGAAGAATTTGCTAATTTTATGGAGTCTTTGCATAAGGAAGTGAAGTTGAGGTTGGAACTAAGTAATCAAAAGTATAAGAAAAATGTTGATAAATCTAGAAGACATCATGATTTTCAAGTTGGTGATGAGGTGATGGTTCATCTAAAGAAAGGAAGATTCCCAATTGGAACATACAGTAAGCTAAAGATAAAGAAATTTGGACTTTGTAAGATCTTGAAGAAATTTGATAGTGGTAATGCTTATGAAGTTGAGTTACCTGATGACATGGATATATCTCCTATATTCAATGTTTTTGATCTATATAAATATCATAAGTTAGATGATGAAGTTGTTCTATCAGGTGATTATCCTAAGAAGAAAATTGAAGAAGTTGAAAAAATATTGGATCAGAGAGTTGGTAAAAGTACAAGAGGAAAAGACTACTATGAATTTTTAGCGAAGTGGAAGAATAGATGTATTGAAGATGCTACATGGATTTCTCAATCTAAGTTGGATTTAGCTCAGGTTGTGACACTTGCATGATTCAAGAGAATCATTTTCTCCAACCCTAGTTCTCTGATGCAGGAGCATCCTAGGTTTTCTTGTAATCCTACACCTTTTTGTTTATTCTTCCAATTGATGCCGAGCTACCAATTTCCAGTTGATGTTGAGTTTCCAATTTCTAGTTGATGTCAAGCTACTAGTTTCCAGTTGATGTTGAGTTGTTAGTTTTCACTTGATGCCAAGTTACCAGTTTCTAGTTGATGCCAAGTTACCGGTTTCTAGTTGATGTTGAGTTGCCAATTTCTAGTTGATGTCAAGTTGCCAGTTTCTAGCTGATGCCGAGTTGCCAATTTCCAATTGATGTCAAGTTACTAGTTTCTAGTTGATGTTGAGTTACCAATTTCCATTTAATACTCAGTTGCTAGTTTCTAGTTGATTTTGAATTGCCAGTTTCTACTTGATGCCTAGTTACTAGTTTCCAGTTGATGTCAAGTTGCCAATTTCTAGTTGATGCCAAGTTGCCTGTTTCCAATTGATGTCAATTTTCCAGTTTCTAGTTTATGTTGATTTTCCAATTTCCAGTTGCTATCGAGAGCCAATTTTCCTTCATGTGTCAAGTTACCTAGTGTATGTTGAGTGTCAACATTTGAACATGATTTCTATGAGCTGACTTGAGGGATTTATTTTTTATCACAACATTAACATCAATATATTTTCTTGGGATGTGTCTAGACTATTATTGGGTCAGACTTCCTCTTATGTAATGTTCTAGAATGATCTGTAAGCCATTTTGGCAAGTATATATAGAGTGTTTAGGCTTAGAGTTTGGCAAGTTTTTGGAAATGAAGAAGGGAGAGTAGAACTAAAAGTGTAAATTTGCAGTTGCAGCTTGAATGTGAATGTATTTGTAATTGGTCATGACCTAGAAGGCCTTAGAGTTGGGCATGTATGAAGATGTATTGATGAATCAATAAAAGTATTTCTATCTTCTTCCTTCTTTGGTTGTTGCTCCTTGTGTTTTCTTCTGTTGTGTTAACTCTTGTAGGGTGGTTTGGATAGCTGGGTGAGCCTTTGGCCCTGATTATTCATCCTTTGCCTGCATCATAGGATTCCCTCTAGGCTGATAAATGCTAGAGCCACCTTTCAAAGGGCCATGAACTCCTTCTTTACTGATCTCAATGATAAGATCATCATCATATGCTTGGATGATCTGATAGTCTTCTCTAAGAAAAGAGAAAATCACCTAAGGGACCTGGAGAGAGTGCTAAGAAGATGTAGGAAGCATGGGATCTCACTCAATCCCAAAAAGTTAGTTTCATATGTTATCGAAACAAAATTTCTAGGTCATATAGTTTCTAAAGAAGGCATTAGGATTGACCTAGAAAGTGTTAGAGTCATCCAACAATTAAATTTTCTAGGAAGAAAATCTAGAGTCATGTCATTCCTTGGACAGGTGAACATTCTAAGACACTTTATCCTAGATTTTTTCAAAATCACCAAATGCATAGTTGATATGATGAAAGGAAGTCAAAGCTTCAAATAGGATGAGTCTAGGAGAAAGGATTTTGATCAAAAAAAGGATGCCATAGCCAAAGCACCCATTCTAGTCGACCTAGATTACACCAAGGAGTTCATACTATATTGCCATGCCTCAACCCATACACTTTTTGCAATACTCATGCAAGAAAATAAGGAAGGCATCCAAGTGATAATCACTTTCATGAGTACTCCTCTCAAGGAACATAAATTGATATACTCTCAAATGGAAAATCATGCTTGTGCAGTGGTAAGAGTGCTAAAGAACTTTAGGTTCTATGTCTTACACTCACATTATTATTTTTATGTGCCTAATTTAGCTATCAAGAGCATATTAACCCAAAAAGAAATAAGATGTAACACTAGAAGTACATAGATAACAAAAGTGCAATAGTACAAAATCAACCTGAAGCCAACAAAATTGGTTTGAGGAAATGGCTTGTTCAAAGTAATTGTGAAAAATTAGGATCCAAGGCAAGAAGAGGAATCCTTGAGAGCACTAATGGTTAGTCTCCAAGATACTTGGTTCTCATATATTTTGTATTTTCTCACTTATGAAGATTTCTTGATGGACTAATATACAAGAAAAAAAGACACCTCAAGATTAAGTTAGCTAAGTATATCATATATGATGACCAACTATATAAGAGAGCAATAGATGGAACCTTCTTAAGATGAGTGGATAAGCACCAACAAGAAAGATTGCTTCATACTTTCCACACTAAGGCCTATGGTGGGCATTTATTATCCATAGTTATATCATACAAGATTTCGAGGTAGTGCTACTACCAGCTTGGCATGTTCAAGGATTCTTATAAGTGGGTTTCCAACTATGACAAATGCAAGATGTTTTCTAGCAAGCCTCAACTAATTGCCCTGTCCCTCAAGCTAGTTGTAATAGAAGGCCCCTTTCAATAGTGGGGAATTGACTTTATTGGATCAATTAATCCTCCTTTTTTTGGTCACTTGTACATCATCATTGCTAAGAACTACTTCACCAAATGGGTGGAAGTCCTACCAAGAGAACTACCTCTAGAATTGTCTATGAATTCATCAAAGAGAACATCTTGGTGAGGTTTGGGGTACCATTAAATCTCATCATGGATAATGCAACTTACTATTCTTCTATGGAGATTATAGTGTTCTTCTATGAAAACAACATACACCTCAATCATTCATTAGATCACTTCCCTCAAGGGAATGGTCAAGAAGAATCAAGTAATAAGAACTTGTTCAATATCATGAGAAATTGGTTTCTGATAATCAAAAGGATTGGTACAAAAGATTACATGAAGTAGTCTAGGAAGATAGAGTGACACCAAAAAAGGCTATCAAAATTTCTCCATTTGAGCTAGTATATGGAGTTGAGGCTAGCCTTCCACTCCCAATAGAGCTATCCATTTGTAAACTACAAGTTATTGAGGATCCAATATTCCAAAATGGTTTGGAAAAGAATATCATGTACCTAACTAAGTTAGAGTGGGAATGCTAGAGACTAGTTGATCACATTATAGAGCATTAGAAGAACATGAAGACCTTCTTTGATGAGAAGGACTGACCAAGGAAGTTCGTGGAGGGTGATTTGGTCGTCTTGTGGGATAAGAGGCACAAAACCAAAGGTATGCACCATAAATTTGACTCCCTATTGAAAGGAAAGGACCTTTCAAGATTATGCAAGTAAACCATAATACTTCTTTCATTCTAGCATATCCTTCTAGAGAAATTCTACCATTATCCTATAATAGCCAAGGTATGAATCTTTACCAAGTTCATGATTGAAAGCAAGTAACACCTATAGTTAGTGTTAGTCTAGGTAGGTTTGCATTTGTGTATTTCCTTTTTTTGTTCTCTTGCTTTCCTAGGTTATTTTTCCTCTTTGTTGTGTGTGTGGTTTAGTTTTTCCCACTATAGTTTTTAATTTTGACTATGTAAAACAAAATATTTTGGGCCCCTTCATAGGCATTTTCATTGCCTAAATCCCCAGTCAAAGCCAACTATTGTCAAATTTCATTTCTTCCCTTGTAAAGTTCAAGTCATTTGTATTACATGGTTATCTATCAAAATTTGATGTCTAAGTATCCTTTAGGTTACTTACTTCTCATCTTTTCAGAGTGTCTCACTTCTTATGTTTTATTGATCTTCCTTGCATTACCTATACCTAATTCTTCCATTCAAGTTTCCTATTTTTCTAATGCATTCAGGGTCTAGGAAACTTAGGCATAGTTGGGATGTGTTCGAATGTCTTCCTAGTGAGAAGTAAGTTATCCCTATTTAAATATCTATGATCTTGTCCTAGCAATTGATTTCCCAAAAATTCTAAGTAATCAAGCTAGTTTTCCCCTTTGGAGAACTTCATCAAGTCCATTCCTAAAGAGTGAAGTCATGGCAATGATAAAAAAGTTGTGTACATGATTATGTCATGATATAAAGACTCAGCAAGCTACAAATCAAAGTCAAGAAGAATTCCCTTCAAATTATAGAGGTGAAATCAAATTTCATGAGGAAGAGTGGGTCTATGGGTTTTTCATTGTGCGCTAATGGAAATGAAGATATTTTTTTTCTTCCAAAGTTGTGATGACTTATGCCAAATCTAAGTTGTTATGTACAAATAGTGTGAGAATAATTTTGAATGAATTATTTTGGGCTCATAATTAGTAAGGCATGCTTGAGATCTAACCTTGGAGCCATTAGTTTGATATTTAAAGGGTTAAGTGTTGTTGGTTTTACTTCATCATAGAAAATGTTTCTTAGAGATAGGTTTTTCATTTCTAGGAAATGAAAAATGTCACTTTTCTAGAGGATTTGAAAATGGAAAGACAAGTGACTTTAAAGTGTGAATATTATCTAAAAATTCTTAAAAGATACTTCTAGAAAAGTTAATGGTGAATATGTGACCTCAACATAATGGAAAGCAAGTATTAAATTCTCAGGGAAGAAAGTGCAAGAATGAAATGTGCAAGCTATTAAAGGATCAACCCCCAAGATCTGATTCTAAATCTAAGGAAAGTGGGCTTATAGAAAATTTGAGTTTCTCTCTCTCTCTCTCCCCCTACATATGTTAAGTCATCAAATATATATGTGGTCTAGATTCTAAAGTAAAACAAGGCACTTTTTGTAGAACTAAAGTGCTTGTTTCATTAAGTGATTTTTAGTAATGGGACTTTACTTTAAGTAAAGTAACAAGGTTTCCAAGGTTATAAGATTCTATGTGCAAGAAAATGGAAAGTTTAAATAGTCATTGATTATAGAATTAAATGCCAATCATGTCATTATAATCATTGGTAAAACTTAATTTCATTTGAGTGGTGCTAGCATTTAGATTCCTATACCATTTTCAATAGAATTGCTTGAAATTTGTTTCCCTAGGTATTTCAAAATGTCTATTTACCAAGAACTACATCTTATGCAACCATAGAAAATAGAAATTAGAGCTACAGGCTATGAAAAGTCATTAGGCCTAGAGAGTGAATTGAAAGAGTCAACAAATACATCATTCAAATTTTATAACTTGGGTGATCTCCATAGAAGACTAAATTCTCAATCTATTCATCTAATAACTCAAAATCTTAACTTGAGAGAAAATTACTAGAAGCAATTAGTTTTCCAATATAAGTACTTGCAATAGAGATTGTAAGTGAATGTATCAAGAGATACAACCAAGAGATAAAGAATATTTTGTTCCCTAATTAGTCCATCCTCATTTCAATCAAAAAAGGTCTAATTTAGTCTGTGTTCGACATCCCCATTAAAGAAGAGTATTGTGATATTGACTTTGGCTCTTCCATATTAATTTTTAATGAAAGAAACACCCTTGGAAGGGAAGACATATGGAGGACATGGTTTTAGATTCCTTTCTTGAAGAAGAGAAAAATGCCCAAGACCTTGTTTGACACTAATTTGAAGAGGGAGATCATAGATATCATCTCTCTACTACTCACACTGAAGGGAAATGAAGAGATTCTCAAGTTCATCAAGCACCATTTCTTCCTTGTGAAATCTATGTGTTGAAGGTATGAAAATTTATTAGGCACAAATTATTTGTGATGAGGTTGCTCCAAAAATGAATTTAGCCAAAGAATTTAAACACTTTTACATGTCCTCCTATCCAATATATGGCTTGGCTAGTCACCACTTTTGGCCTGACCTTCCTTGTATCTAGAATTATGATGAGCATATGAAGGTATATGAGTTCTACCCCCATTTTTAGTATTATAGAAGCTTCATGGAGTATAAGGCAATAAATGGTGCCTTCACAATGAGGCTATGTTGTGAATTGCAACCTAGATGACATGAGAGGAGATTTTCAATATAGGAAATTATGGGTATCAATCATTTTGGGTACTCATTCATCTAATTTATGAGCTTCTCTTACTTGTGAATAGGTTTTGTTGATGGTTTTCCAACAAGACTACCTAGTTACCTAGAGGAAATGACAATTCTACTTGAATTGTGTCAACAAATTCTTGAAGTGAACACCTTGTGTTCAAATGGGAAGAAAATAGTCGAGATCCCCTTCTCCATCGTGGTTGGACTGTATTCCTATTCTTATAGATCTGATTCTTAGAATCTTGTGAAGAGTTATGAGAGAAAAAAAAATTGGTTGATTATAAGTACCCAAGCCTCAATATGATCCAATGAGCTCTGTAAGGGGCCACATAAAGTTGGGATATGCCTATAGACACATTCTAGATATCTAATATTACTAGGCTAGGCTTCTTAATAAATAATAAACTTGGGAAAATCTTTGGTCCCAATTAACTATTGATGAAATTAACTGCCATTATATCTATGCCACCTACAAATCATTTCATAGACACCATGGAGGTCCTCATGCATGGAATAATTAAGAGAATAAACAAATGGGTAGAGTGGACCCAAGAGAGAAAGAAGAGGATGGGGAGCACTAGTTCTATGTGCAGAGTATCTTTTGGAGCTACTTAGTCAACTACAACAACCACTACCACAACTATTACTTCAGCTTCCATAGTACCAATGCAATATATTTGGAAAGGAGGAAACTAGCCTCTAGACAAAAAGTGTCAATGACTCCTACTTGTGGAAGTGGCTCTCTTCCTAATATTGGAAAAGTTGGAGAGAAGGAAGGGGACAAGGAGTAGGAGAAGGAGAAAGAACAAGGGAAATTAGTGGCCAAACCTACCTCCCCTTTTCAAGTTATCATCATGGATGGTGACATGAACCCTATGGATGGACAAGAAACATCTTAGCAAGGGGATTCATTGGCCCTCTATGTGACTAAGGTTGTTTCCTTCCCTATTTCTTTCCAGTGCAAGTAAACTCCTATTGTACCTAGGAAGTTGTTTGATCATACTATCATGCAATTTGCTATCAATGTACTCTCTACTTAGTCATGTCACAAGGAGACCATTGATATAAATAAGAGAAGATATGAAGAATTTTCTCCATTAAAAGATTTAATTACACAAGCCACCTCTTCTTAGCCACCCTCTAACAAGATGAAGAAGCATAAATCAATTGCAACATTGGCCACTAATCCATACTGGCCACATATTGGTAGATATTGTAGAGCCACAAAGGAAGGAGAATTCCATGAGATTTCCATGGATGACTTCCAAATTAGAATAATGGATCTTGGTATCCCTATTCATGACTCCATGGCGAATCTATATAATTCCACCAATTAAAAGATTGAGGTAAACTAGAGGAGCTAATAGAACAGAAGGAGGTCCTAATAGCCTCAAACAAAGAGTTAATGGAATGTGTCAAAACCACATTTAGGATCACCTCAATCAATTAATTTGATGCAAATGTAGAGGAGAAAAAATTCTACTTCTAAATTTGCAGCAAGAGAGGTAATTTAGATAGATTGGTTGAACATGGGTAGATCAAATTAAGGCTCAAGGTTCCCCTATTAATTGAAAACTTGGGAGGTATTTTTTGGACACTTAAAAGTTGAGAGAATAGGTACTTCAAGCCATTAGATCACCATGTAGAAGAAATTAAGTAGCTTGATAGAGTAGATGACCCTATAACAAGAGGTCATCAACATAAAGACCAATGTTGTCATCTCTCACAAGATTCTCAAAATGGGAAAAGAGTCATTGTTTCATTGGAAAAAATATTTAGAATTCATAGTTGAAATCTCTATGAGGTTCATGAGCAAGTTAAAGGATGTGCTTGACATAGTGTAGAAGGTCACTAAAAAGTAATTTGAATATCTAAAATTTCTCCATACAGAGTCCTACATGTTTGATAATAGAAAACTTGTGGATGTTGAGGGGATAAAGTCAAAGTTTCTAGCATTTGTTGATCAAGTTGTTGATCCATTAAATTTCTAGATGTCAAAGATTCACAAGCTCTCATTGGCAAACTCGATCATAAGGAGGGCATTAGAGAAGTTCTAGTCAAAGGTTTCCAAAGTAGATGAGCTCACAGAAATGTAGGACTATTGGATGATCCAAGCTGACTATATCATCATCCTAGGTGTCAAGGAGTTGGATAAAATAATTGAAGAAATGAAAGCTTATAGAGCTAAGGAAATTACTCCTAAGAAGGCATAATGGTTTGACATTCTTCAAAACATCTATCATTCCCCTCTTCCTCTCCTTTTTGAAGCCATTTATGGCATTCTATCAATTTTTGTAATGGATAATGATTCATTCATGACCCATTTTTAGTTTATTCTATTTAGAGATGCCATATGATGAAATCATCTAATGTAACTAGCCATTTTGAGAAGGCCTACATATGTAACTTTTTGAGAAGTTAATAACATCGGCAAAAATTAATTTTAGGAAACCCTTGTAGCTGTGACTCCAAATCCATTTTTATTCTAATTTACATTTAGTTTCAGTATAGTATGTTGAACGAATGTGCTATTGTTGAAAATTTAATGAATGCAAATGAACTTGGTTTTATTTCCTTTGTTTAGTAGATTGCATACCTTACTTTCTTTAGAATACATATCTTTTTGTTCTTTCTACTAGATGTCATAGTTCATGTGTGTAGTGTAGTTCATTGCATGAGAGGGCTAGAAACTGACTAATGGAGTAGCTAAAAGATAGACAATCTAGGTATTATCAAAATATCATCTAGTTTTGTAATATGGGAATTACCTATTATGTTATCTTTCCTACTCTATTGCTATTGTAGTTAGTCATGAATGTTTCCATATCTTGCATTTAAATCTAAATAGATTAGATTTCATTAGATATTCCCCATTTTCACTTGCCTAGGTTGTTTAAAGTGTTGAGCAATCTGGTATTTTCTTTTTTCTCTCTCCTATTAAGAGCATACCCACTAAATCTGAAAAATAGAATTCATTGAAAATCTTGTATTCAAAAGGGACTTATACATTTCAAATTAGGGGCCTTTGTTAGATTACTACACTAAGCTATTCTATTGTTAACTTTTTTGTCCTTCACAAGCCATTAGGAAGTTTAAGAGTCAAGGTAAAAACCAAAAAGATAAGGGAGCCAAATTGTTAACCAACACTCTCTTTATGTTGTTTAGATTGATCCCTCTTCCTCTGTGAATGTTATCACTAAAGAGAATATTTTTAATAAATGATTGAATAAGGATACCTATGACACATCTAAGGTTTGGATTCAAACTTGTAATGGTTTTCTTTATCTCCCTCAAGGTTCTACCAATCTTCCCATGACCCTTTCTAATAAGGTTGTGCATACTACCTTTGTTGGCATTCCTACTTTCAATCAATTTCAAGTTAAGCTTGGTATTTCATGTCTTATTTCCATGTAATTTGTAGCTTCTCACATTCATAAATACATTAATTCTTCCCATTATGGAAAATTTGTCACTATCAATCATTCTCTTTATAAGCCTATTCATCGTTGAGATTGTGTTTATATAAAGTTCTATTAGTAAACTCTACCTCAAAATTCACTTACACATTCTGGTCATCTTTATCAATCCTATACACAACCTACATAGTATTCTTGAGATTAGCCTATCCAAGGTTTATCCTCCTACAATTATTTTTCCTACCCTATCCATTCCTTTGCATAACACTCCTCAACCTATATTCATTCTTTCTTTAGAATCTATGACATTTAATCCCAATCCTTCAAGTCTATCTCTTAAAAAAATTGCAATCATCATGCTTATAAGCATCAAAAGAACCATCTAGCTAAGGAAAAGACTTGTTCTCTAGCTTCTCAAATTGTATCTTCTTCTCAACATGTTTCTTCTTTCAATAAATGCATGCTTGAACCCTTGGAAGAAGTTAATCATAGTAATAACATACAAAAGTATAAACATGATGATTTTTTTCATCTTTTAGATTCTATTAATCTTGATATAGAAGATACTATTGATGATGATATTGATTCTAATTAACATGTTAGTGACAATGAATATGAAAATATTGATATGGATTATGATTTTCCTAACATGATTTCTAAATAGGTAGACTCACACCCAGTGCCCAACATAGTGACTCCAACTAGATCCCTTTCTTGGATCAAATTTTTATTCCTATTGTGTTGGATTTTGTTCCTCATGTCAGTTTCCCAAATTTTCCTAATAAGCCAAACTAAGATTTATTTGGGGGCATGGTGGGGGGACCAAGTGGAAGCCTTTTGTGTGTGTACGTATGTGTGTGTTGTGTTTTTTCCCATGCTTTATTCTTTTTTATATGTTTTTTCTAGATTGCTTTAGACAATTCTATTTTCAATATTGGCACAAGATGATAAGTACAAAACACATTGTATGAATTATTCTAATTGTATCTCTTTTCTTCTAAATGTTGTTACATGTTATGTTGTATGTAGTGTCTCTCATGTTTGTAGTATGTACCTTGTGATATTTTGATATGAGAGATACTTTTACTCATGTTATTTTTACTTTAGAGATGACCTAATGGTCAGATGTTATACTTTGATTTCCATTATCATAGTTGTTAGACTAATATACTACTCCATTGATCACATTTGCATGATGATGCCATTTTGATGTGACAATATGTTTTATGATGATATCTGGTTATCTAGTATTTGGATCGATCCTTTAATTATGCTTATATGTTGGATTTAATTTTGTGGTTATTTATTTCATTCTTGCTTTGTAATGCTTTATGTGAAAGTGAGTGATGTAAATAGATTATTTTAGTATAATTAAAAAAATGGCTAAATTAGGTTATTTAATGCATTTATTAATTTGGCTATTTTATCATATGTGATTTCACTTGATCATGTGTGTTATTGTGCAAGATTTATATCCTTGGCATTGGCACATAGAGTTAATGATTTAGTTGTTCATATTTAACCAATATCATCCCTATATGATCAATGTATCCTATTTAATTATTTAAATTAAACCTTCTATTGATTTATTAAATCTCGAATCATTTACATTATGTGATTAGACCTATGAATGTGTCTATGTATTTAGAGGTTCACATTGTCGTTAAAGTTTAAGGAATTATGTGGTTTTGTTTAACGTTTTTTAGGCTTTATTTTAATTAATTTTGAATTCCCAACAAATTTTTCATAGATAAATTTCAATTACTTAGAATAGCCTATTTTTGTTTTAGCAGATAGAGGGTTTAATTAGGTTACCTCACTATTTACCCTAATTAATTATGCACTCAAAAAGTGAATAAGTTTTCAAAGAGGAATTTTATTCCTCACTTCTCATTTTTGGAAATTAGAAAATTGAGAGATTTTTTCAAAATCCTCTTTTGGAGGATTGTGTTTCTGCTTGTTTGAAGAGCTATAGGTATGGGATCTTCACAAGATTAGTATCGTTGGATCCAGCTCGGGCAAACCTTGGATTGTTGTGACTTTCAAAAGCTTCCACGGGATATTTATTTTATTTGGTTGATTCCTATTTTATCCCTTTTGGTCTCTAGGTAGGGCTCTCCCATTTTTATCTTTAAAATCTATTTTTACATCCATTTCTAGAAGTTGTATTTGAGGAGGCTAAGAATTAGTGTTACCGTCCATTTTTTATTGCTAGTTCTTGCTAGTTTGTCAAGTATGAATGTTATCAAAAAAATTTAGGATGAGGGTTTGGGGTTTTGCATAGTTATG
This sequence comes from Cupressus sempervirens, assembly GCA_028749045.1. Taxonomy (NCBI): domain Eukaryota; kingdom Viridiplantae; phylum Streptophyta; class Pinopsida; order Cupressales; family Cupressaceae; genus Cupressus; species Cupressus sempervirens. The sequence goes on from CM053788.1 coordinate 324,751,335, forward strand.
TTGGCCACTTTTTCATACTATGTCCAAACCTAAATTTTATTATATTTTCATGTCTTTTGTGCCCTAAGACTAAATAGGTTTTAATTTCAAAGTGTTTGAGTTTTGAAGTCTTTGCCTCAATTTGTGTGTCACCCAGTTTTCACATGTTTTCTTGGCATGATATTGGTCATGGACCTAAATTATCTATAGGATGTTAGTTAGACCATTGTTGCACTTTATGTTTCATTGAAATGTGTGCCACATTCACTCTCCCAATCTTGTATTTGGTTGAGTGTTATTTTTCTCATGTTCTTATCCAACCCTTCTTTTATGATCTTCATGATGGTGGTGCATCACACATGAGAACATGCACATGAATTTTCCAAGTAACTTGTGAGTCCCAATCTTCTTATTTGTATTTTGGTTGAGTTATGTTCATTTGGGTTGGGTTGGGACTATGCATGCCTATAGGCACTCATCATTGTGATGAGCTTGGGTATGTAGGGTAGCATGGAGGGGCTTCTTTCACAATCTTGGTGACTATTTCCTAGAGGGTTGGCCTGAAGAAGTTCTAAACAAGTGATAACTCAATAAATTAATTGGGTAATAATTTTAAGATAATAAAATTTTATGTGAGCACTTGGTTAAGTCTGAAGACATAGGATTGTGCTCCTCCCTAGGGAAGTGTGAGCTACCAACACTAGCTTGGCCTACCTAATGCCAAGCTACTTACCCTCTAGTGAGCCCCTACATAGTGCCCCATAGAGTTTCTAACTAGAAACTAATCCACTTACATTATCTTATGATATTTGTTGCAGTCCTCTTTACTATCTAGTGTGAGTGTTAGCCATGGAATTTTTTTAATGTGTGTCTGTGGTTGGATCATTGTCTCAATCAGCATGGTGGGAGTGGACCTAATATTTTTATGTGGTTGGGAGGCATAGCTACTTATACTACTACTAGGGACCAATGTAAAAAGATAGCCTGTTATTCTAGTGTGACTGATGCTTGATGTTCACTTTGTATATTTGAGTTTTTTGAGTATGTTTCCTTGTGGTTTTGTTTTAATTGGAATTCTTGAATATCATGTTTAGATGATGTTAGTTTATTTGATGCATTCCTATATTATGATGTTTAGCATATGGTTAGATGATGAGATTTACTTATTTGTAATATCTTCTCCTTTATTGTTTTAGATTACGGTAAAAATAGGTTTTGAAGGGACCCCAAAACCCTTTCACATCGTCAAAAAAGGAAAAAACAAGCCATCCAATAGGAAAGAGCCCATAAACCTACTGCAAAGTAGAACCAAAATCAGGTTTTACAGGGACTTGAAACCACTAAAAAAGTCCAAATAAAGTACCCAAGATTAGATGCTCTTTTTTTCATAGTGTTATTATGTTTAGTAGTGACACCCTCATAAGATAGCTCTGACTATCTAGTTTGTAGTTTGGGATGTTATGTGCAGGTGATGGCTAGGGCCTTCAAGGCCTCATGATGCTATTATGCTTGGAAGGAACCATGCAAGAGTGTAGTTTTTTTGTAAATTGTGAGGTTGTTTTTAATACATTTTCTTATGTTGCTATGGTTTAGATGGTAAGCTATAATTTTGTATTAGTTCTCATGTATTTGAGTGTCCATGACTTGACTTGTGGATTTGGTACTCCCTAGTGTGGAGGTTTTAACTCTCTATTTTATACCTCTGAATGTTCTTGGAACATTACTTGTACTTCCTGAGTGATAATGTTCTAACATTGAGTGATACTTATAAAGTATCACATGCCTAAAGAAGAAATATCATATGATACTGGAAAATATCTCATGCCTTAAGGGAAAATATCATGTGATACTAGAAATTATCAGATGCCCATTGGAGAAATGTCGTACAATAATAGAAAAGTATCATATGACCTTAGAAAATTTATTGCCCAAACCTTGAAAGTGTTGCACAACTATTGTAGAAATGGCATATGTTAATGGCAAAGTATCAATCATGGTTGTTTCAAAATTTTGCTTAGGTCTATGAGAAAGCCTACTTGGGTGACTAGCAGGTACTTTTCAACTTGACTAAAAGGTTTTGAGAGTTGATTGGGATACCCTTTGTAGAGTTCTCAAACCCTAATGTTTGACCTTTCAAATTCAAAATGTTTTAGATTGTAATGCATTTTGTGACTTCCATAGTTTATTGGTTTTGGTAATTAGTTGTGTTTGGAAATCCATTGATGTTGGATGTTAATTTATTCTTCTATTGTGATCTTTTTTTATCCTTGTATGTTGAGCCCATGTTGCAACATTGGGATCTTTGTGTTATGCTTCCACTATGTTATTCTTTTGAGTGCATATATTGTTATCTATGTTTTCTATTTTGATATCTTGATTTGGTTCATGCTTGTGATTCTTATGATTGTGATGGAAGATTCTAACCCTACCTCATTGCCTCTATAGTGATGCCTCCTGCACATAGACCTAGTGATTGGGGTAGTAATTGATAGAATAACCATGAAGAAGAATACCAAGAGGAGGAACATTAGGTTGGTGGATAAGAATAGGGTAACAATGACCAGCGTGGCATTACGACATTATTTTCTTTTCTATAGGAGAGCATAGCTCAGTTGTTTCATGCCCAAAATTTATAAGGAAAAACAAAAAAAATAAGAAGAACCATGGAGGCTCATCTCCCATCCTAGGCTCTAAGAAGCCACCCACCAAGCTAGGTAAACAAGGTATACAAGCACCAACAATGTATACAAAATATTTTTATAACACATATAAACTTGCTTTCAAGGCTTAACACAATGATTCACCATTGGAATCATTAAAAAATGGGTGAATTTGGGCTCCCCAAAGAGGAGAATGTCATATCCATATACACATACATTTTCAATTACATAATGCCTCTTCAAGGCTATTAAAATACATCCTCTTCATCACATCAATACACTTATACCTTCCATAATACAAATTTCTCTTCAAGGCTATCAAAATACATCCTCCTCATCACATCAATACACTTAGGCCTTCCATAATAACAAACAAGGCATATGGCTTCAATGGAACCCATACTCCATGAATAACAAAACCCTCTTCAAGAGGAAAATCTCTCAACTTCAATGTTGAGCCCAACTAACTCCTTCACCCAAGGCATCTCTTCCCTACAAAGGGTGAGTGAAGCCTTCACACTCATTAACATTCATACACACAAAAACAAGGAAAAATATGAAAGAGAAATCCATCACAACAATGGTACATACCAATAGTCTCAACAAAAACACATGACATGAATTTTAACATAATATGCACAAGAACGACATCATTGAGAAAGTACAATGAGAGTTATGGCATGAGAACCAACCTCAATCTGAGCTAAAGGAAAAGATTATAGTTGTTATGGAGCTTTCTTCTCCTTATTCATTCCTCCTTACAAACCCTAATTGTCTCTAAACTTAAAGAGTGGTTGAACACTCCACTAGTTTGTCCAAGTTCACTAAAAAGGCCCTTCTATTAACTCATTTTAGTAAAGACATCCAACCACTATCTCTTACAACTTTTTCCCTACCAAATTTGTTACTTTTGACTGAGTGGAAAGGTGAGGATGAACTCATGGGATCACTCATTTTTCGAATTGGTGGAAGAATGCATTGGTTAAAGGGCTCCCTAGGCTAGCTAAGTGCTAAAATGATCAAATTTAGGCCCCCAACATGTTATGCTAATCTATGGGTGGCTTAGTTTAACAAAAATGATGCTTTGGGACCACATATTGACCCTCTAAAATCCTTGTCAAGTTTTAATTCGATTTTCTCTTGATGGTGACCCATCCTAAACCTTCTCCAAGTGGATTTACTTAATCCTTTTGAAAGGCAATTAGTTTACGTTTAAGTGTAACCATGACCAAAACCTTAGGTGACATGTCATTAACACAAAATAAATTACGAGTGTCAATTGACACATTTAAAACACATTACAAATTACCATGAAATGTCCCTAATGTAATTATGAGATTAAATTTACCACACACAAGCAATCTTACATTTATGAAATAAACACCTCACAATGAGACTTTTGAATCTTCCAAAGATTTGCCTTGGTTAAACTGTGTCCACATAAGTTTGGACCTTGTTTCCCTAATAAAATTCCATGGCTCAATTTCTTGCACACTAAACTCAAACATCAATAGCCTAATGAAAAATTATATAAAATGCATGTATATACCTGCATGACAGATTTTTTATTGAACAATTTACATTAACATACTCAATTGTCATAATCAACTTTTATTTTCTAATCATCTTTGTATAAGAATTTAAAAAATTAAATATTAGAATCTACATATCCATATTAATATCTAAATCAAATGATCAAACTAACATTATGAATCACATCATAATCCATTTCTTGTCATAATGATGAAATGTTGAGTCTACACTATTAAATCACCTAGCATGAAAATTAGTTATGAATACATATCTTAGGTCAAAATCTCCTAATGTAAATATTAGAACTAGTAACCTTTGGTTCAATTTAATATATTTTAATTACTAACAATATCCCATTATCATTATGAGATAATACATTATAGGGTGTATCAATTGTGCCAAGTAATTAGGATCTTTACATAGTTGTGTTACATAGTTTCAAAACCAATCATAGACTAAATCCATTACATCTTATCGAATTCTACCATTTAAACCCTTATCCAATTTTGATAAAAAAATTTATCTATGACTATTTGTAATACCATAATGGTGGGTGTTGATCCATATTTCCATAATAACCATCTAATTCAATTATCCTAATAGGCCATAAAATATCATGAACCCATCAATATAGTTTCTAAGTTATGACATATCAAGCCTTTATTCCATAGGGCCTCATCTTACCAACCTAATGTAATTATGAATAGGGTACTTGGCACCACAATAACTTATAAAGACACACACACACACACACACACACACACACACACACACACACACTTATTAGTCGCAATAAGATCTTAGGTTCATTATTGATAAGGAAAATGTCAATCATGACATAGCTAGATCCCAAACCTTCTTACCATCATTCTATCATAAGATGTATTGTAATAATCTATAATTCACATTCAATACAGATGAGATAGAAATGTGACATCTCATCTCCTTACTCTTCCTAGCTCTAATCATACTCATGTTATTAAGTCTTTCAATAGGGTACTAGGGAAGGGGGCTTATAGGTTGGGACCTCATGTATTGGAAAACCAGTGCGACCATGGTTAGGAAGAGGGATCTCATCATGGAGATTCCCACATGCTTGAGCATAGAGAGGAGGAGCATGAACATTCTTGTACACCACCTGGTGGTACAAGGCACCATCCGGCTAGTAAGGACCAGAATTGTGAGTATTACATCCATTTGGATATTATGAAATCTCTTTAGCATTCCTAACCACCATTCTATGATGGAGAGGGAGGTGGCCTCAAGGCAAAAACTTAGTTATTGGATATGAAACATTATTTTTCCATGTATCCATATGCAACCAATGTAAGGGCCCATTGTGGTGTCATGAAGTTGAGGGACCATGCATCCATTTGGTGCAACATTAATGGGTAGAAGCTCCACATTAGCATCATATATCTCACCTGGGAGATCCTTGAGGAGAGATTCAAAGAGAGATTTTTATCCCATCAGTTAAGGGAGGCTTGGGTTGATGAGTTTCATGAGTTTAAACAAAGGAACATGTTAGTAGACTAGTACGAGATCAAATTCTTTGCACTTAGGTAGTACTCATACTAGAATCATGATGAGATACTCCTTACTCAATACTTTGTTCGAGGTCTCAAGGAATCCCTTATTGGTGAGGTTCGGATGGAGTTCTTGTGTGAATATAACTTTGACTTTGATTACATCAAAGAGAAAGAAAATATCATCATGAATGCCTTGAGTGGGAGGTGACATGAGATATAAGTGTTGTCATTGGGAGTGGATTTGTGACATCATATCTTGGAGGCTTTTCTTGGTGACACTTGGTATTAGGAGGTGAGGGTGGAGATCGGGTCTGGACATACCCTTAGGCAGAGTTTTTTAGGTTATTTTCTTGAGTCTGATGGACTATTGTGATACTTGAGGCATATATATGTACTAGTATCTGGTGAGCTTTGTACCTTGGGTTTGTCAGAAGCATATCATGCACTATATTCTACACATCCCATTGTCAAGAAGATGCATGTCAATCTTAAAAAATTGTACTTTTGGGTAGGGATAAGGCATGATGTTGTTGATTTTGTTGCTTGATGTCTTGATTGCTAGAGAGTAAAGGAAGAGAATTAGCATCCAATAGGTCTTTTGCATCTATATTCCATTCTTGAGTAGAAATGTGATACCATATCTATTAATTTCATTAGAATGACATGACTATATCATGGTGATAGTGACAAGTTGTCCAAGCTAGCACATTTCTCACCTATGAGGACATCCTACATGGATTGTTCTATAGCACATGTTTTCTTTGAAGACATTACTCAATTTTGTGGGATTCCTCATTAGATTACTTTGGATAGAGATCCAATGTTTAATTTAGCACTATGGACATCTCTCCAGCATGCTTTAGGTACACAACTCAATTTTAGTTTAGCTTATCAATGAGAGACTGATGGTCTAACAGAGAGAGTGAACTAGGTTCTATAAGACATGCTTGCATGTATATGATGGATAGGAAGGTGAAGTAGGAGGATTATTTATACCTTTTTGAGTTCTCTTATAATAATGGGTATCATAGTTCTCTTGGCATGTCACCTTTTCAGACCTTGTATAGTAGACTGAGTCATACCCCTTTGAGTTGGGATCATTTTAAAGATCAAGTACTTTTGGGTCTAGAGATGCTTTAGGATATGGAGCAGCAAGGTGTTTGTATTAGAGAGCATTTGGTTACTTCTAAGGATAGGCAAAAGAAGTATGCACATGCCCTTAGGTTAGATCATCACTTGTCTATTAGTTATAGGGTGTTTTCAAGAGTGCATTTGAGGAAGAGCCTCATTTGTTATAAGAAAGCCTCTAAGTTGGTGCCACATTTTATTGGACCATTTGAGATCCTTGAAAGGATTTGTCCTATTTCTTATTGACTAGTGTTTCCACCCAATGTATCGCTCATCCATGATGTTTTCCATGTTTATGTTTTGAGATAGTATATCCCTAATGTGATCCATGTTCTTGATTGAGATACTTTATAGGTGGAGGTTGGGTAACTTTCTTTGGATCCCATCCATATCCTTCCACATCAAATATTGACTTTGAGAGGTTGAGACATAGAACAGGTTTGGTTCCAGTGGGACCTAAATGACGAGACTTCTACTACTTGAAAGATGCTACAAGATTGAGAGATTTGTATCCCTATCTTTTTGCAAGCTTTGAGCAGCACACGTATGCCTAGTGGGCGAGGATGTAGTGACTCTCATGTTGTAGTTTGTACCTTGTGATATTTACTTCCAAGAGATACTTGTACGCATGTTATTTTTATTTTAGAGATGACTTGATGGTCAAATGTTATACTTTGATTTTGAGTATCATAGATCTTAGAATACTATGCTTCTCAATTATTAATATTTGCATGACAATATGTTTTATGATGATACCTGGTTATCCAGTATTTGGATAGATCCTCTGATTACATTTATATGTTGGATTTAATGCTATGATTATTTACTTCATTCTTACTTTGTGATGCTTTAGATGAAAGTGAGTGATGCAAATAGATTATTTTAGTATAATTAAATAAATGGCTAAATTAGGTTATTTAATGCATTTATTTCTTCAGCTATGTTATTATATGCAATTGCACTTGATCATGTCTATTAGTGTACAATTTTATATCCCTAGTGGTGGCACATAGAGTTAGTGATTCAAATATTCATATTTAACCAATGTCATCCCTATATAGTCAACACATCCTATTTAATTATTTAAATTAAACCTTCTAGTGATTTATTAAATCTAGACTCATTTGCATTATGTGATTACACCTATGAATGTGTATGTGAATTTAGAGGTTCACATTGTCGTGAAAGTTTAAGAAATTCTATGATTTAGTTTAAGGGTTTTGGGTCTTTATTTTAATTAATTCTAATTCCTAACACCTTTGTCATAGATAAATTCTAATTACTTGGAATAACATGTTTTCATTTGGGTAGAATCAGGGTTTAACTAGCTTACTTGGTTATTTACCCTAATTGATTATTCACTCAAAATAAGTATCCAAAGAGGAATTTTATTCCTCACTTTTCACTTTTGAAAATTAAAAATGTGAGAGCTTTTTTCCAAATCCTCTTCTGAAGGATTTTATTTTTGTTCATTGTAGGAGCTAGGGGCATGAGATTTTTGTGAGATTGGTCTCATTGGATCTAGGTCAGGGAGACATTGTACTATTGTGACTTTCAACAACTTCCATAGGATATTTTATTTTATTTGGCCGATTCCTATTTTAGATCTTTTGGCCCTGTCAAGTTGGGCTCTCCTATTTTTATGTTTTAGCTCCATTTCTACTTTTGTTTCTAGTAGTTGTATGTTAGGAGGCTAAGAAGTAGTGATCCCCTCCATTTTTGATTTCTAATTCTATCCAATTGGTAAGGTATGAATGTTTTTTGAGGTTTTGGGATGAGGTTTTAGGTTTCACATCATTATGCTGGCCATTTTTGCATATAGTGTCCAAACCTAAATTTTATCATATTTTTGTGGCTTTGTTTCCTAAGACAAAATGGGTTTTAATTTTAAATTTTTTGAGTTTTGAGGTTTTTTACCTTGATTTGCATGCCACCCAATTTTATTGCTTTTTCTTGGCATGATATTGGTCGTGGACATGGATTATCTATAGGATGTTAGTCAGACCACTTTTACACTTTTATGTTGCATTGGCATGTGTGTCACATCCATTCTCTTGAGCTTATATTTGGTTGAGTGTTATTTTTCTTGTGTTCTCATCCAGTGCTTATTTTATGATCTTTGTGATAGTGGTGTGCCACACACAAGCACATATATATGCATTTTTTGGGTGACTTGCAAGGCCTAATCTTCCAATTGTATTTCAGTTAAGTTATATTCATTGGGGTTGGGTTGGGAATATGCATGCCTACAAGCACTCATTTTTGCAATCAACATGGGTATGTAGAGTAGCATGAAGGGGCTTCTCTCACAACCTTGGTGACTATTTCCTAGAGGGTTGGTGTGAAGAAGTTCTAAACAAATGATAACTAAATAAATTAATCGGGTAATAAATTTAAGATAATAAAATGTTATGTGAGCACCCAGTTAACTCTGAAGATATAGGATTATGCTCCTCCCTAGCTGAGTGTGAGCTCCCAACACTAGCTTGGGCTACCAGATGCCAAGCTACTTACCCTCTAGTGAACCCCTACATAGTGGCCCATATAGTATCTAACTAGGACTTGATCCACTTGAATTGTCTCATGATCTTGGTTGTAGTCCTCTTTCTTGTTTGATGTGAGTGTTAGCCATGGAATTTTTCTTTTATGTGTGTTTTTGGTTGGATCATTATCTCCATCAACACTATGAAATTGGACCTATGGGGTTCACATGGTTGGGAGGAATAGCTACCTATATCACTATTGGGAACCAGTGTATAGAGATGGTTTTTTGTTCTTGTGCAACTAGTGCTTGATGTTCACTTAATATATTCAAGTTTCTAGAGTATGTTTCCTTGTGATTATGCTTTAATTAGAATGCTTGGATATCATGTTTAGATGATATTATTTTAGTTGACGTATTCCTATATTATGATGTTTAGCCTATGGTTAGATAATGAGATTACTTAGTTGGAATATGTTCTACTTTATTGTTGTAGCATGATTAGATGTTCTTGTTCTTATGATGTTACTATGTTCAGTAGTGATGCCCTCATAAGACAACTTTGACTATCTAGTTGGTAGTTTTGGATGTTTTGTGTGGGGGATGACTAGGGCCTTCAAGGCCTCATTATGCTATTATAGTTGGGAGGAACTACACAAGAGTATAGTTTTTTTATACATTGTGATGTTGCTTTTAGTACATTTTCTTATGTTGCTATGGTTTAGATGGTATGCTATAACTTTGCATTGTTGCTCATGTGTTTGAGTGTCTAAGCCTCAACTTGTGGATCAAGTACTACTTGGTGTGGAGGTTCTAAGTCTCTATTTTATCCTTCTAGATGTTCCTAGAATATTTATTAAACTTCCTAGGAAATAGTGTTCTACCATTGAGTGATACTTGGAAAGTATCACACACCCAAAGAAGAAATATCATGCAATACTAGAAAGTATTGCACACATTAAGGGAAAATATTGTATGATACTTGGAAGTATTGTATGCCCATTGGAGAAACATTGTACAATACTAGAAAAGTATCCTACAACCTTAGAAATTTTATCACCTAGACCCTAAAAGTATCCCACAATCATTGTAGAAATGTTTTACGATACTGGTAAAGTATTGCCCATTATTATTTGCAAATATCACCTGGGTCTATGAGAAAACCTACTCAGGGGACCAGCAAGAAATTTTTGACTTGACCAAAAGGTTTTGAGAGGTGATTTGGATACCATTTTTGGAGTTCTTGAACCCTAGTGTTTGACCTTTTGAATTTGACATATTTCACATTCGAATGCACTTTGTAACTTTCGTAGTTTGTTATTTTTGGTTAGTAGTGACATTTGGAGATACATAAGTTTTGGATGTTGTTTAGTCTTTTTTTGTGATCTTTTTATGAATCTTTTTTGTTTATTATCATGTGCATCCATACTTGTTTTTTATTTATTTTTAAATCTTGGCTTATATTTATCCTTATTTGTGCATGTGCCTTTTTGTAGTTTCTTAAAATTCTTATAATATAGTAGTACCAATTATTTTAGTTCCCTATGTTATTGACCCAAAAAGACTCTTATGCACATCTCTTACATATTTTTCCTTCAGTTTTTCATATCTCTTACATATTATATATTATCATATGATCATACTAGCCCTAAAGTTAGTGGATCTTATTCATGCTCTCTTTTTGTCATGTGATTATTTATCTTAAAAGTGTTCTCTTTTGGGGGAATTTCATAGTAGAAATTTTTGTAAGTCGATGTATTTACACTTCTATTAAAGATATTACTCCTATTAACGAATTTAGAATTTATTTGACATGGGGGCATACACTTTACTCACTTATTTACTTATGCACTTTGATGGTTTGGATTCCTCTATCAAGCTATCAAAATTTTAGGGAACTTGTTTTTTTTAATCCCTCCTTTGATTACTAACCATTTAGGAGTCTCAATCCTTTCTTTTGATCCCTCTTTTTATTACTAACATCTAGGGAGACTTGATCATTGTTCGATCCATCTTTGCAATATTTCTAGTCAATGAAGCCTGATCTTGTTAATTCTCCCTTAAGGAAACACACATCCTTATGCCTAGGTAACTTTTTATTCTTCTTTTAAGATATGGGCTTCCCTCGAGGATGGCTATTTTTGATGTATTGACTAGAATGTCACACACACTTTCTAGACCATTTAATTCCATGTTTTTTTTGTAATGCACTTTTTTTGTGTAATTTACATTAAGGAGCACAAACCTTATTGGGAAATTTGACTAATATTTTCTCTTGTCAATGGAATCTCTCTTGTTTTGATTTTATCTATGATGAAAACTCAAGTCTATTGGAAGCTTGATGGCTTCTTCATCTCCTTAGTCATGATGAAATAAAATTTCACTTTCAATCTACTTTGCCATGCATTTGAGGAAACTCATACTCTCACTAAATTGGAGGATAAATATATCAACTTAAAATGGAAGCACCCATTACTTAAGACCTTTTATCTCCTACCCTACAGTGACCTTATGAGTCATGGATATATTTTTGTACAATCATCTCTTACTTCTATTTTGTTTCACTTCTTGCATTTCCAACTTATTAATTTTTGATAATTTAGGGTTAGCTACATTTAGGATAACCCTATAAAAGCTTTACCCAAGTGACCTATACTATAATAGGGATACCTATCTTGACCTATTCCCTAAAAGGGCCAATTTAGTCTTAGGGTTGCAATTTGGAAACCATATGACCTAGGTGCCTTGCTTTATTTTCACACTTGAAAACTAGTACAAAAGGAAGCCTAGGAACCTCTTTTTCATATCCTGAGACATCACTAGAGATCCAATTGACATCCAAGTATTTCAAGGAATTTTCAAGCTCCCAAGAAAGGATATTTTTATCAAGAAATCAATGCTTTCAAGATTCAAGAATCATTTGAGAATTTCCTCTTCAAGATCTAGCATTTTGTTGTTCATCAAGGGGGAGAGTTCCAAATTGATTGAGTCACCATCTTCTTCATTGATTCACATTTATATCCATGGACCCATAATTTATATTTTGTAGATCTATTGCAATCATGGAAATTTTATACATTCTTCATTGTAAATTCAACATTGACAATAGATGAGCACTGTAAAATCCATATTGATAAGTGTTTCTTCAAGCAATGTAAATATTTACATTTTTTTTGCTTTGTTTTATGCTTTATCTCTAAATTAAGATATTTATTCCTAAATCTATGGTTTGATAAAGATAAGTCCTCATCAAACCAAGTTTTACTATGTATAGGAGTAGGATATTTGAATTGTAGTTCTATACCCAAAAACTACTCATTGAGACCTTTCCAAATAAGTTGGGTAAAATTTTCTAGTTTGTTTGAAGAGTATGTCCATCTTTCTATAAAGTTTGTATACACTTTACCACCAAGTCTACCTATCCTTGAAGGTTTAAGAAACAAATCATTTTCCAGGTTTTCTATAATGATCATAGATACACAATCAAAATTCATTCATAGGTTTAGATCCATGATTTTTATGGTAGGTGGCATGCTCAAAGTGGAATTTTGTAGCATGGTATTCTTTGTGTGTATGTGTTTTATTTTCCCCCATGTGTTCCATTTTATAACTTTTGTCTAGATTGGTTTAGAATATCCTTATTACTTTGTTGGCACAAGATGATAAAGTATCAAACACATTATACATGCTCTTCTATTTATATCTCTCTTCTTTTATATGTTGCATATTTCTTAATGTTTATAAATGTTCCCTTTTTTAGTCTTTTTGGATACTTAAACATAGTAGCACCAATTATTTTAGTTTTCTATGTTACCGACCCAAAAAAATCTTTTGCATCCCTCTTGCATATTTTTCCTCCATCGTGTTATAGTTCTACTTCCTTTAACAGATGATGAAATTTTATACTTGATATGATATTACATATTATCATATGATTATACTGACCCCAAAGTTAGTAGATCCCATTAATTCTCTCTATTTGTCATGTTCTTATTTCTCTTAAAGTGTTCTTTCTTGGGGGAGTTTCATACTCAAAATATTTCTATGTAGATGTATGTACTATAGGAGTTGATAAAATCCAACTCTATAGCTCGCCAAGATCGCCTGCATGCAAATAGCTTGCTGAAGAGAAATCGAACGAGCAAGAACTTGAAGCAAATGATGAAAGAGAAAATATTTCACAATAGGAAAATGAACTTTCTATGTGAATGAATGAATTTACAATGTGAGAGAGATTGAATATAAAGGCCTCAAGGAAGCTTGTAGAACAATTTGGAAGGTGGTAGAAGATAAGGTTGAAAACTAAGCACACTTCTACAAAATTGTGGAACATGCTAGAAGGGAACAAACTCCTGTGTTGTCAACAAATCATCAGTACAACTATTAACTAAATGCATTAACCTAACTAAACTTAAGTAATAGAATAAATAATTAATTAATAATTATTTACTCTAACACCCCTCATTAAGTGCAACTTAGGGGAATACCTTAAGCTCACAAAAACTAAGATGAAATGTAGAATAGGTCTCAACAACAAGGCCATGTTAGGTACCCATGTAGAATGCAAAGAAATGCAACCTCTAAAAATGGGGAAAGAGGGAAAACCTCATGGGAAAAACCCTCTCCCAAATGGAGGTAAGTACAAATATGCTAAAAAATGAAGAAAGGAAGGAAGGAAGGAAGGAAGGCCTCAACAAGACCCCCCAAGGACAACTTCCACATAAATGTTTCAAGAGACTCTCTCAAAACCATAAGTACAACCAGCCCCCCAATGAGATATAGAAAAGATGCTAAAGCCCACCCAGAATAATGGATCCCTTGGAGAAAGAATCAAGGCAATAAAACTCCAATGGAGAAAAAAATAAGAGAACCCCTGAATGAGAGGGGAAAATGGAAGGCCTAGCTAATGCCCAAAGGAATAAGTATGAGGATCCTAAAATGGAATCCCCAAGGTAGGTGTGATGACACTGTCATGAATTTCTATTATAGTATCCACAACAAGTGTAGCTCAAGGCTCGATGAATAAAGCTGGAGGATTAGGTAGAGTGGAAGAAGAATCCTATGGAGGAGAAAAGCCCTCAACTGGATGTGGTGTGGTAGTCAAAATAGGGATTTTAGGAACAATACAAAGGTTCAAGTATCCGAATTGCACCACATGATGCTCTTGCAAAAGAGAAGAGTCATGTTCCAATAATGGAGATGGTGGACCAAAGTGCAAGAAGGTGTAGAGATGAGCGGAAGGATCAATTGCCCCTATAGAAATAAGATTTCCTATTACATGATCCTAAATGAAGACTAAATTAGTAGTGAACTAAACTGCCTTCCCTAATCCACTACGTATAATCTGAGAAATCAAGAGAAGGTTGGAAGAAAAAGATGGAACATACAATACATCATTAAATATACCATCCTAGATGTGAATTGAACCTTTCTTGCAAACTAGTAGGGTAGTGTTATTCCCCATGAGAATATCAGGAATAGGAGAAGCCTCAAGAGTAGAGGAGACATCTTGAGAAGATGTCATATGGTGAGAAGCACCTAAATCCAATATCCAAGGAATCTATGAAGGAGATGCAATGGAAGCCTATAATGCATGACCCTTTCTAAGATTTGATGTAGATGGAAACGATGTGGAAGAAGACTAAAAAGAAGACCCTTATGAGGTAGAAGGCAATGGAGAGGAAATAGTGCTCTTCTAAAGAAGAGCTTGCAAATCTTCAATTTTTTTCTCATAGCCATCAAATCTCTTCTAAAAAAAATGTGCCTCATTATGATATCCTTTTCAACAATAGGAATAGGTAGGAGTCTCAATATTCTTTTTCTCCTTCTTCTTAGAAGATGATGATGAACCAGTAGAAGAGGAATTTGATAATTGCTTTGGCTTCTGATCTTGTATATCCTTGGAAAGCAATGCCTACGATTATGAACGTGAAATTGAATCCATCTGATTGATCTTGGACTATTCATGAGTTAACCAATCACAAAATATCTCAAATGAAGGCACCCTATGCCTATCACCCAAGGCATCCATAATGGACTAGAAAGTAGAAGATAAGATCTGATACTGTTCCCTCAACTTTGAGAGTATCAAAAAGATATAGTCATCATCTGTCTTGGTTTTCCCACATCCCTATAATGGTGTATGCAAAGATTCGAACTTCATCAAGAAGTCCTCAATGGTGGAAAAGCTATCAGGTATCAAAGAAGTCAACTCTACATCAAGCTGAACTGCCTGAAACTCATTCACTATGTCAAACAAAGTCTAAAATTTGAACCAATAAGCTTGTGGAGTGGTCAAACCATCCAAATGAAATAGAAGACTATCTGAGATGTTTGGTGCAATCAATCCCATGGCTTCATCCATTTTATTCCTGTGCCGAAGAACCTCAAAAGGGTGCATTAGAGTAGGTTGGTTCTCATCTAGACATGACCATAAGCCCCTTGACATGAGAAGCCTAGTCATTTGTGCCTTCCAAGTGTGATAGTTGTGTGGCATGAGACAAGTCACAGATGGATCTACCATTGAGAGTAGAAGACAAAAATAGAAGTGTCTTATTCTAAATTAAATTATAGAAAATAAAATGCCCTCCCCTTCCCCCCCACACACACACAAATAATAAATATATCCCTAAAATACCAAAGAAACAACTATAGAAAGCACAAAAACTAAGAAAAGAACTTGGAATCTAGATGCAAAGAGGGAGGAAACTGAAGCCTCTACTTCAACACCAAAAATAGAAGCCCAATATTACTCCAAACTAATTCTAGATCTTTATTGTTACTGTTTCTAAATTTCTACCATCACACTTCTAAAAAATAAAGAAAAAAACCCCAAAAAATGTTAGATCTATTATGTCAAACCCTCTTTCTCCTTTTTCTCCAAATACTGAAAAAATGTTCTTCCTCCCAATTGAAAAAAAAATCACAAACAAACTAGGGTTTTTGTCTTTGAATTGAGGCTTCAAAAATGCTTCAGCCAAAAATTAGTAGGGAGGCTATGATACCATGTAGGAGTTGATAAAATCCAACTCCATAGCTTGCTAAGATCACCTGCATGCAAATAGCTTATCGAAGAGAAACCGAAGGAGCAAGAGCTTGAAGCAAACAATGCAAGAGGAAATATTTCACAATACGAAAATGAAATTTCTATGTGAATGAATGAATTTACAATGAGAGAGAGACTGAATATAAAGGCCTCAAGGAAGATTGTAGAATAAGTTGGAAGGTGGTAGAAGATAAGGCTAACAACTAAGTACACTTCCACAAAAAGGTGGAACATGCTAGAAGGGAAAAAACTCCCGTGTTGTCAACAAGTCATTGCTACAACTATTAACTAAATGCATTAACCTAAATAAAATTAAGTAATAGAATAAATAATTATTTACTTTAACATGTACACTTATGTTAAAGCTATTACTCCTATTAAGGAATTTTCAATTTCTTTAAGATGGGGGAATACACTTTAATCACTTGTACACATATGTAGTTTGATAGTTTAAATTCCCCTATCAAGATATTAAAATCTTAGGGGACTTCTTCTTTTTGGATATCTCTTTTGATTACTAATAGTTTGGGAGTTCCAATCCTTTCTTTTGACCCCTCTTTGGAATACTAACAATCTAGAAGATTTGATCATTGTTTGATCCTTCTTTGGAGTATGGATAGTCTATGAAGCCTGATCTTGTTTTTGATCCCTTAAGGACACATGCATCCTTATGCGTAGGTCACTTTTGATTCTTATTTTAGCATATGGGGTTCCCTTGAGGAAGAATATTTTTGATGTACTTACTAGTATGTCACACACACTTTATATACCATTCAATTTAATTCGTTGTTGTAATACAAATTTTTTATGTAATTCACAATAAGGACCACAAACCTTATTGGAAAATTTAACTAAACTTTTTCTCTTATCAGCCATATCTCTCTTGTTGTGGTTTTGGATATGATGAAAAATCATGTCTATTGGAAACTTGATGATTTCTTCATCTCCTAAGTCATGATGAAATCAAATTTTTATTTCAATCTACTTTACCATGATTTTGAGGCAACACATACTCTCACTAAAGTGGGGGATAAATACACCATCTTAAAATTAAAGAAACCATTATTTAAGACCTTTTATCTCCTTCCCTTTAGTGAGCTTATGATCAATTGAAAGATTTATTCTCAATCAACTCGTTCGGCTATTTTGTTTCACTTCTTAGATTTTCCTCTCTATAATCTTTTAGAAGTTAGGGTTAGTGCCTTTTGGGATAAATATTGAATAGGTTGACCCATCATATAATATGAATACCTAGAATCACCTATTCCATATAAAATTTAGGTTATGGCGTCAATTTAGTCCTAGGGTTGCAAATTCAAAAACCGGGTGACTCGGATGGCTTGCTTCATTTTCACACTTAAAAACTAGTATAAAAGGAAGCTTATGCACCTCATTTTCACATCATGAGATATAAGTATAGCTATCCTTTAAATCCAATCATTTCAAAGCATTTTTAAGCTCCCAAGAAAGGATATTTTATCAAGCAAAAAATGCTTTCAAGATTCAAGAATCCTTTGTGATAATTTCTTATTCAAGTTCTAACATTTTGTTGACCATCAAGGGAGGATATTGGCATTGATTCATTCATCATCTTATTAATTTATTCTCATTTTAATCCTTGGATCAATGATGTGGTTTTGGTAGATACATTACATTTATAGAGATTTCATGCATTCTTCATTTCAAATTCAACATTCACAACACACAAGCATTGTAAAATCCTTATTGATAAGTGTTTCTTCAAGAAAGGTGAATATTTACATTTGTCTTTATTTATTTCATGCTTTACATCTTAATTTAAATATTGATTCCTCAATTTAGGGCTTGAACAAGACAAGCTCTCATCAAACCAAAACAAAAACCAAGTTTTCTTGTGTGTAGGAGCGAAATATTTAAATTATAGTTCCATATCCAAAAACTACTTGCAAGACCTTTCCAAAGAAGTTGGGTCAAATTTTCTACTATGTCTCATATGTCCATTTTCCTATAAAGTGTTTAGATAGTTTATGACAAAGTCTACCTATCCTTGTAGGTTTAATAAAAATAGAAATTTATAGGTTTTCTATCATGATTATAGATCCATAGTCAAAAGTTTAGTCATAGGTTCAATTCCATGATTTTTAAAGAAAAAGTGTATAGTCCCTTGTAAAATTCAAGGTAAGTCATTTATCATTTATTTCATCTTTTAGCATAAGCCTATTTCCATATCTTAATTTGGTTTATTGGATATATTTAGTACTTGGGTCTATCTTACACTTGTCTTTAAATCAATTGGTTTAATTTCACATTTACATTGCATATATTGAATCAATTTACATTTTATGAAATTGGAATTTCTTGTGTACTTCCTTGATATAATTTTTGGTTTATTATTGGAATCACTTATTCTATTTGGATTTTTCTAACCTAACTTGGGTTGTATTGGGAGTTATGTTTGGAATCCCCTATTTCACCTATATTTAGTGTTTTAATGATGGAATTTTTTTTTAAATGAATTTACCTCACATAGTTTACATTATCAGCATTAACCCTCAATAATTTTTTTCACTAGATAGTTAGAAATAGAAACTAAATACAAAGCTTATACTTGGAATAACAAATGAAAAGGTTTTATCCATATGACATAAAAATTAGATAGATTTTTTTTTTAGAGTAGTGATGCAAGAGCATCTAGTGGTATAAGGGAAATTATGTATCACCTAGATATATGCTTAGTTTAATTTTCTATTTAATGTGTTTGTATTTCTAGATACTCATTTGAACCAAATAGAGATTCCAACTCTCATAGTTCCACTATTTCTTTTATGGGTAAGAATATTTTATCACCTTGAGATATGTGCCAATATAGAAAATACATTATTTTGTAATAAAACCATAATTATAATGAGATAGAGGGTCTAAGTTTAAGGGATGATTTTACTTGTAATTTTAATTATTCCAAAAAAAGGAATTAGGTCAAAATTCTTTACGATTTGAAAGTTTTTGCACTTTTAAGTTGCCTAGAGACCCCCTAAGAATGCTTCAAAGTCATATTTAAGGCACTATACAGCCTCATATGGGCCAAAAAATGGGGAAGAGAAAATCCTATTTAAATGGATATAGAGCACTGGGATAGCAAGTTCCAAAAATGTAAATGGTTTGTCAATTAGAGTCCTAGATCAAAAGTTATGCCTCCCAAAATTTGGACTACCATTTCTAGATTCTTCTAATTTTGCATGGACTTCTAACATATTTTCTAGAACTTTCTACTTTTGTGGTGGATTCTAAATGTAATATTCTAAAATGTATTCCTAACCCTTAACCTAATTCAGGTTACTTAAGGTCATTTCTTGCATTGTAAAGGCAATTTTGTGGAGTTTGGGAGAAGGTATTGTGAGAAGGATTTTTCTTTAGAATTTGATAACATTGTAAGACCATAGGGCATAAAGTTGAGTCTATTTTGTTGTACTAAGTGTAATATCATATCATTTCTAATAATAAAATTATCATTTCCCTATTTTGTTAATTCTATCTTGGGTTGTGCCATCATCAAGTGGTATTAGAATGGGAGTTTCTAGATGTGTAGATAGAGCGACGACTGTGAGGTAGTTTGCAATAGGACTATGTGGTTTTGGATTTTGAGAGTGTGAGAAGATTTATCCATGAAGAGAACATTGTGGAAGGGCCAAAGGTGTCCCGCTTGAGGTTAGAGCCCTCTAGAGACAAGCTTAATCATTGCAAGGGGAGATCTATATAAGGAAGAATCTTGTTGTAAGGGATGAAAGTAAGGAGTAAAATGAAGAAGGAAATATTGAGAAGGAAGGGGAAGAAGAAATCTTGAACTAGTTGGAGGATAATATTTTTAGGGTCATTTCCAAGCTAGGGAAAAGAACCAAATTTGATGTTGATATGTTTTTGGGAAATCTAAACCTAGAAGAGTTGATCGACTAGATCAATGAGCTCAATGAATATTTTGAGTATGAGAATATTGAGGACCCTAATAGGGTTACATTTTTGAAGGCTAAATTGAAGGTCAATGCCAAAATTTGGTGCCAAGATATTTAGTTAGAAAGGAATAGAAGAGGGAAGGAGAAAATCACAAGATGAGATCACATTGTGGACAAACTAAATAAGTAGTTCATTCCTATTGACTATAAGCTTGATTTGTTCAAGAAGATGCAAGGGTTAAAAAAAGAAGGAAAATATGTCAAGGAATATAGAGAGGAGTTTTATCGAGTCCTTATTAGGATGGGTCATGCAAAAGAAAACAAGGAGAAGGTTTCATGTTACCTTAATGGATTAAGATCTAGCATTCAGGAGGAGTTTAGTCTGGTTAGAATGACCAATATTGAATAAGCATATTGATTTTCTTTGAGATTTGAGGAGAAGATTTAAAAAAAATTAGATGCAAGGAAAATAGGGCACAATCAATGAGGAAGGTGTGGTGATAGGTATTTTGGAGGCTAAAATCAGGACCAGAAGAAAATGAGGATGTGGGTACCAGCCAAAACTAGAGGAATGAGGGTTTTAACCACTCCTGTGATTAAAACTTTGGAGACTAAAGAGGAAGAGGTAGAGGATGTGGATAAGGTTTAGGAAGAGGAGGCTTGAGTGGTACATGTTTTAACTACAAGAAAGAAGTCCATTACACCTACGAGTGACCTCAATTCCAAGGAAGGATAGATAAGAGAGTTGATAGTAAAGCAAGGGTTTCTCAAGTTTATGATGATGCTAAGTCATCACATTCTAAGGATGTAGAAAGAGGAGAGGTTTTGGTTAATGAAAGGGTCTTTCTAAATGGTGAGACCAACTTGGACAAAGGAGGAGTATGTTTTGTACTAGGTTCAAGTGTGAGGATAAATGTTGTGATATGATTATTGATGGTGGGATCATTGACAACTTGGTGTCAAAGCTAAAGCTAAAGAGGGAGAAAAACCCCCATCCATATCAAATTTCCTTGGTGTAGGATGATCCTAAGGTCTTGGTTACTGAATAATGTTTGGTAAAATTTAAGATTAGAAGTTACCATGATGAGGTTCTCTATGAAATCATCTTGGTGGATGTATTCCATTTTTTTTGGCAAGGCCATGGTAGTATGATAGGCATCCTATACATCATGGTCATGTAAACACATATTATCTAGAAAAGGATGGAGTTTGTCAAAAGTTGAAGCTCTTGATAAAGAAGGATGAAAAGGTATGTAATAGTGGTAGGGTATGTCTTATCAATGGAAGAAATTTTTTGGATAGCATGAAACATCTACATATGTGCTATGATTTAATTCCTAAAAAGGATAAGGAAGGTAGAATTGAAGTTCTAGTTGAGGTTTTAGGTCTATTAGGTGAATATGGAGATATCATATCTGATAATATCCTAGAAGGGTTTCCACTAGTAAGGAAAATTAGTCATTAAACATTTTTAGTCCCTAGAGCTAGTTTTCCAAATAAGGCTTTTCATAGGATGATTCCTACTGAGACGAAGGAGTTGAACAAACAAGTTCAAGAGCTATTGAGGAAAGGTCTAATTCGAGAGATTCAAAATCCATGTGTAGTACCTATGATACTGGCACCAAATAAGGATGAAGAGTGGATGATGTGTATATGCTCCCAAGCTATAAACAAGATAACCATCAAGAATTGGTTTCCTTTTCCAAGGATGGATGATCTTATGGACTGCTTGAGTGGAGCTCAATACTTCACAAAGATAGATCTCAAGAGTGGTTATCACTAGATACATATGAGAGAGAGAGAGATAAGTAGAAGAATGTATTCATTGCTAAGGAGGGTTTATATGAGTTTTTAGTCATGCCCTTTAAACTGACCAATGCACTGATCACCTTCATGCACCTTATGAATGAGGTACTAAAGAAATTTTGAGGAAAATTTATTATTTTCTTTTTGGATGATATTTTGATTTTCAGCAAGTCTCTAGATGAACATTTGTTGCACATTTATAGTGTGCTTGATAGGTTAAGGGAAGATAAATTGTTGACTAATTTGAAGAAGTGTAGCTTTATGAAAAATGAGTTGGTCTATTTGGGGTTTTTTTATATCAGTTGAAGGTCTCAAGATGGACCCAAAGAAGGTGAAGGTCATCTTGAAATGGTGTACCCCAAGGTCTACCACTAAGGTAAGGTCATTCCATGGTTTGGCAAGTTTTTACAAGAAGTTCATTAGGAATTTTAGTAGTATATGTTCACCCCTAACTAAAAAAATGAGAGGGGATAGAAAAGAGTTCAAGTGGACTAAATGAGCTGCAATAAGTTTTGAGTTTTTGAAGGACGTGATAGAGAAACCTTTGTTGGCACTTCTTGATTTTAATAAGGTGTTTTAATTGGATTGTGATGCTACTAGTAGTGCTATTGGGGGTGTATTGAGACAAGGTAAGCCTATTGCCTATTTTAGTGAAAATTTGAATGATGTAAAGAAGTAGTATTATTTTTATGATTAGGAGTTTTATGCAATAGTTCACATCTTAAAGAAATGGATGCATTATTTGTTGCCAAAACAATTTGTCTTGTATACTAATCAACAAGCATTCTAGTACCTAAATAGCTAAGGTAAATTGAATTAGAGACATTTAAAATGGGTAGAGTTCTTGCATAGCTATACATTTGTATTGAAATGTAGAAGTGGAAGAGCTAATAGGGTTGTAGATTCATTAAGTAGGAGACAATTGTTGCTGATAGAAATGCATGTTGAAGTGGTTGAGTTTGATGAACTCAATAATATATACCCTAAGGATCGTAACTTTGTAGAGGCTTAGAAGGCATGTAAAGAACCTTTTACTCTAGATAGGACCAAGTGGTTAGATTACATGATCCAAGATGGTATGTTCTTTAAAGGCAATCAACAGTTTATTCCAAGGAGTTCCATGAGGGAGAAATTTATCAAGGAGAAACATAGTAGAGGGATGGTAGGACACTTTAGTCAAGATAAGACCATTTCCATTGTTAGTGAGCATTAGTTTTGGACTCAATTGTCATAGGATGTGAAGAATTTTATGTAGAGTTGTCGAGTATGTCAAACCACCAAAGAAGTTAGTTAGAATATTGGACTCTATCAGCCACTACCTATTCCATCAAAGACCTAGGAGGACATAAATATGGATTTTTTTCTTGGGTTGCCAAGGACATAAAGGGCTAATAACTCAATATTTTTGGTGGTTAATAGGTTCTCCAAGATGGCACATTTCATTCCATACCACAAGACATTATCTAGTACATATTGTAAATTTATTAATTCATGGAGGTGGAGAGGCTACATGATCTCCCAAAAAGTATTGTTTCTAATAGAGATTCTAATTTTTTTGGGTATTTCTAGAGGACTTTGTAGAAGAAGTTAAAGATAGAATTGAAATTCATTTCTATACATCATGCATGGTTTGATGGACAAATATAAGTAGTGAACATAAATTTGGGCAATTTGTGGAGATGTTTAGTAGGATATAATGCCAAGGGATGGGGTTTGATTCTACCACAAGTAGAATTTTCTAAATAATAATTTTATGAATAGGAGTATTAGTATATCACCATTCCAAATTGTGTATAGGAGTAATCCAATGACTGCACTAGAGTTGAGGAAGATGGAGAAAGAAGAGAAGACTAGTGTTGAGGCAAAAGACTTTGTTGAGGATGTCAATAACCTACACAAGGAGGTACATGCACATATTACCAAGATGAACCTGTAGTATAAAGCTGGAGTAGATCAAAAGAGGAGACATAAGGGGTTCTAATTAGGGTATCTAGTTATAGTGTACTTAAGAAAGGAATGATTTCCAATGGGCACCTATAATAAGCTAAAGATGAAGAAATTTGGTTCTTACAAGATTTTGATGGAACATGATTTAGGAAATCCATATGAAGTGGAGTTCCCAAATGGGATCCATATTTCCCCTATTTTTAATATTGCAAACTTAACAAAATATCATGAAGATTTTTTAGAGGAAGAGTTGATATTGGATCCATGGCTCATCCCTACTTCTACAAAGGTAGAGATTGAAGAAATTCTAGATAGTCATGTAGGCTAGAGCACAAGAAACATACAATATAAGGAGTTTCTAGTTAGAGGGTATAAGTTGGAGGGATTATTTTACTTGTAATTTAAAGCATTCTAGAAAATGTGTTAGGTCAAAATGCTTTACGATTTGAAAGTTATTATAGTTTTAAGTTACCTAGAGAACCCCAAAGAATGCTTCAAAGTTAGATTTGAGGCACTAAATGACCTTGCACAAGCCCATAAAAATGGTTGGGGTTGTAGAGCACTTGGAGACATTTCCAAAAATGTAAATATTTTTTTGATTTTGGTCTCGAATCAAAAGTCGTACCTCCCAAAAGTCAGACTACCATTTCTAGAATCTTATAATTTTGCACCAACTTTTGATGTGTCTTCTAGAACATTCTACTTTGGAGGTGGATGCCAAATAGAATATTCTAAAATATATTACTAATCCTAAACCTAATTTTGGTTACTTAAGGTCATTTCTTGATGCAATGAGAATCTGAGGGTACCCCTACTAGAGATAATCTAGATCCCTACAAATAAGTTCCACATAGCAGAAACATAATAACAAGATACAAAAGTTGATCCCAAATGTAACTCTTTATTCATAAACAATTGTTTACATACAATTTGATCCCAAATGTAACTCTTTACTCATAAAAAACATAAAGTCATGATAATTGAGTCAAGGTTGATGGCTGGAGTTGGAGGGTTGGGTGTGGTGAGTGGGAAAGAAGGAGTTCAAATTTCAAATGGGAATGGAAATGGTATAGGTCAATCTGGGAAAGGAGATCAAGGAGATAAGTCTCTAGATACTATAAATGGGAAGGATCCTGATGGAGGTGGGATAGCTAGGGACCTAGGGGGGTCCCAAATATCTAGTCTATGCAAATATTCTAGCCCAAAAGTGGTCAATTTTATTTGGTATCAAGCCAATAGGTAAGTCTTATTTTCCTCTAGTTAAGAATATTTCTCCATTTGAACTAGGTATGATTATTTTGGAGATACTAGATCAAATTATAGAGAGGAATATTTCTAGAATGGATTTGACTCTTGTGGGGAGGTGTTTAGGAGCCAAACCAAATATAGAGGTGGTTTGTACCTTTGTTAGAAGGAAATGGGCTTTGAAAGGATAGGTGGACATACAACCATGTCTAAAGGATTCATATCTTCTAGCTTCTTATGTGAGGAAGATAAAAGGAAATCTTATGCAATGGTCCATGGATTATGGGTAAGCATACTTTGATACTACAAATATGGTCCCCAAATATAAATTCTCAAGATGAGTCCATAGTTCAAGCTCCTATTTGGATAAGGCTTCCATGTATACCTTTGGAGTTTTGGGTGGAGGACATTTTTCAAGGTATTGCTAACACTTTTGGGAATTTATATCCATGGACCCAATTATAGTTTGTAGAAGGAGATCAAACTATGCCAAAATTTGTGTAGGGGTTTTTCAAGGAGTTGTTATGCCTAAGGTTATTTCACTCAAATCCAATCTAGGAGTATATTAGTAGAATAATGAGTATGAATCCATCCTCTTTCCCTAGTTTCATTGTAAAAAATTGAGGCATTAGGAAAAGAAATGACCGAATTTAATTTTCACCCAAAAAAAATCTAAGAAACTATGGGTTCGCAAAAGGAACTAAGGATATGGTAGATGTTGAGAAAATTGATTTTTTGGAAGGGCATCTTCAATAGGGTTTGAGCAATAAAATGGTTACTTTGGAGCCTACAGTCTATGAAAAGGCAATTACTTCATAGTTGGCTACTATTGAAGAAATGGAGAATCAAGGACAAACACCTCTAGATCACATTCAAGTTGAGGAGGTTGTAGCTTCAGTGTCAAAGGAAAACCTTATGGATGAGGATAGGATCATTAAGAAGGGTGAAGTAGAGGATGGTGAGATTCAAATTGAAGAGGTCTTAGAATATTGTAGTATATCCTCTACTAATAGTAAGGAATTTAACTCTTATGCAACTTAGGATTGTACTATTCTTGGAAAGGAAACTCATGTCAAGAATGAGCCTATTAAAGAAGCATAATCTATAGATGGAAAAAAAAAATTGGGGGGATATTGAAGATGTTTCTAAAGCCTTGATGGTTGAGGAGGAAGACACCAAAGCACCCTAGACTATAGTGAGGGCTAAGAAGCTCTTAAGATTGAAAAACAAGGAGGGGACCTCCTTTAAAAAGAACAAAGAAAATGCTTTTGTGATCAAGAAAATGAGGAGCAATAAGACAGGGGATATTACACATATCAACACTCCAACTGGAAAGAGTACTAAAAAATGAGATATCAAGATTAAAAAAGCCAAAGATAGTTGTCTAACTTTCACTGCAGCTAGAAAGGGTATCAAATCTAGGGATGTTGGTCTAACCCCTACATCTACAGGAAGGCCTTCTAATGCACATAAAATAATTGTAGAGACAAAAAAAAGTATTGTAGATGGTAGTTAGAGTACTATTTTAGATTCAAAATATTTCCATAAGAAATGAAGTTTATATCATGGAATATTAGAGGAGTAAATAATCCTCTCAAGCAAGATATGGTGAAGAATATGATTAGGGATAATAAGTTAGATATGGTTCTCCTACAAGAAACTAAAGTGTTAAAATAGAAAGTTGAAGGTTTGTTAGTGTTTAAAAGTGGAAAGGTGCTTGGAGTGACTCTAATGGGGCCTTAGGTGGCATGGTAGGTTTTTGGAATGATAGATATATTTATGGTGAACTTATCTCTCAGAATAGGAATATGATGAATATTAGATTTTCTAATTTAAAGGATGGAACCACTTGGGTTTTAACTAACATTTATGCCCCCAATTCTAAATAGGGTAGGAAAGCAATTTGGGATGCTTTATCTAATCAAAGTAATAATTTTTAGGATGTAAATTGGATTATTATGGGTGATTTCAATACAACTCTAAAAGAGAATGAAAAGATGGGAGGTAGTCAGACTAATTTGGACAGAAAATTGGAGTCGATGGAGTTTATTGATAGTCATATTTTACACAACATGGACTTGCATGGGGTAGATTATATTTAGATTAACAAAAGGTTAGGAAGGGACATGATCTAGGTATGGTTGGATAGAGACCTTACTAGTAATGTCTAGTTTTTGAAGTATAAATGCTCCCTCTCTATGCAAGTGAGAGTGGGATTAGATCACTACCCCATTTTTATTTTGGTTGACCCTATTACTAGTAAGAAGAACTATTCCTTTAGATTTGAGAAGATGTGGACTCTCCATCCTAGGCTGGAAGACCTCATTAAAGAATGGTGGGACATTCATGTGGAGGGAACTATTGGATACAATAATCCAATTGTGTGTTGTCTTTGATGTTACACAAATGTCATACAAGTCATCTGTTAGCACTTAACAAGATTAGTTGGTTTGAAAGAAGATTTAAAGTGTCTACCGAGCATTCTCAGAATTTACCTTGTGCAGACAATTGTTACCGAGCTTTCAAGGTTAGCAAAGGAAATCCAGTGTCTACCAAGCTCACTCGGTCATCAAAGAAAAATGTGGTAGAAAATAGTTCTTACTGAGCTCTCATGGTTAGTGAAGGAAATTCAGTTCTTACCAAGCTCTCATGATCAATGAAGGAAATTTAGTTCTTACTGAGTTCACTTAGCAACCAAAGGATTTTGCAAAATTTGCAGTGTTAATTGAGTTGAGATGGTTAACTCAGGAAATTATTTCTATAACAATGTTTATCGAGTAAATTCGGCTAGTAAAGGAATTTGTCAATTTATGATTTAATGCTTAATTATTTTAAATATTATTTCTAGTTGACTATGGTAATGATTATAGGTGATTGTAACTTGAAACTAAGCCTACTTGATAATCTAAATGGTATATATGAGAGGTCAATTTGCAAATATTAAGTGTGATGAGTTTGATGTTATATGAATGTGAAAAAGGACTAATTATTACGAGAGTGAATTTGAAGGATGATCAAAGATCATTAAGGAGAAAAAAAGCTATATTTGATCAAGGAGGATCTAATGGTGCATAATAGAGATATGCAATCAGCACATTTAGTTGCATCTCATTCAGGTCATTTCATTGTTACTTTTTTAATGATTGTACTAGTAATTACTAAATCTCTTAATAGAGTTGGTCTAACAGCCATTTTGTAAATCCTCTAACAAGGTGGATAGTTCCATTGAATTGTTCTAAAGACCTCTACCAAGGCCACTCCTAGTAGGGTGAATAAATCCTCTAATAGGGTCACACCTAACTGTGTGTTTTGTAACCTTTAACAAGGTTGGCTCCTAACAAGGATCACTTCAGAAGAGTGAAAATTGGTAGCTAGTTACTTGGTGGTTTTTCCCATATTGGGTTTCCATGTTAAATTAGGTGTCTCTTGTGTTCATGTTATTTACTTTTGCATGCATGTTAATAATTATGAATGCTTAAAGATCAATAACAATTTAATCTACTGAGTTACAACATTTTTTTGTATGTTTACTAAGTGATAGTAGTAAGTAACTTATTTAAGACATCTAAGAAATCTAGATTTGTTTTTGTGGTAACTGACTCACACCCCCCCACCCCAATTCTCAGTTACTCCATCTATATTTCCAACAATTGGTATTAGAGCTTTTGGTGCTTGCAGGAAAAGATTTCAAAGATCTAAGCTAAAGATCAGGATGTCTTACAAGAGAGAAATTCCAAGACTTAATAGGGACAACTTTTCAACATGGCAAGGACTGATGAGACTTCATCTAGCTTATATTAGTGATACAGGGCTGAAGTACCTTGATGCAGAATGTATAGAACCTACTAGCACATTATCTATCAATGATATTGCTAAAAAGAAGACTCACAACAACATGATGATAGATATTGCATCTACCCTAAGTTATGAAGAATTTGATGATATCAAGAATTGCAAAACTAGTTTTGAAATGTGGAACAAGCTAAAAGATATATATGGAGGTGATGATAATGTGAGAAGAACCAAAGCAAAAAGTTTGAGAGGTTAGTTTGATCAAATGAGGATGAGAGAAGATGAAAACATTGCAAAATATGTTGAAAGAGTTAAGGCAAGTGTTAGTGCAATCAAATATTTTGGAGGAGATATCAAGGAGGAAACAATTATAAGTAAAATTCTTAGAACACTACTTCCCATTTATGCAATCAGAGTTTCTGCAATTCAAGAAAGAAGATGTGAAGCAAATTATAAGATAATTCTAGAAGCCATAGTTGGAAGATTGACTGTATTTGAGCTAGATAACTATGATAATTATGTTCCAGCTACCAAGAATATTGAATCAACATTTGAAGCCAAGCTTTCACTCAAGGAGAAAGGCAAGAAGATAAAGGATTCTCAGTCAGATAGTGAAGAAGAATCAGAACAGAGTTCACATAGTGATCTTGAGGTGGTTGAAGCTTTTCTAGCAAGGAAATATTCAAGGGGCAAAGGGAAATACAAAGGTAAGGTTCCTCTAATCTATTTTTCTTGTGAAAAAATTGGAAATATTGTTGCTAGGTGCCCAAATAACTAGAACAATGATGAGAAGAAAGGTCACAAGTTCAATGGCAAGAAAGACTTCAATTCATTCAAGGAAAAAGGTAAGAAAAAATGTTTTATGGCTAAGAATTATGATCATTCTGATGATGAAGAAGAAGAAAAAATTGTTTACATTACTAGAAAAGATGAGTCTGATAATGACAAGGAAATGACACTTATTTCTCATGTAAGAAAAAATGATACATGGATTATAGATAGTGGTTGTTCTCACCACATGACTGGTGATAAAACTAAGTTTGAATATTTTGAAGACTATGATGGTGGTAGTGTGAGGTTTGGTAATAATGAACCTTGTTGCATAAAAGGAAGAGGAAGAATCTTACTAACTAAAGAACTTGTATGTGATAATGTATATTGGGTAGAAGGACTTAAACATAATCTGTTGAGTGTGGCACAACTACTCAATAATGGATTCAAAGTGGAATTCATGCATGGAAAAGCAAGACTATTGGATGGCAAAGGAAAGCTAATTGGATTAGGAACCAAAATAAAAGGTAACTTGTTTTATCTTGAACTTAGTGAATATTCATACTTTATTGCTCAAGTTGAAGAAAGTTGGTTATGGCATAGGAGGTTGTGTCATGTGAACTTTGATAACTTAGTGAAAATAAGTAAATTTAGGAAAGTAAGAGGTATTCCTAACATAAAGAAACCTAAGGTTGGTGTATGCAAGAATTGTCAAATTGGCAAGATGGGAAAGACTAGCTTTAAAAGTAAGAACTATCAATTTGAAGAAGTTTTAGAAATTTTGCATAATAATTTGTGTGGACCTATTGGAATTGAAAGCTATACTGGTGAAAAATTCTTCATTCTTTTTGTTGATGATTACTCAAGAATGATGACTGTCATATACCTAAGAGAGAAATTAGAAGAATTTGAGAAGTTCAAATGGTATTTGGCCAAAGTAGAGAAGGAAATAGGAAAAAGACTAAAATGCTTGAGGTCAGACAACTTTTGTATTGAAAAAGGAATCAAAAGGCAGGTTTCAGCCCTTGGAAATCCTGAGAAAAATGGAATAGCTGAAAGAAGGAATAGATCTATCATGGATTGTGCAAGAACCTTAACGATTGAAAAGAGTATTGCTATCAAATACTAGAAGGAAGCTATCAGCATTGCAGTTCATACCTTGAATTGAGTACAGTTGAAGAAGGACTCATTCAGAACTCCCTATGAGTTATGGTATGGCTACAAACCCAATGTAAGTTACCTAAAAGTATTTGGAAGCAAATGTTACATTTTGAAAGAATCTAGAAAAGGTAAATTTTATGTGAAGGGTGATGAAAGAATATTTTTGGGATATTCTTATAAGAGAAAAGCATATAGATGTTTTTAATTTGTCTACTCACAAAGTCATAGAAAGTGCACATGTGAAAGTTGATGAGTTTGTAGAAAGAACTAAAGAAGAAAGAAAAAAGTAACCAGAAGACTACAGGAGATTTGTTTTCATTGAACCTTCTATCAATCAAGAATCTTTTACTCTCAAGTCCTCAGTAATTGAGTTGCAGGAAGTTTAAATTGAGTTGCAAGGACCCGAGTTACAAACAGAAGCTATCAAGTCAACAACTATCAAGCCCGATCAACCAAAACCAAAAGTTGAACCACAACAAGATAACAATGCAAGTCATTCAAAAGGCAAGGAGCCTTTACTAGCCAAGTATGTCAAGAGGCATCATGCACTATATCAAATCATTGGAGATAAATTTGAAGGAACTATGACAAAAAGTAAGTTGAAAGGTACTTGTTTACTTGCTGATTTTGAACCTAGAAGTGTCAAAGATGCATTAGAAAATGAAAGTTGGATTGAGACTATGAATGAAGAGATAGATTAGATAGAGAAAAACAAAACATGGACTCTTGTACCTAGGCCTAAAGACAAAAATGTGATTGGAACTAAGTGGGTATTCAAAAATAGGTTAAATGAAGATGGTAAGCTGTCAAGAAAAAAAGCTAGACTAGTATGCAAAGGATACTCTCAAGAAGAAGGAATAGACTATGGAGAAACTTTTTCTCCTATTACAAGATTGGAAGGTGTCAGGACCTTACTTGTATATGCTACATGCAAAGGATTCAAAGCTTATCAGATGGATTTCAAATTAGCATTTCTCAATGGTATACTAGATGAAGAGGTTTACATTGAACAACCTGAAGATTTTGTTGATCCAGATAAGAAAGACATGGTCTACAAATTACATAAAGCATTATATGGTCTGAAGCAAGCCCCTAGAGAATGGTATGAGAGATTGCATAAATATCTTATTCAGATTTGTTTTCAAAGAACTAATGATAACAATAGCTTGTATATCAAGGAAGGACCAGATAATAAGATTATTTTGGCAAAAATATTTGTGGATAATATTTTGTTCATAGGAAATGATGATCTTTGCAAAGAATTCTTAGAACAAATGAACAATGAATTTGAGATGTCAATGTTTGGAGAGATCAAATTCTTTGTTGGTCTTCAAATTTAGCAAAATAAGAATGGTATCTGCAACACTTAATAAAAATACATCAAGGAGATATTGAAAAAGTTTGGTATGGAAGACTACAAACTAGTTGGGGCTCCTATGTGTACTAGATTGAAACTTACCAAGTATGATGAATCAAAGGAAGTGGATTAGACATTGTATAGATCTATGATTGGAAATTTGCAATATGTAGTGTATAAAAGACCTAATATTTCCCTTGTAGTTGGTATTGTAGCAAGATTTTCAACAAAACCAAGAGAAAATCACATGATGGCAATCAAAAGGATCATGAGATATTTGAAAGGCACTAAAGATTATGGATTATCGTATAATCTTGGAAGAAATTTGGATTTAAAAGTTTCACTAATGCAAATTGGGAAAGAAATGTTGATGACAGAAAGAGTACAAGAGGAGGAGCTTTCTTTCTTGGAAAGAGGTTGGTTTCTTGGACAAGTAAAAAGCAAAATTATACATCCCAGTCCACAATAGAGGTAGAATATGTTGCTGCAGTAGTAAACTATTCAAACATTGTTTGGTTTAAATAATTAATTAAATGAATGACAGTAGAGATTAAAGAACCAGTTGTCATGTTTTGTGATAATACAAGTGCAATTAAAATTTTAAAGAATCTAGTGATGCATTCCAAAACCAAGCATATTGCTATAAAGTATCACTTTGTTAGAGAATTGGTGTAGGATAAGGAGATCAAATTGGAATATATCCATACAAAAGAACAAATTTTTGACATATTTACAAAGCCTTTACCTAAGGATGCATTCTTTTATCTAAGAGGTAAGTTATGGGTCATTCCCCTATCTGAAGCTCACTAAAATACAGTTTTAGTGATGCATCAATAGGAAAAGAGTTGAAGATCTATCAGTTGATGTAGCAAAGTAATGAAGACATTGCATATGAATTAGTACTTAAGGTACATTGAAATTCATTTGAGATGTGTTGTCTTTGACATGTGTTGTCAAAGAGGGAGATTTTATTGTCACACCTTTCTGAAATTTGCAAGAAAGTGAGTTTATGCAAGAGGGAGAGATTACTATGAAAAGGAGAGAGTTTTCCTATAGATAATTGAAGTTTGAGGTGTAAAATTCTAGAGGGAGAAAACCTTCTACTAGAGAAAGTCTTGTTCTTAAATTTCATTATGCTATGACATGTTGTGTTTCCATCAATGCCAAAGAGGGAGATTGTTGGGTATAATTATCCAATTGTGTTTTGTCTTTGATGTTACACAAATGTCATGCAAGTCATCTATTAGCACTTACCGAGCTCAGTTGGTTTGAAAGAAGATTTATAGTGTCTACCAAGTGTTCTCAGACTTTACCTTGTGCAGACAGTTGTTACCTAGCTTTCAAGGTTAGTAAAGGAAATTTAGTGTCTACCGAACTCACTTTGTCATCAAAGGAAAATGTGGCAGAAAATAGTTCTTATCGAGCTCTCATGGTTAGCAAAGGAAATTCAGGTCTTACCTAGCTCTCATGGTTAGTGAAGGAAATTTAGTTCTTACCAAGCTCTTATGCTCAGTGAAGGAAATTCAGTTCTTACCATGTTCACTCGATAGCCAAAGGATTTCACAAAATTTGCAGTGTTAACTGAGTTGAGATGGTAAACTCAAGAAATTGCTTCTGTAGTAGTGTTTACCAAGTAGAGTCAGCCAGTAAAGAAATTTTTTAATTTATGATTTAATGTTTAATTGTTTTAAGTATTATTTCTAGCCAACTATGGTAATGATTATAGGTGATTATAACTTGTAATTGATCTAACTTGATAATATGAATGGTATATATGAGAGGTCAAGTTGCAAATTTGAAATGTGATGAATTTGATGTGATATGAATGTGAAGGAGGATTTATTATTGTGAGAGTGAATTTGAAGGATGATCAAAGATCACTAAGGAGTAGCAAAGCTATATTTGATCAAGGAGGATCTAATGGTGCAGAATAAAGATTTGCAATCAGAAAATTCAGTTACATCTTATTCCTAAATCTCTTAATAGAGTTGGTCTAACAGTCATTTTGTAAATCCTCTAACAAGGTGGATAGTTCCATTGAATTGTTCTAAAGACCTCTAGAAAGGCCACTCCTAGCAGGGTGAATAAATCATCTAACAGGGTCACACCTAACAGTGTGTTTTTTAACCTTTAACAAGGTTGGCTCCTAATAGGGCTCACTTCAAAAGAGTGAAAATTGGTAGCTAGTTACTCGGTGGTTTTTCCCATATTGGGTTTCCGCGTTAAATATGGTGTCTCTTGTGTTCATGTTATTTACTTTTGCACACATGTTAATAATTATGAATGCTTAAAGATTAGTAACAAGTTAATCTACCAAGTTACAACACTTTTGTGTATGTTTACCAAGTGACAGTAGTAACTTATTTAAGATATCTGGATTTTTTTTTGTGGTAATTGATTCACACCCCCCCCCCCCCCCTCTCAATTACTCCATCTACATTTCCAATAGGAACAACTATGTTTAAAGTCATTATAAAATTGAGAAATGTTTTTAAAAATATCAAAAGATGGAATAAGGAAACCTTTGGCAATATCTTTGATAGCAAAAGGAGGATTCTTGAGGAATTAAAAGAGATTCAAGAAAACATCCAAGCTAAGAGCTATGAGAAGGTGTTTAGGAAGGAGGAGATCTATTGGAGACAATGGTTTAGAAAAGTTATTTTGAGTGAGGGGGATCAGAATACTAAATATTTTTATCTAACTACTTTGAAGCATAGAACAGTTAATAAGATATCTAGGCTTAATGTTCATGGGGTTCCTACTGATGATGATGAAGAAATTAAAAGGGAAGCCATGAAAATTTTTAGTAACTTATTAGAAGGTGATCCCAATCTAGATAAGGAAAAAGAAAAAGTGTTTCTAGATTATATCCCGAATTGCATTTCTAATGAACATAACAAAAAACTTACTGCTATCCCCAGTAATGAAGAAATTACTAATGCAATTTTTTCCTTTGAAGGAGACAAATCTTGTAGACTTGATGGGTTCCCTTCCCTATTTTTTCATAAGTATTGGCATATCATTCAAGAGGATATCTTTAATGGTGTGATAGAGTTCTTTGGGTCTAGGAAACTTCTAAAGGAATTGTATGGTACCTTTCTAGCTTTGATTCCAAAAAATCTTGGGGCTGACTATATGGATCATTTCAAACCAATTAGTCTTTGTAGCTCTTTTTAAAAGGTTATGTCCAAAATTCTTACTCTTAGAATTTTATCTATACTTCCTATCTGATTTCTAGATAATGGAATGTGTTTGTTCTTGGCAGGCAATTTTTGTATTCTATCATTACACTGCATGAAAATATCCATTCCCTTACTAAATCTAAGAAAGAGGGGTTCCTTCTTAAGCTTGAATTATCAAAAACCTATGATAAGGTGGAGTAGAAAATTTTTTAATGTGGGTTGGAAGCTTTTGAGTTTAATAAGAGAGTTTTGGAGATGGTCTTTTTGCTGGTTTCCTCTACCACCTTCTCTATTATTTTTGATGGCTCTCCAACACCTTTCTTCTAGCCATCTCATGGGTTTTAGCAAGGATATCCACTATCTCCTATCCTATTCATTCTTATGGCTGAATGTTTAGGTAGATATATGGAAAAAATGGTTACTTTGGGGGAATTGTTGGACTCAGACCTTCCTCTAAGAATTTTACTTGTTCTCATTAGCAATTTTTGGATGCCTTGATTGTTATTTTAGAAGCTTCTATGGGAAATGAGAGAAACATAAATAAATATCTTGATGATTATGGGTAAGATTTTGGTCAGATAATAAACTAGAATAAGAGTGTGATTTATTTTATAAATGTTAATGAGAACAGACAAAATAAAATTATTTAAAGAAACATTGGTCGTGAGATTAATACCCTTCTGGGCTCATATCTTGGCTTACCCCTCTATCTTGACCCTCCTGAGACTTTCTAGAGTTCATTGATTGAGAAAATCCACTCAAAATAGTTGGCTAAAAAGGATCCCTCCTTAACTAGGATGGTAAGGTTATTGCTCTTAAATCCATGTTACAACATTTGCTTTTGTATGCTTTGAGTATTTTAAAAATTTCTAGGAAGTTTGCTTTGGCAATTGAGAAAATTCAAAAATAATTATTATGGATGAGTATGGAAAAGAAGAAAAGAATGGCTTTAATTAATTAGGATAAAGTTTGTATGCCAATCAAAAAAGGAGGTCTTGGTCTTATAAGGGTGATATCTATCAATGATTCTCTTCTTGCTAATCTTATTTTTAGATGACATGGGAATTGAGAGACATTTGGAATGATAAATATAATAGGGAGAATAAAGGGTTTAACCTATTCCTTAATAATGAGGTTTCCCAAGGGGGTTCTTTAATCTGGAAACATGTAGAAAAATAAGCAGATTATAAATAAAGGGGTTAAAAGGAAGGCTAGATATGGTAGGACTATTCATTTTTGGGATGATATTTGGATTCTTAATCATATCCTTAGTTTTGATTAGAGGTGGAATGGATTTATGGATCAATGCAAGAACCTATTTGGAATATTTTTTGTTAATTATTGGGAAGAGGAAAAATGGGTTAACCTCAATAGAATGAATATCAATCTTAATGATCTCAAAAAAATCCTAAATGTTCCCTTTTTAGTTCAAGAGGAGGATGCTTTAATATAGAAATATAACTCCAATGGGTTGTTTTATATTTCTTCTTTGTATGCCAATGCTTTTAAGGAATATCAAGCACCTTGCTAGGCTAAAGCTTGGTATAAAGGAATGACTCCTAAAGTTAATATATATTTCTAGATACTTTTGTAGGATAAAATTCTAAACACTAATCATTTGATGAAGAGAGGTATAAATTTTGTCTTGATAGGTGCTATCTTTGCAAGAAAGTGGAAGAGTTAGTTAATCATTTAATTATTCACTATTCTTATACTAGAAGGTAATGGGAAAGGATATGTGGTTTGCTTGATTATGTTTGGGTCTCTCCCTTTACTATTCAAGAGTTCTTTAAAGGATGAAAGTATCCCACTTGTAATGCATTGATTATGAAGCTATGGGATTTCATCCTCCCTTTTCTTTGTTGGGATGTGTGGAAGTAAAGAAATTATAGGGTGTTTAGGGTAAGGATACTAATTTTTTCTAGTTATTCTATAAGATTAAGCATCTGGTGATAGAGAATATTAGGACTATAGGAAAGGGCATCAACCTCAGACTAAATGGGAAGAAAAAGTGATTTAGAACTAGAACCTGGAAAGGTTAAATGTTTCTCAAAATGGGAATAACCTTAAGAATTTGGTTAGGTGGGATGCCCTCCTCAGGGATGGTGTAATATTAATTTTGATGGGGCTTCAAAGGGAAACCTAGGGACAATGGGTTGTGGTGACATCACTAGAAATATGAACAAGGATAGTTTGGGTGTGATGGCCATCCCTATTGGGGAACAAATGAATCATGTGGTAGAAGCTAGTGCTTCTCTCTATGGTTTTAGCTATGCCAAGAGTATACATTTGGACAAGATTTGGCTAGAGGGAGACTACCTCAATATTATTAATTATCTTAATAAAATTAACAACCCTTCTTGGAAAAATTACAATATTATTTTTAAGGCCATTTGTTTAATTAATTTGTTTGAGACTTGTGTTATCATTCATAACTATAGAGAAAATAACCATATTGTTGATTGGGCTATGAATATGGCTTACAAAAGTGATGAAGAGTTGATTTGGAATCAAGATGATAATATCTCTTTTGAGGGATTATCCTTGATTGAGTATGATAAGGTGAGAAGTAGGAAAAAAGGTTTTACTAATGATGAATAAGGATATAAAGACTAATTATGATTTGGGTAGATTTGGGGTGTGGAAAATTATGGTTAGATTAACAGGGACTTTTCATTCATTGCCACATAGATTGGGGGCATGTTTATTTATCAATTTCCTTTTCTTTGATATCGACATTGGGCTTTTCCTTCTAAATGTTTATTTTGGGATTGTGAGAATTTTCAAAAGATTGAAGAAGATGGGAGGAAGGAGAAGGAGGGTCAAACTAGCTAGTTGTAAGGACTGGAAAAAGAAGACAAAGATTTGGAAAATTTTGGAATAGGGAAAGTTTACAATTTTTATGGAGAATATTAAAGGTAGCTACCCTTCTATAACCCACCAACTAATTAAGACCTAGAAGGATGGGAACATTCTAGTGGGTAATCAAAGAATGGATGTTACTGAGGACATCATTATAGAAGCCACAAGCTTTGACATAGAGGGAATTAATTTTAACAGAGATAGGAAGCTTTTAGATTGGGCAGTGGAAAAATTTGCAAAAATCGCTAAAGAGTGTAATAAACTGGTTAAAATTGGTAATTCCTATTTAAGCCCTAGCTCTATATCTCTTCCTTGGAGGTTTTTCATGTTTTTTTTTATTGAATACTTAACTAAGGGTTATTTGGATGGCCACTTTACTAAGTTATATGGGTACCATTTTATGCTAGTAAACTGTTTTAGGCATACAGCTAGGCTCAACCTTCCCTTCTACCTTAGGGAATCATTGGGTAATACAATATTAGCTATTCAAAATGATCCTGAGGGTGACCATGCTTGTTATGAGGGTTAAATAGTTCTTGTTATGAACCTCCTCAAATCAAAAAATGGATAGACCCCGTTACAGTAGGGTAAAAGCACAAACTTGTGTCACCCTTTTGTGAAGGAAAAGGCTAACAAAAGTACAACTATTCACCTTCAATGATATAAAACTACTATTATTTTTCAGAATTTGAAAATGAAATAAAGTAATGAAATGTGTAAAAAGTGATCAAGTTTAGGATTAAAATTTTTAACAATTATTTAGATTAAGAATTGATGTATTTTTATAATTTTTTAGTTGCTGAAAAATGCTAAAAATTAGGGGTTTAGTTCCCACCACAAAACTATATGGAAATAAACTTATTTCCCTTTGATCCTAGACTATGTTATAGATAGCATATATATCTAGAACATTCAAAAATAAAAAAATTCTTTAGACTTATATTTTCATTATAGTCATTCAAAGTACAACTCACCTAAAATTGATAGTTTTTATCTCCCACCATATTTTTCAAAACAAATCTATTCTAACTAGAATAAAAATTATACATTCTAGAAGAGGACTCTCTCCTCTAGAACATCATATAAGTTTTAAATTTTTATGATGTAATTTACTATTTTTTCTTTCTCAAAATTGACATTTTTTTTAGTGTTAAAATATGTGCTTGTAGAAAATTTTAATTATAATATACTATATCTAATTAAAACATTATAAACTCTATATGAGAATATTCTTGACTTTGGGCTCTGGAAAATGGTGTTTATAAGTTAATAAAAATATATCACAAAAAATTGTAAGAGTTATTGAAACTGAGGGGAGCAAATAGGATGCGGGCTTTGATGAGGATACAGAGGACGAGGTTGTGGAAATAGAGGTTAAGAAGAGGAAAAATCTTGATCCTTGAACCTTTTCTAGGAAGAAAAGGAGGTTGATTCTGAAATGGATCAAGATTCTAAAGAGAAGTTGGAAGAGGGGAATGGAAAAAGTGGCATTTCTAGTAGGGTTTCTAAAAATAAGGGGAAGAATATGGATAGGGTTTCAAGCATACCTTATGATGATAGACCTCTGATTAAGAGAATGGAGTGAAAAGGGAATAATGCACTTTTTCAATGGAAGGTGGACATTAAAAAGCTTGAGGAGACTGATTATGAAAGAGACAATTTTGGTGGGGATGAGGATGACCTTACTCATTACAAGGTCAATGATGACCAAGGGTTTTTGAAAGGGATCTTTGGTAATCCAAGGCTTATGAAGAAGGACATTGGTAGTTTGCAATAGCATATGCAAAACATTTTGAGAAAATTTGACTAGCACAACAAAACTACTAGAGAGGAGAGAACTTTAGGACAACATATTGATAGACTTTCTGAGGTGATTGGTCATGCTAAAGGGTTAAGAATCCTATGAAACATGTTCCACCCCTAGAAGCCAAGAGAAAAACTTTGGATCTACTGATCAAGGTATGTTTTAGTGGCTAATATTCGCAAATTAGCTAATTTAAAAAAAAATTGCCTAGTAATTTGGCTAATAACATAAGATTTGATACAACCTAAATCACCATAGTTTTATAAAATTTAGTCCTAGAATATTTAAAATCACTCAATAATTTATTTTACTGAAAATTTTAAATTCAAATATTCACCACAATATTCATTACATGATTATATTTGAGTCACCTAAATATAATATATTAGTGGAGAAATTAAAATGAATTGACCAATAATTATTATAATTATTAGTTACTTTAGGGATATATCACTAATATTTAGTTTTCACTATTTATTTAAAGTATATGTAATGATCCTCATAATATTCCACAAGGTAAAAAATGTTAAATTTTAATTTGTAATATTCCACGGTGATTAATGAAATTCGTATTATTATTGAGATTCATCAATATTTTAAACAATAAAAATATGATTCAAAAATAATAGCCAATATTAATCATATTTAAAATAAAAATTTGAGAAATTCATTAATAGAAATAATTTTATTTTTCAAAATAATGAAAGATTTGCTAATATTTTATACCCTTTTTTGGAGGTGACTTTCTTAAATTTTACGCTACAGCTGACTAAAGATTTCCTCAAAAAGTTGGATGGTCTAAATAACATAGTGCTTAATATGGAGAAGATGGTTAAGAAATTGGTTGATTAGAATTGTTCTATTTTGAAGACTATGGAATACAACATTAATACTCTCTTAAATAAATTTGAACAAGGGAAAATTCAAGGCTCCAAGGAAGTGAAAGATGACTAGGGACCTAGCAAGTGCACTAGGGCCAACTCAAAAAAGACAGAGGGTGTCAAAGCTAAAGAATTGGATGATTTGAAGGCCTCTATAGAAAACATGAATATCCTTGCAGACTAGGTAGTAGATTTACTAAAAACCCTATAGCTATTTTTTTTTCTAAATTTTTGCTTGTTTTTTTGTTGTCTTTTCCTACTAGTTATTTTTGGCTACATATTTTAGCTAGGTCTACTCTTTGGTGCTAATGCACATTTCTTTTGGGTTTTTTTATCTTTTGTTATCTTGTTACTATGTAAAAGGTTTCAGGTCCTTTAAAACCTTTTTTTACTTAATCAAAAATATTTACATGCAACGTTCCCAGCTTTAAGGCCTTTTAGGTTAGGGAAAAATACAAAAAGTAACTACAAAATAGTTTTGCAAGACCCCTAAAGATCTAACTCCATACCAATACTAACTAGTCTAGATCCACACTCAGGTAGGAAACCCCAAGGAAATTTTCACTTGTGCTTGTAAGCCCACCAGGTAATCTCTTAGTTTCCAAGTCTCATCTACTAGCCCCTTAAAATTCACTTCTCCACTTCATACTCTTCTCCAAGCTAGATGACTCTAATCTCCTCCTTAAGGCTCCACAAAAACCCTTACTTATACCTAACTAAGGCACAATTTGGCCTAGCCCATTACAAACTTAAATAAACCCTTTCATTAAATGCTTTTATAAGTCACATATCAGTTGCAACACAAATTAAATATGCATACATAAATTAAATGCCAAAAGTTAGCTCACTGACAACTCAGACACCACAGGAACCAAGACTAGACCAAGTGTTAGAGAAAAGCATGCCGAGTGTTAGCATTACACCAGACATAGTAGACTTCCTTCAATAATTGAGAAATAGTATGTGTCGACTCCTTCAAAAAAAACCATTCCCCTTCATTGGCTGAGCTACTTGGGCTATACTACTATCGAGCTCCTAGTACAAACTAGGATTCTAGTATCTTTCACGTGCCCCAAGCATCACCAAACATCTTCATTAATTAAGTCACTTGGTTAATATAGAAACCAAACTAACACAATATCAAACAAGTCCCCATCTTTCTTTTCTTGAGTCCTCCAACTCCAAGGTCAA
Organism: Cupressus sempervirens; assembly: GCA_028749045.1. NCBI lineage: Eukaryota > Viridiplantae > Streptophyta > Pinopsida > Cupressales > Cupressaceae > Cupressus > Cupressus sempervirens. The sequence continues at coordinate 324,793,616 of CM053788.1, forward strand.
ACCACACCAACATACAAGATTGCTAGCAATCCTAGGATTCTCCTATATGAGACACCATAGGTTCAAAAAGATGTTCTTGGTAGCTAGAAGAACATCTTCTGGGATTCAACACATAAATCACAAATTGGTTCTTTAGATACATATCCTCCAAGTCCTCAACTTGTACACTCTTTCCCTTGATCTTTTGCTTCTTCACATCCATCCTTGGTGTACTATAGGTCTTCCTTCCATGTTGATCTCTAACCCTCCCAAAATTCTTCAACTCAACTCGACTGCCAATACTCAAGTTCCTCCTGCCAAGATCTTCATCCTATAAAGTAATCAAGGAATGCTTCCTACCACCTTTTATAATAGTAAACACATTCTTGACACAATCATGCACAACCTTGCAATCATATTGCCAGGATCTATCGAGCAACACATTACAACTATTCATGTCCATAATATCACACAATACTTGATCCTTATGCTACCCAATCTATAAATCAACAAGGAATTGATCCCTTGCTTCCAAAAGAATTCTTACTTTTCAACCAACCAATCCTATAAGGATAAGGATGTCTCATTCACTTCAAACCAAGTTTTTGAACCATCTCCTTAGCAACAAAGTTGTTAGTACTACCACTATCCATAATCACCTTGTAGGCTTTACCACTAAACTTACAAAAAGTCCAAAAAATATTAGTCCTCTAGCAAGATTCCATTTTCATTTGACTAATCAACACTCACCAAGGTAGTAAACTCTCTCCTTGCTCAGGTTGGTTGTCAAGTTTTCCAACCTCATTGACAATTGAAGTTCTTCTATTACTAGCCTCAAGACGTTCATAAAATCTATGTCTTACTTATCCACATTTGTAGCAAGTATCATTAAACTCATCTCTACCTATCCTTTTCTTCAATTCAATAGGTTTTTTTTCATCTTCTTCACTTGATTTAGCTTTTTTTGAGCTATCATGCTTCTCCTTTCCTATGGAAATACCTTTAATTTTCCTCTTCAACTTATCATTTTCCTTCAAGGTATATTAATAACTATCCTCAACCAAATCAATCTTCAACATACAAACCTCATCTTGGATATTGAATCTCAAACCATCAATTTACTGAGCTACCTTCTCCTTTGACAATTCTCTATGCCCAAACCAAATTGTCAACTTGTAGAACTCCTCAATATAATCTTTCACAATCATATCTTTCTATTTCAAAACTTTCAACATTTTAAACAACTGAAGTTCATAATCAATAGGAATGAGCTTAGCCTTCAACTTAGTTACCATCAACCTCCATCTAGTGATCTTCATTTTACTTTCCTCCTCTTTGTCTCTTTGTAGTTCTTTCCACCAAAGAGTAGCATCTCCTTTGAACTTAGCTTGTGCCAACCTTACTCTAAGTGGATCTTCAATATCCTCAAGCTCAAAGTAATCTTCCAATTCACCAATCCAATCAATTAGGTGTTTATGAGTCAAAGTACCTTAGAAATTAGAAACCTCCATCTTATTCTTCAACTTCAATTGAGATCCAAGTCTAGCAAACTAACCAACCCTAGTTCCAATAGGTCTCTCCACATGATCAAAATTGTCCTCACCACTTAATCCAACAACTTCAAAGTCTTTAACAACTTCCTCATAATCATCTTCAGTACCCACATGTTGAGGTACACCACCTATAGCACTCATAATTTCAGCAATAATTTCACTCTTCATCAATGTTATCTCAGATCTAAATTCTTCTTGAATCTTCTCTAAGATCCTTTCCTCTACAACATTACTAAGATCATTAATTTCCATAGGATCCAATATTCTTGGAGGCATCTACCAAGATTATCTACAAAAAAAAAGCAATAAATCCACAAATCCAAAAGATTAATTAGCTCCACAAGATCAACCTTCCCTTCTAGCCTTCACCCAATTCATGGTGCAAACTGCCACAACTTCAATGCTCAATCTACATACTCAGGAACGATTATGCTTTGATACCACCTGACACAATGAGAATCCAAGGGTGCCTCTACTAGAGGTAATTTGGATCCCTACAAATAACCACATAGAGGAAACATAGCAATGAGATAAATAATTTGATCCCAAATGCAACTCTTTATTCATAAATAGTTGTTTACATAAAATGTTCTCGGTTATAAGGCCTTTCAGGTTAGGGCCAAATATAAAAAGAAACTACAAAAAAATTCAAAAACTCCCTCAAGATCCAACTCCACACTAATCCTAGCTAGTCTAGATCCACACTCTAGTAGGAAGACCCAAGGAACTATTAATTTGTGCTCACAAGTCCATCAAGAAATCTCCTAGTTTGCATGCCTTGACTACTAGCCCCTCAAAGTTTTCTCCTCCACTTCATCCACTTCTCCAAGATAGATGAATCTCTAATCTCCTCCTTAAGACTCCATAAACAACCCTTACTTATACCCAAATAAGCCACAAGTTGGCTACAACACAAATTAAATACCCATATATAAACTAAATACCAAAAGTCATCTCATTGACAACTCAGGCACCATAGGAACCAAGACCAAACTGAGTGTTAGAGAAAACTATGTAGAGTGTCAATATTCCACCACATATAACTAATTTTCTTTACTAATTGAACACCAATATGTGTTGAGTCCTTCAAAAGAAATAGAGCCCCTTCAATGATCGAGCTCCTTGGGCAATACTATTATTGAGCTCCTAGTGTAAACCAAGCTCCTAATATCTCTCGAGTTCCCCAAGCATCATTAAACATCTTCATTAACCAAGTCACTCAGTTAACACAATAACCAAATAGACTTAGTATTTACTGATTCACCATCCTTCATTGACCAAGTCTTCCAACTCCAAGTCAAACCACAAAAACATACAGGATTACTAGTAAGCCTATAATGCTCTTACATCATTTCTCACATTGTAAAGACAATTTTTGTGGATTTTGAAAGAAGATACTATTTGTGTTGCAATAATCAAATGGGAAGAATACTTCTAAGAGGGGGGTGAATTAGAAGTATCACACTTTAACCTTACAAACTTTTAACTAAAAATAAATTGCATGCATGTAAACATATCAGATAAGCATAGAGTAAACACATGCATCAAAACACATAACACCAAATTTGGTAACCCAGAAACCGTGTAAAATGAGAAGGTAAAATTGGGGTGGGGATGATACCCACAAAATACCATTGCAGCAATAATGTTTGATCACTTTTGATGGTTTTCCCTATTAAAGGCTTTACACTGTATCAATAGTGACTTGTCTAAAGGATATACATATACTTTACATGAAGTGTCACCATGTTAAACGATTTTATCACCTTGTCAAAGGTTCTACAACCTAGCTATTAAGCTAACATATCAACATAGGATTTTATTTCTAATATAATTGCTACAGAGTATTAGATTAATAAACTTGATAGCTTACAATCCTTGATTTTTGAATTCAGGGACTTGATCTACTCTCTCTGATCTTGATCCTCTAAGATCTAATATCTATTCAATATTATGATACTTTATTCTTGATCAACTAGATGCTGCAATGCTACTCTATTCCTCTAAGTCTTTTCACACTTCCCTTTGAATTTTGCTATAGTTTACCCATACACTACTCTCATCCATGCATAAAATGGGGTTTTGTCCTCCTTTTTAAAGATTTCAAAGACTTAGGGTTAGGTATGAATATACAATCCATATTTATTCTTCATTTCTTGCTTAATTCATTGCACTTTTCTTATTGGTTGCATCCTTCTCCATTTTTCTTATTGGTTGCATGTTGATTGCATGGCTAATATAAAAGATTCATTCTTATATTTAATATCCTTTGAGATTCTTCTATGTCAGCTCAAAAAATGGTTTACATCTAAGTTTGTGAAGGCACAAACTCATATATTAATTCTGTGTTACTCGACACATACTGGATTATTAGTGCTCAGCACATTTATGATTCTGGCTTGCTTGGCAAATGTAACATTTTGGCTTTCTTGGCACATGTAGCACTCTAGATTTCTCGGCACATGTAGCACTCTAGCTTGCTTGACATCAATTATGACTTGGCACATATAGATCACTCGGCACCTGAAGTCACTTGGCACCTATATCATGCTTAGCACCTGAAGTCAATTGGCACCTATTGGAATTTTGGCTCAACACATATTGTGGTTCAGCATATATAGTGTACTCAGCTTCTTTATGAAAATTAGTTAAGTGCATTGATGCTCAATTGTCAAAACCAATCCGAGACCAACAATTTGAAGGGTTTTTTCTCTAGAATCTAATAAAATTGTAAGCTCATTGGGCATGTACTTTAGTCTATTTTTGTTTTATTGAATGTAATATCATATCATTTTTTATAATAAAATTATCCTTTTCCTATTGTGTTCATTTTTTCTTCGTTAGGTAGTATGATTGAATTAAAATATACTCTAGACTTTGAAATAGTATCTACTTTAGGGTCAAACCATTACTTGATTTTGTTAAAGATTATTTCAAATAATGGCCCAAAGAGATGCTTTTTTTAGTTTCATCATGTATGCTTCAATAATTATATGTTACTAGCATATATTGAACAATAGTAGAATAAATCCAAAGTCTTTGGCTCTAGCTATATAAAGTAGTCCAAGAACATAATATTATCAAATGTAAATTAATCCAATGGAACAAAGAGAACTTTGGAATCATTTTTGTTAGAATTAGTAATATTTCCTTGGTTGTATTTAATTATTAATTGGGATAAACCAAGGTATCACTTATGTTGTTTGTCCTCTATGTCATATGTGAGGACATGTCATTTTCTTGTCCTCTTGTCCATGTGTGAGGATAACTATTTTTTCTAGTTCCTTTATTAAGGAAAATAGTTTATTCCTCCTTAAGAGGATTATGAAACTTGTTATACACACACTTATGAATTTGGAAATCATTCACATGGGAGTTACTAAATAACTCCTCTTCTCATCTCTTTATAAGAGATGCTCCTCTCTCATTCTCTACATTGCAGACTCATTATGTAGTACTTGTAATATGATTATGGCTCTCTCTCTCTCTCTCTCTCTCTCTCTCTCTCTCTCTCTCTCTCTCTCTCTCTCTCTCTCTCTCTCTCTCTCTCTCTACATTTTCCTCATTCATATAATTCACAAGGGGTTCTCTTTTCTTTCCCCTTTCAAAATATTTGTCTCCTTACTTGTGTTGATTTTGGAAAGCTTTTCTAAAGTATGGTAACTATTTTCATAGCTAAATTCTCTTGGATTAATTTATTATTTCTTCATTTCATTTTTTTTCATCTTCATTATTTGTAATATGGTATCAAAGCTTGTTAATCCTTGTTTTGAGCTTGTGTGAAGGTTACCATGTTGGAGTCTTTTGTTGAGAGAAAAATTCAAAGATTTTTTCTTAATCCTTTTGTGTTGTATGTTTTTTTATGTTTTTATTTTTTCTCTTTGGAAGACTTACCTCCAAAGAGTTTTCCTTTTTATTATGTAACATATTTTCCTTCTCTTGTTTTGGAACATTTACTACCAAAACAAAGAGAGCTATTGCTCTATTTTCTTTATTCTTTGTAAACCTCTTATTTCTCTTTAGTATATTCTTACATGGAATCAGTTATTGCATTAGTCTAATCTATTTTTACTCTAATATATTTTTTCAATATTGTTTATTTATATATTTTAACATCAAATATGTCTTTTTAATATATTTTTTTGTAAGACTTCACTCTATCTATCTTTAGGATGTTTTTATTTATTTAATCAAAATCCATCATTTTACTTCAAATAAAAGGAAGTACATCATATATTTTTTCCTTTTCTTCTCCTTCTATCATAGCTAAACCTAAGCTCTATGCAATCCTAACCCATACATACTTCATTTCTTTCTTTTCACCCACCTTACACTAAATTTGTAGAACCCATAGATTCTACTCTAACCCTAATGTTTTCATCCCTTGAAGAGGTCCTCATATGAGGAGGAACCTGTTGATTCTCACAATAGTGGACTACCACCAAGATTGCATCAAATAGTGTATATGCTTGTGCCACTATATCTGCTGAAAGTAACCCAACTATATGAATCATTTCCCTTTCAAAATACATGTCATTCCTTAATCTTAGTCCAATCCTCATTATATCCAATAGTGACATCCACACTTTATTCGCATAAAATTTCTTAATAGGAATAATTCCTCCCACCCATTCTTTTGAGGCATGCAACTCATAATTCTTACTGCCTCATCCAAAATTGTTGTATTAAAAAATGATAGCTTGATGCACATCTCTTGAATCTTAAAAAATTCCTATACTTTGGTAACATATCAATGTCTGGATGAGATTATGGACCACAATATTCAAACTATGGCTTCTACTTTGGTTAGGAAATTTCTGGGGCCTAGACCGAGCATTGACAAAGTTAGGTAGCTCATAAAACAAAAATGGGCTCTCAAGGGCCAGGTCTCGATCACGGCTATGGTGAAAGGCTTTACATCTTTCGATTTCACTTGCTTGGAAGACCTTGCTAGCATTCTAAGTGAAGGGAAATGGGCCATGGGTCATTCTTCCCTCGTGCTCTAGAAGTGGTCATCTAGCATGAGCTTGAATGATTTTTTTTTGCCCAAGCTCCTATGTGGGTTAGACTGCCAGAACTGCCACTTGAATATTGGAATGAGGACACCTTTGGGGGAATAGCTAGGACCTTTGGGGAACTCCTCTCAATGGATCTGATTACTGCTTCCAAGCATCACCTCAATTTTGCATGCATCTACATTGGGGTGAAAGATGGAATAGACATGCTTGAGTTCGTTGAACTTCATTCTAAACTTGTAGTGCACAACCAAAAAATCATCTATGAAACAATCCCCTTTGCGTGCTTCCTCTGCCTGAAGGCTGGTCATAAGGCCCACCAGTGCCCCAATGAGGCAAAGAAGAAGATCACGAAACCAGTCATCCCTAATCATACATGAAGCTTGCTATACACCTTTCTGGAAAGGGAAAGATGAAGCTACTCTCAAGGCACAAACTTTCTATGGTGCAGGGGAGAAAGGGTGTTAGCCAAAAAGTCACAACAGTGAAGGACACTATTCAAAAGGATCCCCCCAAGGAGAATGCTAGTTCCCCCCCCCTAGAATAGGGCCCTATTTTGGAAAAGATAATCTCAGACCCATTGGAGGACCAAAAGGTTTAGGTAATCTTCCCCTCCATAGCCACGGGTCCCGTTGTGGAGCAGAATCTCCCTCTAGAAACTATAGTGCAGTCTTCTCCCGTAGTGGAGGAAGTCCATCTTTTGGTAGCTACAGTGTTGAATTTCCTGGAACAAGAATCCTTGACCCGGGAAAAGGATAGCCAAGCTATGTGTCTTCCCCTTGAGGACACTCTGGCTTCTCTAGGGATCATCATTGGTAAGGGGGGAGATTTTTCTTCCCCTATAGGAATTGAGGCCAAGCTTTATCTCCTCATTAAGAACACTAATCCAACACAACTCACTCTATGGGAAGATAGGTTAGATAACAGTATGATGGATAGCCTTGATGATTGGTGCATGGTCAAGAAGAAAAAGAAGAACCAAAAGAAAACTTTCCCCCCCTATCTCCTACTTCAACCAGAAGTAGGGTTAAAGCTGATATTGGGTCACCCCCCAAGGGAGCAGGAAGAAAGAACTTAAATCAAATTCTGCAAGAAGAAATAAGAAGGAACCTGGCAGATGGAAGCCAGAGGTCCATCAAGGATTTCTTAGGAAGTAAGAGATGAAATTTATCTCCTGGAACATAAGGGGCCTTAATGGGGCTCACAAATAGGAACTCATTAGAAATATGATTAGAGACCAAAGACCTGAATTTTTGATGTTACAAGAAACTAAGATGAAAAGGGACCTGGTAAGAAGGATATTTTTTAGTAAAACTTTTTTCTGCCAAGCTTCTGATTCAGATGGAGCTTCAGGTGGTGTCCTAACCTTATATAACACCAGAGCTTTCAAGTTAACTACTCTTTACAGCTCTACTAATGCTCTTCTTTGTAAGGTTTTTCACATCCAAAGCAATGAATCTTGGGTAATCCTTAACTTGTATGCCCCCAATACCAAGAAAGAAAGGAACTACTTCTGGTCCAAGCTCCTTGGCATCTTATCTAATTGTAACTTGAACAAAGGGATTATAATGGGGGACTTCAAATCACCTCTATCTGATGCAAAAAAAAGGGGGGTCATGCCCCAAATCAGGATAGTAAATGTGACCTTGCTTCATTCATTTAGCATCTCACCTTCCTAGATTTGGACCTTCAAGGTGGCAACTTCACTTGGTCTAACAGAAGAATCAAGGGTGATAGTATTCAAGTTCATCTTGATAGAGCCCTCATCTCCACTAAATGGCTCCTCTCCCACTCCTGTAGATTATCCCTCCTCCCTAGGGTGGGCTCTGATCATTCCCTAATTTCTCTTTCTGCCCCCCCCTTTCTAGCAACAAGGCCTTCCCTTTTTGCTTTGAGAAAATGTGGCTCTCACACCTTGCGCTAGAAGGTAATATTTCCCATTAGTGGAACATTGAGGTTGAAGGCACTGCAATGTACAGAGTTGCCTAGAAGCTGAAAAATGTGAAAAGAAACATCAAGTCATGGAATAAAATTGACTTTGGCCACATCTTCCAGGAGAAAGATGAGATATCTGATTAGCTCTCTTCTATTCAGGATGAAATCCAACATTTAGGATACAATGCTCTTAATAGCTAGCAAGAAAAGGCCATCCTTTCGGATCTACACAACATCATATCTAAGGAAGAGCTTTTCTAGAAACAGAGATCAAGAGTTAGTTGGTTGAAGGAAGGAGACTGCAACACCAAATTTTTTCACCTAACCACCCTTAAGCATTGGGCTAATAATAGAATAACCAACATTGTTAAGGGTCAGGTTCAGGTTACCAAAGAGGATGAAATTGAGAAGGAAGCTTTCTACTACTTCTCATCTCTCCTCTCAGTTGATCCTTCCCTCTCTGGGTTTGAACAAGAGGAAATCTTGGCGACCATTCCCCCCATTCTTCAAGTTCACCACAACTCCATGCCGAAGGCAATCCCCTCCTTGGAGGAAATCCATCAGGCCCTCTTCTCTCTCCTGGGGGATAAAGCTCCTGGCCCAGATGGTTTCCCAACATTTTTCTTTCAGATATTTTAGAATGTAGTGAAAAAGGATGTGGTTAAAGTAGTTTAGGAGTTCTTTGGAGCCAGGAATTTTCTTAAAGAACTTAATGCTACCTTTCTGGTCCTCATCCCTAAAATCTCGGCTACTAATTCTCTGGATAAATTCAAGGCCATTAGCCTCTACAATTCCTTCTATAAGATCATTGCCAAGGTTCTCACTTCTAGGCTCCTTAGAGTTCTCCCTTTGATTATCTCTCCTCAGCAAACCGGCTTTGTCCCAGGTAGGTAGATCCTTGATTCAATTGTTTCAGTTCATGAGGTTATCCACTCTCTTGAGGCGGGCAAAAAGGAAGGCTTCCTTCTTAAGCTGGACCTGTCAAAAGCTTATGACAGGGTTGATTGGAAGTTCCTCTTTGTTGTTCTTCATGCCTTTGGCCTTGATGATCAGGTTTGCAAGCTCATCTCCCAGCTTGTGTCTTCACCCTCTTTTTTCGGTTCTAGTCAATGGCCACCCCTCTCCTTTCTTCTCCCCCTCTAGGGGTCTAAGATAAGGAGACCCCATCAAGGATAGGTTTTTAGTGGGTTTGAGGCCTTCTTCGGGTCCATCCACTTTCACTCATCAGCAATATGTGGATGACACAATTTTGGGGGGTGAAGCTTTAGTTCGGGAGGCTAGGACCTACAAAAGAATTCTTAATTCCTACACCAGGGGTACTAGACAAGCTATTAACTTAGACAAGAGCTATTTCTTCTTCCTCAACACTTCTCTGGAGAGGCAGAGGAAAATTGCTTGAATTTTGGGTTGTGGCATTGGGTCCCTACCAGTGACTTATCTTGGGCTTCCTCTAGGCTCCAAACCCCCAGACTCCTTTTGGACAAGCATTATTGACAACTTCATCAAGAAACTTGCTAGTTGGAAAGGGACCACCCTCAGTCAGGAAGGTAAATGCACCCTAGTTAACTCGATTCTCTAGAACCTCCCCACCTATGCCATCAGTCTCTTTGGGATTAAGGTTAAGTTTGTGGAAAAAATGGAGAGGATTCAGAGGGACTTTCTCTGGACTGGAACTGATGACCACAAGAGATACCACCTGGTAGCCTGGGACCAGGTTTGCTTGCCCAAAAGCCACGGAGGTCTTAGAATTAGGAAAATTTCTCACCTTAATCAATCCCTCTTAGCTAAACTCCTTTGGCACATCTTTCAAGGTTCAGGGGTTTGGAGGGACATCTTGGTTGAGAAGTACCTGGGAGGCCTATCTCTCTCCTCCATTTTCTAGGGGGCTGAGCTGTCATTGGGTTCTAACATTTGGAATGGTATCTTGAAGGCCCTTCCCCTTGCTAAATCTAGGGCCAAATGGAAAGCTGGAATGGGAGACAAAATTATTTTTTGGTAGGATAGCTGGCTTTTTCAGTAACCTTTCAATAACCATCCTTCATTCGGCAGGTGGGCTGATCAGGCTATAGGTAGATATGGTATGCTGGTTAGGAACTATAGAAATGGGAATGAATGGCACAATCTGGCGGAGCTTTCGTAGGATCTCAAGCCTTTGATGGCCTCTTTGAATGCTATCAACATCAACCAAATAGGCGATGCCTTAGTTTGGGGAGACTCTTTTGGAGGCCATTATACTGTAGCCTCAGGCTATCTTTCCCTTGTGGGCACAACTGAGAAACCTATTTGGGCCAAGGCCTGGACCCCTGGATTAATGGCCAAAATCAACATTTTCTTTTGGCTCCTCTTGCAAGAAAAAATCCTTACCCTAGATAATTTAGCCAAGAGAGGCCAAATTATTCCCAGCAGATGCTGCCTCTGTAAGCATGACCTGGAAATGGTTAATCACATTTTCATTCACCGTCCCTTTTCCTCTAGAGTGTGGAGTCTTCTGACTTCCAATATGAACTTCTACTAGTGCCCGCCAGCTAGTATTGAGGATTTCTTCATGCAGTGGAGTAGCAACCACAAAGGCTTGGAATCCCAAATTTTGAGTTCTTGGATTATCCCACACTTTTTCTAGGGAATCTGGAAGGAGTGCAACAACAGGATATTCAGAGATAGAGAAGCTCCTGAGGGTATTATAGTAGAGAAAATTGATGGCCTCATGAAAGAGAACTATTCCACAACTAGAGATGGAAACATAAAGGATGAAGGGAAAATTAAGACCAGGAAAGAAGATTGGATCAAAAGAAGATAGCAGGCTACTTGGTCCTTCCCCCCTGAAAATTGGTATAAAGCCAATTTCGATGGAGCGGCTAAGGGGAACCCTGGTCCCATCGGATGCAGTGGAATCATAAGAAACAACTTGGGAGGGGGCATTGCTGCTATCTCCTCCCCTATTGGTCACCAAACCAACCATTTGACTGAAGCCAGTGTGGCCAGACTCACTGTTAAGCTGGCCCTAGACTCAGGGATCAAACAACTGTGGCTTGAAGGAGACTCCCTAAATATAATAAATAGTATTTTAGGAGTAACCAAACCATCATGGACCATTGAAAGCATAATTGAGGACCTAAAAATGGACTTGAGAAAATTTAAAAATTACCACGTCAGCCATGTCTACCATGAAGCTAACGTGGTTGTTGATTGGTTCGCAAACAAAGTGGTCACATTCAATTCAGTGATGACGTGGGGAAACAATAATCATTTTTCGGCGGTGGCTATGGAGCTCATCCGAAAGGAGAAAATTTAAGGTACCAACTCAAAATATTTTTATGATGATAACACATGCTAAATCATGTTTTAAAAAGGGAATCACTTGGAGTTATGTGAAACCCCCATCATTTCATAATAACGTGTACGAATTACACGAGCAGAAGAAAGCTAGAGTTTAACCCAATAAAACGTGCATTAAAGCTCTCGTCCTTAGCAATTTTTTCATCTTTGAGCTTTGTAATTCTGTTAAGGGTTTAGGGTCAGAGAGGCATAATATCACAATGGTGGGAGAAAGGACTAGAAGAGAGCCATGGGGAGAAACAAAGAGCTGGAAAGAAAAAGGGAAGGTTTGGAAAAAACTCTAGAAGGGCGACATAACTAGCTTCATGGAGAGGCTCCATGGTTTCAACGTGGGGGTTACCAAGATTATGGTTGAAACTTGGCACAATGGAAAGGTCAAAATTGATGGTGTCTCCCACCAAATCATAGAGGGTCTCATTGCGGAGGTGATAGGCTTCTCCCAGGAAGGCATGTGCTTCTTCAGGGATAAGAAGATGTCTGCCAATGTTGTCAATGGTTTCATCAAGAATGACAAGGAGAAAAGAAAACGGGTAAAGATTGACACCTATTATGACATTGAGTCCATCAAGAAGTTTTGGGGGCTTTTTCTGAGGATCATCATAGAGTATGTCACTTTGGAGCCCTGGTTTGATAGAGTTAGGACCCATCATTTTGTTTTGCTTAATCATTTTAGACATAAAGTGAAAATCTCCTTTCCTTTCTATATTTATACTTCTATGACTAAGAATATAGAGAGTTACAAGAAATGTCTTGTCAAGAACCTTGCCCTTCATGAAGGTCTTCTGCTCCTCATTTTTGAGTTTTTGAAAACCCAGACAAGAGTCAAGTCCATTGGGGTTTCGGGTGGCTCCTCGGAGGACACTGCCAGGTTTGACTCAGGGGAAGTGTGTGTTGTTTAATTTGTCAAGTTTGAAACCCCAAAAGCCAATCCCTCTCCCCAATTCCCTAGCAGGAAGAGCCCAGGTGCCCTCCCCCTAACCCCCCTACCCCTCATCCTAAGGAGTCTAGTGACGAGTCAGATACGAAGTCAGAGGAGGTAGATTCGGTGGCAAAGAAGGAAAGTGAGTTGGAAGATGACAAGGAGAAAGATAATGACAAGAAGGAGGAGACCCCCTTGGTAACCTAGGATAACCCCAAGAAAAGAAAATTGGACTAGAACCCAACCCATGATCATCTTAGTGACCATGCTGATTTGCCCCCCAACCCTACTATGCCCACCTCCCCCCTGGAGGTCCCCATTTTGACCCTCGAAGAGATGATAGAAATCATGGTTGAAAAGGTGGGGGAGGCCATCAGGAAAAATAAGAGAAGAGCCTGGAGAAATTTCAATATGGATAGTGTCAGTATGGGCATTGTTAGAGAACCTGCTAAAATCTAGGTGTTGGGGGTTCTCGACAGTAGCACCCACTATGACGAGCTCCTTGACCCGACTCTTTTGGTTCTCTCTAACAATGTCTGTGAAATAGGTTTCAACCTTCTCAACAATGCAAAGAACAGCTTGATTGACAATTTTTGCTCCATTAAGTGGCTATTTTAAGAAATTGAGACTCTAAAGGATAGGTCCAACTAGACCAACAATAGGGGGGATGTCAAGGATCATGAGGCCAGAGGTAGTAAAGACCAGGTGGGCAGCCAGGAAAAAGACAGAAGCTAGGACCCTAGAGATAATTAGGAGGACAAAATCACCTAGCTCAAGCAGAAGGTCCAAAGGCTGGATTCAGTCCACCAAGTTGTGACTAAACAAATTGTGGATACCCTCCATACTTTGAATGAAAACATCATTAATTTGGGGGACTGTCTGACCAATGCCAGTCTTGTGGGGAACGTGGAGCAGAGTACAGAATACAGAACCAGCCGAGAAAATCCTCAGAAAGAGACTAGAATCCAGGAAAGTCAGGGGGACTAGATGCATTTCCTCCCCACGATCCACGAGGAAGAGGCCAACCAGAAGGAAAGTGACACTACAAAAACCCTACAGGCGATGGAAAAGAAGGGACACTAGTCTGCCCGCTAGGCTCTGTTCCTGGCCTTTATTTCTTAGGCTTCGAGCCTTTTTGTTTCTGGCCTTTTGAGGTAGCTTTTTTCTATCTTTTTTGCTTTATGTTATTTTCTATTGTAAAACATTTGGGTTTCAAGATCCCTGTAAAACCTATTTTCCTAATCAAAAACATATCATATATGTTTGATTACAATATTGATAACACTTTTGTTTGGTATATTGGACATGGTATCTTTGGCCTTAGCACCCCATCACCAATAATGATTCTTATTGCATGCTCCACCTCTTTAGGCATCACTTGGAACAGTATGTCAAAATCTCCCCTTAGATATGTTGATTCTAGAGGAAATTCCCATGTTAAAATGGGAATCTTCACTTGTAAATTTAACACCTTATAATCCATCTTTTTAAGTACCTTGCATTCAATATAAAAATATGTCTTAGTATTTTTTTTTTTAAAATTAAAAATTAAAAAATATCAATGAGAAACTCAAAAACTTCAATTTTCTTAGTTATTACATTCAAAGAAAATAAAAATTTATCTTTTTAATAGTAGTTTACACTATCAATTTAAAATTATAATCTTCTTTAATATTATTTCCTTTCTCTAAAAAGAATAATTAATTCCAAAAAATGATAAAACTATATATATATATATATATATATATATATATATATATATATATATATATATATATATATATATATATATATATATATATATATATATATATATATATATATATATATATATATATATCCTTCCTAAATTATAATTTATGAAGAATATTTAATTTTTTTTGCTTAAAAAGGGAAGAAAATCATTTTTCTTAAAACTTTTTGGAACCAAATAAGACAAGATTCTTTATTTAATGAAAATATCTAACTCTAAAGCAGAAATCTACAAGAATCTTACTATTAGTGTCATATTTTTTAAGGCTATATTTGTAGACATAAGGATGAACTAATTATTTTGACATATCTTCCAAGTATGCATCTTTAATGCTATGATAAAATAGTTTAAGCATTATATTGATGTTACCGCTGAAATTCTTGAGCATTTTACAATATATTGTGAAAAGGCTATCTATATTGCTACTATTTATACTGTGAAAACAATGTGTCCACTTGAAGTTTTACACTCTCTAATTTGTGAGAACTTTTTATAAACCTTTTGCTTCATGAGAGAGAAGATTAGAATAAAAAATATAGGAATTTGTAAGTCTATCTAAACTTCACTACCCTGTAAATCATTATATATTATTATATTGAAAGAAATAATGTTGTTTATAGTTTAAATGATATGATAGATTCAATGAACTATTTTTTTTAGTATAGCCTATCTTTCTTTATTCTATACTTTTTATGGAATTGTTTAAGACATTTCCTTGACACATTATGCAAACCATGATTTTACGGATGCCATTAATCTTAATAGTTCATGTATTTGTTGAAAATCAAAAATAATTATTTTTATATTAACTTTGTCATCATTTGAAGCTATCTTCATACTAACTTAATAGCCATTTATTTCATTTTCTAGCTAGTCATGTAGCACAAAGAACTTTAAGTATTTCTTTTTAATTAAATAAAAAATTGTTTGCATCTACTATGTTTGTTATTTATAAGAAATTCTCAAGAATATGGAAGCTTATCCATCATCATTCCAATCCAAATTGACACCCCCTACATGTTGTTTGGTTCTCTAGCTAAACTGCACCATTTTATCATAAGGTAGCATTGTAATGCCTCTATTAGTTTTATTCATCATTATTTTGCTACACCCACTAAACTTTAACACTTTAACAATTATATCTTTATGTGTGGCAACTTTTCTCTCCCTCTATTTATATTCTCTGTAACTTATTTCTAGAACTATGATTTGAAATTTAATATTTTACCATCTTTAACAATTGTGTCTTTTTTTGGCTGATATCCACTATTTAATATGTAGCATTGTAACATATGTCAAAAATTTAATGTAGTAGGTCAGTTTCCCTTAGAGCCAAACAACCATCTACTTGCTTGATAGCATTCAACTCGATAGGTGAGTTCAAATTCTAAATGAGAGGGAAAATTTTTTTGCTAAGAGACAAAAAGGAATAAATTTGATCCATTCAACAAGTAGAATGTGTGGAAGAACTGAGTAGAGCAGAGAAGGAAGTTGATCAATAGATCAAGTTAGAGTTTAGAAGATAGAATGATGTTTCAATTTCTTGTTTGTAGTTGTATATGTTGGATCCTTTTTTTATTCTATAAGTTCATCTTTGATTTTTCCTATGAAGTAATGATTGCTCTAGGCATTGTTATATGTAGCCATTAGTGGTGTAAGTTTGAAGTTTGAAGTTTTATCAATATGAATATTCTAGGGTTTTTCTAGTTGAAGCCATATGCTCCCAAATTTTGTAATTCTATCTTATTTGAATAGAAAACAAGCAAGTAAGCAGACATACAAATCTTTTTTGTTCCCTTCTTCTATTTATCATTGCATGGTATTTTGCATTCAAGAATTTCATACTTGAAAGCTTTATCCTTTGGCTCTCTGCATTTTAATAGTGGAAATATCTAGGTTGTAAGTATGAAATACAACCCACTCAATTTGTTCTTTAACCAAGTTCTCTCTCTGTTGTTCCTACCAAGTTCACTTGGTAACCTATTGCCAAGCTCTACCTAGTAGTGGTGGCTGAGCTCACTTGGCATCCACATTGTTGAGTTCACTCAACATACACTATGTTGAGTTACCCTTGTGCCAATCTATGCAACTCCTTTATGTGTCGAGCTTATTTGGCACCTATTACCTATCACTCATCATCCTTTGTGTACTAAGAAAACTATCACTTGACACCTTCTTGTGCTAAGAAAATTTATTAAAGGTTGTAATTTTTTTTCATATGGTATCAAAGCTTTGAGGCCCCACATTCATAGTGAGTTAGGGAATTTGTTTTTTTGGGATATTTGACATGGTAGGAGATGTAGAAAATATATGGTAATAGCCACCTTCCTTTAATGGATAGAATTATGAAACATGTGCAAAGAAGATAAAAGCCATAATTGTAGCTAATGACTTATGGGAGTTTTTGGTAAATGGTTTCAATGATGTTATAATCCCAGCATTGTATGTTTCCCTCACAAATCCATAGAAGACTTAGTTGAAAGAATGAAGGAGAAAGGATGCGAAGACATTAAGTTTGATTGAGGTAGCAATGACAAAGATAGTCTTTCCCAAGATTGCAACAACAAATTATGCAAAGGAAGCATGGGATATCCTTGACATGAACTTCAAGGGGACTAATAAAGTCAGAGTAGTGAAGCTATAGATGATTAAAAGAGAGTTTGAGAACCTTCAAATTAAGGAAAATGAACCTATTACAAAGTTTAGCTCATGTATATCAACTTTGATAAACTAGCTCAAGTCAAATGGAGAAGATTATGAAGAGCAAAGAATTGTAGAGAAGATACTAAGGAGTTTACCTTGGAAATATGATAACCTTGTGATGACCAGTGAGGAAGAAAAGGACCTCACCACATTGACCATGGATGAGTTGATGAGAACTCTTCAAACCCATGAGCACTAGATAAACAGATCAACAATAATCTCCCAAGAGAAACCTTTCAAGGCTCAAGAGAATTCAAGAGGTAGGGAGAGGAAGAAATGGCTCAAATAGAGGCTCAAGAAGTAGAGGTCATGGAAGGTATGGTCAAAGGAATGCTGGTGCAAAAAGCTTAGGATGAGAAAGCAACAAAGAGAGCGCAAGCACCTCTCAAAACAACTCTAGAGGAGGTAAGAAGAATTACAACTCTAATAAGAGAAATTTTGAATGTTGCTATGATCATAAGTATGGGTATTATGCAAGTGAATACTAGAAGAAGTAGGGTGATCAATCAAAATAGAATGCTAATGTGGCTGATGTGAACATGGGAAATGCAAACAATCCCATACCCTTCATCATGTCTAACATTGGTCAAGAAGGCAACCCTAAGGTATGGTACATGGACAATATTTGTAGCAACCACATGAGTGGAATGAAAGTTTATTCTCTTTCATTGATAAGACTTTTAAGTTGGAAATTAAGACTAGAAATAATGGAACCATTCCCATAGTGGGAAAAGGATCTATCATGGTTTGCACCAAGAAAGGTGACAAGAAAGAGATACAAAATATGCATTTTGCCCCTATTATGAACCACAATTTGATGAGTTTTAGACAAATTATTCAAAATAGCTAAAAGGAGTTGATGGAAGATGACAAGTGCATCATTCTTGAGAAGGATGGGAGTAATATATTACTTCTAATAGTCCAAATGACAAAGAACAAGGTGTTCTCATTGAAGATAGAGACATATTTTTCTTCTCAAGTCAATGCTACACCTCCCAAGCATGAATGCACAAAATTAAATCAGAAATCACCTCTTAGGAACATGATTGAAGACCCCTCCAAGCTTTGGCATCTTAGTTATGGACATCTTGGTTTTTTTGGTTTAAATTTGTTGCCTAGGAAAAGAATGATAGATGGTTTTCCAAGCATAATAGATTCATATGACAAGTGCGAGGCTTGTATTTTGGGTAAGAAACATAGGCTTCCCTTTAATTGTAAAAATTCTAGAAGGTCTACAACACCATTAGAATTGGTGCGTTCTAATTTAGTAGGCCCTATGCAAACTACCTCTATTGGGGGGAGTACTTATTTTATGATATTCATAGATGTTTTCAGTTATTAGACATGGGTGTATTTTTTGAAGAAAAAATCTAAAGCATTTGATAAATTTGTTGAATTTAAAGCCTTGGTTGAGAAATAATGTGGACATTATCTAAAGTTCCTTAGATCAGATAGACGAGGGGAGTATAGCTCCAATATGTTTGTAAATTTTTGCAAGAAGAATGGCATAAGGAAAGAGCTCACAACTAGTTATACTCCATAGCAAAATGGAGTGGCTAAGAGAAAGAAAATGACCATTGTTGAAATGGCAAGAAGCATGATGAAAGCAAAAATATTTCCAAATAAATATTGGAGAGAGTCTATAGCAATAGTGGTGTACTTTATCAATAGGTGTCCTACAAAGTCAGTTCGTGACAAGATTCCTCTTGAGGCACAATCAAGAAATATATGGATAGTTGAACACTTGAGAGTGTCTGGATGTGTAGCATATGCACATGTACCTAAATAATAAATGAAAAAGCTAGATGACAAATGTGTGAAGTGAATCTTCATAGGGTAAATCTCATAATCAAAAGCTTATAGACTATATGATCCAATTGACAAGAAGATCATCATTTCAAGAGATGTGGAGTTTCTTAAAAATTAGTCATGGGATGGTTTAGTAGATGAATTCTTAAGAAATTCAAGTAAAGTTTCTACTATTGAAGAGGAAGAAGATGACATTGGTGATCAACAAGATTATGGAGTAGAAAACATGGATTGTAGAAAAAGACAAAAAGGAAAGCAACACTCAACATGTTGAGTAATAGCTCCAAACACATCAAGACAACCACAAGCTAGTATGAAAACTAGTAGTAGCACCAATACTAAGAATTTAGATCCCACTCTCACCTCCCTATTGCCAAGAAAGGATAAGAGTGTAAGAGAGATATACTGAGATGAAAGGTATGAGGAAGACTATGATGAGAGTGTAAATTTTGCATTATTCTCTCGTAGTGATCCAATCTATTTTGAGGAAGCTATGAATGAAGAGAAGTGGTGTAATGCCATAGATGAGGAAATATATGCTATTGATAGAAATGAGACATGGGAATTAACTACTTTGCCTCCCAAGAAACAATTAATTGGAGTGAAATGGGTTTACAAGATCAAGTGCAATGCTGAAGGGAAAATATATAGGTATAGGACATGATTAGTGGTCAAGGGGTACAAGTAGCAATATGGCAGAGATTATGATGAGACATATGCCTTGGTTGTAAGAATGGAAATTGTGCATGCTATCATAACAATTGCAACCTAGCACAAATGGAAGTTGTATCACATAGATGTGAAGTCCACCTTCTTGAATGGTGTATTGAAAGAAGAGGTTTATGTGGAGCAACCACCTAGTTATGAAGTTTTGAGTGAAGAAAAAAAAGTGTATAGATTGAAGAGAGCTCTTTATGGGCTCAAGCAAGCTCCAAGGGCTAGGTAAAACAAAATTGAATCATATTTGATGAGCAATGGCTATAGAAAAAGTGATGGTGAGCTCACTCTCTACATCAAGGCAAAAAATGGTAATATATTGATTGTTGTCTTTTATGTAGATGACTTAATCTTAATTGGAAATGATAATTTCCTAATTGGTGAGTTCAAAGAGGCTATGAAGAATAAATTTGAAATGATAGATCTAGGTCTCTTGATGTATTTTCTAAGCATAGAAGTAAAACAAATGCATGATGACATCTTCATCTCTTAAGAAAAATGTGCAAGTCAGATATTGGAGAGATTCAAAATATAGAATAGTAAGTCAGCCCCAACACCAATAGCAATAGGTCTAAAGTTGAGCAAGAAATATTGCAACAAAAATGTGAATCCAACAGTTTATAAGAGTATGGTAGGAAGTTTGATGTATTTGACTGTAACTCAGCCAGACATGATGCATGCAATAAGTTTGATTTCCAAATTTATGGAAACACCAAAGGATTGTCATTGGCAAGTAGGAAAGAGGATCCTAAGGTATGTAAATGGTGCCAAGGGATTTGGAATTTTCTATACTATAGAAAATGATTTCAAGTTGTTTGGTTATACGGATAGTGATTGGGCTAGAAGTTTAGATGATAGGAAGAGAACTTTTGGATACATAATTCATATGGGATTTGGTGCAATTTCTTGGGCATCCAAGAAGCAACCTATTGTTTTTCAATCTACAATAGAAGCTAAATACATAGCAATGAATGTAACAACATTTCAATCTATTTGGTTAAGAAGAATCTTGATAGATTTGAATGAAAAACAAGAGGATGGAACCACAATCTTTTGTGAAAATGTCTCTTCAATTTCATTGTGTAAGAATCTAGTCTTCCATTGGAGAAGCAAGCATATAGAGATCATATATCATTTCATCAAAGAGTTGGTGGAGAATCAAGATATCAAAATGGAATTTTGTAAGTCTGAGAAACAACTAACAGACATTTTTACAAAGCCTTTAGGCATTGGAACTTTTTTGCACCTAAGAGAGAGTCTTGGTGTAGTTGATTTGGATAAGGAGTGATCCTTTGATTTTTGTTTGGCTTGGGACAAAAGGGAAGTGTCAAAAATTTATTGTAGTAGGTCAATTGCCCCTAGAGCCAAACACCCACCAACCCCTTGACAACAAATAACTCAGTAGGTGAGTTCAAATTTGAAATGAGAGGGAAAAACATTTCTACCAAGAGACAAAAAGGAATGAATCTAATTCATTTGACTAGTAGAAGATATGAAAGAATGGAGAAGAGTAGAGTAGAGCACTGTGTAGTGAAGGAACTCAATCAATAGATCAAGTTAGAGTTTATAAGATAGAAGGAAGTTTTAGTTTTGTGTTTGCAGTTGCATGTGTTGGATCCATTTTTTATTTTATAAATTTGTCTTTGATTTGTCCTATGAAGTAGTGATTACTCTAAGCATTGTTGTATGCAACAATTAGTGCTATAAGTTTGAATTTTTATCAATTTGAAGATTTTAGGGTTTTTTTGGTTGAAGCCAAATTCTCCTAGATTTTGTAATAGTTTTATCTTATTTGAATAGAAAGTAAGCAAGCAAGTAGGAATAAAAATATTTTCTATTCCCTTCTTCTATTCATCATTGCATGGCATTTTGCATTTGAGAAGTTCACACTTGAAAGATTCATCCTTCATCTCTCTACTTTTTCATGGTTGAAATATCTAGGTTGTAAGTCTAAAATACAACACACTTAGTTTTTTCTTTAACCAAGTTTTCTCTTTGCTATTCCTACTAAGTTCACATGGAAACATGTTGCCAAGCTCCACCTAGCTGTGGTGACTGAGCTCTCACTTGGCATCCACATTGTCAAGCTCACTCAACATACACTATGTTGAGTTTCCCTTGCAGTGAGCTACTCAGATCCTTCATGTGCTGAGCTTACTCAGCACCTATTTCTTGTCACTTAGCATCCTTTGTGTGCCAAGAAAATTGCCACTAGTCACCTTCTTGTGTTGAGTGAAATTATTAAATATTATGATTCATTTTTCACATCTCTCTCCCAATTATTTTAAAATTATTACAAGAATTTGTATGCCACTTGTAAGCTCTAAAAGTTTTTTTTTTTCTGAGAATAGTGATATTGCCACTTGATATATATATATATATACATTAATAATATTTACATTTATATTTTTCTAATTCTAAGATACAGAGCTCTTAGAGAAAAGAATCAAGAAGAAAAACTCCATTCACTACCCCATCAAGAAGAAGGAAAAAGAAAGGAGAGAGGAAAGATAATGAAAGTAACATAGGCCTGGTTATAACATTCTAGGACTGGGACTTCCAAATTACAATGTATATTAGAAGAAGTAGAGAAGAAGAAGCATGTACCAAGAATGTACATATTTACAAAGATTTATAGTATGAGTAGGATATAAAATTAAAAAAGATATAATCTATATGAAGTGTCACCAAAATTTAGTCGAAGATAACTACAAAGCTGAGCCAAAGCAACAAAACCCACTACTGATTGGAAAGTGAATGAAAATTCATGATGAAACCTATACACAAAAAAATGAAAAATACAAAACCAAAGAACAACAATCAAGTGAAATTACTCCTCCATATTCCCTATTGTAGGGGCAAAGTTGCCAAGCTTAAGAGTAAGATCAGGGGTGGTGGTATCAAGAGTGATCATAGGATGAACAAATAAAGCAGATTCTTGAAATGAATCATGTTCCAATAGATCTAATAAAGCAAAGACAATATAATTCACATTATTGACACAATTCTTTGGAAAACCCCCACCAAATTGCTACAATGTAACTTTCATCAAATGAAAGGATTGCCTCTCAAGAGATTTTTTAATACTTTCATAAACCATGTAAACACTATGATTGGTAAGGAGTGCATGATGGTGGAACAAGCTCACAAAAAGGGCAACACCACTCCAAAGATCATAATTTTAATAAGCTTTAGAATGCTTATTCTTATGCAAATAAATTGGTCTAATAAATCTTGTAGCTATCAACTCCACATGAAATGGGATTGCAATAAATCTATAACATTGGACAAGAAAACCAACAAGATGTGAGAAGGATAATTTAACCTTTTACTAGTAGGAAATAAAATCTTGTGCCCAATGATCCTCTTAATTCCTCTATGAATGTAAGGATAGTCATAGAAGAATAGAGTTAATAACATGTCATCCTTAATCTAGCCAAGCAATGGTTGCTCCCCACCTTCGAATTCCAAAAACATTCTATAATTCCTAGGATAATATTCCATATGGAGAGAAGAATAGGTTGAATAGATATCTACTAGATAGCTGACTCCAACTAGCAAGCTTTGTCAACCTGACATAATGGATCAAAATGAAACTAGCACTAATAGCCAAAACAACCACCCAAAAGACTAAAAGATAAAGAATATTGCAAAAACTATCACAATAATAAGTGGTTTAAAGAAAATTTCAAACCTAAATTGACCACACAAAACACCACAAACAAATGAAGAACCAGCTCACTAAAAAACTCACACTCAAAAAACCATAATGATAATAGATATACAATTGGATTCAATAAAATTCCACATAAGTCACATAAGTGGAAGATATTGCAATAAACCTAGACCCATAAGATGTAGGATAGTTCCCATGAATAAGGTACTAATCACCAGTGTGACAAAAGATAAAACAATTAATCACACAACCCAATTAGTTGGAAGCATAGCCAATTATGAAATAAAATATGATAAAGTATAGATACCAAATCCCAATGAAAAGGAGATTCACATACAAATAAATGATAATGGTTCCACAAGGGAGTATGGCAGAAGCTAACCCAATTCATGATCAAAGATGTCACCTAGTCCACCTCACAAAGAGAAGGTACAAATGATAAATTCAAATAAAGAAATTAAGAGCATGCACCCCTAAATGAGTCGAATAAATTTTTCCCACTTGATGTTAATTACTAAACCAATGCTAGGATGAAGAATATAGCAAGTTTTCCAACACTTTACCGAGTGTCAAATAAGATATGTGTAATATAATCATTTCAAATATGAGCAAAGTCAACCCAAACAAGAACTAGACATAGATTACACAGTAAGTGAAATCTTTTCCAAAAATGGTACTCGACATCCATATGAACTCGACCTCCAAAGGAAGCACATGACAGTAACTCCAAACCTAGCATCCAAAGGAATCACTCAGCAACATATCCAAACTTGGAATCCAAAGAATTCACTCAACAACCAAAGCAATTGCTCAACACCCAAAGAATCACTTAGAAACCAAAGAATCTTGGCAACCAAAGGAATCAATTAGTAACAACTCTAAACTTAGCATCCAAAGAATTCACTTAGTAACCAAAGAAGCTTAGCAACCAAATGAATTTCTTGAGACCCAAAGGATCACTCGACAACTAAAGACTCAACATCAACTTAAGAACTTGGTAGCAACTGACAAAATGAACAAAAGTACAAGATTACAAGGGAATCCAAGATGCTACACACCTTTCCTACTAGATGCCAATTACTAGCCCAATGCTAACATGGTTAATACCAGAAAAGTATATGCACACATAACTTGAAAAAAGAGTTATATACACATAAGAAAACATAGCTAGTGATATTAACCATCCAAAAAGCAAACAAATAAGTCCCATCAACAAGGAAGTGTTCAAGATTTTCTCTAAATGATGGAAGCAATACAAGGAAACCTATCTATCAAATAGTTAGAGGAATGAGAGTCCAAAACTATACCATCATTGCCAATATTTGCTAACTTGCTAGCCAAAACATTACCTTCCCTAAAGACATGAGAAATCAAAAAGTTATCAAGAGCATCAATGAGATACCAAATATGATGGAAAGTACAATCCAAAGACCCACTATTGATTTTCCTTTGGATACATACATAATAACTACAAAAGAGTCACCTTCTATATGTAAACAAAAAAAATGCCATATGTTTAGCCAAAGAAATCCTTCCATAAGAGCTATAGATTCTACCATATTATTGGTACCCACTAGAATCAATTTTGCATAAAAAGCTAGCAACACAACAAACTAATTACACAAAGAAACACTGATCCCTGATTTACTAGGGTTCCCTCTAGAAGCCCCATCAATATTAAGCTTGATAAACAAAGGACCAAGAGGTTTCCAATGAATATACTTTTTGCAAATTGGTATAGACCTAATCTAAGGGAAAATAGGAGAAGAAGGTAGAGAAATTAGCTTCATTTATGAAGGATAAAACTATCCCAAGAGGAGAAAGTACTATATAGTTGAAATGATTGTTAACAAATGTATTGACTAATTTAGAGATAAGTTGCTCTATTGTAGCAATCACATTACTCACATCAAATATCTCTTTATGAAAAATTCTCTTGTTCTGTTCCCACCAAATGGACCAAATGATAGATGAAGGGACAATAAACCATAGACAAGCAAAAATAGAATTGGAAAAAAAGTTAGCCAATACAGGAATAGATCACATAGAGACTTAGGAAAAGGGAGAAGAATATGCAATTTGGCCAAAACAAAATACCAACATTGAATAGAAAAATGACAGTGTGCAAAAAGGTGGTTAGCTATCTCATACTAAAGACCACACAATACACATTTGAAAGAATCTATAATATGCAATCTACTAAGCCTATCACTAGTTAGAACTCTATCTTGAATGGCCAACCAAGAAAAGAATCCTACTTTTGGTAAAACACTCTTATCGCAACAAAAAATGAAAGCCCTCTTTGAATCATGTTGTTCTGATAAGCCCAATAGAGTCTCATAACTTGATTTGACTGAATACAACCTTGTCTTAGTAGAACACCACACTAGCTTATCACAACTTGTGGACAAGAAAACCACTATGTTGGCTAGGATGGCATCAAAACTTGTGGCAAAATCACTCCTAATAGGTAACAAGAAAGGATCTTTCCAACAAACCTTGTGAGATATAAGGTTAACATAATCCACATAGTCCACTAGACAAATACCCCAACTCCTATGGGAAGCTTCCATAACCTCTTGCAATGAGGAATTATGACTCAATGGAGGACTGTCATTCCAAGAATCTTTCCAAAAGGAAACACCAAAACTAGAATGAACCTACCAAGACAAGAACTTAGTGACATCTACCCTAGATGACATCATGAAATTCCAAGTATGCAACCCTACAGGAGGATTAGAAATAGTGAAGATTCTATGAGGACAATTAGAATCAAGATACTTAGCTTGCATGATTTGACACCATAAATATTGATGTTTGAAATACATGTTTCATACAAGTTCCCCCCCAAAAGCTTGGTTCCTTAGATGGATGTTTTGAACCCCAACCCCACCATAGGATTTAGATAGAGACATCTTTTGTAAAGAAATTAGAGGTATTTTTCTAGCATTATTCATACTAGAAGACCACAAAAAGTTGCAAATGATTTTTTCCATCTGAGTAATAAAAAAGGATGGGGCATGAAGAATTGAAAGATAGTAATTAGGAATGAAAACAAGAACTATTTTAATTAATTAAATTCTCCTAGAGAGAGAAAGTCACCTCGCCTTCCAAGCTAAAATCCTACCCTTCAAGTGATTGATGATATTATCCCAAAATGAAGGTTTCACTGGACCCAAAAAGAATGAAATCCCTAGATAAAGAGAAGGTAGCTCATCCATTGAGAAACCAAGAATGTTAATTATCCATCATGCAATTTTTGTTCCTTTTATTAAATTCTACAAAAAATACTCTAATTATTTTCCCAGCCCTTTTTCATCATCGTTCTTACTAATAAATATTTAATATAATAAAAATATCTATTTTAAACAAGTTTAGTTTCTTTTTTTCCTAAAACACTTGGTTTTTGTTTAAGTAATTTCCATTCTTAATTACTTTCAAATTCTTTTTTATTTCTCATTTATTTGTAGTAAGTTGAAGAGTACATTCTTCATTTATAACTCTAAAATTTGAGAAATTTAGTTTCTTAAATTAAAGATTATTTACATTAAAATCTCACAAACTTTTATTTTTATAGAAATAAGTTATGAGAATAATTATTTCTTCTCTTAGATTAGTATAGTTGATTGTTTGATTAGTTAGTAGTCATTAATTAAAAAAAATAAAAATTGTGATTTAAAATTAGTTGAATTGCTAATTTGTTGGAATTGAATTGCTATCTTTATACTTGAATAATAAAATGTTAACATGAGTGATTTATTCAACAATATCATGTTTATGTAGTCCTTTAAGTAAATTTTGGGATGATCATTGATTTACTCAATATCAATATAAGAGATATATATCTACCTTGCCTATTTATTCTTTTAGGTATGTTTATTCAAGTATATATGGGGGGCCATATATGCTTAAATAAAATATACAAACTATCTTGACTATGATGATTAGTAAATTATATCAGTATATTCTTGTTGAATTACTCAAATTATTTGAGATTATGAGTTATCATACACAATTGCCTTCAATTTTACTATGCTCTATTGATATGCACATAGTTGTATTTTAATGCTTTTATAGCATCATTTCATGCCCATTTTGGAAGTTTACAATTTATACCATTGATATATATGAAGTTTATTTTATCTTTTTGTTATTTGCATAAGGAGTCATTTTTTCAAGGTTAACTGTGAAGGTCCCCTTAGTTATATCTAACTCATCATGAATGTCCCCTCAATATAATTGATAGATGGTTTCCTTATCTAGCCCGTGGAGTATCACTCCATCCTATAATGGTGTGCAATTACCTTATGTAGAGTTTTCCCTCTATTTGGTTATATTTGTTCCAATTTGAAAGATTATAATTATATGGAGCTTCCCTCCATTTTGATCTAGTTGTTCTACTTTGGAAGGATGACATTTATATGGAGTTTCCCTCCATTTTGTTCTATTTGTTCTACCTTGAAATATGTTATTTATATGGAGTTTTTCTCCATTTTGATCTATTTATTTCTCATGAAGAGGATGTTATCATTGGATTTTTCCTCCAATTTTAATTGATTTTCCCCATCTTGAAAGCATTATACTCATAATCCTTCCCTTTAATATCTTACAAAAATTATGATGTGATAATAATAATGTGATAAAAATGTCTCTCGTATTAATTCAATTCATATACTAATGTGATAATGCTTTGCATTCTTCATTGTTGAGATCATGAGTCATGTAGGTTATGGAGTCATGACCCATTTATGCAGTGAGATGACTCATTAGTGGATTGTCTATATCCACATGATTGATGCATTTTCCATACAAGTTTCATTAGTTGGCCTTTTTTGTGGTCATTTGTACATTAGTATATACTTTTTAATGAGAGCATTGATCAATTTTTTTAATCTAACTTGTCCTCTTGATATTTTGAGCATATGATTTATCTTGATATCAGGTTAACTCCATTTCTTTATGGTGACAGGTACATTTATCATTCCATCCCAATTTTCTCTATGAAATTTTATAGACTTATTACATTTCAAAAGGATTGCAAACTTGAATATAAGATGAAACTCTCCTTGTGGATATTTTCTTTGTTTCTTGTTTCTATTTTTTATGTAATCCATTAGACTACAAACAAAAAATAATTATTTATTGTCCATATCCTATGTACCATGAATCTACTTGAAGATTTAATATATTAAAAGGACCTATCCACTTCTCTTGGCTCTACAAAGATGTACCCATGATGATAACATGCATCTTGCATAATTTAAGTAATTTCAATGATCAAGTTATATTATTGAATTGGGTTTCATTACCCTTTTTAATAATTTCCCTATGTAAAGATTAAAGGGGGGGTGTTAGAATTAGTAATCTTTCCTTGGTTGTATTTAATTATTAATTGGGATAAAAAAAGGTATCCCTTATGTCATTTGTCATGTCCGCATGTGAGCAAATGTCATTTGCTTGTCCTCTTGTCCATGTGTGAGGACAACTCTCTTTTGTAATTCCTTTATCAAGGAGTTATGGACACACCTATGAATGTGGAAATCATTCACATGAGAGTTACTAAATAACTCCTCTTTTTATCTCTTTATGAGAGATGCTCCTCTTTCACTCTCTACACTACACACTCATTATTCAATACTTGTAATGAGCTTCTCTCTCTCTCTCTCTCTCTCTCTCTCTCTCTCTCTCTCTCTCTCTCTCTCTCTCTCTCTCTCTCTCTCTCTCTCTCTCTCTAGGCACTTTCCTCATTCGTATAATTCACAAGGGGTTTTCTTTTCTTTTCCATTTCCAAATATGTGTCTTCTTTCTTATGTTGATGTTGGAAAGCTCTTCTAAAGTATGGTAACTTTTTCATCTAGCTAAACTCTCCTGGATTAATTTATTGTTTCTTCATTTCATTTTGTTTCTTCTTCATTATTCCTAATAATTTTTTTAATCCTAACATGACTTAGAAAACTAGTTACAAGAGAGTAATTCAAAATTACTGAGATTAGGCATGAATAAAGAATTTTATCTCAAAGGAAAATAACTAATGACAAAATATAAGGGTGTTTTGGATAAGGAGGAAGTATTGTGGAGGAATTTTTTTAGAGAAACATTAATGGTAGATGGTAATAGGAATACCAAGTCCTTTCATAATAGTACAAAGAATAGGTGATTTCTTAATAGGGTAAACAAAATGAAGAATATATAACGTATCACATTGAAGGATCCTAAATATATCCTTCATAACTTGGAAGGATCTTTGATTACTAACCAAGACAAAATTTTGGCCAATATACCAAAGTTAATTACTTTAGAAAAATAAAATATTAATGGGAAAATCTTCTAAAGAGGAAATTGTGTAAGTCTTGGCTCATATGGCCCTAGATAAATCACCAGGGCCTAATGGGTTTCTTACACATTTCTACCATTAATGTTGGTACTTATGTGATTTAAAACACCTTATAAGGGATTAGGAACTTAGGAAGTATCCTCAAATAAGTTAATTAACACCTTTCTATCCCTAGTTCCTAGAAAAGATAAGGTAGAAGGTTTAATGATTTTATACCCATTGGCTTATGTAATACTCTATACAAATTATTAACTAAGATAATTTTGCAATATGATCCAAATGGTTCTCCATGCTCTCATTACTAAAGAAAAAAATTATTTTTTCTAGGAAGATCTATATATGATGGAATTATCATTGCTTGAGAAGTCATTAACTCTCTCCAAAAAGTGGCACCATGGGATGTTAATAAAGCTTGATATTTTTAAGGCCTATGATAAAGTTGATTAGTGCTTCCTTTGTAAAATTATAGAAGCCTTTGGATTTTCAAATCCATCGATCAATATGATCTTTGAATGTATTTCTACCCTTAAAATTTATGTCCTAATTAATGGGTCTTTTAAGTGATTCTTCTCTATTTCCATAGTACTCTTGCAAGGGAGTCTTATATCCCCTTTTTGTTTATTCTTACGGTAGGATCCTTGGGGAGATCACTAAACCATATGATATTTCTTCCTCCTTGAGATGACTTAATATTACTAGAAGTATTGATCCTTCAAATCATCAATAATCTGTTAATGACATAATGTTTTATGGCTAGGGAAATGTTAGGGAAGTAAAATATTTTAACAAGGTTTCAGATGTGTATTCTAAATCCTATGGAAAAGACCTTGTTAATAAATATACGACCAAATATAGAGATAGATTGATTCCAAATGAAGTTTATTTTCAGACAATAATGAGCTCTACTTTTTAAATAATTTATGGGTCTACGATAATTACTAAAGTATATATTATGAAACTAATAAACACAATTTTGAATGCAAAAAATTATATTTTATTTGTAGGAGAAGTTGATCAGTACTTATGATTAATGTAATTCATAATGCATAGATGAAGAGTATCATTATGATTGATCTCCTTAGTGTATCAAATACAAGGCATATATATTATATGGAAGGCCATGACTATGTAGGGTTGTAACCCTTACATGACATGAGCCATTTAGGTTCATGGACTTATGTGGTCACGTCTCTTGGTAATAAATAATTAGCACTAACATAAGTGCTATTAGTTTTAGTAACCAATATTATTTGACTTAGATAATTGGTAACTACATAATGCAAAGGGATTGATTGGGCATGATATATATGCACACAATATGATGTGTGGTCTACTAGAAGAAGATATAGTAAATATTTTAAAATATTTTGTCTATCATATGTATAGTAAAATAGAAATGTATATATACACATATACATATATACAAATATATACCTACACACAGACACACACACACACACACACACACACACATGCAATATGACTTGCTTGCTATTATACATATCTTGTTACTTTGACTTATTGGGAGTATCAACCTAACTAAAGCTATAAACTCTAACAATCCCTCTTAGTCATGGAGGATATAACCAACATGATCATCTCATTAAATGATGATTTATTTGAGAAATCTTGTAATATATGAGTTCTATTATCAATACCAAGATGTTTATCAATAAGTATGTCCTAGAAGGATATGAGTTATCTAATTTTTGGCTCATTTTGGGATAATAACTAAATATATTCTATTAGATAACAACTTCTATCCAAATGATTCCATGAGTTTGGAATGCTTGGATGCCAGCTTAGAGCTCCCTATCCATGGAGTGCAAGAGAGTATATTTCAAGAATAAGAAGGCTCTCAGATGAGCCTTAGAGATACTCTTCTTGCTAGTAAACCATGCAATGGGAGGTTCCAAAGACAAGATGCAAGAATGCAAATGTCCCAAGGAGTTCCTCAAGAATGTAATGCAGCTAAAGATTAAGCTAGCATGAATATGAAAAGTGCAGCTATTCTAGGCATGGATGAGAGTGTTACAATATGATTATTAAGCTATGTGAGATTAAACTACATGTAAAAATGAAAGCTAAGCTAAGCTAGAATGCCATGATGCCATGGATGGGAGAATGTAGACAAGAAATACAAGTTCTCCACAAAGCTCCAAAGAAACCTGTTAGAAAACCTGCAGCATAACAATATTCAAAATGAAGATTGATTGAGGGGGAAAGGTCTCTCCCTTTTAAAGATGTATGGATAGTAGAGATCAAGATGAATATGGTGGATGATCAACGGTGGAATTCGAAAATAGGTGTGATCCATGTGCACACACAAGTCAACCAATAGAATATAAGTTGACTTGTCATATAAGACAAAAGTCTCACAAGCCTTTTCTTTTAATTGTAAAATAGAAAAAGGACTTTATGTGTGCACTTTAAGTGGGTTAGAAGAATGGGGTCTATTATTTAATTAAAAGGGGACATGTTCTTTTAATCAAATAATGAACTTAGGATAGCATAGTCAAACTATAGGTTATAATCAAATAAATTGATTATTAGCAATTTGGTGTAGGTAAATGATTAAATTAATTTAGCCAAAATGTTGAGAAGGGGGCTAATAGTCTAGATGACCATTTTTAAGTGATTACATTTGCCCCTCTTTGACTAATGTGTGATCGAGTTGGGATCACATTATGTCAAAGAAAATAGAAAGCCAAGTAGATAGTGATAGATATAGATATCTGATGTTGAAGAACGAAATGTAGAAAAAGATAGCAAGTCCTAAATGCACAGCCTGATAGTGGTAGTACTGAACACTAGGAAAAGATGATGTCAAAATTCAAGAAGAATGCTAACACTTAGAAAAGCAGATAGAGTGAGAGCAAGTGAGAAGATCAAACAAATGCTCCTAAGAACTGATAGAGTATTTCTGCCCCCTCGGGATCGAAATCGAAATGAGGTAAGGGGACATAGAAACAAGCTAGATATGAATAAATTGAGATATAGCAATGTCCAGGATGACAGATATATGATTAGAACCCAAGAATGACTATAAGAAACTGATAAAATGCCCCAGTTTGACTAGAGTTGACCTTGAAGGATATATCATAAAAATTAGGTCAAAACAAGTAGAAAGGTGATTTTAGACATTAAATCATGAATTGAAGTAGATATGAAGTATGGAAATGATGAAAACATGAAGAAATGAAGATGCCCCAGTGATGATTCAGAGATTCGACCTCAAAAGGTCAGCTAACTGCTCAAAAGAAAGTAGAATTTTAAAAGACAATTTTGACCATCAAGATGAACTCAAATTTGGATTTTGATCTCAAAAATGAATCTAGGACGTTGAAATTATTTAAGAGGTCAAAACTTTATATAATGTGATGACAGGATAGAAAAGAGATGAAGCGAAAGATTAAGAAGGTGAAAAGACATGAACAAGAAGAAAGTAAAGAAATATATGAAAGGAGTTAGCTGATATGTCCACAATAAAGATGAAGAGAGAGCTCTCCCCATATGCAAGAATGCAAGACTAATCTAGAAAATGAACCTAAAATGCAAGCTAATATGAAAAGTGGTTTACCAGAAAGAAGTGCATAACATTTAGACTCTGAATTTCATCATTGAGCATTTATTAGGGACATCATGAGATCATACAACCATCACTAGTATAACTATGATGATATGAATATAATCGATATCAGATAGGTATGTGGAAATCCAATCTAAGCATCAGAGACATGTAAGTCAAGATAACTACGTGATTAGATTCCCTAAGTTTAATTTAGCAAGATTACACCTGTATCAAGGCATAAGCGCTAGGATAAACCCCAAGTGCAGTCTTGGGAAATAGTCAAGGATGATACATTTGTAAGTCAAAATGTTGGATAGGTCAAGCATAAATGCTTACAACACTATAGACAAACAAAGTATACCCACAAGTAGAAATCAAGAAAACATGTCCCATGCCCCTAGTCTTCTAGTCAATGACATCCTCGAAAGACTATTAGGGAGGGAACACATGGCAAAGAAATCATCATAGACAACATAGAAAGTAGATAAATATCAGCATAGCTCAGTCATTTAAATGTTAAAGTGCATGTGTGTAAGTCACTTGGCCATTTCTTCAAGACTTGATTCTAATAGTGAGAAATATTGCGACATCGGAGACCGTAGGTAAACTATCTAAAAAGTGTTAAAAAACACTTGATGTCAAGGTGGGGGAAGTGTTGAGAAACACTATTTTGTGAGTTATCAAAGAAACCCTAATGCACAAGAATACTTCAATAAGCTAAGTAGCTATGCCCCTGAGACGAGGACAAGAAACAATTCCAAGCTAGGAAATGTGTAGCAAAATAGGTGATTGAGGCTGATAGACATAGGTGCAAGGGTTTCAAGTAGCACCTGTTTCCAGGTTTTCACCACTTGATAGATTTTTTCAGAATTTTTTTCAATTTTTTTGTACTTTTGTATTTTCAATTTTTTTTGGTGATACATCAAAGTGCCTATTGCTAGGTTTTCACTAAGAAGATCTTTTTTCAGGACATTTTCTGATTTTTAGGATTTTTTCAGCATCATATATGATTTTTTGGATTTTTTAGAAGGTTTTAGAGATTACTAGTTCTCGAGCAAGATCACATCATTTTCTCATAATGTTTAGCAAGGTATAGGACATGATGGAGAAACAAGCCAGTGGATAAGAAAAGATGGATGAAAAAGGAGCATGAAGCAAGTAAAAGTGATCCTCAAGGACTGACTCCTCAAGAGTACCCAAGCTAGGGAAAGAGGTGAAATATTCATATGAAGCATATTTTGGATAAGCAATGGAAGTAATGAGAAAGATATCATGTAGGATAAACAATGAAGCCAACAAGTGAGATAGCATGAAGTGTGTAGTCCAAAAGAGTAGTCGTGTCAAGAGACCTATGAGAACCATGTTTCATTTATTATGATCAAGACCAAGGGGTCAACTAGATAGTATAGCAATGGGATAGAGCAATAAGAATAAAGCTCAAGATAGAGGCTATGAGTGAATGGGAGAGCACAATAGAAAATCTGGTGGATAAGATAGCCAATATGCAAAGATAGCTCAACATTTTCAAGATCAAAGAGAGAAGAGGGGGTAGATGGATGATTGAAGAATTACGCATGATGCCTGTTTGCCAGGTTTTCATCATGGTACTTATCCAAGGTGCCACAAGAAGTAGTTTTCACCATAGGATAAATTTATTTCTCTTTATTTTTGCTACCAAGGTGCCACAAGAAGTGGTTTTCACCAAGGCACATTTTCATTTTTTTAATATTTTTTTCTTTTCTTTTTTTTGAATTTTTAGAAAGAGCTCAAGCTATATATAGATAGTGCTCCTATAGAAAAGATAACTCATGATAAGCCGAGACCATAGAAAGGTATGCTCAAAGATGTTGATAGGGTGATGAAAGAGAAATGGTAGTAGGAAGAGTATATGGAGAATAAGAGTTCATGTATTAAAGTAAGTGTAAGCTTTAGAGGATTTCATGAGGGTAGTTAAAATATTGGACAAGATCAACATTGACACACACCTTGAAGGGTATTGAAACAATGGAGGAATCATGGATGAAATAGCTTGAGATTTAGATGTATGAGGTGGTAGAAAAGATTTGGTAAAAAGTGGAGTGGAAGGCTTTGGAATATTTTTAGGAAGATTTTTGGAAGAAGATGGAATAGAAGCCTTTGGAAGCTTGAATGTCAACTTTGAAGTATTTTCAATATTCAAGTCTTTTAAAAGAGTCTTTCGAATCCATATAGCTTTAGATTTTCCTTTGGATACTTCAAAACACATTTCTTCAATAATGGGTTTAGGAACCCATATTATCTTTGATTTAGCTTTTTTAATAGTGGACCTTTGTGGTCTCTTTTGTGCATTCTCCTTCTTAGCATTCACATGTCAATTAGATGGGACATAGTGATCTTCATTTTTCAATGGATTCTTATGTTTATTCTCACTTCCAAAGGACTTGGGATTTGTGGATGAATAAGGCTGATATGACTGGTTTAGATGTATAGATGGGTGAAAAGTCATCAAGGATGAGTGTCTTTGTTGATCTTGAGGTATTATAGGAGAGCTAGGGAATAAGCTAGGAGTGAATGTAGGAGATGAAGGAACATAAGGTCCCAATATAGATGGAAGGTTTGAAGACTTTAGCTTTGATGGATGAGGACCAAGGATAGACTTAGGAGATGCAAAGGGATAGTGGGAAGGGATATCAACATCTTTAGAATGAGCAACATGGTCAAAGCCATCAATAGACTCATAAGTACCTTTGATAGGAACAACATTTTTAATAGAAGCACTTGAAGCTTGAGCACAATTTTGAAGTGGATACAGAGAAGTAGAACATGAGGGGATACTTTGATCTTGACAAGTAGCTTTGGATAGCATATGAAGAGAACTTTTCTCATAATTTTCAGTAAGCTCAAGGGAGATAATGGAAGTGGTGTCTTCATCATACTTAGGAGGTGGATAAGATATAGGCTATGGAGGGGAAAAATCTTGAAAGAGATGAAAGGGTGCTTGATCTTGATCTTTTTTGACATTTGTAGCTTTTTCTTTTTGAGAGTCCTCTTGACATGGAGCCACTTCTAAGGACAAGGGAGAATGAAGAGTGAATGGAGTAGTGCTTGGATTAGGAATAGTAGTTCATGAAGGTTGAGGATGTTTAGGATTAGTAGCATGGAAAAGGTTTTCAGCCAAGTGAAGGTTAGCTTGAGTTTCTTTTAGAAGTAGCCCTTGAGGGTACACATATTGCATATGGAAAGCACTAGGTTTTTTGTTTGATGGGGGCATGTTGGAAAGCTTTGAAGTGTTGGGAGATGCATGAGTGTTGTAAGAAGTGGAAGATGTAATGGAGCCACTACTAGACATAGGTTCATCAACATAATCTTGCTCAAGAGAAGTATCCTCAACACATGAGTCACTAGAGGTTTCAATAATTCCATTATCAATAAGATCTTGGATTTTATGTTTTAGCTCAATGCAATCTAAAGTACTATGCTCATTATGTTGATGATAAGTACAATAGATATCCAAGAATGGGTTTCCATATGAGCTAGACTTAGGTAACATGATGATCTTATTGCTAAGAAGTTTTTGCAATGTGTCATCATAAGAATCTTCCAAGGGAGCAAAAGTTCTATTAGAAGTATGTCTAGAGTCCTTTTGTTGTGTCTCAAGTGAATAGCATGCATTCATGTCTTCATCATTATCTTCATCAAAGATAGGTCCATCATGAAATTTTTGCATAGGCTCAAGTGCTTGTTCTCTACAAAGGTCTTTAGATCTAGAAGATGAAGACATTTGATGTCTTAAAGTAGAGCATGTAGACCTAGAAGAAGAGGATGACCTCAAAGAAGGTGACTCACATGCATGTAAAGACCTTAAAGAAAATTCATGTAATGATGCAATCTTCTCCTCTAACCTTTTCTCAAGTTTAGACTTCATTTCTATCATGTGCTTAGAGAGATGAAGGTAAGCAAGATCATTTGTATCTTCTAGTTCTTTGTATTGTGCATATAGATCTTGAAACTCTTTAGTGACATGGAGGATATCATGATCATCTAGATTTGGTTGAAGTTTGGTAGCACAAGGTTTAGATCCCATATTTTTAGATGCAAAGCCAAGCATAAAATAGTCTAGAAGATAACTTGATGTTGAAACTATAGGAGGTAGAGTGTTCACTTGCCAAGATAGTAGAGAGAGATTAAAGTGACTTGTCAAACAATATGTCCAAGAAACTTACGACATGAATGAATCAAGTCAATTGCTAGGAAAGATGCCCAAATAGCCAAATAGATAGAGCAAGCAAGGTGATGAGTGAACAACTCTCCAACCCAAGAGTGTAGTCAAGAAATCAAGGCAACCATTTCAGCAAAAAGATAACTAGCAAGTGGACATAGACCATGAAGACAAAAAGACCAAGAGCACTAAGACCAAAGAGCCACTTTAAGCATGTTTAAGCACTAAAGACATAAAAAATCATAGCTAAATGATGGAACCCCCTTAGTAAGTAACACAAGAAAATATTTGCACTTGACATTTTGACTTAGTTGACAAAGTTTGACAATAATTTATAGCATAGCAAATTTGATGTTCAAAAGAAATTTCTTTCCAAGCAAGATAGTGACACATGGAGTATTCTTCAAAAAATCAAGCAAGGGACAAAGCAACCTTGCATGATACAAGAATATGTGAGGTCTTAAAAGAAAGTTGTATAACTATCATCATGTGTATGTTCAAAATATTTTCACAGGTATACCACATTCGAGAACACATCAACCAATATCTACCTAAAGGACATGGTTCATTACTCAACAATTTGGCCCACGCTTGATGCTCCTTCGCCTCACATCAAGTGGTTGCCCACAAGAGATATTGGCTTTGTCATGGAAATGCCATAAGCATAACCAAGGGAACACATATGGTGAGTGTAAATCTTGGGGTGATCCGGGTAGTCCACTAGGATCAATCCTTGCACCAAGAAGTTGAGCAGCTAAAAAGGGTAGTTACTAACTTAGGATGTTTAGATAGGGCTTCCGTTCATAGTGTTCCTCTTGCTCCCAATTACAGGACACCTCACCTTGTGATGAGTAACTGATCTCATGATCACAAGAGTACCTCAAGCATTCTTGCCTAGTGATCTCCCTATGGTCGAAATCCCATAAGCGATCATACTAGGCGAAGATAAACACTACGGCTACCAAGGTTTTGTTTCCTTGATAGCCTTGAGTTTATAGTGGGTTGGAAGAGCTGGGTAATTTGCTTGTCTCCACTTGGGTTGTTCCTCTTAGGTTATCCGAGAGCAGGCCCTCTAAAGGATTCTAACTACACAAAGTGGATCAAATTTCAGAAGTCAAGATTTCTGGTTCACCACAAGGGTGATGCATGATGCTCCTCTGATGCAGGAGCATCTTGCATGGGAAAATTAAATTATTAGGGAAAAAAAAAAAAAAAAGAGAAAAAAAAAAAATTCTGGAGGAGAGAGAAAGTGACGAAAATTAGAGGAGAAATAATAAAAAAATAAAAAGGAGAAAAGAAAGGAAAAGGAGATTTCTATTTTCGAGGCGCATAGGTGGCGTAAAAAGAAAAATAATAAAAATAGTTGTCATTCCATTAATCAAGGTGTATAGGTGACATCTTAGAAGTTTGTGGAAAGTTCCTTAAATCATGCATTTAATATTTGTTGGGTGCTTAGTTGTATTTGGATGGAAATTTAATATTTATTTAAAGGTAGTTGTATTTACCTTTTATCCCACATTGGTTGTGTTTGTAATGTCTTGGGTTAGAAGTGCCTATTTAAGAAAGGCCTATTATTATTTGTAATCAAGTTCAAGAAATGGAAGCTCTTCTAATGGAAGCTTGAGAAATAAAAGCTCTTCAAGTGTAAGCTCTTGTAGTAAAGCTCTTTTAGCAGGAGCATCTTACATGGGAAAATTAAATTATTAGGAAAAAAAAAAAAAAAAAAAAAAGAAGAGGAAAAAAAAAAAGGAAAAATAAATAAATAAATAAATAAATTTCTGCAGGAGAGAGAAAGTGACAAAAATTATAGGAGAAATAATAAAAAAATAAAAAGGAGAAAAGAAAGGAAAAGGAGATTTCTATTTTCGAGGCGCATAGGTGGCGTAAAAAGAAAAATAATAAAAATAGTTGTCATTCCATTAATCAAGGTGTATAGGTGGCATCTTAGAAGTTTGTGGAAAGTTCCTTAAATCATGCATTTAATATTTGTTGGGTGCTTAGTTGTATTTGGATGGGAATTTAATATTTATTTAAAGGTAGTTGTATTTACCTTTTATCCCACATTGGTTGTGTTTGTAATGTCTTGGGTTAGAAGTGCCTATTTAAGAAAGGCCTATTATCATTTGTAATCAAGTTCAAGAAATAGAAGCTCTTCTAATGGAAGCTTGAGAAATAGAAGCTCTTCAAGACAAGCTCTTCAAGTAGAAGCTCTTTGTATGTAATCTCTTGTAATAGATTTCAAGTATTAATGGATGCTTTATGAAGCATTTTTTTCATCTCTCTCTATCTCCATATTGTTGCATTTTTGGTTGTGAGTTGGTACGGGTGGTGTGGCCCGTCATCAAAGGGTGAAGAGCATACTCTCTTATTCCAATCATTTTCTCCCAAACACACCAAGAAGATTCAGTTACCCCTTGCTTTTGAAACCAAATGGCAAGTTAAGATTTTTGATTCACCACAAGGGTGAAGAGCATACTCTCCTATTACCAAAAGACTCCAATCACAAGTTTTATGTGCCTATGAAAAATGAACAATTAGTCAATGCCACACATGAAAACAAAAAAACAAGAAATTTTGGGTTTTTATGCTTTGGGCAGCCCTGCAAACAATGTTAGTAGCCCTTGCGCATTTGAAGCTTTGACATGTGTTCTTTTTGTGCAATGTTTCAATTTTTTTTTCATAAGGATGGCAACTTGTAATCACAACTTGTTAGCACCAAAAGTTAGTATGAAATAACATAAAAATCTACAATAAAAAGTGGTGAGTTGCCTCAAAAATTCAATTTATCTTCCAACCAAGTGCATGCAAAGAAAGTGCAAGTTAATCACAAATGCTCTCATTTTTACTCTTTGATTTTGACCTAGTCAACAAGATTGGACTTGTTTACTATGATTTTGTATTCAAAAATGAAAATGAAAAGAAGAGACCCCTATTAGAAATCAGACAGCTTTACAAAAATGTAAGAAATTTTAAAAAATCTCTTCATTTTCTCTCTAGAGATCAAGTTTGTCAAAATAGGCCAAATTTATCAAATTGAGTTTTTGATCTTTAATACAACCTCAAAATTCAAAAAACAAAGAAATAAACCCTATTAGAATTGAAAACCATTTCCAAAAATGTAAGTGTTTTAAAAAAATTCGTAGATTTGCGATCAGAAACGGCTTTTTATTGAAAACAAAGAAAAATTCATAACTCCCAAAAATCATGTCAAAATCCTCTACAAATCAGACTGAGACATTATGAGAATATACCCAATTTGAAAAAAAAAATTTAGAACCAAACTCCAAGCGGTTTAAAAGATATGATCAAATATTTAAACCAACTAAGTTTTTGGCCTTCAAACCAATTTACTTATGGGTTGGCCTTAAAACCAAAGTGATAATTCTACAAAAGCATTTGA
The DNA here is from genome assembly GCA_028749045.1 of Cupressus sempervirens. Taxonomy (NCBI): domain Eukaryota; kingdom Viridiplantae; phylum Streptophyta; class Pinopsida; order Cupressales; family Cupressaceae; genus Cupressus; species Cupressus sempervirens. The sequence goes on from CM053788.1 coordinate 324,834,514, forward strand.
TTAGATCCAATATGCTGCTGTAAAAAATTAAAGATGAAAAATAAAAGCAAATGGAGCTAGAAACTTGATTCAAGCCCCACGGTGGGTGCCAAAAATGTACACTTGATTTGTGTCACACTCTAAACCCTTCTATCCAAACGATTCCATAAGTTTGGAATGCTTGGATGCCGACTTAGAGCTCCCTATCCATGAAGTGCAAGAGAGTATATTTCAAGAATAAGAAAGCTCTCAGATGAGCCTTAGAGATACTCTTCTTGCTAGTAAACTGTGCAATGGGAGGTTCCAAAGACAAGATGCAAGAATGCAAATGTCCCAAGGAGTTCCTCAAGAATGCAATGCAAATAAAGATTAAGCTAGCATGAATATGAAAAGTGCAACTATTCTAGGCATGGATGAGAGTGTTACAATACCATTATTAAGCTATGTAAGATTAAGCTACATGTAAAAATGAAAGCTAAGCTAAGCTAGAATGCCATGATGCCATGGATGAGAGAATGTAGACAAGAAATAGAAGTTCTCCACAAAGCTCCAAAGAAACCTGTTAGAAAGCCTGTAGCATAACAATATTCAAAATGAGGATTGATTGAGGGGGAAAGCTCTCTCACTTTTAAAGATGTATGGATGGTAGAGATCAAGATGAAGATGGTGAATGATCAACAGTGGAATTTGAAAATAGGTGTGATCCATGTGCACACACAAGTCAACCAATAGAATATAAGTTGACTTGTTATATAAGACAAAAGTCTCACAAGCCTTTTTTTTTAATTGTAAAATAGAAAAAAGACTTTATGTGTGCACTTTAAGTGGGTTAGAAGAATGGGGTCTATTATTTAATTAAAAGGGTACATGTTCTTTTAATCAAATAATGAACTTAGGATAGCATAGTCAAACTATAGGTTATAATCAAATAAATTGATATTAGCAATTTGGTCTAGGTAAATGATTAAATTAATTTAGCCAAAATGTTGAGAAGGGGGCTAATAGTCTAGATGACCATTTTTAAGTGATTACAATTATCAATACCAAGATGTTTATCAATAAGTATGTCCTAGAAGGATATGAGTTATCTAATTTTTGGCTCATTTTGGGATAATAACTGAATATATTCTATTAGATAACAACCTTGATTTCAAGGACAAAAACATAGTTTCCATCATGACAAGTATCATGATCATCGACATACTTTAAGAAATCAACTTAGTATAGTCAAATGTGATAGGCTAGTTATCATGATCTCCATCTCATCCTAGGGGAACAATTTAATGCAATCTATCATGATAATATATCAATAAGTCAAGAAAAATAAAATTAAGTATTAGGATTTTAGGCACATTTTGGGACAACAACTCAATGTAATCTATCATGATACATTTTGTTATCATGACCTTTGGCCCATTCTAAGATAAATAATTAATGTAGTCTATCATGATAATTGCTCAAGCTATTTTTAAGATCATCACCTTACCATAGTGACCTTATAAATATGTCAAATGAAAGATTTTCACCTTTTATGATGTAATACACATAAGAAACATTGTAACTCTTTTAATGTTTAAAATATAAATGAATATATGTATTAAATTTAAACATAATAAAGACTTGATCTTAGGAATTATAATAACATTTTAGTCATACTAGTTTTACCTCAAGTGTTCCAATTTCATCTTTGCAAGGTTTTTGGTAAATATATCGATATTTTTCTCTTTAGTATTGATATATACCAACTTGATGACATATCTATTTACCATATCTCTAATTTAGTGGTAGAGAATTTCCATGTGCTTGTACTTGTTATAAAAATGGATTTTCTTAAAATTTAATATAGCTTTAATTATCACAGTGTATAACTGTAGTACTTAATGACTTTCCAAATATTCTAACTAGTGATTTCCTTAACTATATCACTTCTCAAGATCCCATAGAAATGGCTATATATTAAGATTTAGTGGAAATAAGAGAAAATGATAATTGCTTCCTACTAACCTAAGTTATCATGGTAGATCCAAGGGTTAAACAACATCCTATAGTACTTTTATGGTCGATGGAAAAGTTAGGTTAGTCTAAATCTAAATACCCTCGAAGTTTAATTTCAACATTGTCATATTTTAGACTAATTCCAATGGTTCCATATAAGAATCTCAAAAAAAATGTTGGCTTCCATTAGTTTAAGTTTCTTAGGTTCACACATATATTGACTCAATGCATTTTTGGCATAAAAAATATTAGGGAGAGTATTCACCAAGTATATAGAGATCCAATTATCTATTTTTAGTATGTGGGATCTATAGATTTAGATGAAGATACTTAACTTTTGAGGTTAAGAAGGTTTGAATTGAAAGGTGTGGATAATGGCTTATAGTCCATTGTCCCAAATTTGGTAAAGATATTAATGGTATATTTTCCTTGATTTAGGAAAATTTAGTTCTCCTTCTTTCCATACTTCTAGACCCAAACAATAGTATACAAGACTCAGATCTTTCATATCAAATTGAGTCACAATATTTTGTTTTAATTTTACAATGAGATGATCTTCCTCTATTATTAGTAAGTCATCAACATAAAGAACAAGTATTAACATGTCACCATCTCATACTTTAATGTATATATTAGGATCTTCTTCATTTTTTGAGTAACCTGATTTGGTAATTTAACTATCCATCCTTTCATATCATGCCCTAGGGGCATGTTTAAGGTCATAGAGAGACTTCTTTAGTTTACACACGTAGGAGTTTTTTTCATGAGTGAAAAGGCCTTCTAGTTGTTCTAGATACACTTCTTCATCAATGACACCATTTGAAAAGGTGGTCTTTATGTCCATTTCATATATCTTCCATCCTTTCAATGTTATAATAGTAATAATGGTTCTCACAAAGGTATATTGAGAAACATGAGAAAATGCCTCTTCATAGTCATTTATAGCCTTTTGAAAACACCCCCTGGAAATGAATCAAGATTTTTTTTGTATACTACCATCTGGTGCATGTTTGATTTTGAATTACTATTTTGAGGAGACAATTGGTTTTTCCTTAGGCCTAGATACAATGCTATAGATAACATTTTTTAATATAGATTGGTATTCCTGAATCATCACATATTTTCAAGCATGGTAGTTAAGGATTCTTCAACATTTGATGGTTCATGTTTGATGAGTTCAAATATAAGAGCAACATAGCATAAATAACTTCATATTTTCTTTCTTTCTCTAAAGATTTCATTAGGTACTACATTTTTGTCTTCAATCATCTTCCTTTCCCATAGCAGTATTTTCTTATTGTTAGGATTTCCAAAATTTTAGTATTATATGATAAGGGTTAAATGATCTATATAATTCTTCCTTTGAGTCTCAACTATAGGGTTTTCATCTAACTCTATGTTCAATTCCTCATTTGATTCTTTAGTAGTTTTAGAAATTTTATATGTAGTATCTTCTTCAAATTTAACATCTCTATTGATTTCAATAGTTCTTTTTCCTAGAATATAAACTTTGTAACCTTTAGAGGATTCACTATACCCAAAAAATATACATTTCTTCCTAGAGGATTCTAGCTTGGACCTCTTTTCAATAGGGACATGAGTATACACATGATAACAAAAAATTCTCAAGTGAGTTAAAATAGGTTTATTTCCTTTCAAGGCTTCTTTAGGAGTTATATTTTCTAGGATTGAATGAGGATATTGGTTTTGGATGTATACCATTGTATTTGAGGCTTTAGCCCCAAATGAGATGTGAACATTTTGAACATCCATCATTTCTTTAGTGGATTCAATGATAGTTTTTCTTTTCCTTTTTCCTTCTCCATTTTATTGTGGATTGGAATGTATTGTATAATCCCTCTTAATCCCTACAAAAGTGCTTAATTCTTTAAAGTTTTTAGAAGTGTTTTCACCCCCATTGTCTAATCTTAGAGTCTTGATTTTCTTCTCAGTTTGGTTGTCTATTAAGGCCTTTAATTTTTTTAATTTTGATAGTACTTCATTTGATTATTTAATTTTTATAAAATAAATCCAAATTTTCATAATTAGTCATAAAAAAAAATCACACAATACAAAAATCCCCCTAATGAGGGTATTGATATTGGACAATGCAAATATGAAAATGGAGGTGACACAACCTTTTATGCCAAATTTTATTGTATTGGAAATTGTTAGTGTAAAATTTTGAGAATTATAGAGTTTATATAAAGTTCCATCTATAAACCTTGTAAAGATTCCATTTTTTATATATGAATTTTTTAATTGCAAGGTAACTATGGTTTTTAATTAAATTGATAAGGTCCCAATTCCTTTCACTAGATATGTGGAATTATCCCCTATAGTGACCTCTTTAGTTAAGTGTCCTTCAAAAGTTTCAAACTAGTCTTGAAGCCTTTCACTTCTTCACTGAGAATGTTGTTCTTAGCATATAGGTCTTCTATTACTACATCACTTTTAGTAGAATTCCCACTATCAAGAAATTCTTTGGTATCTACTTCTTTATATAATGTATCATTCTATTTAATGGCCATATCTTTCCTTTTCTTAAAGGATTTCATTAACTCTTCTTTTACTACTTCAAGTTGTAGTAGTAAGATCTAGATTTAAATCATCTGATTCTCAATAATCTTTCCAATTTTTAAGCCTCTATCTCCAAGATCTTAACTTTCAAGATATTAGACTTCTTTCAAGAGAACTATGCTCTGATAAAAATTGTGTAAAGTATTATTGGGAAATAAGATACTAGGGCATGGGGGGGTGAATCAAGATCTTTAAAACTTTAGCTCCTTAAACAAAATAATAGATTAACTAAATTCACTCCTAATCCATCTCATATCTTAGATCTCATACCATATAATCATGAACTATAAAAATAAAATAAATATAATGATGCATGTCATTCATGAAAATAGAAACAAATAACACAAATATTTTAGTAACCCGAAAACCCTCCAAGGTGAAGGTAAATTGGGGTGGGGATAAAACCCACAAATCTTTACTATTGTAACAAAAATATTTTCCTATTAGGGATACAATTTGATCACTTCTAATGATCTATGTTGTGAGGGGTCTTCTTAGTCAATAGTAATGCAAGATTGTTAAGTTTACCTTGAGTAAATAATCTATACTTACAATGAAGTAAGAACTTTGTTAAGAGATTTAATAAGGTCTGTTAAAACCACTCTATTAAGAGATTTTCCTTGATTCACTAGTTAGAATGTCTTAGCACTTGAACGTTTAGTTTTCTCTATGAATCTTATTACAAATCTCCTCTCTTCAATGTCTAAATTTTATCGCCTTATTTGATTTACTCTATTATGTCCTTTACTTCTAGGTTTCTCTATCTGATCCCTCTATAAAACTTAGCCTTCCTTGCTCTGATCCTTAGTCTTTTTTGCACATTCTCGAATGTCCTTCGTATTGCTTTACACACTTTCATGCACTAATTTATTTAGGGTGTTACCCCTTTTTAAATATACAATTGTGGAAGGTTTTATATGACAATCAATGATCCAAAATTTATTCTTTTAATGTTTAACCCTTCTAATTTTTTGATTGGTTAATATTCCTTTCTTGGGATTAATGCCTTTTGACAAAATGTGTAGTTTGTTTCTTAGTTTTCTCTACAATCCATAAATGTTGCATAGAATTTTCCCAAAATAATTTGTATAAGTCTTTGTACTATTATAAAAATATATTCATATTGTCTCTTAGCTTCTATAGGCTCAACATATACTAACTCACTTGACATAAGTTAACTTCATATCACTCAGTCTCTATATGTTTCACTCGGCATATATAGTAGCTCACTCTATACTAGGGTTCTTGACAACCTTTGACATTCTTGAGATATAGTGAAATATGTACAAATCCATATAGCTCAACCTTCTTTGGATGACTCGATCACGGTGATGACCATACAACACTACCAAGAAAATGACTAAGTGTTAGACACTAATAGGAAACAAGGCTTAGAGATAAACAATTAGCTCATACATATTTATGTGGTCCTATTGGAAATAGAAGTTATCATAGTGATAAATACTTTATTCTCTTTCTATAAGATAATCTGAGTTTAAATAGAAAAAATGTTTATTTCCATATAATTTTGTGGTGGGAACTAAACCCCTAATTTTTTCAGTATTTTTCAACAACTATAAAATCATCCTTAAAAATTAGGAAACTGTATCAATTCTTATTCCAAACAATCAATAAAAATAATAATCCTAAACTTCATCCATTTCTACCCATTTCATTAGTTTACTTCATTTTCATATTTTTAATAATAATACTTTTTTTATGTCACTGAAGTTGAACAATTATACTTTTGTTATATTTTCTTTCATAACATTGTGATATAGGGGTAAAAGCATAGATCTATGTCACTGTTTAGGATACCAAAACCTATTTTGGTCAAATCTCATTTCTCTATTAAAAATTAATTTTTTTCGAAAAATAAAAATACCCTTTAATATATCTCAAATTTAATATCATCATTAAATAATTTTTTCACTATTTTGATGAGTTATAATATGTTATAATTTTAAAATATCATAAGTTGATATTTATACATTTTAAAAGATTCTCCCTCAAAAAAGGAAAAAATAGTAAATCATATAAAAAAAGTAAAAAAATTATATTTATTTCTAGAGGAGAGAGTCCTCTTCATGAATATGTTTTTTTTTCCAAGAATGTATAGATTTGATAGGGAAGTTTTGACAGGAGGAAAAAAATTGTTGGATTTAGATAAGGTCAAGCTTGAGTAGTTATAACAAAGAAAATATACATTAAAAAAAAATTATTTATTTTTTTATTCCCTAGCTATACATGTCATCTATAAGATATTTTCAAATTAGAACAAAAAAAGATGATTTGCATATACTTGTTTGAAGGGAACTACACCCTATATTTTTTATAGTTAAAAAAGAAACTTCAAAATAAAAGAAAATGAATAAATTCTTACAAAAAAATTAATAAAAATTATAGGCATAAAATTCATCCAATTCTACACATTTCATCAGTTTACATCATCTTCAAATTCTAAACACAAATACCATTTGTTTTGTCATTAATGTTGAATTGTCACATTTTGATATCATGTTTATTTATAAAAGGTGAAACAAGTTTGTACTTTTACCCATAGGTTTTTACTGTTACAAATGGTTTTTGAGAAATGATGTGTTTACAAGAAATTAAAAGAAGAGCATAAAATTTTGAAGACAAAAGGTTTTATCAGTTCCCTTCATTTCTCAATCTTTTTAAAATAATTTGAATTCATATTATGTTGAGAAGAGTCCACAACATGTAAATGTGGTTAGAAGAACTGATTTAAACTATAAAGGATGTATTCACATGGTCAAAGGTTACCCTATTATTAAAGAAGGTGAAATCTATATGTAGGGCCTCAAAGAATGGAATTTAAATTCACACTAAAGCTTCATGGGATGGACACAATTTAAATATTTCCACAACAAAAGACTTGGAAATGAAACTTAGAGTTTATATCATTGCATACAAAAATATTTCAATCGAGTAGGTCCAATAGTGTGTTACATGTATTACTTTATTTGAGGTATGAAATTGTGAATAATAGGTCATAAATATGACTTAGCTGATTACTTTCCTTATTTGGAGACCTTACAACAATGTGACCAACTTCTTCACAAGAAAAACAAATCAATAGAATTTTTCCTGTATATTTACCTTTTCCTTTTGGTAACCTTCTTGCAAGTAGGGCTTCAATGGTTTCAAGGTCATCATCACATAATTCATCTTCTTCACTATTAGACTATTTTCCTTTTGAGTTTCCTCCCTTTCTACCAATATTTAGTTTGGCTTTGAATGTCGATTCTATGTTTTGAGATCCAAGAAGATAGTTATCAAAGTTATCCAACTCAAAAGTTATTAACCTTCCCACTAGTGCATCCAAATTTATATCATTTTTGGGATCACATCTCATCTCTTGAATAGATGAAATTCTAATTTTTTAAATAGAAAGAACAGTTCTCAATACCTTGCTGACCTTTTTTGCATCTTCTATTGTTACTCCTAAAGCTCTAATTGCACTCATACTTGATTTGATTCTCTCACTATATTTTGCAATGTTTTCATTTTCCTTTATCTTCATCTAATTAGATTGACCTCTTAAACTTTCATCTTTATCTCTCCCCACATTGTCATCTCCTTTATAGATCTTTTCTAGCTTGTTCCATATTTCATGAGTAGTAGGACAACTTTGACTTCATCAAATTTAGCATAATTTAGAGTAGAAGCAATGCCAATCATCATTGTGTTGTGATTCTTTTTTTCTACTATCTTCTCCACAATCAATGGATTAGTAGGTGACACATATTGGTTCTCTAGGAATTTTAGGCCTATATCTCCATTGGTTCTCAAATATAGCTTCATGAGTTCCTACCATGCTTTGAAGTTATCTTTGTTAAACTTAGGAATCTCTCTTCTGTAAGATGTATTGATCTCTAGCTTAGGTTCTTGAAACCTTTCCTACAAGCACCAATACCTTTGATACCAAATTTTAGAAATATAAGAGGAGTAACTAAGAGGGGAGAGGTGAATCAGTTACCACTAAAATAAGTCCTAATCCCTTATATGGAAATATAAACTTCCTTTTAATTCTAATACAAGGAAGGATGAGATAACAAGGGCCAAAGGCACTATTGAAACCATGTGTGAGATTAAACACAATGGAATCACAACAAAAATACAAAGAACATGGGAGATAGAGGAACATGATGCCTTCATATATTCATCTATTCATCAAATACATGCCTAGTTGTAAGGCCTCCTAGGTTACAACCACATTACAATTAATTTTAAAGTTCATTGATCAAACTTTGCATTACAGATTACTTCTTTTCCTCCTATGCTTCTACCTTCTAAGATTTTTTCCCTACATCTCTACTAAAGACCTCTTTAAATACATGCACAGCCACAATTTAGCCTATTAAAAATATAAGCAAAATAAACTCTCATATTAAATTATAGGATAAGCCAAAAGTCAACTCATAGTAAATACCTATCACTAAATTAAATGAAAAGGTTAGCTCCAACAAGAAACCATACATAGATGACTAATGAAATCCAAATGAAATGCTACAACTTGGAAAACTCAACAATACTCAAAAACCAAAGGAACTTGGCCTGAAAAAAAGCTCAAAAACTAAAGGAGCTTGATATCTAAATGAACTTAGTAGCCAAAAGATAACTCAGAAACCAACTAAAGCTTGACATCCAAAGAATTCTTGGCAACACAAGATGAATCAAAAACCAAATAACACTCAGCAACCAAAGGATAACTTGATGATAACTCTGAACTTGGCAATGCATGCCATTGCAACTCAACAAAAACAAGAAAGAAGAAAAAATATGTAGGATAGCAATGCAACTCAGGATGTTCCTACATCAGACAATTGGAGTTGAAAAAATGATTCTCCTAAATATTTGAGATGTCACAACCTAAGATGAATCCAACTTAGATTGGGAAATCCATGTAGCATCTTCCATTGGTTTGTTCTTCCATTTGACCAAATCCACATAGTAATCTTTTCCTCTTGTTCTCTTACCAACTCTTTGATCCAATACCTATTCAACTTCTTCAATCTCCTTCTTAGGATAATCATTTGATACAAAAAAATCATCATCTAACTCATGATATTTGCACAAATTAGCAACATTGGATATAGGATTAATATCCATGTCATTAGTTAACTCAACTCCATAAACATTACCATTGTCAAACTTCTTCATCTTCAACTCATTGTATGTTCCAATAGGAAATTTTTCTTTCTTTGAATGAACCATCACCTCATCACCATCTTCAAAAATATGATGTCTTCTAGACTTATCAACATTCTCCTTATACTATTGATTTATTTGTTCCAAATTCATCTTCACTTTCTTATGTAAAGACTCCATAAAATGAGCAAACTCTTCTCCTACATCACTTCTCTTTTCTTCACTAGCAATATCCCTTAAATTTGATAATCCTCTTAGCTGCATTCCACTAACAATCTCAAAAGGTTTCTTCCCTATTCTCCTATTCATATCATTATTATATGAAAACTCAAATTGTGTTAATATCATTTCCTAATTATGTGATTCGTTCCCAACTAAGAATTTTAACATATTACCAAAGCTTCTATTCACAACCTCTATCCATCCATCTATTTGTGGATGGAAAGTAGAACTAAACTTCAACTTAGTACCCATGTTCCTCTACAAATTCCTCCCAAAATAATCAACAAACTTATTGTCTTTGTCAAAATTAATACCTTTTGGCAATCCATACAATCTAACAATCTCTTTAAAGAAAAGTTTAGCAACATGCTCGACATCTGATGTCTTCTTACAAGGTATATAATATGTCATTTTAGAAAATCTATCCACAACAAAATATATAATCATACCCCTTTTTAATTTTAGGCAATTCAAGAGCAAAATCCATACTAATGTCACTCCAAGGTTTTGTTGTCACTTAGGTTTGCACCCTTGTCCAAGGCCTATGTGCAAGGACAACCTAGTGAAACATGGAAACAACCTCCAAGCTATGGGACTTGAACTGCGAGGTTGAGTCTCCAGAGAAGGCCGGCTTCATCTTACTGTCAGGGCGCACCTATCTATTCTCAGAAGGGAAAGGGAGAAAGAGAGCATTAAAACAAATCTACCTAGTCTAATCTAAGGCGGTGATGCACCAAAACAGAGTGTTCAGACTCATTTTCCTGCCCATATATGCACTACGGAACTAGGGTAACATTCAAGGTCATACATTCATTTAGACTTATATCAACCAATAGCCACATGTAGATCAGGAGACCAACTGAATAACACCAGGAATAGAAGATTTCACTTGTATATTATTCAATAAGCCAAAGATAGATATAGTATGCAGACCACTGATCTCAACAATGCATCAACGAGAGGCAAAATGATACACATACATGTTGATGGCTGAAAGAGATGATATAGGATGTTTACCTAGCTCAGAGACAAAGGGATTTTTCACTGCAAGTCTGCAAGCAGCAGCCAAGAAAATTAGGAAGAGTCGACCCTTACAAAATGTACAAAATCTGCCTTTATAATTCAGGCGTAACTGAGATCTTTTTTTTGCTGAAATGACCCTGCAACTACCTGCCATTGAGTTCTGTGGAAGACAATCATGGAAAAATCTCTAGAAAATTTGATCTCTTTTGCCAATAATGTCCTGAGAAGACTAAAAATGGTGCCATAACTGTGCTTCGACCTGGTAGATGGATCAACGGGTGGGTGGAGTGTTATCCTATGTTTTACATTTACTCTGGTAGGTCGAGATTGATCATGGAGATCAGATTGCATGACAAAATTGATTATCTTTGCCTCCTGGTTCATGAATCCATCAAAGTCAAAAGATTAACCGAGCTCCTTATGCATCAACTAGGCCGTGCGGGCCAATCGCATTTCTTTATTTTTCCACCTGGAGGTCCTCCCATGGTTAACCACCCTTTATTAGACTAACTGCGCCACCTTGAATACTATCATGACTGTGATGGTTACACTAACCGCCAACTGCCATCCTAGACTGCACTGACAGGATGCGTGTCGACAAGGCGCTGTGTCGCCAACATAACCCTCGCACATCTCCGCCATAGCGCGATGGTGCCTACCGTTGATCAACCTCGATCCAACGATCATGGAGACTCATCATTCTGCAACCTCTTCCCTTGTAAATCACTGGGCTCACATCACATGTGGCACTTCCCCATTGGTCTGACGATTGCTTAGTCCTTACTGCACCAGCTGTATGAAACATGGTTCCACCAGGACATGTGGCGCACGAGCGCTAACTTGCTATCATAAAATTCATGCAGTTTCTCCATGGCAAGATAGCGCCTGCCGCTAATCCCTATAGATCTGATGGTGTAGAACCCACCACTGCAACGTGCTGGTTGCATCAAGAAACTGGTCCCATGACATGTTCGTGCCCTGACCTCTCATATGTGGCAATTCCTAATTCGCCATGGACCCTCCAATCTGTGACTGGGCCCATCCTATTTGGCACCACCTCAGTGACACATCCTGGTGAGACTTGAATCCACCAACACGTGGCAAAAGGGCGTCAAGTCTCTATGCTAAAAAACTCGCAGCTTCGCCATGGCAAGATGGCACCTGTCGTCGATCCTTTCCAATTCGACAGTCACAAAACTCTCCCTCCTGTGACCCACCTTCTCTATTGAATTTTCGAGCCCGCTGTATGCCGTGCACTAATTCATACACATGGCACCTCCTTATTTGGTTCGATGAAGACTAGCTGGCAACCCGAGACCTGATCCGCAGAGCGACCATGTGTCAGCTAGGTGCCATGTCGCTATGCAAAAATCAAGGCCAAATTCCCATAGCACCATAGAGCCCATTGACAGTGTGCCCTGAGATTTACGTGTGTCGCCAACATATTTTCCATGCTGACTGCACTTGCACAGTACCTAGTGGGACCCATCCATCTGATCATTTCTTGCCATGGTGAACCTTCCGCTTGGGCGCTATATCGCCATCAAAAAATGCATGGGTTTTCCATTGGTGCCATAGCGCCTCACCGTGTTTTTGAAACCTTTGAGCCGTGAAACTTGTTTGCCCACCGCCATGAAACTTCTGACTTGCCGTACTTTGCGATCTACGATTGAACTCTGAATGACACCTGGAAATCCTTGGTGAGACCTTGCCCATGTAGATCCACGTGGCGGATGGTCGCTATGTCGCCATGATAAAATCCATGCATCTCTGCCATAGCGAGATGGCGCTTACCGTTGATCCGAGTTGATCCGACGGTGGTGATCATAAACCCTAACTGTGTTAGCCGTGCCGATAGAAACCTCGACCTGGCACATGTGGTTCCTTCTAATTTGTCACTGTGGCACCTGATTCTGTCAGTTGTTGGAACTCACCACCATGAATATTTATGCTGGGCGCTATGTCGCTATGGAGATTTTCTGGCTGATATGCGATAGCGACATAGCACCAAGGGCATCAAAGAACTTTTTTGACCCACCAAACGCCAGACCCACCCCTACAACTTGTTGATAGGGCATCATCGCGCTATCATAAATATCATGCATTTTCTTTATAGCGTGATGGTGCCAACCGTCGATATCGTTTAGATCTGTCGGCCAGAAAACTCGCAGGTCATAGCATTAAAATACCAACTCTAAGACTAACTATTGAATAAGCCGTGTGTTTGAATCTAAATCCTTGGCGGTAAAACCAGAGGTAACACTTCTGGTGACTCGCAGGGGGCATGAGCCTACTCAATGCATGACTAGTGCTTGAGAATAATCCATTGGGCCATAGAGTCAGAAAAGAGGGCCCAGAAGTTATGGAACCGAGAGCTGCAAGAAACCCTAACCCTTAATGAGGAAATCAAAACATTAAAGAACTGTTGAACTTTGGCTCTGTCTTCTGACTTGAAAACAAAAAATAGGACCTCCTCAACAACCTGAGACTTGTCAAAACTTCGGGAACTGGCAACTCAAGAAGTGAGCCATGTGCACTCGCACTTATTGTGAAATAGGAACAACAGGAAGCAACTAAACTAGCTATGTACATGGATTCACAACTTTCAGAAATAGGGCTTCAAATGGATCCCATTGACTGGAATGGGCAGAATTTCACCATTTGGCCTACTTAGCTGAAACGCATTGGCCTGTTTGCAACTGGAGATCAGATAAGGGCCACTCCATAGTGGATCAAATTTGGAGTGCCTTCCTGGTTTTGCTCTGTCTGAGTCCCACTTGAGAACTAAATCTCCTTCTTTTAAGATTCTAGCCCTTGCCTTCCTATCAAAGCTCTTCTTCATCTGCTGCTGGTGTATCTCCAAGGTTTGCATAGCTTTGTTTCTCTTTTCTTCTAGTTCAATCAACTCTACCATTCTCACTGACATGGGACTATTTTCAACCAATTCCAGCTGATGAGCCAACTCCAAGGATGGGAATTCCAACAAGATTGGAAGTCTGGCCTCCCTACCATATACTAGCACAAAAGGTGAATTCCCAATAGATCTCTTGGGTGTTATCCTATCAACCCATAGAGCAGTCCTTAATTTTTTATGCCAGACCCTTTGATTGTCTTCTATCATTCTCCTTATGATTCTGATCAGATTCTTATTGGAGGATTCAACCAAACCATTACCTTGAGGATAGTAGTTTGATGATGTGCTCAAATAGATATTGTGACTCATTGCTCATGCACAAATCTGGGTTCCAATAAAAGATTTGGCATTATCTGAGATGATAGTAGAAGGAGCTCCAAACCTAGATACAATTCCATCAAGGAATTCAACAACTGATGGCTCTGTAGCATCCTTCAAGGCAACTGCCTCTGTCCACCTAGTGAAATAATCGGTAGTAGCCAAGATCCATTTGTGACCTGCACTAGATGGAGGATTAATGGGGCCTATAAAATCCAACCCCCACTGGGTGAAGGGCTGATCCACCTGAATAGGATGAAGAGGAAGAGCTGCAAGTCTCTATTTGCCTGAGAAAAAGGCACATTTCTCACATTTTCTCACATACCTATAACAATCATGGAATAGAGATGGCCAATAATATCCAGCCCTCATGATCTTCATGGCGGTTGTTCTTGCAGAGAAGTAGCCACCGTCAGGGCCATCATGAAGTTCTTTAATCATCCTCTCGACCCGATCCTCTTCAATACATCTCAACAGGGTCCCATTAAAATCCCTCCTGAATAGGATATCATCAATCACAACATAGGGAATGGATTGCAGTCTATATTGTCTTCTTTTAGCTCTGTCCAATCCCTGAGGGTATCCATTCCCTGATAAAAAGTTCCTCATGTCATCCATCCAGCTCCTTGGGGCATTAACATTTCTTTCCTCCTGCTGCTCTGCAATTACCATAGCAGTCCCTTCATCTCAATCCTGACTTGATAACATTTCTTTGCATAATCCTCTCCCTCTTACCAATTTGGTAATCTGAATATCAACATCATATTCCATTACCCTAGTGATCCATCCAACTCTCTTTTCACTGATTTCCTTGCTTAACAGGAAGTCTTTTATACTCACATGGGGCACCAACAAATGGATCCTATTGTGGGATAAGAGGTGTCTAAATTTCTTCAAGGCTCTAATGACTGCAAGGGCTTGCTTCTCAAAAAAGCTATACGTATCTTCATACTCCTTGAGTCCTTCACTAAAGAAGGCTATGGGTTGCTCCTCATTCTTGTCATTTGTCTGAGTCAAGACAGCAGAAACACTTGACTCACCACCTAAAGTGTAGAGGATGAAATCTTTCTCAAATTTTGGGTTCATGAGAGTGGGGGTTGAGGCTATGGCTACCTTAATTTCTTCAAAACTCTCCTTCCCCTCCTTGGTCCATGAGAAGACCATATCTTTCTTAAGCATGGTTGTGAGGGGTTTCACCATGATGGCAAGATTAGGAATGAACCTTCTTACAAAATTTATCCTACCAAGGAAACTTTGCAGCCCTTTCTTGTGTTTAGGGAGAGGAAGGGCAAGTATTGCTTTTGTTCTTTTTGGATCAATGGTCAACCCATCCTTAGATACAATGTGTCTCAGTAATTTTCCTTGGCTTGTAGCAAAGACACACTTGACTGGGTTGAGGGAAACCCCAAACTCTCTACATCTTAGAAATACCTATCTCAAATGATCAAGATGATATTTTACATTCTTGGAATATACAATTATATCATCAAGGTATACTAAGACAAACCTGTCGATTAATCTTTTGAAAGCTACCTCCATCGCCTTTTGGAATGTGGCACCTGCATTTTTTAGTCCAAATGGCATCTTGCAATAAGCATAGGTGCCCCATTTAGTAGTAAACGTTGTCTTATATCTGTCAGATTCTTTAACCAACACTTGGTTATAACCAGAAAATCCATCAAGAAAAGAGAACCTCCTTGACCCACTGACCTTGGACAGAATTTGCTCCATAGAAGGGAGAGGATGGTGATCCTTAAGGGAAGCCTGATTAAGATCCCTAAAGTCCGCACACAATTTGATTTCTCCATTCTTCTTCCTTACAAGGACAAGGTTAGCCACCCATGATGAGTGTTTGATAGGAAAAATTATGTTAGCTTCAATCAACTTGGATAGTTCCTTCCTCATTAAGGGTTCAATCTTGGGATTCACTGGCCTCTATTTTTTCCTTACTGGTTTGACCCTATCAACTAAATCTATGGTATGCTAAAAAAAAATAGGGTCAAACCCCTTTAAGTCATCATATTACCAAGCAAACACATCATTAAATTATTGACATAGATAAATGAAATTTTCTTGCTCAGCCTCAGAACATACGTTCCCCATGTTAAGAGATTTTCCATCAGCAATAGTAACTGGAGCATGATCATCCTTTTCTGCAAATAGATTTATTCCTTTGACCCTTGTCTGATCATTAGGATTAAAGACACTCTCCAAGGTAATGAGACCCTTGGGAAACTTGTTGGAACTGAGGTGAATGATCTGATCACCATACTGATCTTGTAGTCTTGACTGATTTCTTTCTGAAAATTCTACTTCATTCTGCAAGAAACTCACAATCTTCTCATCAGACTCAAACACCTGCCAATGAGTGTTATTATCAGGAACAATAGGCCTTACTACCACCCTTATTTGTTTCTTCCTCTCTTCCTCGAGATTCCCTAGCACATCAAAAGATGCACCCACTGCTGCAAGTCTATCAGCATATTTGTTTTCTTTCCTAGGAATGCTTTGGATATTAAATGCTTGGAAACCCTCAAGAAAATCCCAGACTCTGTGTTTGTAAGACTTGAGAAGGCCATTTTTGGTGATATTCTAATTTCTCACTTGGTTCACTACCAACTCACTATCTCCATATACTTTCAAGGATTGAATTCCCCTCTTTTGGGCAAGTAGGAGACCTTGGATCAAAGATTCATACTTGACCACATTATTGGTACAATTGAATTGGTGCCTAAAAGAGAAGTAGTATCTTATTTGTGTAGGAGAGATCAAAATAACACCGGCCCCTGCTCCATTTCTATTCCTTGAGCCATCAAAGTACATATTCCATATTCCACTCATGTCATCATTAGCTCCAACAAGATCAGGAACTTGAGCCTCCTTCTCTATTATGCAATATGTACTAAGGCCTATCTCAAGAGTTTTCAACATAGGCTCAAACTAACATGTATTTGCCCACTCATCTAAGAAGAAATCAGGAATCTCTACTATGGAGGTGGCAGGCTCATTTACTATGTCATTTTCATCCATCTCCAAAATGGGGCAATTCATATTAATGAAGTTGGGAGTGTAGGGTTCAGTGTGATGAAGGGCTTGAGGTTCTGCTCTAATTGAAGCGTTGGCCCCATATCTAGTCTTAAATGACATATAAGACCAATCAGCAGATATGAATCCACCTATTTGGGCAGTGAAGTCTCTTGAAAGACAGATGGCAAAATAGGGCTTGACTTTAGCAACAGATATGTCTTGAATCATAGTACAACCAGGGCATGCATGTAGGGCCATTTCCACATTCCTAAGGATGCCTACGATTTTGACAGTACTCCCATCTAGTTGTAACACATCCCTAATAATGGGCTCATATTTCATTCCTAAAGCATCAGCAACACACCTAGGCATTACTGAGCTACTAGCCCCTGAATCTATCATGCAATTATGGACTAACTTGCCCCCTATAATCAGAGAAACATAGAATGGAGGAGGTCTAACCTTTTTATTTTTCTCCACGTCACCTGATGGTTGTACTAAACTAGTGTCACCCTCCATGGTAGATGACTAATCTTTGGGCTCAATCTTTTCCAATTCTTGCTGCAGCATCCTTTTCTGCATTGGTATGGTGGCAACTGCATCCCACATGGAAATGCTTACATTGGTTTTCTTCATTTGCTCTACCACACTCAAGGGTGCATTAGAAATTTTGGCAAAAACTTTGGGAGCTGTACCCATGAGAGGCTGAGATGAAGCAACATAGGGATCACTTGCATCCTCCTTTCTTGGACCTTGCCTTTGCTGTTGTGAAGTGTTTGTCTTCTCATTTGCTTTTTGTGTATGAGGTATAACACTTGAAGTTGAGGCCTACTCAGGAGAAAGGGGGGCAATATGTTCCATAGCTCTCCTCTTGCTTCTTATGTTATGAGCAACAAAATCCTGGTTTACATTACAATGCTCCTCCATCTGGTGATTCATAAAAGAGCAATCACCCTACCTCTGAACATATGAGGCCTCCTTGGGATGATCTTCCTTGTGTGATTGCTTTACTGCAAACTCCTGGACAGTTAGGGCCAAATAAGATTATGCTTTCTGACATAGGCAATAGGTATAAGAATAGTTACATGAAGGATAGAAGTCTTGATCTTGGGCTAAGTTATTTTGAGGAACTAAAGCTCTACTCTGATTTGAGCTTGAAGCAGCAGCATGACTATTTTTCCTATTTTGATCAAAAGAGCTATTCCAATGATTAGGAGGCCTACCACCACTTAGAGCCTGATGTTTTAATTGGGGGGGTTTGCCACTTTGGGCTTGCTGCCTTTCTAAGGCCACCACCTTGTTACTCATTTTTTGTATTAGAGAAAAAATATCCTCTAATCTCTTCCCTTGGTCCTTCAACTCCTTCCCCTGCTCTTGCAATTTTTTATCCAGAGTCCTCTCTCTTTTATCTGTATTCAGCACTAGACCTTGGAGCATTTCCTTGAGTTCCTCTATTCCGTTTGAGGATGTGGAAGCTTGGGGAACTAGAGTAAGGGCTTGTGATGTAGAAATTGTAGGAAGGGGGGCTATCACTGGTTGGTGGTTGGGAACATCAGGAAATAAAGGAATAGGAGGCCTTGGAGCCAACTTTCCTCCTTGTATTAGGATGTTCTCAACTTTTATAGCTGTCTCATAAGCATTCGGTAACGTATCTCCTCCCATAGTTTGGATTGTAGTGGCAATGTCACTGTTGAAAGCTCTAAGGTAATGCAAGAAGGCATTACCAGGGGTAGGTTTCACTATAGTAGGTATTCTATCCCATGTCTTTTGGAACCTGTAATTAAAATCAGTCATACTTTCATGGGGGGCTCTTTTTATTGTAGTCAACTACTCTAGTAGTGACAAATGGTCACTCTTATCCTCAAAATGTTTGCATAATCCTGCTCCTAGTCCATCCCAATCAGTTATGGAACCATGAGCTAAGCCTTTGTACCACTGTAATGCTTTTCCTTTTAAAGATGAGGCTAGAAGTCTGACAGCAACATCATCTTTTGTAATACCATGAATATTGCAGACATTCGCTACCTCTTGGATATGCTTTAAAGGGGAAATAGAAGTTTCACCAGTAAAATTAGGTATACTTTTTAGTGCAGATACTGGTATATCATGTCTTTGGGCTAACAACAGAGGACTTCCACCATTAAAGGTGGCAAAAATATGAACTCTTGGCTGTGCCATATAAACAAGTGTTCTATTGATGAGTGTTGATGGCAATCTAGGCTAAGTTCGAATAGTAGGGGGAGTAGATAAAAATCTTACAGGTATATCAACTGTTATTCTACCCCTAACTGGTGATAATGAAGCTCTAGTCCTTCTTCTCCTAGGATTTGAAAGAGAGAGCTCTTGATATTGAAATTTACCTCTAGAAGATGCCCTTGTCTCAGTCCTAGGCATGAATTACTGCAAACTTGGTCTGGAACCAGGCTTTTGATGTTCAGAGTCGCCAAGTACTTGAAGAATCAGCCTCTTAAAGGCTCAAAAACTGAAGCTAGCACTACTTCTTCAGCATTTATCTCTAGAATTCTTTCTTCTTGACACTAGTAGACCTGAAATCTTCTAATATGAGTCCCACCAGGCGTGCCAAAAACTATTGTCACTTAGGTTTGCACCCTTGTCCAAGGCCTATGCGTGAGGACAACCTAGTCAAACATGGAAACAACCTCCAAGCTGTGGGACTTGAACTGCGAGGTTGAGTCTCTGGAGAAGGCCGGCTTCCTCTTACTGTCAGGGTGCACCTATCTATTCTTAGAAGGGAAAGGGAGAAAGAGAGCATTAAATAAAATCTACCTAGTCTAATCTAAGGCGGTGATGCACCAAAACAAAGTGTTCAGACTCATTTTCCTGCCCATATATGCACTACAGAACTAGGGTAACATTCAAGGTCATACATTCATTCAGACTTATATCAACCACCAGCCACATGTAGATCAGGAGACCAACTGAATAACACCAGGAACAGAAGATTTCACTTGTATATTATTCAATAGGCCAAAGATAGATATAGTATGCAGACCACTGATCTCAACAATGCATCAATGAGAGGAAAAATGATACACATACACGTTGATGGATGAAAGAGATGATATAGGATGTTTACCTAGCTTAGAGACAAAGGGATTTTTCACTGCAAGTCTACAAGTAGCAGCCGAGAAAATCAAGAAGAGTCGACCCTTACAAAATGTACAAAATCTGCCTTTATAATTCAGGCATAACTGAGATCTTTTTTTTGCTGAAATGACCCTACAACTACCTGCCATTGAGTTCCGTGGAAGACAATCATGGAAAAAATCTCCAAAAAATTTGATCTCTTTCGCCAATAATGTCCTGAGAAGACTGAAAATGATGCCATAACTGCGCTCTGACCTAGTAGATGGATCAACGAGTGGGTGGAGTGTCATCCTATGTTTTACATTTACTCTGGTAGGTTGAGATTGATCATGGAGATCAGATTGCACGAAAAAATTGATTATCTTCACCTCCTGGTTCATGAATCCGTCAAAGTCAAAAGATCAACTGGGCTCCTTATGCGTCAACTAGGCCGCACGGGCCAATCGCATTTCTTTATTTTGCCACCTGGAGGTCCTCCCATGGTTAACCACCCTTCATTGGGCTAACTGCGCCACCTTGAATACTATCATGACTGTGACGGTTACACTAACCACCAACCGCCATCCTAGATTGTGCCGACAGGACGCGTGTCGACAAGGTGCTGTGTCACCAACATAACCCTCGCACATCTCTGCCATAGCGCGATGGCACCTACCGTCGATCAGCTTCGATCCAACGATCATGGAGACTCGTCATTCTGCAACCTCTTCCCTTGTAAATCACTGGGCTTGTGGCACATGTGGCACTTCCCCATTGGTCCGACGATCACTTAGTCCTTACTGTGCCATATGTATGAAACATGGTTCCACTAGGACACGTGGCACATGGGCGCTAACTCACTATCATAAAATTAAAGCAATTTCTCCATGGCGAGATAGCGCCTGCCGCTAATCCCTTTAGATCTGACGGTGTAGAACCCACCACTGCAACGTGCTGGTTACATCAAGAAATTGGTCCCATGACATGTCTGTGCCCTGACCTATCATATGTGGCAATTCTTGATTTGCCGTGGACCCTCCAATCCATGACTGGGCCCATCCTATTTGGCACCACCTCAGCGACGCATCCTAGCAAGACTTGACCCCACTGACATGTGGCAAAAGGGCGCCAAGTCGCTATGCTAAAAAACCTGCAACTTTTCCATGGCAAGATGGCGCCTGCCATCGATCCTTTCCAATCCAACAGTCACAAAACTCTCCCTCCTGTGACCCACCTTCTCTATTGAATTGTCGGGCCTGTTGTACATCGTGCACTGATTCATACACATGGCACCTCCTTATTTGGTTCGATATAGACTAGCTGGCAACCCGAGACCTGATCCGCAGAGCAACCACGTGTCAGCTAGGCGCCATGTCGCTATGCAAAAATTGAGGCCAAATTCCCATAGCGCCATAGTGCCCACTGACAGCGTGCGCTAAGATTTACGTGTGTCTCCAACATATTCGCCACGCCGACTGCGCTTGCACAGTACCCGTTGGGACCCATCCTTTTGATCATTTCTTGCCATGGTGAACCTTTCGCTTGGGCGCTATGTCGCCATCAAAAAATGCATGGGTTTTTCGTTGGCACCATAGCACCTCGCCGTGTTTTTGAAACCTTCGAGCTGTGAAACTTGTTTGCCTACCGCCATGAAGCTTTTGACCTGCCGTACTCTGCGATCTACGACCGAACTTTGAATGACACCTGGCAATCCTTGGTGAGACCTCGCCCATGTTGATCCACATGGCGGATGGTCGCTATGTCGCCATGATAAAATCCATGCATCTCCGCCATAGCAAGATGGCGCTTACCGTTGATCCGAGCTGATCCGACAGTGGTGATCATAAACCCTGACTGTGTTAGCCATGCCGATAGAAACTTCAAACTGGAACACGTGGTTCCTTTTGATTTTTCGCCATGGCACCTGATTTTGTCGGTCGTTGGAAATCGCCACCGTGAATATTTCTACCGGGCGCTATGTCGCTATGGAGATTTTCCAGTTGATATGCGATAGCGACATAGCGCCAAGGGCATCAAAGAACTTTTTTGACCCACTGAACACCGAACCCACCCTTGCAACGTGTCAACAGGGCGTCATCGCGCTATCATAAATATCATGTATTTTCTTTATAGCGTGATGGTGCCAACCGTCGATACCGCTTAGATCTGTCGGCCAGAAAACTCGCGGGTCATAGCATTAAAATACCAACTCAGAGACTAACCGTTGAATAAGCTGTGCATTTGAATCTAAATCCTTGGCAGTAAAACTAGAGGTAACAGGTTTCTCAGGAATGGTAATAGGTGTATACAAACTAGTATTCTAACTTACTCCTTTTGCATCTGGAAAAACTCCACAACTCTTTACAAACTTCTAAATTTCCTTATACATCTAAGGCCAATAATATTTTTCTTTCAACAAACTTAATGTCTTATCAATTCCAAAATGTCCATCGTTCCACCACTATTCTTTTATTTAATCAAATTCAATCTCATAGAACTCTTAGGAACAAGGTATTTTTTAGTGGCTAATATTTGTAAATTGGCTAATTTTAGAAAAAAAAAATTGCTATTACTTTGGCTAATAATTTAAGATTTAATGCAACCTAAATCACTACATTTTTATTAAATTTAGCTCTAAAATATTTAAAATCACTGAATAATTTTTATTTTATTTTTAAATTTAAACTCAAAAATTCACTACAATATCCAATACATGATTAGATTTGATTCACCTAAATATTATATATTATCAAAGAAATTTAAAATAATTCACCAATAATTATCATAATTATTAGTTACTTTAGGGATATATCGCTAATATTTAGTTTTTACTATTGATTTATAATATAATGTAATTATCCTCATAATTTCCATGAGATTAAATATGTTCATTTTTTATTTGTAATATTCCATGATGATTAGAAAACTTCCTATTATTATTGAGATTCACCAATATTTTCTAATAAAAAATTATGATTGTAAAATAATCACCAATGTAAATAATATTTAAAATTAAAAAATTGAGAGATTCACTAATAAAAATAGTTTGATTTTTCAAAATAATAAAAGATTCACCAATATTTTATATCTTTTTCTAGATGAGGGTTTCTTAAAGTTTACCCTGCTTAGGAATACATAGTTGAATACCCTTAAGCAACATACCTTCTTGAATATAATACTCATCAAACTTACTTGGTTGTTCTCTCAAACTAGGTATTGTGCACTCTCTCCACATCTTAGAAAATTAAGGATCAACATCATACAACTCCATCTCATCAAAACCAAGAACTTCAAATTTCATCCCAGTTAGCAAAAAATGTCTTCTACTTAATGCATCAACAAATCTATTAGTGATTCCACTCTTATTCTCAATTACAAATGCAAAATTTTGCAAATACTCAACCCACTTCATATGTCTCTTATTCAACTTATTTTGACTTCCTAACTACTATAGAGATTTATGATTAGTATACAACACAAACTCCTTAGGAATAAAATAATGTCTCCATTTCTTCAATTCTTGGAAAATAGCATAAAACTCTAGATCATACACAAAATACTTCCTTTTAGTATCATTCAACTTATCACTAAATAAAGTAACAGGTTTTCCTTCTTGACTTAATATGGCTCTTATTTCACTACCACTTTCATCACACTCAACTTTAAATACCTTATTGAAATTAGGCAAAGCTAATATGGGAAATTTAACAACCTTCTTCTTTTTTTTTTAAGTTTTTAAAAGTATTATCAGCTCCCTATGTCCACTTTAATTCATTTTTATCTCCTCTCATTGTCTTAGTCATAGCATTACAAATAGAACTAAAATTCCTTATAAACATTCTATAAAAACTAGCCAAACCATGTAATGTTCTTACCTCACCCACATTCTCAGGTGTAGGCCATTCTAAATTGCTTTAACCTTCTTAGGATCCATTTTCAAACCACGAGCTAAAATCACAAGTCCCAAATAGACAATCTCCTCTTTCATAAAAGAACACTTCTTTAAATTAATCATCAACTTTTCCTCTTTAAATTTTTGCAATTCTTGTCTAACATGCTCAAGATGTCCTTCTTTAGTCTTACTAAATATTTGAATATTATCCAAATAAATAATCACAAACTTACCAAAGAATCTTTTTAGAACTTTATTCATCAATCTCATGAAAATGATAGGTGCATTATTCAAACCAAATGACATTACCAACCATTCATACAACCCATATTTTCTCTTAAAAGTAGTCTTCCATTCATCACCTTCTTTGATTTTGATTTGATGATAGCCATTGTTCAATTCAATCTTAGTAAATATTTTTCTCCACTCAAACAATTATTTATTCCAACCATCCTTGGCATAATAAACCTATATTTCATTGTGATCTTGTGAATTGATTTGGAATTAGTCATTCTCCATTCTCCATTCTCCTTAGGTGCTAATATAATAGGTACAACACATGGACACAAACTTTCTCTGATCAAACATTTCTATAACAACTCATGCACTTTTTTGTTAAGCTCTTCATTTTTATTGGGTGTCAATCTCTATAGTTAATTTTTAATATGGAAAACGAGCTCCAAGAATCAAATCCATAAAATGATTTATACTTCTAACTAGAGGTAAATCATCAAGTATATCCTCTATAACAATTTCCTTATACTCCTTTAGCAATTTTATAATTTCCATTGGCACTCAGTGAAGACTACCAGTTTCTATTTTCACTCAATTACCATTGATTGACACTCGGTTAACACTTTTTTTTGATACTTAGTTGGAGATGGCACAACTCAGTCTTTTAGGGATTGTAGAAAAATAGATTTGATTATTCTTCAATTTCCTTTTTGAATTGCTTTCCATTAACCATGCAAATTCTCATAGTAGTGCACGTAACCTCATTTGGACTTTCAATCAAAGGAAGAAATATTTTCTTCTTCTCATTCACCTAAAGAGTATATTAATTCAATCTTCCATCATGTATAGAATATTTATCATATTTCCAAGGTGTACCCAAGCAAATATGACAACAATCCATAGGTGTAATATCACACAAAACTTCATTAAAGTAATGTTCAATCTTGAATGTCATAATACATTACTCACTTACCAATATCTTATCTTTGATCCATGAAAAATGATAAGGTTTAGGATTCTCCAACCTCCACAATTGCAACTTCATAACCAACTCTTCTAATTTCAAATTTGTAGAACTTCCACTATTAATGATCACCTTGCAACATTTTCCACCCATCTTACATTTGGTCTTGAAAAGAATTCTTCTAAGGATAGGTTCCTCACCATTTCCCTTATTACATAGGGTTCTTCTCACCATAAAATTTTCTCCAACCTCAACCTCACTAGGTGAACCCTCGATGTTTCCTTGAACCACAACATTTCTATTTCCTTATCCACTTTCAGAGGATCTACATCCAAAAGATCCATGTCCTCCTTTACCACATATGATATGATTACCCTAAAATCCACCTCTAGAATAATAAATACCTCTTCCTCTATAAGAACTACTACGTCATCACTAGGAATCACTACCTTTCCACTTGGTATTTCCTTTATGTTCATTCTTCCATTTAGATTTGTTCTTATCTTGCATAGAACTATCGGATCTGCCACCTTCTACATAAGATCTACCTCCAACTCTCTTAAATCTACCACCTCTACCTCTTTGTCTTTGTTCATGATTCTTTGTTAAGATCTCCTTAGCTTTTAAGGCATAATGATATGTTTCCTCCACACTTTCCAATTTTACAAAACTTATCTCATCTTGAATTCCATATCTCAATCCATTTATGTATCTTGCAATTTTCTCAACATGATTATCGACATGCCCATATCTGATGTCCAATAAATAGAATTTCTTAATATACTCCTTCACAATCATGTCTCTTTGTCTCAAATTTTTCATCTTTTACAATCAGCTAACTTGGTAATCAATAGGAAGAAATTTCTTTTTCACCTTCATCGCCATCTTTTCCCAAGTCTTGATCTTTTCCTTTTCTCTCCTTTATCTATTAGTTTGCAAATTGTCTCACCATAGTGAGGCATGTACTTTTAACCTTGTAACTACAATCTTCACCATCCTATTATCTGGAGTGTTATCTGTAGAAGTTGAGAAAACCAACTTTACAGATCTCCAATAACACTTGCATGCAAATATCCTACAATGAAGAGAAATCAGAAAATGAAAAAGCAAAGCTCAAAAATTCTCAACAATCTGAGAGAAAAATGTATTCCAAGTTACGAAAACAAAAAGTACAAAGGTTCAACCTTTAAAGGTAAACAAAACCCTAGAGGGAAAAAGAAACTAGGTTTGCACAATATAATTAACATAAAATATTAATTATATGCACCTAAGAGAGCTAAAGTAACTAGAGTAATAAATAACTTACTCTAACACCCCCCTTCAAGTGAACCTTAGGAGGAAGCTAACCTTGCAAAGCTATGAAAGCAAGAAAATGGGTCATGAAAACAAGGCCTAATTAGGTACCCAAAACAAGAAAATCTTTGTAAACTATAGATAAAGGAGAAAAACCAATGGGAAAAATTCCTCTTCAAAAGGAGATAGAACAAACATGTTGAAAAAACATGAAGGAAGGCATCAAGAAGACCCCCTAAGGACAAGTTCTAAAACCGCAAGGGTAGACCACAACTGAAGATAGCGTGGTGATGCAAATGACTTGGTGAAGATATCGACAACCTATGCATCAATGAAAATGTACTCCAAAGAGAGAACACCATCCTAGATTAGATGAAGAATGAAATGCATATGAAGCTCAATGTTTTTAGTGCATTGATGCTCCACTAGGTTGTAGGAAATATGAATAGCACTCTGATTATTGCACCACTAAATAGTGAAATGATCAAGAGGAAAACTAAACTCAGTCATCAACTACTGAAGCCATAAAATCTCCTGACTAGCAAGCACTACAGCTCGATACTCAGCCTTTCTAGATGAAATTGCATGAGCATGCTGCTTCTTACATGACCATGTGATAGGTCTAAAGCCAAGACAAAAAACAAAGCCAAAAGAAAACTTTTGATCATCAACGTCAATAGCCCAATTTGAGTTAGTGTAGCCAACAATGTGAGGAGTCCTTGTTGTGTAATGAATGCAATACATCAATGTTCCTTGAATGTATCTCAAAATATGCTTGCCAACATGCCAATGACTCTCATGAGGCTCATGTGAAATTGAGAGACAAGACCCATTGCAAATGAGAGATTAGGACGAGTGTGTGTTAGGTACAACAAGCTGCCAACCAACTGTCGGTACAATGTGGGATCCATTAAAGGAAAAGTGCACGAGGTAGAAAAAGTAACACCCAACTAAAAAGGTGTAGGAGTAGGTTTGAAAGCAAGCATGTCAAATAATCAAAGAATGTAAAGACCATACTTCTACTGGTAAATAAAGATTATAATAGGGGACTAAACAATCTAGAGACTAAAAAAATAGTGTAGCAGGTCAAGCTCAGTCATCTCAAACTATTCCATCAAAGCTCTCTAAACATCCTTAATCATAGAGGATGAGCTACCTATGAGAAGAAGATCATCAACATATAGCACAAGGATCAAAACCTTAGCCTCAAGACACTGAATGTAGATTGTAGGATTAGAATGGTAGCGTGTGAAGCCTGTAGAAAGTAGAAAGGAGTCCATCTTCTCATACCAAGCCTAAGGGGGCTGTTTGAGACCATACAATGAGCATCAGATTCTACAAACCAAGGAGGAATCCTGCACAAATCCTTGAGGCTACTCCATGTAAATCTCCTTAGTAAGATCACTATGCAAGAATGAACTCTTCACATCCATCTGAAAAATGGGCCATCCTTGTGAAGCTGCAAGGGATAAGACAAGGTGAATAGAGTTCATCTTGGTGACAGGGACAAATTTCTTAGAGTAATCAATACCCTCAACTTGTGAAAAACTCTTTGCAATAAGAAAATCCTTGCACTTATCAATGGAACCATCAACAAAAAACTTAGTACGATTCAACCATTTGCATCACACTACCTTTCTTCCCTTAGGAAGAGAACAAAGATCCCAAGTATGATTCTTCATCAAAGAAGAATACTCCTCCTCCATTGCACTATCCCACTTAGGATGTCCTATCACTGTTGCAAATATCTAAGGATCATCACAAATAGCATGAATGAGAAGACTAGAACTCGCAATATGTGAACAAGTGTGACAGGAAGTGGTAGGGTCACCAGCTAGAGATCTTGTAGCCTAAACTATAGCTCAAGCCCATTTAGGCATCTAGGGAGGATCTTGTAGTGGATGTAAATGGGGATCAACATGATCATCATCCTAATCATCCAAAAAAGAGACTAGAAAGGATGAGGAGTGGTGATAAATGAAGTAGACTCTGGAGGTAGGGTATCTGTTGTAGGAAGGTACTCATCAAATTGGACATCTCATCAAAATATGACCTCTCTAGAATAAGGATCAAATAACCTATAGGCCTTAACATCCTTCTAGTAGCCAACAAAATGAGGTGTCAAATCTTTTGCTCCATGGCTCTTCTTTGACAATCTGGTATAAATACCCATGCTTCACTACCAAAAACTTGGAATGTAGATACATCAGGCTTGACATGAGACCAAGCCTCCTCAAGAGTCTTATTTCAAACTACCTTGTGAGGCATCCAATTCTAAATATAGTTGGCACAATTGACTACCTCTACCCAAAAACATGAATGCATGGACTTGGACTGAATCATACAATTAGCCATCTCTTGAAAGGTTTTTTTCTTTCATTTAGCCACACCATTCTATTGAGGGGTGTAGGGCACTGAAAACTAATGCTAAAGACCATGTTCAGAGAAAAAATCCCTGAAAGCTTGGTTCACATACTCACCCCCATTATCTATACATATCTACCAAATAGAAAGACCAAACTACTTCTCAATAAATGTCTTAAAGACTTGAAATGAATCAAAGACATTAGACTTGTACTTCAAAAAGTACACCCATGTACGTCTAAAGAAGTCATCAATGAAAGTAAGCACATATCTGGCACTTAAAAAAGGAGTGGAAAATGACATGATGTCACTATGAATCAACTCCAGTGGTGCCAAAGCACGAGTGGCTCATCCATGTGGAAAAGGATCCCTATGTTGTTTGCCAAGTACACAACCCTAAAAAACACCATCTATGCAAGAAATCTAGGGAAGCCCAAGAACAAGTACCTATGTACTCATTTGCTGAAGATATTTGTAATTGGCATGGCCAAAATGCTCATGCCAAATTTTTCTTACTAAATCTACATGTGCAACAAGACATGAACCTATGTCATCAAATGACTCAAATCCATCAAATCTATAGAGGTGAGATGCAGAGTCAACACTCCCATTAGCCACAATCATCTCAAAATTATGTAAGTCCTAGATAACCACATCATGTGGTGAGAACTTAACTATCTTACTAGAGCCAGAGTGGAAAATCTAATAAATAGACAATAGGTTTGTCAATATATTAGGGACAAGAAGAACATCCTAAAGAGAGCCCCCAGCTAATGCAATAGAACCAGAACCCATGACAGAAAGATGTGATGAGTTCCCAATAGCAAGCTGTGAAGTAGGACAAGGGGAAAGTAAGGTGATAAAATACTAAGTGTTTGTCATATGGTGAGAGGCACTAAAATCAAGAATCCAAATAGGCCCAAAAGTCATAGCTTGTGCAGTAAGAGCATGACCTTTCCCTATAGGTGGGTATGAAGACTTAGGAGCTGAAATGCGATGCTCCTACATGGCTTCCTCTAAAGCCTCCAAACATTTCCAACACCTAGAAACAATATTTCCATCCTTTCCACAAAAACTATAGGTCTTAGTTGATTTCCTCTTAGTCTTGGAGGTAGATTCAATAGACTTTGAAGTAGATTTACCCTTGGAAGGGTTAGTCGAAAGTTTGGAATTAGTTTTTTGTGTATCTTTCTTCAGTTTGGTTTTCTATTTTGGTTTCCCTTGAGAAGTTTGAGCAACGAATGCTTGGCTGGAAGAGCTAGAGGCATCCACCTATTGGATCTTAGCCTATTCTCATGTCAACTAATCACAAAATGTCTCAGAAGAAGGCATCTAATTTCTATTACCCAAGGCATCCATAGTGGAGTAGAAAGTGGAAGAAAAGATCTGATACTATCCTTACAACTTTGAGAGTATCAAAAAAATACACTCATCATTTTTTTTTTACCACATCCCTGCAAAACACTACGCAAAGATTTGAACTTCATCAAGAAGTAGACCTTCAATAGTGGGAAAGTTGGCTGGTGTGAAAGAAGTCAACTCTACATCAAGTTGTAGTGCCCAAAACTCATTCACTATGCCAAACAACGTGTGGAATTTGGTCCAAATAGCCAGTGGAGTGGTCAAACCATCCAAGTGAAATAGTAGACTATCTGACATGTTCAGTGGAACAAGTCCCATGGCTTCATCCATTTTGTTTCTATGCTAAAGAACCTCAAAAGGGCACTACAGATGTAGTGCCTGCCCTCGTTTACCTTTTCCTAGACACATTATTGCTATCATTATCTGACTATGTTAGACTATTGATTAGTGGTATTGTTTTAAGACTATCAGACATTATGTTATGGATTCAATTGATATATGATGAGATCATTTAGACTTTAGATTTCATGTATGCATGATGATCATTACATTGCTTTCAGTTATTGATGATGATTAGTTAGATGATTTATTATCTCATGTGTTTTATTATGGATACTTACCCCATACTTGCATGTGTATGGTGTGTGTGTTTGCTCTTATTGTATGGTGTTTCTGATGTGGTTAAGGAAGGGAATCATAGTCACCTGCTAGTCGGGATCTACATGATGCACCACTTCTTGTCATTGCCTATTTAGCTTAGCATTATATATATTGTATGTACATGCATGGTTTTTATGTAGGTTGCAAGTACCGAGTATTGACTTCCCTAAATTACCAGGATGAGCGTACCCTATTACACTATCTCAATGATAAGAGAAGGGAGATAAATTCTCAAGTCCAAATCCCAAACCCTTAAACCATTTGTCCTAGTGAGGTAGGACAAGTATCTGGATATTTTACCTTCTGAATGTGTCCGATGACATATTCGTGATTTTTAACCCTTTAGACTATTTTTGTGTGCATTGTTCTATGATGGGTTTTCATATTTTATCTTGGAGCTCTATGGTGAATTTTCTATAAATTAAGTCTTAATAAATATATTTAATTAACAAATTAATTATTTGGAAAATTAATATAATATCATGATCTTTGATATTTTGACTATAATTAATTAAATGAGAATTAATTGAAAAAATAATTAAATAAAAATAATTAATTGAAAATTAATAATAATTATAAAATAATAATAAAGTAATAAATAAATAATAATAATAAAAGTTATAAAAAAATTAAAATGAAACTTATATAAAAAAAATTAAATATAAGTTATAAGCTTGCCTAGGAATTAGCCCACCTTTTTATTTCTCATATGTCAACAACACAGGAGTTAGTGCACCAATTAAGCACATGGTGTCTACAACCTTATGCCTCATCTAGAAGGTTGGAAAAAAGAGCTCGTGCTTAGTTGTCTACACCTTCTAGTTGGTTCTAGAGACATTCTAGGTGCTTCTTGAGAGTCTTTTATATTCAGGCACTCCTAGAGGCTTAGGGAGAGCATTTTTGGAGCATTGGAGGACTCAAAAATGTGGGAGAAGGAAGGACCTTGCTCTGCAATTTCTGAGGAGAAGCGAATTAGCATCAGAATCTAGGTAGACACTTGTGATTTTGTTTATGTTATTTTCGCATCTTGCACTTCCTGTCTTCTTCATGTCTTCCATATGCTTTCTGAGGAATTTTCCTATTTTAGTCGTATGCATTCTTAATATGGGTAGTAAAATTTTATTTTGGAAAATCTTATATGTGTAGATCTGAAGAGATTATGGGGCTAGGGTTTAAATTATAGCCAAATCCATTAGAAAATTTATTGGGTAAATTTGGAGAACAAATATTTTATGGAATTTCTTAAAATTGAAAGCCTTTAAAATTGTGTAGATATAGACATGTTTCAGATTTGCATATATATATATATATATATATATATATACATGTATATATATATACATGTATATATATATACATGTATATATATATACATATATATATATATATACATGTATATATATATACATGTATATATATATACATGTATATATATATACATGTATATATATATACATGTATATATATATACATGTATATATATACATATATATATATACATGTATATATATATATATATATATACATATATATATATATATACATATATATATATATATATATACATATATATTTTTTGATATAAATATACATATACATATATATATATATATGTATATATACACACATACGTATATATATATATATAATAATCCGCATGTTAAAATCACTGCGGAAATTTTACCTTTTTTTTTAAAATTTGAATTCACAGTGATTACAAACATGTTTTAAAACGTTATTATAAAATTTATTCATACTGCATAAGTCAGGGGGGATGAAACGCGCACCCCATACTCGCTGATGATGTGGGTACTTGCTACTGCAAGTAATACAACTGCAGGGTACCACATGCCGACAGTGATGTTAATATATATATGTGTATGCGTTTTGGTGGTTACGAAATTGGATATCTCCATTTCATTTTTCTTAAAACATTTTTAATATTTATCATTGCATATTAATAATTAAATAAATATATATTTATATATGTATGTATGTATATATATATATATATATATATATATATATATATGTATGTATGTATGTATATGTATATGTATATATGCAAGTATGTATGCATGTTGTTAGTAAATTTAAATTATTAAAATTGATAAATAATTTGTATTAAAGGTTCATATTTTATAATAGTGAATTACTTGATAATATTACAGTTTAACTATATAGATTTAATTAATTGAATTGAATTATGAAAAGAAATGTTTATGGAATTTAATTGGAATTTTGATGGGGACGTTTTTAATATAACATTATTTTAATAATTGGAAGATCGATTCTTAGAATTATAAAGGAAAACCTGTATTCACCAAACATATACATGGGTTAGAATAAACTTGCAAAACATTTCTTCCATTCAATATCTAAAATTGGAAACGAAAACTAAAACCTCCACACTTAATTCAATTATGTAATTTTAGAAAAACCAAAACATGTGCTTGCATTATGTATTCTTATGCTTCTTTTTTGGGTTTTGGGTTGACTAGTGTTGACTAGTTATAGGACATCCACCAGAGGCTTGGGGGTTATGATTGTGATGTCATGATGATGTTTTATTTTCGATCTTTATAAACCCAACCATGGTTATGTGATGGAATGCTCAATGAAATGTTTGTAATTAGTGATTGTTATTGTTTTCTAGTCTTCTTGTGGGAAGCTGAAATTCTTATGTATGAGACATTTGACTTAACCATTTTTGAGTCATCGATCAGTTATCCTTGGATTACTTTCCAGTTGCCATGATGGGACTAAAATGTTGATTTATGACATCATGTTGTGACATGTTTTGACTCAACCATTTTGGAGTCTTTGATTAGTATTATTTTGAGATATATTTTGGTTATTGAGAACCAATGGATACTTTTGATTATTAGGGATACCTTTAGTTGCCAATCGAGAACTGTTGTGGTCATGATTATTTATTATGCTTTTCAGTCGACTCATGGATATTTGATGTTTATATTGTGGATTATCTTTTGTGATTTTGAGATTTATGATTCCATGAGCTTAGGGTAGGTTATCTGCTTGTAGTGTTAGGAAGTGGCTTGCAATAGGGGTCGGGGCTGTAAGAGGCTGCTAGCATAACTCATTATGAGTATTTTTAATAAGTGAAAACATTCAGACCTAATACTAACTAAATGAACCTAAAATGATAATTATTTTGTTCTCGCCCATGCCTCGAGTGCTAGTACAGACTAGGATGGGATTAGAGAGAATGAATGGTTGCGACCTTGCATTCCATAGTAATGGCCGCATGAGGATCAGTAGGGACCCACAAAGTTATAAGCTAATTGCCAGGGTAACTTCTACATGACATATGCAATGACACTTTCCCGCTTGCATACTAGGTTTCCTACATGTCATTGTGTTCCTTTGGGAATTAGATGTCAATTTTGTGATTGGAACCTTGAGTTAGTATACTTTTAGGATTTGTGTACTTAGAGAGTATTTATACTTTGTGATTGTTAACATGTTTGGGACTTGAGATTATCTCCTCAGCACAATGGGAGTGGACCACTTAGGTTCCATGCAGTCAGGTGGTAGTATTTTTCCACTCTTATCATTTGAGATCTATCTGAGACATCGTGGCTGATGCGTCCTTTATGATGGTGGATATGTATCCTTTCATTGATGATTAGCATATGTTAGATGATGTTATCTGATGCTTTTATTTGCATGTCAAATTACTTTCTGTATATGATGTAGTATGTTTAGGTGTGACATTTCTACTATTTTAATACCAATGATCTCTTCGGTGATTTGGAATGTCATGCACTGAGGGATGGCTAGGACCCACGATGGTCTAATGATGCTATTTATAGTTGGGAGGAACCATGCACTTAGTTTATTATGTTTGATCTTTTATGATGGATGTCTATATCTTCTATGATGATGTATCATGTGTGACTTGTGATTATCTTTACTCTGTTGCATTATGGATTAGAATATGATGATGTGCCTTATTTCACATATATATATTCTTTAAAGCTTTTCAAACCCTATAACATGTATAGTGGATGATTGAGCATTTAGAAATGTAATGTATAAACATTGAACTCATCATTATTATTTCATGTGGATTGTTGTATAAGATGGATTTAATAATGTTAGTTGATTTAGATGTAATTCAACATTAAGGGATCCTTAAAGAATGTAACCTATTATGTATGTTATGTTTACTTTTAGAGGGTTATTGCTATTACTTCCGTATTTATGTATGAGTTGTAATTGGATTAGTTGTAAATGATATTACTTTCAAAAAAAAAAAAGCTACCAAACTTAGTAAAACTTTAGGTTTATTCTTTGGATCCCTTGGTAGGGCATTACATTTGGTATCAGAGCCTGAGTTTCTACATTGGGAGCTCTAGGTATTTTGGAACAACTAGGACTTGAACTATTAAGTGCATCTCTTCAACTTGAAAATTAGGTGAACAGAAAATAGAACTCTTATTTGCATATTTTCATACTTCAACACTTAGTTTTCAAAATTTAAATCTTACTTAAACCTAAACATAGGAAAAATTGAAATTAGACTTAGTCTATTGCAAACATGTGTCTTTTGATTGCAATAGTACTTTGTACTATTGTAGGATGGTATCTGGGACTAGGTCTTTTGTTGGAGGCCATGGTAGAGGCCATGGTAGAGGTTGTGGTCATGGCAGAGCTATTAGTATCCATGAGTCTACCCATGGGAGATCTACTCATGAAGAGAGTAGAGGAGAGCATGCTAGTAAGTAGCAGGAAGAGAGCCATGGAGAGGACTAAGCTGAGTCTAAGGAGGTTAACTTGAGACAGATGATGCAGACCATTCTTGACCATCTACCTCCTATTCAACATCAGCCCAAAGCACATCAGACTAAACAAGAGCATAGACCTAGGTCTAGGAGTCCTCAAAAGGATCGACAGAGGTCCATTATGTCCACTCAGATGAAGGATCTTTCGAAATCCAAGATCAAGCCTTTCAACAAGCAAGGGTCTAGTTATGTGGTCGAATAATGGCTTATTGCCCTTGATAGGATTTTTGCCATGCAAGATTTCAACATCAATGTTAAAAAAAGATTTTTGATTACTAATTTGGAGAATTTTGGGGCCACTTGGTGGACAATTAAGGAAAAGAAGCTGGGTATTGATATGACTAGTGTCACTTCAGAGCTATTCTTAGAGAGTTTTCGTGAATGATTCCTACCAGAGGAATGGAAGTAGCAAAGGGCAGATGAGTTCCATAATCTTAGGTAGTATACTATGATAGTGACCAAGTATGAGTGAAAATTTATGAGCTCATGTCCTTTTCAAGATTTAGTGAAAATTTAGCTCAGTTGACACAACACTTTATTAGAGGTTTGAACAACCATATAATTCTGGGTGTCAAGGTATTTGAGCCAAAAACCCTCAAGGATGCAGTACAATTGAGCCATCCTTGTTGATAAAAGTGTCAACCTTGGTTAAGGAGGCTTTGTAGGAGCGCAAACAGTGTCAGGATATAAAGGCAACTACAATTTAGGTGGTAACAGGAAGCCTTCTTTTTCTAAGGAGAAACAATATCAGCAACAATCTCAGCAGATACAGTAGTAGAAGGGATCAAATTCTTAGGCTCAAGGTGGTGGCAGAGGTTCTAACTCTAAGAAAAACCACAATACTCACTGCAATAAAAAAAATCAACCCAATCAGCCAGCTCAAAGTAGTCAGTCTTTTGTTAGCACGAACAACAATCAGCAATCAAATGCACCACCTATGGGTAAAGCATATGGCAAAAATACAAGATGTTTTTCATGTGGATAGATTGGACATTATGTAGCTCAATGTCCACAATGAGCTCCTCCATTTTTAGGACCTAGGCCTATAGCTTCAGAGCCTACAGTTGGTGATGCAGGTAGAGCTCATAGACTGTTTGCAGCAGTAGATCACTGTCAGGCAGATCATTAGGAGATAGTGGTTGAGACCACAGGTGCTATTCAAGGTATATCTCTTTTAGTATTGTTTGATGGAGGAGCTACATATTCATTTATTTCATCATCTATAGTTTCTAAGTGTAAGCTGGATACGATGAAGCAAGATCATGGTTGGCAAGTGGAACTAGCCTCAGGCAATAAGGTCTCCACAGATTCTATAGTTCATAAGTGTGGGCCTAGTTTAGGAGGATTTGGTACTATAGTTGACCTTCAAGTCATAACCCTAGGTTCTTATAATGTGGTTTTGGGTATGGACTGGCTCAGATCTCATAGAGCCAGTATAGATTGTAGGAATAAGATTATACTGTGCCAAGATGACCAAGGGAATGATGTGAAGATAGTTGGGATACCAAGGCCTATATCTCTATGGATGATTTCTGCTATGCAACTAAAGTGAAGTTTCCATAAGGGATGTCACATATTTGTTGTTATGTTAAATGATCTTTATTAGGAAGATCCTGTGAGGAAGACTTTAGATCACCTAATTTTATAGGAGTATGCAGATGTTTTTCCAAGTGAAATTCTAGGCATGCTTCCAAAGAGGGACATCGATTTTAGTATTGATCTGATTCCTAGAGCAGAGCCTATCTCTAAAGCTCCTTATCGTATGACTACATAGGAATTGGGTGACTTACATCTTCAGCTAGAGGAACTTCTAGCCAAAGGGAGCATTCGACCTAGTGTATCACCATGGGGAGCTCTAGTGCTCTTTGTGAAGAAGAAAGATAGTTCTTTGCACCTTTGTATTGATTATAGATAGTTGAATAAGGTGACTATTAAGAACAGGTATCCTCTACCTAGGATTGATGACTTATTTGATCAGATCAAAGGAGCTATAGTATTCTCCAAGATTGGCCTTAATTCAGGATACCACTAGCTTCACATTAAGGAAGCCGATATTTAGAAGATCACTTTTTGAACTCGCTATGAGCATTATGAGTTCACAGTGGTACCTTTTGGGTTGACTAATGCTCCATCAATTTTCATGAGTTTGATGAATGGTTTTTTTCAATCATATCTTGACAAGTTTGTACTTGTGTTTCTTGATGACATATTGATATATTCTAAGTCTTAGAAGGAGCAATAGGAACACTTGCGATTGGTTTTACAGTGTTTAAGAGATAATCAGCTTTATGCCAATGCAGCTAAGTGCAAAATTTTCAAATTGGAGATTTAGTATTTAGGGCATGTCATATTAGGTGATGGTATTTTAGTAGACCCTGCAAAGATTTAGGTGATAGTAGATTGGCCTACACCGACTAATGTGTCAAAGATTTGCAGTTTCATGGGCCTAGTAGGTTATTATTGCAGATTTGTCCAAAACTTCTCTAGGATAGCACATCCTATCACTTCCCTTTAGAGGAAAGGAAAGAAGTTTATATGGATGGAGAAATGTGAGAAAGCATTTCAGAAGCTCAAGGAGCTTTTGACTAGTGCACCAATTTTAGCCATACCTGATCCAAAAGGTGATTTCATGGTGTGTAAAGATGCTTCCCTAGAAGGGATTGGAGCAATTTTGATGCAGAATGGACGGGTGATTGCGTATGAATCACGCAAGCTCAAGGATCACAAGCTAAATTACCCTACACATGATCTTGAGTTAGCAATAGTAGTCCATGCTTTGAAAAGGTGGAGACATTTCTTGTTGGGGCATAAATTTGAGCTACATAGTGATCATCACAGTCTTCAATACATTTTTACTCAGCCTAATTTGAATGCTCACCAGAGGCGATGGATGGAATTTCTATGCGAGTATGATTTTGAGGTAAAATACATTCAAGGAAAGGAGAATGTGGTGGAAAATGCTTTGAGTCATAGGAGACATGTGATATTATCTATTACTCTTAGTGTGGATTTGAGGAGTCAAATTCTTAAGGCACTTCCTACAAATTTTTGGTATTAGGAAGTGTACAGAGAGATAGATTTAGGAAGACCTTTGGAGGGTAAGTTTGCAGGCTATGTTTGAGAGTCAGATGGTCTTTTGAGACATTTGGGGAGGATTTATGTGCCATTACTAGATGAGCTTCGCACCTTGATCCTAGCAGAAGCCCATCGTACACCTTACTCAGCACATCCAGGTGTCAAGAAGATGCATGCTGATTTGAGACATTTGTTCTTTTGGTTTGGGATGAAGCGAGACATTGCTAATTATGTGTCTAGGTGTCTTGAGTACAAGGTAGAACACCATCACCCGACAAGACTTTTGCAACCAAATCTCATTCCTTCTTGGAAGTGGGATATCATCTCCATGGACTTCATTCTAGGATTACCTATGACTATTTGTCATCATGATGTTGTCATGGTCACTGTTGATCGGTTGATTAAGGTGGCACATTTTCCACTAATTAGGTCTTCCTACAAAACAACTTCTATAGCTAATGTCTTCATGTGTGACATTGTGAGATTACATGGCATTCCTAGAAAGATCATTTCTAATAGGGATCCTATTTTCACATCTACATTCTAGACATCACTGCACCATGAGCTTGGAGCTCAATTGAATTTTAGTTCAGCATATCATCTAGAAATAGATGGTCAGACAGAGAGTGTGAATTAGGTCTTGGAAGATATGTTATGGATGTATGTGATGGATAGGTAGACACATTGGGAGGACTATCTCTACCTAGTGGAGTTTGCTTACAACAATGGGTATCATAGTTCTATTGGCATGGCACCATTTCAGGCATTATATGGATGTCCTTGTCATACACCCTTGAGTTGGGATAGTCTTGAGGATTACATCATGTTGGATCCTAAGATACTTTGTGATATGGAGCAATAAGTAGTGTGTATCAGTGAGCACTTGACTACAAAACATGATAGGCAAAAAAAGTATGCTAATGCTCATAGGATAGATAAGTAGTTTTTTGTGGGAGATAAAGTTTTCTTGAGAGTGCATCCATGGAAGAGTCTGATTTGATACAAAAAGGGTTCTAAGCTAGCACCTCGCTTTGTGGGACCATTCAAGATTTTAGAGAGGATTGGCCCAGTTGCTTACCTCCTTGCTCTATCGCCCAACCTAGCTTGCATTCACAATGTTTTCCATGTTTCAGTACTTAGGTAGTATATCCCTGATGTTGTACATGTTCTTTATTGGAATGCATTGTAGGTAGAGGATGGGCAACTGGCTTTGGAGCTGGTTCATATTCTAGAGTAGCGATATTTGACCCTTAGGGGTCGAACCATCGAGCAGGTAAGGGTCCAATGGGACCCTACTGATGATTCTTCAACTACATGGGAGGATGCAGCTAGATTATGGGAGTTATATCCCTACCTATTTGTAGGCTTCCAAGAGTAAGCCTAATCCAAGGGGGGGTGCATGTAGTGCCTGCCCTCGTTTACATTTTTCTGGACACATTGTTGCTATCATTATCAGACTATGTTAGACTAGTTTTATGTTGATGGATTAGTGGTATTGTTTTGAGACTATCAAACATTATATTATGGATTCAGTTGATATATGATGAGATCATTTAGACTTTACATTTCATATATGCATGATGATCATTACATTGCTTTCAGTCATTGATGATGATTAGATAGATGGTTTATTATCTCATGTGTTTTATTATGGATACTTACCCCATACTTGCATGTGTATAGTGTGCATGTTTTCTCTTATTGTATAGCATTTCTAATGTGGTTAAGGAAGGGAGTCGTAGTCACCTACTAGTCAGGATCTACATGATGCACCATTTCCTACCATTGCCTATTTAGCTTAGCATTATATATATTGTATGTACATGCATAGTTTTTATGCAGGTTGCAAGTACCAGGTATTGACTTCCCTAAATTGCCAGGATGAGCATACCCTATTACACTATCTCAATGATAAGAGAAGGGAGATAAATTCTCAAGTCCAAATCCCAAACCCTTAAACCATTTTTCCTAGTGAGGTAGGACAAGTATCTAGATATTTTACCTTTTGAATGTGTCGGATGACATATTCATGATTTTTAACCCTTTAGACTATTTTTGTGTGCATTGTTCTATGATGGGTTTTCATATTTTATCTTGGAGCTCTATGGTGAATTTTCTATTAATTAAGTTTTAATAAATAGATTTAATTAACAAATTAACTATTTGGAAAATTAATATAATATCATCATCTTTGATATTTTGACCATAATTAATTAAATGAGAATTAATTGAGAAAAAGAATTAAATAAAAGTAATTAATTGAAAATTAATAATAATTATAAAATAATAATAAAGTAATAAATAAATAATAATAATAAAAGTTATAAAAAAAAAATGAAAGTTATTAAAAAAAATTAAATAAAAGTTATAAGCTTGCCTAGGAGTTAGCGCACCTTTTTATTTCTCATATGTCAACAACACAGGAGCTAGTGCACCAATTAAGAACATGGTGTCTACAACCTTATGACTCATCTAGAAGGTTGGGAAAAAAAGCTCGTGCTTAGTTTTCTACACCTTCTAATTGTTTCTAGAGACATTCTAGGTGCTTCCTGAGAGTCCTTTACATTCGGGCACTCCTAGAGGCTTAGGGAGAGCATTTTTGGAGCATTGGAGGACTCGAGAATGTGGGAGAAGGAAGGAGCTTGCTCTGTAGTTTTTGAGGAGAAGCGAATTAGCATCAAAAT
Source organism: Cupressus sempervirens (assembly GCA_028749045.1). Taxonomy (NCBI): domain Eukaryota; kingdom Viridiplantae; phylum Streptophyta; class Pinopsida; order Cupressales; family Cupressaceae; genus Cupressus; species Cupressus sempervirens. Next base: position 324,876,170 of record CM053788.1, read on the forward strand.
CTGGGTAGACACTTGTGATTTTGTTTATGTTATTTCTGCATCTTGCACTTCCTGTCTTTTTCATGTCTTCCATATGATTTCTGACGGTTTTTCCTATTTTGGTTGTATGCATTCTTAATATGGGTAGTAAAATTTTATTTTAGAAAATATTATATGAGTAGATCTTAAGAGATTACGAGGCTAGGGTTTAAATTATAGCCAAATCCATTATAAAATTTATTGGGTAAATTTGGAGAACAAATATTTTATGGAATTTCAAAAAATTGAAAGCCTTTAAAATTGTGTAGATATAGACATGTTTCAGATCTGTGTGTGTGTGTGTGTGTGTGTACATATGTTATTCTTAATAAATCTTTGCATATATATATATATATATATATATATATATATATATATATATATATATATATATATATATATATATATATATATATATATATATATATATATATATATATATATATATATATATATATATATATATATATATATATATATATATACACACACATTTTGATATAAATATACATACATACATACATACATATATAATAATAATAATAATTCACATGTTAAAATCGTTGTAGAAATTTACCTTTTTTTTAAATATGAATTCGCAGTGATTACAAACCTTTTTAAAAATGTTATTATAAAATTTATTCATACAACATAATTCGGGGGGGATGGAACCTGAACCCTATACTCATTGATGTCATGGGTACTTGCTATCACAGGTAGTGTGACGACAAAGGGTATGTAGTACCCACTCTCACCATAGGCCCTATGACCGCAGGGTACCGCGTGCCAGGAGCGGTGTTAATATATATATGTGTATGCATTTTGGTGGTTACGAAATCGAATTTCTCCATTTCATTTTTCTTAAAACATTTTTTATATTTATCATTGTATATTAATAATTAAATATATATATATATTTATATATGTATATATATATGTATTTATAAATAAATAAATATATATATATGTATGTATATATGTAAGTATGTATGTATGTTGTTAGTAAACTTAAATTATTAGAATTGATAAATGATTTGCATTAAAGGTTCATATTTTATAATAGTGAATTACTTAGTAATATTACAGTCTAACTATATAGATTTAATTAATTTAATTGAATTATGAAAAGAAATGTTTATAGAATTTAATTGGAATTTTGATGGAGACGTTTTCAATATAACATTATTTTAATAATTGGAAGATCAATTTTTAGAATTATAACGGAAAACCTTATTCACCAAACATATACATAGGTTAGAATAAACATGCAAAACATTTCTTCCATTCAATATCTAAAATTGGAAATGGAAGCTGAAACCTCCACACTTAATTCAATTATGTAATTTTAGCAAAACCAAAACATGTGCTTGCATTATGTATTCTTATGCTTCTGTTTTGGATTTTGGGTTGACTAGTGTTGACCAGTTATAGGACATCTACCAGAGGCTTGGGGGTTATGATTGTGATGTCATGATGATATTTTATTTTTGATCTTTATAAACCCAACCATGGTTATGTGATGGAATGCTCTATGAAATGTTTGTAATTACTAATTGTTATTGTTTTCTAGTTTTCTTGTGGGAAGCTGAAATTCTTATTTATGAGACATTTGACTTAACCATTTTTGAGTCATCAATTAGTTATCCTTGGATTACTTTTCAGTTGCCATGATGGGACTGAAATGTTGATTTATGACATCATGTTGTGACATATTTTGACTCAACCATTTTGGAGTCTTCAATCAGTATGATTTTGAGATATAGTTTGGTTATTGAGAACCAATGGATACTTTTGATTATCAGGGATACCTTTAGTTTCCAATAGAGAACTGTTGTGGTCATGATTATCTATTATGCTTTTCAGTTGACTCATGGAGATTTGATGTTTATATTGTGGATTATCTTTTGTGATTTTGAGATTTATGATTCCATGAGTTAGGGTAGGTTATCAGCTTGTAGTATCGAGAAGTGGCTTGCAATGGGGGCTGGGGCCCTAAGAGGCTGTCAGGGTAACTCATTGTGAGTTGTTTCAATAAGTGAAAACATTCACACCTAATACTAACTAAATGAACCTAAAAAAATAATTTTCTTGTTCTCGCCCATGCCTCGAGTGCTAGTACAAACTAGGATGGGAGTAGAGAGAATGCATGGTTGCAACCTTGCATTCCATAGTATGCCTTGTAAGTATAAGAGGATACTAGTGGCCACATGAGGATCAGTAGGGACCTATGGAGTTGTAAGCTAACTACCAGGGTAACTTCTACATGATATATGCGATGACACTTTCTTGCTTGCATAGTAGATTTCCTACATGTCATTGTGTGCCTCTAGGAATTAGATGTCAGTTTTGTGATTCGAACCTTGAGTTAGTATACTTTTAGGATTCTTACACTTAGAGAATATTTATACTTTATGATTGTTAACCTATTTGGGACTTGAGATAATCTCCTCAGCATGGTGGGAGTGGACCACTTAGGTTCCACGTGGTCAAGTGGTAGTGTTTTTCCACTCTTATCATTTGAGATCCATCTAAGACATCATGGCTGATGTGTCCTTTATGATGGTTGATATGTATCCTTTCATTGATGATTAGCATATGTTAGATGATGTTATCTTATGCTTTTATTTGTATGTCAGATTAGTTTCTGTATATGATGTAGTATATTTAGGTGTGACATTCCTACTATGTTAATACTGATGATCTCTTTAGTGATTTGGAAAGTCATGCATAGATGGATGGCTAGGACCCACAATGGTCTAATGATGCTATTTATAGTTGGGAGGAACTGTGGACTTAGTTTATTATGTTTGATTTTTTATGATGGATGTCTATATCTTCTATGATGATGTATCATGTATGACTTGTGATTATCTTTAATTTTTTGCATCATGGATTAGAATAGGATGATGTACCTTATTTCACATATGTATATTCTTTAAAGCTTTTCATACCCTATGACATGTACAGTAGATGATTGAGCATTTAGAAATGTAATGTATAAACATTGGAGTCATCATTATTATTTCATGTGGATTGTTGTATTAGATGGATTTAATAATGTTAGTTGATTTAGATGTAATTCAATGTTAAGAGATCCTTAAAGAATGTAACCTATTATGCATGCTATGTTTACTTTTAGATGGTTATTTCTATTTCTTCCATATTTAAGTATTAGTTGTAATTAGATTAGTTGTAAATGATATTACTTTCAGAAAAAGAAATGCTACCAAACTTAGTAAAACTTTAGGTTTATTCATTGGATCCCTTGGTGGGGCATTACAGTAGAATAGGTTGGTTCACATCTAGATAGGACCATAAGCCTCTTGACATGAGAAGCTTAGTCATCTATGTCATTTAGGTGTGATAGTTGTGCAGTGTGAGCTGGATCACAGAAGGATCTGACATTGAGAGAAGATGATGGAAGTAGAAGGATCTTATTCTAAAGTAAATTATAGAATAGAAAATGCCCCCCCCCCCCCCCCCCCCAACAAATAAATATATCCCCCAAAACCAAAGCAAAAACTATTGAAAACCACAAAAATTGAGAAAAGAACTTAGAATTCAGATGTAGAGAAGAGGAAAATAGAAGCCTCTACTTCAATTTCAAAAATGGAATCTCAAAGAAACTTAGACTCAAACAAAACCAACACCAGTGTCTCCATCTCTGAGTCATCTTTTTAGCACTTCATTTAGATTGCAAAAAATATGTCCATATGCTCAAGTTATGGACAAAAAATTGACTGCTACTAATTATAGACCTTGTCTTAAATTTGATGCCCATACGACCATCTCAGGCTATCATCAAAAAAAATTTGGTGGCTGGAATGTTGACACCAATGGCTAGGAAGTGACATCACGTGGCCAAAAAATGACATCAATAGAGGCCAAAAAATGTCACTATGCAGTGACATCAGTAGGTTAGATTGTTGATGTTAGCTAATAGAATGCTGACATCAGTAGGTTAGATTGTTGATGTAAGCTAATAGAATGCTGACATCAGCCGATGAGTTGAATGGTAGTGGCACCGCTAGTGGAGGTGGAGCTTGGGTGGAAACTAGGACAGGGTTGAGCATTGATAGAGGAACATGTTATAGTGGCTGCTTGGTAGGGCTACGGTGGCTACTGGGCAGTGCCGCGGTGGCCGCTAGGTGGAGTGTCGATCGTGCATTTTTTATTTTTTTAATCTTTTTTGATTTTTTGTCTATATGATTGTACGACAACATGTAAGGGGGCTAAAAAAATTTCCTAGATGCCTGAAAGCCAAAAATGACAAGTTTTATATGTTTCTTGACTACAAATGACCTTTTGGATCCAATGGAAACATCTATTTGGGCCCAAAGTACCCCAAAAAATTGCCCTTCACCCTTTTAAAGAAAAAAAATTGAACTGACTCTGAATCGTGGCTTCAAGAATCTTTAGATGAGGAAGTAGTAGGTTCACTCTGATACCATGTAGAAGTTGAGAAAACCAACTTCATAGATCTCCAAGAACACTTGCATGCAAATATCCTACAATGAAGAGAAACTAGAAAATGAAAAAAAGAACTCAAAAATTTTCAACAATCTAAGAGCAAAATGTATTCCAAGTTATGAAAACAAAAAGTACAAACGTTCAACCTTTAAAGGTGAATGAAACCCTAGAGGGAAAAAGAAACTAGGTTTGCACAATATAATTAATATAAAATATTAATTATATTCACCTAAGAGAGCTAAAGTAACTACAATAATAAATCACTTACTCCAACATTTTCATTGTCAAATAACTTCTCCATTTTAGAGATCTAATCCAGCACAACATTGGTATCCAATTTTCCATCATAAGGAACAACTTCAGTAGTAAGTTTCAAATTTTCCCTAGCAATACTCTTAGCAACCTTGCCCCATCTTGATCTTTTTTAGGTTTTGGATTAGGGTTTGGTATTTTTTCTTCATCATCACTCACATCATCAAGATGCACTCTTCTCTAGGTTTTCTTTACAGTACCTAATATGACTGCAATCTATCTCAATGCATCCAACATGACATTATCAACATTTCCTCTACCTCAAACCATGATTACAAATTAGGTTCCTGCAAGATCAGAACCCTCTACAAGTTATAGTTCAAATCTGTAGATTTATAACCCCACAACCAAATCCAACTTAGGGTTCTATATGATTGAATCTCCACAAAGATGAACCTAGAGCTCTAATACTACTTGATGAAAGGAAAATGAGATAACGAGGGCCAAAGGCACACCCAGCTATTCAAACCACCTATGAGAGTAAACATAATGAAAATACAACACAAATAAAAAGAACATGGGAGATAGAGGAACAAGATGCCTTCATATATTTATTAGATAATCAAATACATGTCTAGTTATAAGGCCTTCTAGGTTACAATCACATTACAATAAATCTCAAACTTCAATAATCAAACTTCACATCACAAATTACTTATGCTCCTCCTATGCTTCTACCTTCTAAGATTCTATCTCTAAATCTCTACCAAAGACCTGTTTAAATATATACATGGCCAAAAGTCAACTTGTTACAAATACAACCAAAATAAACTCTCATATTAAATGATAGGATAAGCCACAATTTGGCTCACAATAGATACCTATCTTTAAATTAAATGAAAATTTTGTCTTTAACAAGAAACTATACATAGATAAATCAAAAAATGAAGACCAAATGAAATGTTGCAACTTGGTGAACTTAGTAATGTTCAACAACCAAAGGAACTTGGCATTAAAACAATCTTGATAGCCAAAGGAACTCATAACCCAAATAAACTTAGTAGCCAAACTAGGAGAGCTCAACATCCAAAAAATTCTCGGCAGCCACAAGATGACTCGAAAACTAAAGAACACTTGATGACCAAAGGATAACTCAACAACATATATGAAATCGACAATGCAAGACATTGTAAATAAACATCAACAAGAAAGAAGGAAAAATATACAGGATAGCAATGCAACCTAGAATTATCCTACATCAAACTCATAGCTTGGTTAGAACTACATAATCACTGTATCTCAATTAACAAAGAAATCTTAAGATAATGATGTGTATTGACCTTTAGTAACTTAGTTGCAAAAAAATAAAGCAATAAGAAAATAAAATGAACACATGAGATACAAAGATTTTTTTGGAAATATGGTCAAATAGATGACTTGATGGTTATGATTTATTGCAACATATATTCAGCATTTTATTTATGCATTTAGAGATAGAAAATTGTCTAAGTGTTAGACATTTACAACAACATAGAGTATAGATATTAAGAGTACAGATGAGTCATTGAGAGTTAGCTCATGTATAGTTGAGGGTAGCTTCATGAAAACATCACGATGATGTGAACTTGTGAAAAAAAGTTTATGATTAGTACAGTATAAGTTATGATTAAAATACTAGTGCGAGTATCAAATAGTGTAGAAAAGAACATAGTAGAGAATTAAATTATATAGCTTTAGAAATTATTTTGGTTACAAAATAATTACTAAGTTATGAAGAACCAACTATGTGGGCATTATTCTAGAATTTATTTTATATTATGTCAAGTGTGTGAAGACATGAAGGCTGACAATGTAGAGTTTTGTAAATGTAAAAGGTATAATTAAAGATCTTATCGTGCACAGTTATGTGGAAGTTGCATGGATTATATGTGACATGTGAATTGTTGTGAGAACTATTTGTGAGCCTTATGTGTTTTTAATTTTGATGTATGATAAAAAAAATAGATTGAAACACAATAGTGAGAAAAGTATTGTATGTATATCTATTCCTATAAAGAACTAAATTATATAATTGCATGTTAGGGTAGTGGGCTCTTCTTGCATACATTGTATTTGTACTAGCAACTCCTAAAAGGGTTAAGTCTTCTAACAAGGCCTAGTCTCCTAACAAGGACTCGAGACACTATATGTACTTCATAGATTCCTATTAGGGTCAATATCCTTAATAGGATCCTTTTATTTAGTGAATCATCTAGTGGGTATCATCCCCACCGAGGTTTTCCCTTGGCTAGGGTTTTCGTAGTTAGAAAATATTATTGTTCAAATTTTTTGGTTTACTTTCATATGCAAGTTATAAAGTAATTAACAATATTCAGTTGTGGGTAAGAGTTTGTAGAATACTAATTTACTTCCCTCTTAGGATTATCTATTTCTAAAAATTAGCATTAGAGCCTAGTTACATTGAAGAGGCTTAACAACTTAAGGTCCCAATGAACATGGAACAATTGAAGAGGAATCTTGAAGAAGCCCTTGAGTAGATTAATCTTCTTACAGAAGAAAGAGATAAATTAAAAGATAGATATAAATATGCAAAATTTTACATTGGTAAACTAAAAGATGAAGTTGATGACCTAAAATCTGGCAAAGAACCATTTGCAAAAACTAGTGATAATAATGATATAGAAAACATCTAGAAAGAGAATGAGATCTTGAAACATGAGTTAAAAATTATTGAACTAAAGTTGAGTCTTAAGACTAGTGGCAATAATAGTGAGCCAAATCTTAAATCTTAAAATTTATACCTTAGATCCTAGTTGAGTCAAGTGACATCTAAATTAGAATCTATTAAAATATAACATGTTGAGTTGGAAAAATACAACATTATTATGGAAGGAGAGTTTAGACAAGCAAAACAATAGTTGGAAAAACTTTACACAATATATGAGAAAATTAATGAATAAATATTTCATAAAAAAACTTCTTATGACAAGAAAGGCCTTGGATATCTTCTTGGAGAGAAGTCAACAAAGAAAGATGAGATTAGGAAAGAACAAGATCCTATTGCAAAAATTCCTAAAGCAAAGTTCAAGTGGTCTGATGAGATTGAGAAAATTAATTTGTCAAAGAAATTTGATGAACCTAGAACAATAGAGAAAGTTAATGAACCTAAGCAAGATGATACATCCAAAGAAGTCATACATGAATTTAGAGGTAGATGTTTCATATGCAATGAAGCTAGACATATGAAGAGAGATTGCATAAGTAAGTCTTTTAAACCTGTTACTAATTTCTATTGTTATAATTGTCATAGTTATGAGCTTAAAGTAGAATGTAAGAAACCTAAGTTTGATGATGATGATGATAATGGGAATAGTATAATGTTTAGGAATATTAACCTTGTAGGTAAAGGAAGAGGTAGATCCTAGAATAGATATAATGATGGAGAGAAACCTAATGGTGAGAGAAAGTAGTTTGTTTTGTTACAAGTGTAACAATCCTAGACATATTACAAGAAATTGCAAAGCACCTAAAAGTTAGAATGAAAACAATTAGAGGAGAAATGCACCTATATATCAGTTATGTAATAACTTTGGACACAAAACAAGATTTTGTAGAATGGGTAGAAGAAACTTCAATAGGAATCCTAATCACAAAAGGAAAAACAATAGGAATGATAGAAGGAATGTAAATTAAAGTGACAAAAATTAGAAGGAAGTAGTCAAGGAACATGTTGATGAATTCAAGGAATCATTTGTAAAAGCTTGTAATCTAGAAATCTCTTGTATAATCTTGGAAGAGTAGTATTTTGATACACTTGATGGGAAGTTGAAGTCATAGATTATTTGTGGCTCAACCTATTTAAATTTTTCTATTTTAGCAGCAACAAAGTATCAATTGATCAGAATTGATGTTAGAGAGTGAGTTAGAGGTTGCACAATTAATAGAAGATAGTAGACATAAAGATGAAGCTATAGTTGAGTGCACAAGTCTAGATGTGATCACAATAAGTAGCAATTAGGAAAACAAGGTCACTAGTAAAAAAAGAATATATTTTATATTTGTGGTAGATATGCATTTATTGTGCAGTATGACTTGAAATGATTTAAGGATTATAAGAAATATTTAGTGTACCATTTGGTCATGTGAAGCTTTTTTAGTGAACTAAAAAGTAATTTGAGAGCGAATTCAAGTGTGAAGTGAAGTTTGAGAACCCAAAAGTTGCAGAAGCCCTAAATTGCATTTTAAAGTTATTTTATGAAGTATTAAACCTAATTTTTTCTAGTATTTATAGTTACAGAGAAATGGAAAGTGAAAAAGTGTATGACATCAATGATAGACCAAGATATGAGTTCAAGAAACACCCATTTTTTCTTTATTAGATGATCATGTAGGTACATTTTTGTATGTTTCAAAAAATGTGTTACATGTGGAAGACATCAGAAGTTATATACATTATAAAATTGAGAGCATAGGTGATGAAGAGATGCATAAAGATTTATGAAAGGTGTGGCAATAATGACTTATCCCTAAAGACTAAGATTGTCCACCTAGAGAGTTTGAATTTGGTGAAGTATATGTTTTATATGAAATTTGATAATCATGACTAGACCCAAATCACATTGAGCAGGGTACATGATTATATATTTTGGTTGGGAGATGAAAATATTTTTCTTGGAAGTAACCTAATTCACAAGGTCATACGATTAAGAAATGAAGGTTCTAATCCTATTAATGAGAAGAACATCAAGAAAATTGTTGAGATGAACCTAGAGATAAAGTTTGACAAAAGGAACATGAAAGTTGATCCTATTCAAGATAAGGGAGTAAAATTGTTAACCAAGATATTAGGGCACAATTTAACCCACGGATCAATGGTTAACTCAGTACCAACTAGATTTATCCATGCAGCATATGTGATGGCAGTTGAAAGAAGAAAGGTTAATTTATGTAAGATTATCAAATTGCAGCTATTGGACAACATTGCAAAGATCAATAAAATGAAGAGTGCAATGCTCATATTTGAGTCCCTACTGACTCACTTATTTTTCTATGTTACAAAGAAGTTTTCTAGATTGATTAATTGGGATAGCAATGAGAATGCAATGAAGTTAGTGTCTCAATGCTATAGATAAAAGCCTAAGAATGCTAGAGATAATGATAACATAGACAAAATGATGACATAGAAAAAATGATGAAGAATTTCTAGTTTGAGATGAAATTGAGGTATAGAATACCTCCTCATGTGGTGGAAAAGTACAAGGATGATTTATGCTTCATGGTGGAGACAAACAACACCTACATGGAAGCAATGATTCCTAGAATAAAATTCATTGAACCTATGGGTTATGAGATGAGCACAGTGTTGGATACAACTTTTTATTTGTGTGTTATCTTTGATGTTACATAAATGTCATATCAATTGATAGTCAGTGCATGTCAAGCTCATTTAGGTGTCAAAATAAGTTATGCAAAAAAGAGTGTTAACTAAGCTCACTCGATTAACAAAGGGAAAGTTGAACAGAGTTAGTATTAATCAAGTTCACTCAATTACCAAAGGGATTTTGTAAGTTCACAATGTTAACCAAGCTTCTATTGGTTAACATAGAAAAATAGTTCAGAATCAGTTTCTATTGAGCTAGGTTGGCTACAAAATGATTTTCTTATTTTGGCATGTAAAGCTTAATTATTTTACCTATTGATTCTAGCTAACTGAGGTGATAAATATTGGTTATTCTAATTTGTACTTGAGCTGACTTGAATATATAGAAGGTATAAGTAAAAGTTAAAGTTGTGATTTCAAAGGATGTGATATAGAAGTTGAATGAGTTGAAAGAGATAAGAAGAGAGGAAGTGAGCTTGAATGATAAGCAGGTATCCTTGTGGAGTAGAAAAGTGTTATTTGATCAGGAAGGATCAAGTATGAACTAGAACAAAGATCTATAATTAGTAATTTAGTTGCATCACAATTAGGTCATTTCATTGTTACTCTCTAACCATTGTAGTAGTGATCTAAAATCTCTTAATAGAGTTGGTTTGACAACCATTTGTAAATCCTCTAACAAGGTGGAAATTCTATTGAATTGTTTCAAGACCTCGTGCAATGCAACTCCTAATAGGGTGATTAAATTCTTTAATAGGGTCACACCTAATAGTGTGTTTTGTAACCTTTAACAAGGTTAGGTCATAACAAGGCTCACTTCAGAAGAGTGAAAAATAGTAACTAGTTACATTTGGTAGTTTTTCCCAAGTTAGGTTTCCACATTAAATCCTAGTGTCTTATGTGTTCACATTATTTATTTCATGCTTGCAAGTAAATTACTAATAACATCTTAAGATCTATTAAAGTAATACACACTCTACATTTACTAAGTTATAGCAATTTCTGAATGCTTACCAAATATCAATAGTAATCAATTTTATCAATCTAAATTTTATTTGACATCCATAGGATCTAGGACTTATTTTAGTTGAAATTGATTCACCCCTCCCCTCTCAGTTACTCCTCTTATATTTCCAAAAATTGGTATTAAAGCTTTTGGTGCTTGCTGAGAAAATTTCAAAGACCTAAGCTAAAGATTAGGATGTCTTACAAGAGAGAGATTCCAAAGGTAAACGAAGACAACATAAGTGATTTAGGTTGAAAATATCTTGATGAAGAATATAAAACTCCCACTGAAACATTGTCAATTGAAGATATTTCTAAGAAGAAGAACCATAACATCATGATGATTGACATTGCATCTGCTCTCAGTTATGCTAAATTTGATGAGGTCAAAGATTGTAAAATTTCTTTTGATATGTGGAACAAACTAAAAGAAATCTATGGAGGAGATGACAATGTAAGAAGAGCCAAATTAGAAAGCATTAGAGGACAATTTGATCAAATGAGAATGGGAGAAGATAAAAATGTTGCAAAATATGTGAAAAGAATCAAGGCTAGTGTTAGTGCAATCAGAGCATCTGGAGGAGAAATCAAAGAGGAAACTATTGTAAGTAAAATACTTAGAACTTTTCTTCCTATATATGCAATTAGAGTGTCTACTATTCAAGAAAAGAGATGTGATACAAATAACAAGATAGGCTTAGATGCCCTAGTAAGAAGATTAACAACTTTTGAACTAGACAACTTTGACAGCCATGTTCATGTTTTGGTCTCACCACACATGCCCCATTCCTCACTAGGAATGGGGACCTAATACTTTTTTTCAACTCCTGAACTCATAGTTCAAGAGTCAAAAGAAAAGGTATTAGATTCGTCAAAATCAAAAAAGATAAAAAATAAAAAAAGTCTAGAAAACACAAAAAAAATTAGAAAGTTGAAAAAAGATAAAAAATAAAATAAAATAATAATAAATAAATCATCATCATCTATGTCACACAAGGGTACACATGTGGAAAAAGTGCACATCATGAACTAGTGCACCCAACACCCCCCACATGGCATGGGGGGTTATAAAACCCTACCCTCAGTCTTCATTTCTAACTCATTTCATTTGAGAATTGGTGATTCAATTATGAAGGTGAGCACTTAGCATGCCTAGGCACACTTGACATACTATGGCCATGCGGTGCTTTGCACCCTACACGAACCACTCCCTTTGTTTGCACTCACGTGCACTTGGCATGTTGCAACCATGTAGTGCTTTGCACCCTACATGTGCCACTCCCTTTGTTTTAACTCATGCATACTTGGAATGCCATAGCCATGTAGTGCTTCGCGCCCTGTGCATGTCACTCCCTTTGTTTGTGCTCATGCACACATAATATACTATAGTTGCACGGTGCTTCATGCCCTGTATGTGTCACTCTACATCTTCTTCCTAGTGCTTGTGTGTTGTCTTGAACCTAAGGCATGCCCCTTGCATTTGTTTCATTTCCTTGAGCCCACAACATGCCATAAAAAAGTGCCCATGGTGCTAAAAAAGGGTAGTGCCCATGATGCCATAAACAAAGTGCATGGTGCCATAACATTTTGCATCACCACCAATGGCACTTTGCACTCACAACCCTGACACTCTATGTCATGCAACCCTTGGACCATAGCAAGCCTTCCAAAACCCCACATGCACAATCTCACACCGCACCTCCCACATACACACCTATTTTTTAAAAATATAAAAAATTATATAAATATATAAATTTTTTTACTAAAAATAATATTAATAAATAAATAAAATGCCCAAATTGGGAATTTTATTTATTTTATTTAAGTTTTAAATCTTTTTACATTTTGTTTTCTAAGTTTTATCATTGACCTAACAAGCATTCCTTCTATGACATATTGGTGATCAAATGGCATCCACATCCAGAGTAGCACCCAAACCCATTGTGTTCAAGTTCGAAGGCATACCCTCGAAGTCAAGATTCCTTGATGATTATGTAGAAATTAGAGATACCAACCTAGGACACACAAATTTGGGAGAATTCTTAAGAATTTGCAACAAGCCCACTGAGAGGTCAACTCTATTCCCCTCATTGATCCATTCTAGGTTGGTGAATGCATCATCATGTCATATGTTAGTATAATCAACTAAACTAATCATGGCCCTGTCATAGTGTTTTGTTCCTAAAGAAAGGATTGTCAAGAGCATCACTAGAGAGATTGTGTTGGATTTGCGACCTAACAACATTGAGAGGGTCTTCCATCTCTCAAGAGTAGACCAATTTATTAGACTCTCATATGAAATAGCTGAGAGATGGTACAAGGAACACCAAAAGGAGGAAATTGACCTCATACAATCCTTGTACCTCATTAAGAAGCCTCCTTAGGGAAGGATAATAGGAAAAGTGTATATGACTCGGGGGTACATGAAGGAGGACAATGGATACTCTATCATTCTCTTGAGCAAAGTCATGGGCTTACCTGTAGCGGGCCACCTTAGCACCTTCATGGTCAACTACATTGAGACCATAAAATAGGCAAAGATACCATTGGATTGGTCCACCACACTAAGTGAGAACTTGTGTGAGCAATTGAAGATGGTGAAGGGAAAAAATAATTTTTACATGATTTCTTACATGGTATACCTACTTGTAGCAAGGGTGAAAAACTACCCTATTTTATACAGGAGAAGCAATATGCAGGATCCCAATACCTAGCCATACATAGTTTACCCCTAGCTAGTAAAGAAGAAACTCTCAGCATAAAGCAAAGAATATAGAATTTTGAATGATGTGTTCATTTTTGTGATCATTCAATTCATTAAGGGAGACTAGGAGAAGAGGTTATCTAATAAATCAAAAGCATAGATTACAATTCTCAGAGCCTACTTCATCTAATTTAAAACATTCACATATCTTTGGGTAGTTGGTGCTTCCATCAATCCTAAGAAGCTCCCAAGATACTAAAGTGACAAACTAGTGCTATTGGATATTTCCTGGCAAATTGAGTCAGCCTATGAGAAAATAAAGAGACAATGGAGACCTTTTTGGGCATGGCCATTGGTCATTGGACCATATCAGGTGAAGAGGAAGTAGGATATTTTTTCCTTTGAGTTAGAGTGGGAGAATTATCCCCTTGAAGAGTACAACTCTTCTCGGCCATATTTTGACAATATTGGGAGAATGGAAAGTCTAGAAGGAAAGGACTTCCATCATGAGGATGTGGTTGAAGATCACTAGATGAATCTCACAAATTATTATGATGTCTACATAAGGGACTATTGTAGGATGACTTTGTATCTAGTAGAGAAGGCTCTCTAGTTGAACATCCTGGAGGAGATTAGGCAACAAGATTCTAACTAGTTACTAGACCCCCTATTCAACTCAGACAAGATAGGAGAAAGACCCATTATGAATGTTGAGGTTGATAGGGAGGAGGTCAATGATATCAATCATTAGGTGAGGAATGTTTTTAGAATGATGAAGGATTAGATCAAGAAACATTTTCCACTTGATCCAATTCCTGATATAGTGATCTTTTAGGCACATGCCAGCCTTGAAAGAGGTAGAGGGAAGAAAGTGGTAATTCCTACCTTTGTGGCCTAGTCTTCTATCAAGCCAGAGACCATGTACTAGCTTGATCACCCAATTGGATAATATCACCCTCCTGAAAGGAAGGGAAAGAAAAAAAGAAAGAGGACTTCCCCTCAGAGGATTTAGGTAGAAAAAGTTGCAGAACAAGCACCTCGCTAGTGGCAAGAAGAGAGTACACAAGGAGTTACTGAAGTCTAGGATGAACCTCTATTGCCTCCCATTGTACCTAACCAACTAGAAGAGGGAGAGATTCTACAAGTTTCCATTCCTCTTGTGCAAGATGAGCTAGCTTCTCCTTCTACCTCCAAAGAAACATAAGAAAAGGATTAAGATTCAGATGAAAAAAAGGAAAGGGATTAGTAGAAGATTAGTGCCTAATCCATATATCCCTAAAACTATTCAAGAGGGAGATGAGGAGGAGGAAGAAATAGAATCAGAAGAGGAAGAGGAACAAGTTCCATTATAGGGGTAAACTTAGCTAGCAAGAGCCACAGAGTTGCACAGGAGAAAGAGTGCCATGGGTACCTTGTCATCCACCCAAGCAGAACCCTTAGAACAATCTTCTTATAAAGATGAAGTGTAGCAATGGGTGGATGAGAAAAGTGAAGAGGGTGATGATGTTTTTGATTAAGTAAAATAAGTTTTATAGGGATCCTGAAACCCAAAAGTTTTAACAACATATCTGAAATAGAAATATTAAATAAAGTCTAGCTTTAATGCATATGCTTATCAAAAGCCAAAAACAAATGATAGGCCCATGGCCAGGATACAAAAAAAATAGCTACAATAGAAAAATATGAGACAAAAACAAAGTACTAACTATTACTTCTCCCTATCAAGAACTTGCAGGGTTTCTTCAGCTTCATTTGTCTTTTGATTGTCTACATCCTCCTAGTCTTGGTTTTGAGCATTTGTGAGATCCTTGGTTTCCTTCAAATCATCCTCAGCTTGCCCAATGTCCAAGCTATCCTTCTCCATCTTTTCCTCACCAAATCCAGTGCTCCTCAGTGATTCACCTAGACTATTAATATTCTTATTTAGGGTGTTCAATGTAGTAATCACCTGATTAGCCAAGTTTTGATGGAAGAACTCCATGCTTTGGACTCTTTGTTCAACCTTCATGATTTTATCCTCCTAGTCAACATTATGTCCCTACATGTTGCAATTCCATTTTCTTCCATCTTGGCTTCTCTTCTCTTCTGTGTGCCCCTGGTCACTACTGAATCTCTGGCTTTCTTCCTGGCTTGTTTTTCCCTTGAGGTCTTTAATTTCATGGAATAACCATTTGATAGACTGAAAAATTGTCTATCATTTTGTTCTTTGCATTGTTTAGAATATTAAGCCTAGTTTTCCTTGCATTATCTGAGATAATGACTAGAGCAAGGTTAATGAGCTCATTAAAGTGGGCTTTTCCATCATTGTCTTCCATCACTTAGAGATTCATATGCTCCCTGACTATGCCTAGTTTCACAATTTTTTTGTTAAAATTCCTCCAAGACCTCCTCCAATTTTATGTTATCACCTCCCCACTCTCTTTCACTAGAATTTCTATCTTCCCCTTAAATGGGGAAATAAAGAGGTCAGGGCATGGAGTCTTAGGAATTTGGTCAGTGTTTTCTTCCAGTAGCAAAGCCTCATTTTATTTCCTTTTCTTGGGATTCCTTGACATGTCAGCTAAATCCTCCTCCTTCTTTTCACTTTCCCTCCCATTCTCCTCCTCCTTCACATCATCCCCCCTGTTCTTCTCTTCCTCTAATTTTGTATCCTCTTCTTCATCACTATCCTCCTCCTCCTCCTAAAGCTCAAACTAAGAGGGATTGGGGGGTAAGCCTCTGGGGCTCTTTCTACAGGGAATGCATGTAGAAGGAGTGACTTTCCTTACTTCCTACCTTTAGAGGAAGTATTATCCTCTTCTTTCAATTTTATCCTATGCACATCCTCTGAATCCAAACTCCCAATTTTCTTTGATGCACACCCAGTATCACCAAGGGGCTTTCCCCTAGTTTGAGACTTTAGATACTCATAGACCAAGAGGAGTAATCCCTTGTGAAGGGTTGGGTTGGTAGTAGGTTTCCTCTTAAAACCCTCAATACCCTTGCTCATGGAGGTAAAAAGATAAAAAGAAAAAGAGATTTTGATTTCATGCCTAAAATGATTAAGCAAAAAGAAAGGATGCATTATGATCTTATCAAATCTAGGATCCAAAGATATATATATTCAATGATAACCCTTAAGACATACCTCCAAAGCTTTTTAATTGACTCCATCTCATAATATGTCTCTACCTTGATGATTTTCTTCCCCTCATCTTCATGCTTCACAAAATATTTGACAACGTTAGTCAACATTTTCTTATCTCTAAAGAAGTTAATTCCTTCCAGAGGGATCTTCGTAACCTAGGCTATCAATTCTGCATTGACTTGGTGGGTGACCCCATCAATTTTAACTCTCCCATTTTTCTTTGAATCCACCATAATCTTGGTGATCTCCACATCAAATCCATTGAGCTTCTCCAAGAATCTTGTGATACCACCCTTTTCCAACTTATGCCAAACCTTTGGTTTCTTCTTCTAGTTCTCCACCTCCCTCAACGATTGCCACTTACTTCTCTCCCCTACCATGGTTTCCTCAAGTTCAATCAGCCCCCACCTAATCACAGTTCTCTTATAGACTTTGGTCTCCAGCAAAATGTGAAACTTGAATTTTTTTTTTCATTTATCAATTTTAATGGTTGTATACAAGACAACTCATAAAGTGTTCCATATGTACACACTATAATGGTTTGAAAAAAGCTTCACATGATTTTCATTAACTCCCAGTACAATGTGCAATCTAGAAAATATTTCCCTTATTAATTTTGGATTATTTTAGTACTTCCCTAGATGTGGTCTAGTAGAATAAAATCATTCACTGCCACTAAAAGTTTGTTGCCGACATGCCATAGCATCGCCTAATTTTTGGCGATCGCTTCATTTGTGAACCAGTTGGCTACTGAATTGGGCTTCTTATACACGTGGCTGATATAGATCTTGTTGAATTTATCTAGGTTAGATTTTAACTCCTTGATCACATCTGCTATGGTCCAAGAAGGCACAGAGTGGCCGTTTAGACAATTTATGATATTTAAAGAGTCCCCCTTTAGCTAGAGGTTCTCAATCCCAGAAGCCAGGGCTGGTTTAACAATGTGATTAGCCACACTAGCTTTTGTGAAATGATTTTTTTGATGTCCAAGAGGGTAGGAAAAAACCACAACACCTCCTCCAAAGCTATTTTTGATTATGCCTCTACTAATAGCAGGGCCAAGGTTCCCTTTGGTAGCTCTATAAAAATTGGCTTTGTACCAAATTTTAGGGGGAAAAAACCACATGGCCTCCTATCTTTGCCTATCCCTATCCTTTTTCCTTTCTCTACTATTCCCACCTTCTTCAATATTTCCTTCCTTTGTGATGACAAATTTCTCCTTCATTAGTCTTTCAATTTTCTTAGCAATAACAAACTCAGGGGATTCCTTGTCTCTAAAAGTTTAGTTATTCCATTCTTTCCAAATTCCCCAGCAGAAGTACAGAAGGGACCAGGAGAAAATTAATTAGGTTATCATACCAAAGTGTGAGCTCTTCCATTGGTTGAAGAATTCTTGGATGTTAGTCGGGGGACACTAGCTAACCCCAAAGTCCCTGGTTAGAAGGTGCCAAACCTTGGAGGAATAGGGGCAATGAATAAATAAGTGATTGATCATCTCCAAGTCATGCTTACATAAACAACACCTATTGGGGATAATCTGACCTCTCTTAGCTAAATTATCTAAAGTAAAGATTTTTTCTTGGAGTAGAAGCCATAAGAAGATGTTAATTTTTGGGGTAAGGCAAAGAGTCTAAGCCTTAGCCCAAATTGGTTTCTCCATTCTATCCCACAATGAAAATAATCTAGAGGTGATAGAGTATTGCCCATTTGAGTTATCTCCCTAAATGACTTCATCCCTCTTGTTATTAATGATTATAGCATTCAAGCTAATCATTAAAGAATTAACATTCAAAGATATCATAGATAGGTCTTTCTATCCATAACCAGTTCTATAATCACTAACTTTGAGACCATATATACTTATGCGAGGTGATGATGTTTTCTCAATGTTGGATTTTGATTTCACGCCTGTAGGTCTAGAATTAATTGGGGATAAGATCAGGGACACCCCTAAAAGTGAACTTCAATAGGAAGACTGGAGGCAGATGTTGCCAAATACACGAGGTCCTAATCTTACATCCCCATCTCCATCCCAAGTTTTGGTGGTAGATAGTGGCTCGATGACTCCTCCACCTCAATATTTAGAGGAAGAATAGGTTTAGAAGGAGCCATCATCAGAGGAGCAACCAAAAAAAATGGTTACCAATGAAGTTTTGAAGGAAGGAAAAATGGTGGAATATTCTCAACCACCTTCCCAAGACATTGAGGTGAAAACTACAAGATCCTTGGAAACTGAAGCTATAGAAGGGGAGTCATCATAATAGGAGATGACTCCAAATAGGAGTAATAAAGGGAAGGAGGTAGTTGAACACACCCCTTCATCATCAAGAGCCAAGTCATTAGAAAAACACATCCCAAGATGGATCTAAAAGGAAATAATGAGGAGTACTAAGCCTCAATTTTGTGCTTCAGAGGATGATATTTATGATATTACAGAGATCTTAAACAAACCAAAGTCTCCATCACATGAGGCAACGTTGTTGGCATTTGTCACCAACATAAGGAAATATGATTTATTTGCACAAGTGGCTCTCCCTCCTAAAGGCATAGATGTAGAAGACCTTAGCCTCAAGGATTGTGAATTGAAAGATGTTATGTTGGGGAGGACTACATGGGATTAAACCTGACAAATGATGACTATGGGAGTCAAAGAGGTTCTAAGGCACATGGAGCAAGAGGAGGTTGAACTCTAAACACTTTGAAGGCAAGTCAAGATCTTAAAGGGATATCTAGCTAAAGTTGTTGATCCTCTTGATCTTGAGCACCAAAAGCATACTCTAAATACTATACTTAGAGAAGGGGGAGGTGTATAGCTTGATCCATTTTTGAAAGCTTGTCAGGAGTGGAAAGAAAGACTTGAGGATATAGGTGTTACTATAATTACAAGGAATTTGAATTTTCTACATGCTATGCAAGAGAATGTAAATAAGATTATAGCAATTTTGAAGCAAGACTTTAGTATCATGGATGAGGTATGGGCTTGGAGTAAGGAATTGCAAATTCTACAAGCTATAAAAGGGTAAAGGTACCACATTTTGATTGATGTATATATAGGAGAAGAGCTAGATATGATCAATCTTTGGATAGAAAATATTGAAAAAAGCAATAAAGTAATGGGAACATTAAACGAGGAGATACATCAGCTCAAGGACGAAGCCCGAGAGTGAATTTTGGAAGTAGAGAAACTGTATAGTGATGCATGCTTGGACATTTTTTAGGATGAAGAACAAGAGAAGCTATTTCCAATTGAGGTAGTAGTAGAGAATTTTAAGAAGACCTTAGAGGAGGCATCTAGTGATGAAGATATTAGACAAGCCTTCAAGATAGAAGAGGCCTTGTTAGAATTGGATACCAAGCTCAGTGATTTTGCTGATACCCAAATTGAGGTAGACAATTACAAATAGAAGATAAAAGATAAGTATAAGGCTTTAGATCTTTTGGAGGTGGTTAATATTACTAAGATGATAGAGAAATTCAAGGGCAAACATCCAAACATACCTTTGGTATGAAGAAGAGAAAAACCCAAATGCCAAAGTTTTAATTTTGACACTCGATAAAATTTTGAGATTTTTGACCCTGTCAAAGTCCATAGCTTTACAGGTCTGTAGGTACATAGGTCCATAGGTATGTAGGTCTATAGCTCTACAATTTAGAGGTGCACTGAAAATTAACTACTTGTTCCAAAAATAATGCTTTCCATGTTATAATTCTTTAGAATAACTAAGAGAGGGGGGTGAATCAGTTATTCAAGGTCTAATGCAACTTTTTCTCAAAATCCTTAATGGTACATTACTGAAACTATCATGCATGCAATTTGAAAATTTAAAAAACTATGAAAAGTAAACATGCATCACACCATAATACTGAGAATTTGATAACCTAGAAACCCTCGAGGAATAAGAAGGTAAAACTAGAGTGGGGATGATACCCACAAAATAACTGCACAATTGATTTCAACCACTTCTGATGGTCTGCCTTGTTAAAGGCTACAACACATTGTTAAATGTGACCTTGTTAGAGGATTTCACCATACTATTAGGAATGGGCATGGTCAAAGGACTTTGGAACATTCACTTGGAATGTCACCCTATTAAAGGATTTACCACATGTCTATTAAACCAACCTAAGTCCATTTATTTTAACTGTTACAATTGCTAGAGAGTAACAATAATGGCTTTTGATCTGATACAACTTATGACATGTCTTATAGATTACAGATCACACTTTAGCTCAATCCTTTTGTTGGCTTTAATAACTATAGCTCTATAAGCTTGTCATCTCAAGCTTCATCACCTTGAGTCTTCTTACTCATCATACCAATGCAATCATATCTATGGTCACCTTTTGAAGCAGAGTATATGTGCTCTCTTCCACCTTAGCACCTTCTTCAGCACTTCATGCTTTCATGCTCAACCACCTCACTTTGCTTCGTGACCTTATGACTCTTTAAATAGAAATCTGGAATACCTTTTTTGCTCGATTCTCCCTCTCCACTTTAGGGTTTCAATAGATTAGGTAAGATACAATGTATCTATCCCATATCTTGCTCTTATCTAGAAACTTTGTCTAGAATCCAATTATATTCGTCAAGAATGTTTTACATAGTGTTCTATGTCACCAGCTCATCATTCTTATCTTCTATCTGATTCACCAAATTCTAGATAACTACCATGTCGGCTTAGATTTGGCGAGTCTTCAATTTTCAAAATAATGCAACAACTCGACATTATTGTTTTACTGATGCTTGGCTTCTTCTGTGTTACTCGACACTTGTATCTTGCTCGGGACCTATATCTTTACTCAACACCTATTTCTTTCTCGGCACCTGAAGATTGCTCAGCACTTTTTCTTCACTCGGCACCTGAAGACTGCTCAACACTAACAAGGATTTAGTTGATCCTTGCATCTTTGATATGTCTTGGTGTGTCCATCCTCTATGTCTTAGAGTATGTAATCAATACACTATTTCATCAATGGCTTAGCTGATCCTTATACTTCATTACAACATCATAACTTCAACCTTTCTCTAGGTACTCTAGTTACATCTTATTGATTGCCACCTCCTTGTTAATCAACCAACTTATAGTATTTGGATCACTAAAGCAATTGTCATTCCTGCAAGTAGCAAGTTTGACATCAATGACAAAACAATGATTGAAAAAATTCTTTACCAGTTCCATTACTCTTCATTCATGAGCTTTTTAATTATTTCTAGCAATCTCCCTCTTTGGCATTGATGGCAAACCAAATTGATCACTTGATCAACTTAGTTACCACCAAAATTATATTTGTTTTCTACTACATTATACTTCCTTCTTGACTGTTGCATCCTTTATTATTGATCTCATATATCTCCATATCTTTACCTTTCAATTTCTCATAAATCTCCCTCTTTCATATATATCTCCCTCTTACTTTGTATACTTTGTATTGATAAGTTTTCTTCATATATCTCCCTCTTTGACATAAATGCCAAAGATGTAGCATCTTTTACATGTGAAATATAAGCTTTGCATCTCATGTTGTCTCCCTCTATCACCATGCTTGTGACTAATTTGGAGTTCTTTCTCTTACTGTCATCCTCTGTATCATTTTTCTGATATTTCAATGATTTGTTCCTATTGATGCAAGGTAGCTTCTTTGCTTTAAACTACTTGAGTTAGGGGCATTACCCCCAACTTTCCTCTAAGATATTCATAAGCATCCTTAGGTAATGGTTTGGTGAAGATATTTGTAGTTTGTTCCTTTGTGTGAATGTACTCCATCTTCACTTGTTTGTCTTCTACCAATTCTCCGACACAGTGATATTTGATTGCAATATGCTTGGTTTTTGCATGCATTACTAGATTCTTGGATACATTTATAGCACTTGTATTATCACAATACAATATCACAAGTTTGGTTACCTCTTCTTTCATTCCTTTCAATAGATGTGTGAGCCATACAATGTTTGTGCAATTGACTACTCCTGCCACATATTCTGATTCTACAGTGGACTGAGATGTGCATGTTTGCTTCTTGCTAGTCCAAGTAACTAGTCTTTTACCTAAAAATAATGCTCCTCCACTTGTGCTTTTTGTGTCATCAATGTTGCCTCCCCAATCTACATCTGTGTATGCATTGAGCTCAAACTTTTCATTCTTTTTATAATATAGGCCAAAATCATCAGTTCCTTTGAGATATCTCATTATTCTTTTTACTACTATGAGACAATTTTCTTTAGGATTAGCAGAGAATCTAGCCACTATTCCAACTACTAGTGCTATGTCTAGTCTGCTATGTATAACATATTGCAATTTTTCAATCATGGATCTATACATTTTTTGATTAACTTCAGTTGATACATCATTTTTGGATAGTTTATGTCGTATTTCCATTGGTGTGCTAACTAGTTTGGAGTCTTCCAATCCAAACATTTTAAGTATCTCTTTGATGTACTTTGATTGTGTCATAAATATACCATGTTTTAGTTGATGTACTTGCAATTCAAAAAAAAAATTGATCTCTCCAAAAATAGACATTTCAAACTCATGTTTCATTTTGTCAACAAAACTTTTTCAAAGCACTTCCTTTCCTCCAAACACTATGTCATCCACAAAGATTTTAGATACAATAATATCCTTACCTTCTTCTAATTTGATGTACATGTTGCTGTTATCATCAGTTCTTTCAAATCCTATTTGCACTAGATACTTGTGAAGTATCTCATACCATGCTCTAGGTTCTTTTTTCAGACCATAGAGTGCTTAATGTAGTTTACAAACCATATCCCTATTGTTCTCATAAACAAATCCCTCTGGTTGTTCAATATAGACTTCCTCTTCCAATATACCATTCAGAAAAGAAAACTTTACATCCATCTGATAGACTTTAAAACCTTTATATGTAGCATATGCAAGTAAAGTTCTTACTCCTTCTATTCTTGCAATAGGGGCAAATGTTTCCCCATAGTCTAATCCTTCTTCTTGAGCATAACCCTTACATACTAGTCTGGCTTTGTTTCTAGTAATCTCACCATTCTCTTCTAGCTTGTTTCTGAATACCCACTTGGTGCCAATCACATTCTTGTCAACTGGTCTGGGAACCAAACTCCAGGTTTTTATCTCCTTTATTTGATCAATCTCTTCTTTCATAGCTTTATACCAGTCACCATATTGTAATGCATCATACAATGTCTTAGGTTCAAATCTTCTTAACATACTTGATTCATTTCTTAGTCTATTCCTTGTCATTGGTCTTGCATCTTTGTCACCAATTATCTATTTAGAAGGGTGATGCCTCTTCACATATTTGGACAATCTTGGTTCTATCCTTGTTTCCATGTTTGATCTTTTAGATTTAGGATCACTATGTACTTTGTTGTGAGGTAGTTCTACATCTCTTTCATATGTATTGACTTTAGAGTTAGAATGAGCATTTCCTTCATTCTGCAACTCAACTTCAGAATGTAGCTTGGCATTCACTAGTTATGACTTGACTGAGACTAAAACTTGCTGTTGAATCCCAATTTTATTAGTAGTACCCTCATCAATAGGCATTCCTTCATAAGAATACACAAAGGTTCTATAGTCATTCATTCTCTTTAGTTTTTCAACTTGGACATCTGCATGCTAATCAAAGTTTACATTTGCACTTTCCACAATTTTGTCAATGTTATTATTTAAACACTTATATTCTTTACTTCTAGTGGAGTAAAGGAATATGCTTTCATCACCTTTTGCATCAAATTTTCCATTTCTAGCATCTTTAAGGATAAAGCATTTGCAACTGAATACTTTGAAATGCTTTACATTGGGTGAGTGACCATACCATAATTCAAAAGGTGTTGCCTTAGTACCTTTCTTGACTTGTACTCAGTTCAGTGTATGAACAACCACACTTATAGCTTATCTCCAATATTTTAGAGCAACAGTGTTTTCAATCATTAATGTTTTAGCACAATCAATTACAGATCTATTTCTTCTCTTAGCAATTCCATTTTGTGGGGGAGTTCTAGGAGCTTATGTTTGTCTCTTGATTCCTTTGTCTTTGCAAAATATCTCAAATTCATTTGATGTGAATTCACCACCGCTGTCTAATCTCATGCATTTCAAACTCTTTCTTGTTTCTCTTTTGATTCTAGCCACATACCACTTAAACATTTGAAAAGCATCAGATTTTTGCTTTAAGAACATAACAGTCATCATCCTAAAATAGTTATCAACAAATAACATTATATATTTATCTCCTTTGTAGCTCTGTACTTCTATTGGACCACATAAGTCAGTATGGACTAACTCAATTACTTCTTTAGATGTATAGTTTTTACTCTTGAAACTTGACTTGGTCATCTTTCCTAGCTCACATTGTTTGCACATGATATTGTCAAGTTTCTTCAGTTTAGGTAAACCTCTGACTTTCTTCATTTTACTAATATTGATTAGATTATCAAACTTGACATGATATAGCCTTTTATGCCATAACCATACATCATCAAATTTTGCAACAAGACAAGAAGTATTTTCCATATCAAGATAAAATAGATTACTTCTTGTTTGATCTCCTTTTCCTATCAATTTACCATTAGTATAATAGATTTTTGTAGTTTTATTTCCAAATTCTACTTTGCACCCTACATTGCCTAACTGTGAGACACTTAGCAAATTGTAGTTTAGTCCTTCAACATAGTATGCATTATCACATGAAATTTTCTCTGTAAGCTTAATGGAACCTTTTCCTTTGATTTGACATGGAGCATCATTACCAAATCTAACATTATTTCCATCATAATGAGTAAAGTTAACAAACTTACTTTTGTCTCCTATCATGTGATGTGAGCATCCACTATCTATGATCCATATGTCATTCTTGTTCATACATGTTACCAGTGTTGTAGGCTCTTCTTCATTAGATTGGTCCTTCATGGCCACGTAAACAACTTCATCATCATTATCATCAGAATCTTCTTCAACAATATAGAACTTCTTGCCTTTGTCTTTGTGATCTCTCTTATCATCTTCTCTTCTATGTTTGTACTTGTTACCTTCCTTGTATTCCTTTTTCTATGTACACCTTGTAGCAATATGTCCTACTA
The DNA here is from genome assembly GCA_028749045.1 of Cupressus sempervirens. Taxonomy (NCBI): domain Eukaryota; kingdom Viridiplantae; phylum Streptophyta; class Pinopsida; order Cupressales; family Cupressaceae; genus Cupressus; species Cupressus sempervirens. The sequence continues at coordinate 324,902,199 of CM053788.1, forward strand.
CACCTTGCAGCAATATGTCACGCATTTCAAACTCTTTCTTGTTTCTCTTTTGATTCTATCCACATACCACTTAAACATTTGAAAAGCATTAGATTTTTGCTTTAAGAACATAATAGTCATCATCCTAAAATAGTCATCAACAAATAACATTATATATTTATCTCCTTTGTAGCTCTGTACTTCTATTGGACCACATAATTCAGTATGGACTAACTCAATTACTTCTTTCGATGTATAGTTTTTACTCTTGAAACTTGACTTGGTCATCTTTCCTAGCTCACATTGTTTGCACATGATATTGTCAAGTTTCTTCAGTTTAGGTAAACCTCTGACTTTCTTCATTTTACTAATATTGATTAGATTATCAAACTTGACATGATATAGCCTTTTATGCCATAACCATACATCATCAAATTTTGCAACAAGACAAGAAGTATTTTCCATATCAAGATAAAATAGATTACTTCTTGTTTGATCTCCTTTTCCTATCAATTTACCATTAGTATAATAGATTTTTGTAGTTTTATTTCCAAATTCTACTTTGCACCCTACATTGCCTAACTGTGAGACACTTAGCAAATTGTAGTTTAGTCCTTCAACATAGTATGCATTATCACATAAAATTTTCTCTGTAAGCTTAATGGAACCTTTTCCTTTGATTTGACATGGAGCATCATTACCAAATCTAACATTATTTCCATTATAATGAGTAAAGTTAACAAACTTACTTTTGTCTCCTATCATGTGATGTGAGCATCCACTATCTATGATCCATCTGTCATTCTTGTTCATACATGTTACCAGTGTTGTAGGCTCTTCTTCATTAGATTGGTCCTTCATGGCCACGTAAACAACTTCATCATCATTATCATTAGAATCTTCTTCAACAATATAGCACTTCTTGCCTTTGTCTTTGTGATCTCTCTTATCATCTTCTCTTCTATGTTTGTACTTGTTACCTTCCTTGTATTCCTTTTTCTATGTACACCTTGCAGCAATATGTCCTACTTCATTGCAATTGAAACAAATGATAGGTAGCTTACCTTTGAATTTTCCTTTGCCTCTATGAAATCTTCTACCTGGTAATGCTTCTAATTATTCCATGTCTTCCTAATCAGTACTACTATCACTAGATACATATTTCATCTTTCTTCCCTTCTTTGATTTCACTTGTTCAACATCTTTTAGTGATAGCTTGGCCTTGAAAGTAGATTCAACATTCTTAGGTCTGTAGTTGTCAAAGTTAGATAATTCAAATGCAGTGAGTCTACCCACTATACCTTCAAAACTTAGATTATTTCCTAGCACACATCTTAGCTCTTGTATAGCTGATACTCTAATAGAATAGATAGGGAGCAAGGTTCTTAAAAACTTACTATTAATAGTATCATCATCTAATTGACCACTCAAACATCTTATTGTACTTACCACTTCCTTTATTCTAGAGGCATACTAAGTAGCATTCTCACTTTCTTCCATTTTCATATCATCAAACTTTCCTCTGAGGCTTTCTCTTTTTGCTCTTTGAACATTCTGATCTCCTCCATAAATGTCTGATAGGGCTTTCCACATCTTGAATGTAGTATCACATCCTTTGATATCATCAAATTCAACATAGTTGAGTGTAGAAGCAATTTCTAGCATTGTTTGATTATGTTCCTATTTGTTTTTCAAATCTTCTATAGTAAGAGTACCAATTGGATCAACATGTTCAGTAACAATTGAATTTTGGGTATAATCTTCTATGGATCCAAGATGTAGCTTCATAAAGCTTTTCCATGCAACAAAGTTTTCTTTGTTGAGCTTGGGAACTTCTCTCTTAGGCATTTTGATCTTTTTCTACTTCTAGTCCCTTTAAACTAAGTCAGCAGAAAAGCTCCTATACCAATTGTTATAATTTTTTAGAATAACTAGGGGGGGGGGGGTGAATCAATTATTCAAGGTCCAATGCAACTTTTTCTCAAAATACTTAATGGCACATTACTGAAACTATCATGCATGCAATTTGAAAATTTAAACAACTATAGAAAGTAAACATGCATAACACCATAATACTAAGAATTTGATAACCTAGAAACCCTCCAAGAATAAGAAGGTAAAACTGGAGTAGGGATGATACCCACAAAATAACTATGCAATTAATTTCAACCACTTCTGATGGTCTTCCTTGTTAAAGGCTACAACACATTGTTAAATGTGACCTTGTTAGAGGATTTCACCATACTATTAGGAATGGGCTTGGTTAAAGGACTTTGGAACACTCACTTGGAATTTCACCCTGTTAAAGGATTTACCACATGGCTATTAAACCAACCTAAGTCCATAGGATTTATTTTAATTGTTACAATTGCTAGAGAGTAACAATAATGGCTTTTGATCTAATACAACTTACAACATGTCTTACAGATTACATATCACACTTTAGTTCAATCCTTTGCTTGGCTTTAATCACTGCAGCTCTATAAGCTTGTCATCTCAAGCTTCGTCATCTTGAGTCTTCTTACTCATCATACCAATGCATTCATATCTATGGTCACCTATCAAAGCAGAGTATCTATGCTCTCTTCCACCTTAGCACCTTCTTTAGCACTTCATGCTTTCATGCTCAACCACCTCACTTTGCTTTGTGGCCTTATGACTCCTTAAATAGAAATATAGAATACCTTTCTCACTCAATTCTCCCTCTCCAACTTTAGGGTTTCAATAGATTAGGTAAGATACAATGTATCTATCTCATATCTTGCTCTTATCTAGCAACTTTGTCTAGAATCCAATTATATTCATCAAAAATGTTTTACATAGTGTTCTATGTCACCAGCTCATCATTCTTATCTTCTATCTGACTCACAGAATTTTAGATAACTACCATGTCAGCTCAGATCTGGTGAGTCTTTGATTTTCAAAATATTGCAGCAACTCGGCATTATTGTTTTACTGATGCTCAACTTCTTCTATGTTACTTGGCACTTGTATCTTGCTCGGCACCTATATCTTTACTTGATACCTATTTCTTGCTTGGCACCTAAATATTGCTCGGCACTTGATCTTCACCCAGCACCTAAAGACTGCTTGGCACTAACTAGGATTTAGTTAATCCTTGCATCTTTGATATGTCTTGGTGTGTCCATCCTCTGTGTCTTAGAGTATGTGATCAATACACTATTTCATCAATGGATTAGCTGATCCTTATACTTCATTACAACATCATAACTTCAACCTTTCTCTAGGTACTCTAGTTACATCTTATTGATTGCCACCTCCTTGTTAATCAACCAACTTATAGTATTTGGATCACTAAAGCAATTTTCATTGCTGCAAGTAGCAAGTTTGACATCAATGACAAAAAAATGATTGAAAACATTCTTTACCAGTTCCATTACTCTTCATTCATGAGCTTTTCAATTATTTCCAACATTCCATGCATCAGGAACACATTTTGACAATAGTTTAACTTTGACACATGCATAGTGAAGGACTAACTTCCAATTTTGGCACCTCTAGACACTCCTACTTTGACTGAAGGCTCCCTCTTACTTTCTCTCTCATATTTTCTTTCTTTTTTACATGTAAATGGTTCATGCATCCAATTAATGAATAAAATATGGATGGAGTCCCTCTAAGCACTAGATTAGTTGTTAGTTTGTATATATTTAGTTCATTTTTATTATTTAAAAGCATATTATTACATGGAGAATACCTCTCACTCTCAACACAAATTGAAGAGACAATTTCTTATAAATACCCCATTGTAATATGTAACAAGGGTTACTGTTATTATGTAATAAAATTATGCTTTTGCTACTAGCATCTAGAGTTTAGTGATTCTTGCCTGAATGTGTCATTGTTTTGTGAAATTTGTTCATGAGATTGTGATTGAGCCAAAGGTTTATTGCATTATTTATGGTTGTGTGATTTTTTAGTTCTAGTGTTTGCTATAGATTTATGAATTCCGCTGACATATCTAGCTTGAGAAGAGATCATCAAATTGTGTCTGCATAGCTTTTCATCTAGCATGAGTGCACTTTTCATGGCCTTGAGATTTGATGAAAGGTGATATATCATATGACTATTAAATTTTCTTACTGACGATTGCATTAGTGGATTCTAGGAAGTGATGCTCCTATTTTCATTGGTTTTCTGCCAATTTATTTGAAATCTTAACTCACAGCATGTTGTTTTCTATAGCTTATGTCCATTAGATTTTTAATTTCATGTTATTTCAATTTCATGTTATTTTCTTTTAGTTTTGTTATTTTCTTTGCTTAGCCCTTGATCAAATAGGAACTCATTTTAGTTGCCTTGTTAGATCGCATTAATTGAAAAATAGAAATACAAAAAAAACATTGTTCTTTAGTGTGTTATTTTTAGAAAACAAATAAATTTTACTTTATTCTAAGATAAAAAAATAGAACCAGCAAAGGCCTCCTCATGAACAATCACATTTATCTTCAACTAAGTGGATTTTGGTATGTCACAAGACAAATACAAAACCTTAGAGTTGATCCCAAAAGATTAGATTTTCAAGAGAGGAATTGTGGGAAGGATTCTTGCCATTGGCCTTGTATAGAATGACCACCCAATAGAAGTGGTGCTAGAAGGAGGACTACATTACAAGTTCAAAAAAAAATTTGAGTTTTTGAGAAATTTAGGTTTGCAGCTTTGTAGGTATGTAGGTCTATAGATTCACAAGTACACAGGTCCATAGATTCACAACTTCATAGGTGCATAGGTGCACAAAACTTTGTGGTGCACAAAATTTGGAGAGGTGAGAAAGTGTACTTCTATAAAGGTATGCTTTTAATTGATACAAGCTAGAGGATATTGATCCAAAATCCCCATTTCAGTGAGCATTAAGGTCTACACCAAGTGCACACAAGTTTCTTGAGCTTACCCACTTCTGAAAACCATGTAATGACAAGGGAACATCTTGAATTCAACCACTTCCATTCAAAATTTCATCATCTTCTTCAACTCCAACTCCACTCCAATCACCTGGTGGACTACCACATATTCCAATAGCTACTCCTCAACAACCGTCGTTAGGTATGCCAAACCCTCCAATGGCATTTTTTGCGAATGCCATGGACTCACCAATAAACTTGAGAGGTGCACTCCATGACCTCCCTAAGAATCTCGAGAAGTTTTGCCCCAGATTCATCTATGGTGAAACATGAACTACTGAAGACCATATCAAAGTTTTTTCAAAAATTTGTAGTTGAAAGAAGATTTCCAATGAGGATGTGGTTCTTTATTTATTCCCCTATTCTTTGAGGGAAATTGCCTTTAATTGATACATTAATTTGCCACTAGGATGTATTGGAGATTGGGATACTTTCAAAAAATTGTTCTTGGAACAATTCAAAACTTTTATCAATCTAGTTGTGATAATCAACAATTTATATCAATTAAAAGGGACCCAACTGAGACAGCTTCTCGCTTCAACCATTGCTTTCATATGGCATATCGCAAGCTAGAGATGCCATACACTATACCAGTCAAAGCTTCCATTTAGATTTATCTAAATATTATGGACCATCTTACTAGAATTTTTTTGAGAAGACTTCTTGCAGCAAATATCAATACATTGGATAAAGTCTTTGTAGAGGCAATTACCTTCACTAAGAAAGCTAATCCTAACAAAAGAGGATTAATGCTTCTATCTCTATCTATCACAATGATGCCAACATACCCTGTCAGAGTACCCATGATGCCTAGTCAATTCATACCTATGAATCTAGTTCCATTACAATAGGCACCCACTTTGCAAAATCCTGCTCTAACATACCCAAGGTTTGAACCTCCAAAAGATGCTTTCTTTGAAAAAAAGGCAGTAGCACTTACTGAAGCAGACAATGGTTTTGTTTCCAAATTTGGTTAGATGAAAAAGAATATGTCCCAAATGAGCAACAAATTGACTCATCTTAGGTTGTCTCAAGGACAAAAAAACAACTTCCAAAGAAACAACACTGGCCCTTACAACAACAATTATGGCTAGAATTACAATAGGAACTTTATTGGGAACAACAATAATAATGTAGGAAACAACAATGGGGAAAGTAACTTCAATCCTTTTGATCATAATAATGGCTTCCAAAGATAGAATTATTAGTGGAACACTCGACCAAATAATGAAAGCATTCCTCTCAAAAACAAAAATAACAATGTTTAGTATGTATATATCAATTAGTATGCCGATGGTCAGAATGCACCCAACAATGATGGTTCATATTACAATGGGAATCAAGAGATGACTCAAAGTTCACAAGTAAAAGATAATGCTCCTCCTATGTAGTTTAATGCTATGTTACTAGAATCCTATGATTCTAAATAGAATGTACAGGTAGAACAACTTGCTAGCAAAGAGTTCTCTTTCCCATCCAGTCAATAACTTAATCTTCAACATGATGAGATGTTTTCTTTTCACAATGACAATAAAAATACATATAATTTGAGAAATAGAAAGGAACCTTTGATGAATGGGATTCCTGTGGGTTTACAACCAAATCCTCCCAACCTAAGAGTGAGTAAAAATCTAACACCAATTAGGCCACCATATGGAGGACAACAGAATCAAAATCAAGTGAATGCACCAACAATATTGAAGAATCCTACTTGATCTACTGAAAAGTATAATGTCATCAAAGACTTGAAGTGAACCAAGACAAATATGTCCATGTTTAAAATGTTGCAAAATTGTCCACAATAATGAGAAGCACTCATGAAGACTCTGGATCACACAAAGGTATCCCACAATACGAATACTATCCCTCAAAAGATAGTATCTCAACAAGTCAATGCTATAGAAGTGATGCCCACTATGTTTAAAGACAAGGTTGAAGTACCCCCATTTCTACTTAGCATTAGGATATATGGAAAGAATCTCCACAGCTACTTAATTGATTCCAGAGCGTCATGTAATGTTATGCCACTATCAATAGTTCAAAGGTTAGGGGTAAGTCCTCAACCTTCCAATTAGATAGTGATACAGTTGGACAAAACTGAGGTGAAAGTCATCGGTGTGTTGAAAGACATTCGAATATAGTTAATAGTTGATCCTTTGATTCAAGATGTCATTGATATACATGTGGTGGACATTTTAGAGACATATGGGTTGCTCTTGAGTAGAGAATGGATGCAATGCCTAAGAGGATGGTTCTCTATAGATTTCACTCAGTTGTGGTTACTATGGAAAGGGTTGAACAATCAAATCAAGATAGATGCCGAAACCAAGTTGAAAATGATGATTATAGACTAAAATGCCCCGAATGAGATAGGATTCTTACAATCAGATTTGGGCTCATACAAGGTGATGGCATTTGACACTATTTTGATCTAAGCATCCCAAGATTAGGATAAGGAACTCAAGATACCAATCCAAAGGATGAGATCATGACACAGTTCATAGATAACATGGTGACTAATTTGCAATGCTTGGGAGAAGAAATTGACCCCAACATCTTACTTCTCCCTAAATTCTATCAATTAAACAAAGTTAGTCACTCTAAATTTGAATGCTCATCATGCCAAGAAGTAGTTGCCAAGGTGTTAACACATATAATGCAAGGCAAGGATAATCGCACTCTAGAAAAGGGACTTGTAAGAGATCAAAGTAATATAAACTCAACTAAGTTGGCAGAGTAGATGAAAGAAGAAATTGAAGATTTAAATGTGCCATATAGTGATACCTCTTCAGATGGGGGAAGTTTGTCTTCTCCTCCTCTAAGGATTATTAAAGTCAAAAGAAGAAGATGATATGTGAAAGGTAAAGGATGGACTTCAGTAGTCATTCATTCTGAACCTAAAGTTGAGGAAATCAAAGAAATGATAGGAGAAATCCAAGATCAACAAGAAAAACATACACTTCCTCTATCTCAAAAATTGCAAAAGGCAATCATCAAGCCCTACACAAGGAAAGTTACAATGAATTCCTAAGAAATAATCATTCAAGGCTCAAGTGAAAGAAAAGCTAAGGAAAAATAAGCATAAAGTCAAAAAACCCAAGGAAAATTTAATTTGGACACTTTTCTTCAATGGTTCTCGGTGCAAGTTGGGGGCCAATGCAGGTATCAAATTGGTCAACCCAAAAGGTAGGTCTTTCTATGCCACATATCAATTATAGTTTAGATGTACGAACAATGTTGTAGAATACAAGGTGTTAATTTGAGGACTTCTCTTTGCACTGGAGAAACGAGTCACAACTATCATAATTGAAGGGGATTCTCAATTGGTCATATGAAAAGTAAAATTGATATACTCTTGCAATGATAAGAGGTTATTGGCTTACAAAAAAAGGGTATGGGTATATTGGATGATTTTTAAGCTTTGAACATAAGATCCATTCCAAGAAGAAAAAATAAGGTAGAAAATGCTTTTGCCATTTCAGCAAGTGCTTTACAACTAGTTGAAAGAACCAAGTTGAAAAAAATTTCAGTGGAATTTTTTGTGGTTCTATCCATCCCTAATATTATCACAAAATTTTAGGTATTTCAAGATGATCAACATATACTTGATTTTATTTATGTGTAATCACCATTTTGAGGGACAAGAGATTGATGGTACACTAGATGACAAACTTGAAGATGATGAGCTTGAGGATGAAGATGGGATTCTTAATCTAAAAACCAACAATATTCCAAAAGGAATGGTTGAAATAGAATGCATCTTTGATCATGATGAATCAGCACTCAATAGAAGGATAACCCAAGAAAAGGGAATCAAAGACTATGAATTGTACGATTTGGGTACTGATGAAGAACCAAGAATGGTATAGATAGGAAAAGTGTGCAACTCATAGGAAAGGGAAGACATGCTCAAATTACTCACCGAGTATAAGGATGTCATTTCTTTGAGCTATGAAGACCTGAAGACTTATGATCCTAAGATTATCACACATGAAATCTCGCTAAAACTAGATGCCAAACCATTCTGAAAAAGACAAAGACCGGTAAATCCTATCATTGAACCACTGATCATGAAAGAATTAAAGATATTTTTGGATGCAAAGATCACATTTCCCATTCACCATTCTACATGGGTGGCTAATTTGGTCCCTGTTCAGAAGAAGACTAGAGAGATTCATCTTTTTTTAAAATTTCTGTAACTTAAATCTGGCATCCTAGAAAGACAATTATCCTTTTCCCTCACTAGATGAGGTCTTGTAGACCATTAATGGTTCAAAAATGATGTCTTTCCTGGATGGTTAATCAGGGTATAGTCAAGTGATGGTTGATGAAGAAGATAGGCTAAAAATGGCCTTCATAATGAAGTGGGGAAATTTTTCCTACAGAAGAATGCCTTTTGGACTAGTTAACGCAGGACCTATATTTCAATGAGCGATGGATGAAACTTTCAAAGGATTGATTAATAGATGTATAGTCATCTACATGGATGAATTGACTATATCTTCAAAAGATTGAAGCACCCACATTACTAACCTGAGATAGGTATTTAATAGATGTTGTGAATGTAGCATATCTCTAAATCCCAATAAATATTCATTTGGTGTTACTAAAGGAAAGCTCCTAGGACATGTCATTTATGAAGCTAGAACCTCTATTGATCTTGATTGAGTTGAAGCTATTCTAAAATTAGCACGTCCACATAGTCAAAAGGAATTGAAGTCTTTCTTTAGGAAGATAAATTTTGTATGAAAATTCATAACTAGATTTGTAGAGATAGTTCATCCCCTTAATGATTTACTCAAAAAGGGGGCTAAGATGGAATCGGTTCTAGAGATAAAGAAATGAATTTCTATGGCCTCGATTTTAGTGAGTCCTAATTACAAGTTACCTTTTAAGATCTATTCCTTTGCTTTTGAACACTCTTGTGCTGGGATCTTGACATAGAAGAAGGAACATGAGGATGAAAGACCAATTGATTTTATGAGTTTCCCTCTGAAGAACATAGAATTGAATTATTCAAACCTTGATAAAAAATCCTTTGCATTAATCAAGGCAGTAAAGAAATTTTTTCATTACATACTAAGAAGTAAGGTGTATGCAATTGTACATGATTCAATAGTAAAGATTCTTTTGATGCAAAATGAACTTGGTGAAAGGAGAGGAAAGTGGATGGCTATACTTCAAGAATTTGATCTTGAAATTCAATCTATGATATTAGTCAGAGGTTAAGGGTTGTCAAAGATGATAGCTGATAACTAGGATGGAAATGAAAAGGAATTCAAGTTTGATGATGAAACAAATGAAGATGATCAAAAGAGGATGGTTGTATCACAAGTTGACATTAATAAAGGTGTGGTGACAAATATTTGGTATGAAGACATTGTTTATTATCTTCTACAAGACCAATGTCCTAGTTGGATGAACAGTTCACAATGCAGGGGACTTAAAATGAAGTGTGAACCTTATATGCTACATGACAACAAGTTGTACAAGAGAAATTATGAAGGGATTTATCTAAAGTGTTTAGGCTATGAGAAAGAAAAGGACATCTTGGAACACTTTCATGATAAGTATGGTACAAGACATGGTTCAAAAGAAGCAATGGCCCACATGATTCTAAGATTGGGTTATTTTTGGCCCTTGATATTCAAAGACACTTTTGAGCATGTACGCTCTTGCCATATCTGTCAAACTAGTGCCAATAGAGAAAGGAATCTGACAATGCCCTTATAGTCTATGGACGAGATATGCCCCTTCACAAAGTGGGGGCTAGATTTCATTGGTCTGGTCAACCCACCATCATCAACAAGACATGCATTTATTCTCATAGCTACGAACTACTACACATGATGGACAAAAGAAAAAACATTCAAAAATTGCACTACTAAGATGGTGATAGACTTTTTGGAAGAACATATTGTTAAAATATTTAGAAATCCATTTTCCCTTGTGTGTGATAATGGGTTTTCTTTTGCATCAGCATTCTTGACCTAGTGGGCATTCGAAAATCAAGTCATTATCAAGTTCTCTTCGAATTACTACCTACAATGAAATGGGGTAGAAAAATCTACAAATAAGAACTTGATCATAGTAATAAGATGACTATTGAAGGAGAACCCTAGGGATTGGCATACACAGCTCAAATATGCCTTATGAATAGATCAAGTGAGAGTCAAAAATGCTTTGGGGACTTCTCTGTATTTGTTTGTCTATAGAAAAGAAATATTGTTCCCACTTAATCTCAATATTCCTATTTTGAAATTCATGAGTGGGTATGTTGAAGAGCTGACAAAGTACAAATTAGATTGATGAATCTTTTAGAGATGGATGAGAAATGGACAACTGCATTGGAGCACATGGCTAAACATCAAGTTGTTGTGAAAAGATGGTTTGACAAGAGAGCCCCAATAAAGTCATTCATGATTTTTGACCTTGTTCTACTTTGGGATAAGGTGAAAGAAAAGTCTGGTAGCCATCCTAAGTTTCAATGCTTGTGGATGGGCCCCTATCAAATCGTAGAAATTCTTAGAGAAAACACTTTTAGGCTTAGTTCCATACAGGGGGAATTTCTTCCCCTGCCCATAAATGACCAGTTTCTAAAGCATTATTTTAAAGCCTAAAAGACACAAAAAAAAAAAAAATTTAGTTAGATTTTATTTTTGCATTTAGCTTAGATTTTTATTCCTGTAAGTGTGTTTATTTTTGTAAGTCTATTTGCTTTCATATTGTGTGTTTCCTTACATTCGTGTGTTTCCTTTCAAAGTTGTGTCAGTCCTAGGGGGTAAGGTGTACTTGAGATTTTCTCTTGATATTTTTACTAACCACTCTTTGATTCTAATTTTAGGAAGAGGTATTTCTTTGTCAAAACATTTGGATGATTGGGTGTTTTATACCAACTGAGCAACTAACATTTCTTGTGGAAATAGGGAACTTTTAGTTTGGAAATCAAAAGCCTAGACCAACAAGTTCTCAACACTTTGAAATTTTAAAAGTTTGATTATTTTAGCTATTGTTGAATTGGAGTCAAAGCTAACAAGGGATGATCCAAACTTCAACTAGTTTAAATAGGAGGGGTCTCCTTGAAAGGTTGCTAAGGTCATTATTTGGCATGAGAGTTTCTACAAGTTCTAAAAGAGGAACTCAAGGGATGTTCACAAGAGATCGAATCCAAAAAATGACATCGATGTCTTAACTACATAGTCTAAGCATAGTCAAGATATAGAAAAAAGAGGAAAAAAGAAAAAGAAAAAAGAAAGAAAGAAAAGAGAGAGAAATATGGTGTTAAGATTGAAGGATTCTAAATATTTGAAATGGCAAAAAATATGTCTTCAAAATAAAGTGTCTTGTATTCAAAATATTATTTCATCAAAAGTAACATTTTTGAATGACATGGAGTGATTATTCAATTTTTTTAGAAAATTAAAAGAACATGGCATCCTGTCAAGAGCCCTCAAAATAATTCTCTCATCTGGTTAGGCAAATGATTGATGATTAGAATTCATAGAGATTTTGAATGAATGAGCCAAGTGGAGTTGTTAGAAAACTTTGATAGACTTCATCCTGAGATGTCAAAAGGAATGAATACACATGCACACACTAAGCTTGAAGGTTTCAAATTATGAGATGTTGATTGCAAAGTCATCTGAAAGATGCTCGAGATGTTCAAAGTTTGGTTGGTGTTTGACACACATTGGAAGAATGTTTGTTGATGAAGAAATGTCTTGGTCATTTCTTCCTTTTTTCAAGGCTATTTATTGTGGTCTTACAACACACACACCATTCCTCACTAAGAATGGGGACCCCCTACTTTTTTTTTTACTCCTGAGCTCATACTTTGAGAGTCGAAAGAAAAGGTATTAGAGTCATCAAAATCAAAAAAGACAAAAAAGAGAAAAAGTCTAGAAAACACAAAAAAATAGAAAGTTGAAAAAAGACAAAAAATAAATAAATAAATTGTTATCATCCATGTCATGCAAGTGTGTGCATAGGAAAAGTGTGTGTAACATTTCAATGCACTACATACCCCACCTAGCATGGGGGGTTATAAAACCCACCCTCGGCGTTCATTTCTAAATCATTTCATTTGAGCATTGGCAATTCAATTACAAAGGTGAGTACTTAGCACACCCATGTGCACTTGACATATCATGGCCACATGGTGCTTCGTGCCCTGTGCATGCTGCTCCCTTTGTTTGTACTCACGCACACTTGCCATGTCACTATTGCGTGGTGCTTCACACCCTGCACATGCTACTCCCTTTGTTTGCACTCACATGCACTTGGCATGCTATGGGTATGTGGCACTTTGTGCCCTGCATGTGCCACTGCCTTTGTTTGCACTTACACATGCTTAATATACTATGGCCATGGTGTGCTTCACATGTTATGCGCATCACTCTACATCTTTTTCCTAGCACCTATGGTGTTTCCTTGAACCCATGACATGCTCCTTGCACCTAGTTCATTGCCTTGAGCCTGCAACATGCCATAAACAAGCACTCACAGTGCTAAAAAAGAGCAACACCCGTAGTGCCATAAATAAAGCATGTGGCATCATAACATTGTGTGCCACCACTAGTGATGCTTTGCACTCACAACCTTGACACTTTGTACCATGTGGCCCTTGGACAATAGCGCACCTTCCAAAACCTTGTGCACTCTCTTGTGCTGCACCTCCTACATACATACTTTTTTTTAAAAACATAAAAAATAAAAAAATATGTAAAATTTAAATATTAATAATAATAAAAAATAAATAAAAATGGTCAAATTGGGCCTTTCATTTTTGTTTATTTATGTACACTTGATTTGTGTCACTTTCTAAACCCTTCTATCCAAATGATTCCATGAGTTTGGAATGTTCGAATGCCGGCTTAGAGCTCCCTATCCATGGAGTGCAAGAGAGTATATTTCAAGAATAAGAAAGCTCTCAGATGAGCCTTAGAGATACTCTTCTTGCTAGTAAACCATGCAATGGGAGGTTCCAAAGACAAGATGCAAGAATGCAAATGTCCCAAGGAGTTCCTCAAGAATGCAATGCAACTAAAGATTAAACTAGAATGAATATGAAAAGTGCAGCTATTCTAAGCATGAATGAGAATGTTACAATCCAAATATTAAGCTATGTGAGATATATTATTGCAAAATAGAAGCTAAACTAACATGCAACATGAATCTAAGCTAAAATGCTATGGTATGAGAGAATGTAGACAAGAAATAGAAGTTCTCCACCAAGCTCCAAAGAAACCTATTAGAAAACCTGCAGCATAACAATATTCAAAATGAGGATTGATCCTTTGAGGGGAAAGCTCTCTCCCTTTTAAAGATGTACAGATGGTGGAGATCAAGATGAAGATGGTGGATGATCAACGGTTGAATTCGAAAATAGGAGTGATCCATGTGCACACACAAGTCAACCAATAGAATATAAGTTGACTTGTCATTTAAGACAAAAGTCTCACAAGCCTTTTCTTTTATTTGTAAAATAGAAAAAGGACTTTATGTGTGCAATTTAAGTGGGTTAGAAGAATGGGGTCTTTTATTTAATTAAAAGGGGACATGTTCTTTTAATCAAATAATGAGCTTAGGATAGCATAGTCAAACTATAGGTTATAATCAAATAAATTGGTTATTAGCAATTTGGTCTAGGTAAATGATTGAATTAATTTAGCCAAAATGTTGAAAAGGGGGCTAATAGTCTAGATGACCATTTTTAGGTGATTAAAATTTAATGTTCAAATCTTTTTATGTTTTATTTTCTAAGTTTTATCGTTGACTTAACAAGCATTCATTCTATGACATACAGGTGATCAAATGGCATCCACATCCATAGTAGCACCCAAACCCGTCATGTTCAAGTTCCAAGGTGTACCCTCAAAGTCAAGATTCTATGATGATTGCATAGAAATCAGAGATACTAACCTAGGACACATGGATTTGGGGGAATTCTTAAGAATTTGCAACAAGCCCACCAAGAGATCAGCTTTGGTCTCCTCATTGATTTGTTTCAGGTTGGTGAACACCATGTCACATCCTATATTAGTACAATTAGCTAAACTAATCATGGCCCTATCATATGGTTTTGTTCCTAAAGAAAGGTTCATTAAGAGCATCATTGGAGAGGTTGTATTGGATTTGTGACTTGACAACATTGAGAGGGTCTTGCTTCTCCCAAGAGTGAACCAGTTTATTAGAATCTCATATGAAATAGCTGAGAGATTGTATAGGGAACACCAATAGGAGGTAATTAACCTCATACAATGCTCCTACCTCATTGAGAAGCCTCCTTGGGGAAGGATAATGAGAAAATTGGATATGACTCAAGGATACGTGAAGGAGGACATTAGATACTCTATCATTCTCTTGAGTAGAGTCATGGGCTTACTCATAGTGGGCCCCCTCAACACCTTCATGGTCAACTTCATTGAGACCATCTGACAGGCAAATATACCATTAGATTGGGCCACCACACTAAGTGAAAAACTTGTGTGAGCAATTGAGGATAGTGAAGGACAAAAAGAAGTTTTACATGACTTCTTACATGGTATACTTGCTTGTAGCAAGGGCAAAAAACTACCCTGGTTTGTATAGGAGAAGTAGTATGCAGGATCCCAATGCCTAGCCATACATAGTCTACCCCCAGCTAGTAAGGAAGAAACTCTCAGCATAAAGCAAAGAATATAGAATCATGAATGATGCATTCATTTTCACAATCATTCAATTCATTGAGGGAGACTATGGGAAGAGGTTAACTAATGAAGCCAAAGCACAGATTATAGTTCTCAAAGCCTACTTCATCGAGTTTAAAATGTTCACATATCTTCGAGTAGCTTGTGCTTCCATCAATATTAAGAAGCTCCCAAGATACCCAAGTGAAAAACTAGTGCTATTGGAGATTTCTTGACAAATTGAGTCAGCCTATGAGAAAATAAACAGACAACGAAGACCTTGCAGGGTATGGCCATTGGTCATTGGACCATATTAGGTGAAGAGGAAGTAATATATTCTATCTTTCAAGTGGGAGTGGGAGAATTATCCCCTTGAAGAGAACAAATATCCTTGGCCATATTTTGACAATATTAGGAGGGTGGAGAATTTGGTAGGAAAGGACTTCCATCATGAGGATGTGGTTGAAGATCACTGGATGAATACCACAAATGACTACAATGTCTATATAAGGGACTATTGTAAGATGACTTTGTATCTAGCAGAGAAGGCTCTCTAGTTGAATATCTTAGAGGAGATTATGCAATGAGATTCTAAAGAGTTAGTGGATCCCATGTTCAACTCAGACAAGATAGGGGAAAGACCCATTATGAATACTGAGGTTGATAGGGAGGCGGCTAATGATATCAATCATTGGGTGAGGTATGTTGTCAAAATGATGAAGGATTGGATCAAGAAACCTCTTCCACTTGATCTAATTCCTGATACAATGATCTTTCATGCACATGCCCACCTAGAAACAGGTAGAGGGAAGAAAGTGAAAATTCCTACCTTTGTGGCCTAGTCTCCTATTAGGCCAAAGACTGTGTACTAGCTTGATCACCCAAATGGATACTATCACCCTCCTGAAAGGAAGTGAAAGAAAAAAAGAAAAGAAAGAGGACCTCCCCTCAGAGGATTTAGGTAGAACAAGTTGTAGAATAGGTGTCTCCCCAATAGTAAGAAGAGAGTACACAAGGGTCCAAGGATGCTAGAGTTACTCAAGTCTAGGATGAACCTTGATTGCCTCCCATTGTACATAGACAACTAGAAGAGGGAGAGATTCTATAAGTTTCCATTCCTCCTACACAAGATGAGCCACCTTCTCCTTCTACCTTTAAAGAAACATAAGAAATAGATTAAGATTCAAATGAAGAAAAGGCAAAGTATCAGTAGAAGATTAGTGCCTAACTATCTATCCTTGAAACCATTCTTGAGGGAGATGAAGAGGAGGAAGAAATAGAATTAGAAGAGGTAGAGAAAAAAGTGTCATTATATGCAAGAACTCAGATAGCAAGATCCATAGAGTTTCAAAGGAGAAAGAGTGCCATGGATACCTCACCATCCATCCAAGCAAAATCCTTAAAACTCTATTCTTTGAAAGACAAAGTGTAGAAATGGGTGGATGAGAAAAGTGAGGAGGGCAATGATGTTTTATCAATGTCAAATTTTAATTTCATGCCTATAGGTAAAAAATTGAGTGGGTATAAGATCAGAGACACCCCTATAAGTGAACTTCAATAGGAAGACTAGATGTAGATGCTGCCAGATATACAGGGTCCTGATCTTACTCCCCTATTTCCACTACAAGTTATAGTAGTAGATAGTGGCTTATTGACTCCTCCACCTTAGATTTTAGAAGAAGAGTAGGTTTAGAAGGAGCCATCATTAGAGGAGTAACTAGAAAAAATGGTGACTAATGAAGTGTCAAAAGAAGGACCAATGGTGGAATATTTTCAACCACCTTCCCAAAACACTGAGGTACAAGCTACAAGATCCACAAAAACTAAAGCTATAGAAGGGGAGTCCTCACAATAGGAGATGACTTCAAGTAGAAGTGATAAAGGGAAGGAGGTAGTTAAACACTCCCCTTCATCATCAAATCCAAGTCCTCAGAAAAACACATCCCGAGATGGATCCAAAAGGAAATAATGAGGAGTACTAAGCCTCAATTCTATGCTTAAGAGGATGACATTTGTGATATTGTAGAGATCTTAAATAAACTTGAGTCTCCATCACATGAGGTAGTGCCATTAGCATTTGTCACTAGCATAAGGAACCTAGATTTATTTGTATAGTGGCTCTCCCTCCTGAAGGCACAGATGTAGAAGGCCTTAGCCTCGAGGATTATGAATTGAAAGATGTTAAGTTGGGGAGGCCTACATGGGATTCAACCCAACAAATGATGACTATGGGAGTCAAAGAGGTTCTTAGGCACATGGATCAAGAGGATGCTAAACTCCAAGCACTTTGAAGGAAAGTCAAGATCATAAAGGGATATGTAGCTAAAGGTGTCAGTTCTCTTGGTCCTGAGCACCCCGAGCATACTCTAAATACTATACTTAGAGAAGGGGGAGGTGTACAACTTGATAAATTTTTGAAGGAGAAAGCATTGAGGATAGAGATGTTACTATAATTACAGGGAATTTTAAGTTACTACATGCTACGCAGGAGAACATGAATAAGAATGTAGCAATTGTGAAGCAAGACTTTAGTATCATGGATGAGGTACGAGCTTGGAGTAAGGACTTGCAAACTCTACAAGCTATAAGAGGAAAAAGGTATCATATTTTGATCAATGTATATAAAGGAGAAGAGCTATATATAATCAATTATTGGATAGGAAAGGTTGTGGAAAGAAATAGAATAATGGGAACATTACACAAGGAGATACATTAGCTCAAGGACCAAGCCTGAGAGTGAATTTTGGAAGAAGAGAAACTATATAGTGATGCATGCTTGGATATTTTTGAGGATGAAGAATGAGAGAAGCTATTGCTAGTTGAGGTAGTAGTAGATAATTTTAAGAATGCCTTAGAGGAGGCATCCAATGATGAACATATCAAACAAGCAATTAGGACATAAGAGGCCTTATTAGAATTGGATACCAAACTTAGGGATTTTGCTGATACCCGAATTGAGGTAGAAAATTATAGACATAAGATAAAAGATAAGTATGAGGTTTTAGATCTTCTAGATGGGCTAAGATTACTGAAATGATAGAGAAATTCAAGGGCAAACATCCAAACATAGCTTTGGGATGAAGAAGAACAAAATCCAAATGCCGGAATTTCAACTTTGACACTCAGTAAAATTTTGAGATTTTTGACCATATCAAGGTTTGTAGGTCAATAGGTGCACAAGTTTGTAGGTACATAGGTCCACAGCTCTATAATTCAAAGGTGCACCAATAATTAACTACTAATTCCAAAAATAACATTTTCCATGCATCAGGAATACTTTCTAACGATAGTTTAACTTTGACACATGCCTAGTGAAGGACCAACTTCCAATTTTGGCACCTCCAGATGCTCCTACTTCAACTTAAGGCTTCCTCATACTTTCTCTCTCTCATATATATATATATATATATATATATATATATATATATATATATATATATATATATATATATATATATATATTTGACATGTAAAGGGCTCATGCGTCCAATTAATGAATAAAATATGGATGGAGTCCCTCTAAGCACTAGATTAGTTGTTAGTTTGTATATATTTAGTTTGTTTTTATTGTTTAAAAGAATATTATTGCATGAAGAATATCTCTCACTCTCAACAAAAATTGAGGAGATGATTTCTTATAAATAACCCATTGTAATATGTAACAAGGGTCACCATTATTATGTAATAAAATTATGCTTTTGGTGCTAGCATTTGGAGTGTATTAATTATTGCCTGAATGTGTCATTGTTTTGTGAATTTTTTTCATAAGATTGTGATTGAGCCAAAGGTTTATTGTGTTGTTTCTAGTTCTGTGATCTTTTAGTTCTAGTGTTTTCTATAGGTTTATGAATTCCACTAACATATTTAGCTTGAGAAGAGATCATCAAATTGTGTCTACATAGCTTTTCATCTAGCATGAGCACACTTTCTATGGCCTTGCGTTTTGATGAAAGGTGAAATATCATACAATTTGTTAAAGTTTCCCACTGATGATTGCATTAGTGGAATCTAGGAAGTGTTGCTCCAATTTTCATTTGTTTCCTATTGATTAATTTTAAAGCTTAACTTGTAGCGTGTTGTTTTCTATACCTTATGTCCATTAGGTTTTCAATTTCATGTTATTTTCTTTTAGTATCCTTATTTTATTTCCTAACCCCTATCTAGAATGGGAACTCATTTTAGTTTCCTTGTTAGATTGAATTCATTGAAAAATAGAAAAAAAAAAAAAAAAAAAGTTCTTTAGTGTGTTATTTTGAGATAGTGAATAGATTTTACTTGATTTCAAGATAAAAAATAGAACTAGCAAAGGCCTCCTCATAAACAATCACATTTATCTTCAATTGAGTGGATTTTGGTACATCGCAAGACAAATACAAAACCATGAAGTTGATCCCAAAAGATTAGCTTTTCAAGAGAGAAATTGAGTGAAGGGTTCCTATCATTGGCCTCATACAAAATGACCACCCAACAATTCCCACTTCTAAGAATATTGAGTTTGCACTTGAAGCTAAACTCTCACTCAAAGAAAAGGGCAAGAAAATAAAAGATGATCAATCAGAAAGTGAAGAAGAAACTAAAGAAAGTTATGATAATGATCTTGAAATTGTTGAAGCTCTACTTACAAAGAAATATTTCGAGAGCAAATGAATGTACAAAGGTAAAATTGCTTTAATTTTTTTTTCTTGTGAAGTAATTGGTCATATTACTGCTAAGTGTCCAAACAAAGAAAGCAAGGAAGAGAAGAAAAGCCACAAGTATAAAGGCAAGAAGGAATTCAAAGGTCACAAATCCTACAAAGAAAAAGGTAAGAAAAATTATTTTATGGCTAAAGATTCTGATAACAATGAAGATGAAATAGTGTATATTGTTGTAAAGATGACTTTGATGATGAAGGAGATAAGATGGAACTTGTCTCTCATGTTAGTAAAAATGAAACATGGATCATTGATAGTGGATGTTCTCACCATATGCCTCAAGATATAACTAAGTTTGAACACTTTGAACACTATGATGGAGATAGTGTAAGGTTTGGAAACAATGAACCTTGCTGCATAAAAGGAAGAGGTTGTATTTCATTAACCAATGAACTTGTATGTGACAATGCCTATTGGGTTAAATGACTAAAACATAATTTACTATGTGTGGCATAGCTGAACAACATTAGATTCAAGGTAAAATTAATGAATGACAAGGAAAGATTACTAGATAACAAAAGAAATCTGATTGGATCAGGTAGGCAAATAAAACGTAACGTATTTTATCTTGATCTTGGTAATTGTTCATGTTTTATTGCTCAAGTAGAAGAAAGCTAGCTATGGCACAAAAGACTATGTCATTGTAAACTTTGATAATATAATCAAGATAAGAAAACTCATAAGAGTAAGAGGTCTTCCTAGTTTGAAAAAACTTGATGTTGGGTTATGCAAAAATTGCCAAATTGGTAAAATGGAAAACACTAGTTTTAAGAGAAAAAACTATTAGTTTGAAAATGTCTTGGAAATTGTGCATACTAATTTATGTGGACCCATTGGAATAGAAACTTATAGTGGAGAAAAAAATTTCATTTTTTTTGTTGATGATTATTCTAGAATGATGACTGTTATGTATTTGAAAGAAAAATTAGAAGCTTTTGAGAAATCCAAATGTTCTCTAGCTGGAGTAGAAAAAGAATAAACTGCTTAAGATTAGATAGAGGTGATGAATTCATCTCAAATGAATTCAACAATTTCTTCATTGAAAGAGGAATCAAAAGACAAGTATCAACCCCTCGTACTCTTGAGTATAATGGAATAGATGAAAAAAGAAATTGGTCCATCATGGATTGTGCAAGAACGCTAATGATTGAAAATGATGTTGCTATTAAATACTGGAAGGAAGCTATCAACACTGTAGTTCATACTTTGAACTGAGTTTAGTTGAAGAAGGACTCAAAAAAAACTCCCTATGAACTATGGTATGGCTACAAACCCAATGTAAGTTACTTGAAAGTATTTTGCAACAAATGTTATATCTTGAAAGAATCTAGAAAAGGAAAATTTGATTTAAAAGGTGATGAAGGTATATTTCTAGGATATTCCTATAGAATTAAAGCATACAAATGTTTGAATTTGTCTTCTCACAAAATCATAGAAAGTGCACATGTGAGAATTGATGATTTTACAAAAAGGAGTGAAGAAGAAAGAAAAAAGGAGCTAGAGGATTATAGAATATTTGTCTATTATGAACCTAATACATTTCCAAACACATTTGAAAAAAAGGAGACTTCATCTCCCTAGCTCTCCAAGTCTCCATTAGTTATTGAGTTGTAGGAAGTGCAAACTGAGTCGCAGGGACCTATGTCACATTTAGAGGCTACCGAGTTAGTGCATACCAAGTCTGAAGAACCTAAGTTATAGATAGAAGGACCCAAGTCTAAAGTCTAGATTCAAAATGAAGACCACACAATTCATTCAAAATTCAAAGAACCTATATTGGCTAAATATATCAGAAGGCATCATGCACTTGATCAAATCATTGGAGAAAAATTAGAAGGAACAATGACAAGAAAAAAACTAAAAGGTACATGTTTACTTGTTGAATTTGAATCTAGAAGTGTTAAAGATGCATTGAAAAATGAAATTTGGATTGAGACTATGAATGAAGAAATAGAATAGATAGAAAAGAATAAAACCTAGACTCTTGTACCTAGGCCCAAAGATAAAAATGTGATTGGTACAAAATGAGTATACAGATAAGTTGAGTGAAGATGGAAAAGTATCAAGAAACAAAGTAAGATTGGTATGTAAAGTCTATTCTCAAGAAGAAGGTATGGATTATGGTGAAACTTTTGCCCCAATTGCAAGATTAGAAGGTGTTATGACTTTACTAGAATATGTAACTCATAGAGGATTCAAATTATATAATAAATGTACATTCTTGAATGGAATTCTTGATGAGGAAGTCTACATTGAACAACCAAAAGGTTTTTTTGATCCATACAAAAGGGACATGGTCTAAAAATTACACAAAGCCCTATATGGTCTCAAAAAAGCTCCTAGAGCCTCGTATGAAAGATTACATAACTATTTGATATAGATTGGTTTTCAAAGAACAAATGATATCAATAGGCTGTATATCAAGGAAGGACCAGATAAGAAGATTGTGTTGGCAGAAATATTTGTGGATGATACTCTATTTATAGGAAATGATGACTTATGTAAAGAATTCTTAGAATAAATGAATAAATAATTTAAGATGTCCATGTTTGGTGAAATAAAATTCTTTTCTGGATTATAGATACAACAAAATAAGAGATAGTCAAGAAATTTGGAATGGAAGATTCAAAACCAATTGGAACCCCCATGTGTACTAGACTTAAGCTTACCAAAGATGATCACTCCAGAGAAGTAGATTAGACCTTATATAGATCAATGATTGGGAAATTAGTGTATGTGGTACGTACAAGGCCTGATATTTCCTTAGAAGCTGGGATAGTGGAAAGATTCTAAACAAAACATAGAGAAAACCACATGATGACAATAAAAAGAATATTGAGATATCTAAAAGGTGCTGAAGACTATGGGTTATGGTACAATCTTAGAGGCAACCTTCACCTAAAAGTATTTACTGATGTTAATTGGGCAAGAAATCTTGATGATAGAAAAAGTAGTAGTGGTGGAGCATTCTTTCTTGGTAAAAGGTTAGTATCTTGGACAAGCAAGAAGCAAAACTACACATCTCAATCCACAATAGAAGTAGAATATGTAGCAGTAGTAGTAAATTGTTCTAACATTGTTTGGTTCAAATAGTTGTTGGAAGGAATGAAGGTTAAAATCAAAGAGCCAATAGTCATGTATTGTGATGACACTAGCACAGTCAACATATCAAAGAATCCAGTGATGCATTCCAAAACAAAGCACATTGCCATAAAATATCACTTTGTAAGAGAATTAGTATAGGAAAAAGAAATCAGATTGGAATATGTGCATACAAAAGAAAAAATTGTAGATATATTCACCAAGCCATTACCTAAGGATGTATTTTTGTATCTAAGAGGTAATTTAAGGGACATTCCCCTATCTGAAGCTCACTAAATAAAGTTTAGTGGTGCATCAATAGGAACTAAGCTGAAGATCAATCAGTTGATGCAGTATTGACAAGGACATATTATAGATGAATCTATACTCAAGATGCATTGGAACTAGTTATAATTGTCTTTGGCATGTGTTGTCAAAGAGGAAGAATTTTACTATCATATTTTTTTGAAAGTTTGTAGAGGGAGAAGTTAACTAGTTCCTTCACAAAGGGAGAATACTATAGGAGAAGTGTTCTATGTAAAATCAAAGAGGGAGAAACTTTCTAATAGAGGGAGTCTTGTTCTAAAAATTTCATTGTGCTATAGCATGTTGTGTTTCCATCAATGCAAAAGAGGGAGATTGTTGGATACAATTGATTAATTGTGCGTTGTCCTTGATGTTACACAAATGTCATATCAATTGATAGTTGGTGCATGCTAACCTAACTCAGGTGTTGAAGGAAGTTATGAAAAAAAGAATGTTAACCAAGCTCACTCAGTTAACAAAGAGAAAAATGAACAGAGTTAGTATTAACCAAGTTCACTTGATTACAAAAGGGATTTTGTAAGTTTGCAATCTTAATTGAGCTTTTATTGGTTAACATAGAAAATTGTTTCTGAATCAATTTCTATAGAGCTAGGTTGGCTACCAAATGATTTTCTTATTTTGGCAAGTAAACCTTAATTATTTTATCTATTGATTCTAGCTGACTGAGGTGATAAATATTTGTTATTCTAATTTTTACTTTAGCCAACTTGACAATCTAGAACGTATAAGTAAAAGGTCAAGTTGTGATTTCAAAGGGTGTGATATGTAAGTTGAATGAGCTAAAAGAGATAAGAAGAGAGGAAGAAAAATTGAAGGATAAGCAGATATCCTTGTGGAGCAAAAAAGTGTTATTTGATTAGGAAGGATTAAGTATGAACTAAAACAAAGATCTATAATTAGCAATTTAGTTGCATCACAATTAGGTCATTTCATTGTTACTCTCTAAACATTGTAGTAGTGATCTAAAATCTCTTAATAGAATTCGTTTGACAACCATTTGTAAATCCTCTAATAAGTGGAAATTCTATTGAATTGTTTCAAGACCTCTTGCAAGGCCAGTCCTAACAGGGTCACAACTAACAGTGTTTTTTGTAACCTTTAATAGGGTTGGCTCCTAACAGGCCTCACTTTAGAAGAGTGAAAAATAGTAACTAGTTGCATTTGGTGGTTTTTTTCAAATTGAATTTCCATGTTAAATCCTAGTGTCTTATGTGTTCATGTTATTTCTTTCATGCTTGCAACTAAATTACTAATAACATCTTAAGATCTATTAAAGTAATACACACTCTGCATTTATCGAGTTACATCAATTTCTGAATGCTTACCAAGTATTAGTAGTAATCAATTTTATCGGTTTAAATTTTATTTGACATCCATGGGATCTAAGATTTAATTTAGTAGTAACTAATTCACCCCTCCCCTCATAGTTACTCCTATATTTCCAACACATAGAAATCATAGAGGGTTACACACAAATCATACTTGAATCTGAGTAGGACATGACATGCCCTAGATTGGGAGCCTATGAGGAGAGATCAAAAATAGTTTAGTCTAAACTATATAGTAAAGAGAGTAAGAAAAGGGTTCAAAAGGAGATAGATTCCATCCTCAAGGAATATGGCTAACAAGGGAAGATTTTCTAAGTATGAAAATGGTTTACAATAGAATTATCTTGTGTATGCAACTTATTACTAACATCATATTATGACTAGCAAGGTTACATGGAGGTAGAAAGAAGTGAGCTCAATATGTGATTAGAATTTCTTGTAGGAATACTAACTCTAACACTTGTTATTCATGTTCTAGTGAATAAAGTTATGTGTCTATCAAATAGGAATAGAGAATAATATTTGAAGTATAACTTGCTTATATGATATTATTATTGAGAGAGAAGTTATATGGAAATAATGTACATGCTGATGATGATGTGTATAACCTTAGACATTAGTATGGATAGTATAGAAAAGAGAAGTTTCAGATTTATAGAATAGTGAAATAGTAAAGGAATTATTTTGTTACAATATAATTACTTGACCAATTAGGGACAACATCCTATATGTTTACTCTAAATTGGAAAGCTTATTTTGGTCTTAGCAAACTTAGTAGAAATTTTTGAAAAGACATAGTATTTATGCAAAGAAATCTGTGAAATTATGTGTAAGTGATTTGAAAGTGAATTGTAAAGCAATTTGTGATATGTGATTCAAGTTGTAAATGCAAAGTTTGGTATTATATGCAAAAGTGAATTTCTAATAACTTGATTTTATAATTGATCTAAGATCAAAGATTAGTTGGAAAGAAGGTAGGAAATCTATATTTATATATTATAAGGGTAGTGAGCTCTTCTTGCATCTATTGTACCAAAACTCCTAATAAGGTTGGAATCTCCTAAAAGGGATTCAAACTCTCCTAACAAGGACTCTTATGTATTGAATGTGTTTATAGACTCCTAGCATGATCCATTCTCTAACAAGGTATATATATATATATATATATATATATATATATATATATCATTGTGGGCATCATTCCCACTAGGGTTTTCCCTTGACTTGGGTTTCCCTAGTTAACAAAATATGGTGTTATGATTTCTATTTGTGCATGGTTACTCTTACTATTTGAAATTACTTCTTTACTTTCTTATGGATGGTTCAAAGTAATAAATAATATCTAGTTGGTGAAAAAAGTTTGTAGAATACTGATTCACCCTCCCTCTCAATATTCCATATTTCTAACAATTGTACCTCATGTAGAAGTTGCACAAGTACAACAAGTAAGAGCTATATATGAATAAACTAGGAGATAGCTAGAGGTGGAAGCACCTACTACACAAAGGAAGTCTGGAAAATAGTTATAGAATGTTATAAGAAACATGATTTTGAAGAATAAAAGGTTTGAGAATATACAAAATAAGACTCTAGAGGATGTGTATAATAGAATCATAAATAGGGAAAGAAGAATATTAGAGGAAGATATGAATATGAGGATCACAATGATAAATAAATTATATGATGTTGGATCCAAAGTGGAATCATATAAAGTTTTGAAGGTTATTAATAGAGCCCTTGCTAAGGAAAAAAAGAAGATGAATTCTTTTGATGGGAGGCAATTACGAGGAAGTTAGGAAAGAAAAAAAGGAGGCTATAGTAGAATATATATGCTCGATACCTAACATGAGTGCATAGACCAAAGTTGATAGTTGAGTATATGTATAGGTAGAAGAACATGAAGATGAGACAAAGTAGGCACTTTCATCACCTCACATTATTATGGGGTACTAAATCCATGCAAGTGGATAGTGCACACATAATATTAGATACCAAAGAAAATTCTTTTGCATCATTTGTCCAATCTATTGTTGGCAATATCACTGCATACAATAGTTTTGATGATGAGAAAGAAGAAAACAAGAAACAAGAAGAAGAAGATAAAAGAAAAGAGGAGAAGAAAAAAGAAGAAGAAGAGAAATGAAGAAAGAAGAGGAAAAGAAGAAGAAAGAAGAGGAGAAGAAGAATAAGAAGAAAGAAGAAGAGGAAAGAAGAAGAGGAAAAGAAGAAGAGAGAAGAAGAGAAGAAGAAGAAATAAGAGTAGAAAAAAAGAAGAAAGAAGAGGATGAAAAGAAGAAAGTAGAGGAAAAGAAAAAAAGGCAATTATACTTATCCCAAATATAACTTTATAAGTATCACTAGATAGAACATCAGTAGCAGTATCTATTACATATAATGATGAAGATCAGAAAGGTCTAATGAGAACCTTAAGAAAGTTATTTGAAAAGAACAAATTTGTAAGGTCTTTGGAGAAGACTCTTGCTAAAGTCTTGGAGTGGATGCAGAAGATAGTTTCCACAACTGTAGCAAATCCAAATGTATAGATAAAGGCCAAAGATTTAATAAAGACCTTTCATAAAGAATTCAAAAATTTAGCTAAAGTAGCTATAGAACAAGCTAAAGTTACTCATGATGCAACTCTATTTAACACAATGTGCATGAATGTGTGCAATGATATGAAGGCACTTGATAAATACATCAAGGAATTGAGAAAGTGTATTGATGAAGGTAAGAATTTGTATTGATAGTAGAAAATGTATTATGATTACTTATTAGATTTTGATGTAAAGATAAAAGGAAATTTAAGTGAGCTTTAGATACTCACTACAAGATTACAAAAACCAGAGGTCAAAACTGAAGATTTTGAAACTAAGATTGAGAAGATCCACAATGCTATTAAAGAAATTGAGTTTGACAAGGATAAGGTATTAAGGAGATTCTCTATTCTTAGAGAAAATCTATCACCCAAAGTTGTAATTTTGTAGAGGACGTTGGAAGAATGTCTTGCAACAAAGAATTCCTATGACATATTTACCTATACTGACTTGAGTGTAGTTGAAGTGGCATGTTATGAACTTTTCACACTCATTAGTATATTAGATATAGTCAAAGGTAACTAGAAGAAGGACATTAATAGACTAAAGATTGATTTTGTAGATTGAATTTCTAGAATGATGAGCTGATCAATAACAGGAAATAAATTTTTTGATATAGTGTTTGGCTCCTTTTCCATTGATGTCAAAGGGGGAGAATAATATGTAAGGAAAATTGTAGTAAGGAAAATATGTAAGGAAAATGTATGTTTGTAAGTACTAAAAAGGAGTATATACAAAGGGGGAGTAATATTGTATATGTAAGGGGCAGTATACTTATGTATTAATGTGAAGGAGTGATAAGGTATGTAATGATCCATCAAAAAATGAATACAATTGTTATGTTTTGAAGGTAATTTTTGTAGATACTTTTATTTTGTTTTGTTATGTATGACATTATTTTGGGACTTATTCAATTTTTTCAAATTTTTCCATCAATTCCAAAGGGGGAGAATTTTGGAAATATGGTTAAATAGATGACTTGATGGTTGTCATTTATGGCAACATATATTCAGAATTTTATTTATGCATTTAGAGATAGAAAATTATCTAAGTGTTAGATAGTTTCCAATAGAATAGAGTGCAAATGTTAAGAGTAAAAATGACTTGTTGAGAGTTAGCTCATATGCAGTTGAGGGTAGCTTCATGATAGTATCATAATGATGTATACTAGTGTCCATAAGTACATGATTAGTATGATGTAAGTTACGATTAAAACACTAGTGTAGGTATCAAATAGTACAAAACATATCATAGAAGAGAGTTAAATTGTACAACTTTATGAATTATTTTGGTTACAAAATAAATACTAAGTTATGTTAAGCCAATTATGTGGAAATTATTCTAGAGGGTATTTTATATTATGTCAAGTGTGTGAAGACATGAAGGTCAATAGTGCAGAGTTTTGTAAATGTGCAAGGTATAAGTAAAGATGTTATCTTGTGCAGTTATGTGGAAGTTGCATGGATTAGATTTGAGATGTGAATTATTGTGAGAACTATCTACAAGCCTTATGTGATGTAATTCAAATGTATGATTAGAAATAGTGTGAAGTATAGTACTAAGAAAAGTATTATATGTATATATATTCCTGTGAAGAACTAAATTGTATAATTACATGTTAGGGAAATGGGCTCTCATAATAGGGACTCAAGACACTATATGTACTTCATAGACTCCTAACAGGGTCAATATCCTTAATAGGATTCTTTTTTTTTAGTAAATCATCTAGTGGGTATCATCCCCACCGGTGTTTTCCGTTGGCCAGGGTTTCCCTAGTTAACAAATAATGTTGTTATGATTTCTCTATGTGCATGGTTATAGTTATAGTTCAACATTGTTGGTTTTCTTTTATATGCAATTCATAAAGTAATTAACAATATTTAGTTGTGGGCAAAAGTTTGTAGAATACTAATTTATCTCCCTCTTAGTATTATCTATTTCTAATAGATTTAACATGGAAACCCAATTTGGGAAAACCACCAATGCAACTAGTTACAAATTTTTAATCCTCTAAAGTGAGCCTTGTTAGGTACTAACCCTATCAAAGGTTACAAAACACACTATTATGTATGAACCTGTGAAAGGATTTAAATCAACTTCTTAGTAGTGGCCTTGTTAGAGGTCCTAAGAAACTTCAATCTAGAAATGTCACCTATCTATGGGATTTACAAAATGATTGTTAAGTCAACTTTGTTATGAGATTTCTTCATTTTTGTCATTTTTAATAATAAATCCAAAATTTTCTCTTTGAATTACATATTTTCAAATTAAGAAAGGACACCTACTAGACCTACAAATATCTTTCAACATTAGTGAGACTAGAAAATGGATGGAGCATGAGATGGGAATAATCAATGATTCTAGATTGCAATAAAAATTAATGAAATTCCCTTTTAGTAAGAATCTATCAAGTTTTTCACCAATGTGGATGAAACCTAGTCTTCAATTAGCCAAAGTTAAATTTCATTATCCATTTTAATCTTCATCACTTCATGCCTACACACCAATCCTTGAATTTAGAAATGGTTTGGAATAATTTAACTAAGAATTTGTGAGTACTGCTATATATAAATTGAAATGAGTACAACTCAAGATAGGTATAAACAAGACACCTTATGAACTATGCTATGGAAGAATACCTAATGCTATTTATTTCAAAGTATTTGGTAGTCCATGTTATATCAAGAAATATGAGATGAAAAAAAACTTTTATACTAAAAGTGATTAAGGAATATTTCTTGGTTATTCTACTAATAACAAGGCATACAAGTAGTTAAGCTTAAGGAAAGACTAAGAAAGACATACTAAGAAAGGTATCTATATCATTTAGTCTATGTATATCAAGGAAAGACTAAAAATATTTGGTATGGAAGATTCAAAACATATAGGTACATTGATGATTACCAATTGAATGTTGTCAAAATGTTGAAGGGTGCTCCCATTAATACCATAAATGTATAACAAAAACAAAGAAACAATGACATTTGTAAGAATAAAATAGGGGCTTCTTATTATTGCTATAAATGTGTAATTAAAAAATTCACAATTACAATATGCTAACCCACATGGGTGCCTTCATTAAAGTAATCTACAAGATAATGTTGTGAACTATCATCTAGAGTTGCTCTAGACAATATCTAGAGGTGCCACTTGGGAAGGTTCTAGACATTCAAACATAATACCTAGGGTTGTAAGACCCTTACAATACATATAGATTCAACCAAATACATCTTTGACAGTTATTTTAGAAATTTCAAGTAGCTCACTTTAGAATGCCATAACTCTTAAACTATTGCTCCAATTGGCTATTAACTTTGTAGAAACACTAGCTCCTAATCTATAGGCTTGAAACTGCTCAAACACCCTTTCATTGAGTTCTTAGACCTCATTCAAGGCCTCTAAGGCCTTCAAAACTAAGTTCAAATATTTTTCCACAAAATTTTCTACCAAAAATCTGCAATAACTTGTCTGATACTTAAGCTCAAGCAATGTGATTTTTATGGTAGGCTTATAATTCTAAAATAAAACTTCCCATAGAAAATTAGAACATTTCAAGCTCATATGGAACACTTACTAAGAATGGTGACCCCCTTGTCTAGTAGTCCTGATGAAAATGGAAATGACTAAAAAATAAAAATATATTTGTGTGATGCAAGATTGCCCTCACACCCAGGATGCTCTTACATTAAACACTTATGGTAATTTGAGAAGTGACTCTATCACATCTCATGTGTTTAGAGGAAAACCAAGATGGTTAACCTCCTCCCTTTCTATTCATGATGAATCCTCTACTAGCCTCCTTTTCCATTTGACTAGGTATTCCTCATCAATCTTTTTTCTTGTACTTTTTCCAACACAACTATCCAGTATCTCCTCAATCTTGTTTATAGCCAGACTAGCTACTAGAATACTCCATTGTGCTTTTGTAACTTCATATCCATCACCTCCTTCATAATACTCTATCAAATCTAAAATATTAAATACTAGTGAAATATTCAATTGAGTAAGAAACTCCACTTCATAAGCATTTTCAAAATCATGCCTTTTCACTATCTTGCATGGTCCAAACTTCTTCATATTTAGCTTATTATATGTACCCACTAGAAAACACTCCTTTCTCAAATGAACCATGAATTCATCTCCAACCTAAAATTTTGTTACCTTCATTTCACATCTACCTTAGCTTTATACTATGTATTCATATTCATAATGTGCTTCCTTATCTCTTCATGGATGTACTTCAAATGTTCAACAAATTCTTCTACTTTAGCACTACTTATCTCTCCTTTATCCAACTATCTTAGTTCAAATCATTTATGGGACTAATCCCATATATAATTTGGAATGGTGATTTACTAGTACTCCTATTGACAAATTTATTATATGCAAATTCTACTACTGGTAAAATTAGATATCGTCCTTTTGGCTTGTCTCCAACCAAAAATCATAGTAAATTCCCAAACTACTATTCACCACTGCTATCTATCCATCAATTTGTGGATGATGCAATGAGCTAAAATTCAAATCTATCTTCAACTTCTTCCACAATGTATGCCATAAATAACCAACAAATTTGGTAGCTTGATTTAAAATTATACTCTTTGGTAGACCATGTAGTCTCACCACTTCTCTAAAAAATAACTCTGCCACATGAACAACATCACTATTTTTCTTATGGGGAATGAAATGTGCCATATTTGAAAACCTATCAACCAACACAAAAATAGAATCATGACCATACTAAGTCCTAGGTAATCCAAGAATAAAATCCATGCAAACATCCTCCCACAACTTCTCAAGTACAGGTAATGGCTGATACAACCCTATATTTTGCTTTACTCCTTTTGCCATCTGACATACTCTACAACTCTATAAAAAATTCTTCACATATTGCTGCAACTATAGCCAATAATAATTCTTATCAACCAAAGCTATGGTTTTATCTTTGCCAAAATGTCCAGCCAATCCTCCACTATGCTTCTCCTTAATGAGGTTCTCTCTTATTGAACTTTTGAGAATGTAAAACTAACTTCCTTTGGACAACTTACTATCTTAGATCATGAAATCCAACCACTTTGTCTCATCAAGTGTAACAAGTTTTGTACAAGTCTTCCATACTTCACCAAAATCTATATCATCTAGATACAAAGCACTAAACTCTTTGAACCAAACCACCTTTATCTATATTTCTATTAGCAAAATTTGTCTTCTACTAAGAGAATTTGTAGCTCTGTTAGACTTTCCACTCTTATATTTCAAAACAAATGTATAACTCTATAAAAACTTAACCCACTTCAAATGCCTTTGGTTTAATTTTCCTTGACTATTCAAATTTTGCAAAGCTTGATGATTAGTATACAAAAAAAAATCTTTAGGAAGAAGATAATGTCTCCACTTCTTTAATACTTAAACTATAGCATAAAATTCATCATCATAAACAAAATATTTTCTTTTTGCATCATTCAATTTCTTAGTAAAATAGAAAATAGGTCTATCTTCTTGGCTCAAAACAACTCTTATTGTAGTACCACTAGCATCACAATCTACTTGAAACACCTTGTTAAAATTAGGAAGTGTTAAAATAGGTAGCTCAATAACTTTCTATTTAAATAGATTAAAACTCTTATCTTCTCCTACAATCCACTTAAATTATTTCCTGTCCCCTTTCAATGTTTCAATCAAGGGTGCACAAATACTGCTAAAACCTCTTATGAACTTTCTATAAAAAATAGCCAGTCCATGAAAACATCTTACCTCTATCAAACTCTTTGGATTAGGCCATTCAAGGATAGCCTTCACTTTCTCTAGGTCAATTTATAGACCTTTTGTTGAGACTACAAATCCCAGGTACACCAACTCCTTTATAAAGTTGTACTTCTTTAGGTTTATCAACAACTTTTCTTTCCTCAAATTATCAAACACCTTTCATATATGAATCAAATGCTCCTCCAATGTCTTACTAAAGATCAAAATATCATCTAGGTAAACAAAGAAAAACTTACCTAGAAACTCCATCAGTACTTCATTCACAAGACTCATGAAAGTACTTGGTGCATTGGTTAGCCCAAAAGGAATGACTAAGCACTTTTATAGTAGTTCCCTTATCTTGAAAGCAATCTTGCACTCATGACCTTCTCTGATATGAATCTTATGTTACTCACTCTTTAGATCTATCTTTATGAAATAGTCAACCCCACTCAAATAGTCCATTATATCATCCATCCTTGGCAATGGAAATCTATACTTGATTATGATCTTGTTGATAGCATAAGAAATTTTTCACATCCTCCATTCTCCATTCTTCTTTGGTGTTAATATGGCTGATATGACACATGGGATGAGACTCTCTTGAATCAACCCCTTCTACAACAACTCATGAACTTGTTTGTTTAACCCTTCACTTTCTATTGGTGTCATTTTGTGCACTTCCTTGTTTGGAAAATTGGACCCTAGAATCAAATCCATCTGGATATTGATATTCCTCACTAGGGGTAATCCATCAAGTACATTATCTGACACAATATTAGAAAATTCTCCAAAAATATTTGCAACTTCTACAAGTACCTCCTCTACTTCTTCTTTACTATCTTTTGAAATTTAAAAAAACACATATGCTCACACTTCATACCTTTGAGAAACTCTTTTCCATCAACAAAACATATTATGGTAGCACTACATACCTTTTCTTCTTTCTTCTTCAATGAATTCAACTTATGCTTCACTCCATCCTTGGTTAGAGTATAGGTATTTTCTCACCCATCATGTACAACATGCTTGTCAAACTATGATGACCTACCCAAAAACATATGATATATCCATAGGTATGATATCACAAAGTACCTCATCCTTGTAGCTTCCAATCTTGAACTTCACTAAACACTCCTCATTGACCATGACCTTGTGGTAATCTTGCATCCAAGCAACACATGGATGTGGATGTTTCTTTCTCTTTAGCTTTAACTTTGTGACTATCTTTTTTGACACTAGATTTTCAGTACTTCCACCATCAATGATTACATCACAACACTTGTCTTCACCTCTACACCTTGTGTGAAACAAGCTCCTTCTTTGATCAAGCTTACTCTCACCACTCAGCAAGACTCTTATATTAAATAAGACTTCTCCTCTTTTAGTATTATTAGAATGTGATGATCTAGCATCCTTACCAACATGTACAACTCTCGCCTAGCCTTTTGTTATTCAATCTTTCATTCCTTGGTAGTGGGAACATTCAAATTCTCTATGTCCTTCTTCTCCATAGTGAAACCATTTCCCATGGAAGCCTCCTCTTCCATATCCTTATCCTTTGCCTCTTCCTCTCTAATATCTATTGTTCTAATCATGGTAATGATTGGAATTGTTTCCCCTTTGTTTTTGATTGCTACTTCCAATCTCATCCTCTTACTTTTGATCATCATTTCAGCTACCATAAGATCATCCTGTAGATCTTCCACCACAATATCTTTTACTATTCTTGATGTAAAAATTCTTGCTCAATTTCTCCTCAACTCTTAGGGAAAAATGTTATGCCTCCTCAACACTATTCATTCAAACTAGACTCAGATCCTCTTGAATACCTAGCCTTAACCCATTGAGATAATGGGCCACTTTCTCCTTATCAACTTCTGCATGGTAGGTTCTAATGAGAACTCAGTAGAACTCTTTGGTATACTCTTGAATAGATTTTTCTAATTTCTTCAATCCTTGCACACTCTTCAATAGATAAAGCTCATAATCCACATGAATAAATTATAGCTTTAGTTAATCTATCATCTGATCCCATCTGGTGATTTTGTCCATTACCTTTCTATTTTGCTCCAACTAAATCTATTGCTACTAGATCTTTGCATGTCCCTTCAGTTTTGTCTTCACAAACTTGATCCTATCAAGATCCTTAATATCTTCATACTCACAATACTCCTTCCATTCATTGATATAATCAATCATCTCCTCTAGGTTAAGATTTCTTGAAAATGTGGGAACCTCAAACTTAGGTCTTTTTCAAATTTTGGAGATGGCCTAACAAATTATCTCTTCCTCTAGGTTTAGAACTACCTCTACTTTGACAATGTTCTTCTTCTTCATCCTCATCCTCAATTCATCTTTTTTGGCAAGATTTATTTCTCTACACATTTTTTCTTCCAATGCTTGCATTTTCCTTTGGAGGGCTCTAAAACCCTTACGTGTAAGATCTACAACTCTTCTACCACATTCTCTTCATGGAGGCATTTTCACACTTCTCTTGAAATTCTAGTGCAAATTTCATCATAATCGGTGATCTTTATACATGCTTAGCCCAAACCATGGTCCTAGTGTGAACTACCTCATAGTCGATGATCTATCCACACACTCATGAACTCTAGATCTGATACCACTTGATGAAGAATTCTCCCCTTAATACCATAAACACATAATAAAAATAAAGGAACAACAAAAATTTGAGAAATAAAAGGGATTCTTATTATTGCCATAAATGTAGAATTACAAAATTCACAATTATAATAAGCTAACCCACATGGGTGTCGTAGTTATAGTAATTTGCAAGACAATGATGTAAACTATCACCTAGAGCTATTCTAGACAATATTTGAGATTTTATTAAATAAGAAATTTTATGCCACGTGGGAAGGTTCTAGAAATTAAAACTTAATACTTAGGGCTGAAAAACCCTAACAATACATATAGAGTTGGCCAAATACATCTTTGACATTTATTTTAGGAATTTTAGGTAGCCCAACTTTGGAAGGCCATAACTCTCAAACTATTGTTCTAATTAACTATTATAACCACTCTTCATAAAAACTAGCTCATGATATATAGGCTCAAAATCCCACAAGTACCCTTCTATCAAGCTTTTGGACCTCTTTTGGGTCCTTTAAGGCCTTCAAAACTAAGTTCAAATATTTTTCTCCAAAATGTTCCACCGATAATCTGCAATAACTTCTCTAGTACTTAAGCTAGAGCAATGATATTTTTATGGTAGGATTATAATTATGAAATGAACCTTCACATAGAAAATAAGAATATTTTTAGCTCATATGAAAAACTTACTAAAAATAGTAAGCTCCTAGAAATAGTAGCCCCCTGTCTACTAGTCTTGATGAAAATAGAATAGACTGAAAATAAAAAATATTTTTGGGTGATGCAAGATTGTCCTCACACCCAAGATTCTCCTATATCACAAAAGTAGATGATTCTAGTAAGGTAAAGGAAACATTGTATAGATTAATGATAAGAAAGATAAAGTATGTTGTTCATAGTCGACCATACATTATGCATGTTGTTGGAATAGTTGTAAGGTTTTCATCAAATCCTAAGAATTCACACATGAGTGATTTTTAAACAATATCTAGATATCTAAAAGTAGTTGAATAATATGGATTATTGTATGGAAAACAAGGTAATTTTGATCTCAAAGTATATACATATTTTGATTGGGCTAGAAATGTTGATGACATAAAAAGTGCAAGTGGAAGAACATTCTCTCTTGGTAAAAAATTATCCTCACAGACAAGCAAGAAATGGAACTATATTTCACAATGTACTACTAAATATGAATAGTTTGGCGCTTTAGGTAATTGTAAAAAAGTACTATGGACTAATAAAATATTAGAAGGAATACATGAAAAGGTAACAAAAATTGTTGTATAAACACATCAAAGGACCCAATAATGCATTCAAAGACTAAACATATTTTTATAAAATCTAATTTTCTAAGGGAATAGGTACATGATAAATAAGTAAGGTTGGAGTACATTATTTACTAAAGAATAAATTTTAGATATATCTACTAAACCTCTACCCAAAGAAAGTTTGAGTATCAAAGAGGTAGATTGGGGGTCCTACCCCTATCAACTATTGACTAAAAGAAAATACAAGTTGCATCAGTTCATAGTACACAATAGAAAATCATAAACCTAAATTGATATATAGGTGGACTACTCCACATAGGGAGGAGTCATGAAAATATTAAGAAAAGAAGAATAAAAAAGAAATAGATTTAAAAAAGGAAAGGGATGACAACATTGTAATTGGGTACAAGAAAAAATAAGAAGGTTGTTCACCTTTGGCATTTTTTTCGAAAGGAGAGAAGAAGTTAGAGATAAAAAATAAAGGAGTTAGATATAGAATTAATATTTAGAAGTAGGATAAGAAGTCATAAATAAGAGATATAGTGCATGAACAAAGATTGAATGATCAGTATAAAATATAATGAATACTCAAATGGGGAGTAATGTATACACATAATGAGTGATCAATCAATGTGATGGATGTAAGAATATGTACTTGATTTTTAGGTATAAGAGAGAGGAAAGTTTTTCCACTTCTTTCTATAATTTCATAAATATTGTCTATCAATGCCAAAGAAAATATTATTGTTGATTGGACACATATAGTTATAGATGATATTATTAGCATGGATGATTTTGATTGATGATATAAGGCTACAAAAATCAAGATAATCATTTATACCATTGTTATTGATGTCAAAATATTTGGCATGCTATTTTGACTTCTTACCACATATCTATAGGAATAAAGAATGAGTTACAATATGAATTATAATACATAGATGTTATGCAATGTTTTGTGAAGATTTTGAAGACAAGAATCAAACAAGGTAACTATTGGAACAAGACAATGAGAATAGTTGAATG
Source organism: Cupressus sempervirens (assembly GCA_028749045.1). Lineage (NCBI taxonomy): Eukaryota > Viridiplantae > Streptophyta > Pinopsida > Cupressales > Cupressaceae > Cupressus > Cupressus sempervirens. The sequence goes on from CM053788.1 coordinate 324,940,449, forward strand.
ATGTGAATGGTTTGTTAGATACATGAAGATGTTGAGATGATTTAATTATTTGGAATTGATAAGATCATATATGTTATACTCATCTAACCCTAACACATGACTTAGGAAAAATTAGAAGTAATGTAGAATCCTGGTGATTTTTCATACACTAGTTAGTTTTAAAGAAGGATAATATATTGTTAATTCATGTTTACATATTTCCAATTCATACCTCTTTATTATTTAGAAGACAGTGTTTTGATCAACTAATGTTTAGATTCTCATTGATAAAATTATTTTAAAGAGCTATTACATTTATTTAATTAGAATTTGATCTAACCCTACTAACCCATTATACTTTGTATACATATGTTTATTTTTACTCTTCTTAGCATATCTTCAAGATGAGGGGAGGTAGTCATAGTCACTTCTTTGGGAGATCTATATGATGTCATACTCATACTTTATTTTATGTCATTATTTGTGTGTGGGTTTATTCATATGTATTATATCTTGTTAGGTTGTGATATAGGTGTGTGCAGGTACCAAACATTGACTCCACCTAGCTATAAAAACATAAGAATTCCTCAAAGTACTCAAACTATTTATTGTTAAAAGGGATATGAGACCTACTGGCTCTTGATTTAAAAATATTTTAACCACCTTTTGAAATTAGACATAATGCCTAGGAGATATCCAAAAACCATAACAAGTATTCTAAGGCAAATCAAAAGGGAAAACTATTAAGACTATTTTAGTCTTCTTTCCTTTGAATTTTGTAGGATTTAGGTAGATGTACATTGGAATTTATAAGACTTCCACATATTTATCAATTCTTGGTATAAATTTCATATAACAAATGAATTTTTTTTATTCTTCTAATTTAAGGGCTTAAGAAGGGATGCAAGGTGGCTAATTCCTCAAACCCTAAGACTCCTTAAATCAAATGTAGTCTATACTTTAAAATTTATAACAATGAAATTTAAAGATTTGATTGATTAATTTTGCACTATATAGTCCATTCATATCTTTCCAATTTTGAATATGACCAATACCTTATCCATTTTGGCTATTACTCATAAAACTTTAACACTTAATATCATATCCATCTTATGAAAAGGAAAACTCCACTCAATCTAAAATCTCATTCTTGTCATAATATTCTTTTGATAAATCTTAATTTTCCAAATTCACATCAATAATTTACATAATACATTAAATTATTAGAAAAATATGAATTAAGATATAATTAAAAGTGAATTATGACTGAGATTCAATGGACATTGTCATCAAATTTCATAAAAGTAAAAGCAACACAAGAAGAGACAAGATCTAGATTAAGTAATGAGTGAGTAAGAGATTTTGTATTATCTTCCTTTAAAATATACACTGTAGTATCAATTTCTATGACAAAAATCATATAAAGTTAGCAATCTATCTTTGTATTTTCATTAATGACATTTTGGGAACAACACGACTATACAACAATGGACCAAATCCAAAACATGAAACAATACATTCATTTAAAATTAACACTTGGGCCCTTCTCTAGCCTTGGGAGGTCATTATATAGGGTGAGTTGAAGCAAGCTTCAATCTTAGAGAAGAGGAGACCTATTCTTTAACAAAACATAGTTACATTCAAGACAAAAAATCATTATTAGTGAACTCACAAGACAACCAATTTAAGTAAATGTGGCATGTTTTTCATGTTTTAAAATTAGTTTCATGATTTTTTATGTAGGTATACCCATAGTGGAAAAACCACAAAAGTAAGTTATCCTAGTATGACAACTTCTTTCTTCTCTTTTGATAGCCATTTCCTGACATACATCCTAGTTGTCTGTGCTTTCTGGTGGGGCATTAACCTCTTCAATTTTTTCCTTTTCAAGCTTAGTAAAAACATTTTGTTCTTTTTCTTTTATGGGTTGTGGGGCCACCTTTTCTTCTTCTTGACATTGTTTTTGCTATCTCTGCCTATGAATCCTTGTTTATTACTCCATATTTTGTCGAACATTCATCATAAATTGAATCACTTGACCAATCAAAATTAATGATCTATTTCTCCTTATTAATGTAATATTTTTCCATGCTTTCTTTAACTTCTTGATCTTAGGATTAAAAGAGTCAAAAAATATTTGGACATTCAAAATTAATTCAACTGTCCTAGTGAAACAGTGTTGTCTTCTTTATTTATGATATCATTCATTCATGAGCCTAGAACTTCTTTTAGTATATTTCCCCAAGCTTCTTTAGGTTTAATACTTTTTGGGCTATTAATGACATGAGGGAAAAGGTCAAAATTTCTACTAGAATACCTAGAAAAATATCCTTTTATTTTTCTTTGTAGTATTTCTCTCCTTATATCAAAATCTAATAATTCAATGGTTTGATCATATGTTTTCTCAATGAGTCTGTTGATATTAGTCTGGTCAATTATACGAGCACATAGGATGACCATATCCTTATCTCTACCAATCCACTTATTCAATATTTTCCTTAGCACAAAATTATTTTTACTCACATCAATCCACAATTTTTTGGGTAAATAGATTGTTCTTTTATTCTACTCTTTGAATGCCCAATATTCTTGAACAATATTTGGTTACTATAGTTGGGAAATCATAGCTAAGTGATTAATTTCCCTCTGAATTCTTAGGTATAGCTCCCTTGGATTTTTTGATTGACAATAAATATTATTTATTCCTAAACATAAATGGGGGTTTTTCTTAACTAGATAATAGGAGAGGTAAACTAAGTTAGGCCTAAATAGTAACTAACTCAGGCAAAGATTTGGGTCTTAAAACTAATCAAGTCTATCAACTCGCACATATTATGAACTCAAAAAAATTGATGAAATGATAATAAATTCTATTAATGAATCAATTTCTTAACTAAAAGCTTTTAACTTTAAAAAGGAAGAGACTAACTTGAAGGAAAAACACAAAAAAAAAATCACTTTAAACTTTCAATAATACTACTATTATCTATAGCTTGTTGCGTTGAATAGGGAAATGAAGCTTTGTTAATTCCTTAACTCAATTCAACACAAAGCAATATCCTACACTATGACAAAAAAATAGAATAGTAAATAATAAACAAAAAATACATTCAACTTGTCTCTACAACATGAAGCACTTTCAATTAGATACATATAGGATTTTGAGATGACCATTACAAAATGAAACTCGAACCAGTTCACCTCTTCAAAATTGACAAATGGAAAGGAGTCAATTATCAATTACAATTATTACATCAAAATATGAAAGGGTAGGATTAGAATTACTTAGCCTTCTTTCCTTTCTCTAAATTTTCCTTATAGGCTTTGGTGGCAACAATGATCAGGATTAACCCCTCATGTCTATGAACATGAAAATTAGTTTATCTTAAGAGCCACTTGGAATCCTCTCTAGCTATGTATATGATGGCATTCAACTACTCATGCATTTCTTCCATAGGTACATGGACATACTTGCAAAGCCTTTGAAGCACTAACATTCTATCTTGATGGTCATAAGATTTTTCTTTTAAGCTATCCAGATAATTGGAGAAGTTCTTTTGCATGGCAACAACTCCATCTATCCCTTTCCCATGTCCATATGCTTGGGAATCTCTATGTAGACCTCTTATAATTCATAGTCTATGTCCTAATCCTTTTTAACTTTAACCTTTATTTTCTTTAATCATTCTTCTACCACTAGGATCATTTTAGATTTGAATTGCATACTATATAACCATTCAAATAAAGGCTCATCTCCCTTAGGAAAAATCTTTGCCTCTACTACTTCCTTAGCTTTCATGTGGATAATCATCTTCAATAAGGAGACATAGTCTTTGATCTTAGCCTTTTCTACTAACAAGGTAGCCCAAATAGTTGAGATATTATCTTTCTCCATTTTGAACCTCATTACTGCATTACTGAGATGCTCTATGATTGCAAGTCCCTTAGATTTGAGTTTTTCTCTTCATTCCCTACCAATTTGTTTGAAATGCTTATCTTCTTGTAATTTGGAGATGATAGCCTAAATGTCAGTAGCTATAGGATCTTTGGTGGTTGACATTCCCAAGATGCTTGCCGGTGGGTTGACTAGTTTCATGATGAAGCAATTAAGTTCATGAATCTCCATCTCCATTTTGGCTTTAGCTAGTTTAAGGCTTTTGATTTGTCCTTCTATCACATCATTTTTTGATTTCCATAGGCCCATCTTGGTGTCATGTATAACATCTTTGAGGTCTACAAAATGCAATGTGATGTACTCTATAAACATATCTTCAATTCTCCTCTCCTTGGTGGGATTAGCGATCTCCATATTCAAATGCCCTGTATTAGGATCATGTCCAAGGATTGATAAGGTCTTTTGCTTCTTAACTTTACTTAAAGCTAATCTAGAATGGATAGCTAAAGATAAAGTGTCTTTATTTGGGAATCCCTCTTCTTTCTTCTTCCTCTTTATGTCTAAGGTGTCTTCTAGCCATTATTCTATACCAATCACCTTAGATGTAGTCCCCAGAGTGTCTACACTGAACATTTTCCTTTTGACTAGGGTCAATGTCTTTGTAGTTGAAGAGAAAGGATTCTTTAAAACCTATGAAATAAGCTTTGAAGCTTCAAAACCTTTCTCTATTTCTTTAGTTTTCTTTATAGCTTTGTTTGAATCAATAGACTCACTCTCACTACATCCACCATCTCCAAGGTCCACCACTTTTATTTGAGGACTACTTGGTAGGACTAATATAACATTTATAGATGGGATAGGACTATTATGGGGTGAGAGAGAAAATCATAACTACATTCTACTTCAACTCCTCTGCCTTCTTCTTCTTGGCCTCCATTTTAGTCCAATCACTAGTACTAAACCATCATAACAATTTATATCAAGAAGGATAACCTTGTTAGGAGGTTGGTTACCCCCATCAATTGGTTGCACAGGTCCTTAAGTGATAGGAAAAATTGTGCCTAAGGAACCACCTTGAGAAGATGAGATTCAAAGATGCTTGGGTGGTTGTGCTTTTTCTCCTGCTTTGTTTTGCCATGGTCCACTCAACCTGTTGGTGTTTTGAAACACTATGGTTTCAAATTACCCTAATGAGAAAAAGATACATCTATGGGCAGCTACCTCCCATACTAAACATATCCTTTTAGACACTAGGCCAACTATATGGCTAGACCCTTCTTCTACTTTAGGCTCTACAAAACCTAGGTGTGTGTACCTCATATTCACTTATATGGTAGTAGTGCAATTAAACATATAATCTAAACCTATCAATAGTGGATGAAGCCCTTATTTTTTCTATTGACACATGCAATAATATAGATCTACAATAGCTAAATGCAATATAATGCAATTGATAAGCTGAGTGAGGGCATTCTATTCTAGTTCTTCAAACATAAAATAATGAGATGATTTGAATTTGATTTGATTTTATGTGTGTGGGGAAAGTGGATGATGACCAAGTATGGACAAAAAAGCTAATTATCCTATGGCTGATCAATGCCTCATCCATTGGGAAATTCACAAATATCTCTCATGCATTTTGGATATCTAAGACACATATCCTATGCCAAGACTCTAGATCTATCTATTTACCTTATAAATTGGATATCAATGTTCAATCTAAATCTCATTCTTACCTAATATCCTCCTCAATAAACTTGCAACCTTGTTTATTTCTCTAAAGAATTTACATAATTCTTTGAATTATAAGCAACAATGAAATAACATACAACCTTAAGGGACTACAACTATGATCTAGGCTCTGTGTTCAAAGATCATAAACATTACACATCATTGAGAAAGGAGAGAAGATTTAAAATGAAACTCAACACATTTTATTCTTTGTATTGATTTTCTTGAAATAATACATGAAAATGCATGAAATTGACTCCCAAAATACCTAATAAACTAGGTTGTACAATATACATATGTTGCCAGACAAGAGAGAAAATGGTGGGAATGAGAAATTGATAGGATGGGAAGGGGGTATCACAGCCAAAGTATAGCTTCATGATTTGGAACTAGCACATCTCAGATACTTTCAAATTAGAATTTATCAATTCCATAAACCACTTCTGCTTCAATTTCTAACTCCTAGCTTTTCCTTATTTTTTCCAACCTCAAATGAAAGAGAAGAAAATACACATATAGAATGAAAGAATTTTAATCCTGACCTAGAGATTGTAGACACCTAAATCTAATTACACCGCTTTGGTAATCCTATTTAGCTATCTCTAAAGGCATCATTAATTAAATTCCTATTTAATTAATCCTTTGCCATCCCCTAGCTGATTAATTTAATTAATCATCTATAGTCCTAATTGATAAATCAAATAACCCATTATTTATCAATTAAATCCTATTCTCCTATCTAATTCCAAATCCCAAATTTATTAAATTCGCTTTAATAAATAAAACCCTCAAATCTAATAGCCCCTAACCTATCCTAAATCCTCCATTTAGCCTAATCCACCCCATCCACCCATACTAACCTAGCTTAGCCACTAACTCACCCACCCTCATGAATGCCATCCACTTGCAAATCTGTATCATCCTTAATCTAATCCTAACCCAATTCTAATCCCCCCCCACCCAACCTTGTCACATTCCCTAAGTGAGCTTAAGACTTTCCTAAGCCAAACCAAAGTCTCCTCCCTCAAAATATCCCAACCATAAAACTTTATGCTAACCACAAAGCCTTCAATGCTCTTACATGCTCTTAAAAGCTCTTACAAGCCATTATGAGGGCCATTTAAGGCCTTGATCCTCCTTTGTTGACTCATCCTTGCCCTTTCCTCCACCCAATGACCCTATGACATGTGTCACTCCCTGATTGGTGCTAAACAAGCACAATCCATGTGCTCCCCTTTAAGTGCATCCTAGCCCTCCCTCACCATCTTTCCATCCTTGTATATTAGCCCTCCATCCCTCAAGCCTTTAGCCTATAAATTGAACCCTCTCCCTTCACTAAAATCAATCCATCCTCTATGCAAAGTTATAATGCTATTTTGAGAGCTCATAAACTACCAAAATACCATTATAATGGCAAAATCACTCCATGACTCAATTGTTGAAACCTTGCCTCATTCACTTCATCCATCCATCTAAGCTTGAGCTATACTTGTGAGCATACATACTTTAAATTGGGGAAAAATCCATTGCATCATTGTGTTATACCATTTGGAGCTTATCATTCTTGGTTTGCCTGCATTTGTGGTGATAACAAATCGGTCCTATCTTAAGTGTTAGCTTGATTAGTATTGTTAATGCTTTCATTTAATAGTTAGTATTCAATTTGCACTACTAAACTAGGTGATACAGAGATATTTTAATTTTCTCTTTTCATTCCAAAAAGATCTGATTCTTCAATCATGACTCCACCTTCCATCCCAAAATGTATCATAGTTGGAAAACAAATATTCCTCACAACTAAGAATTGGAGACAAATTATACTAGAATGGCATAATATTCTCAAATATAACCCAACAAACCTTTTACCATGTTTTTTACCAAGCTTGTAACTATATTTTCAATTTTTACCCATTTCACTGAGAAGGCCCAAATTTCACATTTTTGCCTATAACTTGAACCAGTGACTTCCTATGCAAAAATGAACTCCATAATCGAAATGTTGTTATTTCCTAGCTTTGGTGATATATAATATGCCTATATTTTCTTATTAAGAACTCTTAGGATATTACTTTGAAAACTAGGCTCCACTCAAGACTCTTCAGATAGCACTTGCGCATATATTTAAAATTTTCTAAAGTTTAAACTTTAGAATACATCAAATTTTATTTAAAATTCTAACTAGACATGATTTTCTAAGGGAAAATATAATAAAATATTATAATTAGCACTTTTGAAAATTTCCCACCATTGTCCCTTTGAATCAAGCCTGGTGAGTAGCCCTACCACATGCTAGCATTGGATTGGCTTATTTCCTACACAGTCACCTGACAACCTCTATCTGGGTCCCACATGGCACCATCTTATTGGCAACCTATTTTGCCACATCATCACACCACATCACTATGCCATGTCATCAGTCACTATATCACTATCCCAATTAGCATTTTTTCATGTCATCGTGAGATAATGACCTTGCAATAGGTGTCATTTTCTACCACATCAGCACCTCAAGAAGTGTGCCACATCTAAAACCTCTACCATATGTCACTTTCTAATTTTTCCCCATCACAACCAACTGGCACCCAATCACTATCCACCTCAACCTGACATATTCCCACCACATCACTTGGCTAGCATGTCACCAATCCATCTTAGCTGGTCACTATGTCGCATACTTAATGTTCGAGCATCTTTCTTTTAGCAACATAACAACCACCATCAGATCTACCACACATCACAATTTGGTGCATCAAACATCTTCCATGTCACTACCATTTGTCATGTGCTAATTAGTGCCATTTCATTTTCCTTGAAGTGCATGGCATTCAAAATTTTACTCTTCTTCCTTTGGTTGAATGGGACCCACATGCATGGTTCAGGCTTCAAAACACTTATGTCTTAAAGACACTTTGTTATAGTTTGATCCTTGATTTAAACACTTCAAAACCACTGAGCATGGGCAATGTGGGATAATGTTTGTGAGTTTTCATTCTACTCATCCTTTTCTTCCATGGCATGGGTGCTCCCCTATGGCTTTGACAACACCTTTCTCCGATTACTGCTTGTTATGTTTGAAATTGATAACTTGTCCAAGTGTCTGAAATAGTTATATTGTAAAGACCAAATCATAGATAAGGAGGGCACCAGTTTGGTGTTCTTAAATGCCAAGAAGTTAGGCTCATGAAAAGGGTCAAAGGATCATAGAAAACTCTAGTTGTTCAAAGACCCAGTCATAGTGAAAATCAGGTGAGGCTGCTCTCATTTGGATAGTTGAAAATACTCTAGATTTCTTCATAAAATGGTTCCCAATATTTAACAAAAACCTAGTTATCACTACAATTTTTCTTCATGAATTTATTGATAAGGTCCTCATCTTGATGGGCTACAAATCAATCATTGATAGATATTTATGACACATCTTAAGCTTTCAAGATGCAACCATATTATGTTGATAATAGTAGAGAAAAATCTCAAAACCCATGACTATATAACTAGGTGTAATGTCTTCATCACCAAATGGCAAGGTATCAAGCCCATCACCAGCTCCCATAACTCTAGAAATGATATTAACCACATCCTTGTGCACTAAAATTGTCAATTTCAAGTGGTTGAAAATGGTGATGCTTTTCCGGCTTCTCTGCTCCTCATGCCCTCTCTTTCTTCACATTGGAGATGCATCAAAACTACAACTTCTTCCTTTATTGCCATCTTTGGACTTTATCCCTCTTCACATGTTTCCTAATGGTGGATGTTGCCTCCCCTTCTTCAATTCCCAAGTCCCTCCAAATTTGGTGTGAATGTTATAAGACCCAAATTTAGAATTTGCCTATGACCATGTCAAATGAAGGCATTCATTGCAGCAAATATGGAATGCATTGTCCTGAGGGTGAGTGAAGGCATCATGCATTGATCAAGAAATAATAATTGTTCCCTACTTTAGCTATTGCATAGTGAAAACTAGTAGTTTTCACGACTTGCCAAGTTTTTGCAGTCTTCTGCATATGACATTAGCTATTACGCTAAATGAAATCAAAATAAGTAGTTGTGTCTTACATGGATATACTTAAAAAGAAGGAACAAAAGCCTCACTAAAAACATCATAAATTTTTATACTACTCTTCCTTGTCATAAGATTCTCTTTTATTCTACTTTCTCTCTTTTATTGTCCCCTTCTTCTTTTGCTATTTCTTTATGAGCTAGTTAGGATGGGATTACACTACTTTATCTCTCAAACTAATTTTTGCAAAGTTCTTATCAGTTTGTTGAAGTTAGTTAGAACCCAAAGTGGGTTTGGCTAATTTATTTTTTCTAATTTTGGACAACTGACATCTCAAATTGATCAATAGATAATCTAATTCCAACTAGAATCAATCTACCTCATTTCTTCAACTATTAAAACTTAATTCACCTTTTTTTGTAACTTGTGAATTTCATGCCAAGAGGTCCTTTGAATGGCTTTAAAAATTGATCTAGACACCTCATGAAGCTCTAAAATAAATCATACCAATTCTCTATTACACACACTCTTACCCTATTAAATTTAGTCTCATGATGAATTCTCAATCAAAAAGTATTGACTATCAAAGTTGCTTACTCAGAACTGCCTACAAGAAAACATGTTAGAAAATAATAAATAGCATTTGGAATTGGTTCTAAAAAATGGAAAACTAACACTTAGGGGCATGAAAGTTGGGGCATTGGTTCATTTTCATGAGGAAAATATGAATCTATGAATAGGGTTCATGATGAAAAATAGGATGAAAATGACAAGTAGTCAAAATAGGCTACTCAAAATTTGTAGATTGAAACACTGGCAAAAATGTGATTTTTTGCAAATGGAATGGACCTAGGAAACTGTGTAGATGGATTCATCAAGACTTACAAATTGACACACTTAAATTATTTTTAGAGTAAAATGCAATAGTATAATCCATTTGATCTCACCTATCATAGATTCTGAGTTATGACACCATGAACAAGGGTACCAATCAATCTGCATTTTATGACATTAGTAAAACTTTACAAATTACATTTGGAATTGAATTTGAAAACTAATCAAATGGATTTGTCATAAGCTTAAATTTAAAAAATAGAAAGTATCTGACCTCTAAAATGAAATGCAATAGGAATTTTAGCATTTCAGTCAACTGGATCAAAGTTATAACAAGTCAAATAGGGCCTCCCAGAGTTCTAAACAATATGCATCAGCATGACAACAATAAATGACCAACTTTGAGGGATTCAAAACCTAGTCAAACGAATTTGAAATGACTCAAATTCTAAAACATAGGCTCTCTGGTATGGATACTAAACACTCCCAAAGTGGAAAGTCATTAAAATTTACTATGTGTGAGATATTCAATTGCAAACACAACCTCCTATCATTGTTTGACATAGGCAAAAAATGTAGATTTGAACATTGTTCAAAATAGGACTTCATGAAATGACTCACAAGGACAATTTATCTTCATGGAACACATAGATGTACTGAATGCAAGGTGTTAGAAACATTACACACCTCTTAGGCCTCATAGATATAGCTAGGTACGTATACTTCAAAAGTGCTTATAGGGCTTAATTTTTGAATAGTACTCAAAATTGGGGTTTCAATTTTGAGTCCCAATAATGGCTTTTTTTGGGGATGCATGTCCCTTGTGGGCATGGAAAGGATTCAAATATCTAGAACAAGCAAACCATTCCCAAAACTTTTCTCTTCAAAAACTTTATCGAAAATAGGGAAACTACACTAACTATACAAGGGGTAGCCCGAGGCCACCAAAACTTAAACTTCTTGCCTTTGTCAAATATCTAATTTTCATTTGAATTTTGCTGAGGTAAGCTACAAATTTCACTTTCATTTATTTTTTTGATTTTCAACAACACATTCACTTAGCTCATGAGGCAAAATAAAATAACTACCATCATTCTCATAGTGCATATAAAGCTCAAAGATTGTTTCATCATCATTCTCACTATGAAAAAAAACATTAGCATGCTCATGATTCCACAAACTAAACTAACAATCAAAATCCAACAATGATTCATGCATGTTGTTAATCAGAAATACAAAAACTTCATATACTACCTTATTCAACAAGTTGCATATATCAAAATTTTATAACTCACCTTGTGTATCCGAAAATGAAGAGTATGTAAAATTTAATTGTTGTCTACTTGCAGTCATGTCATTCATTAAGTCATATTTACATTTTACTAAAACCTCTTCATATTCAAGCAATTGACTAGTCACCAAGCATGAAAACTTATTTTGAAAGTGTTGATCTAAACAGTGTTGATCTAAACTATGTTGATCACAATCATTTTCTTTATCTAGAAAAATGTCAGAATGAAGCTTGAACTTATCTCTATAAGAATTATTAGCACATAAAGAAAGTCCATATTCAGATCGATGACTTTCATTGTTTTCCTCTTCATCACATGAAACATCAAAATATATTGCATTGAAATCAATATGAGAAGAATCTAAAATAGTATCAAACTTCCCTTCACTAACATCCCTCGTATCCAACAAGTTGTCATGTGCAAAGGCATTTGAGGTACTATCATATACACCTCCAAAATATGATAAAGATTGTTTAGATTCTATATCTCTTTCAACATCAAACTTTGGGGAAGTAACTTGACTGAATGAAGAAATATTATGATGGAAAATATGAGCATCCTTAGAAACACTTACATGTTTTTCAAAATCATGAGCCAAAAAAGCTAAAATTTCATCAAGACTCAAGAAGAATGCCTCAAAAATCTTGTCCTAGCTATGATTATTATTCAGATGACATGAAGAATTCACAACATAAAAATAATTAGTATAACAATCTGAAATACTAGCATTATTATAATATTTGTTCTTATAATGGCAAACACTACCTCCACTATTGTTATAACTTTCTTCAAATTCATATTCATTGTAAGAAAGTTTACTTTTACTTTCATATCCATCTTCCTTATTTTGATTATAATTACCCAATTCATTAACATTTTAATCCACCTCTTCACATTCTGAAGACAAATCATCTTTTTGTATGGATTCATTATATTCATTGCTACCTTGACTTTAAACACACCCATTATTATCATTAGGAGATATATCATGAACTCTATAATTATAACTTTAAATCTCCTTAATGAATCTTTTAACTTGAAAAAACCTTTGTAATCTTATAGGTGCTAGCCAATTAACTAAATCAGGTACTAAAACATCAAGGAAAATATTAGGTAGGGATGATTCCTCAGGTCTAGAATGAAAAGGCATCTTTCTTATTACTGATTTAAGCTTTAGATAACATTGTTCAACATTTAGACCTTGAGTACTTCCTACTTCAATTCTTATAACATCGATAATATTTTTCTAGATCAACTTATTTAACATAACAACATTACTGGTCATAGTCTCTAAACTTTTAGATCTTGGCAAACTAATCTCAGATTTGAAATTTGATTCCATAATAAAATAAAATTTCTACCTCTTTATTTTAGTGTTGAAAATCATTGAATAGAGGCAACCATTTTTAACACTTGACTTCCATGAAAGAAAACATGAAATCTAAAATACCTCAAGTGCTGATGCAAGACATTGATTTTCTAATTTGACATGGGTGCATACTAAAATTCCTTCACACCATTGATAAAACCTTATGGAACTACCACCTCCTTGAGAGAGGATAAAGGAATCACTATTTTGATTTACCTTTTACATTTCACTTTTTTACAACATTAGATTGCAAACAACACTTCAAAAACTTATCAAGAATTGAGAACTTCCTTTTCAAGAGACTATCAAAAGCCTTAGATCTACCCATACAACTGAAAGTCCTTCAAAATCTTGCAATAAAATCAACTAAGAACAAACTAGTATAGATATTGAGAGTTACCACTCACACTTTGAAAGAAATAAAACATAATTTGTCACTTGAAAAATCTGAACCAAACCTTCAGTGTAGGAGAAACTTGTGAGTGATTAACACCTTGAAAAGAAAATACACTTCATAAATCAATTCTTGACTCTAGACTTTCTCAATAGCACTTGCCAAAACTAAATTAATTGAAGATAGACTTATAACAATCATAGAACACAATTTACATCCAATTTTATAGCATATTTTTGTCCATGAATGAAGCTTAATTGGGGAACACAAAATTTTGCATACAAGACTGAATATGCACAAAATATCAGAGGTTTCTAGCTCCATAATTTAGGCATCTACAACCTTATTCCCTAGAAGAGTTGCCATTTTGTTGGTGTTTTGAAACACTATGGTTTCAAATTACCCCGATGAGAACAAGATACATTTGGGGTAGCTACCTCCCATCGTGAAGATATCCTTTTAGACACTAGGCAACTATAAGGCTAGACTATTCTTCTACTTCAAGCTCTGCAAAACCTAGGTGGGTGTACCTCAAATTCACTTATATGGTACCAGTGCAATTAAATATATAATCTAAACCTATCAAAAATAGATGAAACCCTTATTTCTCCTATTGACTCATGCAATATCATAGATCTAAAATAGCTAAATGCAAGACAATGCAATTCATAAGCTAAGTGAGGGCATTCTATTTTAGCTCTTCACTAATAAAATATAAAGATGATTTGAATTTGATTTAATTTTATGTGTGTGGAGAAAGTGGATGAAAACCAAGTATGGACAACAAACTAATGATCCTGTAGCTAATTAGTGCCTCATCCATTGCAATTCACAAATCTCTCTCATACATTTTGGATATCTAAGACACATATCCTATGCCAAGACTCTGGATCTATCCATTTACCTTGTAAATTGGATATCAATGTTCAATCTAAATCTCATTCTTACTTGATATCCTCTTCAATAAACCTACAACCCTATTGATTTCTCTAAAGCATTTACATAACTCCTTGAATTATAAGCAATAATGAAACAACATACAACCTTAAGGGACTGCAACTATGATCTAGGCTTTGTGTTCAAAGATCATAAAACATTACACATCACTGAGAAAGGAGACAAGATTTAAAATGAAACTCAACACTTGTCATTCTTTATATTGATTTTCTTGAAATAATACATGAAAATGCATGAAATTGTCTCACAAAATACCTAATAAACAATGTTGTACAATATACATATGTTGTCATACAAGAGAGAAAATTGTGGGAATGAGAAACTAATGTGATGGGAAGGGGGTATCATAGCCAAAGCATAGCTTCATATTATGGAACCAACACATCCCAAATACTTCCCAATCATAATTCATCAATTTCATAAACTACTTCTGCTTCAATTTCCAACTCCTAACTTTTCCTTACTTTTTCCAACCTCAAATGAAAGAGAAGAAAGTACATATATAGAATGAAAGAATTTCAATCCTGACCTAGAGATATTTTCATTTCTTCTTTTCATTCAAAAAAGATCTAATTATTCAATCATAACTCCACCTTCCATCTTGAAATTCATCACATCTAGAAAATAAATATTCCTCACAACTGAAAATTGGAGCCAAATATACTAGAATTGCATAATATTCTCAAAACTAACCCAAAAAACCTTTTACAATGTTTTTTTACCAAGCCTATAACTATATTTTCAATTTTCACCCATTTCACTAAGAAGGCCCAAATTTCAGATTTCTACCTATAACTTGAACCAATAACTTCATGTGCAAAAACAGACTCAAAAATTGGAAAGTTTAACTTCTCCCAATTCTGGTGATATATAATATGCTTATATTTTCTTATTGGAACTCTCAAGATCTTACTTTGAAAACCAAGCTCCATTTAAGGCTCTTTAGATAGCACTTTGGCATATACTTAAAAATTTCTTAAGTTTAAACTTTAGAATACATCAAATTTTATTTAAAACTCTAAATGCACATGATTTTCTAAGGGAAAATATAATAAAATATTAAAATTTTCACTTTTGAAAATTTCTCACCATTTTCCCTTTGGGTGAAACCTGGTTGACCAATCCTACCATGTTTCAGCATTGGATTGGCTTGTTTCTTACACAATCACCTGACAACCTCCATCTGGCCACCACATGGCACCATCATATTGGCCTCCTATTTCACCACATCATTGTACCATGTCATTGTGCCACATCAAAGGTCACTATATCACTATCCCAATCAGCATTATGCTACATCATTGCAATATAATGACCTTGCAACACATGTCATTTTTTGGCACATCAGAACCTCAGGAAGCATGCCACATCTAAAATCTTGGCCATGTGTCACTTTTTGTTTTGTCTCCCTCATTGCCAGCTGGTGCCTAGTCATTGTCCACCTTAGCCTGAAATGTCACCACTACATCATCTGGCTACCACGTTACTAGTCCATCTCAGCTGGTCACTATGTCTCATACTTAACATTTGAGCATCTTTCCATTAGTGACATAATGACCACCATTCAATCTACCATGTGTCATGATCTGGTGCATTTGATATCTTCCATGTTACTGCCATTTGTCACATACTTATTGGTGTCATGTCATTTTCCTTGAACTGTGTGCTCATTCAAAAATTTTATCCTCTTCCTTTGGCTAGCTGGGACCCATGTGCATGGTTTAGGCTTTAAAAGCCTTATGTCTTAAAGACACTTAGTTATAGTGTGATCTTGGATTTAAACACTTCAAAACCACCCAACATGGGCAATGTGGGATAATGTTTGTGAGTTTTCATTTTTCTCATCCTTTTCTTCCATGGTGTGGGTGCTACCCTATGGCTTTGATGGTGCCTTTCTTTGATTACTGCTTGTTATGTCCAGAATCCATAACTTGTCCAAGTGTCTAAAATAGTTGTATTGTAAAGACCAAATTTTAACTAAGGAAGACTCTAGTTTGGAATTCTTAAATTCCAAGAAGTTAGGCTCATGAAAAGGGTCAAAGGATCATAGAAAACTCTAGTAGTTCAAAGACCTAATCAGGGTGAAAATTGGGTGAATTTTCTCTCATTCGAATAATTGAAATGACTCTAGATCTCTTCATAAAGTGGTGTACGATATTTAACAAAAACCTAGCTATGGATATGATTGTGCTTCATGAATTTCTTGATAAGGTCCTTGGCCTGATGGGCTACAAATCAATCATTGATAGATACTTTTGATACTTCTTAAGATTTCCAAATGCAACCATATCATGTTGATAATAGTAGGGAACAATCTCAAAACCCATGATATATAACCAAGTGCAATGTCTCCATCACCAAACAGAAATGTATCAAGCCCATCACTAGCTCCCATAACTCTAGAAATGATATTAACCACATCCTTATGCACCAAGACTATCAATGTCAATTGGTTGAAAATGGTGATGCTTGCCCAGCTTTTTTGCTCGTCATACCCTCTCTTTCTTCACATTGGAGATGCATCAAAATTGTGGCTTCTTCCTTTATTATCATCTTTGGACTTTATCCCTCTTCACATGCCACCTGCTAATGGATGTCACCTCCCTTTTTCAACTTGTAGGTCCCTCCAAATTTGGCATGAATGTTATAAGACCAAAATTGAGATTTTCCTTTGACCATGTCAAATGAAGGCATTCATAGCAACAAATATGGAATGCATTGTCCTAAGGGCAAGTGAAGGCATCATGCATTGATGGAGTAAGAATAATTGTTCCCTAATTTAGCCAATTTAGAGTGCAAACTAGTAGTTTTCATGACTTGCAAAGTTTTCACAGTCTTCCATATATAACATTAGTTGTTATGCTAAATGAAATTAAAATGAGTAGTTGTGTCCTACATAGCTATACTTAAAAAGGAGAATCAAAAGCCCTTCAAAAACATCATAAATTTTTATACTACCCTTCCTTGTCACCTAATCCTCTTCTATTCTACTTTATCTCTTTTGTTGTCCCCTTCTTCTTTTGCATTTTCTTTATGAGCTAGTTAGGATGGAATTAGACTACTTTATCTCTCAAACTAATTTTTGCAAAGTTCTTATCAGTGTGTTGAACTTAGTCGGACCCCAAAGTGGGTCCAGCTATTTTTTTTTTTTTACTTTTGGACAATTGATATATCAAATTGATCAATAGATCATCTAATTTTGATTGGAATCAATCTACCTCATTTCTTCAACTTTCAAAACTTAATTCACCTTTTTCTACAACTTGTGAATTTTGTGCCAAGAGGTCCTTTGATTGGCTTTAAAAACTAATCCAAACACCTAACTGGGATCTGGAATCAATCATATTGATTCTCTATTCTACACACTCTTACCCTATCAAATATCATCTCATGACAAATTCTCAGTCAAAAAATATTGACTGTCAAAGTTGCTCACTCAGAACTGCCTGCAATAAAACATGTCAGAAAGAAATAAATCACATTTGGAATCGGTTCTGAAAATAAGGCAAACTAACACTTGGGGGAACAAAAACTAGGGTATTGGTTCACTATGATTAGGAAAATATGAATCTATGATCAAGGCTCATGAAAAATAATAGTATGAAAATGGCGAGTAGTTAAAATAGGCTAGTCAGAATTTGTAGGCTGAAACACTAGTAGAAAAGTAGTTTTTTCCCAAATGGAATGGACCTAAGAAAGTGTGCAAATGGATTCATCACGACTTAAAAATTGACACATTTAAAGTAATTTTGGAGTAAAATGCAATGGTATTTGATCTCACCTATCATAGATTTAAATTTATGACATCATGAACAAGGGTACCAATCAATCTACATTTTATAACACTAGTAAAACTTTACAAATTGCATTTGGAATTGTGTTTGAAAATTAATCAAATAGATTCTTCATAAGCTCAAATTCAAAACATATAAAGTATTTGAACTCTAAAATGTAATGTAAAAGGAATTTTAGCATTTTAGTCAACTAGGTCAAAGTTATAACAAGTCAAATAGGGCCTCCCAAAAATTTTCACAATTTGCATCCACATGACAACAATAAATGACCAACTTTGAGGGATTCAAAACCTAGTCTAATATATTTAAAATGACTCAAAATATGAAACATAGGCTCTATAGTATGGACACTAAACACTCCCAAAGTGGAAAGTCATAAAAAGTTACTGAGTGTGAGATATTCAATTGCAAACACAACCTCCTATCATTGTTTGCCACTTAACGCAAAAAATGCAGATTTGAACATTGCTCAAAATGGGACTTCACAAAATGGCTCAGAAGGGAAATTTATCTCCATGGAACAAATAGATGTACTAAATGCAAGGTTTTAGAAATGTTAAACACCTCTTAGGCTTTATAGGTACAATCGAGTAAGTATGCATCAAAAGCACTTATAGGGCTTAATTTTTTAATGGTACTCAAAATCGAGGTTTCAATTTTGGGTCCCAACACGACCCATTTTCCAGTACTCTTGTAGATCTTTGCCATCATCATATCTAGGTCTTCTAGAGCTTCTTCATAAGGTTCTAAACTTATGGGAGTACCTCTTAGCTTAGTCAAGTAAGTATTGTTATACATCTTTTGACTATCATCTTTGACTCCTTCCATGTCAATATTAACATTATACATCTTCACTTGGTTGACTATCAATCTAGAAAAGGCTTAATCATATCTCTTGAACTCATCTTTGCAATCAGCCCAATAGTCCTCAATGGTAGTGATGTTCTTTATCATGCTCCCTATCTACAAACATCTTTGGCATACCCATTTGAGTCGAACATGGGCCTTAGGACTTCATACATGTCCAACTTATATTTCTTCTTGAACATCTTCATCATGTTCTTGGTGTTAGACTAGGTGTCACAATTGAAGGCTCCAACTTTCATGGGGAATTCATACCCTTTTTTCTTTAGGCTCTCACTTAGTATATTCACTTGTAGGGCTTGTTGTATGATCTCAATCAATACAATCATGTAACTTGGATGCCTTGGTAGCTTTATGAGAAATCCTTCAAATGTTGCAATATGTAAATAATAAAATGATGAGAATTTAATGAAGTGACATCCAAATTGACTAATGGTGGTCATGGCTTCTGGGTTGAATATCCTTTTGGGCATCCCTGTAGCTCCCTAAAAATCCTCATAGTAAATGGCTTATTCACCTTAACATAATTTGCATAACTATTTTTTCATTGTAGACAAGGATAAAACTCATTAGATTTAACATTATTAGGAAAATGGTTTAATCTTGGGAGGTTAGGACATAATTACAATGATGACAACATGTAAATAAGAAGGAAGATATGTAGAATGTATTATAAAATTTGGAAAAATAGAGAGCATTGGACATAATTTCACTTACCTCTTGTGCCCAATCAATGTATTGGGTATCTAAGAAAAATACTTTAACTAAAAAGAAATAATGCTTGAGGAAATTTAAATATTTTACCTCACCTTTCAACCTATGTAGAAGGACCAAAATATCAATGATTTTTGGTTTAACGTTGGTCCCAAACAAGGTTTTGGGAACTTTACTCTTGTGATTCTTTAGTTTCTAAAACCAAGTCCTCATGATTTCTTTCCTTCAGATCATCTTTTTAACTGATAATTCTGAGACAGTTCCACCAAATTCTAAATTGGAGAACTCCTCCCACTCTAGCACATGAAGGCAGTTCACCACTATTTGCCTATTATAGATGCCCAAAAGTGGTTCATGTCTACCATTTAATCACATCTCTGTACTAACTCATCCTATTTTCTCATTTGACTAATTCTAATCTTTTGGATGACTTGATTATATCTCAACAATATTCTTCATCATTCATATCCTCTTTTACATCATTCAAAGATCATTTTGGAACCATTTCAACATCATCAAAATCATATCAAATCAACTTCGAATCATATCAAATCAACTCAAAATCATATCAAATTAATCTAGCATCACCCTATATCTACCTAGAATCAACCATAATCAACTTGAAACATGCTATACATCCTTAAATCAAACATCATCTATTCAATCCTAGGCATTGTTGTGGCTTTTAGTGCTTTAGAAAGCTATCAATCTATCAAACTTATCAATTTTACCTTAGTATTGTCATGGCTCTTAGTGGTAGGTCAAACCGTCATTCTTGTCATTTGATCATTAAAATTGTTGAGTCCCTTAGTGTAATATCATGACATCTCAAACTAATTTAATAACATTGATAGTGTTTGTCGATGTTATTATGATCAACCATATCAATCAATCTCAATCTCGTAGTATGTACGATATTGGTTATATGTTAAATGTCCTTAATTCATGTCATGTTTCCTTGGAATGTTATAAATTTTAATCAATCAATCAATTTGACCATGGATTTTTTCCACCCATCATCATCCTAGTCAATCTATATAATCATCACATTTTCGTCAAAGAATATTGTCGCACTTATCTAATCAAATTGGCCAATCATCTACTAATTTTCTCTCTAGGATTAAATGAACCATAGTTTAATCCTATGTATTTTCAATCATTTTTCATCACACATTGCTAATTATTCTTCCTAATTAACCTTTTCAATTAGTTTATATTTTATTAATTATTTGATTCATCTTTATAAACTATGGGAATTCAAAATTTCCTAAGTTCAATTTTGCACTCATAATTTCCAAATTTCAAATTTCTATTTGTGTGGATATATGGATTTTTAATTCAGATATTCCACATGATATTGACACAATCTTGATATCATCATGAAACATGGGCATGACACATCATAGATTCTCTATTTCTTGGCTAAGATATATCATAATTCATATATTCTTATTCTTTATGCATGTCTATATTTGGCTTCCATTGTCATAGATTCTTGGTTTTAAGTGGATTTCAGGTGTCACATGACACATCATAGATTCTCTTCCATTTATAGCCATTTTTAACTTTCACTAGCATACAATCCTACATTTGGTATCCTATGTCATATGTGTCATGGATTTTTAATGGAATCTCTTGCCAAGTCACATATCCAAGGTGAAAAGTCCATTGCTATCATCTTGCATGTTGATTATAAGTTGAGCATTCTTCCTCTCTTTTTTGGTCCTAAGTATTTCTAGTCCTAACTTCTTAGTCTCTTGATAATTAAAATCACTTCTTCTACTACTCTCATATAATTATCATTATCATAGACTTTTTCTTTCTAATTGTGTGCATATAGGCAATTGTAGCTACATCATGTGGAGAAGAAAGAAGGACATCGGAGCTACAAATGAAAGATGGGGTTTTAACTTTGTGTTGCTTTCTTTGTTTTTTGGATTTCATGGTAGACTAGAGGGTATCAATGTATGTTTATTGAGTTTGTGATTTTCTCATAGTATGTTAGATATTATTCAATTTTCTAGTCCTACAATTGGTGAACTTGATGGGAAGATCATGCTTAACTAACTTGGGTTTCTTATTTTGTGTGCTTGTAGGTGCAAGGAAAAAGCTCATTTGGAAAGGTATAATGACTATCTTCTCTTTCATATCACATATTTTCAAATTAGGGAACCTACTAACAAGATTATATGCTTTCATTTATGCATTATATTAGCTTGTTGTCCTAGGGTGCACCCACTTCTATCAGGGCACACTTGGGACCTCTAGTAGCCAGTTTGAGGAGCCTAGGAGTCACCATAACTTGTATCTATTGTTCACAACTTACCAAATATGCTTAAAAAAAAAAAATATGCCCTTATGGGCTCCAAGTGCACCATGGGTATAGTTTTAACTATCTAGGTGCACTTGGTAAAGTAGATTTCAAAATTTGAGTTTTTGGGTATTGTTTAGGCACCATTTTTGCATAACCTACTTCCACTCTCCCAATTGTGTCCAAAAACTACCAACTACAGTATTATAGGCCCCAAGTGCACCATGGACATAATATAGTACCAAGTAATAAGTTTAGTCTTCTCTATCAGAGCACAATTGGTTCACAAAAAGTACCTAGTTTGATTAGAATCTGCATCTAGGGTTTTAGTTTCATGTTAGGACCTAGAGTAGATGATTTTGTATCACTAATGATCTATTTTCAGCATATGGTAATGATGGGGACACAACTCAAGAACCAAAATGGACACAATAGAAAGGGAAAATTATATTAACTGAGAAAATAAGCTAGTACAAATAGTACAGGAAAATAAACTTCGAAACATGCCCTAAGGGCTTACAATAGCATAAATCTAGAGATAATTTCTCCTTTCAGTACCTCCTCTCAAACTCCACTCCAAATTGCCTTTTACAATGCTAGAAATCTCCTTAAATAGACCCCGAAGGGTTAAGGACTAGGAGTAAATTCTAGAAAGTGCTAGTAGGCATCCACCAACCAAATAGAAGGTTCTAGAAGCTGCGTTAGAAGTCGGTGCAAATCTAGAAGAATCCAGAAACAGTAATCAAACTTTTGGGAGGCATAACTTTTGAACCGTAGCTCCGATTGATGAATTGTTTACATTTTTGGAAAGCTCTCAAAGTGCTCTATAGCCCTATGGATAGGATTTTCTCATCCTTGGCCCTTTTTGAGGTCATTTAATGCCCCTAACCTGATTTTGAAGCATTCTTAGGAGGTCTCCAAAACCAAAAAATTGCAATAACTTTCAAACCGTGGGGCCTTTTGACTTGATTCTTTTTATAGAATGCTCTAAATAACACTTACATTCATCTAGCCAATTCACACCTTATTGGTCACCAAAATGATGGCCAAATTACATGCTCCTATTTTTTTGGGATTTTCTAGCACATTGATAGTTGAACTATGAGAGTTGGAACCTTTATTTGACCCAAATGGGTGTCCAAAAATGAAAACACATGAAACAAAAACTAAGTCTAAGTACATTTTTTTGGGTGACACAGGATTGCCCTTATGCCTCTGGATGCTCCTACAATTTACCACTTCTGTTTGGCCATCAGTTTGTGGGTGATGCGTGGAACTGAATTTCAAGTATGTTCTCAACTTCTTCCACAATGTCCTCCAGAAATACCCCACAAATTTAGTATCTCTGTCAGAAACTACGCTCCTTGGAAGACCATGTAGTCTTACCACCTCTTTGAAAAACAATTCTGCAATATGGACAACATCATGGGTTTTGTGGGATGGAATGAAATGTGCCATTTTGGAGAACCTATCAACCACCATGAATACTGAGTCATTACCCCTTTGTGTCCTTGGCAATCCAAGAACAAAATCCATACTTATGTCCTCCCATGGCCTTGATGGAATAGGCAATGGATGATATAGGCCAGTATTGTGACTATACCCCTTGGCAACTTGACAAACTTGGCGACTCTATACAAACTTCTTCACATCTTGTGAAATTTGAGGCCAAAAATAATGTTCTCTAAGAATGGAAATGGTCTTATCTCGACCAAAATGTCCTGCTGTCCCTTCACTATGTTTCTCCTTAATTAGATTTTCCCTCATGGAACTTCTTGGAATGCACAATTGACTACCCTTGAACAACATGCCATCCTGAATCAAATAGTCTAACCACTTGGTTCTATCTACAGCAATAGTTTCTTTACAAGCTTTCCATGCTTCAGCAAAATTAGGATCCTCGGGGTACAAATTCTTGAGTTCATCAAACCCAAATACTTCAACTTGCATTACTATAAGCAACAATTGTCTCCTACTTAGTGCATCTGCAACCCTGTTAGATTTTCCACTTCTATGCTTCAACACAAATGTATAACTCTACAAGAACTCTACCCACTTCATATGCCTCTGATTCAATTTACCTTAGCTATTTAGGTATTGTAATGCCTGATGATCAGTATACAAAAAAAATTCCTTTGACAATAAATAATGCCTCCATTTCTTTAAGGCTTGAACTATTGCATAGAAATCTTGATCATAAACAAAATACTTCTTCTTTGCATCATTCAATTTTTCACTAAAATATGCAATAGGCTTACCTTCTTGGCTTAATACAGCCCCAATAGAACTACTACTAGCATCACAATCTACCTAGAAAACATTTCTAAATCTGGAAGTACCAACATAGGCTGTTCTATTACCTTCTTCTTCAGCAATTCAAAACTTCTCGCAGCTACTACAGTCCATTTGAACTCTTTTCTATCCCCTCTTATTGTATTAGTTAGGGGTGCACATATGCCACTGAAATTCTTAATAAACTTCCTATAAAAACTACCAGACCATGAAATGACCTTACCTTAGTAGCAGACCTTGGAGTAGGCCATTCCAAGATGGATTTTACTTTCTTTGGATCCATTTTGAGACCTTCAGGTGATATAACAAATGCCGAATAGACTAACTCCCTTTTTGCAAAGATACATTTCTTCAGATTAATTAATAGTTCCTCTTCCCTTAGCCTTTCAAGGACACTACGAATATGTAGTAAATGTTCTTCCAAAATCTTGTTGAAAATTAAAATATGATCCAAATAGACAATAACAAATTTTCCCAAGAACTTGTTAAGTACCTCATTCATGAGCCGCATGAAGGTGCTTGTGGCGTTCGTCAACCCAAAGGGCATGACTAACCACTCATAAAGACCCTTCTTGGTCTTGAAGGTTGTTTTTGACTCATCTCCTTCTCAAATCTGTATCTAATGATAACCACTCTTCAGATCTATCTTTGTGAAGTATTGAGCTCCACTCAAGCAATCCATAAGATCATCCATCTTTTGCAAAGGAAACCGGTACTTGATGGTGATCCTATTTATAGCTCGAGAATCTGTACACATCCTCCATTCTCCATCCTTCTTTGGTGCAAGTACTATAGGTACTGCACATGGACTTAGGCTCTCTCAAATCAAGCCCTTCCTCAACAACTCCTAAACCTATTTATTTAGCTCCTCTGTTTCAGTAGGAGTCATCCTGTGAGTAGCCTTGTTAGGAAAACTAGCTCCTGGAATCAGATCTATTTGATGATTGATTTTCCTTACTAGTGGCAATCCATCTGGAACATTATCAAAGATAATATCTCCAAATTCCCCTAGTAAATCTGAAACTTCAAGTGGTATTTCACTACTACTTTCTTTATCTTTCCTAGGAATCAAACCATAACACATATGCTGATGTTTTATGCCATCTAAAAACTTCCTTCCATCAACAAGACAAATCCTAGCACTGCTACATACCTTTTCACCTTCCTTTTTCATGGGCTTCAATTTGTGACGAACTCCATCCTTTGTGAGAGAGTATGTGTTTGCATGTCCATCATGCACTACATGTCTATCAAACTGCCATGGTCTACCCAACAATAGATGGCAAACATCCATCGAAATAACATCATAGAGAACTTCATCATGGTAACTCCCTATTTTGAATTTTACTAAACATTTTTCACTTACCAGGACCTTATGATCATCTTTTACCCAAGCAATCTGATAGGGCTGGGGCTATTTCTCCTCTTGAGCTTCAGCTTAGAGACCATCTCTTCTGATACCAAGTTATCAGTGCTACCACCATCAATAATCATGTCACAACATTTATCCTCACACTTGCATCTGGTATGGAACAAACTCCTCTGTTGTCCTGGTTCAATCTCACCACTTAGTAGGACTCTTTCATTTACCAAGGTCTCTCCTCTTTCTGCATCCTCTGAATGTGATGATTGTGCATCCTCATCCACATGAGCAACCCTAGCTTGGCCCTCAGCTCTTCTATCTGTCCTTCCTTGTCATTGAGGGCATTCAAAGGCACAATAAACTTCTTCATTGCAATGGAAATAGGTACCACTGAAGCCTCCTCTTCCTTGTCCATGTCCTCTACCTCTTCCTCTCTGATTTCCAAAGTCTTGATCATGGGAGTGGTTGAAACCCTCATTCCTCTAGTTCCTGCTAGTACCCACATCTTCATTTTTCTTTTGGGTTTCATTGCAGCCTCCAGATGAGCTACCGCTTTCCCTTCCTCCTTAACCGCACCCTCTTTGTCTTCCTTCAAACCTTTTATTTAGCTTCTCTTCAACTCGTAGGGAAAACTGGTATGCCTCTTCAATGCTGGTATAACGAGCAACCTTCTCCTTATTTGCTTCTGCATGTCCCACTCTAATCAAGAGTCGGTAAAATTTCTCTATATATTCTTGGACTGATCTTCCTGCTTGCTTTAACCCATGCATCTTCTTAAACAAATCAAGCTCATAGTCCACATGAATGAACTGCTTCTTCAATTTGTCCACCATGCAATCCCATCTTGTTATCTTCTCCTTTCCTCTTCTATTTCTTTCCAATTGAACCTCTTACCACCAAATTTTGGCATGGCCTTTGCAAACTTAACCCTATCTGGGTCCCTGATATCCTCATACTCAAAGTATTCTTCCAGTTCATTGATCCAATCGATCAACTCATCTGGTTTCAGATTTCCTGAAAATACACCCACTTCAATTGTGGGTCTTTTCCCAAACTTAGTAATGGCCCTAAAAATCCTTTCCTCTGCATGATTCAGAACTTCTCCATCAAATTCCCCTTCTAGTCCTATTACTTCTTCTTCATTTTCATCCTCATTATCATCACCTGCGACAACATTTGCTCCTCTATAGAGCTCCTCTTGCAATTCTTGTACCTGCCTCTAGAGGGCTCTAACCTCCTTAGGATTAATAGCTCTGGCCCTTCCACCATTCTCTCTTCATGGAGGCATCTTCCAACTTGAACCCACAACCACACAGTCCTAGTGCAAACTACCTCACAATCGGCGCTCTGTCTACACACTCAAGAAAACCTGGTCTGATACCACTTGATGGGGACACAACCCAAGAACCAAAATGGACACAACAGAATGGAAAAATTATATTAACTGAGAAAATAAGCTAGTACAAATAGTAAAAGAAAATAAACTTTGAAACATGCCCTAAAGGCTTACAATAGCATAAATCTGGAGATAATTTCTCCTTTCAATACCTCCTCTCAAACTCCACTCCGAACTGCCTTTTACAATGCCAGAAATCTCCTTAAATAGACCCCAAAGGGTTAAGGACTAGGAGTACATTCTAGAAAGTGCTAGTAGGCATCCACCAACCAAATAGAAGGTTCCAGAAGCTGCGTTAGAAGTCGGTGAAAATCTAGAAGAATCCAAAAACGATAATCGAACTTTTGGGAGGCATAACTTTTGAATCGTAGATTCGATTGATGAATCATTTACATTTTTGGAAAGCTCTCAAAGCGCTCTATAGCCCTATGGATAGGCTTTGCTCGTCCTTGGCCCTTTTTGAGGTCATTTAATGCCCCTAACTTGATTTTGAAGCATTCTTAGGAGGTCTCCAAAACCCAAAAAATTGCAATAACTTTCAAACCATGGGGCCTTTTGACCTGATTCTTTTTTTGGAATACCCTAAATCACACTTACATTCATTTGGCCAATTCACACCTTCTAGGTCACTAAAATGATGGCCAAATTGCATGCTCCTATTTTTTTCAAGAGTTTCTAGCACACTGATAGTTGAACTGTGAGAGTTGGAACCTTTATTTGGCCAAAATGGGTGTCCAAAAATGAAAACACATGAAATAGAAACTAAGTCTAAGTACATTTTTTTGGGTGACACAGGATTGCCCTTATACCTCTAGATGCTCCTGCAATAGGTAATTATTGGGAGAAGACATTCAATGTAAAACTAATAATGCTTGTTTGCAGGATGTTGTTGAAGACCTATTTTCTTGTCCAAACTCTAAGTGTGGTTTTTCTAGATTAGGTAACACTTTATTTGGTTCACTAAAAAGAACTTTCTATACATATACATATCCTCTCCCCTCACCATTTGTGGATCTTAGTTGTAAGAGAAATTAGTGTGACTTTTATAAAGAGGCTTGCCTTGAACCCAAGATGCACCACTTGGTGAGCCCCAAGGGATGACCTCAAAGTAGTAATGGGCCAAAGAGAGGTCAACACTCTAGCTGCTATAAAAACTAAATATGGTTAATTTCATGTTAGTGGTATGCATGATAGCTCTCCTTCAATACCCTTGTAGTGCATCAAACCTCAATTCTCATGGCTAGGAGACCTTCTGAGGAATTTTATCATTCACTTTTTGAACATACTACCTGCACTAAATACCTTGTTTAAGATGCCAAAAACCTTTCTATCCATTGGCTTAGGGGATCACCCATGCCCATAAAGATATCCCATATTCGTGTGGTCCTTAGTAGAGACAACAATCCCTTAGGAAGTCATGCCTCTTGGGAAGTGGATCTTGGTAGCCCTAAGAAGTGAGTGCATTGTAAGGGGGAGTATGTGGTGCCAAAATTTTAAGTTGTCTACTCTAGATAAGTTTAGCTAAACTTTAGTTCAAGTAGGAATTCAGTGGATATAGTCTTAAAGCCTCGGTTGTAGTGTGTCTTTTCACTTTAACAACTATTGTTGTCTTATTGTGTCATGTGTGTAAGCCATTAATCAAGATAAATGCCAACTTGCAAATTTATACCTCATTCAAACATTAACAAAGAATTAGACCTCTTGTCAAATCATTACAACCTTTTTCAAAAATTTTGCAAACTTTTGTCCAAAACTTTCAAGACTTGGAAAACATGACAACTTGTAACCTTAGATGTTCTTGGCATGACTTAGATTCAACTTTTCCATAGCATCCACTTGCATTTATCACTTTTTGAGCATCATAATTACATCCTCTAGGTCTCATATTGCATCTTATTAGTTCTCATTTTGTATCTCTCATCATTCATATTTCATTCATTAGGGTTTACTTTGCCTCCCTTAGTCTTTGTATTTCAACCCTTAATTTGCATCTTGCATCTCTTGTTTACATTCTTGCATTACCCAACCTTTAACTCGCATACTTCGACCATCATTTTGCACCTCCATTCTAGTCTTAGTACTATTCTCTACTATTTGGTTGACTAGAACATTAATCTAGAAACCACAAAACCTAAAATCATTTTAGTTTTAGCCTAGCTTACCAATTGTGCTCTGAAACTACCAACCATGCTCTAACTAGCCCCAAGTACACCATCGGTGTATTTGGTACTTTTTAAGTGCACTTGGTAGTCTAAAAACCCAATTTAGGCTTCCAAACATCATTTTAGGACCTTAGGAGTGTCATTAGGTACCTAGATAGCCCCCTATCTTAACATGTCCTTCTCTGCATTTTGCATGTCCTAACCTTCATTGTCTTCACTTAGAGCTTCATTCCTTAGGTCATAAACTTTATTCTACATCTACTATCCATTCATAAAATCATTCCTAGTATCCTATCTCTTTGGTATATCAACTTAACAATCACCTAGCTCATAATCAACACATATTCAACCTATTCTCCCAATTGCAACATGAAACTACCAACCATGCTCAAACTAGCCCCAAGTGCACCATAGGTGCAGTTGATGTTTTTGGAGTGCTCTTGGTTATGTTAGAGTTCATTTTGGTACATGCATAACCATTTTGGGCCTCTAAACTACATTTTGGGACCCTAAAACTACATCTAGAAGCCTCTATAGGTCCTCATTCTACATATGACCCAAAACAACATCTTTCACCAAAAAATTCATTTCCATCTTAGGACCTTTTCATATTGTATATCCAATCAGTATAACCATCATTTGGATCACCCTAAACATCATTTTGAACTCAAAACCTTTGAACTTGGTCAAAAATCAAAACAAATTATGAGTCCTAGAGTATCTCCTAGTGTTCATGGATGATGGATCTTGACTAGTCCTTTTGTCATTTTTATCATTTTTCTTTTGTAAAAGTGTATCAATATCTTGATGGATTTACCTTGTTTTCTTATCAGCTTGACCTTTTTTTCTTTTATCTCTTTTGGTCAAGATCCAAAGTCCATCTTCACAAGGTTAAACTCTTAAATAAAATACTTTCCAAAGATTTGATCCTAAGTTCAAAACATTTTCATGCATCCTTGTCATAGAATTATTAAATTCCTAGTCTCCCTAAATCTCATTTTGACTTACATTAGTTTCATAAACACTCCATCTTGTATTTTCCAAAAACCTTAGCATCATTTCCACTATCAAACCCTATCAACTTGCATATCAATCAACTTATATCCTTGGTCACATATCCTCATTTTTCATACCCTAAATATCATTATCAACCTTAGTGCATCATTCTTTACATATTACACTTTTCATACATTAATCTTCAACATCATTCCAAAGTCCAAGGTCCAACCCTAATCTTCATTTTTCATACCATAAGGTCATTTTCATCCCCTCTAGTCATAATCCAAAATGTCATTTACATTTTCATTTGCATCATTTCTCTAGGACATTTGCACCTTGCATATCAAAACCCTAGTTTATTTGGAACTTTCTTAGGTTTCATAACATCCCTAAATATTTAAAAATCCAAAAACACTCATATCTTGCATACCCACTCCTAGATTTCCATGTTTTTCCCTATTTTACCAATTGCACACTTCATGTGCATAATTGGTATTTTTAGAGTGCACTTGGTAATTAGAGATTTAATTCTAGGTTATAGAACCCTAATATACACTTCCATAGCTCGCATTGCATCCCTAGACCCTATAAAACACTCAAAAACACTCAATCATTCATATTCTACATTTTAGTCCCCCTAACATATATTTTTACCAATCGCATACCTTTTTCTTGCCAATTGCTTACCTTAAAGGCCCCAAGTGGGTGCACTTGGCACTATCTAATAGTTGTTGGTAGTTTAGGTGTACACTAGGGAGGTAGAGTGTCCATTTAGGGTTTTTCCATTTCATCTACATCCTTAGGTATCATGCCAATAGTTACAAGGACTCAATCAACTTAGAGACCTAAAGCAGTTTATCAACCAGTATTTTCTGAGGTACAAACACAACCCAAAGTGCAACCTAAAACTCATCCAAGGAAAAAGAAGAACAAGAAGCCCCAAAAAATGTTTGACAAAGACCAAATTGAAGCATTACAACCTTGACTTGTGGACCCCTTAAGCATGTATGTACAAGATCAAAACCATCAAGGAATGTCACAATCAACCCTACACAACACACCTACTATGAGATTCCCTTCAATCACTTCCCATACACATTGAATGGTTTAATGGAGTCCTAATTTCAAACCTATATTTGTACCTATACCACCCAGATGTGGAAGTGTACCAATGACTCCTAAGGATAAAGAGACTCATTTGTTTGAATTTAGTAAACCTAACACAAGTACCTTTAATCCTCTAAACATATAGGTTAATTTTCACCTAATTGATTATTATGACATAGATTATGGCATCAATGATGAAGAAATGGCTAGAGCTTTCCATGATAAGACTTTCCACAAAAACTTTAAACTTTTGGCATCCCAAGAAATTGTCAAATTCAACCCAAACTTGGAGGGGCCTAAGTCCAAACATCATACCAACCCAACACTTGAAACCATGCAACCCATGATTAATTTTCACATACACAAGTGAAAAAAAACCTTTTGAATTTTCAAATACAATGATGACACCTATAAGATCCCATCACAAATCAACCATTGAAATCCTCCAAAGTATGTTTGAATACATCAACATCAATCCCTTGTTTGACAAACCACCATGAATAAATGGAAATAAGACTCTTCCTAAATATGTCAAAAGGATGTTAAGATTTGATCTCAATCACATAATGCAAAAACAAGATGTTCCTAAAGGGACTTGCACTGAGTAAAATCAACAAAGCACACCCTTGCTCCTAACTTTACCAAATGTTATGGAGCCTCGCATGAATACACCATATGAAAAATCAATTGTAACAACCCCTATTGACATACAAAGGAAGATTCTTACTGATATTTCACCCATTCCCAAAAGGAACATGTCTCATTTAATGCACCACCTAGAGATCCTTGGAACAAGGATTCAATACAAGCCAAGATATTTTTTTTACAAGTATGAATGCACATGAAAACATCATACAAGGATCACAAAGATCGTAACGTAAGACTTCATCAACAATCTCAACAACCAATGGATCTCTAAATGTTACAACTTAACTGACACAACCAAACTAAAGAACAAAAACCCAAGACAACATCAGAACATAAAATCTCTAATCTATCAAATCATGGAACCAATAGAATTCCTAAAGGGTACTTAAGAGTACAAATTTCATTCTCTAAAATATAGCAGAGGTGCCCCTTATTTTTCATGCAAGACAATAAAAAATAATAGTCTTGCATGTGAGGAAGTACCTCTTTGCACAAGAAAGTACACTGAGCCATGTGAGGAAACACCATCTTCTACAAGGACATGCTTGGCCTAATAGCCAAAACACCTAAACTAGCGTGGGGTTTTGTGCAAAGATTCATGAAGTTGTCTAAGGAAACCCAACACACCACATGAACATTTGCATTCTTGTGCAAGAAAATACAATTTTGTGTGAGGATATGAATTAGTAAGCCAAAAAACATGAAGGTAAAAGGATAAGAAAATAACTTTCCTCCACATCAGGGAGTACAAGATCTATGATCAAGGTGAAGATACTTGAACAAAATAATTGAAAGATGAAAACTACATCTAAAAATCTAACATAGCAGTGAAGGAAAATAACTGAAACCAACATTGAAATGTATAAAAGCAACATCACAATGTACATAAATAACATTGCAATAACTAAGCAACCAAACTAAGCATGCAATTCCTCTCAACCATTAATATCATCATAAGACCATCGTGGGCCCTAGCCATCCCTCATGTGTAACATCCCAAACCACCGACTAGATTGTTGGAGCTATCTTATGAGGATGTCACTACTAAAATGTGTTACAATATAAGAATAAAGAAATCTAACATGCTAGTAATAAAGCATAAGATAATATAATAAATCAGCCACATCATCTATCATATGCTAAACATCATATGAATAATCTAGCATGCTAAACCCAAGCAATAGATACTCCAATAGAGCAATTCACATTATCTAATCATATGCTAAACATCATAATATAGGAATGTTTCAAATAAAATAGCATCATCTGAACATGATATCCAAGCATTCTAGTGAAAATATAAATCACAAGAAAGCATACTCTAGAACCTGAAGTACTATATGAAAACATACAACAACAGTTGCACTAGGACAAAAGAGAATTTTTGTACATCGATCCTTAGTAGTTGTAAAGGTAGCTACACCTCTCAACCATGTGGAACCTATAGGTCCACTCTCACCATGCTAATTGATATAATGATCCAACCATAAACACACATAAAGTACAACGTCCATGGCTAACACTCACGCCAAATAGTATGATGACTGATACCAAGAATATAGACAATGCATAATAATGGGCTACTATGTAGGGGCTAACATCATGGAGAGTTGTTTGGCATCAACAAGCCCAAGATCAGATTCTATGTTTGAACTCCTCAACGAAGTGCACCACACACACATTTTATTAAATTTTATTATCACTCGTACATTTTATTTAGTTATCACTTACTTCAACTTCCTTTGCCAACCCTATGGGACAAGGTCACTAGGCTATGAGATAGAAGCCCCCTCCATATGCCACCCTACCCTACCCATGCTCATCCAACAATGAGTGCCCATAGGCATGCAAATTCCCAACCCAACCCCAAATGATCATAACTTTTGACATGTCCATGAAAGATCGGGCCTCTCAAGTCACCCAATAAATGTACATGCACATATTCATGTGTGGTGCACCACCATCACATAGATCATAACACAAGGACTAGATGGGAAGACAATCAAAATATCACTTAATTGAAAGTAAACTAGAGAGGATGAATTCTATATAAATCCCAAGAAATAATAAAACCATACACCATGTACTTACTCGACTGGCCTCAATCTGGAATGATGGATTCTATATGAATTCCAATGATGCAATAGGTCCAAACATCATGAACTCACTCAATTGGCCTTAATCTAGGAGTATGGATTCTAGATGAATTCTAGTATCCACAAAACAATAACAAGGATTTCAAAGAAAAAATAGCACTAGGTATAAAATCACTCAACCAAACACAAAGTTAGGAGTATGGATGCAACATGCATCCTAATGCAACATAAAAAGTGCAACAATGGTTTGACTAACATCATGTAGATAATCCAATTCCACGACTAACATCATGCCAAGAAAACTTAAGAAAACTAGGCAACACATAAACCGAGGTGAAAAACCTCAAAAATCAAAAAATTCAAAATTAAAACCCATTTGATCTTAGGGCACAAAAACCAAAAAATCAAATAAAATATGGGTTTGGAGTCTGTATGCAAAAATGGCCACCATAATGATGCAAAACCCCAAACCCTCATCCTAGAAAATAGGGAAATGCTCATACTTGACTAATTGGGCACAACCAACAAACATAAATAGAGGGGAACACTAGTTCTTAGCCTCCTAAAAGACAAATACAAAAAATAGAAACTAAAAAAACTAGAAATAATAAAATGGTGGAGCCTTACCTCATAGCCAAAAGAGCAAAAACAAGAATCTGAACCATAAAATAAAAACCTCATAGAAGTAACCAGAAATCATGGCAATCCAAGGTCTCCTTGAGCTGGATCCAACGAGACTAACCTCACAATGATCCCATGCCTATAGCTCCCACAACAAACAAAATAGTAAATCCTCATAAAGAGAATTTTGGATTCTACTCTCAAACTTTCTAATTTAGAAGTGAGAAGCTGGAAATTAAGTTCTTTTTTGGATATTTATTCAATTTTTAGGTGAATAATCAATTAGGGCAAATAACTAGCCAACCTAGTTAAACACTAAATCGACCCAAATGAAAACATGATATTCTTAGTAATAGTAATTCATGTATGGAAAAGCTACTAGAAATTAAACTTGAATAAAACTAAATCCTAAAAACCCAAAATAACAAAAAATACCTTAATTTTTGTGACAATTCAAACTTCTAAATTTAGAGACACACTCACTAGTCTAATCACATAATGCAAATGAGTTTAGATTTGATAATAACTAAAAGGATTAATTAAACAATTAAAATAAGGATATGTCAACCATACATAGATGACATTGGCAAAATATGAATGGTTTAACCACTAACTCCATGTGCCATTGCTAGGGATATAAATTCTTCACACTAAACAACATGATCAAGTACAATTGCATATAATAACATAGCTAAAGTAATAAAATTTTTAAATGAATAATTTAACCATTTATTAAATTATATAAAAATAATCCATTTAAATCACTCACACTCACATATGGCATAATTAAGTAAGAATGAAGCAAATAACCATAGCATTAAATCCACCACATAACACAATCAAAGATATGTCCAAATACCAAATAACTAGATATCACATAAAACACACTATCATCTCAAAATGGCATCATCATGCAATATGATCAACTAAAAAATGTAGTAGTCTAACATTTATGATACTAAAATCAAAGTATAACATCTAACCCTCAGGTCATCTCAAATGTAAACCATAACATAAGTAACAAAATATCTCTCAGATCAAAATATAACAAGGTAAATATCTGCAACACATAACTAATGATTCCAACATGGAAAATTCATTTCTAATTATTCAAGCATTTAATAATGGTAGTTTACACAATGTTAAAAAGGTACTTAGAACACATAAGCGAACATAGTCATAAACATGACTAACCACTGCTACAAGAACCTAGTCTAGTGTAGCATGGTAATAGTACATAGTGCAATCATTACACACATCTCAAGGTAATCACAATACAACATCATGATACCATATCAATCCTAGTATTCACTATTACAAACCTCAGTGAACCATAATTCACATCGTAATCTCATAAATCAGCCATAAGCATAATCGAAGAAACTGATATAGTAACATAAATCTAATTGATGAGAGCCGAGTACAACCTATTTGATTCCATATTTTAATCCATTTTATGGACTTACCTACTCACTTCCTTATTCCATTTCTATTATATTAATCCCATTTTATTGTTTTACATTGCATATGGCTTAATATTTATAAGCAATATTTAATATTGTTTTGGGATTAAAATACAAAAAATACATTAATTGAATTCTTTTACTAATCTTTACTACTATAGCATGTTGATTTTTTATTGTGGATCTTCCTACCATTTAACAAACTTCTTGTTGCCTATTAGTCAGGACTGCAACTTCTTATTGGCTACTAGTTGGGACTGTAACTTCCTGTCTCATTTGGACATGAACTATTATTCTTCTAGAATAAAATGTCTACTATTGCAATCACATTTAAGAATATATGCTAGTTGGACACATGTATTACAATCTATATGGAGTTTAAACTAATTAATAGCTTCCTTTGTTTCCATCACACAATGACCTCTAGCCATGCAAGGGAAACAATAGAAAATAGCCAAGGAAAAATTATGTTGCATATACTCACGTTGGAAACTTTATTAGTATTTAGTTTCCTATATTTATGTGTAGTTATAAATGTAAGTCATGTGGGATTTTTTTGTTATATTTTCTTGGTCATAAGCCAGCCATGTAGATATCTTGTACATTTTCTATTTAGTGTTTGTTTTATAGCAATGGTATATATATGGTCAAATATCATAGCAAAGGGAGGCAGGTTTTAAATACACAAATTTCTATAGAAGGGATTATTGTACATAGACTATTATTATTATTCTAAAATATAAGTTCCATATTTGCATGATTACAAAGGTGTAAGACTATTTTTTTCTTCATCAAGTAGCTGAGGAGGAAGGGCTCACTCTGAAGTTACCTAGTGATTATTTTTTGTGAGTTATGTTTGGAGTGCATTTAAATTAGTTTTCATTTGTATGTTAATTATCTTAGCATTACATAGTATGGGTTTAATCATATTATATTATTTTATGTGTTTAATATCTATATTTGATTGTATAATAACATTTCATATGAATTAGATTACAAAGAGTTGTAGTTATTTTATCATAGAATATTTATGTTATACTTTAGTAAGTTTTTGCTACTAGAAGTGATAGTTCCTATTGCAAAAGCATTTTGATTTGGTGTGAGTTTTTTTTTGTGTGTTATATATGCATTCATAAATCTTCATCTCACAACTACCAACCCTTGATAACATATTGCTCAGATGCATTTCGCAAGCTTACACTCTTGGATAGACACATATAGACCAAGTTGAATTTCATCATTTGAAGTATTAAATATTTTTTATTATCTTCCCCAGTGTTGGCCTATCATTTTGGTGCCATTGTTGGGAAAGGTGTTAAAGGCATGTTAGTTTGATGATTTGAGTTAGGAACAATGCATTAGGATGAAAGCTTTTACAATTGCTAGCCTTGCTTATGTAATTAATCTTAATTTGTGTTGGTTAAATCATATAGATGCATTGCTTTAGAGTTTTGTTTTAGAGTTTGCAAGTAGGCTTAAAAATTAGATTCATTAGTTGCTTTAGGAACTAGATTTAATTTTATATTATCATTAGTTGTTGTGAGCTATTAGTAAAGAAAAGATAGTTTTGAAGAAAAATGTTTAAAATAATACATCCTCAAGGTTGTTCAAGTACATCAATTTTGTGTTGCCCCTTGACCCCACTAGTGGCTGCTGCCAACAGACCCCCGCTTACAAATTTAAAAATAAATAAAGAAATTGGTGTGGAAATCATGCTAACCAAAAGTGATATTGTAATACCCTCTCTACCTAACAAATTTATCTTAAAATATATTGATCTTATATCATCGTAGGTATGTATAAATGGCATCTTTATGTCTGACCAAGAAAATATCATTGATGAATTCTCAGAACAATGTGATTTTGATGATGAAAATCTAACCACTTGTTCTAATTGCTATAGGAAAGATAACCAATGTATATGCCTAAACAATCATTAGAACATGGTGAATGAGGTGCAATCTATTTCTAATCCTTACCATAATGAGGGTGGAAGTGACCACATATTCCTTATAATGGGTGAACAATCTCAAGAACCAACTTAAGAAGATCATGGTATGCATTATGTTGGTAACATGTATTCTCACTCTATTTCATTACAAAGCTAACATGTTTCTTCAAAACACATTTCTTTACATAATATGCATGATGACTGGAATCAAGAATGCTCACAACTTATCCCTCTTATATTGTACCATATCCATCCTTACCACCTTCATTTCACCCATCCTTCTTATTTCCATCTATTTTATCTCCTTTACACTTCTTACCAGATTCATTATCCCATTCACATTGCAATCCACCCTATCCACCAAAGGAAGCTATATTGCCTCATACAACACTTTATAATAAGGTGGCTAGAAATATATATAATATCAAGCTTTCAAGGATTCCTATACAATCTAATGATTTGCTTGAATTTAATAAATCAACATTGGAATGTATTGATGTATATAAGGGATGTGGTTTTGGTTTACTTAAATTAGAACAATATTACTTATTGAATTATAATCAACTTTGTTCTTCTTTTCATCTTAGTGAATTCCAAATACCCATAAATGAGCCCATACTTCAAATTTCACCAATTTTAATTATTGGACTCATAAGCATGTGTGCTAATATTAATCATTCACTAAGTAATATTGAACCATATACATTCCATATTTCAAAAACATGGTACCATATCCTCTACAATCTATATTCTACTACTTTTGTACTTATACATATTGATATTTGGAGGCCTATGGTTAAAATGCACATTCCTTGCATACTTGTTGATTTGGGACCAATAATTGATTAAGAACAAGGGATTCTATGCATTAATGACCAAAATGTTAAAACTAGATGATTGTTATTCCTCATTCTTAAATGACCAAATAAACTATGGATGATTTGTTTAAACAAGGATCAAGGTATTAATATCCATATATTCTTCATTCTTGGTTCCTATATCTTATGATGATCATTCATTTATAACAAGTACTAAATCCATTTCTTGATTTCTTGGATAATTCAAATTCTCTATGATTTTATGACCTAGAGTTAATTTGGGAGTACATCCATTGAATTATTGAACTATTTGATTTATCTATCATTCAAAAAGGCTCACAAAATTCTAATGATGTGTTGCTCTCTCATGGGTTGCCTAATTTCTTTGGTTATACTAATGATTTCATGACCTTGTAGGATGAAGTTAAGTTGGGGGAATTCCCTCCAATCTTGTGGTTCTTAGATGATTTCCAATCAAGATTCAATGATTGTTTTGGTGGTCTTTTTAGAAAACTTCACCATGTGGCTCTCAACAATTCAAGGTATGTATTCTTATGTTGATTGACATTGGTATAATCATTGTAATCACATTCTTTTGTTTTTATTGAGTATTTATTTATATTAATGAATCTACCTACCATTTTTATAAATGCATTACTTACTTAATGGTAGGGTTATTAATTGGATAAAATTTCTTTACTATACTTGATGTGCTTGGTTTCAAGACTATGGTTACAGATCTATTGTTTTGGTGAGGTACAAAACTAATTAATGATGTTTCTCTACACAAGCATTGCAAAACACACTATGTTAGTTTTCTTAACATTGTGTGGGCTTGTTAGCTATCTGGTGCATGTCTATTGTGCTTCATTATTCAAGATCACATGTAAATTTTGGCATAGGGTTTTCATTACCTTGAAACAAGATTTCCTTTCTTTGGTGATTTCTCACATGGAGGAAAATATGCAACTTGGTCTATGAGATTCATGACCATTTTTGAGCTACACATCAAGAAAAACTTTGAAGATATTGTAGATCATCACACTCCTTCCTTGAGTTGTGTCTCCTCCTCTTTGAAGTTCTATAGATACATTGTAGACTATCATTGGTATTTCACTCTATGACCTTGTCCTTGGTAACAAAAGTGTGTTTATGGATCGATCTCATTCTTTACAAGGATTGGATATGTAACATAACTTCATGCTAGGTGATCTAGCTTTGTCATTATTAGAGCACTATGTCATAAGAGTATCATCATCCTTGTGAGTATTTATTTCATCCAAATATCCTAGTATGTTCTAAATCTCTTCAAATGGTTTTCAATTTCAGAGGCATGAGATATGTAGATCAAAGTTGATAGTACAATGTTTTAGTCTTTCCAACCTTTTGGAGAATTATTCCTAAACATCATTTCAAGTTCCTTATGCAATCAAGCTTCAACAGTGCCTTCTCTGAGGTCATGAAAAAATAGAGCTTTGGATGGTATCATTTTTCATCATCCATGTTAGGATTTCATTTCTTTGGTCATTGTATGGAATTATTAAAATAAAATAAAATAAAGTAATAAAAGATCAAACAATGAAAACCTTCAAGCATTGTTGGCCAGTTAATATGTGAAAATCAGTTTTCAGTGGATGTTAACTAAAAATAAATTCTTAGTGGTGAAAACTATTTTTACAACACCATTAAGTACTGAGTGATTGAAAAGTGGCTTTTTAGTAGTCACTTGTCATTATCAAAATTTGAAAAAAATTAAAAAAATTAAAAAAATTAAAAATTAAAAATGCAAAAATTGGTGTTCTTGGTTTCTTTGCTAATCATTCTTTTTAGGAACACTCATTGGCTTCAGTGGTTCTTTTGCACCTCATATCACTCTAGTCCTCTTGCAACTTTGTGTGGTCTTCAAATCTTTGATCACCACTCATATGTGTTGCATGCTTAGTTGAGGTGTTTCACTAGAATTTTCTATCTACTATATGATCTCTAGTACTTAAATTGATGATGGTGATCCCTCAACATTCCCTCTTTGCCCTAGTTTAATGGTTCCTTCTAGTGGTCTTCTATGGTGTTGCAGTTTTGGATGCCTTTCTTTGTTCATTATTGACGATTCATCCATTTTGGTGGTCATAGTTGCTAAGGTTCTCTATGTTCCAACTGTGGTCTCTCTTCACATGTTGGTAAATCAATCAATTTTATTTTTTCTTATTTTATCTCTTAACTTTATTTATATTTCTTATTATGTTAATCACTATGCAATGTCCCTCCCTATCCTCTTTTTGTTTCTTGTGGATGGTCAACCTTTAGGTTGGGGGGAAGCATGTCATCCTATTATCTTCCATCTATCACCCTTAATAATTCCATAATACTATCCATTCTAGGCTTTGTTTTGTCTCTCATCTCTTCTATTTCACCCATTTTGAACCATTATGCTATTAAGAATGGAAAACACGAAAAAGAAAAAAAGGAAAAGAAAAGAAGAAAGAAAAGAGAAAAGAGAAATAACTTATGAAAAGTTGAAAGAGATATCCCTATTAAAGAAGAAAACAATAAAAAATCCTATCATGTGAAGCAAAGAAAGAGATTTGCATTTATATATGAGTTATCATGGTTCAAGGGGGGGACAAAGCCAAAATCCATAAACCAAAGAGGCTTCTAGTCAAAATTAAATACCTCATGATCATTATTATTGCACGAGGATGTGCAATATGTTAAGTTGGTGGAATGATGAGAGCTGAGTAAAACCTATTTGATGCCATATTTTAATTCATTTTATGCACTTACTTACTCACTTCCTTATTCCATTTCCATTATATTCCATCCCATTTTATTGTTTTATGTTGCATATGGCTTAATATTTATAAGTAGTATTTAATATTGTTTTGGGAT
The DNA here is from genome assembly GCA_028749045.1 of Cupressus sempervirens. Taxonomy (NCBI): domain Eukaryota; kingdom Viridiplantae; phylum Streptophyta; class Pinopsida; order Cupressales; family Cupressaceae; genus Cupressus; species Cupressus sempervirens. The sequence goes on from CM053788.1 coordinate 324,982,382, forward strand.
TAAACTAAAAAAATACATTAATTAAATTCTTTTACTAATCTTTACTACTGTAACATGTTGATTTTTTTTGTGGATCTTCCTACCATTTAACAAACTTCCTGTCAACTATTAGTTAGGACTGCAACTTCTTATCACCTGCCAATTGGGATTGTAACTTCCTATCACATTTGGACATGAACTATTATTCTTCCAAAATAAAATATGTACTATTACAATCTCATTTGAGAATATATGTTGGTTGGACACATGTGTTACAATCTATATGGAGTTTAAACTACTTAATATCTACCTTTGTTTCCATCACACGATGACCTCCAACCATGCAAGGGAAATAATAGCAAACAACCAAGGCAAAATTTTGTTGCATATACTCACATGGGAAACTCTATTAGTATTTAGTTTCCTATATTTATGTATAGTTATAAATGTAATTCATCTGGCATTGTTTTGTTATATCTACTTGGTTGTAAGCCAACCACGTAGATATCTTGTACATATTATATTTAGTATTTTTTTTATAGAAATGGTGTATATATATATACCATTGTATAGCAGAGGGAGGTAGGTTTTGAATACATAGATTTCTGTAGAAGGGACTATTGTACATAGACTGTTATTATTATTCTAAAATATAAGTTCTATATTTTCATTATTAAAAAGGTGTAAGACTATTTTTTTTTTTCACCAAGTAGCTAAGGACAAAGGACCCACTCTAAAGTTACCCTATGATTATTTTCTGTGAGTTATGTTTGGAGTGCATTTAAATTAGTTTTCATTTGTATGTTAATTATCTTAGCATTACATAGTATGGATTTAATCATGGTATATTAGTTTATGTGTTTAATATCTATATTTGATTATATAATAACATTTCATATGAATTAGATTATGAAGATTTGTAGTTATTTTATCATAGAATATTTATGTTATACTTCAGTAAGTTTCTATTGCTAGAAGTGATAGTTCTTATTGTAGGAGCATTTCAATTTGGATTGAGTTTGTTTGTGTGTGTTATAGATACATTCATAAATATTCATCTCACAACTACCATCCCTTGATAGCATATTTCTTGGACTCCTTTCACAAGATTACACTCTTGGATTGACACATACAGACCAAGATGAATTTTATCAATTAAAATATTAAATATTTCTTATTATCTGCCCTAATGTTGGTCTATCACCAATCACCTAAAGGGTGTAGACCACTCATGGTTCTAATCATGATTCATCACAATGAAAGATCAACAAGGTTGCATCCATTAGGACAACTTATAGAAGTAAAATGGAAGAGGCACTACATCTCATTGCCAAATCAATATTATGTCCCAAGGAGAAATATCTAACACACAAAGGTATCAAAATAACAACTCAAACATGATGTTCAATTCTCAAGGATATAACCAACTCCCAAGACAACAACAACCTACAGTAGTATAGGGACTTAACATTTCTAATGCACAACCAAGTCAAAATTCACATAAAAAATATTCAACATATCAATAAAAGTATCAATGAAAATAATAACCTCAAGTGGTAGAAGCATACAAAATTCCTAACATTCAATCTAATTTAAATCTACTCAACTTTCACGTAATGTACCAACAAAAATTCCAACAACAACAAGCCATGCTTGCCAAACAACAAGACTATCTAAAACAATAGATTGAATACCAAAGACACCTTGAGGAATAAATTCCCTATCAATAACACTTGTTACAACAAAAATATATGCCACAAAAACCTCAATAGATACCTCTACAACAATAGTCACATACATGGTCTCTAATGCAACCAACAAAGGTATCTCAACAACAACCACAATAAATGGCACAAAATAACTACAATAAGTGATGCAACAACAACACATGGTACAAAAATCACAATTAATACCACAACATGTACCACAAAAAAGACCCCTTTGTCTTTGAGGTACTAACATACCTCCACCACCCTAGTGACACATCACCGAACACTTCAAACAAAGAAATGTTAGAATCGAGTAGACATAGTTCTCACCATAGCAAAAAATCTACTTGTAGACACAAAAGACTTGAACAGAAGACTATCATTCAAAACCCTAATGAAAACTTACTACAATAATTCAAACAAATTTCCAAATAAGTTGAGGCATTAAGAATCTAGAAGAAATAGGCTCTATATACATAAAGGGACATACATCTTAATCCATTTAATAAAAGTTTGTATATGCCTCCATTCCCAAAACACTTTGACACTCCAAGATTCAAAAAATACTAAGGGAAAGGAAACCCTATTGATCACATTAAGGAATTTTTTGCCTCTTGTACCGAACTTAGTGATGAGCCAACCTACTTCATGAGATTGATACCTCAAATGGTATTCCAAACTTCCTGGTACCATAAAATCTTGGTCAAAACCAGTAGAAATTTTCATTTTCCACTTTGTCTTCAACATTACAAATGAGGTGACACTTTTTGATTTGTGCAACTAAACAGAAGGTGGGAGAACCATTTATGACATTCTTATTATGTTAGAGAAACTTAGTCATTCAATGCTCACTAAACATTTGTGAAGAACAACAAGTTAATTTGTGTGTTGAAAACCTAGTCCCCAACTTAATGTACAAACTCAAGATCAAAAGTTCAAGCACCATTTCCAAGCTGAAGAAAAAAGGGTTTAGTATTGAAGACTCTTATCCATAAGGGAATCCTGATAATGAATAAGGAAAACACAAACACCAACTCATCTAATGACAAGGCAAAATTTTTCTTCAAAAACAAAAATGTGACCAATGATGGTATTGTGGATGCACAAAGAATTAGCACAACACAAGCTCCACTGAATTTGAAAGGTGAAAACCCTAAAAATCCACAAACTCCCAATAAAAAACCACCTCAACAATAGAAAACTGAGACTTCCACATAGGAAAAACCTCGAAGACATCCTAGAACCAAGGACAGAAAACTCACTTCCTTGAGGATACCTCTTGACACCACACTTCAACAATTACATAGTAATAATTATTGGAAGATTGGTAAGATTTTTGGAAGATTGGTTTGATGATGATATGTTACATTCATGACTAATTTTGTCATTGATGTCAACATAGTATGTTTGAGGTCTTATGTGGTATCTGATAGCATAACAATGGAAAGTTTAAATTAGTATGGATGGTTGGTTGAGCATAATAACCACTTGAGGTTATGAGAGATACTTCTAAGTATCTGGTATACATAGTTAATGTTAGAAGTAGAAAATAAAAGTCTAGAATAAGTTATGTAAGTTTTGGTGATATTTGTTCTAAGATAGAGTTTATAGAGGCATGTTCTGGTAAACTTGTTATATCTCCTAGCAAATTTGATATCTTGAGGATCGAGGTTGAGGACATGGAGAAGAAATGTTGGTGATGATGTGATTAAACTTGCTCATCATAATATTGAGTGTACAAAAATTTATTCAAGTTACAAGATGGAAGATTTATGGTATTGCTAAGTGTAACATGTTCTTAATGAGGTCCCATAATAATTAGTTGAGAAGGACTAACAACCAACTCAAGAATTGTTTTATGGACTTAGTATAAAGGAAGGATATTTCCATTTATCATGATATGGATATATGTGACGTGGAAATGTTTAGAAAGTAGCAGAGTAGTATAGAAAGTGAATTTGAGTAGAGTAGTGTGAAAGTGAAGGAAACTTCATTGTCAAGGTTTTTTTGAGTTATCTGAAGTTTAGTATTTGGATCTGAGGTTTCCAACCTAGTCTACAAGGTTTGATAGTGATTGGTATAATTGATAGGATAGAGAAAAGTATAGAGGAAGAAGAAGATACTAGTAAATTAATTATTTGAGAAGTGAGCTCTTCTTGTAGTTGAAATTGCATGTTTGGATAGTAGGCTCTTCTTACATAAATTATACCACAACTCCTAATAGGGTTGGAATCTCCTAACAGGGACTCATTATACTAAATGTTGTAACAAACTCCTAACAAGGTCTATCATCTAACAAGGAATATTTATATTAGTACATCATCTTGTGGGCATTATTTCCACCAAGGTTTTCCCTCTAATCAAGGGTTTCCCTAGTCAACATCTTTCATGTAATTGTCTATGTACATCTTTGTATGGTTTTTGTTTACTTTGATTGAATGGTTAAGTTTTTTTAATAAAAATAAGTGGTTTAATTATTGGATAATTGATTCAACCCCCCCAGTTATCTTGGTGGATTATTGTTTCTAACAACTTCTTGCAATTACCAAAAATTAGGGATGGGTCACTAACAAAATTAAAATGGTGGGATAAAAAGAATTTTTTTGGTTATCACCATACTAGAGGACACAGGAATACCTCATGTTTTAATTTCAAACATGAAATCAAAGACTTCATTGATGATGGTATAATTACTATATTTCCTTGATTTCTAGCATCTAATACTGAACACACTATTTTTAAAGATCCTTTGGGTAATCATGAAAAAGAAAAGGCATCTAGTTCAAACTCAAATTCACAAGCTAATGTGAATTACACATGCATTGGATATGACTACACCATAAATTGCTTCAATGAGTCTGACTCCTACATATCCACATTCACCTTAAAGGCTGAAGACCCTCATTGCACTATCACTATGAGTCATACCAAGATCACCCTACCTAGAGCTCCTTCTAGACCTACTACCTATACTAGACTTGCACCCCCTAGTAGACTTAATGCTCATACTTATTTTGATTATAGCTTTCTTGAACAACTCAGCAAGACTCTTGTGGAAATATCAATCTTGGACCCACTATGTGCATCACCCCAATATTAGAAGATCTTGAATCAAGCCCTTAAAGAGTCAATAGTCCCAGATAACATCGATGTTGCCCAGTTCTAGGCCATGGTTGGGAACCTATCTGCATCACAACATATGACCCTTTCCCCTTGAGATATTCTAAAGATATACCCAACCACAATGATCCCCTTCATCTCAAAGTCTTTATCCATAATGCCAAGGTTAGATGCATCTTCATAGATGGAGGAGTGGGACTAAACATATGTACCCTTAAATTTGTTAAGGGTTTGGGTTACTTTGAAGAAGATGTAGATCCCTCTTATAGAATCACAATAAAGGTCTATGATGATGGTGAATTCTTCTTTAAGGGTGTCATCATATTGTCCATAAGAGTTGGTAAGACACATTATTCTAGGTCCTAGATATCAAAATGAATTGTAATATGATACTAAGACACCCTTGGATTCATGTTATGAAAGAAGTGTCATCTACATATCATCAATGTTTGAAGTTTTCCTACAACAATGTGGAGGTTACCATGCCTAATGATCCAAATCCTTTCCAATTATATGCTAATATGAGAGATACTACTACATACCAAGTCCCAACAAATAATGAAGCACAACCCATAGATTCCTCTAAGTATGTGGATGTTGATATACTCCTCAGTAAGGCCAAGGAAAAGCTAAAGATTGAAGAAAAAGGGTGTGGAGAATACTTTATGTCTCAAGTATCCCACATTAAGGAGTCACTACTTTCTCCCCAATCTCATGGTAAATCACAACTATTGCAAGAAAAAGATTCTGAGATTAGTGCACAAGATACCACTTCTATCAATGAGAATACTTTTGTATGTATTGAGAAAGAAAAAGTATAACAAGAACCCACTTTGGTATCTCCTAACAAGTATGGACCTAGGTTTATAATCATGTTTAAATAAGGCTATGATGGATGTAGTGGTCTTGGATCTTAGAAACAAGGTATAATTGAACCTATCACTGCAAAAGGAGGACCTCCTAATTTGGGGCTTGGTTTTAAAGCATTAAGAATAGGTCCTCCTAGTAATACAGTACATACATGTGAGACTATGGATGTTTTGAACAATGAAAAGGAATCTAAGGACACCTAACCTAAAATCAATTATACTTATGCACTTGATCATATCCTTATTGACTCAATACTACAACTAAATCTAATATCTAGAGTCCATTTAACACTGATGATGATATACCCTCAAGTTATCCTAAGCTATTGGATTGGGACCAATGTGGACCACTAATTTTTGATTGATTTGATAATTATGGTGCTCTTACAACAAACTCTAAAACCTATGAAGGCACTATGATTGACAATCATAAAGAAGTAGTTTCTCTTGAAGTGAACACATTGGAATATTTTGGGGAGTCAACTCCATCTTCTAGTTACCAAACTGGGAATAAAGGAAAAAATAGCAAGCATAGGATGCTTATTGAAAGCTAAGAGGTAGCATAGAACATGAAAAATAAAGAACTAATCACCTCCCAAGGGTACAAGATGAGAAAGTTGATGTCATGAATATAAGTGTTCTAGTTTTCAACATGCCAAAAAGTATTTTTGAGCTCTCCCTATTGGATTTAATTTTGGAAGGTGTTGGTCTCAATCCTCCTAGTTCTTCCTTATATACATCTAATTGTACCTAAATCCTACTACCTAGCTTATCGAACACCGAAGATAAAACATCTATCCATCAAACCTTTAAGCATGTCATCATCAATGATATCCCATACCAAATACCCTTTAACCCAATTATTCTTAGATTCCTTGATATTTGAGAAGTAGACACTATCTTACATATGGTACATGATGGTACATCTCAAAGCCTTTCCAATGGTTTAATTTTAGTTATAGACTCAGAATGGATTTTTCATAGTTATGGTCGATTATGGGTCTAGAGAGTATCATCTAGTAGCACCAACAATATATTTCTTCTCAACATTCATTAGCAGCGTTCTTGATTTTGTCAAAAATTCATGAAAAAAGAAAATTAAAAAAAAGGTAAAAAAGGTCATGAAAAAATGGATGGCTTGATGAAAACCTAGAAAATAGGTGTCTTGGCACAAAAATTTGAGTCAAGAGAAAATTTTTGTCCAAAAGTGAAAACCTAGAAATTAGGCGCCATTTGTAATTAGTTATTGCTCCTCCATCTATCGGGATTCCAACTAGTTTCTACCCCTTTTGTCATTCCCTGATCATATCCTTGATATTGCAAGACATATTTAGTCCCTTATCATGGCCCTCAATTTGGTTAATGTCCATTATTATCTTACCCAAGTGTCACCAGTCTATACATACTCTGCATTTGGCCTTTGTACATAGTTTGCATCATGTTTGGGGGCATATTACCTACACAATACATGAGTTTAAACTTGAACTGGGAGCATATCCCTAATCACATATCAATCAAACTTATCATATAATAGATTGGAGCTAACACTTGTATATGCTTTTATGATCCTAAAAAAATCCTAAAAATTCAAATATGATCTTGAAAAAACTTCTAAAAATCATAAAATGATCCTAAACAAATCACTAAAAAATTGTAATATGATCTTGAACAAATTCATAAAAATCATAAAAATATCCTAAAAGAATTCACTAAAAATCATATAATGTCCTGAAAAAATTACTAAACATCATATAACATCCTGAAGTAAATCCTAAAAATCATAAAAATGTCCTGAAGAAATGAGTAACACAAAAACATCAAATATCCTCAAAAGCCCTAAAAATCACAACACTAACAAAAAAGGTGTAATAAACCTTGAATATAGTCACTATGGATTTTCACACCTTTTGCATAAACACTCACACTTTTGCAAACTAAAACTCAAAGCACTACACTTCAATTATGATCACACTATCTGAGAAATGTGAACCAACAATCAATCCAATGTGTCACTATGAACCTATCACGTGAATCCACAAATAGAGTTATCACATTATCAACCTATCAAACACTATTTGACTACCAAAAACACTAAAAGGAAAGTAATAATGGACAAGAATAGTTGTTGGCTCACTTTTTTTAGTGAGTGATTTATTTTTTCTTTATTTTTCTTTGATCATGTTCATATGCCACTTGATGATATAAACTAATCTTTGAGAGTGTTCAAGATGGTTCATGGTCATGTTTTTATTTTCTATTTATTAAAATGATGTACCTTTGAGAGTCTAGGACATGTCTATATGCCTCAGGAAGGAAAAAATCATTTTCTATCTACATCATGCTGATTTATGCAAAAGGTTTGCATCAGCACTCTAGCCCTTTATGCCATGATGTGTTGCATTTTGTCTGCCATATCAAAATAAAGCTCTAATACATATAGTGCACTTTACAAAATAAAAAGTCATCACCTCATACTAACTATTCCACATCTCATCTCCTCTAATTTCTAGATCTCCTTCATCCACCGCCATGGTCTCATACTCTGATACGCCAAAAGAATTGTCAAGCTTCATTCCTGCATTTATCAAAAATCCAAAAAAACCCAAAGTAATACATATATGCATAAACATGGTATTCATATTATTTTACATTTCATTTGCATTCATTCCATATCATTTTACATCTCATTAGGCACTCATTCATGAGAAAAACATGTTGCAAAAATAAAGATGTCATTTCCTAAGCATAACATGTGATAAATCAACACATGATGTCATCATATCAAAGTCCACATAGAAAAGCATAAATGCATCCATATAAAGCATATAAAAAACATGCATAATCCATCTCATATAGTCATCATAACATAAGTACATCTCATAAATGTCTCAAAAGAGTATTAGAGTTCATGAGCATGGTTTACATCAATACTAACTTCCTATAGGCATGAACCATAAAAGATCATAATATAAAAATGAAAGAAAAAATAGAGAATCCCCTTTATAAATGAGCATTCCTATGTCACCCTATGTTGTTCCTAGCCTTGTGGCTTTTGTCTGGCCTCAAGGATGATTCCTCTACCATTTATGGCAGCCTCATTAGTCCCATCACCCCTACACTACTATGTGTCCTCTATGTCCACTGTTGGAGAGATATTGATGCATGGAAGCGCTCTAACCTCTACCTTGGTAGCACTACCATCTCATATTAATCCCTACAATATTGTGTCTCCATATGTTCCTTAGTCATCATCATAGTCATCTCTTGGAAGTTTGGATCTTTGATGTTGCTAATGAACTCCCATGGGTCTTGCAATGCCCTCTCTCCCATACCCTAATCCATCTCTTCTATCACTACATACCTCTCTACTACAATATAATCTAACTAACTCTAGAGCCCTTTGATCGCCTCCATAAGATCTAACTTACTAGGCACTTCCTATACTGGCATTAGTATCCCCCCAGTATAATCTGCTAGATCCCCCTCAATGTCCATTGCTATTGTAATCCACACCTATGTTATCCTCATCACCTCCCTCATCGTCAACACCCCACCCTCCACATAATCATCTCCATCATCCTCATCTCCCGTATCCTCTCCATCATCATCCTCATCATCATCCTTTGCATCTGCATCCATCCTCCCCTGCATCAACATCATCCTCTCCATACTCTCCATCCTCCCCATTATCATCCTCATCCCATCCCTCTTCATCATCCACATCATCATCCTTCTCCTCATCATCCTCCTCACCTTGCTCTACTTGTGATCTCACTCGTAGTACTGACACTACTAGATCTATCAATGGCCTTTGACCATGTTTCACAAACCATTTATTATATGTCATTGTCATGCCTATCTACCACATTTTATACTACTCCCCATACCTTAGACAATAACTCCTCTCATTTTACATAAGAAACTTGTGTCCTAATAGGTGCTCCTCATTCTTGGACCTCTACTCTAGACCATGCAAACATTGCTAGAACTATCAACACCTCCTATATCTCTCCACATTGTCTACATTCCTACTCTGGTAGGTACATCTCTATCACTAGGTGACCAATCACTATGTGCCCTATTAGATAGCACTCTTATATGTAGTATTATAGGTGGATCTTATCATCATCCCACCTAGGGCAATCTATATAGGGTCTCTAGATAAACTGGGTCATAGTATCCAACTAATGCCTAAAGAACTAAGTTTACCCTAGCAATACTCATGCTAGTATGCCTCTATAGCTATATGAATACTACATGCCCTCCATTATCTCCCTTTCCATGAGTGGTCAAAATACTATAATGTGCTCATATGCCCAGATTTGTAATAGTGCACCCCCAATTTTAAATTTTAGCCTACTTCTATATGATACCTGATGTGAATAGAAGTACAACATCCCCAAGATGTATGGTTCCTAAGAAAACATGGTCCCGTCCATGATGATCCTCTCAAGTACTCTACCCCATCTAATAGGAAACCCATGTTTGCACCTATCAAGTATTAGTAGCCCAACAACAACCTAGTAGATCACAACTATTAGTCACTCATGGTGTGCTACTAGTAGCTCCCATGTGATCTCATAATCTCAATCCCTAGCTCTATATCCCCACATTAGAATAATAGGTGTAGCATTGCTTGCATAGTAGTCTAGTTATACATAGCTAGGTCCCCATGAATTAGAATCTTGAGGATGTGGCATACATCCTCCAAGGTCATAATTGTAGAGAATCCCCTACTATTATAAGGTGGTCTTGCTCTATTGCTTGGTAGGTCTCTCTATTTTTTTTTAGCCCTATTGGGCTAGGAAACTCAGAGACATTGAAAACATGAGACCAAGATCAAAGCTCACAAATACCTCAAAAAATAAAAAAGATGGGGGAAGGAATGAAGAGTACACATGCATCTGAAAAATGAAGGGTCTTAAACAACTAAAACACCATCTAGGCCTTGAAAAGATAGCCAATTACATATGCACAAAAAGCATTTAGAGGAGCTAGATTTCAAAATTTCCTCAACTTATGACTCAAAAAAAGCATGCACTTTTGAGTCCCAACAAATTGCAGCTTCTTTGGAGACCATACTCCATAAACTTCCTTTCTACACTAGACTTCCCTTATCAGCCCCAACAAGATATGAATGATTATGGCCTATGATGGAGCCCATACTCCAAGGTTCTAAAATACATTTTCAAGCCTAACTAAGCCCTTCACCCTAGACTTCTCTTCCCTTCCCAAAGGCTGAGTGAAGCTATCACACCCATAACAACACTCATGCACAAAATCATGGAAAATCTAAAGCAAGAAAATAACAAAAATCCAAACTTCATACTCATCACAATACAACACAACATGATACAAGATGATACCACCATTTTCCTTACAATGGAATTCTCACTACCTACATTCACATGAATGCAACACCAAGATTCAACTTCAAAATGGAAGAAATTAACAACATGGAAAGTAACACTAACCTTGAATTCCTTTGTAAAATGGAAATAAAAGGTTGTAGGAGAGCTCCCTCCAAGCTTCCAAACCCTAAGTTTCTCTAAAGTTAGAGAGTGGGTGAACACCCCACTAGTTTGTCCAAGTCCCCCTAAAAAGGCTTTCCACTATCTACTTTGGCAAAAACACCAAGCCACTCCTTCTTACAAACTTGTCTCCCCCTAAATTTTCTATATTTTAATTAATGGAAACATGGGGAAGAATTCATGTGACAACTCCATTTTCGAATTGGTGGATGAATGCATGGGTAAAGGGCCCCTCTAGCCTACCTAGGAATTAACATGGTCAATATTAGGTCCCTAACATGTTATACTCTCATATGGGTAGCTTATTTTCACACAAGAAACACTTTGGGACCACCTAATGACCCTTCAAAACCCTAGTCAAGACTGATTTCGAATTTTCTTTGATTGTGACCCATCCTATCCCTTGTCAAGTGGGTTTACTTAGTCATTAACAAGATATTTAGTTTTAGGGTAAAATGTTACCATGACCAAAACCCTAGGTGACATGTCATTAACACACAAAAATATACAAGTGTCAAGTGATACACACAAAAGCACATACCACATCATCATCACATGTCCCTAATGCATCTTTGAGATTAAAATTTTCACACACAAGCAAGCTTACATTTATGAAATAAAATACATCACAATGAGGCTTTTGAATCTTCCAAAGATTCACCTTGGTTAAACAATGTTCACATAGGTTTGGACCTTGTTTCCCCCAAAAATTTCCATGGTTCCACTTCCTACACACTAAACTCAAGCATCATTAGTCCATGGAAGTCATATAAAATACATATTATAAATGCATATGAATTTAAATGTCATGTGATCTATATTAACATAATTCAATGGAGTTCATTTCCTTAATCATTTCAAATAAAGAATTCAAAATATTAAAATATCAAAATTCGCATATCACATTTACCCTCTAGATTCCATGATTCATCCTTTCCAATTAACTTACTTATTCTAATAATTTTCACATAAAAAGTTCAAAGTACTATAATATCAACTCTTCTTATCAACATTAAAATTTACTTAACATGATCAAATTAATATTCTAAACAACTTCATAATCTATTTTCTATCATAGCAACAAAATGTTGAATCCATGACTGTTGAGTCCTTAGGCATGTAAATTAGGTCCTAATGCATAACACAATTTATCCATTAACTCTAACGTCTACTTAAACATTACATTCTTACATTATATGCATTCCTACAATTTAGAAATAGAAATAATTTAGAACATGAAATGGAATCATTAAAAACATTGATTAGGTCCTAATGTATAGACATAAATGTAGATATTGAAATGACATAACCCTATAGTCTTAAAAGTGTACCAAAATTTTGAGTTAGAAGTATCATAATGTAAATATGTATCTATGCTAGGGCAGATCAAGTGAGGCCTCATAGATTTGGGGATAAATAGCTAGATATAAGGAAGGATTGGGAGGATTGAAACCAACATCTTCCCACATGATGGCTAATTGAGAGAGATCAAAAATATGTCATGGCATGTTGAGCACTAGAAAACTGATATTCATGTTATCATCTTTTTCATTTTGTATCCTTGGGAGGTTCTTAGCTTTTTATTTTTCACAATCTAATGGTGCCTTTCGATTTTCTTCTAGAGACCTGTACTTGTTTTTTTTTTCTTTGCTTTTAGTTTTTTAATTGGAAGATGGCGTAGACTCCCCATAAATAAGAGCAAATAATCATGTTATTGGGCCCCCTAATTAATCTAAATATGATAAGGAAGTGTACTTAGCCATTATACCCTTCCAAACGAGATCCTTTCTTGCACCTATAAGAACAAACACAAGAAACCCAAGTTAAGTATGATCTTCATGTTAGGTTCACCAATTGTAGGACCAAAAAACATGTTAATATCTGACATACTATGAGAAAATCACAAACTCAATAAACATACATTGATACCTTCTAGTCTACCATGAAAACCAAATAAACAAAGAAAGCAACACAAAGTTAAAACCCCCTCTTTCATTTGTAGCTCTCATGTCCTTCTTTCTTCTCCATATGATGTAGCTCCAATTGCCTATAATGCACACAATTATGAAGCTAAATTCTATGATAATGATAATGATATCAAAGTACTAGAAGAAGTGATTTGAAGCTTAAAGAGAATAAGAAGTTAGGGCCTCAAGACCTAGGACCAAGGGGCCAAAAATGAGATGAAGAATGCTCAATTTATAATCAACATGCAAGATGAGAGCATTGGACTTGTTACCTTGGATATGTGACTTGGCAAGAAATTCATTTGAGAATCCATGACACATATGACACAAGATGCCAAATGTAGGATTATATAATGCTTAAATTTCAAACATGGCTAAAAAGAAGAGGGTCTATGACACGTCATGTGACACCTCAAACCCACTTAAAGACAAGAATCTATGACAAATGGAAGCCAAATATAGACATGCATAGTGGAATAAGATTATATGGATTATGAAATATCTTAGCCAAGTGTAAATGGAGAATCCATGATGTGTCATGCCAATCTATCATGATGATCTTAAGATTGTGTCAATATTATGTGGAATATTTGAATTAAAAATCCATACATCCATAAAAATAGAAATTGGGAATTTAAATAGTTATGAGTGGGAAATGGGACTTAGGAAATTATGAATTCTCATAGTTTGTGAAGACAAATCAATTAATTAATAAAATATCAATTAATTGAAAAGGTTAGTTAGGAAGAATAAATAGTGAAATGACATAGAATTAAATTATTGGTTATTTAATCCTATAGAGATTTAATTAGTAGATGATTGGACAATTTGATTAAATAAGTGAGACACTATCCTTTGATGAAAATTAAATCATAATGCAAATTGACTAGGATGATGAGGAATAGAAAAAATCCATGGTCAAATTGATTGATTAATTAAAATTGATAGCATGCCAAGGACACATTACATGAATTAAGGACATGTAACATTTAACTGATATCGTAAATGCTACATGATCGAGATTGATTGATAGGGTTGATCATAATAACATCAATAAATATTATCAAAGTTATGAAAATGGTTTGATGATTTCATGATTTAACATTGAGGGACTCAACAATATCAATGATCAAATGATAAGAATGATAGTTTGACCTAGCATCAAGGGACATGACAATACTAAGATTAGATTAATAGCTTTGATAGATTGATAGGTTTTCAAGGCACTGAAAGCCACAACAATGCCTAGGATTGGATAGATGATGATAGATTTAGGATGTTTGACATGTGTTGGGTTGGTTATGGTTGATTTTGGGTAGATTTGGGGTGATTTCAGGTTGATTCGATATGATTTTGAGTTGATAAAATAGTTTTTGGGTTGATCGGATATGATTCCAAAATGATATGCAAATAATTCACAAGAGGATAGGAATGATTAAGAATATTATTGAGATATAATAAAGTTTTCCAAAGGAAAAAAATTAGTGAAATGAGAAAATGGGATGAGTTAGTACAAAGATGTGATTAAACCATAGATGTGAACCATTTTTGAGCATCTACACTAGGACGTTCATTTAGAGATCCAAGAAAGTAAGCTAGGCCATATTGATTGGAATTTATTCTTGGTCCTATGCAAAAAACCAAATGAGAGGCCCCCTATGGTGTTTGTACTTATAATATTAGGGTTAGGAAATGCATCTTCACACTTGATTTCAGTACAATCTTTTGATTTGGTTATGGCATTGGTAAATAATTATGTTTTGGAGGAAAGGGTGGTAAAAAGCATAATTGGAGAGATCATTATAGATCTAAGGCCTAAGAATATAGAGAAATTTTTCCATATTCCAAGGCCAAATTAGTACATTAGGTTTACATACCATCAAGAAGAAAGGTGGTGTAGAGAGCATGAACAAGAAGCCACAAAAATTATTCAATCCTTGTATCTCATTAATAAGACTCCTCTTGAGTAAAAAGTAGGGAAAGTATATATGAAAAGAGGTTATATGAAAGATGATATCAGAAATTCCATAGTGCTCTTGAGTAGAACCATGGGATTACCAGTAGTAGGACACTTAAACATATGGATTGTACACTTTATTGAAACCATCATAATAGAAAAGATATCAATTGAATAGGCCACAGTTCTTAGTGAGAATTTAGATGAACAACTAGTGGTGGTCAAAAATGACCTATTGTTCTATATGGAATCTTATTTGGTGTATCTGTTAGCAACAAGAACTATAGTTAGCTAGGGTTGTTTAAAAGGGACAACTTGCAAGATGTTGATACATGACCTTATGTGGTATACTCCTAGCTAGTGAGGAAAAAGCTCTCAAATCATAGCAAGGAATATAGAATAGTGAATAAAACCTTTATTTTGGTAATCATCTAGTTCATTAAGGGAGACTATGCAAAAAGGATGTCAAAAGAGGTAGCAACAAAGATTATAGAAATAGTTGCCTACTATATCCAATTCAAGATATTTAATTACTTAAGGGTAGTGCGTACAACTATAAAACCTAAAAAGCTCCCAAGGTATCCATGTGATAGACTCATATCACTAGAGATTACATGAAAAATCTCATCTATATATGGTAGAGTAAGGAAGTAGCATAAGAAGACTTGGGTATGGTCCATCACTATAGGTCCATTTAGTATCAAACAGACTCAAGATATTGCAAAATTTGAGTTAGAATGGGATTGGTATCCCTTGGAGGATTATAACTCCCCTCGTCCATGTTTTAATAACATTGGAAAATTTTAGTACTTGGCAAGAAAATATTTCAAACATTAAGATACCATAGAGGATCACTGGATGAATGTAGTAGATAACTACGAGATCTAAATAAGGGAGTATTTTAGGATGACTCTTTATTTAATAGGTAGTGCTTTGAAAGGTCCCATTAAAAATTGTACAACAAGATACTGAAGAATTCTTGGATCCCTTGTATAACTGAGATAAGATATAGGATTGGCCTATCATGAATGTAGAGATTGATAGAGAAGAAAATGCAGATATCAATCATAGGGTAAGGTATATCATCTAATTAACCAAGGAATGGATTAAGAGACCATTTAAGATGGATTTGATTCCACAAATAGTAGTTTTCCAAGCTACATCCCACCTAGTGAAAGGTAGAGGACTAAAACTGACAATGCCAACATTCACAACCTAGTCTGCAATAAAGTTAGAAATGGTGCATCATCTTGATAGAGAAGTTGGATACTTTTGGGCACAAAAGGGTAAGAATAAAAGGAAAAGAGCTTTCCCTTAGAAATTTGGTCCTAAAAAGGAGGAAACTCAAGAACTTGAGAACTAAGGGGTAGAAAATGTAGAAGTTGTTTAGACTCAAGATAATTTATTGGTGTTACTGCCAGAACAAGGGCAAGAAGCTAAAGAAGAAGCATAAGAAGTTTCTCTACCTACCTGAGAGGAAGAAGCCTCTCCATCACCTCCCAAGAAGAAAAAGATGAAAAATATAGTTAAAATAACAATTAGATGAAAGGTAATAAGAAAGGTTATTCCTTTTTTGTTAGTTCCAAAAGTTATTTTGGAAGAAGAAGAACATGATGATGAAAAAGAAGAGGATGACCTTCCCTTGAGTCAAAGGACTCATCTTGATAGGGCTATTGAGGTATAATAGAGAAGGAGCTCTACTATAATGCCCCCATCTATTCCTACACAAAATATTCAAATTGCACCTTTAGAGGATGAGTTATAATAGTGGATTAATGAGCACAAGGATCAAGGGGCTAATATTTTCAAGATGTTAGATGTTAATTTTGTTCCTATAAGCATTGAACTTGTAGCAGATAAAATAAGGGATACATAAAAAATCAATCTCCACAAGAGGATTGGAGTCAATTTTTACCTCAGCCACAAGAACCCTAAATTGCTCCACCATCACCAAGTCAAGATTTATCTTGCTTGGATAAAGATTCAGTTACTGCTCTTTCTCTAGATAATGAAGAATAGGTACAAGATGAATAGGTAGAAAGGCCACAAAAAATACCTATTGATGAAGTGTCAGAGGAGGGGAAAATAGATGAGGAACCTCAACAAACTTCCCAAGATACATAGGTGAGGATTGTGGACTCAACAGACATAGAGATGCTTGATGTGGATCTCTCACAAAAGTAGAAGACTCTAGAGAGGAGTGATAAGGGAAAGGGCCTAGTAGTACAAGCCCCCTCTTCATCTAAGAATAATTCTTTGATAGAAGATACTCCAAGATGGTTGAGAAAAGAGGTGATGGTTAGGCATAAAAGGAAATTGTATTTTTTTAAGGAAGAGGGAATGAGAGAATTAATTGAAGCCCTAAGAAACCTGAGCCACCTATGGGCGATGCACAAATATTAGCCTTCATCATGAGCAACCAAAATAAGGACTTGTTCACTCATGTTGGTATCCCTCCTCCACATGAAAATATTGAGGATTTGACCTTGAAAGATTACCAAATTAAAGAGGTCTTTCTTAGATAATCCACTGTGGATATTGCTAAATTAATGGCCACTATAGGAATCAAAGAATTTTTTAAGCACTTAAAAAATGATGATTCTAAAGTGTTAAAGCTCTGAAAGTAGAAAGAACTCCTAAGAGATTATTTTCACAAAGTAGTTGGTCCATTAGATCATGAAAATCCCAAGGAAACTTTAGGTGTGGCACACAATAGGAGGGATAAGGAGAATGTACAATTAGGTCCATTTTTGAAGGCTTGTCAACAATGGTGGGAATATTTTGAAGAAAAAGGTGTGTAGATCATACAAGGAAATCTTAAGTTATTGCACCACATGAAGGATAATGCATACAAGATGTTGTTATATTTAACTAGGATTTTGGGTTATTGATGAGATATATACTTGGGGAAAAAACCTACAAGCACTATAATCAATAAAGGGTCATAGGTATTGGATGTTCACATATGTATATATAGTAGATAAGTTAGATAAGATAGATAATTGGATTGAGAAGATTGTGGATGGTAATAAAGTAATGGAAATATTACATGTAGATATTCATAAGCTCAAGGATCAAGCCCAAGAGAAGATTTTGGAAGTAGAGAGATATTACATTGATGCTTGCCCTAAATTTTTTTAGGATAATTCAAGGGATAGACTCATGATTATGCAAACAGTTGTTGAACAATTTTGGAAGACTTTTGAAGAAGCTTCCACTAATAAGGATATTAGACAAGTATTTAAGACTGAAGACACATTCCTAGAATTAGATGTGAAATTGGGAGATTTTCAAGAGACTCACATAGAGATGGGCAACTATTGACAAAAAGTAAAGGATACATATGATGCTTTATATTTTTTGGATGAAGCTCAAGTGATGGAGATCATAGAGAAATTAAAGAGAAAATACCTAGACATAGCTCTATTATGAAGGGGAACAAAACCTAGAAGATAAAATTTCAATTTTGACACTTGGTAAAATTTTTCATTTTTTGAACCTTGTCTTCCAAGATGCACTTCTCCCAAGGTGTGCGAGGTGCACTTCTACCAAGGTGTACTTCTAAAAAGGTACATCAAAAGTTTTTGAAGAATTTAGAGGTGCACTGGTAATTAATTTCTAGTTCTAAATTTAGAGCTTTCCATGCACTGAAAATGCATTATGATGGTAGTTCAACTCCTACAAACCTCTAGAGAAGTTTGAGCTTCTATTTTTGGCATCTCTAGAGACTTCTACATCATCTAGTGGATTTATTCTTCTTATTTTCTCATAATTTCTTTGTTTTAAGACATGTAAAGGCTCATGCATCCGTTAAATGATATAAAAAAGGGGGAAGTCCTACTTAGCACTAGTTAGAGAGTTAGTTTGTACATACATATTCTATAATATATGCTATTGGTACTCTCATTCAGAGTGTAGTTATTTTAATTATAATTTTTTCCATGTGTTTACAAATTCTGCTGATGTACTTAGTTGGAGAAGGGATTACACTATTGTTCCTACATAGCTTTTTGTCTCACATGAGCATACTTTAGGTGGCCTTGTGATCTAATGAAAAGTGAAACATCTTATGGTTATTGAATTTCCATTGACGATTACATCAGTGAAATTGAGGAAGTGTTGCTCCTATTTTCATTGGTTACCTATCAATATTTTAAAAGACTTAACTCATAGATGTGTTGTTTCCATGGCTTATGTTCATTAGGCATTTATTTTTCAAGTAATTTTCTTAAACTTCTTGTTACCTTATCTTCCTTATTTAATTTCACAAACACTTGGTTAATTTAGGAATTCATATATTTTCATAGTTAAAATATATTCATTATAAAAGATAAAAATACAAAAATATATTTCTTTTTGTATGGTTACTTGTTTTGAGATAACAAGTAGATTCAACGTCTAATTCGAAATTGGTCAAAACTAGCAAAAGCCTCCTCATGAGCACTCACATTTATCTTCTACTAAGAAAATTTCAATGGGTCATAATATCACCTAGAACCTTGGAGTTGATCCCAAATTAAATTTTCAAGAGAGGAGTTTGAAAGAATCCCCGTCATTAAGCATCATGCAAAATGATAGCTCAATGGACCCCTAGGAAGATATGTTGTCATATAATGGGTTGAGAGGGGTCAAAGCATACCATATGACCCCTTTGGATCCATTAAAATACATGATGTGTGTCCTTATAAGTAATATGTGTTGTCATATAATGGGTCAAAAGGGGTCTTAGGGTACTCTACGACCCTTTTCAACTCATTTAAAAAAATAATATATGTTCCTAGGGGTCGAACATATGTTCTCCTTTAATGGGTCAAAAGGGGTCGTAGGGAACCCTATGACCCCATTCAACCATATGATGTATGTCCCTAGGAGTCCTAGGACTCCTAAGAATATATTTTGTCATATAATAGTTCTAGAGGGATCATAGTGTACCTTATGACCCCTTTTTGATCCATTCAAACACATCATGTATGTCCATAGGGATCCTAGTACCCCTAGGAACATATGTTGTCATATAATGGGTTAAAAGGGGTCTTAAGATACTCTATGACCCCTTTCAACTCATTTGGAGACATGATATATGTTCCTAGGGGTCCTAGGAGCCCTAAGAACATATGTTCTCATTTAATGGTTCAAAAGGGGTCCTAGATTACTTTATGACCCCTTTTGACTCATATAAACAATTATAATATGTCTCTAAGGGTCCTAAGACCCCTAGAGTTATCTGTTATCAAGAAATATGTTAAAATGAGTTATGTGATAACATATGACCCCTTTCGACCCATTGGAACAAATAAATAGGTTGTTAGGGATCCTAGGACCCCTAGGAATGTATGTTGTCATGAAATATGTTGAAAGGGGTCATAGGTTATCCTATCACCCTTTTTGACCCATATGAACAACTATAATATGTCTCTAGGGGTCCTAAGGTCCTAGGTTATAATAAAAAAAATTGAGCAAGGTTGTCAGTTATCTTATGACCCCTTTTGACCCATTGAAACAAATAAAATAGGTCCCTAAGGGTGCATATATTATTATGTAATGGGTTGAAAGGGGTCATAATATTTTGACTCATTGAAACACAACACATATGATGATAAGGATCTTAGGACCCCTAGGAACATATGGTCCCATGTAATATGTCGAAAGGGGTCATAGGATACCCTTTGACCCCTTTCTACCCATTAAAATATAAGAGTATCTCCCTAGGGGTCCTAAGAACCCTACGAACATATTTTTTATATAATGGGTCCAATGACCCCCATTGGAATACAAAATGTATTTCCCTAGGGGCCCTAGGACCCCTAGGAACATAAGATGTCATGTATTCAACTGAAATGGGTCATAGGTTATCCTATGACCCCTTTCAACCCATTTTAACACAAAATGTTTGTCCCTAGGGGTCTTAGAAGTCACAAGAACATATTTTTTCATGTAATGGGTTGAAAGGGATCATATGATATCCTTTAACCCATTGGAACACAATAAGTATGTCTCTAGGGGTCCTAGGAACCCTATTTTTTTGTCATGTAATGGGTGGAAATGTGTCATGGCATGCCCTAGACCCCTTTCTAACAATTCAAACACAACATACATGTCCCTAAGGGTCTCAAGATGACTATGAACATATGTTGTCATGTAATGGGTCAAAATGGGTCACAGAGTATCCTATGACCCATTTTTACCCATTACAAAACATCGTGTATGTCTTTAGGGGTCTTAGGACCCCTAGGAACATACATTATATGTTTGAATGGGTTGAAAGTGTTCCCTATGAACCCTTCTATCCCATTCAATGATAACATATATTAATAGGGGTCCTAGACCCCTTGGGAAAATATATCATGTCTTCAAATGAGTCAAAAGGAGTCATAAAGTACCCCATGACTACTTTTAATAAATTATATGAAAACATATGTTTAGGAGCCCTAGAGACATAAATCATGTGTTTAAATGGGTTGAAAGGTGTCATAGGGTAACATATGATCCATTTTGACCCATTAAATGATAACATATGTTCCTAAGGGTCCTAGGACCTCTAGGGACCTATTTTATTTGTTCAAATGAGTTGAACAGGGTCATATGCTAACCTATGACCCCTTTCAATGTATTTTATGAAAACATATTCCCTTAGGGGTCCTAGGACCCCTAGGGACCTATTTCATTTTTTCAAATGGGTCCCCTTTTGATGCATTTCATTCTAACATATGTCCCTAGAGATCCTAGGTCCCCTAAGGACCTAATAAATTTGTTCAAATGGGTCGAAAGGGGTAATAGGATAACCTATGACCACTTTCAACAAATTTCATGATAACACATGTCTCTAGGGTCCTTGGATCTCGAGGGACCTAATTTATTTAATTAACTTAGTCAAAAGAGGTCATGAGATAACCTATAACCCCTTTCGGTATATTTTATTACAATATCTATCTCTAGGAGTCCTAGGACCCCTAGGGACCTTTTTTTTTGTTTGAATGGGTTGAAAGGGGTCATAGGATAAATTATGACCCCTTCAACATATTTTATGACAAATTATGTACCTAGGGGTCCTAGGACCCCTAGGGACATATTATAATTGTTTATATGGGTCAAATAGGGTCATAGGATAACCTATGACCCCTTTCAACCCATTTCAACACAACATGTTTATCCCTAGGGGTCTTAGGAATCATAAGAACATATTTTGTCATGTAATGGATAGAAAGGGATCATAGGATATCCTTTAACCCCATTCACATTAAAATACAATATGTATGTCCCTAGGGTTCCTAGGAACCCTATGAACATATTTTATCATGCAATGGGTCAAAATGTCTCATGGTATTCCCTATGATCCCTTTCTACCGATTTGAACACAACATGCATGTCCGTAGTAGTTCTAGGACCCCTAGGAGCATGTGTTGTCATGTAATGGCTCAAAAGGTGTCATCAAAAACCCTATGACCCCTTTTGATCCATTCAAACACATGATGTATGTCCCTAGGGAAATAAATCATAGCGCATTCTATGACACATTTCAACCTATTACATGACAAAATATGTTCATAGGCTTCCTAGGAACCCTATGAATATACATGTTGTGTTCCAATGGGTCAAATAGGATTAAATGATATCCCATAACCCTTTTCAAAAAATTACATGACAAACTATATGTTATTGTGGATCCTAAGAACCCTAGTATGTTCCTAGGGGTCCTAGAGCCCCTAGGGACATACATGTTATGTTCCAATGGATAGAAAGGGGTCATATTGTGTCCTATGACTCCTTTGGACCCATTACATGAAAACATATGTTCCTAGGGTTCGTAGAACCCCTAGTGAGATACCTCTTATATTCTAATAGGTAGAAAGGGGCCATAGGGTATCCTATGACCCCTTTCAACTTATTACATGAGATCATATGTTCTTAGGGGTCCTAGGACTCTTATTATCATTTTTGTTGTGTTCTAATGGGTCAAAATCCTATGACCCCTTTCGACCCATTACATATTAACATATGTTCCTAGGGGTCCTAAGACCCTAGGGCCATACATGTTGTCTTCCAATGCATCAAAAGGGGTCATCAGATACCCTATGACCCCTTTTGACCCATGACATGACAACATATGTTCATGTATATTATTATGTAATGGGTCAAAAGGGTTATAGGATACTTTATTACCCCTTTTGACCCTTTGGAACACAACATGTATGTTTATAATGGTCCTAGGATCCTTAGGAACATATGTTATCATGTAATAGGTTGAAAGGGGTCATAAGATACTCTATAACTCCTTCTACCCATTGAAACACAAGATGTATGTCCCTAGGCATCATATGACACCTAGGAAGATACATTGTTGTATAATGGATTGAAATGGGTCATAGGGTATCCCATGACCCATTTGGACTCATTAGACCACATGTATGCCCCTAGGGGGACCCCTAGGAACATACATCATCATATAGTTTATTAATTTAGCTTACTAATCTATATACAATATATAATAATAATATTATATATGATATATAATTATATACTAATATATAATAAGTACTAACTACATATATAATTATTATCTAATAAATAATACTATATAATAACTTTTAGTAACTATATATAATAATTTGTCTCCCCTCCCAAATTATGCTATAACTATATTATACTAGGACTTGAAAAATTAATATTTATCTTAAAAATTTGTCCACACTCGCTTTACATTTCAATTTGGTACCATGATTTGGGTGCATAAATTAGGTACCAATTATGAAATTGGGTACTCATTCTTAAATTGGATACCTGTCCTCAAATCAAGTACCCAATAAGGTAAAGTCATACATTTTTGGTTTGGTATCAGGATGGGTGGGAAAAAGGTCAAAGTAGATTTTGAAATGCTTTTAGACATTTCAAAACTATATATTTTTCACATTGTCACTTTTTGGCACAACATGATCCTACACATACTTGATAGAATCATTTATCTTCTAGTTACTCTTGTATCCCCTTATCTAAGGGGAGATTCTCAATCTTGGTCACTTATTTCTCATTTTTCTCACCCCAAGGATTCAGTTCATATCATACCCATTTTTTGTGGAATTTTGTAATAAAGATTTTCAATTATCAAAGTATCTATATTAATAGTTAGTTATTCCCAATTCATCGTTATATTTTAAATTAATATTATATTCCTTTCTTTTTACAAATCCCATATTAAAATTAATGAGGAAATTATCCACAATCCTTGAATAAATAATTACATTTTAGAATTAGCCAAGTCTGGAACATACTTAGAATTGTATTTGATAAAGCAAGCTTAATACCAAGCTTTCTTAGTGGCTAGTACCAACACTAACCTAAATAATCACATTCAAGGAGGATGTGTTGAGTATTCTCCTTGACATTTTTTCCTAAGGAGAATCTACTTGGCCCTTCGTAATCCATCATCTTAAATTTATCAAAGATCATGATTTTGCATTGAAGATACAAATTGAAAAAGAAGCTTATGCTTTAGGCATACAAAGACTATCCCATCTTAATTTCATAGAAATATTAGTTTTCGGTATAATCATTTACTTCTATAGATAGTTGTATCCATAATTTGTGTTATATTCTTTAGATTTTGGTCCATCCCATACTAACATATAAGTTCTTAGATTAAAAGAAATAATTGTTCCCTTAAGGATCTTCTCAAGGTCTTTATTTTCCTAATCTAGAATGTTAATGTCAAAAAAGAATTTGCACCTCTATCATTTTGATGAATCCTCATCAACTCTTTTAATATTGTCATTAATGTAATACCCCATTGAGCTTCCAAGAGTGGTCTCATAGTACCAAAGTGAACTATATTACTAATAGCTTTATAATTTATCTAGAAGAGGGCCTTTTTCCTATACCCTAAATTCCAAGTTAATTTTTCTTCAATAATATTCCTGTAATACAACATAAAATTCCAAATTTTGGATCCTCTTAGAGGGCTTTTGAATCAAAGAATACAAGTAGGTTTAGGAATTACTAAGCATTTTTTATTAATAATTCTCTAGCCCATTTTAAATGATGGATTTGAAACATTCTCCAAATTAGCTTGGCCCCAAGGGCATTTCCTTGGTATCTAATATTTTTAATTCCAAATATAGCCTTCTCTTCGATTTTGCATAATTTATCTCATGCTAGAAGGGAGAGTTTATTTTTATCTACTCACACATGCTATAAAAATGTTCTCTAAAGTTTGTTCAAATTTTTATTCATTTTTGGGTGAGGAGACATACACAAGATAACTAATAGATGGGTACATCTAAAAAAATATACTTTATCATAGTAATTATCCTAGTAGAGGAGAGTTATTTCCCCTTCCAAGTTGTAATCATCCTTTTGATTTTCTCTAGCATCTCCTCACAAAGAGTAGATGATTGAACACCTTTTCTAGATGTGCCCTAAATTTTACATGCTAGATTTCCTTTATTGAAGTTTAGAATTTTGTATACTTCCATTTCTATATTATTTTCAATATTAAAGAATAATATTTAAGTTTATCCTAGTTGATGTCTGTTAGAGTTAATAGCTTCAGTCATATTGATGCTATCAATAAATCACAATAAATTGATATTTATACAAGAAAGAAAAACATATTACACACACATGTATGTGTGTGTGTGTATGTACCAAATGGTTTAAATGATTTACTATATCTACATGTAGCAAATTACAAATCATATTATGCACATATATATCATGCATGATCGAGCCCTTTGTATTGTGTAATTACCAAAAATTAAAGTCAAATCATATCAGTTTCTTAATATAGATCCCATCTCTTATGCTAGTGATAATTAGTTATTACCAAGAGACATCACTAGTTAAGGTTACGACCCTATGTGGCTCATTCCATGTAAGGGTCATGACTCTACATTGTCATACAATTTCTATATGATATATGCTTTGTGTTTGGTGCATTAAAGAGATCAATCACAATGGTAATATTCTTCTATACATTGCAAATTACTTTGATCATAAGTAAAAATCAACTTCTTGTATAAAAAAAATATAATTATGAGTATTTAGAATTATGTTTATTAATTACATTATATATACTCTAGTAACACATTATTACAAACATGTAGATTCAAAGTAGAGTTCATTATTGTTTGAAAATAAACTTAATTTGGAATTACTCTATCTTTACCTCTTATATGATATTCCTTAACATGTATCAGAGGCTAAGTACTAGAGATCAAATAAAGATAGAGAAATGTAGTGCCTGCCCCTAGGTCGCATTTTTGTTATCATTGTCAAACTCTTTTAGGGCTAGTTTTATGTTGATGGTTAACAGCATTGTTTTGAGACTATCAGATATTGTGCTATGGATTTAGTTGATATGTGATGAGATTACTTAGACTCTACATTTCATGTATGCTTGATGATTATTACATTATTTTTAGTTATTGATGATGACTAGTTAGATGGTTTATTATCACATCTATTTTCTTATGGATACTTACCCCATACTTGCATGTGTAAGGTGTGTGTGTTTGTTCTTGGATGACATTTCTGATGTGGTTAAGGAAGGGAGTCATGGTCATCTACTAGTCAGGATCTACACGATGCACCACTTCCTTCCATTGCCTGTTTAGCTTTACATAAATACATACATACATACATACATACATAAATACATACATACATACATATATATATATATATATATATATATATATATATAGTATGTACATGCATGGTTTTTATGTAGGTTGCAGGTACTGGGTATTGACTTCCCTGAATTGTCAGGATGAGAGTACCCTATCACATTATCTCAATGGTAAGAGAGGGGATATAAATTCTCAAGTCCAAATCCCAACCTTTTAAGCCATTTGTCCTAATTGGAAATTAGGACAATTATCTGAGTTGAGTACCCTTTGAATGTGTCAAATGACGTAATTCGTGATATTAACCCTTTTGGTTTGATTTTGTATGGTTTTGCTATGATGGGTTTTACATATTTTATTTTATAAGTCTTTGGTGTATTTTCTATTAATTAAGCCTAATTAAAAGATTTAATTAATGGTTTAATTTAATAGAAAATAAATATGGTATTTTAATATTTATTTTATTTAATTAATTAAATAAAAGAATTAAATTTGAAGATAAAGTTATAATTTTAAAGTTGGAATGTCATAATATTTATTTAAGTTAATAAATATTTTAGCAATTAAGTTTCAAAAATGAATTTAAAAATGGAAAAGATATTAAAATTATTAAAAGATTATAGGTTGCATGATGTGTGCATGTGATTAAAATATAAATATATTAAGATAGAACAAGTGGATTTATTAAAGTGAGTGCATAAAAAAATAATAAATTAAATTGAAAAGAGTAAAGTGAATATTAAATTAATTAATGTGCATTATTTTAATATTCATTCACATAGGAGTATGCGAACTCTCGTGAGTTGTCATGTAGACAAGATAGGAGTTTTCACTCTAATTATGCACATGTTGTCAACAACACAAGAGTTAGCGCACAAACTAAGCACATGGTGTCTACAACCTTATGACTCATCTAGAAGGTTGGAAAAGACTCATGCTTAGTTGTCTACACCTTCTGGTTGTTTCTAGAGACATTCTAGGTGCTTCTTGAGAGTTCTTTATATTCAGGCACTCCTAGAAGCTTAGAGAGAGCATTTGGAGCCTGGTTGGAGGACTGAAAACATGGGAGAAGGAAGGAGCTTGCTTTACAGATTCTAAGGAGAAGTGATTTAGCATCAGTGTCTGGGTAGACACTTGTGACTTTGCTTATGTTATTTCCACTTCTTGCACTTCCTATCTTCTTCGTGTCTTCTGAATGCTTTTTGAGGATTTTCATATCTTTGTTGTATGTATTTTGTCATGGGTAGTTAAAATTCTATTTGAGAGAACCTTATATGCATAGATCTGAGGAAACTATGGAGCTAGGGTTTTTAGATGTATTTGGACATACCTATTTTAAGAAATTAATGGATAAATTTAAAGAACCATTATTTTAAAAGAAAATTCTTAATTTAAAGAATTAGAAAGCCCTTTTTCTTTAAAAGCTATATATGTGTTCTCTTTTTATATATATAAAATCTACACACACACACACACACACACACACACACACACACATCTATATATATACATATATATGTTTATTAAAATTACAATAATAGTTGATAGCAAACTGCGTGTGTATATATATATATATATATGTTTATTAAAATTACAATAATGGTTGATAGCAAATTGCATGTACATATATATATATATACATATATACATACATATATATACATACATATATATATATATATATATATATATATATATATACATATATATCTACACACACACACACATATATATATATATATATATATATATATACATATATACCTATATGTATATATTTGTTTAAATTGCAGTCGAAAAAAAAAATAGTATTATAAAAACCCGAGTTGTGCTTTGCATTTGTGAAAGGCATTTAAAAAAAAATGTTATATTAAAAAAAAATTTAAAAAAATTCAAAGCATATGATGGGGGGCAGGAATCCCATACCCCACCCCTACGTACCACAGGTCTGCGAGATCACAAAGTACTTGCGACCCGTAGTGTACCTACGATCCGCAGAGTACTTGCGGTCTGCACACTTTAATGGCCGGCGCGATTATTATAAATCACCTTTTTGTTTCGTTATAAAGTTTGTTATAAATATTATATATTATGCCATATTAAGTTATATATATTATTAAATATCATCTATGAAAATATAAACATATTCATCAATTAATGTTAATATGTGTTATGTTATTATATATATATATATATATATATATATATATATATATATATATATATATATATATATATATGTTAATATTTTTTATTATTCCTATTTTAAAATGGTGAATGTGGAACATTAATTTAAATAATAGTTCGTTAATTATTATTAAATTAAATAGAAATATTAGTTGCTTGAATTAATGATGGATTTGGGTTTGGAGATTTAATAATTAGTCATATAATTGATAACTAGCTTAATTTAAATGCAATTTCAATCATGATCAATTGACTAATGAAGTTTATGGAAGACTTCTCTAGATCGATTAATAATAATTTTGATGAGTTTATTATTTATTAATGTTTGTTGGGTCTAGCAAATTATTAATAAATAATAGTATAATGGTCTAAATGATTATCAATAATACGAGTTTGTTAAGGAAATGTTAGTATTCATTGAAAGAATAATGAATGTGGTCATTATAGATTTATTAATAAGATTTCCAATATAACTTGTTATTAAATAATAACAAGTCATTATTGAACTATTAATATTGGAGAATTGGATTATAGTTGACTTTTAACTTACAAATTATAGTTAGTTATTAATCAACTGATATGCATTGGGTTGTTAGTATGGTTATGTAATTATTAATTAAATTAATTAATTAGAGTTAATTAAATTTAATTAATAATTAAGTTATGTAATAGAGTTTTAATTGATATGCTAATATCAATTCTTTTAGTGAAGTTGTTAAGTATCTACATCGAAGTTGATAAGTCTTATTCTAATGACTTGAATAATGACTTTAGATATTTTAATGGTTATTAGTGATGATTTAATTATTATAATGATTAAATTAAGAGACCTAAATTTTAGTAATATTTAGTTGAGTTTTAATTAAGAACTATTAGAATGTTAAAAGAGTCATAGATTGTGTACTACTGTACATTATTAATTAATTTATTAAAGTGAATAATTTAACTTAAGGTCAATGAAGATTAGTTTTATGAGTAAATATTTACCCTTAAGTTATTCTTAGAATGTTATGAAAGAATAATGCTATCGAGGGAACAAATGGGTTGACTTGTAGGTCAAATGATTAATCTTATATACTTGAAGTATACTTGCAAACAGAAACTAAAACCTCCATACTCTATTCAACTATGTAATTTTAGCAAAGCAAAACATGTGTTTGCATTGTGTTTTCTCTATGCTTCTTGTTTTGGGTTTTTGGGTTGACTAGTGTTGACCAGTTATAGAATGTCTACCAGAGGCTCGGGGGTTATGATTGTGATGTCATGATGATGTCTTTTGATTCCGATCTTTATAAATCCAACCATGGTAATGTGATGGTATGCTCTATGAGATGTTTGTATTTATTGATTGTTATTGCTCATCAATCTTCTTGAGAGAAGTTGAGTTTTATGTATCTGAGACACTTGACTTAACCATTTTTGAGTCATCGATTAGTTATCCTTGGATTACTTTCTAGTTGCCATGATGGGACTAAAATGTTGATTTATTTCTTGATGATGTCATGTTGTGACATGTTTTGACTCAACCATTTTGGAGTCTTCGATCAGTATGATTTTGAGATATATTTTGGTTATTGAGAACAAATGGATACTTTTGATTATCAATGATACCTTCAGTTGCCAATAGAGAACTATTGTGGTCATGATTATCTATGCATGCTTTTCATGTGCTCATGGAGATTTAATGCTCTTATTATGGATTATTCTTTTGGTATTTTTCTAATCGCTTGTATAGGACTGTGGTGATTTTGTGATTTATGATTCCATGAGCTTAGGGTAGGTTATCTACTTGTAGTGTAAGGAAGTGATTTGCAATGGGGGCCAGGGCCCTAAGTGGCTACCAGGGTAACTCATTGTAAGTTGTTTTAATAAGTGAAAACATTTACACTAAATGGGGATTAAATGAACCTAATAATATAATTATATGTTCTCACCCATGGCTCGAGTGCTAGTACAAACTAGGATGAGAGTAGAGAGAATGCTTGGTTGTGACCTTGCATTCTGTAGTATGCCTCATCAGTATGAGAGGATACTAGTGGCCGCACAGGGATCACTAGGGGGTCGAGGTCTATTGAGAGACTACTAGGGTAACTCTAGTGTGATCCGTGTGATGACACTTTCATGGTTGCATAGTAGGTTTCCTATATGTCTTTGTGTGCCTTTAGGATTAGATGTCAGTTTGTGATTGGAACCTTTGAGTTAGTATACTTTTAGGATTCCTGGACTTAGAGAGTATTTATGCTATGTGATTTGATAGCCTGTTTGGGACTTGAGACTATCTCCTCAGCATGGTGGGAGTGGACCATTTAGGTTCCACGTGATCAAGTGGTAGTGCTTTTTTCACTCTTACCATTTGAGATCTATCTAAGACACCATGGCTGATGCATCCTTTGTTGGCATCTATCTTCATGGATTATGATGGTGTACATGTATCCTCACATTGATGATTTGCATATGTTAGATGATGTTATCTTATGCTTTACTTTGCATGTTAGATTACTTTTTGCATATGATGTAGTATGATTTAGGAGTGACATTCCTACTATGTTAATACCGATGATCTCTTCGATGATTTGGAATGTTACACATAGAGGGATGACTAGGATCCACAATGGTCTAATGATGCTATTTACAGTTGGGAGGAACCGTGCACTTAGATTAGATGTGTTTTATGATTTATGGTTATCTCCTATGATGATGTATCATGTATGATTTGTGGTTTCAATTATGTTATTGCTTCATGGATTAGAGTTAGTATGATGATGTACTTTATTTACATGGATGTATATTCTTTTAAGCCTTTCATACCCTATGACATGTGTAGTAGATGATTGAGCATTTGAAAATGTAATTAATGAACATTGGACTTTTCATTATTATTTCATGTGGATGTAGTGTTAGATGGAAACATTAGTATTAGTTTATTTAGATGTAATTCAACGTTAAGGGATCTTTAAAGAATGTAACCTATTATGTTTGTATGTTCATGTTTATTTTCAGTTAAATGATGTTGTTGCTTTCACTACTATGTTATGAATGGTGTTACTTTCATGTTTCAAAAAAAAAAAATGCTACCAAACTTAGTGAAACTTTAGGTTAATTCTTTGGATCCTTTGGCGGGGTATTACAAGAAATTTCTATTAAAATTTAGACTAGCATTCATTCAAAATTGCAATTATGGTGAACGATATCAAACTCAAGGACAATCTTAAAGGAGCATTAAATTTTGTATCATGGAGAATTCAAATAATGATTATTCTTTGAGAACTTGAACTAGAAAAATATGTAGAAGAGAATAAATTGATGCCTAATAATGACTCACATAAAACAATATGGAAAAGACACAACAATAAGGCCATGCAAATTATTATCGATGCTATTAAGAATCATATCCTTCCAACTATATCTCAATTAACATCTACTTATGATATATTTATGATTATTCAAAATACATATGAGATCAATGAGATAGGCATATTTCTCACTGTAAAATAATAACTTATGCATCAAGATGAATAAAGGAGGATAAATTACATCCTATTTTATGAGAATTTCATAATTGAAGGATCAACTTTCAACCATTGGAAATAATGTAGATGGTCTAGAATTATCTCTAGTAGCTCTTAAAGGGTTACCAACTACTTGAGAATCATTTTTTCAAGGTATTAGTGCATGACCTACTCTACCAAAATTTTATCAAATTAAGAATGACTACATTCTAGAAAATCAAGACTAACTATGAGAGGGATCAATCCAAATAAAGAGGGAGAAATTCAATCCCTACATGCTAATATGAACAAAAAATAGAAGAAAATAAATTTCAAATAGAAAAGAGGGAAGAATAATCAAACCTACAAAAAAATTATTTGTCTAAAATAAAATGCTACAATTCTGATAAGCTTGGACATAGTCATAGGTACTACCTTGAAAGCAAGAAAGCTCAAGCCTACATAATTAGAGTGAAAGAAGTACAAAATTCACTATTTTTCTTAGACTTATCAAGTGACCTAAACTTAGACATGAATACTTGGATAATTGACAAAGAGAGAACATGAAATCCAATCACTAAGATAATGTGAAGTGACTAAATCAATTTCTTAATATAGATCCAAGCTCTTATGTTAGTCATAATTAGTTATTACCAAGACACATCACCAAGTAAGGCCATGACCCTATGTGGCTCATGTTATGTATGTGTCATGACTCTACATAGTCATGCCATTTCCATATGATATATGCCTTGTATTTGGTGTAGTAAAGAGGTCAATCACGAAAGTAATATTCTTCTATGCATTACAAATTCCATTCATCATAGGAAATAATCAACTTCTCCAATAAAAAAATACAATTATGAGTATTTAGAATTATGTTTGTTGGTTGCATTATGTATACTTTAGTAAAAAGTTATTACAAACATGCAAATTCAAAGTAGAGTTTGTTATTGTTTGAAAATAAACATAATTTGGAATCACTCTATCTTTATCTCGTATCTGATATTTCTTAACATGGTATCAGAGGCTAAGTACTAGAGATCAAATAAAGATAGAGAAATTTCCATTAAAATATTAGATTAGCATTCATTTAAAAGTGCAATTAAGGTCAATGCTATTAGATTCAAGGCTATACTTAAAGAAGAAATAAATTTTGTATCATGGAGAATTCAAATAATGATTATTCTTTGAGAACTTTAACTCAAAAATATGTAGAAGAGAATAAATTAGTGCCTGATAATGAACCAGATAAAAAAATATGGAAAAGACACAACCATAAGGCCATGCAAATTATTATCTCGATGTTATCAAGGATCATATGCTTCCAACTATATCTAAATTAACATCTACTTATGATATGTTTATGCCTATTCAAAATGCATATGAGATCAATGACACTGACATATTTCTCATCTTAAAATAATAATTTTTGCATACCAAGATGAATAAAGGAGAATAAATTGAATCCTATTTTATCATAATTTCATAATTGAAGGATTAAATTTCAACCATTGGAAATAATGTAGAGAATCATCTCTACTAGCTCTTAAAGGGTTACCATCTACTTGAGAATCATTTTTTTAAGGTATTAGTGCATAATCTATGCTACCAAAAATTTATCAAATTAAGAATAATTTCACTCAAGAAAAACTAACACTAATTATGAGAGGGGTCAATCCAAATAAAGAGGGATAAATTCAACCCCTACATGATAATACAAACAACAAAGGGAAGAAAAGAAATTTCAGACATAAAAGAGGAAAGAATAATCAAACCTACAAAAGATTATGTTTTTCTAAAATGCAATGCTATAATTGTGATAAGTTTGGACACACTCATAGGTACTTCCCTAAAAGGAACAAAGCTCAAGCCTCCATAGCTGGAGTGAAGGAAGAAAAAAATTCACTAGTTTTCCTATACTTATCAAGTGAACTAAACATAGACAAGAATACCTGGATAATTGATAAAGAGAGAACATAAAATTTGATCAGTAAGATAATGTGAAGTGACTGAACAAAAGAAGAAAGCTAAAGTAGACAAGATTAGGTTGAAGAAAACAAAAGAAAAATGGGTACCTGACTTGAAGAAAGGTCATATGATGTGCAAAAGCTTACAAGCAATCAGCTAGACATGATGAATCAATTATTACTAATTGTAAATTAGGATCTGAATAGAAAGGACATGGAGATTAAAAATATGAGATCATAGAGTGACCAAACAAGGAATGAGTTGAAAGTTGAGAAAGAATTTTGGGAAAGAATGAATAAACCAATTAAATCTATAAGATACTTTGAAGACTTGATGAGATCACCAAGGTCATCAAATGATACTTCTAGTCTAGAACATATCAAGAACTCTTCATCTACAAAGGAAGGTGAGTCATCCAAGTGTGGGGAGAAAAGAAATGAAAAACCTAAATGTAAACCTACATGTCATCATTATTGAAAATTAGGACACACATCAAACATTTGTAGAAGCAAGAAAAGTAAGAAAATCCTAAACCTATATTTATTGGTAATTGTTTTAACTTTAAGAAGAAAGGGCATCAAGCACATTAGTGCAAGTTAAAGGAAAAATGATACACCTACTACACCTATATTTGAGGGGCATTTCTACATCTATCAAATATATGGACATTGAGCTAAAGAATGTAGATCCAAGAGAAAATCCAACTTGACATCTAAAAGGAAAACGCATACACCTAAGAAAAGTAAATCTTACGATGGAGATTATAACACATGGTATAATTGTCATTATTTTGGAGAGTATGGTAAAATTATAAAAAAAAATCATTAGGAAACATTTTAGAATCAATTACGAGAAATAATTGGATGAAAGCATAGTTTTTTTTAGATGTCTCAAGGTGGACATGTTAGTAGGAACTACAGGACCCGAGCACTAGCACCAAGCAAAGAACACACTAAAGGAAAAGGAAAAATGATGTTGAACAAAGAAAGAAGGTGTTAGTATGTACATTGATGATACTACATTGGGAGAGTATCCTAAGTATTGGAGAATATCGACATGTTGCATTCATGACTATGTTTGTCACTGATGTCAACATAGTATGGTTTCTGTAAAGATTGGGAGAACAATAGTTAGAGATCTTACTAGAATGGACAATGGTTTGATTATCTAGTGATGCATAGTTGATGACATGTTCTAGAATATGTTCTAATGACATGGTTAAGTACATAGAGTATGATTTGATGGTGAACAAAATTTGTACCTAATTTACTGATAGAAGTATAGAAATATAGTATTGAGGAAGAAAGTTCTAATGTTTGATTTGAATCTTACATTAGAGATGTAATGAAGAAGTGCATAGTTATATAGTGATAGAGGATAGTTGTTTGGTGATGTTAGTGAGTGCACAAGCCTTGGTATCGCACATGTGAATAGTTTGTATAGACTATGAGACCATAGTGTTGTTGTAATTAAAGTTAAATAATTATATTATTATAATTAATTGGAAAAGTCTCAAGGCTAACTCAAGGAATTATTATGAAGATAAAATATTAAAAAAATATTTTTTCCTTGATTATAAAGGGAGTGAGTATGCAATTAAGTGTAAAGATAATCATTGAGGAGAAATTCCAAGTGCTAAAAGGAGTAGAGCATTTGGAGAATGCAAGTAAGCAATCCAAGAGATTATTGGATGCAAGATTTGTGATATGGTTAGAAGATATAAAGGAGAAAAAGTCTAGTTGATATGATAGAGATAGAGGTAGGAAGTACATTTTAGTTCTATTATTTTGCAAGGAATAATACAAAGATGATTTAGATAGTGGGTTCATTGGTATTAACATCAAAGCTATATGGGAAGTGGGTCCAACTATCTTTCACGACTTTTAATAGGGTTGGAATCTCCTAACAAGGATGCAAAGTATCCTAACATGGACTCATATGTAATGAATGTTGTAGAAAACTCCCAATAGGGTCTATCCTCTAACAAGGAATATTTATATTAGTACATCATCTTTTTTGTGCCATCCCCACCAAGGTTTTCTCTCTAATCAATGGTTTCCCTAGTTAACATATCTAGTGTTAATTGTGCATGAGTATCTTATTTTGGTTTTAGTTTATATTATTCATATGGCTAAGTTTGTTTAAGGTTAATGTTTATAATATTAGCTGGATAACTCATTCACCCCCTCCCCCCTCTCAGTTATATCAGTGAACTATACATTCTAACAGAAGAGATGAATCTAACCTAAAAAGAGATAGTAAAAGTTGGAGGTATTAAATCCAGTGAAGCTGAGATCACCCAATCTAATGGATCAGGTGATCACACCACATCCAACTAAGAAAAGGAGGAATGTAAGGAACTATATTCTTGAATGATATATTACACACTAGTTTCTAACAAGAGATCTGATTAAAATTCCATATCAACATGGTCAAGATGCACTAGGAGAGATTTGAGAGAAGAATTGGTTAATGGAATAAATTACACTATCAAGTGTCTAGCATCAATAATATTTTCTATATTTACCAAAAATTTCAATATGGACCAAAAGTTAACAATGATAGAGTTAATGTGTTGGCCAAAATCAATGGTATTAATTGGGCTAACAACAACTGAGTATTGAAAGAAAAGAAGTGTGAATAAAACATGTGAAGACCAAGACAATTGTAATGTACCTACTTTAGTATGGTGCATTTATTATATATCTAAATTGATAGATTGAAGGTATATATCAAAATTTGAAATTCATTTTCATCTACAAAGAAATTTCAATAAGTAAGGTTTATAGTGTCAAGTTAAATTAATTTTGAAATTGTTGAAGTGAAGTTTGTTTAAACCCTATTTTCAAAATGGCATCCACTCCATGTGTATCTAGGAAGGAAATGTTGAAGGAAAGTAATGCATGTTAGAAATGCTTTAGAATAACTGAGAGGGGGGGTGAATCAGTTATTCAAGATCCTAATGTCATATTCAAGCTTATTCATTCATCCAAGCTTTAACTTTCCTATTCAACAAATTACTATAATTCAACATGAAAACATAACACATAAAATGATCAACACATCACACAGTAATTTACATGGAAACCCAATTTGGGAAAAACCACCAGTAACATGCTACTCAATTCTCACTCTTCAAAAGTGATGCCCTATGAAAGGATTTCCCTATTAAAGGCTACAACACACTATTAAATGTGACCTAGTTAAAGGATTTAACCACCCTATTAGAAGTGGGCCTAGTTAGAGGACTTTAAAACATTCACTTTGAATGCCACCATGTTAAAGGATTTACAAATGACTATTAAACCAACCTAAGTCCATAGGATTTTCTGATATAGTTCTTAGAGAGTAACAATAAGGTATTTTGACCTAATTACATAATACAACTTAACTTGTAGATTTTAGATCACTTCTCAGCTCATAACATTGCCTTGCTTTTAGTCTCTACAACTCTAATAGTTTGCCCTCCTTTCAAGCTTTGTCTCCTTGAGTCTCCATGCTCAATGTACCAGTGCAATCCTCTCTTTCTAACCACTTGTCAAAGTAGAGTCTCTATACTCTGTTCTTCCTTCTCCTAGATGCCTTCTCCTTGACACCCTTCAACCACTTCATAATTTGGCACACCAGCAGGTCTTTCTTCTTGGTCTATGAGTCCTTAAATATAAGTCTTGTAGTTTCTTTTCTAGCTCAATTCTTCCCACCTTTAATTTCAATTCATATTGATTAGGTAGGATTCATTGAATCCAACCCATATTTTGTTTCTTCTAGAAACATCATGAAGAGTCCTCTTGAATTTTCTCAAAAATGGTTTACATAGAATTTTGGGCCACCAGGTCATTATCCTTATCCTCCAACTAGTTCACTAAATTCAAGGTAATAACTCTATCAACTTAGATCTAGAAAATTTTTGACATTTCCAATAATGTAGTAGCTTGACACTATTGAAATTTTGGTGCTTAACACATACTGTGTTACTCAACACCAACTACATTTTACTGATGCTTGACACCTAAAATTTACTCGATACCTACTAATATTTTTTGACACTCAGCTCCTTCTATATCACTCAGCACTTTAACTTCACTTGGCACCTGAAGTTCACTCAGGACACACTAGATTTTGCATTTTCTTGGCTCCAACTAAAAATTTACTCATCTTGAACTAGCTTTCTTAGCACCCACTAATGAACTTAGTTCAAGCTCTACAATCAACCTTGCTCTAACTTACACTTCTATTGTTTCTAAGTGTGGCCAACTTTTGTATCTTCAAGTATGTTATCAATACATCATTTAACAATTGTCTTAACTAATCCTTGCACTTCATTATAAAACCATAACTCAACCTTTCCCTTAGGTGCTTTTGTTGCATCTTATTGATCAAATCCTCTTCATCAATCAACTAAGTGATAGTACTTGGATATTATAAGAAAATTTTATTTGAAAAAATAGCAGGTTTGACATGAATGACAAAATAATGATTGAAAACATTATTTTAACAACAATCTCCCTCTTTCAGTCAATCTTCTTCATCAATGATCTTTTCAATTAGATTTCCAAAAATCCCTCTTTGGCATTGATGGCAAAGCAAACTAATCAACCATCAGTCTAAAATTTCCAACCATGTTATCAAAGTGCTAACTAGGTTAGAATAGTAAGTCAAATGCCAGAAGAAAATTGTGCTACCATCAATTCTCTCATCTCCTTCTCTTGATCTACTATCCTGATTGCTTTACTTCTACTTTTCCCTCTTAGCTATTGTATCCTTTCTTACATTCTCTCCCTCTATATGTATTGCTCATCTTCTGCTATTTCTTACTCTATACATATTTTATGATTAGATTCTTCATCTTCTCCCTCAACTATTGATCAATTGATCAATTTTTGATATTTCTCCCTCTTTGACAACAATGTCAAAGAAATATTAACATCTTAGCATCTTATCATGCAAGTGTGGCATTTGTAGGTTCATTCAATTTCTCCCTCTATCACCTTTCTTGTGACTAATTTGAAACTTCAGCATTTTAATTACTTCAGGAATAATCCTAAAGTAGGTATCCTTTGCATCAATGTGTAATATTTCACTAGTCAATTCCTCTGATGTAGGGCAGTCTTTGCTTATTTAAGTAGCCTTGGATAGGGGTATCACCCCTAACTTACCTCTAAGATACTCAAAAGCATCTTTAGGTAGTGCTTTTTTGAAGATTTCAGCAATCTATTCCTTTGAGCTAACATCCTCCATCTTCACTTATTTGTCTTCCACCAATTCTGTTGCATAATGATACTTGATTGCAATGTGCTTTGTTTTGGCATGCATTACAGTATTCTTTGATATGTTGATAGCACTTGTATTATCACAATGAAGTATCACAGGCTCATTCACTTCTTCCTTCATACCTTGCAATAGATGTTTGATCCATACAATATTGGTGCAATTGATAGCAGCTACAATATATTCAACTTTTTTTGTTGACTGTGAGGTATAATTTTTTTTTGCTGGTCCATGTAATCAAACTTCTTCAGAAGAAAAGTGCTCCTCCACTGGTACTTTTTCCATCATCAATATTACCTCCCCAATCAGCATCAGTGTAGGCTCTTAGTTCAAAATTTTCACTTCTCTTGTAGTATAGACCAAAGTCATCAGTTCCTTTAAGTATCTCATTATTCTTTTAACTACCATTAGATGATTTTTTTTTGGATTTGCAGAAAATCTTTCCACTATTCCAAATACTAATGTAATGTCTGGTCTACTATGTACAACATACTGCAACTTTCCAATCATTGATCTATACATTGTTTGGTTCACTTCAGCTAACTCATCATTCTTGGATAACTTATGTCCTATCACCATTGGTGTACTAACTAGTTTTGAGTCTTCTAATCCAAATGTTTTGAGTATCTCCTTGATGTATTTTGATTGAGTCACAAATATGCCATGCTTAAGTTGATGTACTGGCAATCCAACAAAGAACTTGATTTCTTCAAACATTGGCACTTCAAACTCATGTTTCATTTGATCAGCAAAATCTTTGCATAGAACATCTTTTCCTCCAAATATTATATCATCAACAAAAATTTCAGATACCAGAATATCTTTACCTTTTTCTACCTTGATATATAGGTTGTTGTTGTCATATGTTCTTTCTAATCCTATCTTCGCAAGATATTTGTGCAGCCTCTCATACCATGCTCTAGCTGTTTGCTTCAAACCATAAAGTACCTTATGCAATTTGCAAACCATATCCTTGTTGTTCTCATCAAAAAATCCCTTTGGTTGTTCTATGTAGACTTTTTCTTCCAGTATACCATTCAGAAAAGTAGACTTCACATCCATTTGGTAGACTTTGAATCCTTCGTAGGTAGCATATCCAAGTAATGTTCTTACTCCTTCCATTCTAGGGGAAAATTTTTCCCCATAATCTTGTCCTTCTTTTTGTGCATAGCCTTTGCAAACTAATCTAGCCTTGTTTCTTTTGATCTCACCATTCTCATCAAGTTTGTTCCTAAACACCCATTTGGTACCAATTACATTGTTATCAGCTAGTCTACGAACTAGGGTCTAGGTTTTGTTCTTCTCAATCTAATCTATCTCCTCTTCCATATCTTTATACTAGTCATCATCTTGTAGTACATCTTTTACTATCTTAGGCTTAACCTTGCTCAGCAGACATGATTCATTCCTTAGTCTATTCCTTTTCATTGGTCTAGCATCTTTGTCACCAATGATTTGATCTGTAGGGTGATGTCTTCTTACATACTTTGATAATCTTAGTTTTTTCCTTCTTTCCATGTTTGATCCTTCAACTTTATAGTCATTTTTCTCTTCTTCATCTGCTTCATCATTTCTTTCATGTATACTATTTTCAGAGTTATAATGTGCATTTTCTTCATTCTGCAACTCAGTTTTTGAATGTAGCTTGGCATTCACTGGCTATGACTCAACTAATACTAAGATTTGTTGTTGATTCCCAACTTGATTGTAGCATTGTCTTCAATAGTTATTCCTTCATAGAAGTGTACAAAAGATCTATAACCTTCTAGTTTCTTGGATTCACCAACTTGGACTTCTATGTGCTCATCAAAATTTACATTTGCACTCTCCACAATCTTGTTAGTGTTATTATTCAAACACTTATATGCCTTGCTTCTAGTGGAGTATCAAAGGAATATGCCTTCATCACTTTTTGCATCAAAACTACCATTTCTAGTATCTTTAAGAATATAGCATTTACAACTAAAGACTTTGAAATGTTTTACATTAGTTGAGTTACTATACCATACTTCAAAAGGTGTTGCATTTGTTCCTTTCTTTACTTGGACTCTATTTAGGGTGTAAACAGTAGTACTTACAACTTCTCTCCAATACTTTAGAGCAACATTTTTCTCCATCATCAAGGTTTTTGCATAGTCTATTACTAATCTATTCCTTCTTTTAGCAATACCATTTTGAGGTGGAATTCTTGGTGTTGATGTTTGTCTCTTGATACCTTTGTCATTGCAGAATATCTCAAACTCTTTTGATGTAAACTATCCTCCTCTATTTGATCTCAGGCATTTGAGACTCTTACCTATTTCCTTCTCAACTCTAGCCAAATACCACTTGAACATTTGAAATGGATCAGATTTTTGCTTTAAGAACATAGCAGTCATCATCCTGGAGTAGTCATCTACAAATAGTATTATGTATTTATCTCCTAGCT
This sequence comes from Cupressus sempervirens, assembly GCA_028749045.1. Taxonomy (NCBI): domain Eukaryota; kingdom Viridiplantae; phylum Streptophyta; class Pinopsida; order Cupressales; family Cupressaceae; genus Cupressus; species Cupressus sempervirens. The sequence continues at coordinate 325,024,474 of CM053788.1, forward strand.
AGCTTTTCACTTCTATTGGACCACATATGTTTGTATGGACTAACTCTAGTACTTCCTTGGAAGTGTAGATTTTTCTCTTGAAACTAGACTTAGTCATCTTTCCTAGTTTTTGATAAGATAAATAGGTTTTAAGGGATCCTGAAACCCATAAGGTTTACAAAAAATAAGGTTGATAATAAGAAAAAGAATCCTAGCCAAAATAGAGGTCCAACAGCTGAAAAAATCTTGAAGGCCCAGCCCAAAACAAAGGCCCACAAAAAGGCCAAAAAACAAACAAACTAAAACAGACTACAGAAAGCCTGTCCAAAAGCCAAAAGCCAGAAAGACAAAAATACAAAAGACAAGAAGACTAGTCTTTAGTAATCTTCTCCATTTCCCAGATAGTATGAGCTGCCTCGACTATCTTTTGTTGCTCCTTTTCCATTTGATCCTAGACCTTCTCCATGCCCTGATCCATACAGGTGAATGTACTGATTATGGCCTTGTCATCATCTGGCCTGGCCTTATCCCTATTATGTCCTCCCTCCTCCACCAGGAAGCCCCTATCCTTAAGTTTACTAGCAAGGGATTGGATGTTGTCATTCATCAAACTCAGGAGAGAAATCATCTGACTTGCCAGGTTGTGGTTGTAGTTTTCAAGATTTCTAAATCTCCTTTCAATAAAGCTTTCTCTATTATCCTGGTCCTCCTGGCTATCAATACCCCTCTTATTCTTAGTACTTTCCATCTGGGATGCCCTTTCTCTAACTTCCTCCAGCTCATGGAAGAGCCATTTGATTATTCTAAAGTTGCCAATCATACTACCGTGGGCATTATTCAGAAGGTTCATTCTAGTCTCCCTTGCATTGTCTGAAATGGCCAGGATAGCTAGGTCTATGAGCTCATTGAGCCTAGGCTCCTCTAGGTTGTCCACCAAGATCTGAGGGTTCATAACTTCCCTAAAAATCCCCATAGTAGCAGTCCTCACATTCAAATTTTTCTAGGCCTTTCTTCTATTATTGACCTACACTTCCCCCTCATTCTCACCAGTGATGACATTCACTTTTTCCTCCGAAGGAGGCTGAGACTAGATAGGGGAGAGGGGAAGAGGAATATCATCCATCCTCTAATTTCTAGTCTCCTCAACTCTCACTACCTCCCTCTTCAATTTTTTCCCAGGTTCCTCCTCTTCCAACTCCTCCTTTGACACTTTGTCAGAATCTTCCATATCCATTTCCTCCTCCTCCTTAGCATAACTCTCTTTTGCTTGAGCTTTGTCGTGATCCCTAGGGCTTTTCCTATTGGGAGTTGTGGTTGTGGGCTATTTCCTATCTTGACCTTTTTTCTTCTTACTTGAGGTAACATTCTCCTCCTTTGAGCTAATGCTCTCAATGTCATAAGAATCTAAAGAAAAGCTGGAGCTACCTTTGTCAACATCCTCAACTTGAGGGGGGTTATTGCATATAGACTAAGCTTTGAAATGCTCATGGATGAGGAGCAATAATCCCTCATGCAAAGTAGGGTTAACAGTGGGTTTCTTCTTGAAACTAGAGATTGCCTTGTTCATAGAAGTGATAAGGTAAAAGGGAATGGAAATTCTACTCTTATGGTGAAAATGATTTAAAATCACAAAATGGTGAGTTTTGACCCTATCAAACCTAGGGTCTAGGGTAACATAATCAATGAGGGCATATAAAACATACCTCCAGAACTTCTTTATAGCCTCCGTCACATAGAAAGACTCTTTCTTTTCCAACTTGTTCATCTTTGTAGAATTTTTCACTAACTCCTTGATTGCATTGGATGAAAGCTTCTTGTCCTTGTAGAATTTGAAACCCTCCATAGGGATACTAGTGACCTCCGCAACCACCTCCTCTATGATTTGGAAAGAAACCCCATTCACCTTGACCTTTCCATTGTTCCACGAGTTCACCATGTTGTTGGTGACCTCAGGGTCAAAACCATGGAGTTTCTCAAAAAAATTTGCAACCTCACCCTTTTCCAATTTTTTCCAGACTTTTCCCTTATTCTTCCACTTCTCCACTTCACCCACCAGCTCCTTTCTTCTCTATTCTCTAGTCATGACATCCATTTTTTCTTCAACTATTCTCACGAGCTCCAATCTCTGTAATTTTTTTCCAACCAAGATTTTGGCTTTGTTTCTATTATTTGGTTCATGATCATTCACCTCTCTAATACAATAGCAAGTGAAAATGATAACGATCCTCCAAACGTGTCGAAATGACGAAAAAAATCCCTTGAGATTATGAAAACCAAGAAATTTATTATGTCTCGTGCCAAAATCCAATCTTTGTTTATCAAACATGATAACAGTTAGATTGACCCATACTTCCATGGATTTTCTCCAGCTCGATTAGTGATTTAGCCTCCATTGGAAAATCTTTTCCAGAATGCCAGGTCATCTCTTTGTCTGCTCCCACCCCTTTGTTAGCAAACTAGTCAGCAACTCGGTTTGCCTCTCTAAATGCATGAGTGAAGTGGACCTTCTCAAATTTTGTGAGGGTGGCATGTGTCTCATCAATTATATTTGCAATTGACCACGAGGGGGGGGGGGGGGGTGGGAGATTCCATTAATATTGTTAATTATGTTTTTGGAGTCCCCTTCAAGCCAAAGCTTGGAAACGCCAACTTCAAAAGCTAGCTTTACCGCACTGCACGCGGCTCTGGTTTCAGCCAAATGATTGGTCTGGGTTCCAAGTGGGAGAGCAAAGGCCGCAATCCCCTCCCCAAAACTATTTCGTATAATTCCACCACTTCCAGAGGGGCCAAGGTTGCCCTTAGAAGCAACATTGAAGTTGGCTTTTGACCAACCTTCTAGGGAAAGAATCCATCTGGCATCCTATCTTTTGGGATTCTTGTCTTTTTCTTTAACTGTCTTCCTATCCCCTATATCAACTTCCCCCTCCTTCATCACTTGAAGGTTTTCTTTTATGTTTTTCAAAATCTTCCTTCCCAGAATTATTGTTGGCTCCTCTCTATCCCTAAAAATTTTGTTGTTCCTTTCCTTCCAAATGCTCCAGCAGAAGTGAGGCAAAAACCAGGCATAATTATCCCATCAGCCTGCAATTTTACAAAGGCTTTTCCAATGACTGAAAAAGTTGATAAGGTTGTTTGGCCAACACCAAAGAATCTCCATTTCCTGATTAAGATAACTCCACACCTCCCTAGCAAAGTCACATTGAATGAAGATGTGATTTCCTGACTCAGACTAGTTTTTATAGAGCAGGCATCTGCTGGGCATAATATGGCCTCTCTTCATGAGATTATCTTGCATTAGGATTTTGTTCTGAAGGGCCAGCCAATACAATATATTGATCTTTGGAGTGAGGCCCATGATCCAAGCATCCAGCCAAGGGGGTTTCTCCTTTAAACCCCAGAGAGAGTTGTAGCCAAAAGCAACAGAATAACTTCCATTGGGATTATCCATCCAAACCAGCTTATCCTTATTATTACTAGGGATCGAAGAGTTAAGCATAGTCATTATTGGTTTCAAATCCTCAAAAATGAGGGAAAGGTCTCTCCATTCCTAACCAACCCTATAATTTCTTACTTTAAACCCATATAGCTCCGTGCATTCTTGCACCCATCTCTCAAATACTGGGTTGTTAGAAAGTGGGCCTTGACATAACCACCTGTCAGACCAAAACTGGATATCCTCCCCATTGCCTAGTTTCCAAGAGACCCTCGCCTTAGCCAGGTCCCTGGCCTTCAAGATACCATTCCAAATAGTCAACCCTTTAGGGATGTCCTCATTGAATAAAGTAAACTGAAGAGAGGGTGCTTTGAGGTATTTATTTTCCAGAATGTCTCTCCATTCACCAGTGTTATTGAAGATTCACCAGATTTGTTTTGCAAGAAGCACCTTATTGAGATGGGTAAGCTTTCTGATGCCCAGACCACCATACCTCTTGGGGAGGTAGACCTTCTCCCAGGCAACAAGAGGGTACCTTTTCTTTCCTTCAAGTCCGGTCCATAGAAAGTCTCTTTGGATTTTATCCATTTTCTCTGCAAATTTCACAGGAATTCTAAAAAGGCTCAGAGCATAAATGGGAAGGTTCTAAAGAGTGGATTTGATGAGTAAACATTTCCCAGCTTAGCTGAGAGAGGAACCTTTCCATCCAACCATCTTCTTGTTGAATCTGTCCAGAATGCCATTCCAAAAAGAGTCAGGGGGGGAGGAGCCCAAGGGGAGTCCTAGATAGGATGAAGGGAGAGAGCCCACCCCACAACCAAGGATTCTGGCTATTTTCCTTTGTCTGACTTCAGAGGTGTTAACAAAGAAGGTCGAGCTTTTGTTCTAGTTAATCAGCTATCCAGTCCCTCTGGAGTAAGTATCAAGAACCTCTTTCAAAGTCTTAGCTTCTTTCACATAAGCTTCCCCCCCCATTATAGTGTCATCCACAAATTTTTGATGAGTGAAGGGGACATTTCTCAAAGAAGGCTTAATTCCTTTAAGACTTCCTTTAGACTTTTTATGTTCAATAAGCCTCCCAATGCATTCAGCTAAAATAATGAAGAGGATAGGAGAGAGGGGGTCTCCTTGCCTGAGACCACTAGAAAAGTCATCTTTCCTAGTTGACATTGTTTGCACATTGTGTTTTTAGGTTTCTTTAGTTTAGGAAAACCTCCGAATTTCTTCTTTTTGTTGATGCTAATCAAATTGTCAAAGTTAACATGACACAATCTTTTATGCCATAACCACACATCATCAAGTCTAACAACAAGAAAAGTTGCATCTTCCATATCTAGGGAAAATAGATTACTTTTGTTTGTTCACCTTTTCTTATTAGATTTCTATCTATCTCATAGATCTTGGTAGTTTTGTTTCCAAATTCTACTTTTCAACCTACATTGCCTAACTATGATACACTCAATAGATTGTAGTTTAGTCCTTCAACATAGTATGCATTATCAAAAAATATTTCTCAGTAAGTTTAATTGAACCTTCTCCTTTGATTTGACATGGAGCATCATTTCCAAATCTAATAGTATTTCCATCATATTGAGTAAAGGTAATAAACTTACTTTTGTCTCCTGTCATGTGATGTGAGCAACCACTATCTATGATCCACTTGTCATTTTTGTTCACACAAATCACTAGTGCTATTGCTTCATCTTCATCTGATTCATCCTTCATGTCCACATAGACTACTTCATCATCATTCTCATCAGAATCTTCTTCAATAATGTAGCATCTTTTGCCTTTGTCCTTGTAATCTTTGGTATCATCCTCTCTCTTGTTCTTGTACTTATTTCCTTCTTTTTAGTTCTTCTTTTGTGTACACCTTGCAGCAATATGTCCTACCTCATTACAATTAAAACAAATGATAGGGAGCTTACCTTTGAATTTACCTTTGCCTCTATGGAATCTTCTAGCCAGTAGTGCTTCTAATTGTTCCACATCTTCTTCATCTATGTTGTTGTCACTAGATGCATGATTTCTTTTTCTACTCTTCCTTGATGTCACCTCCTTAGTGTCTTTTAATGTTAGCTTGGCCTTGAAAGAAAATTCAAGGTTCTCTAGTCTATAGTTGTTAAAGTTGGATAACTCAAATGCAGTAAGTCTTCCCACTATTCCTTCAAAGGTTAGTGTGTTTCCTTGTACACACCTTAGTTTTTGGATGGCTAAAACTCTAATAGCATAGATAGGAAACATGGTCCTTAAGTATTTGCTATTAATAGTCTCTTCTTCCAATTGACCACCCAGACTTCTTATTGCACTTATCAGTTCTTTCATTCTAGCAACATATTGGGTAGCATTTTCACCTTCTTCTATTTTCATCTTCTTCTATTTTCATGTCATCAAACTTTCCTCTAAGGCTTTCTCTCTTTACTCTTTGGACATCTTGATCTCCTCCATGAGATATCTAATAGGGCTTTCCACATATTGAATGCAGTGTCACATCCTTTGATGTCATCAAATTCAACATAGTTGAGTGCAGAGGCAATCTCTAGCATTGCCTGATTGTGCTCCTTCCTTTTGTTCAAATCGTCTATAGAGAGGGGTCCAACTGGGCCTACATTTTCTATTCCAATTAAGCTTTTTGCATAATCACCTATTGATCCAAGGTGCAATTTCATTAGACTCTACCATACAAAAAAATTGTCTTTGTTGAGCTTGGGAACTTCTCTCTTGGACATCTTAATCTTTCTACTTCTAGTACCTTGAAACTAAATCAGTAGATGGATCTGATACCAATTGTTAGAAATTCTTTAGAATAACTAAGAGGTGGGGGGGGGGGGGGGGGGGGTTAATTAGTTGTTCGAGTTCCAAATGTCTTATTCAAACTTATTCATTCATCTAAGCTTTAACTTTCCTATTCAGCAAGTTACTATAAATCAACATGCAAACATAACACATAAAAAGATCAACACATAACACAATGATTTATGTGGAAATCATATTTGGAAAAAACCACTAGTAACATGCTACTCAATTCTTACTCTTTTGAAGTCATGCCCAATGAAAGGCCTGCCCTATTAAATGCTACAACACACTATTAAATGTGACTTGGTTAAAGGATTTAACCACCTTATTAGAAGTGGGCCTGGTTAGAAGACTTTAGAACATTCACTTGGAATGTGACTCTATTAAAGGATTTACAAATGGCTATTAAATCAACCTAAGTCCATAGGATTTTCTTTTACCCTAGTTGATACAATTGCTATAGAGTAAAAATAAGGGGTTTTGACCTGATTAATACAACTTAACTTGTAGATTTTAGATCACTTCTCAGCTCATAACATTGCCGAGCTTTCAGTCTCTGCAACTCTTACAGCTTGCCCTCCTTTCAAGCTTTGTCTCCTTGAGTCTCCATGATTAATGTACCAGTGCAATCCTCTCTTTCTAACCACTTATCAAAGTAGATTATCTATACTCTGTTCTTCTTTCTCCTTAACACCCTTCAACCACTTCGTAATTTGGCACACCAGCAACTCTTGCTTCTTGGTTTATGACTCCTTAAATAGAAGTCTTGGAGTTTCTTTTCCCACTTGATTCTTCCCACCTTTAATTTCAGTTTGTATGGGTTAGGTAGGATTCATTGAATCTAACCCACATTTTGTTTCTTCTAGAAACATCATGAAGAATTCTCTTTAATTTTCTCAAAAATAGTTTACATAGAATTCTATGCCACCAACTCATCATCCTTATCCTCCAACTAGTTCACTAAGTTTAATGTAACAACTCTGTCAGCTTAGATCTGGTGAATGTTTGACATTTCCAATAATGTAGAAAATTAGTACTATTGAAATTTTGGTGAGTGGCACATACTGTGTTACTCGGCACCAACTATATTTTACTGATGCTTGACACTTGAAGTTTACTCAACACTTACTAAGATTTTCTAACACTTGGCTCCTTCTATATCACTCAACACTTGAACTTCACTCGACACTTAAAGTTCACTTGACACACACTAGATTTTGCATTTGCTTGGATCCAACTGAAAATTTACTTAGTTTGAACTAGCTTGCTTGGCACCCACTAATGAACTTAGTTCAATCTCTGCAATCAACCTTGCTCCAACTTACACTTCTAGTATTTTTAAGTGTGGCCAACCTTTGTATCTTCAAGTATTTTATTAATACATCATTTAACCATTGTCTTAACTAATCCTTTCACTTTATTACAAAACCATAAATCAACCTTTCCCTTAGGTGCTCTTGTTACATCTTGTTGATCGAATCCTTTTCATCAATCAACTAAGTGATAGTACTTGGATCTTATAAGAAAATGTCATTCTAGAAAATAGTAGGTTTGACATCAATGAAAAAAAAATGATTGAAAATATTCTTTTAACAACAATCTCCCTCTTTCAATCAATCTTCTTCATCAATGATCTTTTCAATCAGATTTCCAACAATGCATAGATTGTGAGGAATGATCAAAGTCTTGTACCCAAATTTACAATGTACCCTAGCATTGCAATTACTTGAGATTCATCTAGTACCTGTACACTCGAAAGTGTCACACTCTAAACCCTTCTATCCAAACGATTCCATGAGTTTGGAATGTTCGGATGCCGGCTTAGAGCTCCCTATCCACGGAGTGCAAGAGAGTATATTTTAAGAATAAGAAGGCTCTCAAATGAGCCTTAGAGATACTCTTCTTGCTAGTAAACCATGCAATGGGAGGTTCCAAAGACAAGATGCAAGAATGCAAATGTCTCAAGGAGTTCCTCAAGAATGCAATGCAACTAAAGATTAAAATAGAATGAATATGAAAAGTGAAGCTATTCTAAGCATGGATGAGAGTGTTACAATCCAAATATTAAGCTATGTGAGATTAAGCTACATGTAAAAATGAAAGCTAAGCTAAGATGCTATGGTATGAGAGATTGTAGACAAGAAATAGAAGTTCTCCACAAAGCTCCAAAGAAACCTGTTAGAAAACCTGCAGCATAACAATGTTCAAAAGATGGATCCATTGAGGGGGAAAGCTCTCTCCCTTTTAAAGATGTATGGACGGTGGAGATCAAGATGAAGATGGTGGATGATCAATGGTTGAATTCAAAAATAGGAGTGATCCATGTGCACACACAAATCAACCAATAGAATATAAGTTGACTTGTCATATAAGACAAAAGTCACAAAGCCTTTTCTTTTAATTGCAAAATAGAAAAAGGACTTTATGTGTGCAATTTAAGTGGGTTAGAAGAATGGGGTCTTTTATTTAATTAAAAGGGGACATGTTCTTTTAATCAAATAATGAACTTAGGATAGCATAGTCAAACTATAGGTTATAATCAAATAAATTGATTATTAGCAATTTGGTCTAGGTAAATGATTAAATTAATTTAGCCAAAATGCTGAGAAGGGGGCTAATAGTCTAGATGACCATTTTTAGGTGATTACATTTTCCCCTCTTTGACTAATGCATGATCGATCTGGGAACACATTATGTCAAAGAAAATCGAAGCCAAGTAGGCGATGATAGATATAGATGTCTAATTCCGAAGAGTGAAATGTAGAAATAGATAGAAAGTCCTAAATGCACAGCCTAATAGCAGTAGTACTGAACACTAGGAAGAGATGATGTTAGAATTCAAGAAGAATACTAACACTTAGAAAAGCAGATAGAGTGAGAGCAAGTGAGAAGATCAAACAAATGCTCCTAAGTAGTGATAGAGTATTTATGCCCCCTCGGGATCGAAATTGAAATGAGGTAAGGGGATGCAAAAACTGGCTAGAAATGAGAAAATTAGAATATAGCAATGTCCAAGATGACAGATAGATGATTAGAACCCAAGAATGACTATATAAAAAAATTGATAAAATGCCCCAGTTTGACTAGAGTTGACCTTGAAGGATATAGCATAAAAATAAGGTCGAAATGAGTAGAAAGGTGATTTTAGACATGAAATAGTGAATTTAAGTAGATATGAAGTATGGAAATGATGAAGACATGAAGAAATGAAGATGCCTGAGTGATGATTCAGAGATTAGACCTCAAAAGGTCAACTAACTGCTCAAAAGAAAGTAGAATTTTAAAAGACAATTTTGACCATCAAGATGAACTCGAATTTGGATTTCGATCCCGAAAATGAATCTAGGACATCAAAATTATTTAAGAGGTCAAAACTTTATATAATGTGATGACAAGATAGAAAAGAGATGAAGCGAAAGATTAAGAAGTTGAAAAGACATGAACAAGAAGAAAGTAAATAAATATATGAAAGGAGTTAGCTGATATGTCCACAAAAAGATGAAGAGAGAGCTCTCCCCATATGAAAGAATGCAAGACTAAGCTAGAAAATGAACCTAAAATGCAAGCTAATATGCAAAGTGGTTTACCAGCAAGAAGCGCATAACATTTAGACTCTTAATTTCATCATTGAGCATTTATTAGGGACATCATGAGATCATACAACCATCACTAGTATAACTATGAGGATATGAATATGATCGATATTAGATAGGTATGTGGAAATCCAATCTAAGCATCAGAGACATGTAAGTCAAGATAACTACACGATTAGATTCCCTAAGTTTAATTTAGCAAGATTACACCTGTATCAAGGCATAAGCGCCAGGATAAACCCTGAGTGCGGTCTTGCAAAACAGTCAAGGATGATACATTTATAAGTCAAAGTGTTGAATAGGACAAGCATGAATGCTTACAACACTATAGAAAAAAAAAAGTATATCCACAAGTAGAAATTAAGAAAATATGTCCCATGCCCCCAATCTTCTAGTCAATGACATCCTTGAAAGACTATTAGGGATGAAACATAAAGAAATCATCATAGACAACACACAAAGTAGATAAAGATCAGCATGGCTTAGTCGTTTAAGTGTTAAAGTGCGTGTGTGTAAGTCACTTGGCCATTTCTTCCAGACTTGATTCTGATAGTGAGAAATATCACGACATCGAAGACCGTAGGTAAATTATCTGTAAAGTGTTGAAAAACACTTGATGTCAAAGTGGGAGAAGTGTTGAGAAACACTATGTTGTGAGTTGTCAAAGAAACCCTAATGCACAAGAATACCTCAATAGGCTAAGTAACTATGCCCCCAAGATGAGGACAAGAAACAATTCCAAGCTAGGAAATGTGTAGCAAAGTGGATGATTGAGATTGATAGACATAGGTGCAAGGGTTTCAAGTAGCGCCTGTTTCCAGGTTTTCACCACTTTGACAGATTTTTTTCTTTTTTTCTTTTTTTGGTGATACATCAAAGTGCCTATTGCTAGGTTTTCACTAAGAAGATCTTTCTTTCAGGACATTTTCTAATTTTTAGAAATTTTTCAGCATCATATATGATTTTTTGGATTTTTTAGAAGATTTTAGAGATTACTAGTTCTCAAGCAAGATCACATCATTTTCTCCCAATATCTAGCAAGGTATAGGACACGATGGAGCAACAAGCTAGTGGATAAGCAGAGATGGATAAGAAAGGAGTGTGAAGCAAGTGAAAGTGATCCTCAAGAATTGACTCCTTAAGAGTACCCAAGCTAGGGAAAGAAGTGAAATAGTCATATGAAGCATATTTTGGATAAGCAATGGAAGAAATGAGCAAGATAGCATGTAGGATAAGCAGTGAAGCCAACAAGTGAGATAGCATGAAGTGTGTAGTCCAAAAGAGTAGCCATGTCAAGAGACCTATGAGAACCATTTTTCATTTATTGTGATCAAGACCAAGGGGTCACCTAGATAGTATAGCAATGGGATAGAGCAATAAGAATAAAGCTCAAGATAGAGGCTATGAGTGAATGGGAGAGCACAATAGAAAATCTAGTGGATAAGATAGCCAATATGCAAAGATAGCTCAACATTGTCAAGATCAAAGAGAGAAGAGGGGATAGATGGATGATGGAAGAATTACACATGATGCCTATTTACTAGGTTTTCATCATGGTACTTATCCAAGGTGCCACAAGAAGTAGTTTTCACCATAGGATGCATTTATTTTTACTTTTGCTACCAAGGTGCCACAAGAAGTAGTTTTCACCAAGGCACATTTTCTTTTTCTTTTTTTCTTTTTTTTTCTTTTTTCTTTTTTTGAATTTTTAGAAACAGCTCAAGCTTTGTCAATTTAGATAGTACTTTATAGGAAAGATAAGCCATGATAAGACAAGACCATAGAAAGGTATGCTCAAAGATGTTGATAGGGTGATGAAAGAGAAATGGTAGTAGGAAGAGTATATGGAGGATAAGAGTTCATGTATAGAAAGTAGGTGTAAGCTTTAGAGGATTTCATATGGGTAGCTGAAATATTGGACAAGATCAACATTGACACACACCTTGAAGGGTATTGGAACAATGGAGGAATCATGGATGAAATAGCTTGAGATTTAGATGTATGAGGTGGTAGAAAAGATTTGGAAAAAAGTGGAGTGGAAGGCTTTGGAATATTTTTAGAAAGATTTTTGGAAGATGGAATGGAAGCCTTTGGAAGCTTGAATGTCAACTTTGAAGTATTTTCAATATTCAAGTCTTTTAAAAGAGACTTGGGAATCCATATAGCTTTAGATTTTCCTTTGGATACTTCAAAACACATTTCTTCAATAATGGGTTTAGGAACCCATATTTTCTTTGATTTAGCTTTTTTAATAGTGGACCTTTGTGGTCTCTTTTGTGCATTCTCCTTCTTAGCATTCACATGTCGATTAGATGGGACATAGTGATCTTTATTTTTCAATGGATTCTTATGTTTATTCTCACTTCCAAAGGACTTGGGATTTGTGGATGAATAAGGATGATATGACTGGTTTAGATGTATAGATGGGTGAAAAGTCATCAAGGATGAGTGTCTTTTTTGATCTTGAGGTAATATAGGAGAGCTAGGGGATGAGCTAGGAGTGAATGTAGGAGATGGAGGAACATAAGGTCCCAATATGGATGGAAGCTTTGAATGCTTTAGCTTAGACGGATAAGGACCAAGGATAGATTTAGAAGATGCAAAGGGATAGTGGGAAGGGATATCAACATCTTTAGAATGAGCAACATGGTCAAAGCCATCAATAGACTCATGATTACCTTTGATAGGAACAACATTTTTAATAGTAGCACTTGAAGCTTGAGCACAATTTTGAAGTGGATATGAAGAAGTAGAACATGAGGGGATGCTTTGATCTTGACAAGTAGCCTTGGATAGCATATGAAGAGAACTTTTCTCATAATTTTCACTAAGCTCAAGAGAAATGGAAGTGGTATCTTCATCATACTTAGGAGGTGGACAAGATATAGAATATGGAGGGGAAAAATCTTGAAAGAGATGAAAGGGTGCTTGATCTTGATCTTTCTTGACATTTATAGCTTTTTCTTTTTTAGAGTCCTCTTGACATGAAGCCACTTCTAAGGACAAGGGAGAATGAAGAGTGAGTGGAGTAGTGTTTGGATTAGGCATAGTAGTGCATGAAGGTTGAGGATGTTTAGGATTAGTATCATGGAAAAGGTTTGCAGCCAAGTGAAGGTTAGCTTGAGTTTCTTTTAGAGGTAGCCCTTGAGGATACATGTAGTCAATGTGGAAAGCATTAGGTTCTTTATTTGATAGAGGCATGTTGGAAAGATTTGAAGTGTTGGGAGATGCATGAGTGTTGGAAGAAGTGGAAGATGTAATGGAGCCACTACTAGACATAGGTTCATCAATGTAATCTTGCTCAAGAGAAGTATCCTCAACACATGATTCACTAGAGGTTCCAAGATCAAAAATCTCATCATCAATGAGATCTTGGATTTTATGTTTCAACTCTATACAATCAAAAGTAGCATGGTCATTAGATTGATGATAAGCACAATAAGCATCCAAGAAAGGATTTCCATAGGAGCTAGACTTAGGCAACATGATGAGCTTAGTTTCAAGAAGTGTTTGCAAAATGTCATCATAAGAATGTTCCAAGGGAGTAAAAGTCCTATTAGAAGTATGTCTAGAGTCCTTTTTTTCTTTCTCAAGTGAATGGTATGTATCCATGTATTCATCATTATCTTGTTCAAAGATAGGTCCATCGTGAAATTTTAGCATAGGCTCAAAGGAGGTATCACTTGCTTGTTCTCTAAAGAGGTCTTTAGATCTAGAAGATGAAGACATTTGATGTCTTGAAGTAGAGCATGTAGACCTAGAAGAAGAGGATGACCTCAAAGAAGGTGACTCACATGCATGTAAAGACCTTAAGGAAGATTCATGTAGTGATGCAATCTTTTCCTCTAACCTTTTCTCAAGTTTAGACTTCATTTCTGTCATGTGCTTAGAGAGATGAAGGTAAGAAAGATCATTTGTCTCTTCTAGTTCTTTGTATTGTGCATATAGATCTTGAAACTCTTTAGTGACATGGAGGATATCATGATCATCTAGATTCAGTTGAAGTTTGGTAGCACAAGATTTGAATTCCATAGTGGTAGATGCAAAGCCAAGCATAAAAGAGCCTAGAAGATAACTTGATGTTGAAACTATAGGAGGTAGAGTGTTTACTTGCCAAGATAGTAGAGAGAGATTAAAGTGACTTGTCAAACAATATGTCCAAGAAACTTACGACATGAATGACTCAAGTCAATAGCTAGGCAAGATGCCCAAATAGCCAAATAGATAGAGCAAGCAAGGTGACAAGTGAACAACTCTCCAACCCAAGAGTGTAGTCAAGAAATCAAGGCAACCATTTCAGCAAAAGGATAACTAGCAAGCATGCATAGACCATGAAGACAAAAAGACCAAGAGCACTAAGACCAAAGAGCCACTTTAAGCATGTTCAAGAACTAGAGACATAGAAGATAAAAATCAAATGATGAGACTCCCCTTAGCAAGAAACACAAGAAAATGTTTGCATTTGATGTTTTGACTTGGTTGACAAAGTTTGACAATAGTTGATAGCATAGCAAGTTTGATGTTCAAAAGCAATTTCTTTCCAAGCAAGATAGTGACACATGGAGTAGTCTTCAAACAATCAAGCAAGGGACAAAGCAACCTTGCATGATACAAGCATATTTGAGGTCTCAAAAGAAAGCTGTATAACTATCATCATGTGTATGTTCAAAACATTTTCACTGGTATAGCACATTCGAGAACACATCAAGCAATATCTACCTAGAAGTCATGGTTCATTACTCAACAACTTGGCCCACGCTTGATACTCCTTTGCCTCACATCAAGTGGTTGCCCACAAGAGATATTGGCTTTGTCATGGAAATGCCATAAGCATAACCAAGGGAACACATATGGTGAGTGTAAATCTTGGGGTGATCCGGGTAGTCCACTAGGATCGATCCTTGCACCAAGAAGTTGAGCGGCTAAAAAAAAAGGTAGTTACTAACTTAGAGTTTTTAGATTGGGCTTCCGTTCATAGTGTTCCTCTTGCTCCCAATTACGGGACACCTCACCTTGCGATGAGTAACCGATCTCGCGATCACAAGAGTACCTTAAGCATTCTTGCCTAGTGATCTCCCTATGGTCGAAATTCCATAAGTGATCACACTAGATGAAGATAAACACTATGTCTACCAAGGTTTTATGTCCTTGATAGCCTTGAGTTTATAGTGGGTTGGAAGAGCCAGGTAATCTGCTTGTCCCCACTTGGGTCGTTCCTCTCAGGTTGTCCGAGAGCAGGCCCTCTAAAGGATTCTAACTACACAAAGAGTGGATCAACTTTTGGAAGTCAAGATTTTTGGTTCACCACAAGGGTGAAGAGCATACTCTCCTATTCCAATCATTTTCTCCCAAACACACCAAGAAGATTCAGTTACCCCTTGCTTTTGAAACCAAATGGCAAGTCAAGATTTTTGATTCACCACAAGGGTGAAGAGCATACTCTCCTATTACCAAAAGACTCCAATCACAAGTTTTATGTGCCTATGAAAAATGAACAATTAGTCAATGCCACATATGAAAACAAAAAAGCAAGAAATTTTGGATTTTTATGCTTTGGGTAGCCCTGCAAACAATGTTAGTAGCCCTTGCGCATTTGAAGCTTTGACATGCATTCTTTTTATGCAATGTTTCAATTTTTTTTTTTCATAAAAATGGCAACCTGTAATCACAACTTGTTAGCACCAAAAGTTAGTATGAAATAACATAAAAATATGCAATAAAAAGTGGTGAGTTGCCTCAAAAATCCAATTTATCTTCCAACCAAGTGCATGCAAAGAAAGTGCAAGTTAATCACAAATGCTCTCATTTTTACTTTTTGATTTTGACCTAGTCAACAAGATTGGACTTGTTTACTATGATTTTTTATCCAAAAATAAAAATGAAAAGAAGAGACCCCTGTTAAAAATCATAGAACTTTTCAAAAATGCAAGATATTTAAAAAAATCTCTTCATTTGCGCTCTAGAGATTGATTTTGTCAAAACAGGCCAAATTTATCAAATCGAGTTTTTGATCCTCAATACGATCTCAAAATTCAAAATACAAAGAAAGAACCCCCATTAGAATTTAAAAATCTTTCTGAAAATGTAAGTTTTTCCAAAAAATGCGCTGATTTGCGATCAAAAACAGCTTTTTATGAAAAATAAAGAAAAAATCATAACTTTCGAAAATCATATCAAAATGCTCTGAAAATCGAACTGCGACATTTTGAGCATATACCTAACCTGCAAAAAAAATTTCAGAACCAAACTCTAAGCGGTTTAAAAGATATGATCAAATCTTTAAACCAACTAAGTTTTTGGCCTTCAAACCAATTTACTTATGGGTTGGCCTTAAAACCAAAGTGATAATTCTACAAAAGCATTTGATTAGATCCAATATGCTTCTGTAAAAAAACCAGAGATAAAAAATGAAAGCAAATGGAGCTAGAACTTGATTCAAGCCCCACGGTGGGCGCCAAAAATGTACACTCGAAAGTGTCACACTCTAAACCCTTCTATCCAAACGATTCCATGAGTTTGGAATGTTCGGATGTCGGCTTAGAGCTCCCTATCCACGGAGTGCAAGAGAGTATATTTTAAAAATAAGAAGGCTCTCAAATGAGCCTTAGAGATACTCTTCTTGCTAGTAAACTATGCAATGGGAGGTTCCAAAGACAAGATGCAAGAATGCAAATGTCTCAAGGAGTTCCTCAAGAATGCAATGCAACTAAAGATTAAACTAGAATGAATATGAAAAGTGAAGCTATTCTAAGCATGGATGAGAGTGTTACAATCCAAATATTAAGCTATGTGAGATTAAGCTACATGTAAAAATGAAAGCTAAGCTAAGATGCTATGGTATGAGAGATTGTAGACAAGAAATAGAAGTTCTCCACAAAGCTCCAAAGAAACCTGTTAGAAAACCTGCAGCATAACAATGTTCAAAAGATGGATCCATTGAGGGGGAAAGCTCTCTCCCTTTTAAAGATGTATGGACGGTGGAGATCAAGATGAAGATGGTGGATGATCAACGGTTGAATTCAAAAATAGGAGTGATCCATGTGCACACACAAATCAACCAATAGAATATAAGTTGACTTGTCATATAAGACAAAAGTCACAAAGCCTTTTCTTTTAATTGCAAAATAGAAAAAGGACTTTATGTGTGCACTTTAAGTGGGTTAGAAGAATGGGGTCTTTTATTTAATTAAAAGGGGACATGTTCTTTTAATCAAATAATGAACTTAGGATAGCATAGTCAAACTATAGGTTATAATCAAATAAATTGATTATTAGCAATTTGGTCTAGGTAAATGATTAAATTAATTTAGCCAAAATGCTGAGAAGGGGGCTAATAGTCTAGATGACCATTTTTAGGTGATTACAGTACCTTGTCATTTTTTCCACTAAGAGTATTGATGTTTGATGATTTTCGGTCATGCTCTGTGTGAAAAATTACAAAAAATAGAGATTATGAATTGCATGCATCTTATGACAAGTTGTGTGACAATAGAGTTTTGAAAGAAGTGAATAAGGTCATTGTTGAGAAAGAGCTTACTTATGTGCTAACATTTATGAAGGTATTATAACTTGAAGGGATAAAAATTATACTAAGTTGAGTACATGACATGAAGATATGGTTGGAAGGTAGAATGGTAAAGATAAATAAAGTAATTATTTATTGAGTTACTAGTTATCCCACCCTAGAAAAAAGAATATGATGAGATTTTTCATGAAGGATGTTGTTGAAGAATAGATGAAGGCCAAGTGGAACAACCAAGGAATGCTAATTGATGGGATTGAAGATCTAGTTATTAAGTTTGCAGTGTGTGTATTTACACATAGACTATATCAATCAAGCTAACTAAACAATCTTCGCTTCATTTTAATCAACCTAGGTTACAAGATAGTGAAGAAAGATCATAGTTATGACTTGGTCAATCTATATCTACAAAAACTATTAGAAAATCTTAGAGCTAAAGCAAAAAAGAGTGCCCAAAATAGATAAGAAATGAAAGAAGATGATATAAGATATCGAAGGAAAGCTTTATACATGAAAACTCTATATAATAGAGGGAAAAGGAAAGGATGAAGAATCTGGTGAAGAAGGAGAAGATGAAGATAAAGAAGTTAAAAGTAAAGAGATAGGTTTTGTTGATCAAAAGGAAACCAAACAAAATAAAATTTTGATTGTTGATCCTAAGGTAAAGGAGGATCTAAATAGAAATGTGAAGAAGGAAGTAACACCTCTTGAAGGAAATATAAGGAATCTTAGTCCCCATTTGCAAAGATAAAAAGAAGCCCAACAAAGAGGGAAAAGACCAAAGAAACATAGTAGAGCCTATCAAAGAGGGCCAGAAGGAAATTGTTTGTTACACCTAATGAGGAGGAGGAAGATGAAGAGGAAACAAAGTCTAATGATTTGAGAAAGCTTCAAATAATACCCAAACTACTTCCCATGACCATTGATCGGGTATGCGAAAATATTATAAATTCAATTGGCATAGAAGGCTTTAATAAAATCAAGTATGATTCTTTAAATAAGGATGATCAAGAAAAGATTGAAAAATATATAATGGATATGATGATAAAATATAGATATACCCCTATAGAATTAGGTGAAGGTATTTCTAAGGATTTATATAATAAACTTGATGCAAAATGGAAGTGGACATTATCCACTGAGAGACAAATAAGAGAGACTCACTAGCCCAATCCATGCTTGATTTAGGGAAGAAACATATGTTTATTTTCCTAAAATACTTTAACAAGGAATTCATGCTAAATGAGAGGGCATACCAAATTTTCAAAAATAAAGTAGATGAGAAAGGTGAAGCAAATAAATCTACACAAGATTTCAAAGAGGGAGAAAAGAAGATAGAGTTGGTAGCAACCAAGAAGCTTAAGGAGCAAGAGGCTATTCAAGATCTTATTCAACAGGTGAATGTTGTACAAAGGGGATACAATTGCAAATATGACTACCTAGTGACACCACCCCTTATACATAGTTATTGGCATAGAAGATTGATATACTAGAGACAAGAATAAATTTAGATGAGGTCATCACATTGCCAAAATATGACCTTGACAACATGACCTTGGAGCAAATACAAGATTTATAAGCTTTGTCGAGTTGCAAGACAAAGAAAGAGAAACTAAGATGTTATTTCAAGAAAAAGAAGGTATTACATGATATTAATGATATTTTTGTTGATGCTTTTGATATTCATAGTGCAAATGAGTAGAATCCGATTTTGGATCAATTAGTGCATATAGTTGACAAACTACATAATGAAGATATAGAGACCAATGATAATATGTTGAGATGGTCTTCAAGAAAAGGTTTAAACACAAAGTTTTGGAGAAAGTATTCATAGAACTTGCAATAAGGCATGTTGAGCTTTCTAATCTAGTAACGAGTTTGGAAGGAATTTTAATAATTAATCATTCTTTGTATATGAAACCATGTGATGTTGATTTATTCACTATGGAGAATCAACACTACTTTGATCAAATACAAGAAGATTTGAAGGCTTGTATTACTGTGTTGAACAAGAACACAAGTTGAAGCTCACATTCATATAATAAGTTGACATCCGATCAAGGAGGACTAGCTAAGCTAATGGCTAAAGATAACAATATTAGAAATAATTTAATATCAATCCAACTTATGTTTCTACCACATTTGGAAATAATTCAGAAGGATCTATCATGTCATGCCCAAATTTTACAAGGAAAAAACACAACCAACAATTTTTTATTTATTATTATTTTTAAAAAATTTATTTTTATTTATTTATTTTTGAACAAATGGACTATAGGAAACCACATATGCCTACATTTGATATGAGTACTCTATTAAACTATATGGTTTTTGAAATATACCTACTCATGTTTTTCTTGTGTTACAATTAATTACATAAGGATGATATAAAAATCAATTATTAAGTTGAAGGTGATTCTTTAAGTTGATTGATAGCATATAGAAAATTGCTTAATGGCTTCTAGGAGGCATTTACATTTCAACTAGGTTTTAGGTATCATGAGTAGAATGATAGTATTCCAAGATGTAGTTGGGTCTAAAAAATTTTAGTTGATGTAGGAGGATTAATTTCATTCAAGATTGTAATCTTTAAAATTCAAGGGAGATCAGTAAGACTTCACAATGCTACACTTGTTAAACTCCAAGTAATAACATATGTGCTAGTGAGTATTATGAGGTATTACTTTTAACCTTACATCTTAAATGTTGTGTTTATAAATATGAAGCACCATGTCTTTATCAAATATAAGTTCATCAACTTGGAAATAGGGAATGTGTAAACAAGTACATTTGTTCTAATTGTTTTGCTTATCATGCAATATATCTCTTTTCAGTTACATAGTATTCTAACTTCATTATTTACCATTGTCATCCCAATTAGTAAATAAGAATTTAGTTTATTTATTAATTATTATTATTATATTTATTTATTTTTATTATTATTTTATATTATAAAGACCCTTATACTTATCCTTTAATTAGACTCAAATCTTATTATTCTAACCATGTACTACTAACTATAATATTGAAATTGTATGTGTGTGTGTGTGTGTGTGTGTGTGTGTGTGTGTGTGTGTGTGTGTATGCTACTATAATCTTGTTTCTATTATCTACTAAAAACCCAACATCAATTAACAATCTAATATAATAAACCTAAGTATTAACTACCAACTAGACTATCCATTCTAATTAGGATATTAATATATACCATCTACCCTTAACCTTCCTTATCCTTATATCATATTCATACTAACCTCATGATACTGCTTTCCTCCTTCCTAACACATTTCCCCAAACTCTGAACTGACTCCCACTATCTTAGGCTCTATCTAATGCAAAACTCCCATCTGTGCTTTCCATGCACTTCCTTTTAGCTTTAGGGCTCACATGAAAGGAATGGATGGTAGGAATCTTGGGGAAAAAATGAATGGGGAGGCATGTGAGGTGTAGGGGGGCATGATAGCTTTGAGCATGCTTTTGACTAAGTGCTAAGTACAAAGGCGTGTGTGGGGAGTGGTCCCTTCCATGCACATATTGCACCATAGGTCCTGTGTCATGTAGGTGGGGTGTGTTTGATTATTATTTTATTATGATTTATTTATTTGATGTGACTTAATTATCTAGCCTATGTCACATGTTCATAATGAATATAAGTTAATATTTAATGTGGCCTCTAACTAGTACATTGGTCTTATTATTATTTTTTCATTCTCAAGAACCTAAGGGATATTCCCTAGATTAAAATATTCAACTATGATGGGGAGGGGAATTATTTCCCTTCCCCATAAAATTTTGAGAGATTAAATATACATCTCCCACAAGCTTTTCTTTTCTAAGAGTTTAATGCATTTACTTCTATACTATTTAATGGGATCTGATTATGGGTTTATGGTTGTCTTAATATAACTAACCTCTTACATTTCATTGTTAATTAAGATCCTTCCTACAAATCTATAAACTCCATTGAACAACTAGATTTCACAAGTGAAATTAAATGAGAACATATAATGTGTTTGCACTAGATAAACTATATTCTTCTAGATTATGATTAATCTCATAAATTGATTCTTACTTGAACATAGTCAAACTTTCCATGCATACATATGACTATTACAACATAAGAACTTTAAATTCCATTGTATCAAATACACAAAAAGAACTTTACAATAATCTCACTCATCCTACCTTGAATAAATATTACATTGACTCTCTTACATAAAAAATCCACAAGGTTTAACTATGGTTTCAATACATGAATTTACATATGTACAAGAGTTTAAATTACCTATCTACAATAGAATTCTAGAATGATGGATATTCCCTTACATGAACTATTTCTTTCCTTCTAATTAAAACTTTACATTCCTTTTCCCCACAATGACAGCTATATGCATAACATAATTCTTATTTTACACATACACAATGATATACAATAGGAGATAAATCCCTCTCACATTATAGAGAACATAAAGTGGATATTTTTCCATCATAACCCATAACAAAATGACATAAAAAGGATAATTTCTTTACAACACTTGATTCTTCAACAATGTGAAGGGAAAAACCCTAACTTCTTCATGAAGTCCATTTTCACAAACTTGTACAAACAATGAAAAACTAAGAACTATGGAAGCTCACCTCCCATCCTAGGTCTCCAAAGAGGTCACCCACAACTGGGGAACAAAATCCCAAATGGGATACACACAAACATCTAATAGTGCATACAACCACACAACACAACACATAACAATCTCTCCCATTGTTTGCATATCGATTCACCATTGGAATCATGAATATATTGGGTGAAAGTGGGCTCTTCAAAGAGGAGATTGCCATGACAATATAAACCACATACATTAAATTTCACCATGCCTCTACAAGGCTTGTGCCATACATGCTTCTATTCATAATTTTCACTTATCACCCCCAGATCATAATACCAAGACAATGGCTTCAATGGAGCCCATGCCCCATGAAATTCCTCTATTCTCTCCAAGAGAAGAGGTTCTTAACTACATTGTTGAGCCCAAACAACCCCTTCACCCAAGGCTTCTCTTCTCTCCCAAGAGTGAGTGAAGCCTTCACACCCATTAAAAATTCAACATCCCATACCAAAACAAAGAAATCAAGAAGAGAAAACTAAGAAAATACATTTAACACAAATCACTATCACACCATCATAACACAATACAATGATTCACAAAAATAATACATGCTTGTCGCACCATTATGCAAATGTAAAAGATGGACATGGTTTGAGCACCAATCTTGGTCCAAGCTAAAGGAAATATGATAGTTGATGAAGAGCTCCCTTCTCCTTAGCCTCCTCTCCAAAACCTTAATTGTCTCTAAACTTAGAGAGTAGGTGAAAAGTCCACTAGTTTGTCCAAGTCTCTCTAAAAAGGCTCCCTCACTACCTTTTTGGAAAAAACCATAAAGCCACTATCTCTTACAACCTTGTCCCTTCCAAGTTTTCTATTTTTGACCTACTGGAAACATGGGGGAGAACTCATGGGACAACTCAATTTTTGAATTGGTGGAAGAATGCATTAGTTAAGGGCCCCCCTAGGCTAGATAAGCACTAAAATGGTCAAAATTAATCACCTAACATGTTTTAGATTATGATAAAAATAGGTTTTGAAGTGACCCTGAAACCCTTTTACATCCTCAAAAAAGGAAAAAAAAAGCCATCCATAAGGAAAGAGTCCTTAAGCCTACTAGAATCAGTACCAAAAAAAGGTTATACAAGGACTTGAAACCACTAACAAAGTCCAAATAAAGTACCCAGGTTTTACAAGGACCTGGAACCATCAATACAGTTTTTTAAAAAAAACCATGAAAACATGACCAAACACAAGAACTAGAAGTAACAACCAGCAAATAGGGCCTGAACAGGAACCCAACTAGAAAAGAAAACCCAAGAAACTATTGGAGTTTTGTAATCATCTTAACTACCTCCTTACTAATTTTAGCCATGTCCTAGATGGAGTTAGCAGTCAAAGAAGTAGCAACAATCAAGGCTTTCTTCCTCAAACTCTATCTTGTCCTCTTGCTAGGGCCCTCCAAAGATATGGTTCCTTCATTTACTCTTTTGCCCAATGTTGTTGCAGTAGCACAGATGCTTGAAGTTACCTACTCCATTTTTGTTCCACTTTCCTTGATAAGCATTATAAGATTCTACTAATAATCCTTAAGTTTTTTTGGGATATCTCCCATTTGCACCTCCATGTGTTGAATAATAGCCCAATCAACCTCTTGGTTATGTTGCAAGCTTTCCACTTTCTTCTTCAGCCCCATTATTTCATTATAAATCTGGGAGTCGACTTGAAGGATAGAGTCAGATTTTTGTTTGGAAAAGTGTAGGAAGGAAAGTTTGGTTTCCCTCTCCGAGGATTAACCCACATCGTTAGCAGTGGTGTGTGGCACCAACTTTATCAATTTGTACCTCCCCATCCAATGACTCCTCCTCACTAGACTCTATAGGGACATGTTGACTCAAGAACTCCTTATCTTGTCCCTCAGTCTCCTTTACAGGAGTGGAAGTTATCACCATGTTTTCCTCCTCACTTAAAATGGCTAGATCATCAATTAAATTTTCTCTCTATTTATCATCTCCCTGAGACTCAATACGAGTACCGTCATTATTAGACTTTCTCTGTTCTGAGTTATCCTCAGTAGTATCTTCCTCTCTCTCTTCCTCATTTTTGTCTTTCGTATCTAGATAACCATCCAAGTTAGAGCTAAACTCCCCAACATCCATCCCTTCCTCTTCCTTAGGGACATCCTTATCTGAGCCTTCAGTACTCTCCACCTCTGTATCCTCTTCCACAATTTGTCTTCGAGAGCTGGAGGGTTTCAGTTTAGCCTTAACTTTCTCTTTAACATTCTCATTAGTTTTACCTTTTAAGGGTTTAGGATTCTTATAATTGCTAGTAGAAGGAGACAAAGTAATGGATTTATTTTTACAAAAACCCGCAATGAGAAAAATTAAAGCTTCACGTAAGATGGGTCAAGACTGTTTCTTTCTATGGGCATTCAAACTTTGGAGCAAAGAAAACTACAAATAGAAAGGGAAGGAAATTATGTCCTTGTACCTGAAATGGTTAAGAAAGACAAAGTGGAATTTGTGCACCCTTTTATTCCTTCCATCAAGGATAAAATACTCAGAAATACAACTAAGCACATCACATCAAAGAAGTCTCCATTTTTCTCCAATTGCATCTCTTCTTCATCTGTATTCGAGAATTTTTCATAGGCTACATTGAAAATACTAGTCTTCTTTGAGAATATGATACCTTTCATGGGGAGACTAGTGACCTCAGGAATGAATTCCTCAGTAAGCTTTGCAGAGACTCCATGTAAAGTAACTTTGTCATCCATCCAATTTTTGAAGAAGGTAGTGGTGACATGGGGTTTGAATCCATGCAACCACTCCAAGTAACTAACCACCTTCCCTTTTTGGAGAATCTTCCAAAGGTCCTACCTAGCCTTCCAATCATCACATTTTTTGGGCTCTTGCTTCCTTGGTTCACCCCCCATATTACAGAGCAAACAAAATATTAGAGATACCCAGATATCGATAGCAGAGAGGTTGAAATGAGACCAATTTTTTGTGACACAATGTCGAGGTCACCTTTTTGATGATAAGTGTAGAGAGCACATAACCTTCACATGAATGTACCTCCTCGGGGATGGTAATTTGACAGTTGTAAGGCCACTCTCATAAATCATTAAATTTCTAATCCAAGAAAATCTTTCCCACTTTGGAATGAATAACATCATAATTAATAATCACTTTAAGATCCATGTGCTTGTTTAATTCATCAAGCCACCTCATCTTTTGCCCCATTTGAACTGCATGATTTGCTATCTAATCAGTGACCCCATTGGCTTCTCTATAAATATGGGAAATGACCACCTTTTCAAATTTTTGAAATAAGGTTTTGATTTTCATAACCATATCCTCTATAGACCATGAGATAGAATTTTTATTATTAAGGATATTAATAATATTCAGAGAATCAGCTTCCAACCATAATTTGGAATACCCCAATTCAACAGGTAAAATAGTGGTATAAAGGATAGCAGTAGCTTCAGCAATATGGCTATTCAAGTGACCAACAGAGATAGCAATAGCATCAATAATATTTCCCATATGATCTCTAAGAACACCTCCACATCCTACTCTTCTTGAGTTACCCTTAGTAGCTCCATCAAAGTTCCCTTTGATCCATCCATCAAGAGGAACAAGCCATTTTATGATCGATATAGGATTATCAATTTTCAACTTAGATCCTTGAAATCTTAAAGGGTAATCAAGTTGGAAGGTTTGAGAAGGCTCCCTCTGGGACTTAAAATTCTCCTTGAAGGCTCTGATGATATTTTGACCAAGCACCCATCCTAGAATATCTTTATTTCTGAATATCTTGTTATTTCTTTCTTTCCATATGCCCCACCAAATGTGCGGAAGCGTTAGCTTCCAAAGAAATTGAGCATTAGGATCCTTTGAGGGGCATCTCCAACTCTTAAAAGAAAGATCCACATTGTTTTGATGGATGCATGTCATACCCCAAAAATTCAAAATCTCAATCCAGACTTCCTAGTTATAAGAGCACCTCAAAAACATATGATCTCTATCTTCAAGTCCCTTTCTGCATAAAGAACACCTATTTACCAAATTTATACCTCTTTTTTGCAAGTTGTCAAGAGTCAAAATTTTGTTTTGGAGAAGAGTCTGAAAGAAAATGTTAATTTTGGGTATGAGACCCTTAATCCAAACTTGTGACCAGAGAGGTTGATTACTTTTATCCTTATAAGCAAAGATAGAAGAGACTTTAAATTTCCCACTAAGATCAACATGCCAGATAATCACATCCTCAAGATAAGGGTAAAGAGAGATAAAATTTAGGGATAATTGGATATTACTGAAGCCTAGATCAACATCAGTTAAAATCACCCATGAGTCATTCTGCCAGTAATGACTAACAAGAAGGCCAAATCTATACTTGCATCGATCAATTAAGGCCTGATCATGAAAATATTCAATCAAGGGATGGTCCATAAGCTAGGTATCCTTCCAAAATTTCACTTTTATCCCATTACCAACTTTCTAGGAAAAAATTTTTTCTAAAGTTTTCTTGGTCCCTTGAATAGCTCCCCATATGGAGGAAGAGTGAATAACATCAGGAGAGTTGAGGTAATTAGGAAGGGAATTAGCATTGAAGAGATACTTATGTTTCCAAATGGTACTCCACTCTTTGTTGCCATGGTAAACTCTCCACCCCTATTTGGCTAAAAGGGCTTTATTCAAACTTCTAATTTTCTAAATTCCTAGTCCCCCTTCACTGCGGGATTCACATACTTGATCCCAAGAAATTAAAGGCATTCTCCTTTTTCCCTCAGAGCCAGTCCATAGGAAATTTCTTTTAATTTTATCAATTAACTCAGCAAATTTAAAAGGAATTCTAAAAGGACTTAGAGCATAAGTAGGAATACTTTGGAGATAAGCTTTAAGAAGAGTTAACTTACTAGCCTGCCTTAAAATAATTCCTTTCCATCCTACCAAATTTTTGCTGAATTTGTTAATAAGATCTTCCCAGAAAGCATCAGGGACTTTCAAGCCTAGGGGGAGCCCCAAGTAAGAGGATGGGAGATATCTTATAGAACATCCTAGCATTTTAGCAATTTGAAATTGTTTGTGGATAGGGGTGTTAATGAAGAATACAACACTTTTACTCCAGTTAACCTATTGTCCAGATGTAGTAGAATATAAGTTAATAGCTTGCTTTAAAATCCTAGCTTCCTTCACTTCAGCCTTACCCATGAAGATGGTATCATCAAAAAATTTTCCATGAGAACAAATTAAAGGATGGGAAGATGGTTGTAAGCCCTTAATCAAACCTCTTTGGACCAAGTCCCCAATAAATCTCCCCAAGAAATCAACCATAATAACAAAAATGATGGGGATAAAGGATCACCTTGTCTCAGCCCTTGAGAAGGAAAAAATAGAGTAGAGGAGCTACCATTAACCAAGACCACAATAGAGATGGTAGAAACCAATTGATGGATCAGACCCACAACCTTATGGTCAAAGCCAAAAGAAACCAAAATATTATAGAGGAAAGACTAATCGACTCTATCCTAGGCCTTAGCAATGTCCACTTTCATAATGAAGCCCTAATTGTTAGAAAAAGACAAGGAATGAATATTCTCATGAGCAGAGATGATAGAGTTAAGGATTTGTCTACCAAGGACGAAACCATTCTATTGTTCCGCAATAATCAACAGGATCACCTAAACAAGTTTGGAGGTGAGAACTTTTGAAATAATTTTATAGAAGGAATTACATAGGCTGATTAGTCTAAATTGATCCGAAGAGTCAGCCCCAACTTTCTTAGGAATAAGGCATAGAAAGGTAAAAAAAATTGTTATATCTTATTGGAAAGAATGCTTCTGAGAGGAGGGGGGGGGGGGGGGGGGGGGTGAATCAGAAGTACTACCTTTTGACCTGTTTTAAATCCTTAATAAAATATCTTTGAAATGAACATGCATGGATATAAACATTAAGAAATCATGAGAAACAAATATGCATCACCACATAACACTTGAGCTTTTGGTAACCCAGAAACCCTCTAGGAATAAGAAGGTAAAACTAGGGTGGGGATGATACCCACAAAAATTACTGTAGCAATAATGTTTAACCACTTTTGATGGTTTTCCTTGTTAAAGGCTTTACACTATATCAATAGTGACCTGGTTAGAGGATTTACAAACACTTTACATGAAGTGTTACCTTGTTAAAGGATCTAATCACCATTTAAAGGATTTAAAAAATAGCTATTAAGCTAACTTATCATCATAGGATTTCCTTTCTAATACAATGACTAAAGAGTATTAGGTATAATAAACTTGATAGCTTACAATCCTTGATTGTTGAATACAGGCACTTGATCTGCTTTCTTCTAATCTTGATCCTCTGAGATCTGATATTCATTTGTATCCTCTACTTTTGTTCTGATTAACTAAATATTCTTCTACTGATCTCTTCCTCTAAGTCTTTTTATATTTCACTCTGAAAAGAGTTTTCTTTCCACACCTTTGTCCTTCTCCATTCAATGAGACTTAGTCTTCCTTATAAAGACATTTGAAGACTTAGGGTTAGATATGGATCTATGATCCATATTGAATCTCTATTTTTGCTTATTCCTTATACTTCTATCATTCATTGGATGCCTTCTCCATTTTTATTATTGGTTGTATGTAGATTGCATAGGAAATTTAAATGATTTGATCTTATCACTTAAATCCTTCAAGATTCATAATCTGTTAACCATGAAAATGGTTTACATCTAAGTTTGTGAAGTTACAAACTCATATGTTGATTCTGAGTTACTCAGCACTTACTACTTCCTAATGCTCAAAACCTTCTATAACTTGGCTCCTATATTGTTCCTATCTTGCTCGACATTGTTTATGACTCGGCACTTGAATATTTCTCGGCACTTGGATCATACTCAACACCTATAGTCACTTTGCACTTGATCTTCACTCGGCACCTAAAGGTTGCTCAGCACCTGAAGATCACTCGACACCTGATGGCTTTCCTGACTTGGCACAACTTGTGACTCGGCATACATAGTGTACTCGACTTTAATGTAGAAAGTGATTAAGTGTGTTGGTACTCAAGTGTCAAAACCATTTTTAGACTAATAATCTCCTTTTTTACATGAGTGTCAAAAACACTTAACTAAGCACTAAGCATTATTTATTTGATCTTATGAGTATGCTCACTAATCTACTTGGTATATATACAGAGGTTGGAATGAATTTATCAAAATATTGTAACTTACAATATATACCTCAAAAATTATTATAACTCCCCCTGAGTTGATCATGTCTTGTCATGTCATGAATTTTGATGTCTTGTGCCATTATGCTCATAATATTCACAATATTATCTCCAATATTATCTCCCCCTTAGAACATTATCTCCCCCTTTTTGATACGGATGTCAAAGGGTCCTAAATAGTAATGCCATGCTTGGCCAAAAATGTCTTATTTACCTCAAGGAGTATTTGGAGAGCTGCATCCTAGTTATTTAAGGTAATATCCAATGACTTTTGTTGGATTGCAAGCTCTACTACTAGATCAAATAGTCCTTCATGTGTAGAAATATTTGGATCCTTCTTCAGGACTATTTTTGCATTTATTTGCTCCTTTTGTAGTAGTTATAAGTGAGGAGTGATGGAGGCTTGAATTTGCATCAGCTTTTTTTTGATAGTGGCCTCTTCTGCTGATAATGCAACTAATTCCCTCTGAGTGTGAAGTGTTTGAGAAAATTTATTTTCACTCTGTACAAGATCTAAGGGTAGTTGCTTCCTAGAGAGCTTTAATTTATTCTCAAGGTTCAAAATTTTCAGATTTATTTCTTACGTGAACCTAGAAAAATCACACAATTTTTTATAAAGGGAAAATATGTTCCCTAATACACTCTTTACATTTTCCAATTTCTTGGGTAGGTTAACCTATCCCAAAATTATGTTATTAGCTATTTTCTATTTGAATTTGCCTACAAACTTATTTTTTGACCATTCCATTAGTTTTGCATTAGTATCATGGTCTTCATTATTCACTTGGTCAACTATATCAGATAATTGCTCAAGTATTGGCATGTTTGCATCTAGAGGTTGAAGACTAAAAGCATCCATGAATATATCTTTTATCTCATTCATTGCTTGCTTGTATTTTTAGTCTTTCCTCATTGCCTCTTGCCTCCTTCTCTTATCCAATGCACTCTGTATTTCATTCATCTTTTCCTCATTTAGAGTGCTTGAATCATAATAGGGTATTTTAATTTCTTCATCAAGCTCAGGAATACCATAATGAATGGTCTTGGCTACCCTAGTAGAACTTGAACTTAGTGTACTGACATGTAATGTCATTTTTTTAGTACTCAACTTATGACTGGGTTTGGTGGGAGTTCCTATTTTTGGTAATTCAACCAAAGTTTGTATTGCAAACTCCTCTTTATCTTGTGTTTCTTCTTTTTCATCTTCTTCTTGCTTGGCTTCTTCTTGTGTTACTGCTATTAGAGGTGTACTTGTTGTCTGGACTATTATCCCTATGACTACCTCTGTTGTTGCACTTGGCTCCTAATGAGTTTGAGTGGCTAATCTTGGTGGTGACGAAGGTGGTAGAAATGTAAGCCCAATAGTTTGAATGGTTTGAGGTGGTTCTTGTGGTAACACCTTGGCTTCTTTGAGCTTATCTACTAACTTTTGAAGATTATCCACACTAACCAATATAGGACTTGTACACAATTGTGCTTGTAGAGTTGTTTGGTCATGGATCTTAGTAAGATCTATTGTAGTTAATGGATTGATGTTTTGACATGTGGTGTCAAAAATATCCTTAATCTCTATGATTTTTGTAGGTGTGCTTGTAGAGTGAGGTGGACTAGGAGGTGAAAGTTGTGTGCCTTGCACACTTTTCTGTTCATTAATTCCTTTATCTTCATCTTTTCCTTCCTCCTCTCTTTCTTTCTTTTTTTCCTCTTCGTCAACCTTTTTCTCTTCTTCTATTTTCTCTTCTCTCCTCTTCCTTCTTTCTTTAGGTTTAACAACAACTTTCTCTTTGTATACCTCTTCAAGGACATCTTCAATTGTCTTGTACAAGTTTTTCCAAACTCTTGTAGTTCTCTGCACAACTTCTTCAATTTTGTTTTGTAGGATGGAGAATGCCCTATATTTAGGTGTAAACCTTTTACTATGCCTTTTGACTGCTTGAGTTACCTATTCTTTTGTTAAATCAAGCAGTAGGTTTGCTAGGGTTGATTCCCTCATCTCTTTCTCCATCATTAGACAGAAATGCCATCTGACTTCTATAGTTTTAGACAATTCCTTTGGCAATTGTCCATCTAGTTCAAGAGGTGTATACTTGAACTGTGCCATTAATGCATAGACTGATTCTTCTATTTTATTTTGTTCCTTTTTACTAAACTTATTGAAATAAATCTTTTTCATTTCACTTAAGTCTCCATTCCTAATCTTCTCACATAATATATCAACTAAAGATTTAGGAGGATGACTTACCCTTTCAGTCTGATCTTCTTCATCAGTATCAAGTTGGGCCACATATCTTTTCCTTTTCTTTGGCTCTTCTTGTGCCTTTGTGTTCTTCGTCTTTGTGGCTTCCTCTTTGGCCTTTTGGGTAGAGACCCTTTTTGTAGCTCTGGTTGTTGGCTTCTTAGGCATTTGCACGACAACTTTCTTTGGTGAAGGCTGAGAAGCAGGAGGTGTCTTTGTCTTTCTTTTGATGACTCTACCCTTGATGGGTGCTTCCTTGGTTTTTGCTTCCTCTGCACTCTCATCTTTCTCTTCACCTTGACTTTGAGGCAATTCAAGTGGCTCTTGTTCTGGCTCACCTTCTTCTTCTCCTTCACTAATCTCTTCTACTTTTCCTGCTGCACTTGATTCTCCAACACCAAATTTCTTCTTTATCTACTTTACCAGCTTGTCCTTCTTCTTGACTGTTGTGGTTGTCTTGAGTTCTATAACAACTCTTGATTTGATGGTGTCATATGTCCCAAATTCCTTTGCAAATTTATACATATCCTCGGCAAGTAATGTTGTGATGGCTATAGAAGCTTGGTCAACATCAAGCTCATATCCCAATGGTCTAAGCCATCTTGTTCTTGGAAGGACTACTTGAATGTAATTATAATCAATATCAACAAGAAAACATATGTCATTTATATGCTTTTCTACCAGTGAAACTGGTATTCTCATTCTTTTCTTCATTGCATTTTTGAAATCCTCAAAATAGATAGAGATTTGATCATCAAAGCTATCTTCCATTTGTGCAATAAAATCATTAATTTGATCAACAATGGTTTTATTCTGACTCTAGTTGACTTTACCAAATGAAGGGAATTCCTTCATTACATAGAAGAACATACAAACCAACACTAAACCAAATTTACATTGTGCTCCCTTGGACTTTCTAATAGCTCCAATATTTTCATTAATCTGTTGCACTAAGAGCTCTAGAAGGTCATAGGTGTGGTCTTTATTTACAAGCTTATGTGCCACATCCACTGCTATGTAGGGTACACTATTTAACCTACTGGATTGGTAAAACTTATGTGATATGATCCTTACAACAAAGTCTAGAACGAGATCAGTAATGGTATCTATGGTCATTCCTCTATTGTTCTATTTTGCACTTGTGTTTTTCTCAATTGTTTCCTTCTTTTCACTTCTCAATGTCTTTGGCCGATCTAGGGTTGGAAAACCTGTAACCCTGTGAACCATTTTCTTAGTAATTTTGACTTGTCCTTGTTCTAGCTAGAATTATCCATCATGGATTCTACTGAGTATTATGCATATCCACTCATTTTTTAATATGATTGGGAAAACTAGGGCTTTGGTTAAACCCTTCATTTCTATGGTAGAAAACTCATCTTTCAGAATACCATTTTCACAGAGTTTGTCATAGGCATTAAAGATTTCCAAATCTCCTATGGCTCCTATTTTATAATTATAACACTTTCGCACATCATGAACCATAATAACTTTTTCATGGATGGCGGATAGGGCACCAGCGGGATCATTTTTGTATGCAACCTTTGGTATAGGCCTAAACTCAGGTTGCTTAACTTTGTTGCTGACAAGTTGAATCTCATGGCTCATTTTCCCTTGGGTCATTTTTGAACTAGATGACATTTATATCTAAACTAGGGTTTTAATCATTAAAGAAAACTTCTCAAATTGTAAAACTCAACACCTAAAGGAAATACTTGGATAAGTGCTTAGATCACTTGGGTAGATGCTGAATCGCTACAAAACACTGGTTGAAAGCTTGAAAATTTCTCAAACATGCTCAAAGTAATCACTCTTTATTTGAATGGCTCAAGAATGAATAAATTTTTACTTTTAAGAGACAAAAGAAACTTTGCATTAAATGCATTTTAGTACCTGCACCTGTCACTCAACTTCCAAACATTTTTCAACTTGGCATCCACTCAGCAGCTATACTTACTCAGCATCTACTCATTTTGTTAATAAATCGACATCCAAAGTAGTTTCACTTGGCATCCAAAGACAACTCGACATCATCTTTCAAGTTTAGTTTTAGCATCTTTTCTCATGCAAATTTATACTTTGCAGTGCTTCTTCATGGTTTAGTGTTGATGTTTGATAGTTTCTTATGTATTAGCCCTATAGGCTTATCTTGTGATTAGTTAGATGAGAAATGATCACTTAAACTCATGGGTAAAGTGACCCTTTCATAGGATGTACTTGATCCATCCTTTTTCTGCCATGTCTTCTTCATGTTTGTTCTTATGTGTTCCACATCAATCTTTTCTTTTCCCTTATTTACTTCAGTCTTGGGTGCCTTAGCCTTTGTTGGGCAATTTTTGCTGACATGTCCAGTTTTCAAGCAACTGAAGCAAGTAGTCTGGTTCAACCATCTTTTATAGTTCCCCTTGAAATTTGTTCTTATGCAATTCTGGGGTATATGTCCATACTGTTGACAATAATGACAAATGTACCTGGTGTTATAATCCTAATGAGAGTGACCTTCATTCTCTTTTGCTGGTTGATTTGATGTCCACGTAGGCTTTGATCTGCATTCAAATGCCCTATATCCATATTTCTTGTAATTATGATAATTTCCATTAAATCTTTGTGTCCTTGGGACTTTGGATCTACAATCATGTGTCATATGTCCTTGCATGTTGTACTTGTGACAAAAATTCTTGCTCTTGAGTGTGTTTTGTTGATTGATTCTTCTACTCCTGCAAACATTAGCAGTATGTCCCTTTTTATTATAGTAATGACAAATGGGTTTATAATCCTTACCTTTGTTACTTCTTTACTCAACATTCTTTGATGATTCACCAACTTCAGTGCTGTTGTATCCAAGTCCTGATGTATCATGGGCAGATCTTGGGGATTTCAGCAGCTATT
This sequence comes from Cupressus sempervirens, assembly GCA_028749045.1. NCBI lineage: Eukaryota > Viridiplantae > Streptophyta > Pinopsida > Cupressales > Cupressaceae > Cupressus > Cupressus sempervirens. Next base: position 325,058,767 of record CM053788.1, read on the forward strand.
CAAAGTACTTTATGGCTTCGCTTGACTTGTTGAGATTCTATGCCATTTATTTTTCTCTGTTCAATTCATTCTGTAATTGTTCATTCTGCATCCTCAAAGTAGAGATCTCAATATCTTTCATAGTAAGTTCATGATGAAGGTTCATTATTTGGGCAAGTGTATCCATCTGCATGTTTGAGATCCTTGTTAATTTAGTACATTTTTCTTCCAATCTATTTGCAAGATTCCTTTTTTCATCTTCCATCATGACTCTATCCTCAACTTCTCTTTTCTTTTGTTCAGTGATTTCACATAACATTATGGCCTATGATTCATGTTCCATCTTGAGAGATCTTATCTCTTCTGCTTGAACTTTGTTTTTCTCCATCAGTTCTACTATTGCTGCATCAAATTATTTAGTGTCTCAATTGGAAAACACTTGTGTGGTATCAATCTCCTTGTAGTGTATATCATTTTCAGCTATGGCTATCTCCTTTCTTCTTTTCAAAGATTTTCTTAATTCCACTCTAGCTTCTTCTACTTTTTGTAGAGCGAGATGCACATCTATCACCTGGTTCTCAATGATCTTTCCAAGTTTGAAAACTTCCATCTTTAGATCTTTTCCTCCAAGCTATTAGACTCCTTTTTCGAGAGAAACTAGGCTATGATACCAATTGTTGTTATATCTTATTGGAAAGAATGCTTCTGAGAGGGCGGGGGGGTGAATCAAAAGTACTAGCTTTTTACCTATTTTAAATCTTTAATAACATATCTTTGAAATGAACATGCATGCATATAAACATTAAGCAATCATGAGAAACAAATATGCATCACCACATAACACTTGAGATTTTGGTAACCCAGAAACCCTCTAGGAATAAGAAGGTAAAACTAGGGTGGGGATGATACCCACAAAAATTATTGTAGAAATAATGTTTAAACACTTCTAAAGGCTTGCCTTGTTAAAGGCTTTATACTGTATCAATACTGACCTAGTTAGAGGATATACAAATACTTTACGTGAAGTGCTACCTTGTTAAAGGATTTAATCACCTATTTAAAAGATCTACAAAATAGCTATTAAGCTAACTTATCATCATAGGATTTCCTTTCTAATACAATGACTAAAAAGTATTAAGTATAATAAACCTGACAAGTTACAATCCTTGATTTCTGAATACAGGCACTTGATCTGCTTTCTTCTGATCTTGATCCTTTACGATCTGATATTCATTTGTATCCTCTACTTTTTTTCTGATTAACTAAATATTCTTATGTTGATCTCTTCCTCTAAGTCTTTATATTTCACTCTGAAAATAGTTTTCTTTCCACACCTTCATCCCTCTCCATTCAATGAGACTTAGTCTTCCTTATAAAGACATTCGAAGACTTAGGGTTAGATGTGGATCTATGATCCATATTGAATCTTTGTTTTCACTTATTCCTTATAGTTCTATCATTGGTTACATGCCTTCTCCATTTTTCTTATTAGTTGCATGTAAATTGCATAGGAAATTTAAATGATTTGATCTTATCACTTAAATCCTTTGAGATTCATCATCTTTTGGCCATGGAAATGGTTTACATATGAGTTTGTGAAGTTACAAACTCATATGTTGATTCTGAGTTATTCAGCACTTACTGCTTCCTGATGCTTGACACCTTCTATAACTTGGCTCATGTATCGTTCCTATCTTGCTCGACATTATTTATGACTCGACACTTGAATATTGCTCAGCACTTGGATCATACTTGGAACTTATAGTCACTCGGCACTTGATCTTCACTTGACATCTGAAGGCTGCTTGGCACATGATGGCTTTCCTGACTCGGCACAACCTGTGACTCGACATACATAGTGTACTCGGCTTTAATGTAGAAAGTGATTAAGTGTGTTGGAACTCAAGTGTCAAAACTATTTTTAGACTAACAGAATTGATTTCCTTAAGCATCTATTTTTCCCCATAGAATTCCTTAACAACATCACAAACATCTTTACCAACAACTTTCCTAAGCTTTTGGAAGAAAAACATGGGGAATCCATCAAGACTAGGGGCTTTATCTCCTCCCAGAGAGCTAATAGCTTTGATAATTTCATCATCCTTAGGAATTGAACATAACATTTTATTCTATTCCTTTATAATTAGTGGAGGAATTACTTTGAGGAATTCATCTTGACTATCCACATTGATACTAGAATCAACTATCATAAGGGAGGAGAAAAAAGTTGCCATCTCATCCATGATAGCCTTGTCTTCAACAAATTTCACATCTCCCTTTTTAAGATATGATATGCAAGTTTTTGCCCTATTCTTCAGAGTGGAGAGATGGAAAAACTTTGTATTTTTATCTCCTTCCCTCAACCATATCAATCATGATCTTTGTCTCCAATAGATTTCTTCTTTAGTGATGATGTCATGGTATTAGGAAAGCTTTTCATTTTCTTCAAGGAGGAGATCAGAAGTATAACCTTCCTTTTGGATTTTTTCTTGTATATTTAGAATTTCCTCCTTAACAGTAGATTTGTTCTCAAAAATGTTCCCAAAGCAGTTCTTGTTCCATTTTTAGACTTCCCTTTTAACATTTTTAAGCTTGGAAGTAACTCTAAAGAGGGTAGTGCCCTCAAAATAAACATTCCACCATTCTTTTAATTTAGTTTCAAACTGTGGGTGCTACATCCACATCTTCTCAAATCTAAAAGGAAAATTCTTCTTGAGGTTAATCTTCTCAGTAGTGAATATAAGAGGGAAATGATCTGATCCAATTTTTTGACAAGCCTCCAACTTAAAAATGAAGTCTTTAGTCCAATTAGGAGAAATAAGAGCATGGTCAAGCCTTGCCTGAATACATTCATTACCAACTCTCTTGTTGCTCCACATGAACTAGATTCCATAGAGGTCCAAATCCATTAAGCCCTCATTATTTATGAACTCCATTAAATCCAATCTTCCTTCCAACTGAGTAGCATTGCCTCCCATTTTCTCATGGTCATAAAGATGGACATTAAAATCTCCCATAATGATCCATTGTCCAAAATAGTCTTTGCTTTTCAAATTAGAAACAAAATCCTAGACCTTTTTCCTTAGATGCTTTGTGTTTGGAGCATAAATATTCACAATATACCAATCTTCCTTCTGGTCTGAACTAGTAATTTTGGCAATCATAAGGTGTTTACTAGCAATCAAAATTATTCTAAAGAAACAATTCTTCTTCCATAACATCAGAGTTCCCCCTTATGCCCCTTCTGAATTGCTAGCATTTATTGAATAGTTTTTAAAAAATTTAATCTATTTTGCTTTCTCTTTATTCATCTTAGTCTCTTGAAGCAGGAGAAAATTAGGCTTTTGTTCTCTAACAAAATTCCTAACAATGTCCAATTTATGAGTACTGTTCAACCCCCTAATATTCCAAGTTATGATCTTCATATCCAATTTTTAGGAGTAAAATCCAGAATAGTTTCTTGCCTGCCATTAGCAATATTTTGCATACTTTCTAACTCGCTAGTTTTCTTAGTAGATCTTCTTCTAGGTTTGTTTGGGGAACCTACATCCGGTTTCACCTTAGTGTGCTATTCTATTCTTTTCCCAATTTTTTTTGGATTAGAAACAGGAGGTTTTTCCTTGATATGCTTATCTATTTTTTTGCTTCTAGTCTCTACCCCCTTAGTATTGTTATTTTTTTTTAGCCCTTTTCCTTTGGTTTGGTTTATGAATTGAGCTATTTTCTTTCACATCATCTAGGGGAGGAGGCTCCACCATAGAAAGGTCATTTTCTACCTGGGTTTGCATCTAAATCTTCTTGGATTGAGAAAAAAGAGGATCTCCTTCCTCAAGTAAATTTCCAATATTTACCAAGATTTCACCATCCTAAAGCACAATTTTGTCATCAATATCTCTCCATTATTCTTCTATCCTCTGATAAATAACAATTTGTTTTGATGAATCTGCCTGATTTTCCAATTCTTATTCAGGTAAACTAGTTTCAGACTGTGAACCAGGACCTTCTTTCTCAGAGTTGGCTTCCTTAGAAGTGAGCTCTTTCTCTCCTCAGCCTATGGAACTTGAGATTTTTCATTACTTTTTTGTTCTTGGCATTGGCCTTCTTTGGGTTTCCATACTTTCTTATGCTGAACCTTGTTCTTTTTCCCTTCCAAATCACTGCTAGCCTAGTTTTTACTTTTGGAAGGATAGTTTTTAACCAAATGCACCTACTTCTTACAAGAATAGCAAGAATTAGGCAAATCTTCAAAAAGGATTTCTTGAGTTCTCTTACCCAAGTTGGAAATCAGATCCACTTTTGTTGGGAGGTGATTTAGGTCTGCCACCTTAACAAAAAGTCTAACACATTGAAGTTTGGATCTAGAAGCCATAGCATTATCCATAGCCACAAGTTCTCCAAAAGAACTAGCGATACCTTCAAATATTTCTTCATGCCAGAATTCTAAAGGGAGTCCAGGAAGTCTGGCCCAAATGGGAGTGGTTAAGAAGAAAGATTCTGAAAGATCCATGTTGGGTTCCCATTTTATAATGGTGAGAGAACTTTTACCAAAAGACCACGGCCCTCCAAAAAGAACTCTATCCAAGTCTTCTTTACAGTTGAAGATAAATGAAAAGAAGCCATTCAACATGGGGGCAATATCTATCTCTCCTCTAATAACCCATTTCCTTTTCACCATCTTTCTAAGAGATTCAAGATCTGGTCTAGCACCTAAAAATTTTCCCACTAAAGTAAAATCCATGGAAGACATGGAAAAATCAACTAAAGGGTCTGGAATAAAAAATTGAAACTCACCTTTAACCCAATAGTTCTTGGTAGTCACCAGTGGGAAGAGAGACTTTCTAGTTGGTTTCTTGCCAAATAGGGATCACCAAGTTTTTCTTATGAGACCCCTTGCTTCTACCCTCCAAAGGACTTTTCCTTGAAAGAAACAACGTTTTCTTTCTCATTCTTGAGATCATATCCTGACACATGAAAAGCAGATAGGGAATCCAAAGGTGGGACATGGACCCCACACAAAGGTTCAGAATCACCCAAAGACTTTCCATTGTCCACATCAACCAAAGATTCTGACCCTATAAACTTCTCAGCATCCTTTTTCATTCCCCCAGGGTCTATACCGATAGCCAAATTCTTCTCGACCAATTTCCTACTTGCATGTGAACTAGCTAATTCAAATTCTGAAAGAGTGCCTATTTCTTCTCCACAACTTATCTTGAGGAGAATGTTAATCACCTAACATGTTATGCCAACATATGGGTGGCTAATTTTCACACACAAAGACACTATGGAACCACATAATGACCCTTAAAAATCCCTATCAAGTCTAAATTTGAATTTTCCTTTGATAGTGATGCATTATATCCCTTATCAAGTGGGTTTGCTTAATCTTTAGAAAGGTCATTAGTTTATAGGTTAAATTTGCTACCATGACCAAAACTGTAGGTGACATGCCATTAACACACAACAACTACAAGTGTCAAGTGACACATTAAAATACATTACACATCACTATGTCATGTACCTAATGTATTCTTGAGATTAACTTTCCACACACATGCAAGCTAACATTTAAGAAATAAAACACATCACAACAAGGCTTTTGAATCTTCCAAAGATTCACCTTGGCAAAACTATGTTCACATGAATTTAGACATTGCTTCCCTGATAAATTTCCATGGTTCCACTTCCTACACACTAAACTTGAGCATCAGTAGTCCAATGAAAAGTCATATAAAATACATATTACAAGTGCATACAAATTCCAATGCTACGTAAACCACATTAAAACATTCAATTAACTTTCCTTTCTTAATCATTTTATATAAAGCATTCAAAACATTAAAATATAAAATTTGTGCATCACATTTAATCTTAAATTGACATGATCAAATTAACATTATAAATCACATCATAATCTATTTTCTATCCTAACATGGTGTAATGTTGCATCCATACTTGTTAGGTCATCCCATATGAAATTTGGTTCTTAATGCATATCATAGGTGAAAATCACTACTGTAAATACCAAAACCAAATAGATAATATAAGACACTATCCATCTAAATATTCAATATATGTCAAAATATCCAAATCTCAAGAATCAAAATGCAAGTAAGATATCTATGGTGAGGCCTCACATATTAGTTGTACAAAAATTAAACAAGAGAGATATGCATCTCTTAACTGCAAATAGCTTAATTGATCTAGTTTCCCTGCTAGAAATCCATATTTAGGTCCTAGAATCAGTAAGATTTAGATGAAATCAAGGATTAGAGGTAATTTTATCAAATCAAAAATCATTTTTGGGTAAGTATAAGTTAACTCCTAAAAATCCCAAGCCACAGAGTGACAAAAATAAGGGTAAAAACATCCATGGCATCAATCACAAAAAGGAAAATCCAAATGAGTCAACATCAAATTTCATAGACATGTATATATTGTGTATAGAAAAATCAAGTTTTTGATGACCAAATCACAATCTTTGGGGGAGTGGTATTTTTATATTTTGGAATTTCTAAGTCATGACAAAGTGTTTTTGACACTAATGCCAAAGGGGCATATTGTTGATCTATAAGCCTTGTTGCCTATGAGTGTCTAACACTTAGTTAGTTTCTAGATAGCATTGGTCAATCATCACTATGACTAAGCCATATAGAGAAGGTCAAGCTAAATGGATTTGTATATATTCCACTATATATCTAGCAAGTCAAAAAATTTTGAGTACCCAAGTACAGATCGAGCTTCTATACATTCTGAGTGAAACATATAGAGATCGAGTAATGTTAAGTTAACTTATGTCAAGTGATTTAGTATATGTTGAGCCTATGGAAGCTGAGAGAGAACATGAATATTAATTGTGACTAAGCATTAGAACATTGAATTGCCAAGTTAACTTATTTTGGCATATATGTTTGTAATGACATAAATACTTATGTAGATATTTTTGGCTGACTTCTATGCAACATGTATGGGTTTTAGAGATAGCTAGGAAGAAAATTATGTATTTTTTCATAAGGCATTAATCCATAGAAAGGTAGTTTATCCAGTCAAATAATTAGAAGGGTTAAATTGCAAAAGAATAAATTTTGGATCATTGATTGTGATCTATCTAACCTTCCATGATTCTCTATTTAATTAGAAGGGATCAAACCCTAAATAAAGTAGTGCATGAAAGAGTGTGAATGGATGTGAAGGAAGTTTGTGAATGTGTAGAAGAGAAGAAGGATTAGAGAGAGGAATGCTAAGTTTGATAGAGAGATCAGATAGAGAAACCTAGCAGCATGAAGGACAAAAAATACTAAATTAGACAAGGAGATCAAATTTAGACATTAAAGAGAGGAGATCTACAATAAGATTCATAAAGAAAATTGAAGGATCGGTTGCTAATACATTCTAGCAAGTGATTCAAGGAAAAAATCTTAATAGAGTGGTTTTAATAGACCTTGTTAAATCTCCTAATAGAGTTCTTACTTCATTGTAAGTTTAAATCCTTAAATCAAGGTCGACTTAAAATTATTGTATTACTTTTAACTAAGAAGACAGGGCAAACCATCATAAGTGATCAAATTGTAGCCCTAATAGGAAAACTTAGTTGTTGCACTAGTAAATATTTATGGGTGTCATCCCTACCCCAGTTTTACCTTCACCTTGGTATTAGAAATAGGAATTGTTGAGAGGTTGGGGGTGTGGGGGCTATTAATCATTAATTTGCAAAATTTAGTCACCAACTAAATATTATTTATTACTTTGAACCATACATAAGAAAGGAATAAAGTAATGTTGAATAGTAATAGTAATCATGTACAAAGATAACTCATAACACCATATTTTTTTAACTAGGGAAACCCTGGCCAAGGGAAAACCCTACTAGGAATGATACCCACTGGATAATATACTGATATATATGTTCCTTGTTAGAGGATGGACCATGTTAGGAGTCAATGAGAAAATTCAATATAGAGAGTCCTTTTTAGGAGACTTCGAATCCATGTTAGGAGATTCCAACCCTATTAGGAGTTTTAGTATAGTAGATGCAAGATGAGACCACTACTCAAACATCCACTTCCAATTAGAAGAAGAGCTCACTACCCAAACAAGTAATTAGCCTTTAGGAATACAGATTTTGTAACTTCTTTTTTGACTAATCTTAAACCTTAGCTAGATCTCGGATCACAAAATAGCTTCTCAAAACTTTGCATATACCACTTCATAGAAAGTTCTCATATTAGAATAGCACACAAATACTACATTTCTCTTTGCAAGATCTTCTTTTTATAAATAACATGTCTTTTCACAAATTTCTACTAGATCAACTAAGACCATGATATACTTTTCTATCTTAGAGTAAACATCAAAGATGTCAGCCTTAATTGGTCAAGTAATTATTTTGTAAACAAAATAATTCCTTTCCTTTAATTCTGTTATCCTATTCCACTGCTAAAACATGAGTATCTCTTTTTTTTATAGTTTTTACTAATGTCTAAGGTTATACATTTCATCATCAACATGTATACTATCTCCATCTAACTTCACTAGTCATAATATGATGTCAGTAATAAGTTACATACAAAACAATACTTCATATTTAGACAATTTTTTGAGTACCAAAAGCTATGTATCTTTATTATAAGCATGCACATCATGGGTTTCCATAAATGACAACAATTTCATATCTTTATTAACCAATTCTCAACAATCTCCCCCTTTGGAATTGATGGCAACAAAATAGGGAAAATTGCTAAGTATAAAAAACTTGTCAAAAATAATACAATAACAATACATTAATCATCTGTTACAACTTTTCCAACTTACATATGCTCCCCCTTACAATATGATTTCCTATCTTACAATTTTATATTCTCCCCTTTACCTTATTTAAAATTTTATTATGCATCTTCTCCCCTTTTGACATCAATGATAAAGGTCAAAATGTCAAAAACTATCAAAATTAATATCAAAAACTCTATAAACATTTTCCTTAAATTGATAGATTATAGTATCTTTATACAATCATCAAAATTTACCTTAAGACTATTCATACCTTTTTTCTATGTATCCTTGGTTGATGTAGCAGAGGTGGGAATTGCACATAGGGCATATGATGCAATCTTAATTACATTAAGATCAGAGTATAAAAAGTTTGAGCAGGTGCCCTTGGCTTTGACACACTCATCATATTATCTATCTAAAATAGATATTTTTAGAGAAATAGACTCTCTAAAATCAAAAAACATTTTCAGAGTTTGTTCCTTTTGAAGTTCCAATTTCATGATATCACAATGAATACTGGCCACTTGTCCTTAAGTCATCAATTTTGCTATAAGTTTGTTGCATTTGGTTAGATAGAGCCTCTAGCTCACTCGGCTTACCTTAAATCTTAATATCAAAATCCTTGGTCAACTTATGAGATAGAGTATACTTAATGTACAATACATTTCCATCCTATTGACATTTTCAAAATTCTTTGATACATGTATCAAGACTTATCAAATCATTCTTGATGTTTTGACAAATAATGATAAATAAATTATCATCATGTAAAATTTGGGCCTTTGACTCTACAAAATTTAGTGAATTTGTAAATTCTTCATCAAAAGACTTCAACACTGCTTGCGCTCTCTATTCTAGATCTACCTCTATATGCTAGATTGCTAGAGTACTATGTAATATGTTAGTAACCTCCATTAAGTTATTTGTAGGCTCATCACTTTTATGTTATTCTCAATAAGCTTTGTTAGAGATGAGATCAAGTCAATTTGATCATCATCATCACTTGTCAAGCTAGCAAGAAAAAGTGGAGTATGTGAACTAGATGGTTTATATTCATCTTCCCATTGCTTCTTCTTAGCTGTCTCTTCGACTCTTTTCTCTTCTTTTTCTTTCGCTTCCTTCTCTTCTCTTTCCTTTTCTCTCTTTTCTTCCTCCTCTATTGTCTTCTTCTAATCTTCCTCTAATTTCCTCTTCTTTTCTTCCTCAACTCTTCTCTTTATTTCATCTTCAAGCAATTTCTTCTTGGCTTCTTCTATTTTCTTCTTTTCTTCTTCCAATAGCCTCTACTCCTCTTCAATTTTTTTCAGTTGTTCTTGAATATCCTTAGCATGAGATTCAATCTATTTGGAACTCTCAAAAGGGTTAGTATCATCAATGTTAATAGTACAACATCGTTCTGATCAATTTGTGTTGTGTCACCACTTATTGACACTTTCAAGGTTTTAGGTATTGGTGAAGTTGCTCCCTTAGATTTTTTCAGCATTTGATTGATTCTTACATCTATTTCACTTCTTATCTTATCCTTCTTACCCACCATAAAAATAAACAGTCTCACCTTTTTTCTTAAGTAAGGTGCCAAACTGCTCAACAAATTCCTAATTTCATCTTCATCCTTAGTCTTTCATATTGTGTTATCATAGACTTCCAAAGTTCTATGTCTTCTTCTCGAGATGTGCCTTCTTCACAATAAGCTTTTCATAGACTTTCTAATTTACCATGCCTTCAATATCCTTAAGTTTTAGATTATTAGCTATTATATATCTCACACTAGAGATATCAATATGATCTTTCTCAATATTATTACACAAAATTTCATAAAATTTGTTCATCTGAACAAAGTTCCATTCATTAGAAATGGTTGAATTAATCTTCTCTATCTTTGGCTTCCAAGGTTGGCAAGCTTTACTTGCTGACTATTTAGAAGTAGTTACTTTCTTTGCCTATTTAGCTTTATTTTCTTCTTCTTCTTCTTCACTAGATTATACAATTGTGAACAATGTCTTTTTTCTTTTACCTAGTCCAATAGCCTATTGCTTGACTCTTTTTGTCTTTGTAGTCACAACTTCCACCAATATTTCTAATTTCTTCTTCGACTCACTTGGTTGTAAATCTAATAGTACAACACATGGAATGCTTTGTTCCAAAGATATCTCTACAATAGACACTGACAAAGGTTGTACATACATTATACCTTGCTTTATAGTGTATTTATTTTCTTGTGACTCACTTTTAGTCATATTGGCTTTTGTTAAAGCTTTCTTCATTATTGTCTCTATGTTCTTTTGAGATGCTTTCTCTAAGGATGCCTAATGAGCTAATTGGGTAATCTCATCATAAGTCCCAAATTTATAATTAGCTTAGTCCATCTCAGAATTCAACAATAAATCAATGTATCCAATTGCTATATCATCACTTAATTCATAACCTAAGGGATCAAGGAATACTTCCCAAGGTTCTACTACTTAAATGTAAGTAAAATTTGTGTCAACCATAACAAATATGTCATCTATAAATCTTTCTATAATTGTAGGAGCAATTCTAAATCTTTGTCTCATATTATTTTGAAATGTTTTCATTATCAAATTCCCATTATTCAAGATTTTATTTATTGGATGTCTTATACATACATCGGTAATCTTCTTCATTGTACGTCTATCCCTACTCATAATCTCTATGATTGACAAATATGGAAATCTCTTAAGTACATGAAAAAAATTGATTGATCAATGATTGAAATCTAAACACATAATTCTTGGTCCTCTTAATTTTCTCTAGGTACTCAAGAAGTCGTATTCTTAGAATTTCACTAAGGTTAACTTGTTCCTTCTCAACACATATCTTATAGGTTGCATAGATGAATTGTGCTGACAATTCATTAATCTTAAAACTTGCACATATAGAGTAGGCAATGATTCTGCTCAGGAATCTTACATCATCTTGTTTAATGGTGCTAATCACCATGGCCTTTCCATTAAAAATGTATGTTGTATAACTCTCAATATTCTTCTTAATAAGTTCATCACCTATAGGTACATTGCCTTGTTTGCTAAGACTGGTTACCTCATGAATAAGGTCAGCTTAAATATCAACTACATTGTCTTCCATCCATAGTTTTCCATCATGAATTCTACTTAGTATGATCTATGCCCATTCATTGGTGTCCAATTCTCAATTGAAATGATATTTGAAAAGGTTTAGTTCTTTCAAATTTTCAAATCTGGGCTTCATAGTCATATCATGGTTAAAGACTAATTCCATATGTTTATTCATAAACTCACTCCCAATAGATTCAAACTTGTTGTTAAAATAAATTCCTACATCTTCCAAATGCACTACATTGTTTGGTATAATGGATAATGCAGAATTAGTGTTTCCTTCAATGGGTTTCATGGAAATAATCTTCAATTTTGGCCTTTCCTCATTCTCAACATTATGAGTTACAAACATATCCATGACTCTATCAAATATAGACTTTAACAAATAAATTTTGTGAATAAATGATAAAATACCTCTTCCAAAAATAGGGTTTACTTCAAAATCACCTTATCAAGTCACTTCTAAGTGCTCTATGCTTCTAATGTAATTACAATACAGTGGTAATCAAGTTTGTACTCTATTTTATTCATCAATTCAAACTTGCGTTAATTGCATACTTTGCAAACATGAAAAAAATCTTAATTACATTCTGAAATAAAAAATCTAATCAAGATCTTCTATCTAATCTTTAGATGCTACTCGAGGTTTACCATAGCTCTCTTCCATCATGAAAATGTTTTAGATAACTTTGGTCCATGAAATTCTCTGTAAAACTATAGCTTTCATCTTCTGCTATAGAATTAACTTTTTTTGTAATAACAATAATACTTAATTCTTTCATAACAAGTTTAGATAGGCTCCAAATTTTAAGTGAGCTTAGATATCATCAATAAACTTATCTTGATACACCTTTTCCCAACTTCTCTACCCATAATTTGATCTCTGAGTGAAGTTTCAAATTCTAGTGCTTTGAAAAAGCTTAATTCAACTTGGTTGAATCAAACTCAATTACTGACTTTGATCTTCTTGTCTCACCATCTTCTAACTTATCTTTTGAGATGTCTAATCCTTTTATGAATGCCTCATTGAGTTCTTCTCAAAGTTCACTAACTACATTTCTTTTTTCCTCATTGTCTTTCTTAGTTTTGGAGTTCCTTTCATAATTCCTTCTATCATTTCTGATATTTTGTCCATAATTCCCTCTATTTCTATTATTTCTTCCATTATTATTTCTATCTCTAAAGTTTCTATCCATTCTATAATACTTTGTTGTATGTCCAAAGTTGTTGCATAACTGACATACTGGAGTTATGCTTCTAGGATTATGTTCATCAACTAGTGCATGAAAATTCCAAGCTATGTGTCCAAAGTTGTTACACTTATAGCACACAATCTATCTTCTTTCTTCATATGGTCTTCCTTCTTTTGATGTCCTTTCATTAGATCTTCTTCTATCTATAGCGTTAATATTTCTAGAAATTCTACTATTCCTTCTATCATTATCATATTTAGGTTTCCTACAATTAATTACTTTGTGACCCATACCATTACAATTATGACATTAAAATATTGATCATGATTAAATAACTTATTTGTACAATCACTTTTCATATCACTTATTTCATTACATGAATTTAATACTTACCTCTAAATTCATACCTGGTTTCTTTAGGAGATTCCACTTGCTTTGGTTTAGTCAAAATCTCAACTTTCTTGTCTTTTCCAACTTCTTTAGGTTTATCAAAAGATTGACTAGATTCAATCTTATCATTATATTTAGCTTTTTCTTTTGAATCTGATATATTTTTAGGTTTGTTTGTAGACATGTTAAATAGATAACCAAGACTAGTCTTATCATAGGCAGGTATTTGTATTGACATTGAATCATCAAGGTTTTCTCTTCTAGAATAAAGCTTCTCAAGTTGTTTCTTGCACGGATTTAGTTCACCTTTCACAATAGTGGTGTACTTATGAAGCTCTGCATGATCTTCTTTTAATGTTTCAAATTTAGATGTCTTCTTCACTAGACTTTCTCTAAGATCTGTATTCGATGTTTTCAAATTAGATCCAACTTTTCTAGGATCATTCTTCAAGGTTAGCTTTAGATTGGTAATCCTCAATTTATGCTTCAAGATCTTGTACTCTTTCTTCATCTTTGAATAATGATCATTAGTAGATTCAGGCTTGGATTTGAGATGTTCAATCTTGTCCTTTAATTGTCCAATATATGCTTTGGAGTCTTCATATCTATCCTTTAGCTTATCTCTTGCTTTAGTAAGGAGATAAATTTATTCAAGTGCCTCTTCAAGGTTTTTCATCAACTATTCCATATCCATAGGATATTACTCAAGATGTTAAGCCTCTTCTGAGTAACTATGCTTTGATACCAATTGTTAGAAATAGGAATTAGTGAAAGGAGGGAGTGAATTAGTAATTTAAAAACTTTAGTCACCAACTAAATATTATTTATTACTTTGAACCATATATAAGAAATTAATAAAGTAATTTTTAATAGTAATAGTATCCATGCATAAAGATAACTCATAACACCAATTTTTTTTAACTAGGGAAACCTTGGCCAAGGGAAAACCCTAGTGGAGACAATACCCACTAGATAATATATTGATATATCTATTCCTTGTTAGAGGATGGACCCTCTTAGGAGTTAATGAAAAAATATAGTATAAAGAGTCCCTATTAGGAGATTTTGAATCCCTATTAAGAGATTCCAACTCTATTAGGAGTTGTAGTACAATAGATGCAAGATAAGTACACTGCCCAAACATGCACTTCCAATTACAAGAAGTGCTCACTTCCCAAACAAGTAATTAGCCTTCAGGAATATAGATTTTTTTAACTTCTTTATTTACCAATCTTCAAGCTTAGCTAGATCTCGGATGACAAAATAGCTTCTCAAAACGTCACATATATCAGTTTATAGAAAGTTTGCATATCATAATATCACACAAATACTACATTTCTCTTCACAAGGTTTCCTTTTCATAAATTCAATTCCTTTTCACAAATTATTGCTATGTTAGCTAAGACCATAGTATAGTTTTCCAACTTAAAGTAAACATCTAGGATGTTGTCCCTAATTGGTTAAGTAATTGTTTTTTAAACAAAACAATTCCTTTCCTTTAATTTTGTTGTCTTGTTCCACTAGTAAAACATGAATATCTCTTTTTCATATAGTTCATACTAATATTTGATGTTATACATGTCATCATCAACATGTATACTATCTCCATCTAACTTTGCTAGTCATTATATGACATCAATAATATGTTACATACAAAACAATACACTATTGTAAACTAGATTCATACTTAGACAATTTTCTGAGTACCAAAAGCTAAGTATCTTTATTTCTAAGGTTTTCTATAAGCATGTA
The DNA here is from genome assembly GCA_028749045.1 of Cupressus sempervirens. Lineage (NCBI taxonomy): Eukaryota > Viridiplantae > Streptophyta > Pinopsida > Cupressales > Cupressaceae > Cupressus > Cupressus sempervirens. The sequence goes on from CM053788.1 coordinate 325,073,945, forward strand.
CATCATGTGTTTCCATAAATGAAAATAACTACATATCTTCATTAGCCAATTGTCAACACTTGGAGGGTTTCTAGGTTACCAAAAGCTTTGTGTTATGTACTTCTATTTTCATGGATGACATGTAGAGTTAAATTTATTTTAGTTTTATAACTCATGATTATATGGTATGAGATCTAAGATATGAGATGTATTAGGAGTGAATTCAATTAATCTATTATTTTAATTTAGGAGATAAAGTTTTAAATATCTTGATTCACCAACCCTCCCCCCACAATTAGTATTGTGTTTCCCAATAAGAATTCTAACACTAGGTCTATGATGTTTTGAGTAGAATATACCTTGTTTTTAAAGCTTTAACTTGTCACCTTCCTTAACTAACATTCTTTGCATATGCATTATCCAATTTAGTCAACATTAGTATACATCTAGCACTTTTCCTTTTTCTCACTTTTTCTAGATTATCAAAATTCACATGATAGAGTATTTTTTGCCACAACCATATTTATTATACTTTTTCAACTAAAAAATATCCAAATTTAGTATTCAATTTGAAAATATTTCCTTTTATTTATTTATCGATAGTAATCAATTAACTAGACTTTCTCGATATCTTGTTAATGTAGGAGAACCTAGGAATGAGGCTAATTCCAAAATCAATTTTGGATTGTACTTGGCTCCATTCAAATCAAGGAGATAATAAGTACTCCAAGAGATTCTCATGTGTGTCTTAGAATTTTTGGATAAGTCAAAAAAATGTATAGGAAAAAGTTATCACAAGTTGCACAATATTGTCAACATATTGCCAAGGATGGTCAATCAAGACCGAGTATGTGAATAGGCCTTTAAAATGGTTTTAAAGGGTGGTAATAAGGTAAAATAGGTATAATATGGTTTAAGGAGACATTTTTTTATCTATATAATATGCTAGTTCATGTTATAAGGTCAATACTGAAAAAGTTACAAAAGTTGTCAATGCCAACATTGCAACTTTACAATGTTGTCATTATAACATTTTGAAAAAACTTATCTTAATGCCCAAAATAAATTATGGGAACAAACTACCACTTGGAAGCTATGAATAAGGTCTAATTTAAGGAAATATAAGGCCCTATACATGATTGAATCAGTTATCCTTAGGTCTAGATGTACCAATTTAACTTTTAACATCTTCAAACAACATAAACATACTCATAAATTCACTAAACCAATATTGAAAGTAATTAGTAATAAAATTTATTCATACCAAAACTTAGCTCTTTGTTTAGTATATATTGAATTTTAGAAACATATAATAGTAAATAACATGAAACATGAAAACAACATTCACACAAGTATAAATAATAGCATTAGGATTTATCGTAGAAACCTAGTTTGGAAAAAAACCAAGTAACATGCTACCACATTTTCACTCTTCTGAAGTGAACTCACTTAATAGAAAACCCTATTAAAGGATAAAAAATTCACTATTAGGTGTGACCTTTTTAAAGGATTTAATCATACCCTTAGGAGTGACCTTATTAGAGATCTTCAAAACATCCCATCAGAATGTCACCTTGATTAAAGCATTTACAATATGATTGTTGATTCAACCTTGATTAAAGGACTTTATTGCCACAACTATTAGAAATCAACAAATAGGTTGATCTAATATAATAAAACTCACTTTGTAAGGTAATATCTCTATTCAACTCAATCCTGGCTCATTGCTTGGTCTTCATCACATTATCCATCTCTAATTTTCTTGGAAAATTTTTAAACAATCTCTTTATCACCAAATTATCACTTTTTTCTCTACAACTGTGTTGTTTAATTTTCCTCCACAAATTTTCCATCTAAGAAACATGAAAAGAATCTTATAAGCCTCCTTAAATAGATAGTTTTTATCTTTTTCCTCTTAAACATAACTGTAGATGTTAGGGTTTAACCATATTCATTGAATATGTTCATCATTTTGTCCTTCTTCTTCTATCTTGAAACTTTTGGAAACTTCTCATTGAATATTCATATTATATCTCTTAAAAAATTCAATCCATGCATTAAATATATCATCTCATAAATCCTTATCTTTAACATAATTTGAGTAATCCACAAATTCAACTATGTCAGCCTCAAATCTTGATGCTTTCTCAAACTGTTAATTTTTTGACACTCGGTCATCACTATGTCCTTCAACTTAATAACTACTAATCTATCTCTCTCAACTTACATTGGCTTTATTTTCTAATACTACATGTGTTCACTAATTCAACTTCCTTTCACTTTTCTTAGCCATTACCATCAATCTAGTAATACTTAAGTTCCTTAACCTTCTACTCGGTAATGCTTAACTTCTTTATTGACCTAGTAACTTGTCATTGATCAAACTCATGTTTTACTCAAATTATTGTCTTCTATCAATAATCTCTTATATAATTCAGCACATATATATTATTCACTTCATAAAGTGATCAAACAACACATTATCTTGTCAAATACTAACTAATCAAGTGCCCTTTGTAGTTCCACCATACTTACTCCTCTTTACTCAACAACTTTAGTAATTTATCTTGATATCTCTCTTTTCAAATCCTCTTCATTAATAAAATAATATTATACTCTAAAATATTAGAAAATTTATTAATAATAAGGATTGAAATCAATGACAACATAATAATTTTTCCAATTGTAGTTCGAACATGATGGTGTAGTAAGCAAGTTACAATAGTGAAGGAGTGTATTTTTTTTGCAAATTCATCACACTCAAGCTTAAAACTTGAACATATATCATATAATAGATTGAATGGAGTTTATTTTTATTGAGGATAGCTATTTTATCTCATTACCATTTTTTTTTCTTTTAGGCATAGATCAGTAGTTTTTTTTGGCTTAATAAAATTCCTTTTCCTAGAACCGGTTTAATGGACTGGTGGAGGTTTAGGATTGAATAATAGCTCTTTCTTAAACTCCCCCTATGGAATCATCACATCCCTTTGTATATGAAAGATACTACAATTCGTAGTTCATATATGATATTTGGAGTTCATCTATGTCGGTTTTCTATTTTAAAATGTTTTCCCTAGGCGAGACTGTGAGTTTCTGGCTAGGTGCAAACTAGTGAATACTCGATGAGAAATGGCAATGTGAGAATGAAATATGAGATTAGAGGCCATGGTTGTGAATTAGGAATTCCAAAGAATTCTTGGTAAGAAAAATTTGATTTTTTAAATCTATTTGTTTAGTTTTTTAACATAAAATAATGACTGTAGTCTGATTTGGCTTGAAACCCTTGATACTAGGCTTGATTTCAGCAAGGAGGTGTATAGATAACTAGGGGAACCCAAACCCAAAGATATTTAAGGTCTCTTAAAAGGGTATCTATAACTAGGATAAATTCTACGGCTTGTTTCAAAAAATTTTGTGTTATAGTCAAAAAAACCTAGTAATAAGACTTAATTAGTCCTAATTAGGCCTAAAAGACTAATAGAACTATTTGTGAGAAAATCTTGAAATTGGTAACGAAAGGACACCAAAAGATATCAAGATTGGGTAAAAAATGAAAAATTAAATTATCAAGAGGATAATACATATTTCTAATTAGTAACTATGGTTGTGGAGAATTTTTTAGAAGACTTACCTTAGTCATTGTTGGAGTGAAAGGTGTGAGCTAATCCTTTGCAGAGATATCCTTGGTGTAGAGAATTGTGTGAGTTCTTCTCTAGGTGAGGTTTGAGAAATAACCCTAGGAGACCTAGAAAAAGGTCTTATGAAAGAGTAAAGAGGGTCTCAATGAGGGATCTCCCTATCACTTGCATTTTCCATTACTAATCTCAAACATGAATCTTTTGTTGTTCAACCAAGAAACACCAAGTACATTGTAGTTTAATCAATCATCCCAATATACATATTTGGTTAATGAAATAGAACATTTACCTCTAATTAAACAAGGAGAACCATTTCTAAATATAAAAATATCTCCATCAAAATTTTCCACAGTGATAAATTTATTCTTGTATCATATTAAATTAGAAGCACTCCAATTAATGAAGGTTTATCACCTATTTAATGAAAGATTACTAATCTACCTTGCTCTTTAATTTCTTCTCCCCTTTTATGCCCTTTCTCCTAGGTGGAATTGGGGTAAATCTAATAGATCCTCTTTAAAGATCTCATTTTCATGGTGTTAAGATTGAGGTTAGATTTGTTTCCTCTATGTCCTTAATTTTCATCCTTCATTTCCACATGAAATCTACTCCTAGCACCAAGATACGGTATCTACAAAGTCTAGACATGATTTCCAAATTTTGAGACATGTTTTGGGGTCCCTAGATTGTCCTTGGGGTTTGTGCACCTAATTGGGGGTGCAATGCATCCCTAACACTTCAAGGCTGCATTGTACCCCTAATAGGAAAATCCAATGTACTATACACCTCTAGTGAGGCCTTATTTTGGTCCCCCTCTTTGAGTCGTATGTTTTGGATAGTTTGGTTGTTAAATTCTATGATAGTCAACCTATGGGAGTAGTCAATTTTAATCTCTATATAAATCCTTCCACTTGCTCCATTTTATACATCCCAATTTCACATTGTGACATCCTTCTCTCAAGCATCCAAGAATTCAACTCTCAAGTTTTCTTCAAGCTTTCCTCCATTGAAGATCAAATATATATGTATTCAAGCCATTAAAGGATTTTATGCTAGGTCTTCTATTTCATTTTTAACATTCAAAATTTTTTGGTGGATGTTTTACATGATCTACAAAGACATATTTCAAGCACATACATTAAAAAAGATTTTGGTTTCAGTTTGATTTCATTTTTAGGGTTTCAAATCGATTCAAAGCTATTGCATCTACAATGTTGATTATATTCCTATTTCAAGAGCATACTCATAGATTTGCATTGCTTCATGTTAGATCTATCATTGCTACTTGCTAGAATTCTACTTCAATCACTTCAATTCAAGGTTAATTCCTAAATTGGGGTTTGAATTAGGAAAATCCCCACCCAACCCCATTTAAAAACAAACAAAAAAAATCTCTTTATTTTGTAGGTTTTAAATCTCAAATTCACAAACTAGTTGCAAATTTGGATACTAATTTTGGCTATCTTTGAAATTGAAAAATCAAAATCAATGTCATTCATAGTCAATTGGGGTCACACTACACCCCTGATGGACTTGTTTTCCCTTGATGCACTAGTTCATCCTTGATAGATCGTCAAAAAAAAATTGGGTTTTGTTTTCCTCATAGATTGCAACCTAGATATCACATTATAGAAGCTTCTTACATCACTCAAAAAAAAATTTATAGGTTTTTTTTCTATAAGGTATTATCTTTTCCCTTCTATTTACATACTTTCCATTTTAGCATTACTTTTATTATATATATATATATATATATATATATATCATCTTAAGGTGGCAGTGGGAGGGAAGTAAATCCAAGTCATTGATTCCTTTATTCATTAGGTTTCACATTAATATTCCTCGTCTAAATAAAACTTAATCAAAAGGAGTTGATCTTGATATTCCCTCTTTTCCATTTATGTAGAGTTGGTTTTCTTCCATTTTCCTACCATACAATTATTGTTGAATTCTACATGTATCTCCTTTTATGGAGTTAGATACTTACATCTTTCCTATTCATTTTATTCCTTATTAGTGCATTCAATTAAAATTTTACTCTAGGTTTTCATACATCTTACATCATGAATATCTTTTGGTGTATGGTTATCTTTTATAATATTCTCTTTCTTGCATTCTTTAGAGCACTTGTGATTTTTATGAGAGTTTTATGCATTTTGTAATGTTTATGTCTCTTCATACTTTCCTTGCTTATGTTATTATGAAAATGATAAATAAAAATTTACCTTCTTTAAAAATTATTTGTAGCTCTTTATGTGGATGGATTATTACCTCTTTGGATTATGTGAGAACCATAGTTGAGGATGTTCCTCCTCCTAATCCTCCTAATCCACCTCGTTCTTCTTCATCTCCTAGTACTTCTTCCACATATGTTTAAGCTCAAAATTTAATTCATAATGAGGATGTTTCTAACTTCCTTGATGAGCCTATTTTTCCTCCTATCACTTGTAATAGGGGAGAATATAAGGTGCCTTTTGTTCCTCCTCTTATTATCACTCCTTACACCACCTTTGCACATTATTTTAATGAAAAACCTCCTCTTGTTGAAGATCTATGAAAAAACCATCTAAAAGGTTGTCACATGGTTTTTAAAAAAGATAAATAAGTTCTTGGATATTATATTTATGATATAGTGCAAGAATATTCTAGAAAACCTCCCCTTCATCTTCTCTTACCTACTTCTAATCTTGATTATCTTGACACTTGTCAAGGTCTAGATTTGAAGGTGTATATTAAAATAGTTTTTGTGGCACTAAATAAGTCTCTTATACCTTTTAGGGGTTTTATTTTTTATTCTTGTCCCTTTCATTATAATGATCATCATAATAGTGTTGGTTTTTTCATTTTCATTTATATATTAAACAAAAGCCTTTAATGAGTATCATTCCTTATACACAAGGTATTATAGTTTATACATGATTTCACTTAGTCTTTGTTCTCACCTATTAGAATAGATTCCATATTATCCTATATAACATTTCCTTGGGCTCTCCCAATAGATTCATTTCCCTTGTCCTTCACTTGGGGGGAAAGCTGGTTTATTTCCTTCTTTCTTCCTTTTGAGATCTTTTCTTCTTTCTCTTTTATGTGAGATGAATATTTTGTTCACTCTTCTACCCTCACATTTCTATAATTCCTTATCTCTATGATTATTTTCTTGAGAAGTATAATAGCTTTATCTTTCTATTTATTGGTATTATTTTATGGACCATTGATCTAAAGGCATGTTTTCTTTGTCATGATTTTTCTTAGCAGAGTACATTTCATATATGTGTTCTTATGCTTCTCATGCTATGATCTTCTATAGATTCTTATATTATCTTTATGTTATGAAATTATGCTTCTCTTGATAGATATTAGATGTTTTCATTTTTATGCATGGCTATCTATTTTTCCTCATGACTCATCTTAATATATTTCAAGACTTTGTTATATATTCTGCTATGGATTTCCTTTCTTGTCCCATTCTTGGTGGGTGAAGAGCCTTTGTACATTTTGTATCTCTTTATATGGATCTACTTTCTTCAATATTACATAGAATTTGTTCATTATATTACATTGTTCTTTTCATGAAGAATGGTTTCTTGACTAAGGATTCTCTCTTTTAAAAAGAGGTGCATGTCCTAGGTCATCACCTCTTATTTACCAAGAAAAGATATGTACATTATGTACACCTTCCCTTGTTTGTAAATTATTATCCTTCAACCAAGGATCCCTATTTCACTTATATAAATATATATATGGGGAGTTGAATAGATGCATTCTTTTTCTTCTTTCCTTCAAATCAAAGACTTTAGATTAATCAACCACTCCTCTTAGGTAGGTGTCTTGTAATTAAGAATTCTCCCTTTTGAGGATCCAAGTTCCATAAGTAATATATATAGTTTTCACAATTATCTATGTTATTAGATTTAATAGTCATAACTCTTCACTATGAATATAGTTTTCATTATTTTTAAAGGAGGTCTCTTCTTCTGTAAGCATGTATGATCTTTCTCTTCCTTCTCATATTTATTTGGAATATTCATTATAAGTAGGAGGGAATACATACACCCTCTCTATGCATAGTTTCTCTGGCATGAGATAGTACATACAAATACTAAGCTTGGCTTGGAGTATTTTATCCCTAGATGTTAGGTATTCTTTCTAAGTAATTCTCAAATATATGAATTATTACATAATCCCTCTTTTACACACATGAAACACATATGCTAAATATCATAATTGGTAATGAAAAAAACTTGCTAAATTGCATTCATGGATAACACATCCAAAAACATATATGCTAAATCTTATACTTGGGTAATGCATAACAACTAGTTAAGTCCCAATATAGGTAACACATTCAAAAAAAATATGCTAAGTCTGATACATGGGTAATGCATATTTTTACACACAATCCTAGCATGGTAATACAATGGATTTTTATCTATGGGTTGAAATTTGGCATATTGACTAGTGGGTTACCACCCCGTTAGACTATTTCAACACCATCCTTTGTAGAACCTATCTTGGTTATTCATAGTGGGGTGGAGACTCTACTGGGTGAGGTAATTACTTTTTTTCCTTTTGTCTCTTTTAATTTCATAGTTGTAGAGATAGATCAAGAATATATGTTGATTAATGTTATTTCACTTTTATTTCTTGTGTCATCACTTATGCTCTTGGAATAACTTTCCAAATGTGATATTAGTGGGAGAAATGTTTCTTTAGCTGAGATTTCTCTCACTAGTTGATTTGGGATTGTTTAGTACTAACCCCTTTTTCATATTTATATCTTTTTGTTTATCTTTTTTTTCTTTGCACTCTCATGCATGTATATAAAGTTAGTACCCTTAGTTCTTGGGGCTTGTTCTCTCTCACTAAGTGATATCCTGTCTCATTGAGATTTGTCAAATTCTTCTTCTTCTCTTCTCTTTACTTTACTGCAAGCATGGTTTGATCCACACTTTCACTAAATTGGGGGACACATGTACCATTCGTAAATTGTAATAGATCCAATTTAATGAAGGTTTAGAAGCTATCTAATGTAATATTATCATACTCCCTCTCTCTCACATTTCTTCTCCCCTTTTTTTCCATTTCTCCTAGGTGAAATTGGGATGAAACCTAATAGATCCTCTTTAAAGATCTCATTCTTATGGTGTTAAGATAAAGGTATGATTTATTTCCCCTAGTTCCTTCCTTTCCACATGGAATCTACTCCTGGCATTGAAATAAGGTTCCCTTGAAGTTTGGATGTGATTTTGAATTTTGAGATCTATTTTGGTATCCCATGATTGTCCCCTAGGTTTGTACACTTGACAATCAAGAAACAAATGCACCCCTAGCACTTCAAGTATACACTACACCCCTTATGGAATAATTATGGGCACAATGTTTCCCTGATGAGGCCCTATTTTGGCTACCCCTATTTGAATCATGTTCTAGGATGTTAACTTCTATGATAGTCATTCTGAGGGAGCTAGTCAATTCTGATCTATATATAAACCCTTCCACATACTCCATTTTACACATCACAATATCACATCAAAATGTCTTTATCTCAAGCATCCACTAATTCATGTTCTCTTCAAGCATTCAAGGCATTAAAGAATTCCTCCATTGAAGATCAAGAATTTATGCATTCGATCCATTAAAGGAGTTTACTCTAAATATTCTATTGCATTTTCAACATTTAATATCTCCCTTCATACATTCAAGGTCCTTTTTTTGTGTCTTATACATGATATACAAAGATGAATTTTAAGCCCATACATTCAAGAAGGTTTTGGTTTCATTTTGATTTCCTTTTTTAGGGTTTGAAGTTGAGTCAAAACTATTACATCTACATAATTTATTACATTCCAAATTTAAGAGCATGTTCATATATTTATATTGCTTCATGTTAGATCTATTAGTACTACTTTCTAGCATTCTACTTCAATCATTTTAATTGAAGATAAATTCCTAAATTGGGGTTTGACCAAGGAAAACCCTCTCCCTAACAAAAATAAACAATCACTTTATTTTTTAGGTGTGAGCTCTTGAATTAACAAATAGGTTATAGATTTGGATACCCTTTTTTGCTTTCTTTGAAAATGTGAAATCGAACTCAACATTTCTCATAGTTAATTAGGATCATATTGCATCCATGATGTACTAATTTTCTCTTGATGCACCAGTTTGCCCTTGACAGGTTGTTGAATAATTTTTGGGTTTTGTATGCCTCACATATTTCAACCTAAATTTAGGGTTACAATAATTTGTTACATCACTCAATAAAAGTTTTTTAGGTTTGTGCTCTAAAATTTATTATCTTCTCCCTTCTATTCCCATACTTTACATTTTAACATTACATTTCTTATATCTATATCTTTACCTAAATCCTCTTGAGGTAGGTTAGAGAGGGAAGTATATCAAAGTTAGTCATTCCTTTGTCCATTAGGTTTTGCATTGATATTCCTCCTTGTATCAATAAAACCTAATCAAAAGGGGTGGATCTTGGTATTCCCCCTTCTTGCATTTATGTAGGGTTGGTTTTCTTCCATTGTCCTACCATACAATTCTTATCTCTAGTCATATGATGTGTACGCCTACTAGTAATGATCCAATAATTTTTGCAACTGATGCTTGAGATCAAGTCTCCCTCTTCACTAGTTTCAACATTTTTAGTAGAGGGGTCTTCCTTTAAAATAATTAATAATATCTGCAAAGTGACCTATCTACCTATTGTTCCAATATGCAATAGCACTCTTAGTTTATAATTTCATTTTCCTTTAGGAAACCTTTTGGATATTAATGCTTCTAATTCTTCTAAATATTTTTCTTCAGTCATTAAGAAATCATAATCATCTATTCTATATGCTATATATTTTCCTTTCTATGAACTAAGACTAACACTAGCTTGAGATACAATTTCCATAGTAGGTCAACTACTAGTTTGACTATTGCCATAATTTCTCAATTTAAATATAGTAAGCCTATTGATAAGTATACCGAGTGTAATCATGATAGAATAAATTTCTTGTAACTCTTGAATATAATAAACTCTAATTACATACCACTATTTAAGGTTTCTAATAACTTTACTTACAACATCATCATCTTTAAGTTTTCCTTTAGCTTCTTTAATAGAACCAACAACTTCCTTTATCATGGATGTATATTGTGCAAATATTTTCTATTCATGTCATCATGCTTTCCTCTAAAACTTTTAACTTTTTCTTTTAATACATGTGGATCATCTCCATGAACTATCTCTACTTTATCCCACATTGCCTTTGCACTCTTTAAACCTTTGATATCAACATAGTTTCCATTATTTAGTGCACTCACTATGTCTATCATCACTAAGTTATGTACCAATTTTAAAAAATCTTTGATCATATTTTCTAGGAGTTCTAGTAGGTTTTATAGACACATTAGTGAGATACCAAGTAGGGGTGTTTGATATTCCTAATAAGTGTACTTCCATCCTACATTTTTGTGTATAAAAGTCCTTTTCTTTCATGTTAAACTTAGGTACTTCCTATACATCATGAGATCTTTGTCCTTAGTTATTAGGCCTTTCAAATTGGGGAACCAATGCTCTAATACCAATTTAGGTACATGAATAATTACTGAGACAGGAGTGAATCAATAATCACCAACCCAATCAAACTTATAGGGCTAATTAAACTTAGTTGAATAGATTCATTGATTAGATCTTTTTAAAACTATAACAACATTATCAATTATGTGAACATTCAAACAACATGAAATGTATAAAAAGAAAAACCCATACAAGAATAATACCATATATATCTCTTGGAAACTCAATTAAGATGAAAACCATGGTGTAAGAACAATGCCCACAAATTTTTTGTACTTCTCTAAAATGTGCCAAGTTAAGAGTTACAAAATCACTGTTAAATTTTATCCAGTTAAGGGATTTCCCTCTACACCTATTAAAGTCTTTACACTATTAGAAGTAACCTTGTTAGAGGATTTTAGACACTTTTTTGGTCATCACACCCAGTTAGAGGATTTCACAAAAGACTTATTAGGGTTGCCCAAATAAGTGATTTTAGTGTCATTATTGTTAAAGAGTAAAAACTAACAAAATGATATGTAGTTTGCACTATTACTGCTAGATCAAATCCACTATAGTTCCTCAAAAATCAATATACCATTATTCGATACTATATTCTAATTATGTAACCTTCCTTTGTGATTATTATTTCCTCCTTCCTTATTCACTCTAATATCTAGCCACAATACCAAAACTTTTGTATATGTGATACCATTCTTCTTTCTTCTTCTTCCTCAAGTATGAACACTTTGATCATAAACCCCAAACCTAATTCTAATTATCTAGATTTACTTTAGAAAATCTAATCATTTAGTCATCCTCATAATTGATCTATTCCATAAGCTATTTTGACCTTGTAGAAACTTCTCAATGAATCCATCCTAAAAACTTATTACCTTGATCTTTGTGTCATCACCTTATGCCTAGAATCATGCTTTAGTCTTCTAGTTGTGCAATATAATTCACATTCTTCAATAGAAATTCAAACTTTGTGTTAATGGCTCAATTTTTTGTTAGTTGTTTCTTTTTCATCGATGTTGAACAATGAAAAATACACTTAATTTTTTATTAAAAGTTAACTGACATGCATCTTTTAAATGTTAAATATGTATAAATCTATAGTATAGATAGATACTTTTACTTAGATTAAAGATACTTTGATAAATTTTGGACATATGAATTAATGTTAGTATTGAGATAATATTATGTATGTTTTCTTAGATATATTATTGATGAAATCTTATAAATCTGAGTTATTGCTATTCATGTTTAATGCTTTTATCATTTATGTGTAATAAATAGATTTGGAATAAAAAATTTTAAATTTTTCTCCTGATGAATCTTGAAAGATTTAGTTGAATCTATAGTTTTTATGAACTAAGAGCAGTCATCTTGACAAATTGAAGGAAAATCAAAGAATCCTTGTGCATAAACAAGGCACCAAGGTGTGCCAATATACTTTTATGAAAATTTGTTGTTACATCTCTTCCACTTGTCCATATTTCTTTGATGTAAATACTAGAACATTTAGTTCTATTCTTTTTAAATGTTTATTCCTAATTAGTGGGGATCTTTAGTTTTTGAATTCAAATAAAGGATATTTAGTATATATATCCTATGGTTAGTCTTATTTTGAGTCATTATTTGCATGGCAGTAGGAAGTAGCTAATTAGTAGTTCAAGCTATAGGGAATCAGTTTCACTTTTTACACTCTTGTAATTGGAACTTTTTTTTTCTTGACTTTACTTTGAAGTCTGGAATAACATAAGTTGTTGACTAATTTTCAATTTTGTATCATGGAATCTTTGTTTTGAAGCAATTACAATATTTGGTTAGTAAGGTGAGGTAGTTTATATGGTTTTTATTTATGAAGTTACTCATTTTTAAATGAGTATTGTTGGTATTATTCCTATATTATTAATTTCAAATGAGTTAAAGAAGGAATTACCATTCTTGATAAAAATTTTCAAGTTAGGCTAATAGTTATTCCTTGTGTTAAGAATTAAACTTCAAATTAAAAAATGAGATTTTTTGATTAAGACCATAAATAATATAAAAAAATTTTGGATTAGAATCATTAGATTTACTATTTTATTTCAATTATGCAGACTTAGATTTCATCAAGTAAGAATAGATTTCTAATACCCCAAAATTGGCACATTTCCATGTTAACCAATTCTAGTTTATTCAATCATACCTAAGTCCTATTTCACTAGGCAATTTTGATTTTGATACTCGCTACTTTTCCTAAGTGTCAAATACAAAAAACCCTAATCTGCACTAATCACACTCTTTATTTAATTCCTAAGTATCAACTCAAATTAGTTATATTAAACCTACTAAGCTTAATTTAATTATAAGTCTTCATATTTTAATTAAATTAATATTACCTCTTTAGTTAATGTACAAAGGAATTAAATATATTTACTTTAAAAGATAATGTGCTTATTTTAGTTATTTAATTTAATTATTTAATTAATTACAAATATGCATTTATGAGGTTATATCCTATTTTATTAAATTAAATATTCTCTCCAAATCTTCTCTTTAGTTCTGAAATGGAAGGTTCGAGTGAACTATCTCTCGAAATGGAATTAACTTGGTTAATCTATTCTCACACTCAGGTAAAACTCAATTAACTCTCCATCACACTTCATATCTAAATTAATTAACATCACCTACACAGGGAATTTTCCATTCTAACTAAGTCTCATATTCAATCTTGACCATTCATCTCAATTGATCTCGATCATCGATTGATCCTAGGATTCTATTTAAGGAGCCTTCAATTTGATGGAATTTCAAATGAAAACATACACTTCTGGGAGGGGTGAATTAGAAGTTCAAACTTAGACAACTAAAAATTTCACCATTTCATTAGATGGATATAATATTTGAACTATGAATAACATGTAAAGTAAATGCATCCAAACATGTAAACACACACACACTTGACACTTGATATGATTACCCTAAAACCCTCCAAATTAGAAGGTAAAATTGGGGTGGGGATGATACCCACAATTCTTCACTATTGTAGCAATAAAGTGTCACCAATCATGGTTACTGTTGGTCATTTTTATCTTCTCGCCAGAATCACCACATTGAATTCAACATAGTAACATTCACAGGTTTTAAATATTCAAATATTCAAAAGGGGCACAGAATACTTTATGCTAACCTCATATATTTCTTTAAATATGTATTTTAATGTTTTTGTAGGCTCGCAATCCCCATCGTCGAATCAATCTGGATCGATAGTTGGTGTTATCTCGCTATGGGAAGTTGCATGTTGTTTTGCCATAGTGACATAGCACCTTTTGGCCGCGTGTCAAGTGGGTCCTCCCTTTCCTTGTTGTTTCTCTGGCACTAAGTTTTGATAGATCCTCGGTGGGCACTATGGCACTATCAAAAAATATTTGTTCCGTTTCGTTAGTGACATAGTACCCAGACAACAAGTGTTGTTGTGGCAACATCAGAAGGAAGGTGGGTCCCAAGTATGCCCCGTCGGATATCGATGATGAAATTTGGAAAACATGGTGGGACCCCAAGCAACATGGAAGGATGACTATGCTTGAAATGAGGCTTTGATTCATCACCAGCTAGGTAGTTCATTGATGTTAGCAGTTACCTGGACCCACGCCCCTTTCAAACACACAAAGATTTCCTCACCCTTGGATCAGTCTAGATCAAAGGTGGGTGCTATCTCGCTATGGAAAGCTACGAGGATATGAAGCATAGTGACATAGTGCGTCGACAACATGTAACAGGGTGGGGCCAAGTGTTATTAAACCATAGGGATGGTACCAGTTAAGGCTGAGTTGGATGCCAGGTGTGCTAAGTTGGTTAGTGGGTCCAGAAGTTTTAAGGGCAAAGTGCAGTAATATGGAGAGTCTTCACGATTGTCAGATCAGTCTAAATTGATCGTGGGCACTATCTTGCTATGGAAAACTATGAGGATATTACCCATATTGACATAGCACCTTAGCAACACATGTCCTAGTGGGTCCAGTGGAGCCAGTAATGGTTAGATGCACTGGTAGTTAATGTGACCATCACAGTTGGAGTTTGAGGAATTGGCACGGTTAGTAAAGAGAGATTGGTCAACCTTAGGAAGACCTTGTGGGGTGGCAAAGTGAAAAGAGATCTTTGGTCCACGTGGCTCATTCTAGTGCCAAGGTTATCTTAACCTGCTGACCATGCTGATTCATGAACTGGGAATAGGGGATACTAAGGTTTTTTTGTATAATCCGATCTTATGATTGATTCCAACCACAATAGAGTAAATAAAAAACAAAGAGGAAAACTCTATTCCCTAATCCAACCTATCTACCTAGTTAGAGCATAGTTATGGCACCATTTATATCTTTTTGAGGCCCTATTTTAGTTAAAAATCAGATTTCATGGTACCAAAAAGCTATATTCAGATTGTATTTTTCTTCTGGATCCCCATGATTGTTCTCTATAGGACTTCAATGTAGTGGTTGGGGAGTAACTTTAGTTGGAGGACATCTCAGTTATGCCTGAACTATAAAGGAAACTTCTAAATTTTGTAAAGGGGACCTTTCTCTATTTTCTCTATTATTGCTCTACAGATTCTCAGTGTAAATTCCCCTGTGCCTCTGAACTACAGGATTCTTTGTCTTATCTCTTTTAGCCATTGGTATGAAAGTGCAAGAACTCTTTGCCTCTTATTGGTGTTTTATAGAGGTCTATGATCTACATGACTATATCTCCTTGGCCTATGAATGATAATATAAGTGAATCTCTCTTTCCTTGTGTCATTCATCTTGGTCTTCTAATCTACATGTGATTATTAGATTAAAGCAAGTCTGAATGTGTATATCCTTAGTTTCATTCTGGTTCAATAGTGTATACATGGGTAGAGTTTGGCCTGAACACTCTATTTTGGTGCATCACCTCTTTAAATTAGATTAGGTAGATTTTCTTTCATGCTCTCCTTCTTCCTTTTCCTCTCTAAGAGTAGTTAGGTGCACCTTGATAGTAAGAGGAAGCTGGCCTTCTCCAGAGAATCAACCTCACAGTTCAAGTCCCACAACTTGGAGGTTGTTTCCATGTTTCACTAAGTTGTCCTCATGCATAGGCTTTGGACATTCCCAATGCAACAACTTTTCAAAAAACTTCAAGCCTATTGGTGTCAAAAGGGAAGATTTCAAGATCAATACTAAGGAGATAGTACTGGCTTCAATGTTTAAGCCTTCAAGAGGCTCATTCTTCAAAGTACTTGGTGACTCTAAGCTTCAAATACATATCTAGTTCCAAACCAAAGTTGTAGTGATTTATGCCCAGAGCTAAAACAAGGGCATCTTCTAGAGGTAAGTTTCAGTATCAAGAGCTTTCATTTTCAAACCCTAGAAGAAGGAAGACTAGAATATATTTAGAGAAAAGAGGCAGAACCAGTTTATTATATGGCTCCACAATGCCAATTTTTACCTCGAGGGTTCTCTAATGAATATTTTTTTGAACCACCTCAAAAATTCTCTAACCAGGGCCCACGGTATGGAGGTTATCAACAACCCCAACCTTATTAGCAATGACCCCAAAGCTTTCAGCCTAGTACACAACCATGGCATCAAACATGGAGGCCGCAACCTTCATATCCAACTCCTCCATCATCATATCAACCTTCACAACCATATATGCAACCTTATCTTCCACAATAGTCCTTTCCTCCACCACCATTAATAAGCCCCTACCAAAAACCTCAACAATTCCTTCCTCCCATAACTTCATCTTCTTCGAACCCACCTTCAAATCCACCACAACCTCCTAAACCCACATCCATGCCAACTCAACCAAATCCAAATCCCTATAATAAACATCCTCAACCAATCTATCACACTGAAGTGACTAATTTTCCCACCTATCATGTTAACTCAGTTGAGTTGGATGGTGTACACCTTAGATCTGGGAAAACTCTTAAAGGACCTACTATCACAGAGATCCCAAATAAACCTAAAGAGGAACCAGAAAAACAACCACCCTTTCCTAATTGATTCATTCATAAGTCAGAGCCTAAAGAACTAGCACATCATGAGTTTGATATTTTAAATGAATTATACAATGTTAACATCAAAATTCCTCTTTTGCAGGCTCTTAAGGATGTACCAATAAACAAAAAAACAATACGAGAATTATGTACCTAGCGTTAGAAAAAGAAGGATCCAAAGACTATTCAAGTTATTGGAAAACTTGCAGAATTAATGTTGGGGAATATCAGTATTCCAAAATATGTAGATCCTGGCAGTCCTGTCATATAGGTAAGCATCGATACAATTGTTATTCCTAATACACTTGTGGACTTAGGTACTGCTATAAATGTAATGAAAAATGAAACAAAAATAAAATTATCCTTAGAGGGACTTAGACCTACCCCTACAGTGCTTCAAATGGCTAATCATTCCTTAGTTAGACCAGAAGGGGTTATAGAAGATGCCATTCTATCCATTGATAGTTGGGATTATCCAACTGACTTCATGATCCTAAAGCCCAAAGCTAAGTTGGGGGGATATCCTCTCATCCTTGGAAGACCTTGGTTAGTAGAAGCCAATGCCCACATTAATTGTTGATCAGGTAACATGGTTATTTCTAATGGTGAGCAAATAAAAGAATTAACCTTATATCCTCCTGCTCAACCATTATTAGATACTAAGGATCCAACCTAGGTTGGTAGTGATTTAGATGACTATGTTCTAGTCCTTACCATTGGGCAAGTATAGTATTTTGAAGACCCAACTGATGAGGCCATTTTAATAAATTTTCTTCAGAATAGGTATGAGTCTAATGATATCCTAGAAACTATGGTTTTTCCTTCTCATGCGACTGTTGACTATCCTTTTGGGAATTTTCCTTTAGTTGGCAATCCTAGATCCATTTAGCACTTTCTCACGTTACATTAGCTTTTGCCACATTCATGTTTATATAGTCCATTATTATCTTTAGAAACACTAGAAACATCATCAAAACCTACCTCATCTGAACCTATGGAAATCCTAGTTGGGTGTATCCTTAATGTTAATCCACAATTAACACCAGCTCAGGTTAAGGATCTCATAAGTATGCTTAAAGAGAATAAAGATTCTTTTGCATGGGAATATCAAGACATGCACGATATTCATCCTGACACTTGTACCCATCACATTTATATAGAAGAGGAGAACCACCCAATTTGACAACCGGAGTGCTAACTCAATCCTGCCTTGCATGATATTGTCAAAGAGGAACTCCAAAAACTTTTGAATTTTGGATTTATTTATCCAATTTTAGATAGCAGATGGGTATCTCCCTTGGTTTTCATTCCAAAGAAAAATGGTAAGTGGCTTATTTGTGTTGATTATTGAGCTTTAAATAAGGCTACTAAGAAAGATCATTTTCCATTACCTTTTATTGATTAGGTCTTGGATACTCTTGCAGGGAAGCGATTCTTTTCCTTTTTGGATGGATTTAGTGGTTACAATCAGATCCGCATTGCCCCAGAAGATTAGGACAAAACTACTTTACTTGTCCATGGGGAACCTTTGCATACAATGTTCTTCCTTTTGGGTTATGTAATGCTCCCACAACATTTCAATGAGCAGTATTAAGTATCTTTGTTGATCTAGTTAATGATTGTGTAGAAGTATATATGGATGACTTTACTATTCATGGAAATACCTTTGAAGAAGCCAAAGATAACTTAGAGAAAGTGCTTAAGTGATGTATTGAAACTAATTTTTCTTTAAGCCATGAGAAATGTCATATGTTGATGACAGAAGGAATTGTCTTAGGTCATTTAATCTCATCAAAAGGAATAAAGGTTGATCCCAAAAAGATCCAAATAATTCAAGATCTCCCCACACCTTCGACACAAAAAGATGTTCAAATTTTCCTTGGTCATGCCGGATACTATCAGAGATTCATTTAGAACTTTAGTAAAATTGCTTCTCCTTTGTTTGCCTTGTTAGCTAAAGATGTTGTTTTCACTTGGACCCCCAAATGTCAAGAGGCCTTTGAAACCATTAAGAAAAAATTAGTAAGTACTCCTATTCTTAGAGGTCCTAACTAGGGATTACCATTCCATATCCACACAAATGCTTCTGACTTCTCAATGGGAGTAGTACTTGGACAAAAGGAGGACAATCTCTTCTATTCAATCTACTACATTAGCAAGAATTTCACTGGTGCTGAGGTAAACTATATGGTAACTGAAAAAGAATTTTTAGCAGTTATTTATGCTATTAATAAATGTTGGCATTACATTACTGGTTATAAAGTGTTTGTTCATACTGATCATTCAAAAATTCAATTTTTGATGAATAAAATTGTGGTAACTAGTAGGGTTATTCAATGGTTTCTTTTATTACAAGAATTTGATGTCACTATGCTTGATAAGCCTAGTCAAGAAAATGTGGTTGCAGATTTCTTGTCCCGAATACCTTAGTCAGATAAAGAAATTGTTCCTATTGATGACTCATTCCTTGACGAACACCTCTTTGCAATCTCTACCAAAAGTCTATGGTATGCCAACATTTCCAACTATTTGGTTACATTCAAATTTCCACCGCACTTCTCCCATTGTGAGAATCATAAGTTGGTGGGCCTCAATGGACAATATACTTGGATTAATGGTCTTCTATTCCAAACTGGCATTGACAATATCATGCGTCGCTGCATTCCTAAGGAAGATGTTTTTGAAATTCTTTGTGCTTGTTATACTAAACATTGTGGCGGACACTTTGCTGCTCAATAGACTGCTCACAAGATTTTGACTGCAGGTTATTACTGGCCTATGCTTCATAAGGATTGCAAATTCTATGTTCAACATTGTGACCAGTGCCAACGCATGGGTCATCCTACATGATCAGATGAGATGCCACTTCACCCTCAGATTTCTATTGAGCCTTTTGAAAAATGGGACCTTGATTTTGTTGGACCTATTAACCCACCATCTAGAAACAAGGAATATATTCTTGTTTGCACAAATTATGTCACAAAGTGGGTTGAAGTAGTTGCACTAAAACATGCCAGGGATACCAAAGTTGCTGAATTCTTATATTTTGAAATCTTCACTCACTTTGGTGTTCCACACGAAATCACTCCTGATCAAGGACCTCAATTCACTTCAGACCTCATTTTTGCATTAATCAAGGAATATGAGATCTGCTATAGAAAATCATCACCTTATCATCCTCAAGAAAATGGACAAGTTGAGGTGACTAATCGGGAACTAGAGAACATCCTTACCAAAACTATTGCACTTCATAAACGTGATTGGGCCACACAACTTCCTGAAGCTATGTGGGCCTATCATACTACATGGAAGACCACCACTAGTCTAATCCCTTATGAATTGGTTTATGGTAAGAAGGTTGTACTTTCTATTGAGTTTGAGATTAAGACTCTTTGAACTACACTTGAACTCAGATTGAGTCTCTCTGATGCTCAAAATGAGCGACTAACCTAACTCCACTCCCTTGATGAGTTACGTCAAGAAGCACTTCTTCATATTGAACTTGTTCAAAATCAACAAACATTGTGGCATGACAAACACATTCATCAATGTTCTTTTCAGCCTGGTGATTGGGCACTTTTATACGACTCTTGATTCCAAGATTTTAAAGGAAAATTTCATACAAGGTGGCTTGGACCTTATGAAATTAAACATGTGTATGACAATGGTGCAGTTCAACTCTATACTATGGATTCTGAACATCGCAAGCTTCTTGTTAATGGTCATTGCCTAAAGCTATATAAGAGGCCTCTCTCGAAGGACACTTTCTTTTTGGAGATTTCCAAGGAACTCATCATGGTTCCCTTTGGTCTCCTTTAGTATTAATAATATATATCATATACTATATATATATTTATAGATTTATAAAAAATAAAAATAAATAAAAATAAAAAAATAGAAAAACAAGAAGAGAAGATCCAACAATGAAAACTAGATCTCTAGTGCTGTTGGCCAACTACTTGTTGAAAACTGGGTAATCCAGCGACTTGAAGTTGTTAGACTTCCTGGACATGAAAACTGGTTCGCCAGTGCTTTGAGGCAACACTGGGTTGAAAATCAATTTTTCGGCAGTCTTGTGTCATAATAAATTCTTTAAAAAAAAAAAAAAGAAGAAGAAAAGAAGAAAGGGCCAACCTTGCTGGTTGCGACAGGAGGTTTCCTTGCTCCTATCGACCTTTTTCTTTTCATACCCATCCTTCTTGGTTGGATGCGTTAGGAGGTTTCTTCGATCCGATTGCTCTAGCCCTTTTCAAATACCTGCCAACACTCTCCTTGCATGTGTCAGTATTCATGATCTTCTCTCTTAATGATCATTTTTTTTCAAATCTTTCCATTGCAGGTTTCACGTGCTTCCTTCATTTTCCACGTTGCTCCTTCATTTTTTTGACATAATTACTCCATATTTAGCTTGTGCAGCATGGATATTTCTCCATCATTGTTTTGACATCACCACTCCATCATTCCACTACTTTTAAGGGAGTTTTCTTACCCTTCTTTTTAGTTGTACTTGATTTTCTATTTTTCTATTTTTAGTTTTAGCACAAACAAGACATTTTCTTGCCAAAGTTGGAGGGGTGTCATACCTTTTCATTCCCATTAATTATTGTCGTTCCTACCAATTTCTCCTCATAATTTATTCACATAGGTTGAAGCCCTATTACCATTATTTTACCTCTACATTTGCCATTGAAACGATGAATTCTGATCAGCCCTCCATTCCTCTCTATTTTCCCTTTTGAATTCAAACTTTTATGTTGTCATGGGTGGAAAATGTAAGCAGTTTGAACTAGACTCCATGGACAAGCTACTGGTAGACAATGAGGCCTACATGATTTTTTGCCATGTAGGATGGCATCAATTTTTTCGTCAGCTGTAGGGTTATGACCTTACCATTGCTAAAGAATTTTCCCATGCCTTTGATCAAGACTCTGTGACAATACGAGGCATTACCTTTCCTGTGACAATACAGATAGTGGCCGCAGTAACAGATCTTCCCCAAATTGGTGAATTATATTTTCCCATTGCCAGTACACGGGTTATAGAATTAAAGACCGACAGAACCAATTTCCTGTAGTGTAATGAGTACGTGGAGGTTTTTAAGGGACAAGGAGCCAGATGCAAAACCCTTCCTTCGCCATGGGACTCGGTTACCCAATTTATAGGTTAGTACATTACTTGTGAAGGCTGCTTTAATTTTTTTCATGCACATCATTTATGACTCATGCTTCATTTGAGGATAGGGCAACTAGTTAATCTATCATATTATCTGTATTACTCCTTGAAGAGAGCTTGCACTCAGTTTAGAGAAGGTCATGAAAATTCCCTAGTACATCATGGTTTAATCAAGCTACTGGTCATACATGGTCTTCAGCTCCAGCAGACCCCCATAGCATAGGATGCATTTATTGATCCTACATATAATGCCCCTCAAACCCAACAAAAAGAAACTAAAACTATGATTGCAAAACAACCCTCTCTAGAACATGACCCAAAAAAAATCCTATTGCTACATCTTTGCAAACACCCAAAAAGGGCTTATGCATTTCCTCTAGTACAAAAACACCTAGCCCCTCTCCAATCTGTCGTAATCTGCCATGCTCTCCTAGCCACTTAGAAAACCTAGCCAATGTTGCTCAAGCTGCTACAGATGCCAAAGTTGAGGTTTTGACTAGTAGCTCTAATAAGAAACGAAAAAAAAAAAAAGGGTAGGGAACACCGCCGTCAAATTAGACATACAAAGAAACAAAGGAATGCACCATTCATAGAAAGTTTGTTAAACTCTGCTAATGAAGAAGATAATTCTCACAAAGGTGATACTACTGCAGACTAGTGTGACCCTCAAGATGAATTGGAAAATCTTGACACAAACAAGGAAGGAGAAATCCTTGAAATTCAAGCCAATAAGGAACCTGAATGTGAACCCATAGAACAAATGAGCCCTGATAAAGCCATAGAATCTCCAAAGAACTATCTTGATCAAGACATAAATCAACAGTCACTTGATGCAAGAGGTGAATCTGAACCAGGTGCTATATGGCAAGATGATGTAGTGCAAAATACCATCCAGAGGACTTATGAACAAGGTGAGGATCATTTAAAGGAAAATGTGCAAGACAACTCTGAAACACCTCAAAAAGAACCCCTTCCGGGAAGTGCTACAGGAAATACAGAGAGTTCTTGTCACCCGGTGACATCACAATCTTTGATTGTTCTTGAGAGGACTCCAAAGGGTCTATCAGGTGCCTTTAGTCCTCTTCTTGATCCTATTCCATTGATAACAAAAATACTAGACATTCCTATGGTTACTGTCAATGAATTTTTACATACTTTTATGCAACTTCAGTAGGAGCTTCAACAACTCAAAGCCAGGGTTGCAGAACAAGATAACATTAATAATCCAGCTATAGTTTCAAAAGAGTCCATGGAGCACCTTGACAGCAATATCCCACCTAGTTTGTATCCTTTTGTTTGCATGAGGACATGCAAATCCTTCAGTTGGGGGGAGATGATGAGTCTTTATAGTGCCCTATTTTTGTTAATCTTTTGCTAAACTATTGATAGGAAATTAGAATATTTAAGTACTTCTCTAAAGAGGGAAGAATAGTTCCTAAAAGTTATTTATTTTCTAAAAATAACATATTATGACTACTGCTGCTACAGGAGCTCAGAAAGATAAGGATGCGTAATCGGCCATTCAGCTGGAAGATCCATTTTGAAGATTGTTGTTTTGTTACACTAAGAAATTTGTTTCAAATGGCTCACCTTTGGCCATATGTTATTATAATTAGACTATTGTATACATTGTTATATATGGCCTACGGCCAAAACAAACTATTTTCTATGTTTGGGAAATAGGCCAATGACTATTCGAGTTAGTTGTCAATATGGTTAAACACTTTAGATTATATAAGAAAATGTGAATCAAAAGACCTATGAGCGATAATATATGAAATTCCCTATTTTTGCATCATTTCTAAAATATTGAATTGAGAACGTAGAACTCTTGTAGTAGCCAGTTTTAAGTTAGTTCTCACCCTGCATATTGGAGGAGGGCCCCCTCTTGGGAAACTTCGTGAGATTAGTGCAGTTTATTTTGTAAGTATTTTCATTGTTTGATTTCGTGTGTTCCTTTCAAGTTTTAAATTGTATGCATTTTCAAGAAGTCTGCTATATATTTGATTGAATCTATACAGAGCTTTTCAATTGATTATCAATTTAGTTGTCTAATGAAGTAATTGGTTGTGATAAGTTATAAAGAAATTTTTTGATATTATATTTTCATTACATAAATCTATACTATTCGCCACATTCCTCCTACTTCCTGTAATCACCTAAAAATGGTCATCTAGACTATTAGCCCCCTTCTCAGCATTTTGGCTAAATTAATTTAATCATTTACCTAGACCAAATTGCTAATAATCAATTTATTTGATTATAACCTATAGTTTGACTATGCTATCCTAAGTTCATTATTTGATTAAAAGAACATGTCCCCTTTTAATTAAATAAAAGACCCCATTCTTCTAACCCACTTAAAGTGCACACATAAAGTCCTTTTTCTATTTTGCAATTAAAAGAAAAGGCTTTGTGACTTTTGTCTTATATGACAAGTCAACTTATATTCTATTGGTTGATTTGTGTGTGCACATGGATCACTCCTATTTTTGAATTCAACCGTTGATCATCCACCATCTTCATCTTGATCTCCACCGTCCATACATCTTTAAAAGGGAGAGAGCTTTCCCCCTCAATCAATCCTCATTTTGAATATTGTTATGCTGCAGGTTTTCTAACAGGTTTCTTTGGAGCTTTGTGGAGAACTTCTATTTCTTGTCTACATTCTCTCATACCATAGCATCTTATCTTAGCTTTCATTTTTACATGTAGCTTAATCTCTCACATAGCTTAATATTTGGATTGTAACACTCTCATTCATATTTTAGCATAGCTGCATTTGGCATTCTCATCCTAGCTTAATCTTCATTTGCATTGCATTCTTGAGGAACTCCTTGGGACATTTGCATTCTTGCATCTTGTCTTTGGAACCTCCCATTGCATGGTTTACTAGCAAGAAGAGTATCTCTAAGGCTCATTTGAGAGCCCTTGAACTTGAAATACACTCTCTTACACTCCGTGGATAGGGAGCTCTAAGCCGGCATCTAAGCATTCCAACTCATAGAATTGTTTGGATAGAAGGGTTTAGAGTGGGACACTTTCGAGTGTACATTTTTGGCGCCCATTAAAAATGTTATTCCTATTAAAAATGTTGTTCCTATCAAAGCTACTCATGAGTCTATTGATGGCTTTGACCATGTTGCTCACTCTAAAGATGTTGATATCCCTTTTCACTATCCATTTGCATCTTCTAATTCTATCCTTGGTCCTTATCCATCTAAGCTAAAGCATTCAAACCTTCCATCCATATTGGGGCCTTATGTTCCTCCATCTCCTACATTCACTCTTAGCTCATTCCCTAGCTCTCCTATAATACCTCAAGATCAACAAAGACACTCATCCTTGATGACTTTTCACCCATCTATACATCTAAACCGATCATATCATCCTTATTCGTCCACAAATCCCAAGTTTTTTGGAAGTGAGAACAAACATAAGAATCCATTGAAAAATAAAGATCACTATGTCTCATCTAATCGACATGTGAGTGCTAAGAAGGAGAATGCACAAAAGAGACCACAAAGGTCCACTATTAAGAGAGCTAAATCAAAAAAAATGTGAGTTCCTAAATCCATCATTGAAGAAATGCACTCTCAAGCACCCAAAGAACAAGGAAAATCTAAAGCTATGTGGATTCCCAAGTCTCTTTTAAAAGACTTGAAGATTGAAAATACTTCAAAGTTGACATTCAAGCTTCCAAAGGCTTCCATTACATCTTCTTCCAAAAATCTTCCTAAAAATATTCCAAAGCCTTCCACTCCACTTTTGTCCAAATCTCTTCTACCACCTCATACATCTAAATCTCAAACTATTTCATCCATGATTCTTCCATCATTCCAATACCCTTCAAGGTGTGTGTCAATGTTGATCTTGTCCAACATTTTAGCTACCCAGATGAAATCCTCTAAAGCTTACACCTCATTTCTATACATGAACTCTTATCCTCCATATATTCTTCCTACTACCATTTCTCTTTCATCACCCTATCAACATCTTTGAGCATACCTTTCCATGTTCTTGGCTTATCATGGCTTATCTTTCCTATAGGAGCACTATCTACATTCAAAAAGCTTGAGCTCTATCTAAATTCAAAAAATATATATATATATAGAAAAAGAAAAAAAGCAAAAAAAATAAAAAATGAAAATGTGCCTTGGTGAAAACCACTTCTTGTGGCACTTTGGTAGCAAAAGTAAAGAGAAATAAATTTATCCTATGGTGAAAACTACTTCTTGTGGCACCTTGGATAAGTACCATGATGAAAACCTGGCAAACAGGCGTCATGCGTAATTCTTCCATCATCTATCTATCCCTTCTTCTCTCTTTGATCTTGACAATGTTGAGCTATCTTTGCATATTGGCTATCTTATCCACCAAATTTTCTATTGTGCTCTCCCATTCACTCATAGCCTCTATCTTGAGCTTTATTCTTATTGCTCTATCCCATTGCTATACTATCTAGTTGACCCCTTGGTCTTGATCATAATAAATGAAACATGGTTCTCATAGGTCTCTTGACATGGCTACTCTTTTGGACTACACACTTCATGCTATCTCACTTGTTGGCTTCATTGCTTATCCTACATGCTATCTTGCTCATTTCTTCCATTGCTTATCCAAAACCTACTTTATATGGCTATCTTTCCCTAGCTTGGGTACTCTTGAGGAGTCAGTTCTTGAGGATCACTTTCACTTGCTTCACATTCCTTTCTTATGCATTATTGCTTATCCACTGGCTTGTTTCTCCATCATGTCCTACACCTTGCTAGACATTGGGAGAAAATGATGTGATCTTGCTTGAGAACTAGTGATCTCTAAATTATTCTAAAAAATTTTAAAAATCATATATGATGCTGAAAAAATTCTAAAAATCAGAAAATGTCCTTAAAAAAGATCTTCTTAGTGAAGACCGCACTTTGATGTATCACCAAAAAAAATAAAAATAAAAATCTATCAAAGTGGTGAAAACTTGGAAACAGGCACTACTTGAAACCCTCGCACCTCTGTCTATCAGTCTCAATCACCTATTTTGCTACACATTTCCTAGCTTGGAATTGTTTCTTGTCCTCATCTTGGGGGCATAGCTACTTAGCCTATTGAGGTATTCTTATGCATTTGGGTTTCTTTGACAAATCACAAAATAGTGTTTCTCAACACTACCCCCACCCACTTTGACATCAAGTGTTTCTCAACACTTTTTAGATAGTTTACCTACGGTCTCCGATGTCGCGATATCTCACTATCAGAATCAAGTCTGGAAGAAATGGCCAAGTGACTTACACACACACACTTTAACACTTAAACGACTGAGCTATGCTGACATTTATCTACTTTGTGTGCTGTCTATGATGATTTTTTTGCCATGTATTCCCTCCCTAATAGTCTTTCAAGGATGTCATTGACTAGAAGACTGGGGGCATGGGACATATTTTCTTGATTTCTGCTTGTGGGTATACTTTTGTTTGTCTATAGTGTTGTAAGCATTCATGCTTGTCCTATTCAACACTTTGACTTATAAATGTATCATCCTTGATTGTTTTGCAAGACCGCACTCAGGGTTTATCCCGGCGCTTATGCCTTGATACAGGTGTAATCTTGCTAAATTAAACTTAGGGAATCTAATCGTGTAGTTATCTTGACTTACATGTCTCTAATGCTTAGATTGGATTTCCACATACCTATCTCATATTGATCATATTCATATCCTCATAGTTATACTAGTGATGGTTGTATGATCTCATGATGTCCCTAATAAATGCTCAATGATGAAATTAAGAGTCTAAATGTTATGCACTTCTTGCTGGTAAACCACTTTGCATATTAGCTTGCATTTTAGGTTCATTTTATAGCTTAGTCTTGCATTCTTGCATATGGGGAGAACTCTCTCTTCATCTTTTTGTGGACATATCAGCTAACTCCTTTCATATATTTCTTTACTTTCTTCTTGTTCATGTCTTTTCACCTTCTTAATCTTTTGCTTCATCTCTTTTCTATCTTATCATCACATTATATAAAGTTTTGACCTCTTAAATAATTTCAACATCCTAGATTCATTTTCGGGATCGAAATCCAAATTCGAGTTCATCTTGATGGTCAAAATTGTCTTTTAAAATTCTACTTTCTTCTGAGCAGTTAGCTGACCTTTTGAGGTCTAATCTCTGAATCATCACTGGGGCATCTTCATTTCTTCATGTCTTCATCATTTCCATACTTCATATCTACTTAAATTCACTATTTCATGTCTAAAATCACCTTTCTACTCATTTCGACCTTATTTTTATGCTATATCCTTCAAGGTCAACTCTAGTCAAACTGGGACATTTTATCAATTTTTTTATATAGTCATTCTTGGGTTCTAATCATCTATCTGTCATCTTGGACATTGCTATATTCTAATTTTCTCATTTCTAGCCAGTTTTTGCATCCCCTTACCTCATTTCAATTTCGATCCCGAGGGGGCATAAATACTCTATCACTACTTAGGAGCATTTGTTTGATCTTCTCACTTGCTCTCACTCTATCTGCTTTTCTAAGTGTTAGTATTCTTCTTGAATTCTAACATCATCTCTTCCTAGTGTTCAGTACTACTGCTATCAGGCTGTGCATTCAGGACTTGCTATCTATTTCTACATTTCACTGTTCGGAATTAGACATCTATATCTATCATCGCCTACTTGGCTTCGATTTTCTTTGACATAATGTGTTCCCAGATCGATCACGCATTAGTCAAAGAGGGGCAAATGTAATCACCTAAAAATGGTCATCTAGACTATTAGCCCCCTTCTCAGCATTTTGGCTAAATTAATTTAATCATTTACCTAGACCAAATTGCTAATAATCAATTTATTTGATTATAACCTATAGTTTGACTATGCTATCCTAAGTTCATTATTTGATTAAAAGAACATGTCCCCTTTTAATTAAATAAAAGACCCCATTCTTCTAACCCACTTAAAGTGCACACATAAAGTCCTTTTTCTATTTTGCAATTAAAAGAAAAGGCTTTGTGACTTTTGTCTTATATGACAAGTCAACTTATATTCTATTGGTTGATTTGTGTGTGCACATGGATCACTCCTATTTTTGAATTCAACCGTTGATCATCCACCATCTTCATCTTGATCTCCACCGTCCATACATCTTTAAAAGGGAGAGAGCTTTCCCCCTCAATCAATCCTCATTTTGAATATTGTTATGCTGCAGGTTTTCTAACAGGTTTCTTTGGAGCTTTGTGGAGAACTTCTATTTCTTGTCTACATTCTCTCATACCATAGCATCTTAGCTTTCATTTTTACATGTAGCTTAATCTCCCACATAGCTTAATATTTGGATTGTAACACTCTCATTCATATTTTAGCATAGCTGCATTTGGCATTCTCATCCTAGCTTAATCTTCATTTGCATTGCATTCTTGAGGAACTCCTTGGGACATTTGCATTCTTGCATCTTGTCTTTGGAACCTCCCATTGCATGGTTTACTAGCAAGAAGAGTATCTCTAAGGCTCATTTGAGAGCCCTTGAACTTGAAATACACTCTCTTGCACTCCGTGGATAGGGAGCTCTAAGCCGGCATCTAAGCATTCCAACTCATAGAATTGTTTGGATAGAACGGTTTAGAGTGGGACACTTTCGAGTGTACACTGCCTGCATTCATCCTTAATACTCACAATATCATTTGTTCTATTCCCCTTACCATATCCCTTTAGTCCTTGAGCTAAAATACTCCCAATATTCATAACCTTCTATGACCATCCATATTATTCTTTGCCTTCTTCATCATACTTCCTACCGTATTCATCACACTCTTTGTTGGACTGTATTATAACCAGTCAGTTAAAAACCTCCTGTCACTACCATACTTCCTATCGTAGTTGAGCATATTATAATCTTTAATTAAACCAACCTCCAATCAAACAACAACTTTCACAATAAGCATTCATTGAGAATAATTATCTAAAAGAGTGTGATTAATTACTTAGAGGTGTGTTAATAAATACATTGTTTAATTGTTAAAAGGTGTGAACTTTAGATGAATTTAATCTAGTTATAAAAAGTATTGTTTGGATCTTAAAACTCATTTTGTAGCTGATGTGTGGTGTGTTTGACTTTTAATTTCTTTGTGTTTAAAGTTCATTTGTAGTAATTTGATTCTTAATTACTTTGTGTTTATTTGTAGTAAATGTGTGGTAGTTTAATTTATTACTAAGCAGTAATTTGCATTCACAAAACCCTTGATTTATTACTTTCAACCCTTGAGCAAACAGCTGTTATATCTCTCACGAGTTTACAAATCCCAGATTGACATTTGTAAGGGTAATTTTGATTCAATTATATCCATAAAAGGCTATCCCAGTGAACCTCAGTTTTACCCAACACTTCCTTGCATGGGTCTATCCAAGTTCTTGCATGACTCCCTATGAATCTCCATGCAAGATCTTGCAGGAAAATTTTCTTTAGTTCCAAAATCATGTCTTCTTTTTTATTCAGCACATCCTCACATGGCTTTGTACAATTCCTCATGTGAGAAAACTTTCCAAAAATTGTTGTTTTAAATCTTTGCCTAGTTCTTTA
The DNA here is from genome assembly GCA_028749045.1 of Cupressus sempervirens. Lineage (NCBI taxonomy): Eukaryota > Viridiplantae > Streptophyta > Pinopsida > Cupressales > Cupressaceae > Cupressus > Cupressus sempervirens. Next base: position 325,104,873 of record CM053788.1, read on the forward strand.
TGTTTCCTCATGCCATTCCCTGAGGGTTCTTGTCCTAAAAAATTTCAAACTATTCTATCAGAGCTATCTATGCTTTAAGTCTGATCTATATCTGCAACATTTACCACATCTCTATCTACAAATAGTGTCAAATAATGACTTCTTTCTTAGCTAACAACTTGTGATCTACATGTAAACTAGTCTTGTCACTTGTCTATCTTGTTCTTGTCCTCTCATGTTTGTCATACTTTGTGTCATGAAAGTCATAATATTTGGTTTTTCTAGCCATTACTTAGAAAACTCATACTTAAGTATACAACACTCTTATCTTTCTTTTTTGAGACTACATTCTAGTGTGGTCCTTGTCTAGGCTTTTGCTTTTTATCCTTGTCTATGACTGAGGCAACAAGAAGCTAAAATGTGTTTTATCCCCTTAGGCTTAGATGAGGTAGAGTTAGGGATCATAATCATGGAAAAGGTCACTTTCTATTTTATAAATGGTCTATGTCTAGTTCATCTAGTGAGAAATCTTCACAATCTCCTTCACCTATCAGATTAGCTTGTGGTTAGAGAACATTTTCCATAAAATTACAACAAACTAGGAACCCCTGGTATCAAGAGGATCCTAAAACTAGCAAAGTTCATACATCTCCAAACAACATAGCTGAATTTTTATTTAGGGGACCTTTCCAACCAACATACAAGGAAACTTAACACATTCCTAAAATGGATGATCAAGAACCAAAACATGGCAAACATAGTAGAGACCAAGATCAACATAGGAATGAAATACATAAGGAATCTTTTACTAATGAGAATAAAGAAGTGGCAGAAATGTTGGAAATATTTAGGATAAGACAGGTTACTAAGAGGGGAGGGGTGAATCAGTAACTTATAAAACTTTCAAACAATTCAGCATTTTAACCATTCACCATTTATTCATCTAATCTACTGCATAACTAAAAGAAAAAACATTCATTGCACATGTACATAGAGATTTAGTGACCCAAAAACCTTCCAAATAGAAAGTAAAATTGGGGTGGGGATGATGCCCACAAAACTTCAATACTACAGTATAAAGTTGGCCTATGAAGGCTTATGATGATCACTTCTAGTGATCTGCCCTGTTAGGAGCAAGTAGGATTGCTAGATCCACCTTGTTAGAGGATTTACAAACATACAGTAAAGTATGCACTCTATTAGGAGATTTACTGAAAGACTGTTAAGTCTACCCTGTTAAAGGATTTATAAACTGATTCACCTATTAGGATGAAGTAATGGATCTGCTTACAACTATTTTTTAATAAGATCCTTTTTGCATTGATCACCCAATGTGATAGATATAACTTTTCTCCTCCTATATTGACCTTTCTGAGTCCCTTTTATTTTGCTGCTGATTTGCAATTCCTTCTTTACATGAAAAACATCAATCTCTTCCCTTTTATATATTTTTCACACACCTCATATATATCATACTACAAATGATATATATGCCATTTCATTATTTACAACTGCAAGGTCAGCCAAAACATAAGTGAACAAAACATTACTGAGTCAGCTAGATAGTAGAAAACTTAGGTTCCTCAATCTAACTTGGTGACCTTCTAATACTTGGCATCATCATGCACTCGATAGAAATAGAGGCTTGGTTCATACTAGCTACACAGAACTGCTTGAAACTCGGTAACCATTGGTGACTTAGTAGATATAGTGCCACTCAGTAGAAACTCACTTCTTTGTTTACCTTGCTTTGCTCAGTGAACACTGAGTTCTTCATTTACCTTGCTTTTCTTAGTGAACACTGAGTTCTTCATTTACCTTTCTTTTCTTGGTGAACACTAAGTTCTTCATTTACCTTGCTTTGCTCAGTGAACACTAAGTTCTCCATTTACTCGGTATCCTCTGAAATGCTCGGTGAGAACTGTTTACCTATTGAACTTATAAGGTAACCACTGAATTCTTGATATACATTGTAGACTAAGTGATGAACAAGATAAGAATTTAGAATTGAATAAGTTTTTACACTAATGAAAAATATACCATAATTCCAACAATCTCCCCCTTTGGCATTAGTGACAAAAACACTTATGAGCCAAAACTTATGTGCAAAATTTGTCATACTGATTTACATATATCTCCCCCATACAATATACACAGAATATTTACAAATATTTCTATCTTTACACAAGGCTTCCTTATTTACATATATCTCCATCTCTTTTCTCTATCTCTTATCTCTTTTCTCTAATCTTTTCTTTGGTACTCTATCTCCCCCTTTTTGACAATAATGCCAAAATAAACAATATGTATTTACATAGAAACACCAAAATGAGAGATAAAATCATAATGTACCTTGAGAATAAGAGCCAAAGTATTATCCTAATTTTATTGCAAAATTTTGCAGGTGGAGAGTGCTATCTGAACTTCAGCTGAAAGTTCAATCACATGATCTGCAACTAAAAATTTGTTGTCATGGATCAACGTTTTAGAGTATACAATGTGTTTCTGCATTCTGTCCATGACATGAAGGATCATATTCTGAATGTTAATCAAGGTAGATCTAATCCTTACTTCCTCTCTCAACAATTCTGCCTACTTTTCTAACAAAAATCTAATTCTGAGATGATGGGATGAACTTGAATTGGGGTCAGGTTGCAACATTTGGGCACTAACCTTCATATCCTCATCAATTTTACTTAATTTTTCTTTGATCTCCTTGGTATACTCGGTAACATCACAAAGTTTGGCAAACAGTGAAGTTACATTATTAAAAGAATTTTCAAGATTGAACAAAATTGTGGACAATTCTACCTGTTTTATTGCAATGTGCTGAGCAATGTGCTCACGCACCTTATTATCAAATTTTCTTTTAGCCTTTTCAATCAATTTTTCTTGACCAAAGGTGTCCTCATTGAATTTATTTACAACCTCTTCTAACTGAATCAAAATGTGTTGGATAGAATCTACTTCAACACCTATAGCTTCTGTAATTATATTCCTGGCATTCTCAATTATTCTATACTCCTTATCCCTTTAAAACCTTAACTACTTCTGTGTAGCCTTCATCTCTATTAGTTGAGTAGCATACCTCTTCTCTTCAATGGTAGAATTTTCATAGTCAATTCTTGGAATCACTATCTCTGTGTCTAAGTCAATATCTTCAAGAATTTCCTTTTCAATGATCAGAAGTCTTAATGTTTGCTTTTGTTTGACTTTTGTGATGACTGGTTTGACCTTAGGAATAGACACAGTAGTAGAGATGGAAGGACTAGCAGTGAAAACTGGGATAGGACTTGAGGATTAAGTGCCAATAGGAGTATTTGCCAGATCAAAAATTGGAATTCTTCCCAAAAATGATGATACACTCGGTAATGTAGTATCTGAACTAACTAGATTTGAAGTAGATGTAGATAATGCTGACAAAATTGTAGAACTTACTGTTACATTGATTGGTGATGATGGAGCTGAGGAGACTAGCTCAGTAGCTAAAGAAGTAATAGTCAGGTCAGTAGATGAAGTGCTTGGCACATCTGTCTCAGATACCTAGAGCTGGGAGGAGGTCGGTGAAGATTGAACAATTGATGTGGTAATTGTGCTCACAATCTTACTTGTAGAAGCTATCTCCTTAGTGGATGAAATAGTTTTTGGTGGAGAGTGAGGAAGGGATGCAATCACTGCTGCTGCAATTTTTACTGGATCATCTTCTTCCTTATCTTCCTCTTTAGCTTCTTCCTTTATTTCTTCTTCCTCCTTGTCTTCTTCCATTAATGCATGCAGCTCTCCTAGTGAGACTGTGATAGATGGAGTGCCATCAATATCATCACTGTCACTGTTGTCATCATCCTTTATTTCCACTAGGTCTTCACTGTGCTTATGCAGATGATAGATGTTTTTCCACATGTTTGTAGCATCATTTACAACATGCTCAATGTCTTTTATCAAAATTAAACATGTGTGAAATCTTATCATCATCTTACCTTCATGGTTTTCATTGCAGTTTTTACTTCTACTCCAGTGAGACTTGGTTGAAGATTCTTCAGGGATTGGTCATAGATGTCTTTTACTATTTGGGTGGCTAATTATCATCTACGTTGCAATCTCTCCAATAGTTCTTTTGAGATTTGGGAGGCAAGCTAGTCCGGGGAGTATTTCCATTTTTCCATCTTGCTAAGTAATAGTTCCTCTATCTGCATTTTCTCAACATTTCTTCTGGTTTCAAATTTCAATGCCTTGAAATTTGTAATGCCTGCTCCTTCTTCCAATTGTTTAAACCTTTAATCAAATGTGGGTGCAGGCTTGACTAGTATAGGTTCCTGCTTACCTTTTTTAGTTCTTCTTGTCAATACTGCAGTAGGCTTCTTCTTAGGTTTGGTAATTATTACCTTACCTTTCTTCTTCATTTTCTTGTTCTTCTTTTTCTTCTTCTCCTCCTTCTTCTTCATCATCTCCTTCGTCCTCACCTTTACCTTCTGTTAGCATAAGAGGGCCAGATGCAGTTTTCAATTTTTCTATCTTCCTCTTGCCTTTTCTTATGGCCTATGGTAGCTTGATTTCAAGCTCAATTCTGGCCTTTGCTTCATCATAGGTTCCAAAAATAGGTTGCCTTGGGTCTACTAGCTCATTTACCAGTGCTTCTATGATGTCTTTGGCTTCATCAATATTTACCTCATAGGGAAGAGGTAAATCATGGCTTGATACCAATTGTTGGAAATATTTAGGTTAAGATAGGTTACTGAGAGGGGAAGGGTGAATCAATAACTTATAAAACTTTCAAACAATTCAGCATTTTAACCATTCACCATTTATTCATCTAATCTACTTCATAACTGAAAGAACAAACATTCATTGCACATGTACACAGAGATTTGGTGACCTAAAAACCTTTCAAATAGAAAGAAAAACTGGGGTGTGGATGATGCCCACAAAAATTCAATATTGCAATATAAAGTTGGCCTATTAAGGCTTACAATGATCACTTCTGGTGATCTTCCCTATTAGGAGCAAGTAGGATTGCTAGATCCACCTTGTTAGAGGATTTACAAACATACAATAAAGTATGCACTCTATTAGGAGATTTATAGAAAGTCTATTAAGTCTACCCTATTAAAGGATTTATAAACTGATTCACCTATTAGGATGAAGTAGTTGATCTACTTACAACTATTTGTTGATAAGATCCTTTTTGCATTGGTCACCTGATGTGATAGATATAACTTTTCTGGTCCTATGTTGACCTTGCTGAGTCCCTTTTATTTTGCTACTAATTTGCAATTCCTTCTTTACATGCGAACATCGATCTCTTCCCTTTTATATCTTTTTCACACACCTCATATATATCATACTACAAATGATATATATACCATTTCATTATTTACAACTGCAAGGTTAGCCAAAACATAAGTGAACAAAATATTACTGAGTCTGCCAGATAGTAGAAAACTCGAGTTCCTCAAGCTGACTCGGTGACCTTCTGATACTCAACATCCACTACATTACTTAGCATCATCGTGCACTTGGTAGAAGTAGAGGCTTAGTTCATACTAGCCACACAACACTTCTTGGAACTCGGTAACCATTAGTGACTCAGTAGATATAGTGCCACTCGGTAGAAACTAACTTCTTTGTTTACCTTGCTTTGCTCGGTGAACACTGAGTTCTTCATTTACCTTGCTTTGTTTGGTGAACACTGATTTCTTCATTTACCTTGCTTTACTCAATGAACACTAAGTTCTTCATTTACTCAGTATCCTCTGAAATGCTCGGTGAGAACTATTTACCTGTTGAACTTATAAGGTAACCACTGAATTCTCAGTATACATTGTAGACCAAGTGATGAGCTAGATAAGAATTCAAAATTAAATAAGTTTTTGCACTAATGAAAAATATACCATAATTCCAACAAGAAATACTTTTTGAACATATCAAAAAAAATTGTTAGGAAAAAAGCTTCCATAAAGTCATGGAAATATTGCTTAACAAAGAGAAAGATTAATACTTTCTCAAACTTGCCCAAGAGGGAGCCAAGCTACCTCATCACTTTAACATTGAAATTGTACACTCGAAAGTGTCCCACTCTAAGCCCTTCTATCCAAATGATTCCATGATTTTGGAATGCTTGGATACTCTTCTTTCTAGTAAATCATGCAATGGGAGGTTCCAAAGACAAGATGCAAGAATGCAAATGTCCCAAGGAGTTCCTCAAGGATGCAATGCAAATGAAGATTAAGCTAGAATGAGATGCAAAGTGTAGCTATGCTAAGCATGTATGAGAGTGTTACAATCCAACTATTAGACTATATGATTTAAGCTACATGGAAAAATGAAAGCTAAGATAAGCTAGAATGCCATGGATGAGAGAATGTAGACAAGAAAGAGAAGTTTTCTACAAAGCTCTAAAAAAACCTATTAGAAAACTTGTAGCATAACAATACTCAAAAGATAGATGCTTTGAGGGAGAAAGCTCTCTCCCTTTTAAAGTTGTATAGATGGTAGAGATTAAGATGAAGATGGTGGATTATCAATGGTGGAATTTAAAAAGAGGAGTGATCCATGTGCACACACAAGTCAAACAATAGAATATAAGTTGACTTGTCATATAAAACAAAAGTCACAAAGCTTTTTCTTTTAATTGTAAAATAGAAAAAATACTTTATGTGTGCACTTTAAGTGGGTTAGAAGAATGGGGTCTTTTATTTAATTAAAATGGAACATGTTCTTTTAATCAAATAATGAACTTAGGATAGCATAGTCAAACTACAAGTTATAATCAAATTGATTGATTATTAGCAATTTGGTCTAGGTAAATGATTTAATTAATTTAGCCAAAATGCTGAGAAGGGAGCTAATAGTCTAGATGACCATTTTTAGGTGATTACATTTGCCCCTCTTTGACTAATGTGTGATTAATCTGGGAACAAATTATTTCAAAGAAAATAGAAACCAAATAGGCAAAAATAGATATAGATATCTGATTCCAAAGAACGAAATGCAGAAAGTGATAGTGAGTCCTAAATGTAAAGCCTGATAGTGGTAGTATTGAACACTAGGAAAAGATGATGTCATAATTCAAGAAGAATGCTAACACTTAACAAAGTAGATAGATCGAGAACAAGTGAGAAGATCAAACAAATGCTCCTAAGAAATAGATAGTCATAGCAATCAGTGATAGAGTATATCTACCCCCTCGAGATCGAAATCAAAATGAGGTAAGGGGATGTAGAAATTGGCTAGACATGAGAAAATTAGAATATATCAATGTCTAAGATGACAGATAGATGATTAGAACCCAAGAATGACTATAAGAAATTGATAAAATGCCCCAGTTTGACTAGAGTTTACCTTGAAGGATATAGCATTAAAATTAGGTCAAAATGAGTAGAAAGGTGATTTTAGACATGAAATGGTGAATTGAAGTATATATGAAGTATGGAAATGATGAAGACATGAAGAAATGAAGATGCTCCAATGATAATTTAGAAATTAGACCTCAAAAGGTCAACTAACTACTCAGAAGATAATAGAATTTTAAAAGACAATTTTGACCATCAAGATGAACTCAAATTTTGATTTTGATCCCAAAAATGAATCCAAGACATCAAAATTATTTAAGAGGTCAAAAATTTATATAATGTGATGATAAGATAGAAAAGAGATGAAGCGAAAGATTTAAGAAGGTGAAAAGACATGAACAAGAAGAAAGTAAAGAAATATATGAAAGGAGTTAGCTGATATGTCTATGAAAAGATGAAGAGAGAGCTCTCCCCATATGCCATAATGCAAGACTAAGCTATAAAATGAACCTAAAATGCAAGCTAATATGAAAAGTGGTTTACCAACAAGAAGTGCATAACATTTAGACTCTTAATTTCATCATTAAGTGTTTATTAGGGACTTCATGAGATCATATAATTATCACTAGCATAACTATGAGAAGATGAATATGATCAATATTAGATAGGTATGTGGAAATCAAAACTAAGCATTAGAGACATGTAAGTCAAGATAACTATGCAATTAGAGTCCTTATGTTTGATTTAGCAAGATTACACCTGTATCAAGGCATAAGTGTTATTATAACCCTTGAGTGCAGTCTTGTGAAATAGTCAAGGATGATACATTTATAAGTCAAAGTGTCAAATAGGATAAGCATGAATTCTTAAAGCACTATAAACAAATGAAGTATACCCACATGTAGAAATCAAGAAAGCATGTCCCATGCCCCTAGTCTTCTAGTCAATAACATCCTCGAAAGACTATTAGGGAGGGAACACATGGTAAAGAAATCATCAAAGATACCACACAAAGTAGATAAAGATTAGCATAGCTTAGTCATTTAAGTGTTAAAGTGCATGTGTGTAAGCCACTTGGCCATTTCTTCAAGACTTGATTTTGATAGTGAGAAATATCATGACATCAAAGACCGTAGGTAAACTATCTAAAAAGTGTTGAAAAACACTTGATGCCAAGGTGGGGGAAGTGTTGAGAAACACTATTTTGTGAGTTGTTAAAGAAACCCTAATGCACAAGAATACCTCAATAGGCTAAGTAGCTATGCCCCCGAGATGAGGACAAGAAACAATTCCAAGCCAAGAAATGTGTAGTGAAATGGATGATTGAGATTGATAGACATAGCTGCAAGGGTCTCAAGTAGCACATGTTTCTAGGTTTTCACCACTTTGTAGAGTTTTTTTTTTTTTTTGGTGATACATCAAAGTGCCTATTGCTAGGTTTTTACTAAGATGATCATTTTTTTAAGGACATTTTCTGATTTTTAGTATTTTTTTAGGATCATAGATATGTACAAGATAGCTAAGCAGTGAGCCTCTTAAGCATATAATTTCTTCAAATGTAGGACATTGATATGCTCTACAAGTTCTTCACCCTCAAGAGTAGATAGTTGATAAGCACCAGACCCAAATATCACTATGATAATGTATGGGCCTAACCAGTTAGGTTCAAATTTTTCCTTTTTCTCTCGATGTTGTTGATTTTTAGGATTCTCTCTATGCACAAGTTCATTTACTAGAAACTCACATGGGTGAAATTTCTTATTATACTAAGTAGACATATGCTTATGATAAGCCATCATGTAATCAACAATAGCCTTACAACATTCATCAAGACTCTCTAGTTCTTGTACTTGCATAGCTCTATGGTCTTCATTGGTTATCAACCCATGTAAGGAGACTCACAAGGAGGGGAGCTTGACTTCTAATGGGAGGATGACCTCAAAGCCATAGACTAAAGAAAAGGGTGTAGCCCCTGTAGGAGTATGAATGGTAGTCTTATAGGCCCAAAGTGCTAGATTTATCTTGATGTGCCAATCTCTCCCAGACTTGTGAACCATATGGTGTAAGATTTTCAACAATGTTTTGTTGGAGGCCTCAGGTTGGCCATTCCCTTGAGGATAATAAATAGAGGACCAATGTTTTTTGATGCAAAATATCTTGCATAACTATTTGAGGTCCTTGTTCTTAAACTGTCCTCCATTATCAGTAACAATTGAGGAAGGCATACCATAATGACAAATGATGTGGTTCAATATAAATAGGGAAACATCTTTTCTTGTAGTAGTAGATAGTGGCACAACCTAAACCCATTTGGTGAAATACTCAATTGTTGTAATGATGAACTTGTGACCACTAGATGAACTTGGGTGAATTTTTCCTACCAAGTCAAATGCCCATTGTTGAAATGGCCAATATGTCAGGGAAGGAATCAAATCATGTCCAGGAGCATGAATTAAGTTGCCATGAAGCTGACATTTCTAACAAGACTTGGCATAATTAACAGCATCAGCTTGCATGGTAGGCCAGTAATAACCCATCCTAAGTAGTTTTTGAGCAAGTGTAAGGCCATTAGAATGTGCCCCACAAATGTCTTCATGGACTTCAGCGAGTGCCTTTCCGGACTCTTCTAGTTCTAAACACCTAAGCAACGTTCCATCTAGACTCTTCCTATACAAGTCACCAGAGACCAAAGTGTAATGTGAAGCATTATGGAGGAGTTGGCATTTTTTGTTGTTTGTGAGGGTTTTAGGAATAACTTGATCACATAGGTATGAGAAGATAGCCGCATAGTGGGAGGAATCATGACCTACAATGATGTAGATCACTTGGTTGTCTAAGGAATCATAAGTAGGATGGCATAGTTCTTCCACCAAGAACTCAAATCACAATGCATGTTCTTGAAGTTGGAGGATAGATGCTAGTGAGGCCATAGCATCGACAACCTTATTTTTAGCTCTAGGAATTTGCTGGCATGTCACAAAAGTGAAGTAATTCCTTAGAGCATCTATCAACTTGTCATCTTTTGTTTGGTATTCATTGTTCACTTGGTTTATAACTAGTTGAGAATCTCCATATATATGAAATTTAGTTATCCTCCATTCAAGAGCCATTTTGATTCCATTTGTGAGTGCCTCATATTCTGCAATGTTGTTTGTACAAGGGAATAAGAGTTTATAAGATTTGAGAATCCTATAACCATGAGGAGAAACAAACAATACACCTTCTCTAGCTCCATTCTATGTATGAGATCCTTTAAAGAACATTTTCCAAGTTCTCTCAGTGATGTACATAATTGAGGCATCAGGAAATTCAATTTGCATGGGTGTTGTATCCTCTAGTGGAAAATCAGCTAGTTGGTCAGCTATGGCCTATCCCTTGATGGCCTTATGTTTGACATACTGAATGTCAAATTCTAAAAGAATCATCATTCATTTAGCTAGATGACCAGTAAGCGCAGCTTTTCTTAACAAATACTTCAAAGGATTAATTTTAGCAATTAGGTGAACTATATGTGCCAACATATAATGTTAGAGTTTTTGAGAAGCAAAGATCACTACAAGACATGCTTTCTCTATACTTGTGTAGTTCATCTCATAAGCAACCAAAGTTTGACTAATATAATATATAGCTCATTCTTTTCCAGTTTCATCACTTTGGGCCAATAGTGCTCCTAGAGAAGAGGTTGTAGCTAAGATAAACAAGATCAAAGGTTTCCCCAGAATAGGTGGCATCAAAACCGAAGGTTTAGCCAAGTACCCTTTGATTTGATTGAGACTTTGTTGATAGTCATCATTCTAGATATGAGTAGAACCCTTATGCAAATTCTTATTGAAAGCTTGAGCTTTATCAGCCAATTGAGAAATAAATCTTCGTATGAATTGCAAACGTCCTTGTAGACTTTTGAGTTGACTAATATTTCTTGGAGGAGGCATTACCATGATAGCCTGGACTTTTTTAGGATCAACCTCAATACCCTTGGATGATATGATGTATGTAGAAATTTTCTAGGAGTGATACCAGAGGCACACCTTTTTGGATTGAGCCTAAGTTGAAATTGTTCCATATGGTCCAATATCAAACTAAAGTCTTCAAGACACGTGTCTTGTTTTTGAGATTTTGCCAATGTGTCATCAACATAGTCTTCAATGTTCTTGTGCATCATATCATGGAAGATGGTGGTCATTGCTCTTTGATAGGTAGCACTAGCATTTTTGAGTCCAAAGGGCATGACATTATAGCAAAGGTACCCCAAGCACATGTGAAAGTTGTCTTCTATTGATCAGCTGGAGCTATCTTTATTTGGTTATACCCAGAAAACCCATCCATGAGAGAGTACATCTCAAAATCCACAATCATGTCCACTATCATATCAATTTTGGTAGTGGAAATTCATCCTTGGGGCATGCTTTGTTGAGGTCTCTAAAATTAGTACAAAATTAGATAGATTTATCATGTTTAGATATAGGTACAATTTTGGAGATCCATTCTGCATAATCAATAGCTTTGGTAAAGTTTTCACTCAAGAGTTTTTCTAGCTTTGCCTAGACCAATAAAGCGACATGTGGATGCATCTTTCTCAGTTTCTATTTAACATGTTTGATATCAAGAGAGATATACAAGTGATGCATGATAAGATCTGTGTCAAGACCTAGCATATCTGAGTATGTCCATGTGAAATTAATCTTCTTGTCTTGAAAGAATTTGGTAAAATGTGCTTTCTCCTCTATTGATAGTGATTGAGCCACATGTATGATCTTAGGAGATTCCTCTGTCCCCTAGTTGATAGATTGTGTAGGTTCAATTAGAATTGAAGATCTATCTTGAAAATAACTTGGAAAACTACCAAGTACCTCATTCGTAGGTGCCTTAGGGAGGTTTTCACCATGAGATACGCCTTTGTTTTTACTATTTTTAGACTTAGACGTTGCCACAATTTGGTTTTTTCCATCTGACCATTTCTTTTTTCTTTTAATTTTATGACTGAGGTACTTGATATCTTATTCTATCATGTTAACCATGGGTTTTCTAGTGGAAGAACTGATGGGTTCAATGGCATTTAGGTAACAAGAAATTTCATAATCGTTCTGAAAAGACTATATTTTAGGTCTTTGATTTTGAAGTGACCAATCTATGAGATCAAGATGAATCAATGAGAGTGAGGTGGGAGCTTCAAGATTGTTAATGTGGAAAGAGTCATCTCTGGTGATATGTGAAGTTGAGTTTATAATGAACATCACAAAGGAGTCCAAATTAGGAATAGACCTAGAGGGACCAACATGATCCATTAAAGCATATTGTGAGCCAAAATCATCTAACCCTACACTAGACTCATCAACCACATTTTGTTGGGTTGCATAGGCATGAATAACATCCACTCCTAGTTCACAAGATGCATCTAACAGAATTTCACATTCATACTCATGAGAGTCTGTACTTTGATCTCTAGCAATTAGATGAGCAATATTTTTTCTAATCCAACCTCTATTCATATCTTCATGGTTGGATTCATCTTGTTCTAGTTGTCAAGAAGTGGAAGATTTGGCATTATTAGTAGTATTTAGAGTGTCTTCTCCCCAAAGAAGAGAAGTTGTAGGCACAAAATCTTCATCTTGTGAAGTAGTAGCAACAAGATGAGGGTAATCATTCTTTGATTCACTAGATAGAGGTATTCTTTGATCAAATGTTGGTATATCATTTCCTAGCCCAAAACATAGGCCAACAGTGTCTTGAGCATCATGACCTTGAGTATGACTTATAGGTTCAACTAGAGCATTTTTGTTACCAGTTAGAGACCTATGGCCTTGATAGCCCATGCTTGCCAAAAATTTATAGCCTTTTCCATAACATTTAGGAGAGATGGGAGTGGTGACTATGAATTCCTCCTCATCTTCCTCTCCCCTATAGATCCAATCTCTAATAGCATGTTCCTCTTTCTCTGCTTCTAGGGGAATTGAGGACTGTACAAAAGTACCAAAAAGAGTCATGGTGGAAGCAAAATGCTTCCAGTTGGTAGACAATCTCCCATAAGACCAAGGGGAAATAGGTAGGGCATAAATAGAGTCTGGAGTGTATTCACCCATGCCAAGGCTCATCATCTTCATTTTCTATCCACACTCTTGAAAGATAGTGTCAGCTTATGAGAAGAGCGATTATGTGGAACTAGTGTTTCAGCAACAAATAATGTGTTGATAGACATGGAGTTCTCACTGAGGACAACTACTTTAGTACCATTAAAAGGGAACTTGATGCACTAATGGTATGTAGAGGACACTGCTTGCATGTCATGGATCCATGGTCATCCCAACAACAAGTTGTATTCAAGTAGTATGTCTAAGACTTGGAAAATGATGTTCTCCTCAAGTTGACCAACTCTCATTGGAAGCACAATTAGACCTTTAGAAGGCCTTTTGACCTCATCATAGGCTTTTATAGTGATCTTGTGCTTAGGATTGATGGAAAATTTAGACATGCCCAACTGTTGGATTACATTGAATGAAATGATATTCAACCCTACACCATTGTCTATCAAGACTCAATGGATGTGAGTATGAAAGATTTGAACTTTGACATGGAGAGCAAGGTTGTGGGGATGACTAAGAGCTTAGTCATCTTCTTTAAAAAAGGTGAGATAATGAGGTGAAGAGATATGGTTCACCATGGCTTGGAATTGTTCTGCATCAATGTCGGTGGGAATGTTGGTAGAAGGTAAAGCTTTTTTGAGGATATCCTTGTGCAAGGGGGACAATTCTAACAACTCAAAAATAGAAATTTGAGCTGGGGTACATTGCAGTTGACTGATAAGGTCATAGATGGAGATCCTAGAGGTAGTTGGTTGTTTAGAAGATGAAGCATTCTTAGGATCATGAGCAACTTTAAGGACAACCTTAGATTTCCCCCTAGTGATGGCATTAAGTGGTTCACTCTGTGAAGAGGGAGATTCGACCTCTCAAAGCACAACCTTAGGTCTAGTGTGAGTGTGACATTGAGGAATAGATCATGTCTTTAAAACCACTTTTGGTTATTCATCCTCACCATCATAATTGGGTTGTTTGTCACTTTTGGGGCTTGCCATGCATAAATATTCAATGGGCTCAAGCATGCCTATAATATTATCTATGTTAGCATAAGAATAGCTGATTTTGGCATCATGATTCTTTTTGGAAGCTTTGGAGGTTTCACCTTTCTTATATTCTAGCAAGGGTTGTTTAAAATATTTGTGGTCAACATTTTTAACAAGGTCATTTGTGACAACTTTTCTTTCCTCAATGAGATCTTGAATTACATTTTTAAGCTTAAAACAATTTTTAGTGTTATGACCCTTGCTTCGATGATAACTACAAGTGTGATCCTCTCTCCACCATGGAGATCTGACAAGTGGATCATAAGGACAAGAGTTGTCGAGTAAACTAACCAGCTTTTTTTCAATCAATTTTTTTAGAACCACTTCATAAGGCTCAACCATAGGTGTGTAAACACTTCATTTCTTGGTAAACTTAGAGCTCTTGTCAAATATTTGTGGTTTCAAACTTTCTTGTTGTTTTTCAACATAGATGGAATTAGAAATGTTAAACACATGTTCCTTGGTCTTAGGAGTGTCCACTACTCCATCATTGACAACATACTTGTTCTTATTCCAAGGTTTGCCTTTGTCTTGACCATTTCCATTGTTATTCTTGTCTTTGTTTATAACAATATCACCCTTTCTAATAGCAACATCCTCAATGTGATATGCACTCTTGACCATGGCATTGAAGGATGTGAATAATTGTTTTCTTAGATTGAAGTATAGCTTAGGTACAAGCGTATTGAAAAAAATGTCAAATTTTTCAGCCTCAGGAACTTGCTGAGGATACCAAGAATATAAAGATCTCCATCATTGAAGATATGTTGCAAAAGGTTCTCCCAATTTTTGTTTGATGTTGCACAAGTCTAGCATAGTCATAGGATTTTGAATGTTGTATGAATATTGTTGGATGAAGCATTGTGTAAGTTTGTTGAAATTTTTAAGAGGAGGACTTAGTTTTGTGAACCATTGCATAGCTTGTCCTCTTAGACTTCTAGGAAACAAATGAATAAGAAAGGTGTCTTCATGCATAAATTCCATGCTAATAGCATAGAAATATTTCACATGGTCGTGAGGGTCACCATTTCCATCATATTTGTGATACCTAGGAACCTCTATATCCTTAGGAAATGGTAGCATGTATAGACTCCTATCAAATGGAAGAGTGCAAATTGATTCAAAAAATGATGTTTTACATAGCTTTTTTGAAGTTTACAGTTGTGAAAATTGTTTCCTCAATTCATGTATTTCTTCCCTTAAGATTTCAGCCTCAGTGGGCTCTCATTTTGGAATTATACAGTCAACATCAAAACCTTGAGGGAATTTTCATCCCCTAGCTGCCATGTATCAAAAGTATTGGTCTCCATTTTCCTCTAAAGCTCTAAGCATTAGTTTTTGGGTGAATCAATCTTGTTGAAATTTGATCACGTCTTCACTAGTTACTTCTTCACCACTATCATGATGGGATGGTTTAGGTGGTGAAGTAAATGCACCAACAATAGCTCTAGGAGTCCTTGGTGGTGTGTGATTGCCATCATTGTTCTCAAAAGGATTTTGAGGACAAGTTACTTTATGTCCTTCATAGTGTGCTAGATTGTCAGTGTCAATTTGTTGGTTTTCTCTTTCCATAGCATATATAGCATCCAAATTCTTTTTGGTTTCATGTGCTTGTTCTTCTAAATGACATTTAATTTCATCAAGGTGCACCATAGAAACTATACCGCTTGTATCCTTAGGTGTCTCAGAGGGTGTACCAAATGGATTTTCAAAACTATAAAGTGGGTTGTGTCAAATGTTGGCCATTCATGTTTGAGAAAATTTGAGATTCTTATCACAAGGTTGCTTGTGAGGATGTTTGGGTCATGTTTCCAATTGCTTGAAAATGAAAGGTGTATGGTCATTGTTACCAACTTGATGTCTAGTTGTGATTGACATGTAAGGATTTGTCTTTGTTTAATAGGACAAGAGAAGTATGTCAAATTTGAAGCTTTTACAACCAAGACTAGTTACTTTTCAAAGTGTAACAGATGGCTTGTCAAATAGTGCTCGAGAGCTTACAGCACTGGTGACTCAACCCGAGTGAGTGAGCAAGAAGCTCAATAGTGAATAGATAGAATAGAATAATAACCAAATTTTGATAGGTGATTCATCAAGGATATTTCATGACTTACATTTGACAGACTAAACCCATCTTTTTGACTTAAGACAAATTCCTAACACACTAATATGCAACTAGAATGAAGGGAGACTGATGTGACATACTTTAGACTAGAAAAATTTGAGTATAGAGACTATTTTGGCAAAAAAAAACCTCAAGTGATACTTTCTCAGGAAGCAAGTGACAGAGTGTTATTTTTGTGCAAAAAAGATCAATTTTTAACTTAAAGTGTTTATTTTGATTCGTCAATCAGATGGTTTTTCAAGTCAAACAAAGTTTTTTTTCCAGTTCGTATCAATTATCAGCAAGGTTTGCAAATAGTAGGTGTTTCAACATGTATTAAAACAATTGATCAAGGGTAAAAAAGACCTTGTGGTATTAGAACAACCTTCCTAGCAATTTTACCAAAATGTTTATGTTGTAAGAATGTTAGCATAGCTAAACACATCAAAAATAGTAGCCAAGCAATCTACCTTAAAGTCACAATTCATTACACAACAACTTGGCCCATGCTTGATGCTCCTTCACCTCACACCAAGTGGTTACCCACAAGAGATATTGGCTTTTTCATGGAAGTTCCATAAGCACAACCAAGGGAACACATATGGTGAGTGTGAAATCTTGGGGTGATCTGGGTAGTCCACTAGGATTGATCCTTGCACCAAGAAGTTGAGTGACTAAAAAGGGTAGTTACTAACTTGGGGTGTTTAGATAGGGCTTCCATTCATAGTGTTCCTCTTACTCCCAATTACAGGACACCTCACCTTGTGATGAGTAACTGATTTCGTGACCACAAGAGTACCTTAAGCATTCTTGCCTAGTGATCTCCCTATGGTCAAAATCCCATAAGTGATCACACTAGGAAAACAAAAACACTATGTCTACCAATTTTTTGTGTCCTTGATAGCCTTGAGTTTATAGTGGGTTGGAAGAGTCGGGTAATCTGCTTGTCCCCACTTGGGTCATTCCTCTTAGGTTGTCTGAGAGTAAGCCTGCTAAAGGATCCTAACTAAACATAGAGTGGATCAGCTCTTGGAGGTCAAGATTTTTGATTCACCTCAAGGGTGAAGAGAATACTCTCCTATACCAATTGTGTCACCTAAACACACCAAAAAGAGCAAATTACCCACTTCCTTTCAAAATTCAAAGGTGGGTCAAGATTTTTGATTCACCACAAGGGTGAAGAGCATACTCTCTTATCACCAATGGAGCCCAATTACAAGTTTTAATGTGCCTACAAAAAAATTAACTAGTATATGCCACACATGAAATAAAAAGAACAAGAAAGTTTCGGTTTTTATGCTTTGGGCAGCCCTACAAACAAGTCTTAGTAGCCCTTGTGCATTTGAAGCTTTGACATGAGTTCTTTATAGCAATGAAATGAGAAACTCCCTATAAAGAAACCAAGGTTATGGCATAAAAACCAAGTAAAACCTGCAGAAAAAAGCTCTTAGTTGCCTCAAAGATCCAAGTTATCTTCCACCCAAGTGTATGCAAAGAAAGTGCAAACTAATCACAAATGCTCTCATTTTTACTCTTTGCTTTTGACCTAGTCAACAAGATTAGACTTTTTTGCTATGATTTAGGATCCAAAAATAGAAATGAAAAGAAGAGTCACCTACTAAAAACTAGAGAGCTTTCCAAAAATGCAAGAAATTCAAAAAAATTTCTTCATTTGTGCCCTAAAGACCCATTTTGTCAAAATAGACTAGATTTATTAAATTGGGTTTTTGATCCTTAATATGACCTCAAAATTCAAAACACAAAAAAATTACTACCCTTAGAATTCAAGTTTTTTTCCAAAAATGTAAGTTTTTCTAAAAAAGATGTTGATTTGGACCAGAAATGACTTTTTATGAAAAACAAAGAAAAAATCATAACTCACAAAAATCACATCAAAATGCTTTGAAAATTGGACTAAGATGTTTTGGACACATAGTCAATCTACAAAAAATATTTCAGAACCAAACTCTAAGGGATTTAAAAGATATCATCAAATCTTTAAAACAACTAGGTTTTGGCCTTCAAACCAATCTACATATGGGTTAGCCTTAAAACCAAAGTGATTCAAGCCCCACGGTGGGTGCCAAAAATGTACACTCAAAAGTGTCCCACTATAAGCTCTTCTATCCAAATAATTTCATAAGTTTGGAATGCTTGGATGTTGGCTTAGAGCTCCCTATCCATGGAGTGCAAGAGAGTTTATTTAAAATTCAAGGTCTCTCAGCTGAGCCTTCAAAATACTCTTTTTGCTAGTAAACCATGCAATGAGAGGTTCCAAAGACAAGATGCAAGAATGCAAATGTCCCAAGGAGTTCCTCAAGGATGCAATGCAAATGAATATTAAGCTAGAATGAGATGCAAAGTGTAGCTATGCTAAGCATGTATGAGAGTGTTACAATCTAACTATTAGACTATATGATTTAAGCTACATATAAAAATGAAAGCTAAGCTAAGCTAGAATGCCATGGATGAGAGAATGTAGACAAGAAAGAGAAGTTCTCCACAAAGCTCTAAAGAAACTTGTTAGAAAACCTGTATCATAACAATACTCAAAAGATGGATGCTTTGAGGGGGAAAGATATCTCCCTTTTAAAGTCATATAGATGGTAGAGATCAAGATGAAGATGGTGGATGATCAACGGTGGAATTTGAAAAGAGGAGTGATCCATGTGCATACACAAGTCAACCAATAGAATATAAGTTGACTTGTCATATAAAACAAAAGTCACAAAGCCTTTTCTTTTAATTGCAAAATACAAAAATAACTTTATGTGTGCAATTTAAGTGAGTTAGAAGAATGGGGTCTTTTATTTAATTAAAAGGGGACATGTTCTTTTAATCAAACAATGAACTTAGGATAGCATAGTCAAACTATAGGTTATAATCAAATTGATTGATTATTAACATTTTGGTCTAGGTAAATGATTTAATTAATTTAGCCAAAATGTTGAGAAGGGAGCTAATAGTCTAGATGACCATTTTTAGGTGATTATAGAGACTATCATTACACCTAAAGAGGAAACTAAAATGTCCAAATTGCAAAAACAATTGAAGATCATGCAAGAAGGGTTAGCCCAAATGATGCATGATAAGGATAAACCTACAAAAAAATACTCCTTAGATGCTCTTTTATCCATTTCCTTTTGAAAAGAGTATAGACATGCCTCCTTTTCCAAGAGGAGTTGAGTTAACTAAGTATGATAAATACTTTGGAACTTCCTATCCCCAAGATCATTTACAAGAATTTGGTGCCTTATCTATGAAATTTATCTATAATCAAACATATCTCATGCATCTATTCCCAAGAAGTCTAGGTGGTCAAGCTATGGAGTGGTTTTCACATTTTTCTACTAGTATCAAAATATTTGATGAGATTGCTAACCTATTTGTCCAACAATACTCCCACAACATAAAACACCCAGTTAACATTCAAGACTTGTGCAACCTTAAATAGAAAGTTGGGGGACCTTTCCTTACATTCCTTTAGAGATGGAGACAACTTTACACCAAATACTCATGTAAAATCTCTAAAATGGAAAAACTTGATATCTTTACAGATAAACTTTTGCTTGATTTTGGGTATAGAGTTCAACTTCAAGGTCCAAGCACCTTTAAAGACATGGTCACACAAGCTATCTGAATAGAGGAATTCATGGTCAAAAAGGGTGAACTAACCTTCAAAAGGACACCAAATGAGGGTCCCTCTAATAATGAAAAATCTAAGTATGTGATCAAAAATCAAGAGGTTGTGCATGATAGAGTTGTTGACAACATTACTCCTAAACTTGCAAAGACAACTTTTAATCTTATAAAAATATTAAAGCATCCAAAAATGTTGAGAAACCTCCTTCTAACAACAAGAAATTTTGAAAAAAACTAAATAATTCATCTTGGGTCACACACCCAAAACAAGAATATACACCTCTTGGTGAACCTTTGGATGTGGTCTACAAGACCTTGCTACAAAAAAAGCTCATTTCTTCATTAGATAACTCTTGTCACTATGATCCACAATTGTGACCAACATGGTGGAATGAAACCACATTTTATGAATACCACCAAAACAAAGGTCACAAAACCAAAAATTGCATCAACTTGTGTCACAAAGTGCAAGATTTAATTGACGATGGTGACATTGTTGTGGATGGACATAACAAGAACTCAGATCACAAGGCTTTCAAAGAGCTATTCCCATACTATAAAAAGGCACAAAACTCAAAAAAAAATCCCATAACAAGATCAAATATATGTACTCTAATGATGATGATGAGATAGTCCACATGGTTGAACTAGTGGATGTTGAGTATTGTGATGCTATCACCATCAAGAGAAAAAAAGACAAAACTAAACTTGAGATGCCATTTTTCTTAAGGGGCCCTACTTCCAACACATTTGACAATGAACCATCACAATCTTGTGCCAATTTTGTTATTCATTCCCATGCCAAGTTAGTTCTTAAAGGCCCTATTCCTTCTTCTCTTGAGTTATAAAAACACAAAGAAAAACCTCTTGTTGGTCCATCTAGGAAAGGAACCAAATGTACAACAACTTTTGTAGCTACTAGCTTTAGTATCCTTGATCAATTACAATGAATAAATGCTCAAATCATGATCTTTTAATTGCTCAAAATCTTTCCTACACATAGGAAGATTCTCAAAAAATCCCTCACTAAGGAAAATGTAACTCAAGATATTGATCTTGAGAGGTTCCAATCTATGGTAGGTCATCTGACCTCACCTTACTATATGTCTTTTTCTGAGGAGCATGACAATTCACTGAGTCATTCTCATAACAAACCTCTACACATTTAAGTCATGATACACCAAAAACATGTTCATCATGTGCTCATTGATAATGGAATTTAAACATTGTCTCTACTACTCTACTCAGACAATTCAAATATTGAGAAGACTCTATTGATCCTCATTGTAAGATAACTATCAAAGTATATGATGAATTTGAGTTTGAATCCTTGGGTCTTGTTGTGTTGCCTCTTTGGATTAGTCCTATAGAAAGGGATGTCACTTGTTAGGTCCTCGACATTCCCTTATCTTACAACATATTTCTAGGAAGACCATGGATACATGAGATGCAAGTTGTGCCTTCCACCTACCATCAATGTGTAAAGTTCTCATTTCATGGTTCTAAAGTCACCATATGTGCAAGTACTAGCTATATTTGTAACATGCTAAAGTTTTTTGAAAACTTTGTAACTACTAATATGAAATCTATATACCATCATGATAACAAGCTAAAGCAAATTGAGTAGTCACCTAAGTTGAAAGAAACTAGAATGGGTGAATATCACATAGAACTAGTGTTTTCTTTGACATCTCTTCCTAAGTCTCTCCATCATTATGGGAGACCATCTAAAGTGAAGAGAAATCTTGTGTTGACACCTCAAACTAAGTAAAATGGTACCTTTGTCAAAGCTACTATCCCTCTCAAAAAATAAAGTGAAAATAGAGCCATTGGTACATGGATCTACAAAGAGGAAACTCCAATTAACCTCACAAAATAGTCTCATGAAATTTCTCTTGAAAAACATGGTCCAAGTCTTAAACTCATGAAACACTTTGGCTACAATGGTACTAGTCCTATTAGATGCAACAAAAGTGACCTAATTGATCCTATCAAAGTGATAGCTAGAAGGAATCGAGATATATATGGTCTAGGTTTCAAGACGATTCCCTTCCATCTAGGGATTAACAAATTTATACAAGAACCTAAGAATTCATCTAAAAATGATTCACAAGTTGAGTCCAATGACCATGAAGACAATGTTGGAAATGAGGATGCTTATCCTTATCCAATTCTTGATGATCTTGCCAAATTCTTCATAGAACTAGATGAATTTGTAATACATATTAGTACCATTGATGGTGTTAGTGATTCTTTTGATGATACTACTAATTCTCCCCATGTCCAACAAGAATAAGGAGAGTCTATTCATGATTTACTCATTGAGTACCATTGTAAAAATCCAAATGATGAAGGAGAATTTGTTCCCGTCATTTTTGGGATATTCTATAGTTTGTCTCCATGCATTAAAGATTCTTGAGAGTATAAATTTGATTCTCTCTTCGAAGCAACTATAGACAAAGATAGAAATCAAGTTCATGTCTATGAAAATCTTCTTGAAGTAGGTGAAGTATCTAGGGTTAGGTCAAATGATTCTTATCCAAATAGTGTCCTTAGGTCTTTGATTAATGATGTTAGTGCTCAAAGACATTCAAACACACTTATAGACGAAGCTGCTCTAGGTCTCAAATTTCTTGTCCAATCATTTAATTATTATAACATAAATGTAATTGAACCCACAACATCTCTTCAAATCACCTATCCCAAGCTCATATACTAGAATTCCAATGCATCTAGTGAAGTCACCACGTTCTGTAATGACTATGCTCTTTCCTACTACTTAAACATTGTCAAACCTATAACATCTTCCACTAGTGAGCAAAGCATTAACATGATTGAAGCTGACATCAAATATCTTATCATAGAATCAACAAGAAAAGAAATAAAAGGTTTGGTGGTGAAAACCACATTATGGTAGTGTCATAACCTAAAATAGTAAAAATAAAAGATATATCCAAAGGTGAAAACCTCTCTAAGGTGCCTGGGGATGAGATATTTAATGCATTTCCTAGTCATTTTTAGAAAAGATCATCAGTGTTGATAGAACTAGCACAACCAATCAACTTGGGAATAGAGGAACAACCTTACATGATACATCTAGCATAGTCACTATCTCTAGAAGAAAAAGAGGAATTCATTACGTTCTTTGAAGAGAAAAATATCAACTTTGTGTGGACATACTCATACATGCCAGGATTAGATTCTGATCTCATAATGCATCACTTGTCTATTGCACCAGGGGTTAAACCAGTTAAACAAAAATGTAGAAAAATGTATCCTCATGTTTGAGTATTGATCAAAGATAAATTGGAAAAGCTTCTAAATTTTGGTTTCATCTGTGCTATTTATTATGCCAAATGGATATCAAACATCATTCCAGTCTCCAAGCATGACAAATCTATTAGAGTTTGTATAGATTTCTGAGATCTAAACTTAGCATGTTTGAATGATGATTTTCTACTCCCTAACATTGATATGATAGTAGACATGATAGTAGGATATGAAATGTACTCACTCATGGATGGGTTTTCTAGTTACATCAAAATTGCATCAGAAGATCAGGAAAAGAATGCTTTCACTTGTACATGGGGAACATTTTTTTGGAATGCCATTTGCTCTAAAAAATGTTGGTGCTACATATTAGAGGGTAGTTACTAAAATTTTACATGACATGATACATAAAATAATGGAAAACTATGTCAATGATACCTTGGTTAAAAGCATAAAATGTGACACTCACCTTCAAGATTTGGGACCCATCCTAGATCATATGGAGGAATTTAGTCTAAGACTTAATCCTAAGAAATGAGCATTTGGTATAATGTTTGGGAAACTACTTGGTTAAATTATCTCTACAAAAGGAATTGAGGTTGATTCAGAAAAAGTTCAAGCAATCATGGACTTGCCTCCACCTCATAATATCAAAGAAGACTTCAATCCATTTGCATATTCATCTCATAGCTAGCAGATAGGTCACAACCTTTAACTAAGATTTTGCATAAAGGTGTGAAATATAACTGGAGCCAAGATTGCAATCAAAGTCTAATACAAATAAAGAAATAATTTTCCAATCCATTGATCTTAATGTCTCCTATTCATGAGAAGTCTCTTATTCTGTACATCTCAGCAATAGAGTCATCTCTAGGTATCTTGCTAGCTCAAGAAGATAGTGATAACAAGGAAATAGCTATCTACTATCTCAATTACATGCTAATTCCTTATGAAATAAATTAGAGAATCATTGAGAAGGCTTGTTTGGTAGTCATCTTCACTTTCCAAAAGCTAAGACACTACATGCTTTCCCATACTATGCAACTATTTGCTAAAATTGATCCACTGAAATACTTACTTACCAAAGTAGCTCTAACAAGATGGTTAGATAAGTGGGTCATGATACTAAGTGAGATTGACATCTAGTATGTTGAAAAAAGGGCTATCAAGGGACAAGAAATTTGTAATCAAGTAAAAGCACTGATATAGACTCTTCTCCTATTGAACATTGATTTTCCTAATGAATCAATTCTAACATTTACACACCAAACTTGGGTGATGTTCTTTGATGGTTCCTTCATACAATAGGGATTCAATGCTAGACTCTTATTCATAAAATGATAGAGGTACTCACTGCCTAAGGTGTACAATATTTTATTTCCTTGTACAAACAATATTTTAGAATATGAATCCCTAATTAATGGCATGAAGATTGAATTTGAATGGAGAGTAGATGAGTTAAACATCTTTGGTGATTCACAACTAATCATCCACTAGGTCAATGATGTGTACCAGATGAAGGATGAGAAATTGATCCCTTATAAATGCATGGTGGATGACCTAAAGAAATAGTTTTCTCATATCACTTTTCAACAAATTCCTTTGGCAAACAAAAAAGTAACTAATGCCATGGCTACTTTTGCTTCCATGTTACAGATGTTAGAGAATGATCTTTGACACGAGTTCCTAGTAGAAAAGTTACTCTACCCTACCTATCATTCCCCTAAATCTCAGATGGTTTTTTCTATTGTAAGAGATGATTCATCCTACTACCACCATATATATGCTTACTTATGTGACCAAACAATTCTAGAGGGTCTAACCCAAAATGAAAAATTTCACCTTATTTGCAATGCTTCACAGTATTTTATTATTGCTAACAACTTGTTTAGGAGAGGTTTTGAAAAAATACTCCTTAGGTGTGGAGAACTTGATGAGTCTAAATACACATTAATAGATGTACACAAGGGCATTTATGGATCTCATTCTAACAGATTGACACTAACTCATAAACTTATTAGAGTTGGTTGCTATTCACCAAATATGGAGCAAGACGCAATCAAATACACAAAGTCTTGTAAATAATGCCAGTTTCATGGAAATTTGATTCATGCTCTAGCCAAAGAGCTAATTCCATCTATCACACTATGGCCATTCCAATAATGGGCCTTCAATCTTGTGGGTCAGATTCACCTATCTTCTTCAAATGGACACAAGTTCATCATTATACCTATAGACTACTTCATTAAGTGGGTAGGGTCAGTCCCTCTCTCTATAGAAAATGGAAAAATATAACTCTGTTCATTATTAGTTACATCATATGTAGGTATGGTATACCTTTCTCCATTATTACTATTAATGGAGGATAGTTTTTAAAAAATAGACCTTAAGGAGTTATGCAAAAAGTTTAGAATCACACAACATTGGTCCTTTATTCATTACCCCTAGGGTATTGGTTAAGTGGAGGCATCTAACAAGGTGATCCTTGAGATCTTGCATCATATAGTTAACAAATCTAAATGGGACTAGCACTTTTAGATTAATCTTTCTTTATGGGCTTATCAGACAAGTATTAGAACTCCAATGGGTACAATGCCCTTTAATTTGGTATATAGAGTGAATGTTGTGCTTCCAATTAAGATTGAGATTCCTACTTTAGGAATCTCCATGAAGGGCCTCATTACTGATGATGATTATAGAATATCTTAGCTTCAAGGGCTAGAATTATTAGATGAATGCTGACAAGTGGTGTGTGATCATCTTCAAGTTTATTAGCAACATATGTCTAGAAGCTACAATAAGATAGTTAAGTCACACGAATTCTAATTGGGTGGTCTCATTATGAGAGAAAACCCTAAGAATCAACACAACATGTAAAAAAAGGGAAGTTTGAACCCAACTAGCTTGGTTCCTATAAAGTCACTATAATGTTAGGATCCGATGCTTACCAACTTTCTACCATCGAGGGAGAGGTTCTCAAGGAGTCCATCAACACTCTCCATTTGAAGTGGTTCTATAGCTAATATGATTTTAAGAGCTCTATATATATACTTAAATGTCTTGAAAGAAATCTACAAATTGTAAAAAGTCTTGAAAATTTTATTATCTTGGTGAAAACCTAGCAATAAGTGCCTTGGTAATACTAAAAAATTGAAAATTTTGAAAAATAAAAAATTTAAAATTTAAAAAGAGAAAAATACAGAAAAAATTGAAAAACAAATAAAAGTGTCATTGATGAAAGCCTGGAAACTAGGCATCATGGTAGGAAAAAAAGGAGCTCTGCCAAGAAGGGGAAAACATGGTAAATAGGCACCTCTTTTTCCCAATGCTATAGCTTACAGTGCATCTTTTGACTTCCTTTATAGTTGCTTTCCTACTTTAGTTTGTTGCTTTTTCTCATGTATCAAATGGATTGAATCTTGTCATAACTCGAGGGGCAACACCCTACTGTATCATAGAAATCTCTCACGTAAGTCACCAGTTGTTCTAACTATGTCTTCCTATTATTTCTCATGTCACTTTTAGAGATTCCTCTCATAGAAGATATGTCGTGTTAGTCACTAGTTGTCCTAATTATATCTTTCTATTCTCACTTAGTTCCCTAGTAAGGTTCTTCTTACTAAAGATTCATCTTTGACTCCAGTCACCATATTTTCTAACTATGTCTGTCTACTATTGTTAGCCTACTCAACAGATTTCTTGCATATATGTTATGAACATTGACACTTGACATCAATCCTATGAAACAAAACATAACTTAAAAAACAATGAACTTGTTTCGATACACTAAGATTTTCTTTGTTTGTTTTGATTTTACTTTATCATGTCTCTTTGAGAGACTTGATAATGTCACTTTTGATTAGAGAAGAAAGGACTAGGGGTGTGATCTTTTCTTTTCTTTCTATTTTTGGTTTAGTTCGAATAATTTGAAGCATCCATATAAAGGGTCTCAACTATAGGAGCCTCCATCTTGTAATTGATGGTCATGTGTACCTCGACTCCTTTTATATGGACTCTTCATTGAGGTTGGTTCTTTTCCTTGCTTGTTCAAGTGAACTCTTTATGCTATAGTAAATACTGTTAGATTAGGTGAAAAACTAATCTCCCAAGAACACCTGCATGCATAACCCTATCACATGGATGAAGCAAAGAATAGAAGCAAGAAAAAATTATGGAGGCCAAAAAGCTAGAGACATCTTATGGACATGCAAAGAGCAATCTCTATTATGATCCAATAAGTGAATGAAAAAATACAAAGAAGTGAATCCTTATAAAAGGAATCATGAAACCCTAAGTAGGTTTGCACATTATAATTAATATAAAATATTAATTATATGCACCTAAAAGCAAGCTTAAGAACTAGAGTAATAAACCACTTAATTAATTAAATCAAGATGATCTAATTAATAAGTGAAACAAAATAATTACTCTAACACCCCCCCTTATGCAAAGCTCAGGAGGAAGCTAACCTAGCAAAGCTATGAAAGTAGGAAAATGGGTCCCGACAATAAGGCCTGATCAGGTACCCAATACAAGGAAATGAACTAGATGAAGGAAACAAAGCCTCCAATCTAGGAAATGTCCCAAAGAAAGGAACAAGAAAGAGCATGAAGCATCTCTAAAGCATGAAGCTGCAAACACTATTAGAAGAAATTGTTGGAACCCCCACTGAAATAGTGCATGACCAGGTAGAGAAGAAAAAGTCTGAAGAGCTGATCAATTGAAGAGGTGACCTCCAAAAGTAGGAATGAATGAGTGTTTATATAGTAGATGAACCATCTCACCGAAAGGCATAGGTGCCTAGCCACTGCATCTGCCTAGTACATAGGAACAAAAACTAAATACGTAGATCACTCAACTGAACCAAGGAAGAAATAGAGCCAACAGGTGAACCCCCCCATAATGTTTAATAGGGAGAGGGGTGACAGGAACATTGAAATTCAATGCCAAAAACATCTACAAGAAGAAGAATCAGGAACACCAATAGTGCAATAGAAGTACAAGCACAAGATAAAGGGTGGTGTCACCAACACACAGCATGGGCTAATGTCATGGAAGGAATGCTCACTTGACAAAGGTGGATGAGCACAAAATGGAAAAACATCATGACCCTCATGGCACTTTATAACTGAGTGTGAGTACAAACAAACACAAGGTGTACAAGATCCCAAATATGCAAAAGTAGGCACTTTATCTTAGTGTGTTTATAGAAAAAAGAATGCAACAGAAGAGAAGCATACAATGCTCAGAAGATAGAAAAAAGAGTGAGCCAAAAGAACAGAAGAAGAGATCCCAGGACTTGTAGAATCCAAGTAATCCACCAGAGTGCAAAAGTGCAAAACTCAAAGAAGAAAGAACTTGGAGTAGAATCTGGATAAAAGACCTCTACAACTGAATAACTCATAGAACTAGCTTTCCAATGATATCTGGCAAGCCCAAAAAAGAGTTTGGATGAGCGAGATATGGCTCCTAGAATGCAAACTAGAACATCTAGCTTTGATTGCCAAAACAAGCAATCAAACTGCATCAAAACTCAAAACCACCTATACCAACATCTCTATCTTGGAACCAACTTTCTAGTGCATTTTTTGGATTGAAAAAATATGTTCGTATGATCAATTTATGAAAAAAAAACCTCCAAGGCCTTCAGAATGCAAGAAAAAATATTTTTTTTAATAAAAGAATAAAAATAAAAATAAAAATCTTTTTAAAAACCACACCACCCTTGTTGCCTGAGGCAGAGCAGAGGAGGTGGTGGAGCTACTAGTAGCAGAGGAGGCCGAGAGGCACCACTATGGTGGAGCCGCCGCAGAGCTGCTGTGGGCCGCTGGGTGGTAACTGCTAGCGATGACCGCAACGGTGACTGAGGTGGTAATTGCCATCGGTTCCGCTGTGGTTAGTAAACTGCCAGTGGGATTTTAAACCCCTTTTTATTTTATTTTTGTAAAATTTTTCCTCTTACTATGTGTAGAGGTTGTACGACCCTATATGACAAATTTTTTTGCATCTTGGGCCAAGGTTGTCCAAAATCGACAAATTTTATATGGATTCTGGGGTTTTTGGGTGCTCTGAATAGAACAGTGATGTCCATTTGAGCCCAAAGTGACCAAAAGAAAAGGTCCCCCCTAAATCCACATTAAAAACTTTTGAAACCCTTGAAAAATCCTACTTCTGAAACACTTCAACAAAACACGAACAACGAGCAGCAAGACCACTTTGATACCATGTTAGATTAGGTAAAAAACTAATCTCCCAAGAACACCTGCATGCATAACCTTGTCACATGTATGAAGTAAAGAATAGAAGCAAGATAAAATTATGGAGGCCAAAAATCTAGAGAAATATTATGGACATGCAAAGAGAAATCTCTATTATGATCCAATAAGTGAATGAAAAAATACAAAGAAGTGCATCCTTATAAAAGGAATCACAAAACCCTAACTAGGTTTGCACATTATAATTAATATAAAATATTAATTATACACAGCTAAAAGCAAGCTTTAGAACTAGAGTAATAAATCACTTAATTAATTAAATCAAGATGATCTAATTAATAAGTGAAACAAAATAATTACTCTAACAAATACTAATACTTGTCTTACTAAGTGAATGTATGGGTCACTGCGAGTATATCTAGAACACTTTGTCTTAGGTTACGAACACAAGGATCATTGTGAATGGAAACTTACTAATTTATGGGAATATGAGGGACCTCTCATGTGTTTGGTGTGTTTGCATGCAATAAATATTTTGGTCATCCTAGCATTTATGCTATGATGCTTATATTCACTCACTACATTAAAGGGATAAATGTTTTAGTCATTCTAGCTTCTAGTGCCTCAAATGCTTA
Source organism: Cupressus sempervirens (assembly GCA_028749045.1). Taxonomy (NCBI): domain Eukaryota; kingdom Viridiplantae; phylum Streptophyta; class Pinopsida; order Cupressales; family Cupressaceae; genus Cupressus; species Cupressus sempervirens. Next base: position 325,135,127 of record CM053788.1, read on the forward strand.
CATTTAATCCCAACAAAACTAGAAAAAATGTCCTATTCATATTCCTATAATAGCAATGTTAGTGAGAATTGTATGACATTTGGGGTTTATCTACATACTCAATGATGATAATTGTCAAAGCTTGGTAACTAGACCTAGGGTTCCATCTAGCACAAGGCTACATTGTAAGCACATGGTTTGAATCATTAATCTATGTGCATCCTTTGTGATGAGGGATTTTTGGCTTCTTCAAAGTATCACATTTCTTCACGGCTACACAAGCCTTCACTTCTTTGGTTCATCCTATCGATCTTTGGGGAATACCTCACACTATCAACAAAACTAAAAAACTACATGAGATGCTAGTTCATTCACATTGTGAATTTCATACATTCTATCATGTTTCATCTCATCTCCACAACATTCTTACATCATATCAAATTTGCATTCATAAACCATAACATAAACATATCATGTACAACAAACTATAAAGAGAGAAATTGACATAGGCAAATGGTACTTGAATAAAAAATCTCGTTTGTGTGTGTCTGTGTGTGTGTGTGTGTGTGTGTGTGTGTGTGTGTGTGTGTGTGTGTGTGTAAAGTTAAAAGTATAGATTAGTGAAAAAATAGATGCTACTCCAGTGCTATCAATCTCAAAAATGGTATAAACTAATGCTAGTACACCAACTGATACAAGATAGATCAAAATTAGGATAAAAAGAGCTAACTCTCTCCTTCCCCCTCAACCCCCGTTGGAAACAAAGGAGGAGGAGGAGGCATATAATGTCTCATTAGAGGCTATGAACCTCTTGAATCTCACGCATACTAAGAAAATCTAGTCACCTACTCTACCTTATCTAACACAACTATCACATATGCTACAAAATAGTATGATACTCTAGTTGATTATAGTTAGATCTTGTCTTACTACTGCTCTAATCTCTGAGCCTCCTTTTCTAGCTTCTCTTGTAGCCTATGGATCTCATGATCTCACTCTATGATCTAGGTTTCTCTCATGACAACCTATATATGGAGCTCACCCAGCTATTGGTACACTACCTAAAGTTGCTCTCTCACTCTCCTAAGGGCCTCCTAGGTCTATGATAGGATATCTATACCTTGGGGCTCTATAGTAGGCTGATCTTACATCTCATCTTCACCCAACCCCTACTCTGGCTACTCAGTTAGCTGCCCCCCTATGCAAGGCATCTATGTATCTCATCCTATGGCTCCTAGGGAGACCATTTCGGCTTGAGGATGTCTCTATCCTATGCCATTTCCTCTAGTGCATGGGTCTAATCTCATCTCCTAAGGAGGAATGGGCATCTACAAAGTCCTTTGACTAGTCCTCTCCTATTATGGCTATAATGGTGATCTCTATGGTGCCTATACTAGCTAAATGGGTATGGCCATCCCCACTATATCTATGAACTAGGGGAAGGGATGACACAAAATAGGTATGATATGTGGGAGTCATCCACCCATCTTCCACTACCACTCGGTAATCCCATTGTGTCATAACTAAGTTATGTACATCAATCATTGACCGACCTTGGTCTAACCTTGGAGACCACCATGGTCCAGATCTATTGCCAACCATGCATATGAATAGTACTCCTGTGATATATCCTATGGCTGCCTATATTTTCACCATACATGAGTTAGTGGGAATCTCTCTATGATCTACACTAAGCAACCTATAAGTGGTCAAGAAGTTAACATGTGTCCTAGCTCTTAGGGTACATCATCCTAATCCTTTATCTCTCTCCATAGATGCCATACTATTGCCACCAAGTCATCTAGTTGGCCTCTCCACTACTCAGTCTTCCTTAGAGGTGTTTGGGTCTACTAGCCTCTATACCAACATATATAGGGCTCCATGGGCTGCCACTCATCTACAAAAATGGATCTTCTTACTGGTAAGGGCTCCCATGCCAATATTTGAAGAATATAGACCCCAATAGCCATCCTCTTTCTCTCATGATAAATGATCTCATGAATTTGGTAGAACATGTTGGTGAGTATGTACTAACCCCACTTATATCTCTCTGGTGTCTCTAGCATCATCTATAATATCCAGCCCCATCCACACTCCAATCCATGCTGACCTCTATTTGGCATTAGGAAGCAGCTAATGAATATGCCCAAAACTATTGGTAACCTATGAGTGGTCCCATATGTGTGTACTAGCTCATCCCATGTGATGGCTCAACCCATGATGAAATCCTTGTGAAAGACAACCCTTAATGCCACTGTACCTATCAGTGGAACTATTTCATGCACAACTTGTGGCCTATGGAATGGGATGCACAATATCCTATAGATTTCCTTGGGTGTTATTGTTATCTCTCCTTTTGGTAGATAAAAGGTGTTCATCTTAAATGGAAATGCTCCACCAATATAGTCAAAAGGCCATGATTCACTAGCAACACTAGATCTAGAAAAGATATGATAATCCAAGTGAATCAATATGAGCCATATCAACCTCATCTAACTGTTGTAGTAAAGCTCCATATGGTGGGGAATGGGATCAAAATCTAACAATGGGAAATGTAACTTGCATGCACAAGAGAAGAATAGGCACATGATCAAACTCAGATACATGAATATAATGAATGAAAACACAAAATTACAAAAACAAATCAATTTTTAAACATTTTAACTACCACTATATGCTATAATTTTGTTTAGAACTCCAAGATCTCGAACAAAATTTCACATCTTCACGCAAGTATGCACTTCATCATACAAAAAATGATCAAACTATAAGTGGAAAATGCACTAAAATTAGGGCTTCTTGCATGAAACTTGAGTACCTTCCATGTGAGGAAACCCATGACACTAGATGAAGAAGTATTGGCTTGGTACTTCTTTGTGTGGATATAGATTGACTTCATACAAGGAGAGACATCCTCACCATCTATCTCATCTTTTGATTAGCTAATCACATCTTATAGTAGTCCTTGTTAGAGTTTGATGGATGGGTATCAGCATAGTCAAAACCCCAACTCTTGAGGGTCAAGCCTCATTCTGGGGATGATTCTATAAATCTTGATAAGTCTTATTATCTTTTATGGATCAATATTTAGGTGTTCTATCTAGCTTTCAAGAATTAAGTTATATTTTGGATATAATTCCAAATTCTTGCTAAGGATTAAGCTTCATTCTAGAGATAATCCTTATTTTTGTTGAGAATTAAGCATTATTTTAGGGATAATTTTAGGCTCTTGCTTTCAATAACTATTCAATGGAAAGGTATCAAGGTAGTCTAGACCTTGACTCCTAAGGATCAAGCCTTGCTCTGGGGATGATTCTATGAATCCTCATCAATCTTGTCATCTTTTAGTGGATAGGTATCAGGACAATCTAAACCCTGAATCTTGAGGATTGAGTCCTATTCTGGGAACAATTCTATGAAATTCGACAATCTTTGTGCTATCACATCTTTGTATCTAGGTATTCTATCTAGATCCCCTAAGGTTAAGCTTCATTATGGAGATAACCTTTAAAATATTATCAATTGATCTCTATATCATTAATTTCAGAACCAAACTCATTTCTTGATCTATGCTTCATACTTATGATTTCTTTGAATCAAACATTCTACTCCCACATTCATTCAAAGAGGGGCAAATGTAATACCCCAAAATTGGCACATTGCTATGTTAACCAATTCTAGTCTATTCAATCATACCTAAGTCCTATTTCACTAGGAAATTCTAATTTTGATACTCACTACTTGACCTAAGTGTCAAATGTAGAAAACCCTAATCTGCATTAATCACACTCTTTATTCAATTCCTAAATATCAACTCAAAATAGCTATATTAAACATATTGATTAAGCTTAATTTAATTATAAGTCTTCATACTTTGATTAAATTAAAATTACCCCTTTAGCTAATGTATTTAGGAATTAAATGTATTTAATTTAATAATATAATATCCTTATTTTAATTATTAAATTTAATTATTCAATTAATTAAAAATATGCACTTATGAGGTCATATCATATTTTATTAAATTTGTAAGAATCTGGTATAGCTTTGATACCATGTAAGAATTTTCCTTAGGGAAAAATTCACCTAGGTGTAATCACTTAAAAATGGTCATCTAGACTATTAGCCCCCTTTTTAACATTTTGGCTAAATTAATTTAATCATTTACCTAGACCAAATTGCTAATAATCAATTTATTTGATTATAACCTATAGTTTGACTATGCTATCCTAAGTTCATTATTTGATTAAAAGAACATGTCCTCTTTTAATTAAATAAAAGACCCCATTCTTCTAACCCACTTAAAGTGCACACATAAAGTCCTTTTTCTATTTTGCAATTAAAAGAAAAGGCTTTGTGACTTTTGTCTTATATGACAAGTCAACTTATATTCTATTGGTTGACTTGTGTGTGCACATGGATCACTCCTTTTTTTGAATTCCACCGTTGATCATCCACCATCTTTATCTTGATCTCTACCATCCATACATCTTTAAAAGGGAGAGAGCTTTCCCACTCAATCCAATCCATCTTTTGAATATTGTTATGCTGCAAGTTTTCTAACAGGTTTCTTGGGAGCTTTGTGGAGAACTTCTCACTTCTTATCTACATTATCTCATTCCATCATATTAGCATAGGATCATATGGCATTCTTAGCATAGTTGCATGTTAGTTTAGCTTTCATTCTTGCAATTATCTCACATAGCTTAAATATTTTGTTTTGTAATACTCTCATTCATGCTTAGCATAGCTTCATTTTGCATTATCATCTTAGCTTAGTTTTCATACTTACATTGCATTCTTGAGGGATTCCTTGAAGATATTTGCACTCTTGCTCTTGTCTCAAAGAACCTCCCATTGCATGGTTTACTAGAAATAAGAGTATCTCTAAAGCTCATCTGAGAGCCTTCTTATTCTTGAAATATACTCTCTTTCACTCTGTGGATAGGGAGCTCTAAGCCAGCATCCAAGCATTCTGAACTCATGGAATCGTTTGGATAGAAGGGTTTAGAGTGGGACACTTTTGAGTGTACATTTTTGGCACCCACCATGGGGCTTGAATCAAGTTTTTAGCTCCATTTTCTTTTATTTTTCATCTCTATTTTTTACAGCAGCATATTGGATCTAATCAAGTTTTTTTGTAGAATTATCACTTGGGTTTTAAGGCCAACCCATAAGTAGATTGGTTTGAAGGCCAAAAATCTAGTTGGTTTAAAGATTTGATCATATCTTTTAAAAAACTTGGAGTTTGGTTCTAATTTTTTTTTTGCAAGTTAAATATGAATTCAAAATGTCTTAGTCCGATTTTTAAAGCATTTTGATGTGATTTTCTAGAGTTATGATTTTTTCTTTGTTTTTCATAAAAAGTCATTTCTGATCACAAATCAGTGCATTTTTCAGAAAAACTTATATTTTCGAAAATTTGTTTGAATTATAAGAGGGTTACTCTCTTTGTATTTTGACTTTTGAGGTCGTATTAGGGATCAAAAACTCAATTTGATAAATCTAGCCTATTTTGACAAAATCAATCTCTAGGGAGAAAATGAAGAGATTTTTTTGAATTTCTTACATTTTTGGAAAGCTCTCTAATTTTTAGTATGGGTCTCTTCTTTTTATTTCTATTTTTGGATCTAAAATCATAGCAAACAAGTCCAATCTTTTTGACTAGGTCAAAATCAAAGAGTAAAAATGAGAGCATTTGTGATTAACTTGCACTTTCTTTGCATGCACTTGGTTGGAAGATAAATTGGATTTTTGAGGAAACTAACCACTTTTTATTGCAAATTTTTATGTTATTTCACACTAACTTTTGGTGCTAACAAGTTATGATTACAGGTTGCCATCCTTACGAAAAAAATTGAAATATTGCATAAAAAGAATGCATTTCAAAGCTTCAAATGCGCAAGGGCTATTAACATTATTTGCAGGGCTGCCCAAAGCATAAAAACTCAAAATTTATTGCTTTTTTGTTTTCATGTGTGGCATTGACTAATTGTTCATTTTTTATAGGCACATAAAACTTGTGATTGGAGTCTTTTGGTGATAGGAGAGTATGCTCTTCACCCTTGTGGTGAATCATAAATCTTGACTTGCCATTTGATTTCAAAAGCAAGGGGTAACTGAATCTTCCTAGTGTGTTTGGGAGAAAATGATTGGAATAGGAGAGTATGCTCTTCACCCTTGTGGTGAACCAAAAATATTGACTTTTGAAAGTTGATCCACTTTGTGTAATTAGAATCCTTTATAGGGCCTGCTCTCAGACAACTTGAGAGGAACGACCCAAGTGGGGACAAGCAGATTACCTAGCTCTTCCAACCCACTATAAACTCAAGGCTACCAAAGACACAAAACTTTGGTAGACATAGTCTTTGTATTTGCCTAGTGTGATCGCTTATGGGATTTCGACCACAGGGAGATCACTAGGCAAGAATGCTTAAGGTACTCTTGTGATCATGAGATCGGTCACTCATTGCAAGGTGAGGTGTCCCATAATTGGGAGAAAGAGGAACATTATGAACGAAAGCCCTATCTACACACCCTAAGTTAGTAACTACCCTTTTTAGCCACTCAACTTTTTGGTGCAAGGATTGATCCTAGTGGACTACATAGATCACCCCAAGATTTACACTCACCATATGTGTTCCCTTGGTTATTCTTATGGCATTTCCATGACAAAGACAATATCTCTTGTGGGTGACCACTTGGTGTGAGGCAAAGGATCATCAAGCGTGGGCCAAGTTGTTGAGTAATGAACCATGTCCTTTAGGTAGATATTGCTTGATGTGTTCTCGAATGTGCTAGACCTGTGGAAATCTTTGGAACATACACATGATGATAGTTATACAGATTTCTTTTAAGACCTCACATATGCTTGTATCATGCAAGGTTGCTTTGTCCCTTGCTTGATTATTTGAAGACTACTCCATGTGTCACTATCTTGCTTGGAAAGAAATTTCTTTTTGAACATCAAACTTTCTATGCTATCAACTATTGTCAAACTTTGTCAACCAAGTCAAAACATCAAATGCAAACATTTTCTTGTGTTTCTTGCTAAGGGGAGTCTCATCATTTGATTTTTATTCTCTATGTCTCTAGTTCGTGAACATTCTTAAAGTGACTCTTTGGTCTTGGTGCTCTTGGTCTTTCTATCTTCATGGTCTATGCATGCTTGCTAGTTATCCTTTTGCTAAAATGGTTACCTTGATTTCTTAACTACACTCTTGGGTTGGGAAATTTGTTCACTTGTCACCCTGCTTGCTCTATTTATTTGGCTATTTGGGCATCTTGCCTAGCTATTGACTTGAGTCATTCATGTTGTAAGTTTCTTAGACACATTGTTTGACAAGTCACTTTAATCTCTCTCTACTATCTTGGCAAGTGAACACTCTACCTCCTATAGTTTCAACATCAAGTTATCTTCTAGGCTCTTTTATGCTTGGCTTTGCATCTAAAACTATGGGATCTAAACCTTGTGCTACCAAACTTCAATTGAATCTAGATGATCATGATATCCTCCATGTCACTAAAGAGTTTCAAGATCTATATGTGCAATACAAAGAAATAGAAGAGACAAATGATCTTTCTTACCTTCATCTCTCTAAGCACATGATAGAAATGAAGTCTAAACTTGAGAAAATGTTAGAGGAGAAGATTGCATCATTACATGAATCTTCCTTAAGGTCTTTACATGCATGTGAGTCACCTTCTTTGAGGTCATCCTCTTCTTCTAAGTCTACATGCTCTACTTCAAGACATCAAATGTCTTCATCTTCTAGATCTAAAGACCTCTTTAGAGAACAAGCAAGTGATACCTCCTTTGATCCTATGCTAAAATTTCATGATGGACCTATCTTTGACAAAGCTAATGATAAATACATGGATGCATACCATTCACTTGAGAAACAAAAAAAGGACTCTAGACATAATTTTGATAGAACTTTTTCTCCCTTGGAAGATTCTTATGATGACACTTTGCAAAAACTTCTTGACAATAAGATCATCACGTTACCTAAGTCTAGCTCCTATGGAAATCCATTATTGGATACCTATTGTGCCTATCATCGATCTAATGACCATGCTACTTCAGATTGCATTGAGCTAAAACATAAAATCCAAGATCTTATTGATAATGGAATTATTGATACCTCTAATGATTCATGCGATGAGGATACTTTTCATGAGCAAGATTACATTAATGAACCTATGTCTAGTAGCAGCTCTATTACATCTTCCACTTCTTCCAACACTCGTGCATCTCCCAACACTTCAAATCTTTCCAATATGCCTCCATCAAATAGGGAATCTAATGTTTTCCACATTGACTACGTGTATCCTCAAGGGCTATCTCTAAAAGAAACTCAAGCTAACCTTCACTTGGCTGCAAACCTTTTCCATGCTACTAATCCTAAACATCCTCAACCTTCATGCACTACTATACCTAATCCAAGCACTACTCCATTCACTCTTCATTCTCCCTTGTCCTTAGAAGTGGCTCCATGTCAAGAGGACTCTCAAAAAGAAAAAGCTATAAATTTCAAGAAAGATCAAGATCAAGCACCCTTTCATCTCTTTCAATATTTTCCCCCTCCATATCCTATATCTTGTCCACCCCCCAAGTATGATGAAGATACCACTTCCATTATCTCACTTGAGCTTACTAAAAATTATGAGAAAATTTCTCTTCATATGCTATCCAAAGCTACTTGTCAAGATCAAATAATCCCCTCATGTTCTACTTCTCCACATCCACTTCAAAATTTTGTTCAAGCTTCAAGTGCTTCTATTAAAAATGTTGTTCCTATGAAAGGTACTCATGATTCTATTGATGGCTTTGACCATGTTGCTCACTCTAAAGATGTTGATATCCCTTTCCAATATACCTCTGCATCTTCTAAATCTATCCTTGGTCCATATCCATCTAAGCTAAAGCATTCAAACCTTCCATCCATATTGGGGCCTTATGTTCCTCCATCTCCTACATTCACTCATAACTCATTCCCTAGCTCTCCTATATTACCTCAAGATCAACAAAGACACTCATCTTTGATGACTTTTCACCCATCTATCCATCTAAACCAGTCATATCAGCCTTATTCATCCACAAATCCCAAGTCCTTTGGAAGTGAGAATAAACATAAGAATCCATTGAAAAATAAAGATCACTATGTCCCATCTAATCGACATGTGAATGCTAAGAAGGAGAATGCACAAAAGAGATCGCAAAGGTCCACTACTCAAAGAGCTAAACCAAAGAAAATATGGGTTCCTAAATCCATCATTATACAAAGGCACTCTCAAGTACCCAAAGAACGAGGAAAATCTAAAGCTATGTGGATTCCCAAGTCTCTTTTAGAAGACTTGAATATTGAAAATACTTCAAAGTTGACATTCAAGCTTCCAACGGCTTCTATTCCATCTTCTTCCAAAAATCTTCCTAAAAATATTCCAAAGCCTTCCACTCCACTTTTTTCCAAATCTTTTCTACCATCTCATACATCTAAATCTCAAGCTATCACATCCATGATTCCTCCATTGTTCCAATACCCTTCAAGGTGTGTGTCAATGTTGATCTTGTCCAATATTTTAGCTACCCACATGAAATCCTCTAAAGCTTACACCTCCTTTCTATACATGAACTCTTATCCTCCATATATTCTTCCTACTCCCATTTCCCTTTTATCACCCTATCAATATCTTTGAGCATACCTTTCTATGGTCTTGGCTTATCATGGCTTATCTTTCCTATAGGAGCACTATCTAAATTCAAAAAGCTTGAGCTCTTTCTAAAAATTCAAAAAAAGAAAAAGAAAAAATAGAAAAAATGAAGAAAATGAAAATGTGCCTTGGTGAAAACCACTTCTTGTGGCACCTTGATAGCAAAAGTAAAGATAAATAAATCCATCCTATGGTGAAAACTACTTCTTGTGGCACCTTGGATAAGTACAATGATGAAACTTGGCAAACAGGCGTCATGCATAATTCTTCCATCATCCATCTATCCCCTCTTCTCTCTTTGATCTTGACAATGTTGAGCTATCTTTGTATATTGGTTATCTTATCCATGATATTTTCTATTATGCTCTCCCATTCACTCATAGCCTCTATCTTGAGCTTTATTCTTATTGCTCTATCCCATTGCTATACTATCTAGTTGACCCCTTGGTCTTGATCATAATAAATGAAACATGGTTCTCATAGGTCTCTTGACATGGCTACTCTTTTGGACCACACGCTTTCATGCTATCTTACTCATTAGCTTTCATCGCTTATCTTATATGCTATCGCACTTGTTGGCTTCATCGCTTATCCTACATGCTATCTTGCTCATTACTTTCATTTCTTATCCAAAACATGCTTCATATGACTATTTCACCTCTTTCCCTAGCTTGGGTATCTTGAGGAGTCAATTCTTGAGGATCACTTTCACTTGCTTCACATTCCTTTCTTATGCATCTTTACTTATCCATTAAGCTTGTTTCTCCATTGTCTCCTATACCTTGCTAGACATTGGGAGAAAATGATGTGATCTTGCTTAAGAACTAGTGATCTCTAAATTATTCTAAAAAATCAAAAAAATCATATATGATGCTGAAAAAAATCCTAAAAATCAGAAAATGTCCTGAAAAATGATCATCTTAGTGAAAACCTAGCAATAGGCACTTTGATGTATCACCAAAAAAATTCAAAAATTAAAAAATACAAAAAAAATTGAAAAGTCTTAAAAAAATCTATCAAATGGTGAACACCTGGAAACAGGCACTACTTGAAACCCTTGCACCTATGTCTATCAGTCTCAATCACCTATTTTGCTACACATTTCCTAGCTTGGAATTGTTTCTTGTCCTTGTCTTGGGGGCACAACTGCTTCACCTATTGAGGTATTCTTGTGCATTAGGGTTTCTTTGATAACTCACAAAATAGTGTTTCTCAACACTACCCCCACCCACTTTGACATCAAGTGTTTTTTAAACACTTTACAGATAGTGTACCTATGGTCTCCGATGTTGCAATATTTCTCACTATTAGAATCAAGTCTGAAAGAAATGGCCAAGTGACTTACACACACATACTTTAACACTTAAATGACTGAGCTATGCTGATCTTTATCTACTTTGTGTGCTATCTATGATGATTTCTTTGCCATGTGTTCCCTCCCTAATAGTCTTTCGAGGATGTCATTGACTAGAAGACTGGGGGCATGGGACATATTTTCTGGATTTCTGCTTGTGGGTATACTTTTGTTTGTCTATAGTGTTGTAAGCATTTATGCTGGTCCTATTCAACATATTGACTTATAAATGTATCATCCTTGACTATTTTGCAAGACCACACTCAGGGTTTATCCTGGCGCTTATGCCTTAATATAGGCGTAATCTTGCTAAATTAAACTTAGGGAATCTAATCACGTAGTTATCTTGACTTACATGTCTATGATGCTTAGATTGGATTTCCACATACCTATCTAATATCGATCATATTCATATACTCATAGTTATACTAGTGATGGTTGTATGATCTCACGATGTCCCTAATAAATGCTCAATGATGAAATTCAGAGTCTAAATGTTATGCACTTCTTGCTGGTAAACCACTTTGCATATGAGCTTGCATTGTAGGTTCATTTTCTAGCTTAATCTTATATTCTTGCTCTCTCTTCATCTTTTTGTGGACATATCGGCTAACTCCTTTCATATATTTCTTTACTTTCTTCTTGTTCATGTCTTTTCACCTTCTTAATCTTTCACTTCATCTCATTTCTATATTATCATCAAATTATATAAAGTTTTGATGTCTTAAATAATTTCAATGTCCTAGATTCATTTTCGAGATCGAAATCCAAATTTGAGTTCATCTTGATGGTCAAAATTGTCTTTTAAAATTCTACTTTCTTTTGAGCAGTTAGCTGACCTTTTGAGGTCTAATCTCTGAATCATCACTGGGGCATCTTCATTTCTTCATGTCTTCATCATTTCCATACTTCATATCTACTTAAATTCACTATTTCATGTCTAAAATCACCTTTCTACTCATTTCGACCTAATTTTTATGCTATATCCTTCAAGGTCAACTCTAGTCAAACTGGGGCATTTTATCATTTTTTTTCTAGTCATTCTTGGGTTCTAATCATCTATCTGTCATCTTGGACATTTCTATATTCTAATTTTCTCATGTCTAGCCAATTTTTGCATCCCCTTACCTCATTTCAATTTTGATCCCGAGGGGGCAAAAATACTCTATCACTGATTGCTACAACTATCTATTTCTTAGGAGCATTTGTTTGATCTTCTCACTTGTTCTCGATCAATCTACTTTGCTAAGTGTTAGCATTCTTCTTGAATTCTAACATCATCTTTTCCTAGTGTTCAGTACTACCACTATCAGGCTATACATTTAGGGCTTGCTATCTTTTTCTACATTTCGTTCTTCAAAATCAGATATCTATATCTATCACTACCTACTTGGCTTTCTATTTTCTTTGACATAATGTGTTCCCAGATCGATCACACATTAGTCAAAGAGGGGCAAATGTAATCACCTAAAAATGGTCATCTAGACTATTAGCCCCCTTTTTAACATTTTGGCTAAATTAATTTAATCATTTACCTAGACCAAATTGCTAATAATCAATTTATTTGATTATAACCTATAGTTTGACTATGCTATCCTAAGTTCATTATTTGATTAAAAGAACATGTCCCCTTTTAATTAAATAAAAGACCCCATTCTTCTAACCCACTTAAAGTGCATGCATAAAGTCCTTTTTCTATTTTGCAATTAAAAGAAAAGGCTTTGTGACTTTTTTCTTATATGACAAATCAACTTATATTCTATTGGTTGACTTGTGTGTGCACATGGATCACTCCTCTTTTTGAATTCCACCGTTGATCATCCACCATCTTCATCTTGATCTCTACCATCCATAAATCTTTAAAAGGGAGAGAGATTTCCCCCTCAATCCAATCCATCTTTTAAATATTGTTATGCTGCAGGTTTTCTAATAGGTTTCTTGGGAGCTTTGTGGAGAACTTCTCACTCCTTGTCTACATTCTCTCATTCCATAATATTAGCATAGGATCATATGGCATTCTTAGCATAGTTTCATGTTAGTTTAGCTTTCATTCTTGCAATAATCTCACATAGCTTAAATATTTGGTTTTGTAATACTCTCATTCATGCTTAGCATAGCTGCATTTTGCATTATCATCTTAGCTTAGTTTCCATACTTGCATTGCATTCTTGAGGGATTCCTTGAAGATATTTGCACTCTTTCTCTTGTCTCAAAGAACCTCCCATTGCATGGTTTACTAGAAAGAAGAGTATCTCTAAAGCTCATCTGAGAGCCTTCTTATTATTGAAATATACTCTCTTGCACTCCATGTATAGGGAGCTCTAAGCCGGCATCCAAGCATTCCGAACTCATGGAATCATTTGGATAGAAGGGTTTAGAGTGGGACACTTTTGAGTGTACACTAGGAACTAAGAACTCAAACACAAGCACAACTATAGACTAAAAATGGATATGATCAATTAATTAGAGTATATCCCAATACATTGCTCTATTCAGTATATGATATGCAACACACTAAGAGTGCCTATATATAAAGGCCTCTCAAGAAGCACCTAGAATATTTCTAGAAAGAACCAGGAGATAAGATAAGCATCATGACAACTAAGCACATGCCTTATCCATTATTCTAGACAAGTGGATAAGAATGAGAAGGTTGTAGACACAATGTTCTTAATTAGTGTGCTAACTCCTATATTGTAGACACCATGTGCATAAAAGAGGTGCAAACTTTTGTGTTGTCAACATGACAACTCACAAGAGTATGCATTCTCCTAGGTGGCTAATAAATAAATAACAAAAATATGCATTAACCTAAGTAAACTAGTAAGTGTAAATAGTGAATACTTATTTACACCAACAACCCCCCCTTAAGTTCAACTTAGGGGAATGCCCGTAAGCTTATGAAAAGCTAGGATGAAATGCATGATCGGTCCCAACTACTAGGCCATGTTAGGTACCCATGTACATAATGATATGAAAATATCTTATAAAGTGGAGAAAGAGGGAAAACCTCATGAAAGAAACCCTCCCCAAAAAATGAGATGAAAAGGGATGCATGGATGGATGGAGTAATCAAGACCCTGCCATTATGACATACATCTAGTATATACAAGAGCAAAATGGAGAAGGAAAAAACCCCCTAAGAGGAAAATATCTCCCCCAAAAAGGAGAAGAAGGAGATGAGGTAGTCCCCCCTCATTAAAGTAGTGTGTTGATTAGTGAGAAATGCTCTAATGTAGAAGTTGATCCATGGCCTTTGAATGATATTCCTCTCTTTCAAAGAAATGAAGTCAAGGGTACAAAGGAGATGCATCCCCTATATGGAGAAGGAATCTCTAAGATGAACAATATCTTTGAAACTTGTTCAAGTGTCCCTATTTGATGTTGATGGTGGATTCCTCCAAAACTACTAAACAGAAGTGCAGATCGAACAAGGAATGATGTAGAATCTACTTCAGGAAACCAACTATCTTCTCAAATGTGAAAGAGACCTCTTGCAAATGCTATAGATGAGTATCTATAATTCTGCCAATCTGTAAAGATTGATCATGTAGAGAATGGATAGGAGGGTTAGAGTGGGCCCTTGCTACAATTGGAGAAGGATTTTTCTTAGCAAAGAGAAGTGGTAGATCATCAAAGAAGTCTTCCAAATCTATTGTGTGTGACTCTAAGAATAGAGCTGAAATGTCAAGTAAGAAGTCATCACCTGGAACAAGAAGACCATGTGTACCTTGTTGTGCTAAAGTACATGAATTTGTTACTATGGCAATGGAATTTGCCTCAAAAAGAAGACTAATATCACCTAAGATGTCTCCCACATCTTTAATGTGAGACTCCATGAATAGGCCTGAAAGGGCAAGAAGGAAGTCACCACATGAAGGTAAAGTAGGAAGACATAAAGGGTCTTATTGCATTGAATCCAAAGCATCGATGGCTGTAATAGAATCAAAAGGAGCAACATGAGCTAGAGGTGTGATCTCATCTGAAGAGGAGTTAGCTACAACTAGAGGTAGAAGATCTTCTGGGAATGGAGGAATGGTTGGATCTCCATAGTGATCCCAAAGATACATCCATGTAACACATGGATCATATGACTTAATATTGAACATTGTATCTAGAATATCATCAACCATAAAGAGAAAGAGAGTATGCCAAAAGATGAGACTCTTGTCAGGATTATACTCAAGATCTAATGCATAGGGCAGTGCATTATGTTGACTGAGATATTTGACAACAAGTTGACTCCATTCCCAATAGTTTTCTAGGGTCAAGTAAATCAAATCTACCTCTTCCATGATGGACCAATCAATGAAACCTCCAAGAAATCAAAGATAATTCAAAGAACCCCTCGTAATGAATGATTTAGGCACTTGGTAGCCACTTGCCAATTTAGGGCCTATTTTTGAATGTAGTATTTTTGTCTATAGGACCTATAATATGATTATAGATCTAGAAAGTAGAAAAAAAAGCACTTTCAAAAAAATGGTACCTGATTTGGAGTCCAAATGAGCCCGTACTAAGCATTTTAAGTAAAAAAAATTAAGATTTTGGAGTTGCAAAAAAATTCAAAAATAGAGATCTCAAACCACCTACACCAATGTGTAGATCATGAAATCCTATCCCAAAACCAAAAAAAATTACTCATAAAAAGGAGTCCATATGAGGAAGCTATCGTTGTTTGAAAATCATTGCTGCTATTATTTTTTCTGAATCATCGTTGCACCTCCAAAAAACAAATGGTTCTAGGTTTTGCCTCAGATGTTCGATTTGGATGAAACAAAATCTAATCTAGGGGTTTTTGAACCTTATAAATGTGATGCAAATATTTGATTTGCACCAACAAGCTTCAATCTTCACCTGCAAAAAATTCTCCTATGGCCCTATGGCCAATTTTTTTTTGGAAAATAATACAGATCCAAAAAAAAAGAAGAGATGTAGATGAAAAAAATGTAGATCTAAAAATTAAATGTATAGATCTAAAATGATCATACCAATGTTGCAAATTAGTCCTTCAAGTGCTAGTTTGCAAAAAAATTTACCTCATGGTCAACTTTGGCTAGGGTAGCCGAGTTTATAGTTGATCTTCACCAAATCAACATTTTAGATGTAATGGTGAGGCCAGATTTGGCTCTAGACACTCCCAATTTCTATAGTACTGTGAATTTGAGCTACGATGCTGAAGAAACAATGGTCTCAAAATGGCTATGTGATGAGAAAATCTCCAAGCTCTAATACCATGTAAGAATTTGGTATAGCTTTGATACCATGCAAGAATTTATCTTAGGGAAAAATTCATCCAGGAACTAAGAAGTCAAACACAAGTAGAACTATAGACCAAAAATAGGTATGATCAATTAATTAGAGTATGTTCTAATACATTTCTTTGTTTAGTATATGATATGCAAACACACTAGGAGTGCCTATATATAAAGGCATCTTAGGAAGCACCTAGAATGTCTCTAGAAAAAACTAGGAGATAAGACAAGCATCATGACAACTAAGCACATGCCTTATCTATCATTCTAGATGAGTGGATAAGAATGAGAAGGTTGTAGATAGCATGTGCTTAATTAGTATGCTAACTCCTATGTTGTAGACACCATGTGCATAAAAGAGGTGTGAACTCCTATGTTGTCAACATGACAACTCACAAGAGTACACATACTCCTAGGTGGCTAATAAATAAATAATAAAAATATGCATTAACCTAAGTAAAAATAAGTAAGTGTAAATAGTGAGTACTTATTTATACCAACAAAATTAAATACTCTTTCCAAATACTCCCTTTAGTTCCAAGATGGAAGGTTTGAGTGAGCCATCTCTTGAAATGAAAATAACTTAGTTAACTTGTTCTCATACTTAGGTGAAACTCAATTAACTCTCAATCACACTCATATCTGAATTAGTTAACCTCACCTACACATGGAATTTTCAATCCACTTAAGTCTCATCTTCAATCTTGACCATCCATCTCAATTTATCTTGAGCATTGATCGATCCTAGGATTATATTTAAGTAGCCTTCAATTCCTCATTAAAAAGGTTGAATTGAATTTGCATCAAATCTATGTTGGAATATTTACTCATTTTCTCATACATCCATAGTTTAATTTATTGTTTTTTTATCTCATATTAGCTTAATATTGATTCATATAGTAAAATATTCTTCTTTTATTTCTTATCTTAACAACACATTTCATTTAGCCTTAAATATTGCATTGTCATATAGTTTACAAAATCCTTCATACTAGAGGTTTGGTTGCTAGCTTCTCATTTTGAGAGTAAAGGCATAATCCATCTAGTTAGGAGGCAATATGTTAACTTGTTGAATAGTTTCAGATGAACAACTCAATGTTCATTCTGGGATGATTTTGCATACAATGACTATGTTGCAGTGTGGTTGATTATAGGCCATAATCTCCTCATACAAGATTAAGAATCTTTTAATTTTGTACCATAGTTTAAATAGTTAGTTTGCAAACATCTTAACTTAGATTTTCATTTTACATTCATCTTAAACTATTAAAATTGAAGAGAAGGTATCCATGACCTATTCTAGGTTTTAAGGCTGTTATTTCATAATTAAGCTATTTTTATTAGAGTGTAGGAGAGTTAGGAGAGATTCTAGTAGCTCCTTGTTGTACACTCGAAAGTGTCCCACTCTAAACCCTTCTATCCAAACGATTCCATGAGTTTGGAATGCTTGAATGCCGGCTTAGAGCTCCCTATCCACGGAGTGCAAGAGAGTGTATTTCAAGTTCAAGAGCTCTCAGATGAGCCTTAGAGATACTCTTCTTGCTAGTAAACCATGCAATGGGAGGTTCCAAAGACAAGATGCAAGAATGCAAATGTCCCAAGGAGTTCCTCAAGGAGGCAATGCAAATGAAGATTAAGCTAGAATGAGAATGTCAAATGCAGCTATTCTAAGCATGGATGAGAGTGTTACAAAACCATTATTAAGCTATGTGAGATTAAGCTACATGTAAAAATGAAAGCTAAGCTAAGCTAGAATGCCATGGATGGGAGAATGTAGACAAGGAAGAGAAGTTCTCCACAAAGCTCCAAAGAAAACCTGTTAGAAAACCTGCAGCATAACAATGTTCAAAAGATGGATCGATTGAGGGGGAAAGCTCTCTCCCTTTTAAAGATGTATGAACGGTGGAGATCAAGATGAAGATGGTGGATGATCAACGGTGGAATTCGAAAATAGGAGTGATCCATGTGCACACACAAATCAACCAATAGAATATAAGTTGACTTGTCATATAAGACAAAAGTCACAAAGCCTTTTCTTTTAATTGCAAAATAGAAAAAGGACTTTATGTGTGCACTTTAAGTGGGTTATAAGAATGGGGTCTTTTATTTAATTAAAAGGGGACATGTTCTTTTAATCAAATAATGAACTTAGGATAGCATTGTCAAACTATAGGTTATAATCAAATAAATTGATTATTAGCAATTTGGTCTAGGTAAATGATTAAATTAATTTAGCCAAAATGCTGAGAAGGGGGCTAATAGTCTAGATGACCATTTTTAGATGATTACATTTGCCCCTCTTTGACTAATGTGTGATCGATCTGGGAACACATTATGTCAAAGAAAATAGAAAGCCAAGTAGGTAGTGGTAGATATAGATGTCTGATTTCGAAGAGTGAAATGCAGAAATAGATAGCAAGTCCTAAATGCACAGCCTGATAGCAGTAGTACTGAACACTAGGAAGATGATGTTAGGATCTTAAAAGAATTCTAACATCTAGCAAAGCGAATAGATCGAGAGCAAGTGATAAGGTCAAACAAATGCTCCTAAGAAATAGATAGTTGTAACAATCAGCAATAGAGTATTTCTGCCCCCTCGGGATCGAAATTGAAATGAGGTAAGGGGATGCAAAAACTGGCTAGACATGAGAAAATTAGAATATAGCAATGTCCAAGATATGACAGATAAATGATTAGAGCCCAAGAATGACTATAAGAAAATGATGAAATGCCCCAGTTTGACTAGAGTTGACTTTGAAGGATATAGCATAAAAATTAGATCAAATCTAGTAGAGAGATGATTTAGATGTGAAAAGGTGAATAGAAAGAGATACAAAGCATAGAAATGAAGATGCCCCAGCGATGGTTCAAAGATTAGACCTCAAACAGTCAGCTAACTGCTCAGAAGAAGGTAGAATTTTAAAAGACAATTTTGACCATCAAGATGAACTCGAATTTGGATTTTGATCCCGAAAATGAATCTAGGACATCAAAATTATTTAAGAGGTCAAAAATTTATATAATGTGATGACAAGATAGAAAAGAGATGAAGCGAAAGATTAAGAAGGTGAAAAGACATGAACAAGAAGAAAGTAAAGAAATATATGAAAGGAGTTAGCTGATATGTCCACAAAAAGATGAAGAGAGAGCTCTCCCCATATGCAAGAATGCAAGACTAAGCTAGAAAATGAACCTAAAATGCAAGCTAACATGCAAAGTGGTTTACCAGCAAGAAGTGCATAACATTTAGACTCTTAATTTCATCATTGAGCATTTATTAGGGACATCATGAGATCATACAACCATCACTAGTATAACTATGAGGATATGAATATGATCGATATTAGATAGGTATGTGGAAATCCAATCTAAGCATCAGAGACATGTAAGTCAAGATAACTACACGATTAGATTCCCTAAGTTTAATTTAGCAAGATTACACCTGTATCAAGGCATAAGCGCCAGGATAAACCCTGAGTGCGGTCTTGCAAAAACAATCAAGGATGATACATTTATAAGTGAAAGTGTTGAATAGGACAAGCATGAATGCTTACAACACTATAGACAAACAAAAGTATACCCACAAGCAGAAATCAAGAAAATATGTCCCATGCCCCCAGTCTTCTAGTCAATGACATCCTTGAAAGACTATTAGGGAGGGAATACATGGCAAAGAAATCATCATAGACAGCACACAAAGTAGATAAATGTCAGCATAGCTCAGTCATTTAAGTGTTAAAGTGCGTGTGTGTAAGTCACTTGGCCATTTCTTCCAGACTTGATTCTGATAGTGAGATATCGCGACATCGGAGACCGTAGGTAAACTATCTGTAAAGTGTTAAAAAACACTTGATGTCAAAGTGGGGGAAGTGTTGAGAAACACTATTTTGTGAGTTGTCAAAGAAACCCTAATGCACAAGAATGCCTCAATAGGCTAAGTAGCTATGCCCCCAAGATGAGGACAAGAAACAATTCCAAGCTAGGAAATGTGTAGCAAAGTGGATAATTGAGATTGATAGACATAGGTGCAAGGATTTCAAGTAGCGCCTGTTTCCAGGTTTTCACCACTTTGACAGATTTTTTTAGGACTTTTTCAATTTTTTTGTATTTTTCAATTTTTGAATTTTTTTGGTGATACATCAAAGTGCCTATTGCTAGGTTTTCACTAAGAAGATCTTTTTTTCAGGAAATTTTCTGATTTTTAGGATTTTTTCAGCATCATATATGATTTTTTGGATTTTTTTTAATAATTTAGAGATCACTAGTTCTCAAGCAAGATCACATCATTTTCTCCCAATGTCTAGCAAGGTGTAGGACATGATGGAGCAGAAAGTTGGTGGATAGACAAAGATGGATAAGAAAGGAGTATGAAGCAAGTGAAAGTGATCCTCAAGGACGCACTCCTCAAGAGTACCCAAGCTAGGGAAAGAGGTGAAATAGTCATATGAAGCATATTTTGGATAAGCAATGGAAGAAATGAGCAAGATAGCATGTAGGATAAGCAGTGAAGCCAACAAGTGAGAAAGCATGACGCATGTAGTCCAAAAGAGTAGACATGTCAAGAGACCTATGAGAACCATGTTTCATTTATTATGATCAAGACCAAGGGGTCAACTAGATAGGATAGCAATGAGATAGAGCAATAAGAATAAAGCTCAAGATAGAGGCTATGAGTGAATGAGAAAGCACAAATAGAAAATCTGGTGGATAAGATAGCCAATATGCAAAGATAGCTCAACATTGTCAAGATCAAAGAGAGAAGAAGGGATAGATGGATGATGGAAGAATTATGCTTGATGCCTGTTTGCCAGGTTTTCATCATGGTACTTATCCAAGGTACCACAAGATGTAGTTTTCACCATAGGATGCATTTATTTTTCTTTACTTTTGCTACCAAGGTGCCACAAGAAGTGGTTTTCACCAAGGCACATTTTCAATTTTTTTCATTTTTTTTTTTTTTTCTTTTTTTTTTTTTTTTTCTTTTTTGAATTTTTAGAAAGAGCTCAAGCTTTTTGAATTTAGATAGTGCTCCTATAGGAAAGATAAGCCATGATAAGCCAAGACCATAGAAAGGTATGCTCAAAGATGTTGATAGGGTGATGAAAGGGAAATGGTAGTAGGAAGAATATATGGAGGATAAGAGTTCATGTATAGAAAGTTAGGTGTAAGCTTTAGAGGATTTCATGTGGGTAGCTAAAATATTGGACAAGATCAACATTGACACACACCTTGAAGGGTATTGGAACAATGGAGGAATCATGGATGAAGTAGCTTGAGGTTTAGATGCATGAGGTGGTAGAAGAGATTTGGAAAAAGTTGGAGTGGAAGGCTTTGGAATATTTTTAGGAAGATTTTTGGAAGAAGATGGAATGGAAGCCTTTGGAAGTTTGAATGTCAACTTTGAAGTATTTTCAATATTCAAGTCTTTTAAAAGAGACTTGGGAATCCATATAGCTTTAGATTTTCCTTGTTCTTTGGGTGCTTGAGATTGCATTTCTTCAATGATGGATTTAGGAACCCACATTTGCTTTGATTTAGCTCTCTTAGCAGTGGACCTTTGTAGTCTCTTTTGTGCATTTTCCTTCTTAGCATTCATATGTCGATTAGATGGGACATAGTGATCTTTCTTTTTCAATGGATTCTTATGTTTATTCTCACTTCCAAAGGAATTGGGATTTGTGGATGAATAAGGATGATATGACTGGTTTAGATGTATAGATGGGTGAAAAGTCATCAAGGATGAGTGTCTTTGTTGATCTTGAGGTATGATGGGAGAGCTAGGAGTGGAAAATGTAGGAGATGACAGAACATAAGGTCCCAATATAGATGGAAGGTTTGAAGGCTTTAGCTTTGATGGATAAGGACCAAGGATAGACTTAGGAGATGCAAATGGATAGTGAAAAGGGATATCAACATCTTTAGAGTGAGCAACATGGTCAAAGCCATCAATAGACTCGTGAGTACCTTTCACAGGAGTAACATTTTTAATAGTAGAACTTGAAGCTTGAGCACAATTTTGAAGTGGATATGGAGAAGTAGAACATGAGGGGATGCTTTGATCTTGACAAGTAGCCTTGGATAGCATATGAAGAGAACTTTTCTCATAATTTTCAGTAAGCTCAAGGGAGATAATGGAAGTTGTGTCTTCATCATACTTAGGAGGTGGATAAGATATAGAATATGGAGGGGAAAAATCTTGAAAGAGATGAAAGGGTGCTTGATCTTGATCTTTCTTGATATTTATAGCTTTTTCTTTTTGAGAGTCCTCTTGACATGGAGCCACTTCTAAGGACAAGGGAGAATGAAGAGTGAATGGAGTAATGCTTGGATTAGGCATAGTAGTGCATGAAGGTTGAGGATGTTTAGGATTAGTAGCATGGAAAAGGTTTGCAGCCAAGTGAAGGTTAGCTTGAGTTTCTTTTAGAGGTAGCCCTTGAGGATACACATAGTCAATGTGGAAAGCATTAGGTTCCTTTTTTGATAGAGGCATGTTGGAAAGCTTTGAAGTGTTGGGAGATGCATGAGTGTTGAAAGAAGTGGAAGATGTAATGGAGCCGCTACTAGACATAGGTTCATTAATGTAATCTTGCTCAAGAAAAGTATCCTCATCGCATGAATCATTAGAGGTATCAATAATTCCATTATCAATAAGATCTTGGATTTTATTTTTTAGCTCAATGCAATTTGAAGTACTATGCTCATTATGTTGATGATAAGCACAATAGATATCCAAGAATGGGTTTCCATATGAGCTAGACTTAGGTAACATGATGATCTTATTGCTAAGAAGTTTTTGGAAAGTGTCATCATAAGAATCTTCCAAGGGAGAAAAAGTTCTATTAGAAGAATGTCTAGGATCTTCTTGTTGTTTCTCAAGTGAATAGCATGTGTTCATGTCTTCATCATTAGCTTGGTCAAAGATAGGTCCATCATGAAATTTTGGCATAGGCTCAAGTGCTTGTTCTCTACAAAGGTCTTTAGATCTAGAAGATGAAGACATTTGATGTCTTGAAGTAGAGCATGTAGACCTAGAAGAAGAGGATGACCTCAAAGAAGGTGACTCACATGCATGTAAAGATCTTAAGGAAGATTCATGTAATGATGCAATCTTCTCCTCTAACCTTTTCTCCAGTTTAGACTTCATTTCCATCATGCACTTAGAGAGACGAAGGTAAGAAAGATCATTTGTCTCTTCTAGTTCTTTGTATTGTGCATATAGATCTTGAAACTCTTTAGTGACATGGAGGATATCATGATCATCTAGATTTGGTTGAAGTTTGGTAGCACAAGGTTTAGATCCCATAGTTTTAGATGCAAAGCCAAGCATAAAATAGTCTAAAAGATAACTTGATGTTGAAACTATAGGAGGTAGAGTGTTCACTTGCCAAGATAGTAGAGAGAGATTAAAGTGACTTGTCAAACAATATGTCCAAGAAACTTACGACATGAATGACTCAAGTCAATAGCTAGGCAAGATGCCCAAATAGCCAAATAGATAGAGCAAGTAGGGTGACAAGTGAACAACTCTCCAACCCAAGAGTGTAGTCAAGAAATCAAGGTAACCATTTTAGCAAAAGGATAACTAGCAAGCATTCATAGACCATGAAGATAGAAAGACCAAGAGAACCAAGACCAAAGAGTCACTTTAAGCATGTTCAAGAACTAGAGACATAGAAAATCAAAATCAAATGATGCGACTCCCCTTAACAAGCAACACAAGAAAATTTTTGCATTTTATGTTTTGACTTGGTTGACAAAGTTTGACAATAGTTGATAGCATAGCAAGTTTGATATTCAAAAGCAATTTCTTTCCAAGCAAGATAGTGACACATGGAGTAGTCTTCAAACAATCAAGCAAGGGACAAAGCAACCTTGCATGATACAAGCATATGTGACATCTCAAAAGAATTCCCTAGAATTATCGTCATGTGTATGTTCAAAAGATTTTCACAAGTATACCACATTCGATAACATATCAAGCAATATCTACCTAGAAGTCATGGTTCATTACTCAACAACTTGGCCCACGCTTGATGCTCCTTCGCCTCACACCAAGTGGTTTCCCACAAGAGATATTGGCTTTGTCATGGAAGTGCCATAAGCACAACCAAGGGAACACATATGGTGAGTGTAAATCTTGGGGTGATCCGGGTAGTCCACTAGGATCAATCCTTGCACCAAGAAGTTGAGCGGCTAAAAAAGGTAGTTACTAACTAAGGATATTTAGATAGGGCTTCCGTTCATAGTGTTCCTCTTGCTCCCAATTACGGGACACCTCACCTTGCGATGAGTAACCGATCTCGCGATCACAAGAGTACCTTAAGCATTCTTGCCTAGTGATCTCCCTATGGTCGAAATCCCATAAGCAATCACACTAGGCGAAGACAAACACTATGTCTACCAAATTTTTGTGTCCTTGGTAGCCTTGAGTTTATAGTGGGTTGGAAGAGCCGGGTAATCTGCTTGTCCCCACTTGGGTCGTTCCTCTCAGGTTGTCCGAGAGCAGGCCCTCTAAAGGATTCTAACTACACAAAGTGGATCAAATTTTGGAAGTCAAGATTTCTAGTTCACCACAAGGGTGAAGAGCATACTCTCCTATTCCAATCATTTTCTCCCAAACACGCCAAGAAGATTTAGTTACCCCTTGCTTTTGAAACCAAATGGCAAGTCAAGATTTCTGATTCACCACAAGGGTGAAGAGCATACTCTCCTATTACCAAAAGACTCCAATCACAAGTTTTATGTGCCTATGAAAAATGAACAATTATTCAATGTCACACATGAAAACAAAAAAGCAAGAAATTTGGGTTTTTATGCTTTGGGCAGCCCTGCAAACAATCGTTAGTAGCCCTTGTGCATTTGAAGCTTTGACATGCGTTCTTTTTATGCAATGTTTCAATTTTTTTCACAAGGATGGCAACCTGAAATCACAACTTGTTAGCAACAAAAGTTAGTGTGAAATAACATAAAAATTTGCAATAAAAAGTGGTGAGTTGCTTCAAAAATCTAATTTATCCTCCAACCAAGTACATGCAAAGAAAGTGCAAGTTAATCACAAATGCTTTCATTTTTACTCTTTGGTTTTGACCTAGTCAACAAGATTGAACTTTTTTGCTATGATTTCGTATCCAAAAATGAAAATGAAAAAAAGAGACCCCTGTTAAAAATTAGAGAGATTTCCAAAAATGAAAGAAATTTTAAAAAATCTCTTCATTTGCTCCCTAGAGATTGATTTTGTCAAAACAGGCCAAATTTATCAAATAGAGTTTTTGATCCTTAATACGATCTCAAAATTAAAAATACAAAGAAAGAACCCCCATTAGAATTGAAAAACCTTTCTGAAAATGTAAGTTTTTAAAAAAAACTCACTGATTTGCGATCAGAAACGACTTTTTATGAAAAACAAAGAAAAACTCATAACTCCCGAAAATCATGTCAAAATACTCTGAAAATCGGACTGAGACATTTTGAGCATATATCCAACCTACAAAAAAAATTTCAGAACCAAACTCCAAGCGATTTAAAAGATATGATCAAATCTTTAAACCAACTAAGTTTTTGGCCTTCAAACCAATTTACTTATGGCTTGGCCTTAAAACCAAAGTGATAATTCTACAAAAGCATTTGATTAGACCCAATATGCTGCTGTAAAAAACCAGAGATAAGAAATGAAAGCAAATTGAGCTGAAAATTTGATTCAAGCCCCATGGTGGGCGCCAAAAATGTACACTCGAAAGTGTCCCACTCTAAACCCTTCTATCCAAACGATTCCATGAGTTTGGAATGCTTGAATGCCGGCTTAGAGCTCCCTATCCACGGAGTGCAAGAGAGTGTATTTCAAGTTCAAGAGCTCTCAGATGAGCCTTAGAGATACTCTTCTTGCTAGTAAACCATGCAATGGGAGGTTCCAAAGACAAGATGCAAGAATGCAAATGTCCCAAGGAGTTCCTCAAGGAGGCAATGCAAATGAAGATTAAGCTAGAATGAGAATGTCAAATGCAGCTATTCTAAGCATGGATGAGAGTGTTACAAAACCATTATTAAGCTATGTGAGATTAAGCTACATGTAAAAATGAAAGCTAAGCTAAGCTAGAATGCCATGGATGGGAGAATGTAGACAAGGAAGAGAAGTTCTCCACAAAGCTCCAAAGAAAACCTGTTAGAAAACCTGCAGCATAACAATGTTCAAAAGATGGATCGATTGAGGGGGAAAGCTCTCTCCCTTTTAAAGATGTATGAACGGTGGAGATCAAGATGAAGATGGTGGATGATCAACGGTGGAATTCGAAAATAGGAGTGATCCATGTGCACACACAAATCAACCAATAGAATATAAGTTGACTTGTCATATAAGACAAAAGTCACAAAGCCTTTTCTTTTAATTGCAAAATAGAAAAAGGACTTTATGTGTGCACTTTAAGTGGGTTATAAGAATGGGGTCTTTTATTTAATTAAAAGGGGACATGTTCTTTTAATCAAATAATGAACTTAGGATAGCATTGTCAAACTATAGGTTATAATCAAATAAATTGATTATTAGCAATTTGGTCTAGGTAAATGATTAAATTAATTTAGCCAAAATGCTGAGAAGGGGGCTAATAGTCTAGATGACCATTTTTAGATGATTACACTTGTATCACCAAAATCCCAAGTTAGTCACTATTTTGCAATGCAAAACACCCAAAGAATAATAATTTTTTTCAAGGATCCTAATAATAAATCACGTTGTACTCAACCCAGTTGATATTGAATTAAAATCAATGATGCAATTTAATAAAGCAATTACCTTATGTATCATTTTTTGTGTCATTTCTAGGGAACACATAGTGTAACATGTCTAGTTTCAAAGTAATTGTAAGTGTTTGTAAGGATTTTTTATTTTAATCTTGATGAAATGAAATAGAGGGTCTAGGATCAAACTAGAAGATACCTCCCACTTGGAAACAATCAAAGAGAGGAAAATATTCAACATCATGAGTAGTATAATCAACATTAGGAGGAAGATAATCTTGATAATCATCATGAAGAACAAAATGAAGAACATGTGAATCATATCAAAGAAAATATAGGTGAGCAAAATGAGAATGAATAGCCTGATAGGAATTTTCAATATCCTATAAATATAAAAACATAGAATAAAGAACTACACATGAAAAAAATTTCACCTACTGTATTACAAAATTTTAGAGGAAAAGCTTATGTGGACCCTAATCAATAACATTTTGAATTCAAAGTCATGTGTTAAACCTATGATTATACTAGAGATAATCAAAAGTTGAATATTTTTCATTCAATATTGAAATAATCTTCATTAATATGGTCTATGGGTCTTTGACATAAATTTTTCACAACTTGGGAATAAATAAAATATATATTTCTAGACAAATATTAGGATTATTGTAGAGTTGGGGATAGCAAAGAGGAATTATTTTGATTGAGGCAATTAGAAGATGAAAGTTTGGAGGATTATGCTGATAAGTTTTAGTTTATTCATAGAAGATGTGGAAGTGGTTTAAATAAGGATATTGTTGATCAAATAAGTAAGATTGACAAATGAGTGTCAACACACTTAACCATTTTCACTATACATGTCGAGTATACAATGGAAGCTGAGCTAGAATTTCTTTATGTGCCAAGTCACAAATTGTGCTGAGAAAACTATAGTTTTTGCTGAAAAAAAACATTAAATTATATGCCAAGCTATACATAACCCAACATGTGTTGAGTGACTCAAGATCCAACATGTGTTGAGCAATGAAGAAAACTAACAAGTACTGAGTGACACAGTAATTCTATAGGACCAAAGTAACATAGAAACACAGTGGATGCCGATCAATCTAGAATAGATGATGTCGACCATCAGTATTACTTCATGTGCCAAGTAATAGAGGATTAGCATAACAGTTTGTGCCAATACAAACCATGATGTGAAATTATTATGCATGACTCATGACAGGATAAAAGGATAAGATCAAATCCTCACAACCACCTATGCAATCCTCATGCAACCAATAGGTAAATAGGTGAATTTCAAGGGTTTGAGCCAGAATATTTGAATTAAGGATGCATAACAAACCACTAATATTTATAAGGGAGTCTTGACACCATTGAACATTGTAAGAAGAGGAGTCAAAAGAAGAAGGGAAAGTAGAGCCTATTGTTAAGGTCATTGCAGAACATTGGTATCAAAGATTTAGTGGAAAGGATGACATTTACACATCTAGTTGATTAGAACAGAACAAGGAACATAATCAATGGATTAGATCTAGTAGAGATCAGTGATAAAAGAGCAGACCAAGAGCCTGAGATCAGCATTAGAGATTGCATTAGATTAGTTGTATTATTCTAATACTATCTCACAATTGTATTAGGAATTTGGAAATACTATTGAGTTAGGTGGGTTTAACAGCCTTATGTAAATCCTTTGATAAGGTGGCATTCAAAGTTGAATTTTCTTAAGTCCTCTAACAAGGCACACTCCTAATAGAATGTTTAAATCCTTTAACAGGGCCACATTTAACAATGTGTTGTAGCCTTTAACAGGACATGCCTTTAATAGGGCAAACCATCAGAAGTGGTAGAAATCAATTGCTGTAGTAATTTTGTGGGTATCATCCCCACCCTATTTTTACCTTCTTATTCTTGGAGGGTTTCTAGGTCATCAAAATCTCAAGTGTTATGTGGTGATACATGTTTTTTTCTCATGATTGTTTAATGTTTTTATGCATGCATGTTAATTTTAATTATATGTTATTGAGGATTTAAAATAGTCAAAAAGGCTAGTACTTCTAATTCACCCCCCCTCTCATAAGCACTCTACCCATTAAGACATTCCAACAATTGGTATCAGAGCCAAGTTCTCTTAAGAAGAAGCCTAATAGCTTGGAGGAAAAGATCTAAAGATGGAAGTCTTCAAACTTGGGAAGATCATTGAGAACTAGATGATAGATGTGCATCTCACTCTACACAAGGTAGAGGAAGCTAGAGAGGAATTAAAAAAATCCTTTAAAAGAAGGAAGGAAATAGCTATAGCCAAAAATGATATTCACTACAAGGAGACTAACAACACACAAATATCTGCCAAAGGAGATTTTAAAGAATTTGGTGCAACAATAGCAGAACTGATGGAGAAAAATAGAGTTCAAGAAGAAGAGATAAGAACTCTTAAGATAGAGCATGAATCATAGGCTATGATGCTATGTGAAATCACTGAGAAAAAGAAAAGAGTAGTTGAGGATAGAGTCATGATGGAAGATGAAAAAAAAAATCTTGCAAATAGACTTGAAGAAAAATGTACTGAATTGACAAGGATCTCAAACATGCAAATGGATACACTTTCCCAACTGATGAATCTTCATCATGAACTCAATATGAAAGATATTGAGATCTCTACTTTGTGGATGTAGAATGAAAAACTATAGAATGAATTGAAGAGAGAAAAAGAAATAGAAGAGAATCTCAACAAGTCAAGTGAAAATCTCAAGTACTTTGAACAGTTGTTGAAATCCCCAAGATCGGCCCTTGAGACATTAGGACTTGGATACATCAACACTGAAGTTGGGGAATCATCAAAGAGTGCTGAGAAAAGAAGTGAAAAAGGTAAGGATTCTAAACCCACTTGTCATTACTATAATAAAAAGGGGCATACTGCTAATTTTTTTAGGAGTAGAAGGATCAATTAGCCAAACACACCCAAAAGCAAGGGTTACTGTCACAAGTGCAACATGCAAGGACATATGACACAAGACTAAAAGTCTAAAGTTGCAAGGAGACAAATATTTGATGGACACTACCATAATTACAAGAAGTATGGACATAGAGCCTTTGAATGCAAATCAAAGCCTATGTGGACGCCAAGTCATCATGTAAGAAGGGACA
This sequence comes from Cupressus sempervirens, assembly GCA_028749045.1. Classification (NCBI taxonomy): domain Eukaryota; kingdom Viridiplantae; phylum Streptophyta; class Pinopsida; order Cupressales; family Cupressaceae; genus Cupressus; species Cupressus sempervirens. The sequence goes on from CM053788.1 coordinate 325,165,307, forward strand.
ACTATGTACATCATTACAATTGGGACTACAATACAAGGAAAAGCTATCACTATTGTCAAGAGTATGGACATCTACACCATAACTACATAAGAACACATTTCAAGAGGAACTATAAAAGATGGTTGAACCAAACTACTTGCTTCAGTTGCTTGAAAACTAGACATGTCATCAGGAATTGTCTAACACAGGCCAAGCCACCCAAGACTAAAGTAAATAAGGGAAAAGAAAAAGGTTGATGAAAAACACATCAGAATAGACATGAAGAAGATATGGCAAAAAAAAGATGGATCAAGTACATCCAATGGAAGGGTCACTTCACCCAAGAGGTCAAGTGATCATATCTCATCCAACTAATCATAAGATGAGCCTATAGGGCTGATACATATAAGGAAGTAACATACATCAGCCCTAAACAAAGAAGAAGCACTATAAAGTACAAATTTGCATGAGATAAGATGCCAAGACAAAACTTGAATGATGATGATGAGTTGTCTTTGGTTGCTGAGTAAAATTGTAGTTGTTGCCAAGTTATCAACAAAATTAGTAGATGTGGAGTGAGAATAGCTACCGAGTGGATGTCGAGTTGAAAACCTTTGGAAGCTAAGTCATAGGTGAAGTTACAAGAATGCATTAAATGCAAGGTTTTTGAATTTCTTAAAGGTGAAAATCAACTTATTTTGAAGAGCGATTAGTAGGAGCATGATTGAGAAATTTTCAAGCATTCAACCAATGATTTGTAGCAATTTAGCATCTACCCAAGCAATCTAAGCATTTAACTAGGTATTTTCCTTCAGGTGCCGAGTTGTATAGTTTGAGAAATTTATTTTAAAACATCAAACCCTAGTTCATTTAAAATGGCATCTAGTTCAAAGTCTACCCAAAGGAAAGAGAGCCATGAAATTCAACTTTTCAGCAACGAGGTTAAGAAACCTAAATTTAGGCCAATCCTAGAAGTTGCATATAAAAATGATCCCGTTGGTGCCCTATTCGCCATCCCTAAAAAAGTTGTTATGGTTCAAGATGTGTGAAAGTGCTATAACTGAAAAATTGGAGCCATAGGAGACTTGGAAATCTTTAATGCCTTTGACAAACTCTATGACAATGGTATATTGAAGGATGAATTTTCACTCATAGAGAAGAAGGGTTTAACCAAAGCCCTAATTTTTCCAATCATATTCAAAATTGAGTTGATACACATAATACTTAGTAGAATTCATGATGGCTCATTCTAGTTAGAGCAAGGACCTATTAAAATTACCAAGAATATGGTTCATAGGGTTACAAGATTTCCAACCCTAGATCGGCCCAAGACACTGAGAAGTGAAAAGAAGGAAACAATAGAGAAGAACACAGGTGCAAAATGGAATAATAGGGGAATGAAAATTGACATGGTAAAAGACCCCCTATTAGATTTTTCTATGAGGATCATATCACACAAATTTTATTAGTCCAACAGATTGAATAGCATGCCTTGTATAGCTATTGATGTTGCATACAAACTGATAAAGAAGGATCATACATACGATCTTGTAGAGCTTATGTTGCAACAGATTAATGAAAATCTTGGAGCTATTAGAAAGTCCAAGGGAGCACAATGTAAATTTGGGTCATTACTATTTTGTATGTTCTTCTATGTGATGAAGGAATTCCCTTCATTTGGAAAAGTCAAATGGAGTTAGAACAAAACAATTGTTGATCAAATAAATGATTTTATTGCACAAATGGGAGATAGCTTTGATGATCAAATGTCTATCTATTTTGATGATTTCAAGAATGCAATGAAGAAAAGAATGAGGATACCTATTTCACTGGTAGTAAAAAGCATGTAAATGATATATGCTTTCTTGTTGATATTAACTATACTTATATCCAAGTAGTCCTTCTGAGAACAAGATGGCCCAGACCATTGGGATATGAGCTTGATGTTGGTCAAGCTTCTACAACTATTACAACAGTACTTGTAGAGGAAATGGACAAATTTGCCAAGGCATTTGGAACTTATGACACTATCAAATCAAGAGTTGTTATAGAACTCAAGATAGCCACAGCAGTGAAGAAGAAGGACAAGTTGGTGAAGAAGATAACGAAGAAATTTGGTGTTGAAGAAACAAGCGTAGCAAAAGAAGCAGAGGGGATTAGTGATGATGAAGAAGAAGGTGATGATGAGAAAGATGAGGATGAGCTAGAATAAGGGCCACTTGAATTGTCACAAGGCCAAGCTGAAGACAAAGATGAGAGTGCCAAGGAAGAAGGAGCCAAGGAAGCACCCATAAAAGGAAAGGTCATCAAACAAAAGGCAATGACACCTCCTACTTCTCAGCCTACATCAAAGAAGCCAACAACTAGAGCTACAATAAGGGCCACCAAACAAAAAGCCAAAGAGGAAGCTAAAAGGAAGAAGCAAATAACCAAGAAGGCATAGGAAGAGCCAAGGAAAAGGCAAAGATATGTGGCTCAACCTGATATTGATGGAGAAGATCAGTTTGAAAAGGTAAGTCATCCTCCTAAGTCTTTTTAGTTGATACATTATGTGAAAAGATTAGGAATGGATACTTAAGTGACATGAAAAAGATTGATTTCAATAAGTTCAACAAAGAGGAACAAAACAAAATAGAAGAATCAGTCTATGAAATGATGGCATAGTCCAAGTGTACACCTCTTGAACTTGATCGACAATTGCGAAAGGAATTGTCTAAAATTGTAGAAGACAGATGGCATTTCTATTTGAAAATGGAGAAAGAGATGAGGTAATCAACCCTAGCAAGCATACTGCCTGATTTGACAAGGGAACAAATAACTAAAGTAGTCAAAAGGAATAATACTAGGTTTACACCTAAGTATAGGGCATTCTCCATTCTCCAAAACAAAATTGAAGAAGTTGTATAGAAAACCACAAGATCATGGAAGAATTTGTATAAGAAAACTAAAGATGTCCTTGAAGAGGAATACAAAGAAGAAGCTACTACTATGCCAAAAGAGAGAAGAGAAGATAGTAGTAGAGAGAAATTTTGAAGAGGAGGAAGGAAAAGATGAAGACAGGGGTACTGATGAGCAGGAAAGTTTGCAAGACACACAACTTCCACCTTCTCACCCTCTTTACTCTACTATCACACCTATAGAAATCATAAAGATTAAGGATTTTTTTGACACCTCAAGTTAAAATATCAATCCATTAACTATAGAGGATCTCATTAAGATCCTTGACCAAACAACTCTTCAAGCATAGTTGTGTACAAGTCCCATATTGGTCAATGTAGATGAGCTCCAAAAGTTAGTGTATAAACTCAAAGAAGCCAAGGTGTCACCACAAGAACCACCTTAGATCATTCAAACTACTAGACTTTCATTTCTACCACCTCCATCACTACCAAGAACAGCCATGCAAGCTCATTAGAAGCTAAGTGCAATAGCACAAGAAGTCATAGGTACATCAGTATAGATAACAAGTACACCCCCAGTAGCAGTGGTACAAGAAGAGGATAAGGAAGAAACATAGGATAAGGAGGACTCTGCAATACAAACTTTGGTTGAATTGCTAAAAGTAGGAACTCCTGCCAAACTCATTCAGAAGTTGAGTATTGAAATGATACCTTACAAGTCAGTACACCAAGCTCAAGTTCTACTAGGGTAGCCAGGACCATTCATTATGGTATTCCTAAAATTGATGAAGAAATTAAAATACCCTAATATGATTCAAGAACTTTACATAAAGAAAAGATGAATGAAATATAGAGTGCATTGGATAAGAGAAGGAGGCAAGAGGCCTTGAGGAAAGACTACAAATATAGGCAAGCAATGAATGAGATCAAAGATATATTCATGGATGCACTCAACCTACAACTTTTAGATTCAAGAAAGTCAATCCTTGAGCAACTATCTAATATAGTTGACCAAGTGAATAATGAAGACCATCAGACAAATGTAAAACTCATGGAATGGTTAGAAAAGAAGTTTGTAGGAAAGGTCAACCAAAAGATAGCCAATAACATAATTTTAGGATAGGTTGACCTAGCCAAGAAATTGGATAAGGTAAAGGTTGTACTAGGGAACATCTTTTCCCTTTATAGAAAATTGTGTGATTTTTCCAAGTTCACACAAGAAATAAATCCAAAAATTCTAAACCTTGAGAACAAGCTTAAGATCACCAATATGCAACTACACTCAAATCTTTTACACAGTGAGAAGCAATTTTGTTAAATTCTTCACACTTAGAGGGAATTAGCTGCATTATCAGCAAAAGAGGCCACTATTAAAGAAAAGCTGATGCAAATACAAGCCTCAATTACTCCTCACTTGGAGATATTACACAACGAGAAAATGTATGCAAAAACAATCCTGCAGAAGGATCCAAACATTTCTACACATGAAGGACTTTTTGATCTACCGGTAGAGCTTCCAATCCAACACAAGTCATTGGATATTGCATTGAATAATTGGGATGTAGCTCTCAAAATACTCCTTGAGGTAAATAAAACATTTTTGGCCAAGCATGGAATTACCATTTAGGACCCTTTGACATCAGTGTCAAAAGGGGGAGATAATGAAGGAGATAATATTCTTAGGGGGAGATATATTAAAGTAGATAATATTCAAAGGGGGAGATATATTAAAGGAGGAGAAATGCATATAGCATAAAGATAAGGAGATAATAGGTTTAGAAGTTAAGAACAGGTCAAAGAACAAAGTACATCAAGCATAATGGCACAAGACATCAGAATTTATGACATAATCAACTCAGGGGGAGTCATAAGGTATATTGTTGTTCACCATATCTTTTTTTTTTGAAATTTTGTAAGTGAAGAATGGACACACATTAGGTTTAGATAATGAATGATCAGTTAAGTGTTTTTGACACTCATGTCAAAGGGGGAGATTGTTGATAAAATAAGTAAGATTGACAAATGAGTGTCAACACACTTAACCATTTTCACTATACATGTTGAATGTACAATGGAAGCTGAGCTAGAATTTCTTTATGTGCTAAGTCATAGATTGTGCCAAGAAAATTACAGTTGCTACCGAACAGAACACATTACAGTACACATCAAGCTATACAAAACCCAACATGTGTCAAGTGACTTATGATCCAATAGGTTCCAAGTAATGAATAAAACTAATAGGTGATGAGTGACATAGTAATTCTATAGGACTTGAGTAATGCAGAAACACAGTGGATGCCGAGCAATCCAAAATAGATGATGTTGAGCATCAATATTACTTCATGTGCCAAGCAATACAGGATTAGCATAAGAGTTTGTGCCAATACAAACCATGATGTGAAACGGTTATGAATGACTCATGAAAAGATAAAAGGATAAGATCAAATCCTCACAACCACCTATGCAATCCTCATGTAGCCAATCAAAAAATTGGAGATTGCATGTAGCAAATAGGTAAATAGGTGAATTTCAAGGGTTTGAGCGAGAATATTTGAATCAAGGATGCATAACAAACCACTAATCTTTATAAGGGAGTCTTGATGCCATCGAACATTGTAAGAAGAGGAGTCAAAAGAAGAAGGAAAAGCAAAGCCCATTGTTAAGGTCATTGCAGAACATTGCTATCAAAGATTTAGTGGAAAGGATGACATTTACACATCTAGTTGATCAGAATAGAACAAGGAACACAATTAGTAGAATAATCATCAAATAAAAATATAATATTAGAAAGAAAGGCACAACTACACTTGTACATCCAAGAACAACATCCAATGGTTAGATTTCAATGGTATAAAAAAAATGCACTATCACCTTACCTAGTGGAATCTAAATAGCCCACTCCCCCCACACTAAGGAGATAAACTCAAGTCCCATACAAATATCAAACCACAAGTCAAAACCAACATGAAAAGGTGAACAATCTCGATGATGATGGGACTATAGAAGATCTAAGGGGGTCGTAGGTAGACTTTTTTGCAAAAGAAATGGGCTAGTTTGTTTGGTATCAATCTGGTTGGCAAATCTACTTTACCACCGGTCAAGAATATTTTAGATAAAGATAAAGGTATGTTTACACTTGAAATCCCAAATCAAATCATTTACAAAAATATCTCTAGGATGGATTTGACCTTGGTAGGAAAGTTTTTAGGGGCTAGACCTAGCATTGAGGTGGTCAGGTCCTTTGTTAGAAGGAAGTAGGCTCTTAAAGGCCAAGTGGATATTACAGTGATGGCTAATGGATGCCTTGCATTTAGTTTCACCTATGATAAAGATAAACACGAGATCCTATGCAACAATCACTAGGTTGTGGGTAAACATACTTTGGTCTTACAAAAATGGGCTTATATTCTATGGATGAATCTAGAATCCAAGCACCTATCTAGATTCATTTGATAGGGTTTCCACTGGAGTTTTGGGTGGAAGATGTGTTTCAAGGTATTAATTGTACCTTTGGTGAAATCCTCTCTATGGATCCAATCACTATTTTTAGGAGAAGGATGACCTATGCTAGAATCTGTGTGGATTTCTTTCAAGGTTCGAATATGCCAGAATCTATCTTTCTTAAATCTAAACTTGGTATATGGAAGAAAAATATTTTGTATGAAACCATACCCTTTTCTTGTTTTGACTACAAAAAATCTAGACATTGGGAAAAAAAATGTCCTTCTATGAACAAGGTACCTAAAAAGTTCAAAAAAAATTGTATTAGAAAAGAAGTTTAGAATGGCAATAAGATTTGCAGTGGGGAGGTTAGGAACTCCCTGGGGGTTAGTGGTTTGGCTAAGGTACCTTTGATGTCTATTGAGGATGCTTCTCAACCAAAGAGGAATATTGAAGGAAATGATCAGGATATCCCATTGGATCTTAGTAGTGATGTTCAAATTGATGGTGAGATTTGTAGTGGGGAGATTAGGAACTCCCTATTTGGCTAAGGAACCACTAATGGCTATTGAGGATACTTATTAACCAAAGAGGAATACTAAAGGAAATAATTAGGATATCCCATTGGATCTCAATAGTGTGGACTTTGGTATGGCTAAGGAAGGAGGTTGGATAAGTCCCATTCATGAGGAGGGAGATGATGTTGGGGAGATTAAGCATGGTTACACTCATGAAATTTTTGAGGCAATTGAGGATTTTTCTTTTCTCCTCATAAGGTTGATCATGGTCTAATTGAACCTTTGGTAGATTCTACAATTGTAGAAAGGGAGGAGGCTGAGGAAATATGTAATGTACTTTAGGGGGTAGGTGTGAACTCGGGTGTAGAGTGGAGTTATGCTAAGGTTATTAGAAGCTCTAAATCTAAAAAGAAAAATGAGGGTGTATCTTCCAAAAAGAATAAAGAGAATGTTGTGATTAAAACTAGGAGCAATAAGAAAGATGATATCCCTAGTACACCTTTGGGAAAAGGCAATAAAAAAGGGGAAGTGAAGAATATCAAGGCTTCAGAATGTTGTCAACATGCTACACCTTTGGGTAAAGGCTTTAAGGTTGGAGATGTTGGTGTATCTCCCTCTTTAGTTGGTAGACCATCTAACATGCAAAGAAGAATGGTTGAGACTAATAGAAGTACTATAGATGGTAGTTAGAGGACTATCTTAGAAACAAAAAATTTCCATAAGAAATGAAGTTCATCTCATGGAATATAAGAGGATTAAATAATCCTCATAAATAAGATATTATCAAAAATATGATTAGGGATAATAAGTCAAATATTGTTCTGATTCAAGAAACTAAAATTTTGAAGGATAAAGGTTAAGGTCTCTTGGTTTTTAGGGAAGGCATTATTATTGGGAATGATTTAGATAGGGCCTTATCAAGTATGATGATTTAGTGGAATGATAAATACATTGTTGGGGAACTTATTTCTCAAAATAGAAATATGATGAACATTAGATTACCAATTCTAAGGATGGCTTTACTTGGGTGCTTACTAATGTCTATGCTCCTAATTCTAAATGGGGTAGGAAGGTCCTTTGGGAAAATATTACTAATCAAAGAAAAACAATTGTGGAAGAGAATTGGATTATTATGGGAGATTTTAATACCTTGATGAAAGAATCTGAAAAGATGGGAGGAAGTCAAACTAACTTGGACAATAGATTTGATTTAATGGACTTCATTGATCATCATTTTCTACATGGTATAGAGCTACATGCGATTGATTATACTTAGACCAACAGAAGAACTAGGAAGGATCTCATTCAAGTTAGATTGGATAGAGCTCTAATTAGGGCCAATTGGATGTTAAAATATAATTTTTTTCGTATTGCTCAATTTTGTATTGGTTCAGATCACTATCCCATTTTTCTAGGGGTGGATCTTTTAATCTCTCACAAGAATTATCCATTTAGATTTGAAAAAATGTGGACTCTCCATTCGGGTCTAGAAAATCTTATCAAGGAATGGTGGAACATTTTTTTGGAGGGCGTTGTTATGTTCAAAGTTGCTACTAAGTTGAAAAACATTAAAATAAAATATCAAAATTTGGAATAAGGTTACCTTTGGGAACATTTTTGAGAATAAAAAGAAGATCCTAGAGGAACTTAAAGATAGTCAAGACAATATTTAGGTTGATGGTTACAAGAATGTTTCTAGGGAGGAAGAAAGTGAGAAATTGACTAAAATTCATGTCATTATTACTAAGGAGGAGATATTTTGGAGGTAGAGATCTAGAAATGTTTTTTTGAAGGAAGGAGAATGGAATACTAAGTACATTCACATGACCACTTTGAAGCATAGGATGGTTAATACAATTTTTAGAGTCAATACTATTGGTAGGCCTACGGAGGATGAGAAGATTATAAAAAGGGAAGCCATGAATTTTTTCAGCAATCTACTGCAAGGTGATCCCAACTTGGACAAGGAAAAGAAGAATATGTTTCTAGACTATATTCCAAATTGTATCTTAGAGGAGCAGAAAAATTCCTAACATATATTTAATCTTATGAAGTAATATCAAAGGCTATTTTCTCCTTTGATGGAGATAAAGCTCTAGAGATAGATGGGTTTCCTTTTTTATTTTTTCATAAGTACTGGAGTATTATCAATCATGATATTTGTAATGGAGTTAAGTAGTTCTTAAGCTCTAGGAAAATGCTTAAAGAGTTGAATGGTACTTTCCTTGCACTTATTCCAAAGAACCTGGGTGCTAATAGTTTGGATCAAATTCAACCAATCAGTCTTTACAATTCTTTCTATAATTTTTTTCTAAACTGCTTACTCTCAGAATTTTGTCCCTTCTCCCTAGTTTGATATCTAGGAAACATAATGGTTTTGTTCGAGGAAGGCAAGCTTTGGATTCAATTATTTTGGTGTATGAAAATATTTACTCTCTTAATGCTTCCAAGAAAGAGGGCTTTCTTCTTAAGTTAGATCTATCCAAAGCTTATGATAAAGTGGATTGGGCTTTTCTTCTAAGAGGTCTCAAAGCTTTTGGGTTTAACAAGAGATTTAGGGATTTGGTCTTTATTCTAGTCTCTTTGGCTACTTTCTCAATTCTTGTGAATGGTTCACCTACCCCTTTTTCTAAGATCCACATTCTTTAAGGTAGGGGGATCCATTTTCAACTCTCTTTATTTTGATGGCTAAATGTCTAGGTAGAATAGTATAGAAATTAGTGAGTATGGGGGATTTTGTTGGTCTTGAACCCTCTTCCAAAGATTTGGTTTGTTTACATCATAAATTTGTGGATGATTTTGTAGTTATGGGAGAAGCCTTAGTTAGAAATGCTAGAAATTTAAAGACGGCATTAGAGGATTATGGGCAAGCTTTGGGTCAAATTATTAATTAAAGAAAAAGTGTTATTTATTTTGTCAATGTGAATGAGAAGAGATAGAATAAAATTAAAAGGATTATTGGATGTGAGATAGGTTCCTTATCGGGTTCTTATCTAGGGTTACCTCTTTGTTTGGACCCACCTAAGAGCTTTTGGAATTTGCTAATTGACAAAATTCACTCAAAATTAGTAGGTTGGAAAGGCTCCTCCTTAGTCAAGCTAGTAAGATTATTGTTCTCAAATCCATTTTACAGAATGCTTCACTATATGCTTTGAGTGTTTTTAAGATCCCTAGAAAGTTTTCATTGGCTATTGAAAAAATTTAGAAGCTTTTTTTATGGATGGGTATGGAAAAAAGAAAAAGCTACCTTTGATTGGTTGGGAGAAAGTTTGCATGTCTTATAATAAAGGTGGCCTTGGTCTGAGAAGAGTTACTACTATGAATGATTTTTTGCTTGTTGAATTGTTATGGAGGTGGCACAGAGAAGAAGGAGAATGACATGAAATCTAGAATGATAAGTATAATAGGGAGAACCAAGATCTTAATCACTTTCTCAATAATGAGTTGGTGCAAGGAGGTTCTATGATTTGGAAAAATTCCCAAAAACATAAACATATTATTAAGAAAGGGGTTAGATAGAAGGTGGGAAATGGGAGGACTACTATGTTCTGGGATGATATCTAGATTCTTGATCATCCTCTGAGTACTGATCAAAGGTGGAATACTTATATCAAGCAATGTAAGCATCTCTTCAAGACTTTTGTTGAGGATTATTGGGAGGGGAATAAGTGGCTAGACCTCAAAAGGGTGGATACAAAATTGAATGAACTCAACAAGATTCTAAATGTGGTCTTCTTAAGCCATAAGGAGGATGAAATGATCTAGAAATTCAATCCCAATGGTCTGTTCTCTGTATCTTTGGTGTATGCTAATGATTTTGATTGGCATCCAGAGCCTTGTTGGGCTAAAGCATGCTTTAAAGGCATGACTCCCAAAATTAACATATTTTTTCAGATACTCTTGCAGGATTTTTTTTTTGTATTTGGATAACTTATTGAAGAGAGGGTTCAATATTGTTAATAGATGTTACCTTTTTAAAAATGATGCTGAGTCAGTCAACCATATGACCACTACTCCTATACTAAAATGGTGTGGGATAGGGTCTATGATCTACTGAATATTTCTTGGGTTTACCATGACACCATTCAACACTTTTTTAATGGATGGAAGCCACTTTCTAATAATGCCTTAGTTTTGTGATTGTGGGGTTTTATTCTCTCATTTCTTTGCTAGGGTGTTTGGAAGGAACAAAATGATAGGGTGTTTAGGGGAATCAAATCAAATCCTAATTAGGTTTTCTATAAGATTAAGAATTTGGTGATTGAGAATGTCAAATCCAATAGAAAAGGTCAACAATCTCATGATGAATGGGAAGATTTGGTGATTCATAATTGGAATCTTAAGGATATAAACTTGATACAAATTGGTCCTAACCTTAGGAATCTAGCTAGATGGGATTGTCCCCCAATGGATTGGTATAAGATAAATTTTGATGGGGCCTCGAAGGGCAACCCAGGAATTGTGGGTTGAGGAGTCATTATTAGGAATGAGAATGGAGATAGAGTGGGGGGTATGGCCATCCCTATTGTTATTCAAGCTAATCATGTGACTAAGGCTAATGTGGCCCTTTATGGTCTCATCCATGCAAAGAGTTTGAATTTGAATAAGGGGGATTCCCTTAATATTATAAATTTCCTTAATGGAGCTACCAAGTCTTCTTGGACTATTAATAATATTATTTATCAAGCCAGAGATCTTATCAACTCCTTTGAAAATTGTATTGTTACTCATAATTTTAGAGAAACCAATCAAGTTTCTAACTTGGCTACCAATGTGGCTTGTAAGAGTAAGAAAAAGGTAATATGGAACAATAATGATACAATACCTATAGAGGGGTACTTACTGATTGAACATGACAAAGTTTGAAGTAAGAAAATGTGGTCCAATAATGATTACCATGTCAAAATAAATTAATTATTTTTTTGATAGATTTGGGATGTAGTGGGCTTTTATGAGAAGGACAGAGTTCTTTCACTTATATCTACACAGATTGTGGGTCTTAGTTGACACCATGTGTTTTGGCTATGATATTGATTTTCGTGTTCAGTTGTAGAGAGTTTTTTGGAGAAGATAGGATTTTCATCTTTGAAATAGGAAGATGGGAGGAAAACTCAAAAGAATTGATCCAACTAGCTATAAAGAATGGAGGAATAAGAAGGATATCTAAGAAGTTCTTGAGGAAGGAAACTTTACGGGTTATATGGAGAAGTTAAAAGGAAACAACCCTGTAATAAGTTGATAGTTCATTAAGACTTGGAGAGATGGGATGGTTTTAGTGGGAAATCAAAGAATGAAGGTGACTGAAGAAATCATTTTCAAAGCTATAGGTTTGGAGATGGAGGGCATCAATTATTATCAAGATAGAAAGTTGTTTGATAGGGCAATCGACAAGTTTGCAGATTCTGCCAAAAAATGCAACAAACTAGTTAAAATAGGTAATTCCTACTTTAGCCTAGCTCCCATTTCATGCCAATGGTAATTTGTGGTGTTTGTGACTATTAAATATCTCACTGTGGATGGTCGGTTCACAAAAATTTATGTCTGCCATTTTATGTTAGTCAATCATTTTACGCATGAGATTAGGATAAATTTTCCTTTTTATTCTAGACAATCTTTGGGTAATTCCATTAAGGATTTCTAAAATGACCAAGATGGTGATCATATCTACCATGAGGGGTTAATGGTTCTCATTATGAACCTTCTAAAGTCCAAAAAGGTTGATAGGCCTAGACAAAGTAAGAAAGCGATTGATTATGAGATGGAGGAAAGTGATTTGGAGGAGGACCTAGATAAGGATATTGAGGATGAAGGGGATGAGGTGGATGTTAAGTAGAGTATGAAAGGGGGTTTTTATAGAAATTTCAAGAAGAAAAAGAAAGGAAAGGGGAGTGAGTCAGATTAGGATAGTGACTACAAGGAGGAATTGAGAAAGGGATCTCAAAAGAAAGGATTTATAGGGAAGAGCTTAGGTGATAAGGGTTTGAATGTGGATAGGGTTTTGGTTCCCTCTAATGATGAAACATTAATTCAAAGGATGGAAAGAAAAATAAAAATGGTTTCAACTTAGCATGAGGGTGAGGACAATGTCCTAAAAGAGGTGGATTTAGGCATCACCAAACTAGGGGAGCAAGAACACTATAATAGGGAGGAGGTTGAGAAGGGATTATTAAAGGGAATCATGGGTAATCTAGGATTAATTTTGAAGGAGATTGGGTTCCTTAAATAGAAAATACAAGTGATCTCAAATTATTTTGAGTAGCTCAATAAGATGGCAAGGGGGGAGTACATGCTGGGCCAACATATTGATAGGCTTTCAGAAGCCATTAATAATGCAAAGGAGGTTAAAAAATTAATGAAAAGGGTGCCTCCAATTGAAACCAAAAATAGGAATTTGGAATAGGTTAATAAACATATCTAGAAAAGGATGGAGAGTCTAGAAGCCAAGGTGAGCAATATGGAGAAAATAATCAAGAATTTGGGTGATAAAAATTGTAGCATGCTAAAAATTATGGCTGATAATTTCAATACATTGTTGAATAAGATGGATCAGGATAGAGGACTTGACTCCTCTATTGTAAATGAGGATCAAAGGAAATGAAAACCACTATAGAAAATATGAACATTCTAGCAAATCAAGCAGTGGACCTGTTGAAAACTCTGTAGCTATCTGAGTGTTGTCCTTTTGCTTTCCTTTTGCTATCTTTTTATGCATAGCTATACTTGGCCTCATGTTTCTATTTTAGTTTTTTTTTTATTGAGGCCTTTTATTTTCTAAACTCTTTAGTTAGTTACTCTTTGATACTTTGTTAAAGGTTTCGGGTCCTTTAAAATCTATTTTTACATAATCAAAACATATAGGTCAAGGAAACACCTAAAAGAAAACTATCTCAAAAGGTTACCAAGATGTAGTATCATTTAATCCAAGAGGTAACAAAGACAAATAGAAAGTCTACTATGTATGTCAGAGTTTCAATGCATGAGCCAACTCTAAGGTTACCATCGTAGCCTTGCTAAACTCTAACCTCTTAGTGTCTCTATGTTGCATTAGTATCCTTTCATATAGGCAAAGCATACTAATGAGTCAAATCTAAGGTTACCCTGGCAGTCTCTCGAGACTCTAGCCTCCTAGTGACTTTATGTGGCACTGATATCTTATTAATTCATTTCAAATCCATTTAATCAAATGTTATTACTTATTAAAAAACAACCTACAATGGACTACTCAGTCAACCTCTTTAGGGCTTTGGCTTCCATTGCAAGCCACTTCCCAATATGACATATATATAACCTACACTAAGATCAAAAAAATAAGAAGATCTCATTATATCATAAAATACACATCAGTTCTTAAACAAGCAACTAGAAAGCACTAAAATCTCACCAAAAAAAATCACATATTTCACCAATACAATCATCCTAATAAGACTGATCCAAAATCAAGTATATATATACCAACCCATGACATAACATGACATCACCAAAAAAAAATCACAATGATAACCTCAATCCTAAATAAACAACTAGAAAGAAATCCAAAGATAATTAATGGAAGATTCAAAGGTTATACCAGACAAGTCACACTATTTACCTCAATTCTACACAAGAAACTGGAAAGCACAACAAAACATCTAATCAAACTCATTATAAAACACACATGACACATCACCATAGTTGGGTATAAAAGATCGTAACCATAAAATCTCAGAACAAAACCCCCAAGCCTCTGGTAAACATCTTGATTTGGTCAAAGCTAAGTCAACCTAAACCCAACAACAATAAACCACAAATCATAAAAATTATATAACAATGCAACTTTCTCAGTACATGAGGTTTTGAAAACACAAGGGTTCAATTTTTACTTAGAGGTTTTCAAGTTCTCATTTTAATTTTTAAGTATTATAGTTCGATAACATTTTAGTTACAACCCCAAATCTAACACCCAAGAAATCATATATCATAACAAGTATAGATTCGTAATTTTGTTTGGTTTGAAAACACACAAGTTTGACCTTCAGAAACAGGTTCAAGTTTTGTCATATACAAAGTGTTACAATAACTACGGTTTTTTTGACTTATCAAAAGATGTGATAAATTTCCTTTAATAGTAGAAATCATTTTCATAACTAGATCATCAAGTAAAATCTGAGTTTACTTTAAAACAATCATTGTTCCCAAATTTACAATTATCGATTTACTTTCAAAATACATTTTAATAAATTAGGAATCATTAATTTGAATATTATTTAAATTCAACAATAATCAATTAGTTATTAGAGATAATAATCATTTATTATTAATAATTAAATTAATTTTATTAATAAAATAATTCCTTATCTACTAATAAAATAATAATTATTGTGAACCACAATAATATTCATATTATATAATAATTATTAATAAAATATTTAATAAGACTTAATATAAAAACATTAATATTAATTAATAAATTTATTAAAATTTATTAATAACATAAAATTAAAACTAAAAATTAAAAAAACCTATGATAAATTTTAAGCATGTAGGCTAGAGGGATGTCGTGATAGCCCTATTGCTATTGCAGTAGGTCTACGACAGTAGTATCAATTACATTAGCAGTAGGCCTGCCATGTGTGGCCTTACTGCTATTGGTGCACAAAGGAGAAGGGAGGAGGAAAGGGTGGTTGGGAACTGTGGCCCCTGCCCACTGAAAAATAATTATATTTTTAATTAAAAAAATTCAATGTGCCATCAAAACTATAAACCACTCCCTAATTCATTTTTTTATATTTAATAATGTAATTAAATAATAATTACAAATTACTATATAATTATATTATATATTATTTTTATTTTTTTGATAAATTTTCCAATATAAACCTAGTATAGAAACTTGGATCAAATAGTTAAATCTATAAATAAAATTGGTTTTCTTTTCAAAACCTACATCTTGATTTTAATATTCCTTTACAAATCACCCATTTTTTTAAAAAAAAGTGTTTCCGATCTCAAATTAATAAACTAGATTTTCTAATTTCCAATTCATATAGAGTGATGATGATAAAAATGATGACCAACTAAATTCACATACAATGGTTTCAACCCACTTGTATTTTGAAAAACATATTCATGAACATGGAGAACATGGAGAAAACAAAGAATGAACAACTACTAGACAAAGCCGCAAGATCCTACTTGGATATGATGCTAAAGAACGAATGCACAAAACACACAAGAATTTTCCTTCTCTTTCAAAAACCCCCTTTTGGAAATCGGCTCCTCCAAACCTATGTGTGGAGAAATGAACTTCTAATTTCTTGATAAAGAGTTTTTCCCCCAAATTAGGGGTTTAATTGTGCAATCACGAAAACACCCTTTATCTTTTATTATTTTATTATTTTAATTTCATGTACATGCTTTATGTAATTTAATTAAAATAATTTTTTTAAATTAATATTTACTCTCTTATTAAATCATGAGACGTTTTTAATATACTAGTTATTAATTTATCTAATAATATTATTTAGAGTTTATTATTAAAATAAAACTCATAAATAAATTATTATTAAATTAAATAAATATAAAATGCCAAAATTAGAACTTTAATAAAATATTTTAAATTTAATTCTCTCGTTTAATTAAATTTTTAATTAATTAAATATAATTAAATATTGAATTTTCTTTATAAAATTTTCATTAAATTATCTTTTAGTTTGATTTAATTATAACTAAAAAACATAACTAACCTACAAGACTAAAAATGATAACTCAACTAAAGATAATGAACATAATCAAACTCGAGGGTCAAAATCACAAATTCCCATCACTTAACAAATTCAGATATATAAACAACTCAAATACTTGTCTTACTTTCTAGGACAATTGGATTAGGTTAGGATTTGGACTAAAGACTTATCTCACCACTTATATCATTGAGACATTGTGATAGGGTACCCGCTCATCCTGGCAATTTAGGGAAGTTAATACTCGGTACCTGCAATTTGCATAAAATTGATGCATGTACATACACATATAATCTAAACTAAATAGGAAATTGTAGGGAGTCGTGCATCATGTATAGATCCTAACTAGTAGGTGACTATGAATCCCTCCCTCAACCACATTATAAACATCAATCATAAAGTAAAACATACACATACACTATACACATGCAAGTATGGGGTAAGTATCCATAAAAGTGCATATAAATCATTCATCTAACTAACATTATGAAATAACTAAAATCACTATATGAACATATATATCATCATCAAAATAATCCTAAAATAATTGAAATAACTAAATAACTCCACACATATATCAAATAAATATGAAATACATTTAATCTAATCTGGTAACCAAGTACCAATAATCATAAAAATAAATATAAAAAAGGCCTAAAAGAAGAATCTGACAATATAATTAGAAAAGTCTACTAGGTTTAGGCATTACATCTACTCCCTCTAGAATGGCTTACTCATGGAAGCCTACAAGAAAGATGAAACTAAACTAGGGATATGTATTACATCCACTCCCCTCATAATTAGGCTTGTTCCTAGAAGCCTACAAGAAAGATAAAACTAAAGCACTCACTATGTTTGTCCCATTGGACCCTTTCCCCCTATAGGAGGATAAGACTCCACTAAAAACACCCAAGGAAGAACAACATAATGCTTGCAAAGTAAACAAAGGCATATCACCTTAAAGAACACACATATGAAAGTGTGTCTAAAATCCAACTCAAGACTTATCCAAGTTTCATCTTTTTCTATTTTTCAAGAAATCAAGTCTAAATTTTTAAGGTATTCAAGTTTCCAAGTGTTCAAGTTGTAAAAGACACATCATGCTATTTTAATTTCAATTTAGTTGAACTAGTTCAAGAGTTTAAGTTTGTAATAGATACATATAAGAGTTCAAGTTTTTTTTTAGTTCAACTAGTTATCAACTAGTGGCATTCCAATATACCTAGAGCTCCCAATGTAGAAACTTACACTCTAATACCAGATGTAATTCCCCAACAAGGAAGCCAAAAGAAATTAATCTAAAGTTTCATAAAATTTTCCAAACAGTTTTTTTGAAAGATAATAAAAAACAACAAATAATATAGTAGAAGAAATAAGAACAAGAGATAAAATAATGGAAGCAATAACTCACATACATACAACCATCATAAACAAGTTACATCTCCTAAGGGCCCCATGAAATTGAATCACATTCAATTTTAATTAATACTAACTCTAACACATAACAAATCCACATCAAAAAATAATTATAAGTAAAATTCCAATTCAATAATATACAATCACATAGGATGTCACTTGGCATAAATAGAATGTGTAATCATCCACTATCCAAGTGATAGGGTATGAAAGATTGGAAGAATATACATCATCAATAAGATGCAACATCTCATAAGATCTTTGATAATCAAGTACAATACAATAGAGAATAATCATCCAACAAAAATACAAGATTAGAAATAAAGGTACAACTACACATGTACATCTAGCAATGGCATCCAATAGTCAGATCTTAATGGTATAAAAAAAATGCACTATCACCCAACCTTGTGGAACCTAAATGGCCCACTCCCACCACACTAAGGAGATAAACTAAAGTTCTAGATAGATATCAAATTACAAGTCAAAATTAACATCCAATTCAAGGAAACATGTGAAAGCAAATTATCTCAAAGAGTACCAAGACACAAGTATCATCTAATCCTAGAAGAAACAAAGACACATAGGAAATCTACTATGTAAGTGGGCAAGAGTCACCACATAAGCCAACTCTAATATTACCCTAGCATCCTCGCTAGACTCTATCCCCCTAGTGTCTCTATGTGACATCAATATCTTTTTATACAGACAAGGCATACTAACGAGTCAACTCTAAGGTTACCTTGGCAATCTCTCGAGACTCTGACCCCCTAGTGCCTTTATGTGGCACTGATATCTTATTAATTCACCCATTTAATGATGTCAAAAATATAATAGGAGTAACTGAGAGGGGATAGGTCAATCAGTTACTAAAAAATAAATCCCAAATCCCTTAGATGTCAGTATAAAACGTAAACAGATAATTGAATACTGTTGAAGCTCAGTAAACACACAAAATGTTGTAACTCGATAATAAATAAACCTTTAGATGTTATCTATTATTACCATTACTTTAACTTAGTTTCAAACACATAAAAGAAAATAGCATGAACACATTTGACACTAGGATTTGATGTGGAAACCCAATTTGAAAAAATCCACCAATTGCAACTAGTTACTATTTTCACTCTTTTGAAGTGAGCCTTGTTAGGAGCCAACCCTGCTAAAGGTTACAAAACACATTGTTGAGTGTGACTGTATTAAAGGATTTAATCATGCTATTAGGAGTGGCCTTGTTATACATCTTGAGAATAATTCAATGGAATTTCCACCTTGTTAGAGGATTTGCAAATAGTTGTTGAGAAAACTCTATTAGGAGATTTAGACCACTGCTACAATGATTAGAGAGTGATAGTGACATGACCTAATTTGAATGCAACTAATTTTTTTATTACAGATCTCTATTCTAGCTTGTACTTGATCATTCCTAATTGAATATATTTTTACTGCTCCACAAGAATATTCTTCTTATCCTTCAAAGTCACTTCCTCTTCTCATCATTAAATCTTCAATCACATCATCATGAATTACACACTTTGAAATCAAAACTTGACCTCATACTTATATCTTCCACTTTGTCAAGTCATCTCAAAAACAACTTAGAATAATCAATATTAATCACCATAGTGAGTTGGAATCAATAGATAGATCAATTAAGCTTAATATGACAAAATAAGAAAATCTTTCATTAGACAACCCAACTCGGTAGAAACTAACTCAGAAATGATTTCATTTGTTAAACAAAAAAAGCTCGGTTAACACTACAAACTCACAAAAATCCTTTGGCAATCGAGTGAGCTTGGTTAGCACTAGTTCTATCTAGCTTTCCTTCATTAACCAAGTGAACCTAGTTAACACTCACTTTCTGCAACTTTTCTTTTGATGCCCACATGAACTCAGTAGACACTACCTTTTGAACTAGGCAAACATAGGAACACTTAGTAGACAATGAGATCTATTTTCACTACCTGAGTGATCTTGAAATATACTAATTGATAATGATATGGCATTTGTGTAACATCAAAGACTACACACAATTAATCAATTGTATCCAACAATCTCCCTCTTTAGCATTGATGGCAACACAACATGTCATAGCACAATGAAATTTTGGATTTTAGACTTGAGAACTCCCTCTATTAGTATGAGCTCTTCCTTTCACTAGATTATGTCTATAGCAATTGCTACCAAGTTTATTTAGAACTTTCTCCCTCTTTCAGAAAACTTCTTCTTTGGAAAAATTCTCCCTCTCGAGTTCCTTACTTTATTTTGGTTCAAAAATTTCTCAGAGATATGAATATAAACTTCTTCCTCTTTGACAACACATGGAAAAAATAACGATTCTACAAATACCAATGTACCTTAAGTACTGATTCATCTACAATATGCCCTTGCCAATTCTACACCAACTTATTGATCTTTAATAGGTTCTATTTGATGCATTCATAAACTTTATTTAGTGAATTTTAAATAGGGGAATGACTTCTAGCTTACCTCCTAGATATAGAAATGCATCCTTAGGTAATGGTTTGGTGAATATGTCTGAAATCTATTCTTTTGTATTCACATATTCCAATCTGACTTCTTTATTCTACACTAATTCTCTTAAGAAATGATATTTTATAGCAATATTCTTTGTTTTGGAATGCATTAGTAGATTCTTTGATATTTTGATTGCACTAGTGTTATCATAATATATGACTACTAGATCTTAGATTTCTACCTTCATTTCTTTGAACAAGTTATTGAACCAAACAATGTTAGAACAATTGACTATTTTTGCTACATATTCTACCTCTATTGTGGATTGAGATGTATAATTTTGCTTCTTGCTTGTCCAAGAAACTAGTTTCTTGCGAAGAAAAAATGCTCCACCATGAGTGCTTTTTCTGTCATCAATTCTTCCTACTTAATCAACACTAGTAAACACCTTCAAGTTCAAATTGCCTCCAAGTTTGTACCATAAGCTATATTCTTCAATACCTTTTAGATATATTATGATTCTCTTAATTTTCATCATGTGATTTTCTTTGGGATTTACTGAGAATCGTGCCAGCATACCAACTGCTAATGCAATATCAAGCCTTGTATGCACTACATACTAAAATTTTCCAATCATTTATTTGTATGTGGATTGATCTACTACCTTGGAATCATCATTTGTGGAAATCTTATGTCTAGTAGACATAGGGGTTCCAAAAAGTTTTGAATCTTCCATTCCAAATTTCTTTAGTATCTCCTTGATATACTTGGATTGAGTGATGTAGATACCATCTTTATTCTACTATATCTGTAATCCAACAAAGAATTTTATTTCACAAAACATGGACATCTCAAATTCTTTACTCATTTCTTCTGAGAATGCTTTGCATAAGTCATCATTTCCTATAAATAGAGTATCATCAACAAATATTTCTACCAACACAATCTTCTTATCTAGTCCTTCCTTAATATACAGACTATTGTTGTCATTAGTCCTTTGAAAACCAATCTATACCAAGTAATCATGTAGTCTTTCATACCAAGCTTTGGGGTCTTGTTTGAGACCATATAATTCTTTGTGTAGTTTGCAAATCATGTCTCTTTTTTTAGGATCTATAAAACCTTCTAGTTGCTCAATCTAGACTTCATCATCAAGAATTCCATTCAAAAATGTAGATTTGACATCCATTTGATATATTTTGAATCATCTATGTGTTGCATATGCTAGTAATGTTCTAACACCTTCTAGTCTTGCTATAGTAGCAAAAGTATCACCATAGTCAATACCTTCTTCTTAAGAATAACCTTTGCACACTAATCTTGCTTTATTTCTTGATAGTTTTCCATCTTCATTCAGCTTATTTCTAAATACCCACTTTGTACCAATTACATTTTTATCCTTTGGTCTAGGAAAAATAGTCCAAGTTTTGTTCTTTTCTATTTGTTCTATTTCTTCATTCATTTCTTCAATCTAACTTTCATTTTCTAGAGCATCCTTAACACTTCTAGGTTTAAATTCAGCAAGTAAACATGTACCTTTTAAATTTTTTCTTGTAATGGTTCCATCTAATTTGTCTCCAATGATCTAATTAGGTTCATGATGCCTTCTGACATATATTGCTAATACAGGCTCCTTTTTCTTTGAATGAGTTCCACCATCTTCTTGAATTTTAGTCTCAAGCTTAGGTCCTTTTATTTGTGACTTGGATCCATCAGGCTCAGTTTAAACTAGCTCAGTAGCCTCTGATTATGACTCAGGTCCTTGTAGCTCAGGTTGCACTATCTACAACTCAGTAACTATTGAAGTTTCTGGGGACTCCGAAGATGAAGCTTCTTTCCTCTCAGATAGATTTGATAGAGTATTAGGTTCATAGTAAAAAAATCTCCTGTAATATTTAGGTCCCTTTTTTCTTTCTTCTTCACTTTTTTTTGCAAACTCATCAATTTCGACATTTGCACTTTCTATAATTTTTTAAGTAGACAAATTCAAACATTTGTATGCTTTACTTTTCTAGGAGTTTCCTAGAAATATGCCTTCATCACCTTTTACATAAAATTTTCCTTTTCTAGATTCTTTTAGTATATAACATTTCCTACCAAATACTATCATGTAACTTACATTAGGTTTGTAGCTATACCATAGCTGATAAGGTGTTTTGTTTGAATCTTTCTTCAACTAAACTTTTTTCAAGGTATGAACTACAGTTCTAATAGCTTCCTTCCAATATTTGAGAGCAACATTATTTTCAATCATCAGTGTTCTTGCACAGTCCATGATAGATCTATTTCTTCTTTTAGCTATACCATTCTACTATGGTGTACCAGGGGTTGATACTTGTCTTTTGATTCCTCTTTCATGGTAGAAATTATTCAATTCATGAGAGATGAATTCACCACCTCTATCTGATCTTCAACATTCCAACTTCTTTCTAGTTTTTTTTCTACTCTTGCCAGATACAACTTGAATTTTTGAAAGGCTTCTAATTTTTCTTTTAGGTACATTACTATCATCATTCTACAGTAGTCATCAACAAGAATGGAAAAAAATTCTCCACTATAGCTCTTTATTTCAATAGGTCCACATAAATCTATATGAATAGTTCTCAAGACTTCTTCTGACTAATAGTCTTTACTCTTGAAGCTTGTCTTTCCCATCTTACCAATTTGGCAATTCTTGCATAGACCCATGTCAGGTTTCTTCAAACTAGGACTACCTCTTACTCTTCTATGTTTGCTTATTTTAACTATATTATCAAAATTCACATGTCATAGCCTTTTGTACCATAACTAGCTTTCCTCTACTTGAGAAATAAAACATGAACAAGATCAAGATAAAATAGATTAGCTTTTGTTTGCTTGCTAGATCCAACCAAATTTCCTTTTCTATCTAGTAATTTGGCTTGCCCATTCATGAATTCTACCTTGAATCCAATGTTATTCAATTGTGCCACACTTAGTAGATTATGTTTTAGTTCTTCAACCCAATAAGCATTGTCACATACAAGTTCTTTAGTAAAAAAGATAAATCCTTTTCCTTTTATGTTACAAGGTTCATTGTTTCCAAATCTAACACTACCTCCATCATAATATTCTATATACTCAAATTTTGTTTTATCACCAGTCATATGATGTGAGAAGCCACTGTTAATAATCCATATAAATTTTTTTCTAACATGAGAGATAAGTGCCATCTTATCTCCTTCATCATCAGATTCATCTTTCAAAGTAATATATACCATTTTATCTTCACTATTATTAGAATCTTTAGCTATAAAACAAGATTTCCTACCTTTGTCCTTGTAGTTCTTGGAGTTTATCTTTCCTTTATACTTGTTGCTTTTCTTCTCATCCTTGTTTTCCTTGTTTGGGCACCTAGCAACAATGTGACCAACTTCTTCAGAAGAAAAGTAGATCAGAGGAACTTTATCTTTGTACTTTCCTTTACCTTTGGAATACTTCCTTACAAGCGGTGCTTCAACAAATTCAAGATCATTGTCTAAACTTTCTTCTAATTTTCCACCTTCTTCACTTCCTAATTGATTAGATTTTGAATTTTTACCTTTTTTTTTGAGTAAGAGTTTAGCTTTAAATGAAAATTCAATATTCTTTGAAACAGGAACATAGTTATCATAGTTATCTAATTCAAAAGCTATCAATCTTCCAACTAGAGCATCCAAGCCTATTTTTTTATTTGAATCATATATCTTTTCTTGAATAGAAAACACTCTAATTGTATAAATAGGAAGAAGAGTTATGAGCACTTCACTTACAATAGTTTCCTCTTTAATGTCTCCTCTAGATGCTTTGATTGCACTTACATTGGCCTTGATTCTTCCCACATATTTTGTAATGTTTTCATCTTCTTTCATTATCATTTGATCAAATTATCCTCTAAGGCTTTCTACTTTGGCTCTTCTTACATTTTCATCTCTTCCATAGATATCTTTTAGTTTATTCCACATTTCAAAAGAAATTGTGCAATCCATTATCTCATCAAATTCAACACAACTAAGAGCAGATGTAATGTCAATCATCATGATATTATGATTCTTCTTTTCAACAATATCTTCAATTGATAATTTTCTAGTGGGAGTTTTGTATTCAACATTAAGATATTTGCAACCCAAATCACTGATGGTAGCTAGAGGTAACCTCATTATTCCTTGCCATGCTACAAAATTATCTTTGTTTAGCTTGGGAATCTCTCTTTTGTAAGACATGATCTTTAGTTGAGGTCCTTGAAACCTTCT
This sequence comes from Cupressus sempervirens, assembly GCA_028749045.1. Taxonomy (NCBI): domain Eukaryota; kingdom Viridiplantae; phylum Streptophyta; class Pinopsida; order Cupressales; family Cupressaceae; genus Cupressus; species Cupressus sempervirens. The sequence continues at coordinate 325,190,011 of CM053788.1, forward strand.
TTGCAAGCACCAAAAGCTATGATACTAATTTTTAGAAGTATAAGAGGAGTAACTAAGAGGGGAGGGTGAATTAATTACTACAAAATAAATCCTAGATCCCTTAGATTTCAGTACAAAATGTAAATAGATAACTAAATACTGCTAAAGCTTGGTAAACACACAAAATGTTGTAACTTGGTAATAACTAGATTAGCTCAGTAAATGATTAAAAAATAAACCTTTAGATGTATCTATGATTACCATTACTTTAACTTAGTTACAAACACATAAAATAAAATAGCATGAACACATTTGACACTAGGATTCAATGTGGAAACATAATTTGGGAAAAACCACCAATTGCAACTAGTTACTATTTTCACTCTTTTGAAGTGAGCTCTGTTAGGAGCCAACCCTATTAAAGCTTACAAAATACATTGTTAGGTGTGACCCTATTAAAGGATTTAATCATCCTATTAGGAGTGGTCTTGTTAGAGGTCTTGAGAACAATTCAATGGAATTTTCACCTTGTTAGAGGATTTGCAAATAGCTATTAAGCCAACTCTGTTAGGAGATTTAGATCATTGCCACAATGGTTAGAGAGTAACAATGAGATGACCTGATTTGAATATAATTGATTTGCTGATTATAGATCTTTTTTTTTCCTTGTACTTGATCCTTCCTAATCAAATATATCTTTGTTGCTCCACAAGGATAATTTTCTTATCCTTCAAATTCAGTTCCTCTTCTCATTATTAAATCTTCAATCACATCATCATGAATTACACACTTTAAAATCACAACTTGACTTTATACTCATATCTTCCACTTTGTCAAGTCATCTCAAAAACAACTTAGAACAATCAATATTCATCATCCTAGTAAGCAAGAATCAATAGATAAATCAATTTAGCTTAATACACCAAAATAAGAAAATCCTTCATTAGCCGACCTAGCTTGGTAGAAACTAACTCAGAAATAATTTCTTGTGTTAACCAATAGAAGCTCGATTAACATTGCAAACTCATGAAAATCCTTTGTAAAATAAGTGATCTCAGTTAGCACTAGTTCTATCCAACTTTCCTTCATTACCCGAGTGAGCTTGGTTAACACTCACTTTTTGTAACTTTTCTTTTGATGATCAAGTGAACTTGGTAGACATTACCTTCTATACTAGAGAAATACAAAAATGATCGATAGACACTGAGAACTATCTTCACTACTCGAGTGAGCTTGACACATACTAACTGATAATGATATAACATTTGTGTAACATCAAAGACAACACACAATTATTCAATTATATCCAACAAATGAAATGTTATCACTTATTAAAACAACCTAAAATGGGTTACCTAGTTAGCTTCTTTAGGGCTCTAGCTTCCATTGTAAGCCACTTTCCAAAATGACATATAGATAACCTACCCTAAGGCAAGTAAAAGAAGAAAATCTCATAAGATCATAAAATACACATTAGTTCTCAAACAAACTGTTGGGACTAAAAATTGCATGGTCAATTTTGAGTACCATTGGGAATTTTAAGGCCTATAAATGCTTTTTGATGAGATTGTACTTAGTTGTACCTTTGAGCCCCAAGTGGTGTTTTATGTTTCTAACACCCTTCATCTAGCCTATCCATATGTTTTGTAATGATATATTGACATTTCAAACCATTCTGTGAAGTCCTGTTTTGAGTGCATCTCAAATCTACTTTTTGATCCAAGTGTCAAACAGTGATAGGAAGCTATGTTTGTCAGTGAATATCTCACACCTAAATTTTTTTTATGATTTTTTGCTTTGGGAGTGTCTAGTGTCCATACCCGAGAATGTATGTTTCAAATTTCAAGCCATTTCAATTTTGTTTGACTAGGCTTTAAATCCCTTAAAGTTGGTAGTTTACTATTCTAATGCTTTTGCACTTAGTTCAAAATTCTGGGAAGCCTTGTTTGACATGTTATAATTTTGAGCCAGTTAACTGAAATGTAAAATTTACTTTCACATTACATTGTAGATGTCAGAGACTTGTTATGTTTCAAGTTTCAGCTCATGACAAGTCTATTTGATCAGTTTTCAAATTGTGATTCCAAACACAATTTCTAAAGTTTTACTAGTGTCAGCATTTGTAGATTGTTTGGTACCCCTGTTTGGGATGTTATATCTTAAGATCCATTATAGGTGAAATCAAATGGATTATACCACTATTTTTTCCTTTGAAAATACTCCAAATGTACTAGTTTGCAAGTCATGATGAATCTATATGCACACTTTTCGAGGTCAATTCCATTTGTAAAAAATGATTTTCTGTCATTATTTCTAGTCGGCAAAATCCAAGTAGCCCACTTTGACCACTCGCCATTTGCGCCCAGTTATTTTTCATGAGCCCAAAGCGTAGACCCATACTCTCCTTGTGCCAATGAACCAACTCTAGTTTTTGTACCCCCAAGTGTTAGTTTACCCAGTCTTCCAAGCCAAATCTGAACCCAATTTATTGTTTTCTGACATGTTTGCTTGCAGGTAGTTCTGAGAAGTCAACTTTGACAATCAATATCTTTTGATTGGAAATCCTTCATGAGATGATATTTGACAAGGTACAAGAATGTAGAATAAAGAATTAATGTGCCAGTTTTCAGAGCTTGATAAGGTGTTCTAGTCAGTTTTTAAGGCTAGTCAAAGGACCCTCTAGCATCAAAATGACAATTTGTAGATCAATGGTGAAATGAGTTTTAAATGATCAATCAATGCTCAAATTTTAGTTTAATTAGTATCAAACTGATCAATAGGTTACTTTTTAATTTTGGTTGTTTGAAAACAGAAAAAAATTTAGCCAGACTCACTCTGGGGCCCGACTGACTCCAGTCAAATTGTCAAGATGTTTGGGCATGGAACGATGTATTTAGGGGTTGCAATGTTTGCAATGATAATTTTTTAGTTATATTCTTTATGGGTTGAAAGAAAGATGTGGATTATAGGCAGTATAGTTGGAATAGGAGGAATCAAGCCTAGTGTCTCCTCCTTTGGAGCAGATTAGTTTGATGAAATAGATGAGGAGGAAAGAAAGGGAAAGTTCTCCTTCTTCAATTGGTTTTTCTATGGCATTAACATCAGTGCATTGCTAGGCATAACTATGTTGGTATATGTTCACGACAATTATGGATGGGTGTGGGGATTTAGGGTTCCCACGGTAGCCATGTTGGTATCTATAAATATTTTTGTGTATGAAGCTCCTTTCTACAGGTTCAATTATCCTACTAGAAGTTCTCTCACAAGATTTTCATAGGTGTTATTTGCATCTATAAGAAAATGGAGAATGAAGGCTGATGAAAAGAATGTTTTATATGAAGTGAATGGTAAATAATCTATCATTGAAGGTGTTTGGAAGATTGATCATACTCATCAATATAATTTCCTTGATAAATCAATGTTTGTTCCAAAGCATTACAAAAATAGAGAGGTTGGCTTTAGATAACAGGCTTGTTCATAATGGAAAGGTAACCCCAGGTAGTAGAAAAAAAAGAGCCAGTGGTCAAAGGAGGTCGTCCAAGCAAGTTAAAGTTAAAGGGGAAAGTTATGCATTCTATGAGCACTCCAAGCCCCAATAATGTTTTATATGAAGTGAATGGTAAATCATCTACCATTGAAGGTGTTCGAAAGCTTGGTCATACTCATCAATATAATTTCCTTGACAAAGCAATGCTTGTTGCAAAGCATTACAATAATAGAGAGGTTGGCTTGAGATAACAGAGCTCAAGCATAATGGAAAGGGAACCCCACGTATTAGAAAAAAAGAGCCAATGGTTAAAGGATGTTGTCCAAGCAAGTTAAAGTTAAAGGGGAAAGTTATGCAGTCTATGAGCACTCCAAGCCACATCAAACCAAGGAGAATTAAAATTATGCTAAGACAAAGAAACTATGTGGCTAAGGAAAGAAGATCATGCAATAAGTAGTGAGGAAGTCTATGCCATGAATGAAGAATAGGGCTCGCCCACTAAAAAGAAAAAAGGTATAAGCCACATTGTGATCCAAACCATGCAATTGCCATAAAGAACGAGCCACTAAAAATGACAAAGGCTAAGCTAAAGTGAAGCCTACAAACAAACCTGTGGCATAAAATAGGAAGATCATGGGTAGTTAAAAAGGGAGCCTCACACAAATGTGAGTAAAAATTTGCCAAGCACGAGGAGAAAAGGATCTCTTGCACAATAAGAAATAGATTCCCACACAAGAATCCACAACCAACATCAAAGGAATGCATAAGAAGTTCACACCAATTTAAAGAAGTAGCTATTGGCCATGCCAAAGAAAAAGTCTTGCACATAAAAGATCACAAGGCATATGGGAGATCAGAGGCATAGCTGAGAAACTCCTGGCTAGAGCAAGGTGACTAGAAGAAGCTGACCATTGAAGGTAAAATGACCACGGTAGCATTAAAAGAAATGCCAGTCAATAAGAGAGTCCACAACATATGAAAGAGCAGATGCCCACGCTGGTAGAGGCAAGGGTCTTCAAAGAGTTTAATAAAAAAAACCTAAGTCAAAGCCACCACAATGAAGGAACCACCCCACATTGCCAATGACAAAGCTACAGACCATAAAATGGAGCTGACTAAAAACTAATCAAGCAGAACATTTTAAAGAAGGAACAGGGAAAATTCAAGGTAAAGAGTCCAAAAAAAGGAACAGAAAGGCATAGCATAAAACAAAATGAGCTCTCATGCATTAAAAAAATGTAGCCATGAGCAAGAAAAGAAAACCCATGCCACAACATATCAAAGAAGCACCATAAAAAGATAAAGCTCGTATTAAAGGTAGAGGCATCTTCAAAGAAAAAATACGCAGTGTGAGCAAAGAAAGGACATCTTTGGATAGTCAATGGCAATTGAAAGATGCCCATACATGCTAAATAAAAGAAGAGTTCCCAGAAAAACATGAAGACCAGGCAAGAAGGCATTTCACACCATCACCATCAAATGAATTCCTTGCAGCACATCATGTTGACGTCAGGAGATTCCAACGCAAGAACCATGGATTTAGGCTAAGAAAGAATGAAGAAACCCATAGTGATTTATCCCACATTCACCATGGGAGGAAATTTTTGATAGTTTAAATATAAATTATTATAGTTGTACTGTGTCTAAAGGAAGACATCTTTTAAAGATAGCTCCTTGCATAGGTGGGCCCGTGGTCGGCCAGAAATAAGTTAAATTTTGAATGATCATGGACAACAAACCTATGATGTTGACACGAGTAGGTCCACCAGAAAAGTCAAAAAATCCAACAACTTGCTACCTCGCTAGCCAAAAAATCCAACGTTTTCTAGCTAGCAACATAGTGAATCACCAAAAAACCTCAAAATCTGGCAAAGGTAAAATAAGAAACATGGGTCCTGCCTACAGATCTAACAATGAATTAGGTAACACCAAGTGGCAATGAGCAGGATGAGTTAGTGATGTTGTATAGTCAAGGATGCACTAGATTGTGTGGATGATAGTGCGACATTCGCTATGTCGCTAACTAAAGTTGCTCACTACTTAAGCAAAGTGACATAGAAAATGTGATGAGGTGGCAAAGAAATGGCATTGATGTGGATGGCCGCTCAAAATATGACATGTGGTGCTTGCCTAGGAAGCCAATACAGGTGTGACAAGTGGCATTGTTTGATTGGGTGAGGGGATATGAAGAGATTTTGAAAAGATAAAACAATATATCCCTGCACATTCAGACATAAAATGAAAACTTTGATTTCAAATTTTAACTTTTCTATAGTTCAAACTATAGATTATTTTAAATTTTTCATTTTTTATTCTTGCCATGGAAGCCATGAATAGAGGTCTGATCTTCAGAAGGCCATAATTGGAGTGATTTTTATCCAAAATATGCACTCCAATATACCACCAAAACTGGGAAGAGATGAAATCTCCAAATATGAGGTCAGATTATGCATAGGTATTCACCAATTTGTGCTATAGGTCAATTTTTAAAATCTAAAGAATTGGCAGTAGAACAGGTAAATTTGATCATTGAGCATCAAAGTTTTTTACAGGGTAGATTTGAAGACCTTTTGAAGCCTGAATGTAAAAAAAAAAAACACAATTTGGAAAAGGTTATATTGGCTTCTTGAAGTCATATTGAACTGATTTTTACTTTTACCTTGTGTTCATTTTAACATCAAAATTAGTTATGATGATGAATCAAATTTCTAAGATATTTGATGCCTTTGGGAGGTAAAATAAAGGGATTTGATTCTAGTAGTTGAGGAGGGAGACTAGAGAGAGGCTTTTTCTGCTTCTTGGGAAGGAATTCTAAAGGGACACTTGTCATCTCCTCATCAAATCCAAGAATTTCTCCTTCCTATATCATTCTCATTCTTTCTCATTGTACAAGTTCCAATTTTTTCAATGTGAGACCATTGGTTCCAGTTCTTTGGAGAAAATTTACACATTACTATGATACTAGGTTTTGGTTCTAGTCTTGATGTATTTCCAATACTATGACACCTTTCATGTCCCCTTTTCAAATAATTAAAAAATAATAATCTTTGCTAAGGCAGGCAGGCCCAAAAATGTGAAGTTTTGGAAAAAGGGGATAATCTTTGGAAGCTAATGGACTAATAAATGAAGATTATTATTAAAATATGTTTTATTAACCCCTCTTGGACGTGAGTTAGGGTTATGCCCTATTTTAAGGGGTTTGGAGGCATTTTGGGCTGATTCTAGAACTTAATTTTTGCTCATTCTTTGTTATTCTTCAGAGGCTGCAAAACCTGTGGAGAAGGAGACCCAAGAACGGGAGTTTGTAGGTTTTCAAGGAGACCCAAGAATGGGAGTTTATAGGTTTCTAGGAAGGCTAAGGATGGGAGTTTGAAGCCATTCCATGTGCATGCTCATACAGAGTTTTCCTTTGTGCTGAACAGTGCAGATTGGTGGGATTTTGGGTGTGTTTTTTGTATGAGTTTGGTGTTTTCAGTTGAGTATTTCATATCAGTTTGGGTTGCTACTGTATTTCAGACTTTAAGATGTTAAAATAGAGTTGAATATATGTATTGGGACATGATTAAACTTCTTAAATAGATTATTAGTGTTTTTGTGGTGTTTTCGGGCATTTTTGTGTTAATTTCGGGAGCTCGATGAGCATAGTTTTTGTCCTACATTTGTGAATCTTTGTGTAAAGGCTATAAAAATCTGGAAATATAATTTTTTAGGCTATTATGCTGCTAATTTTTTTGTAAAAATGTCCATTTTCAGATTTATTAATAATAGGTGAAGCTGTGAAGCTTTTGGCACTATTTTTGGCATACCCGATTTGGGGTTTCTTGAGAAATTTGGTGGATCTTTGTGATATTAGTTGTTTGATCTTGAAAATCTGATTAGAGGCGTGAAATATCATATAAAATCAGTAAAGGAACATTTTAGTGGTATCAGAGCCATGATCTTGCCAGCCTGAGGGTTTATAGAAGTTTGCATGTCAGTTTTGACAACTACACAGATCTTGCATGTCAATTTTGACAACTACCCAAATCTTGCATGTCAGTTTTGACAACTACCCAGATCTTGCATGTCAGTTTTGACACTACCTAGATCTTGCATGTCAATTTTGACAACTACCCAGATCTTGCATGTCAGTTTTGACAACTACCCAGATCTTGCATGTCAGTTTTGATAACTACCCAAATCTTGCATGTCATAATTTATGGTTGCATGTTGCTTCCAATCAGCTGGATGTCAAAATTTATGGTTTCATTCTACTTCTAATCATTTGCATGTTAGTTCTTGGTGAATTTGGTGGTTGCGTGTTGCTTCTAATCAGGTGCATGTCAAAATTTATGGTTGCATGCAACTAAGTAAAAGAGAAAAGAGATATTTACAGCGAGAAAAGAATAAAGTAATTTTGATCAAACCTCCAGTTGAAAGTAAAAGTATAAAATCCAAGGAAGGAAAAAGTATGGCTAATCTAGATGAGATGGCAAAGAAATTCTTCCAAGACATCCAAAATACTCAGAAGCAAACAATGGATAGTTTGGTAGAAACTAGAGAGGCTTTGTGAATATTGACAAAAAAATTGCAAGGAGTTGCATCTATTAATGAGAAAGGGAGCACTTCAGAGGAGTCAAGAAAACTCACACCCTTTCAATCAACAAAAACTATTTTTCTGCATGCAGATGAGCCACCAGTGCCAAATCTATTCGTTAATCCCATGGAAGAGGTTATAGGTAAATTGATTGCATTAAGAGCTACTTACAATGGTTTAGATGATGACTTTTGTAGTTTAGTTCTTTTTAGAGAATATGTGGATATGATGAACACTTTGATGCCCAAGAAAGAGTATAGAAGGGAGCATGACATAAGTGGAAGAGAGCTCAAAAATAGAATAAGCAAGTTTATAGCACCTACTTTTGATAGAACAAATAAAATTTCAGCTAGAGCATGGCTACAAAAATTACAAACCTTCTTCACACTTAACCCCATGAAGGAGAGTGATGCTGTTCAAATTGCAAGTCTACACTTGGAAGATGCAGCCTATGATTGGTGGTATAATGGAATGACTACTGAAGGTCATGATCAGGTAACTACATTTGATGATTTTAGTCAAAGAGTGATAGATAGATTTGACCTCAAGGATGATGATTATGAGGATGTTGTTGTGCATGATGGTGAGATACCTGGTAGAGATGAGCAGACATTGAGCATTTATGACTTTTCTGAGAGAGAGTACTAGGCATAGTTAGATGCTTCATCACATGAGGTTGAGGCTAGTAGTACTTCACATGATTTATCCCACCAGCTGAAGGTGAGTGAAGACAGTATTTTGACTTCATTATCTCATCATGACAGGTATGTGGAGTTAGTTGGTATTGGTCATATTACTCAAGTGACGATTTTGCTTGAGTTACCAGCTAATTCTAGTTTACAAATATGGACTCAAGATTGTTATATTGGCATTTGGGATTCAGTTGACAGGAGATCTTTAACACTTTTTGGTAGCAGTGTTTGTTTGGGTGCTATCATGGATTTGATTAGCAGATTGCACGGTGTTGTATTTTCTTGTGCTAGCAGCTTGTCTGATGTTGGTATTAGTTTTTATACACTGATGTTGAGCTTTGTTCATATATCCAGTCGACCATACTTGCTGGAATGTGTTGACGATCTTTCATATTTGGCAGTGTGTACAGATGAGTCCCAGGATCATATTGGCATTGATGACATCCAGGAGGATGCAGTGGGTAGTTTTGAAGACTTAGTTTCTTTGGGTACAGAGGAGTTGGATAGCAGTGCTACAATTTTTGATACTCTGTATGTTGGTATGAGCTTTAGAGTTGATTCACAGGACATGGATGGTAATACTCTAGAGACTAGTAACTTTAAGGATACTCCTTTAGAAAGTGCATCAGAGGAGGTTTGTAGGAGACAATCAAGCCAGTGCCATCATGTGTCTAATCAGTTGAGAGTTAGTGACCAAGACATTGCTATCACTTGCTAGCATTTCGATGCTACTCTTTAGTTGTTAGCAGTTTATGGATGGGGTTCTCCTACTAGTGATGAGAAGGAAGGCAGTTATCTTTCCTTGACAGAGTTCCACTCTTTATGGGAGGCTATCCAAATTTTGAGACAGGATTATATGCAGTTGGTAGCCAATAGAGATTATCTTATGGAGTGGGGTAGTATAGCATATGATGCATTGTTGGCCAAGGAAGATGAGGTGAGTGAGCTTACTCAGCAGCTTGAGGTGACTTCTGAGATTCTTGAGAGTACACAGTTGGATTTCAAAGAGTCACAGTTTCATTTGGATAAGGTGACCATGGAGTTAGAGTGACTACGGTCTTTACCTAATTCTATATAGTTACAAGCTGTGGTGTTTGGTGATTCAAGGATGTCCATGGCTAAGATTGTCAGAGACAGTGGAGATGGGGATGCATCCATCCTTGATACTAACATTGGCATATCAGGGTCATTCCCACTAAAGTCAGGTTCAGTTGAGTTGGGTGTTGTAGTAGATTGTTGTATGCTTGACATGGTGGTGGCCTCTAGTACTGATGGCACAAAGACTAGAGATGTATCAAAGATCATGTGTGATGTTGGTGAGTCGACAGTTGGCATGGTTCCTGCTAGTAATACTACTCCCTTGGTGATATCTTTGGAGGTAGTAGTCAGTTCCAACATGGTTAATGATCAATTGTAGTTAGTTTCATCTGGATTATAGTCTGAGCCACTGACTGAGATTGGTGCATTCTATCAGCATTACACTTTGAGGTACGCTCATCAATTTACCTTTGATGACCATGTTGATGAGATGATGCTATAGAGATGTACTTTGGTTCCTAGTGCTTATCATCAGTTATGGGATAGTTTGATGCCTCAAGATGAGAGTTGTGATGGGCATGACATGGTGATAGGTTCTGCAGTTGACAGCTTTATAATATGTGACTTAGAGCAAGAGTTTGGGAGTGATGCTTCAGTGGGTGTTGTTATTGATTCTACTTTTTTGGCTATGACATCTCCTGACTTACCTAGTGATCAGTCACAGTCGGTTATATCATTTGTTCATGGTGAGCTGTTGACTGAGGTTGGTTTTTTTAATCAACATTATATTGCAGGGTATGTACATCAGTTAGCATTTGATCCTTGTTTTGAGGAGTTTATGGCAGGCAAATTTGGTTTGGATTCCATTTCTTACTCTTTATCTTGTAATGTCTTTTCACCATCAGCAGTGCATGGGAGTTATAGTTATGAGATAGTGGCCGATGATTTGTAGAGTTGTGTTAACTGCAAGAGTTGTACAGTGTGTGGATTCTCCATACTTGGTATAGTTTCATTCGAGAGCATTCACCATTGTTGCAGAGTTGGATTGTACATTCCGTATAGGCCAGTGGGATGTGTTGATGGTATTTACTATGTTGGTAGTTTGATTTGTCCACTTTACTTAGGTTTTGATGTTCTAAGAGTTTGCTTCTCATGGGTTTTTGACTGTGGTAGTGGTGATTTTGGAGTTTGTTTGAGCTATAATTGTTAGTTTGATTATGGATTCCTCTTGGTCATATTGCAGAGGATATTGCAGGAGCCTGTGTTAATTGGTAGTAGTATAGTTCATGACTACATTTGGGATCCAGGTGGATTGATTAGTTTATTGTTCAGCCATTGCTTGAGGACAAGAAATTTTTCGGAGGGGAGGACTTATCATGTCCCCTTTTCAAATAATTAAAAAATAATAATCTTTGCTAAGGCGGGCAGGCCCAAAAAGGTGAAGTTATGGAAAAAGGGGATAATCTTTGGAAGCTAATGGACTAATAAATGAAGATTATTATTAAAATATGTTTTATTAACCCCTCTTGGACATGAATTAGGGTTATTCCCTCTTTTAAGATGTTTGGAGGCATTTTGGGCTGATTATAGAACTTGATTTTTGCTCATTCTTTGTTATTCTTTAGAGGTTGCAAAACCTGTAGAGAAGGAGACCCAAGAATGGGAGTTTGCAGGTTTCCAGGGAGACCCAAGAATGGGAGTTTTTAGGTTTCTAGGAAGGCTAAGGATGGAATTTTGAAGCCATTCCATGTGCATTCTCATACAGAGTTTGCCTTTGTGCTGAATAGTGCAGATTGGTGGGTTTTCGGGTGTGTTTTTTGTATGAGTTTGGTGTTTTCAGTTGAGTATTTCATATTAGTTTGGGTTCCTACTGTATTTTAGACTTTAAGATTTCAAAATAGAGCTGAATATATGTATTGGGATGTGATTAAACTTCTGAGATAGATTATTAGTGTTTTTGTGGTGTTTTCGGGCATTTTTGTGTTAATTTCGGGAGCCCGACGAGCATAGTTTTTGTCCTACATTTGTCAATTGTTGTGTAAAGGCTATACATATCTGGAAATTTCATTTTTTAGGCTGTTATGCTGCTGAAATTTCTTTAAAAATTTCCATTTTCATATTTATTAATAATAGGTGAAGCTGTGAAGCTTTTGGCACTATTTTCGGCATACCCGATTTGGGGTTTCTTGAGAAATTTGGTGGATCTTTGTGATATTAGTTGTTTGATATTGAAAATCTGATTAGAGGCATGAAATATCATATAAAATCAGTAAAGGGACATTTCAACACCATTCTTCAACATAATTCTATCATGTAAATAGCAGTTGTATAGATCATACAGATAGTTTAGATCTATTAGGTTGTTTCATGTTTTAATTTCATGCCTTTGATTGTATTGTTTCAAGGAAATGTATACATATGAACAATAATTTCACTAGTTTCATTTTGGTTCTTGTCTCCTATCTCAACAATCTATAAGTCTTATGTGGTCTTGGAACAAAGATCTAAGATCTATTTGCATCCCCTTTAGGTTGTATGTTTGATGTATTTTGCTATTGGATCAAAGGGTCAAGTAAATGCTTGATATGTTTAACAAGGTTACTAGTTACTTGAGAAGGCTATTTTGTGATAATGAGATCTAAATGAATACTGATGTATGAATCACAAGGTGATTAGATAGATCTGATGTCTGGGTATATGAAATATGTCCTGATGTCACAGATATATGTTTTGAATTCATGGAATTGCCCAATGGATTAGGCACCAATCAGTTATAGGATTACTTATTATACTGCTGTATATTTGAGGTTCTGTTGAATCAACATCATTAATCAAATTTTTCCCCTTTCATGTTGAAAGTTATTCAAAGTTTAACCTGCACTTAGCTCACTAGTTTCATGAGTCATGTTCTTAGCTATGTCATGCTTGTGATTTCGTGGTTAAGTATAGAAGATGTAGGGGTTTCATCTGTTATCCTAGATCCTAATTATGCTCATTGCACTAGTCACATGTTTAGATCTTAAGAGGTTTACCCACCTAGGTTTTGTAGAGCCTAAAGTGCAAAAGGAGTGTAGCCTTATTGTTGGCCCACATTCTTGGTGAATTGCATCTATTATTGGAGATAGCTTCCCATAGAAGCATTCTTGCCTTGCATACTTGGTTATTAAAACATAGTTAATTCAGGAGCCAACAAAATGGAGACTCTTCTAGGGAGTTGCATATAGAAAGAATCAAAATCTCTGGCATGAAATGGATTGGATACAGAAAATATATAGCAAGAGGTGTTTCTTATTTCCTTGCTGAAGTTTCATGTTTCCCAGTTTCCTTTTTCATTGACAACAGAAGTTCGATTGAATTGAATGAAATTATAAGATCAAAGTCATTTGGCATCTTTACATGTTGCTATTAGAATTTAGAGTTGTTGTTAAGGTTCTTTCATGTTGTAAAGAGTATGAAATTCCTAAAGTATTGTTGAATAAAGTTTTTAAATACCAGTTGTAAATTCTGGACCAGCTTGTTTTGTTTTGCAAAATTGGTAAATATTTTCTCACTAAGTGAGTGGTGACTCAAGGTCATATCTATATACCAGTGCTTCATGAATGTGAAGGTATTATAATGGAAACAACAATCAAAATGTAAATTTGAAGTATTCATCTTAAGTTCTAAACAATGGGTGAAAGATTTGTATGAGATGCAATGTAAGTGTTACTAAATCTGGATGAGATCTAAATCTATTGTTATTTGCAACATTGAAATAGTTGCAGGCATCCATATTAAAAGGTCTTCTCCACTTTCATGTGTTTTCATTTACATGAAAGTAAGATTTATAAAAGTTTCTCCTTCAAATGGTTTATAGAATTAAATAGGAGAATGGTGTAACACATCTCAACATACTTTGTGAGAGGTAGATCCATAAAGTGTTTTATATGTTGAAGTATGTTTGAAGTTAAAATTGGTAGAAGATATTTCCAGATCTATTGCAAGTTGTGAATGAAAGTATTTATTGGTGAATGAGTTTTAGCTTTTTGAAGAATGTCAAGTTTCCCTTCATCAAGTATGTAGCTGGTTAGTGAAAGTTTTAGATCTATTTCTACCAAGCAATATATGCCATTAAGTTTTGATGGCATTCATGATTTCTTGAATACTATGCCTTATAACCTTAGAAATTATTTACCCTAAGTTTGGTGGGAACCATGAAAAGTCAGCTAACCATCATGTTCAGTTATTAAATGACTTGGTTAGTAATTTTGAAATTGCTCATGAAGATGTTTAGATGAAGTTGTTTATTCAGACTTTAGAAGGTGATGCTAGAGACTAATTTTCTTTTTTACCAGCATGTTCAATTTCATCCTAGGATGAGTTACTTTCAGCTTTCATGATGTAGTTTGGGAAAAGAGTATGCATCTCTGATTATTTTGATAAGTTTTGAATATCCAAGTTAGGAATAGTGACTTAGTTCTTGAATTCAATATCAGATTTGTAAAAGTCTTGAATGACATTCCTAAAAGTTATAAGCTAAATGATAAAGTGCATCTAGTGGTTTATCTTAGTGCATTTGATAAGAAGATGAGTTACTTATTGAGAGATAAGGAGCCTAAGACTTTGCATCAAGCTTTTATGACAACAATGGAGATTGAAAATGACATGAAATATGGATTGACTAAGAATCACTTCTCTTAGAATGTTTTCCGGCAAGATGAGGTTCAACAAAGAAATCAATGTCATGTAAAATGATCAAATTGAGATCAAGAAGTAGGTACCCCTATTGTAGTAGATGGTTTGGTTGAAAATTCAGAGTTTAAAACATGTGTAGATGAGGTTTCTTTGTTTCAAGGAAGAGATAAGTTTGTTATTGATGAATGTAATCCACATGTTCCTAGTATTACAACAACAAATGATAGAGTTAATTCATTTGACAAGTTATACATGCAAGATATAAGTTCAGTTATTCATCCTTTTATTGGTGATTTTTTTCATGATGAAAACATAATTAGTCATGAAGTTGAAAGATATACATCTCAGTATCAGGACAAAGAAGCTAAAACTTATGCATCAAGTGATGAAGGTGAACTTGATGATCCAATTTATTATGAAGAAGCATCATGTGAAGCTAATGATGAGAGTTGTTACTCAAGTCAAGGAGAGGACAATCATAGTGTATGTTCATCTTCATGTGAATCAGATGCAAATTGTACACTCGAAAATGTCCCACTCTAAACCCTTCTATCCAAACAATTCCATGAGTTTGGAATGCTTGGATTCCTCCTTAGAGCTCCCTATCCATGGAGTGCAAGAGAGTATATTTCAAGAATAAGAAAGTTCTCAGATGAGCCTTAGAGATACTCTTCTTGCTAGTAAACCATGCAATGGGAGGTTCCTAATACAAGATGCAAGAATGCAAATGTCCCAAGGAGTTCCTCAAGAATGCAATGCAAATAAAGATTAAGCTAGAATGAATATGAAAAGTGCAGCTATCCTAAGCATGGATGAGAGTGTTACAATACCATTATTAAGCTATGTGAGAGATTATTACAAAATATAAGCTAAACTAACATGCAACATGAATCTAAGCTAAAATGCCATGGTATGAGAGAATGTAGACAAGAAATAGAAGTTCTCCACAAAGCTCCAAAGAAACTTGTTAGAAAACCTGCAGCATAACAATATTCAAAATGAGGATGGATTCTTTGAGGGGGAAAGCTCTCTCCCTTTTAAAGTCATACGAACAGTGGAGATCAAGATGAAGATGGTGGATGATCAATAGTGGAATTCGAAAAGAGGAGTGATCCATGTGCACACACAAGTGAATCAATAGAATATAAGTTGACTTGTCACATAAGACAAAAGTCTCACAAGCCTTTTCTTTTAATTGTAAAATAGAAAAAGGACTTTATGTGTGCACTTTAAGTGGGTTAGAAGAATGGGGTCTTTTATTTAATTAAAAGGGGACATGTTCTTTTAATCAAATAATGAACTTAGGATAGCATAGTCAAACTATAGGTTATAATCAAATAAATTGATTATTAGCAATTTGGTCTAGGTAAATGATTAAATTAATTTAGCCAAAATGCTGAGAAGGGGGCTAATAGTCTAGATGACCATTTTTAGGTGATTACATTTTCCCCTCTTTGACTAATATGTGATCGATCTGGGAACACATTATGTCAAAGAACAGAAGCCAAGTAGGCAGTGATAGATATAGATATCTAATTTCAAAGAATGAAATGCAAAAATAGATGGCAAGTCCTGAATGCACAGATTGATAGCGGTAGTACTGAACACTAGGAAGATGATGTTAGGATCCAAAAAGAATTCTAACACCTAGCAAAGTGAATAGATCGAGAGCAAGTGATAAGGTCAAACAAATGCTCCTAAGAAATAGATAGCTGTAACAATTAGCAATAGAGTATTTCTACCCCCTCGGGATCAAAATCGAAATGAGGTAAGAGGAAGCAAAAACTAGCTAGACATGAGAAAATTGAGATATAGCAATGTCTAATATGACAGATAAATGATTAGAACCCAAGAATGACTATAAGAAACTGATAAAATGCCCCTGCTTGACTAGAGTTGACCTTGAAGGATATAGCATAAAATTAGGTCAAATCTAGTAGAAAGATGATTTAGATGTGAAAAGGTGACTAGAAGTAGATATGAAGCATAGAAATGATGAAGACATGAAGGAATGAAGATGCCCCAGTGATAATTCAGAGATTAGACCTCAAAAGGTCAGTTAACTTCTCAGAAGAAAGTACTAAAATTCAAAAGACAATTTTGACCATCAAGATGAACTCGAATTTGGATTTGGATCCCAAAAATGAATCTAGGATGTCAAAATTATTTAAGAGGTCAAAACTTTATATAATTTGATGATAAGATAGAAAAGAGATGAAGTGAAAGATTAAGAAGGTGAAAAGACATGAACAAGAAGAAAGTAAAGAAATATATAAAAGGAGTTAGCTAATATGTCTACAAAAAGATGAATAGAGAGCTTTCCCCATATGCAAGAATGCAAGACTAAGCTAGAAAATGAACCTAAAATGCAAGCTAATATGCAAAGTGGTTTACCAGCAAGAAGCGCATAACATTTAGACTCTTAATTTCATCATTGAGCATTTATTAGGGACATCATGAGATCATACAACCATTACTAGTATAACTATGAGGATATGAATATGATTGATATCAGATAGGTATGTGGAAATCCAATCTAAGCATCAGAGACATGTAAGTCAAGATAACTACGTGATTAGATTCCCTAAGTTTAATTTAGCAACATTACACCTGTATCAAGGCATAAGCACCAAGACAAACCCTGAGTGTAGTCTTACAAAATAGTCAAGGATGATACATTTGTAAGTCAAAATGTTGAATAGCTCAAGCATAAATGCTTACAACACTATAGACAAACAAAGTATACCCACAAGAAAAAATCAAGAAAACATGCCCCATGCCCCCAGTCTTCTAGTCAATGACATCCTTGAAAGACTATTAGGGATGTAACATATAGTAAAGAAATCATCATAGACAACACACAAAGTAGATAAAGATCAACATAGCTCAGTTGTTTAAGTGTTAAAGTGTGTGTGTGTAAGTCACTTGACCATTTCTTCAAGACTTGATTCTGATAGTGAAAAATATCGTGACATCGAAGACTGTAGGTAAACTATCTGAAAAGTGTTGAAAAACACTTGATGTCAAGGTGGGGGAAGTGTTGAGAAACACTATTTTGTGAGTTGTCCAAGAAACCCTAATGCACAAGAATACCTCAATAGGCTAAGAAGTTGTGCCCCCAAGATGAGGACAAGAAACAATTCCAAGGTAGGAAATGTGTAGCAAAATAGGTGATTGAGACTGATAGACATAGGTGCAAGGGTCTCAAGTAGCACCTGTTTCTAAGTTTTCACCACTTGACATATTTTTTCAGGACTTTTTTCAATTTTTTTTATTTTTGAATTTTTTTGGTGATACATCAAAGCGCCTATTGCTAGGTTTTTACTAAGATGATCTTTTTTCAGAACATTTTTTGATTTTTAGAATTTTTTCAACATCATATATGATTTTTTTTGGAATTTTTTAGAAGGTTTTAGAGATCACTAGTTCTCAAGCAAGATCACATCATTTTCTCCCAATGTCTAGTAAGTTATAGGACATGATGGAGAAACAAGCCAATATATAAGCAAAGATAAATAAGAAAGGAATGTGAAGCAAGTGAAAGTGATCCTCAAGGACTGACTCCTTAAGGGTACCCAAGCTAGGGAAAGAGGTGAAATAGTCATATGAAGCATGTTTTGGATAAGCAATGGAAGTAATGTGAAAGATAACATGTAGGATAAGCGGTGAAGCCAACAAGTGCGATAGCATATAAGATAAGTGATGGAAGCTAATGAGTAAGATAGCATGAAAGCATGTAGTCCAAAATAGTAGACATGTCAAGAGACCTATGAGAACCATGTTTCATTTATTATGATCAAGACCAAGGGGTCAACTAGATAGGATAGTGATGGTATAGAGCAATAAAAATAAAGCTTAACATGGAGGCTATGAGAGAATGAGAAAGCACAAATAAAGAATCTCATGGATAAGATAGCCAATATGCAAAGATAGCTCAACATTGTCAAGATCAAAGAGAGAAGAGGGGATAGATGGATGATGGAAGAATTACGCATGACACCTGTTTGCCAGGTTTTCATCATGGTACTTATCCAAGGTGCCACAAGAAGTAGTTTTCACCATAGGATAAATTCATTTCTCTTTACTTTTGCTACCAAGGTGCCACAAGAATTAGTTTTCACCAAGGCACATTTTTTTTTTAATTTTTAAATTTTTTTTTGCTTTTTTTTCCTATTTTTTTGTTTTTCTTTTTTTGAATTTTTAGAAAGAGCTCAAGCTTTTTAAATGTAGATAGTGCTCCTATAGGAAAGATAGTGCCATAAACTAGGAGGAAGAATGCAACGAAAAAATTTTCCACTCTTATGAAAGTAAAGGTATGAGTTATTCCTTTAAATCTAAAAGTGAATTTCTAGTTTAGAATTATGCAAATCAGCTTGAGGCTTAAAGGGGTGAAGAAGAATTGTATAGACAATCTGAAGACAAAGAGATTATCTATAGGGATGGATTGATTGGTTTTGTAGATAAATGTCTTGAAGATATATGTAGTAGTAACTAGCAGTATACTAATGATTCTGAAGTTAATGCATCAACACTTAATGATGATTGGTTTGCAAGACATTTGAATTACCTTTATGAAGACAATGAGAAAATCATTGATTTAATTTCTATATGCTTCATTGGTGGAGAAGAAAATGAGTCTTCATGTAGTTCTGATTTTTCTTCATATGGTGCAAGTGTTTGTAAAAATAAATTGGGTAATGGTTTCAAAGTGTATGATAATGCTTTGTATGATGAAGATTGTGATGATGATCAAACCATTCTTTGTCAAGATATTCAACAAGGATCATTACATGGAGTTATTAACCCCTTGTTCGAAGAAGATATAGAAATTTTAGATTTAGTTGAGAATGATCTTAATACTGATACTTTATCTTATTGCTATGAGAAATCAGATTGTTCTTCTCCCAGGTATGATGGTGAAAGCATTGATGAGATTGCATCTCATGAGATTGAGAACAAGGTGTTTGATGAAGATATTATTGAAAATCAGCATGCACCTTGTAAAGATTTTTATGATGAGCTTTTTGATGTGAAGACTAATTTGTTTGTTGATTATGAAGAACCATTTGAATATTATGGATTAGTTTTAGACTATGATATTGATGACATGTGTGAATACCAGTTAGATTTTTCTTCAAAGTACCATCTTATGCATAAGCAAACACAATTTCAAGGTGTGTGTGATCCTTTTCCATATGCTGAATATGAAACCTTCATATTTGAGAATGATAGCATTCATGATTTGTCTAATAAAGAAAAGTTTCAATTTCAATCTAATATGTTTGAGCATGTTGATCAGTATTTTCATAATGAGCAAACGGTTGAGAATGAAGCAAGTTTTTATATGCATTATGGAAGTAAGAATGAAGATTCAATTTTACTAAGTGTTGAGTTTCAAGATGCTGATCTAATTGGTGAAACTGATAGGAGAAGTATTTTTATTTTACTTCATGCATGTTAAGATGAGAATTAGGTTTATGACAGAGGTAAAGGTTGTGAGAAAGTTCGGTGGCCCAGTGCCATTGTTTGTATATAATAGTTGTAGTTATTTTTTTCTTTCAATAAGCTATTCGAGAGAAGTTTTTGTCAATGGTCTGCTTCTCCCAGAGATTTGAATCCTTTCCATGCC
Organism: Cupressus sempervirens; assembly: GCA_028749045.1. Classification (NCBI taxonomy): domain Eukaryota; kingdom Viridiplantae; phylum Streptophyta; class Pinopsida; order Cupressales; family Cupressaceae; genus Cupressus; species Cupressus sempervirens. The sequence goes on from CM053788.1 coordinate 325,210,086, forward strand.
CGCAAGGGACATGCATCACCAGACAGAGCCACTGTTGGGACTAAAAATTGCATGGTTAATTTTGAGTACCATTGAGAATTTTAAGGCCTATAAATGCTTTTTGATGAGAATTGTACTTGGTTGTACCTTTGAGCCCCAAGTGGTGTTTTATGTTTCTAACACCCTTCATCTAGCCTATCCATATGTTTTTTAATAATAAAATGATGTTTTGAACCATTCTGTGAAGTCCTCTTTTGAGCGCATTTCAAATCTACTATTTCATCCAAGTGTCAAATAGTGACAGGAAGCTATGTTTGTTAGTGAATATCTCACACGTAGAAATTTTTTATGATTTTTCACTTTAGGAGTGTCTAGTGTCCATACTTAAGAACCTATGTTTCAAATTTTGAGTCATTTTGAGTCTATTTGACTAGGTTTTGAATCCCTCAAAGTTGGTAGTTTACTATTTTCATGCTTTTGTACTTAGTTCAAAATTCTGTTAAGCCTTGTTTGACATGTTATAATTTTGAGCCAGTTGATCAAAATGAAAAATTTCCTTTTGCATTGCATTGCAGACATCAGAGACTTGTTATGTTTCAAATTTTAGCTCATGATGAATCTATTTGATCAATTTTTAAATGCGATTCCAAACACAATTTCTAAAGTTTTACTAGTGTCAACATTTACAGATGTTTGGTACCCCTGTTTGGGACATTATATCCTAAGATATGTGAGAGGTGAAATCCAATGGATTGTACCACTGTGCTATCCTCTAAAAATACTCCAAGTGTGTTAGTTTGCAAGTCATGATGAATCCGCATGCACACTTTTCTAGGTCAATTCCATTTGTAAAAAATGATTTTGTCATTATTTCTAGTTAGCAAAATCCAAGTAGCCCACTTTGACCACTCACCATTTGTGCCCAATTATTCATCATGAGCCCAAATCGTAGACCCATACTCTCCTCATGACAATGAACCAACACTCCAATTTTCATACCCCCAAGTGTCAATTTACCTAGTTTTCCAAGCCAAATCTGAACCCAATTTATTATTTTTTGACATGTTTTCTTGTAGGTAGTTCTAAGAGGCCAACTTTGATGGTCAATATCTTTTGACTAGGAATTCATCATGAGATGAGATTTGACAGGGTGTAAGAATGCAAAACAAAGAATCAATGTGCTAGTTTTCAGAGCCCAATCAGGTGTTCTGGTTAGCTTTTAAGGCCGATCAAAGGACCCTCTGGCATCAAAATGATAGTTTGCAAATCAATGGTGAAATGAGTTTTAAATGATCAATCAAAGCTCAAATTTGAGTTTAATCAGTATGAGACTAATCAATGGGTTACTTTTCAATTTCAGTTGTTTGAAAATGAAATTTTTTCTAATCGAACCCACTCTAGGGCCCGATTGACTCTAGTCAGATTATCAAGATGTTTGGGCATGGAATGATGTATTCAGGGGTTGCAATGTCTGCAATGATAATTTTTTAGTTATATTCTTTATGGGTTGAAAGAAAGATGTGGATTATAGGCAATATAGTTGGAATAGGAGGAATCAAGCCTTGTGTCTCCTCCTTTGGAGCAGATAAATTTGATGAAATAGATGAGGAGGAAAGAAAGGGAAAGTACTCCTTCTTCAATTGGTTTTTCTTTGGCATTAACATCGGTGCATTTCTAGGCATAATTGTGTTGGTATATGTTCACGACAATTATGGATGGGTGTGGGGATTTGGGGTTCCCACGGTAGCCATGTTGGTATCTATAGTTATTTTTGTGTATGAAGCTCCTTTCTATAGGTTCAATTATCCTACTGGAATTCCTCTCACAAGATTTTCATAGGTGTTATTTGTATTTATAATAAAATGGAGAATGAAGGCTAATGAAAATAATGTTTTATATGAAGTGAATGTTAAAGCATCTATCATTGAAGGTGTTCAGAAGCTTGATCATACTCATCAATATAATTTCCTTGACAAAGCAAAACTTGTTCCAAAGCATTACAACAATAGAGAGGCCAGCTTGAGATAATAGAGTCCACACATAATGGAAAGGTAACCCCATGTAATAGAAAAAAAGAGCCAATGGTCAAAGGAGGCCATCCAAGCAAGTTAAAGTTAAAGGGGAAATTTATGTAGTCTATGATAACTCCAAGCCGCAATAATGTTTTATATGAAGTGAATCGTAAAGCATCTACCATTGAAGGTGTTTAGAAGCTTGATCATACTCATCAATATAGTTTCCTTGAAAAAGCAATGCTTGTTCCAAAGCATTACAACAACAGAGAGGTCTGCGTGAGATAACTGAGTCTGCGCATAAGGGAAAGGCAATCTCATGTATTAGAAAATAAGAGCCAACAATCAAAGGAAGTCGTCCAAGAAAGTTAAAGTTAGAGGGGAAAGTTATACAGTCTATGAGCACTCCAAGCCACATCAAACCAAGGAGAACAAAAATCATGCTAAGACAAAGAAACCATGCAGCTAAGGCAAGAAGCTCAAGTAATAAGTAGTGAGGAAGTCTACACCATGAATGAAGAATAGGGTTCCCCTACTAAAAAGAAAAAGGTATAAGCCATGCTACAATCCAAACCATGCAATTGCCATAAAGAACGAGCCACTAAAAATGACAAAGGCTAAGCTAAAGTGGAGCTTGCAAATAAACCCACAGCATAGAATAGGAAGATCATGGGTAGTTAAAAAGGGAGCCTCATGCAAATGTGAATAGAAATACACCAAGTAGTAGGAGAAAAGGATCTCTCGCATAATAAGAAATAGATGCCCACACAAGAATCCATAGCTAGCATCAAAGGAATGCATAAGAAGTTCAGACCAATTTAAAGAGGTAGCTGCTAGCCATGCCAAAGAAAAAGACCTACACATGAAAGATCACAAGGCGTAGGGGAGATCAAAGGCATGGCTGAGAAACTCTTGGCTAGAGCAAGGCGACTAGAAGAAGTTGGCCATGGAAGGTAAAATGCATACACTAGCATTAAAAGAAGTGCCAGTTAATAAGAGAGTCCATGATGTATGAAAGAGAAGATGCCCACACTAGTAGAGGTAGGGATCTTCATAGAGTGTAATAGAAACAACTTAAGTCAAAGCCACCACAATGAAAGATCCACCCTACATTACCAATAACAAAGCCACAGACCATAAAAAGGAGCCTACTAAAAACCAATCAAGCAAAACATATTAAAGAAGGAATAGGATAGATTCAAGATAAAGAGTCCAAAAAAAGGAACATAAAGACACAATATAAAACAAAATGAGCTCTCACGCATAAAAAAAAATGTAGCCATGAGCAAGAAAAGAGAACCCATGCCATGTCATATCAAAGAAGCACCATAAAAAGATAAAGCCTTCATTAAAGGCAAAGCCATCTTCAAAGGAAAAACATGCAGTGTAAGTAGAGCAAGGGCATCTTTAAATGGTCAATGACAATTTAAAGATGCCCATACATGCTAAATAAAAGAAGAGTTCCTAGTAAAATGTGAAGACTAAGCAAGAAGGCATTTCACACCATCACCATCAGATGAATTCCTTGTGGCACGTCATGTTGAAGTCAGGAGATTCCAATGCAGGAACCATGGATTTACACTAAGAAAAAATGAAGAAACCCATAGTGATTTATCCCACATTCATCATGGGAGGACATTTTTTATAGTTTAAATACAAATTATTAAAGTTGTATTGTGTCTAAAGGAAGACATCTTTTAAAGACAACTCCTTACGCAAGTGGACCCATGGTCATTCAAAAACAAGTTAAATTTTGAATGAACATGGACAACAAACCTGTGATATCAACATGAGTAAGTATGCCAAAAAACTTAAAAAATCTGGCAACTCACTACATCGCTAGCCAAAAAATCCAAGGTCTTTTGGCTAGTGACATAGCAAATTGTCAAAAAACCTCAAAATTTGGCAAAGGTAAAATAAGCAACATGGGTCCCGCCTAAAAATCTAACGATGAATCAGATAATGCCAAGTGGCAATGAGTAGGATGTGTGATGCATAGTCAAGGATGCACCAGATTGTGCCACATGGATGATGGTGTAGCATTTGCTATGTTGCTAATCGAAGTTGCTCGCGACATAGAAAATGTGATGAGGTGGAAAAGAAATGGTGTTGATGTAGATGGCTAGTCAGAATGTGACATGTGGTGCTTGCCCAAGAAGCCAATATAGGTGTGACAAGTGGCATTGTTTGATTGGGTGAGGGGATATGAAGAGATTTTGAAAAGATAAAATAATATATCCCTACACGTTCAGACATAAAATGAAAAATTTGATTTCAAATTTTAACTTTTCTATAGTTCAAACTATAGATTATTTTAAATTTTTCATTTTTTATTCTTGCCATGGAAGCCATGAACAGAGGTCTGATCTTCAAAAGGCCATATCTAGAGTGATTTTTATCCAAAATAGGTGCTCCAATATACCACTGGAACCGAGAAGAGATGAACTTTCTAAATATGAGGTCAAATTGTGTACAAGTATTGACTAGTTCATGATATAGTTCAATTTGTAAAATGTATAACATTGGTAGTAGAATAGGTAGATTTGATCATTGAGCATCAAAGTTTAATATAGGGTAGATTTGAAGACCTTTTGAAGGCTGAATGTAAAAAAAAAACAACCTGGAAAAGGTTATATTAGCTTCTTGAAGTCATATTGAACTAATTTTTACTTTTACCTTGTGTTCATTTTAACATCAAAATTAGTTATGATGATGAATCAAATTTTTGAGATATTTGATCCCTTTGGGAGGTAAAATAAAGGGATTTGATTCTGGCAGTTGAGGATGGAGACTAGAGAGAGGCTCTTTTTGCTTCTTGGTAAGGAATTCTAAAGGGACACTTGTCATCTCCTCATCAAATCTAGGAATTTATCCTTCCTATATCATTCTCATTCTTTCTCATTGTACAAGTTCCAATTTTTCACTGTGAGACCATTGGTTTGAGTTCTTTGGAGACAATTTGCACATTACTATGATACCAGGTTTTGGTTCTAGTCTTAATGTATTTCCAATACTGTGACACCTTTCTTTAGCATAATTCTCTCATGTGAATAGTAGTTATAGAGATAATATAGATAGTTCAGATCTATTAGGTTGTTTCATGTTTTAATATCATGCCTTTGATTGTATTATTTCAAGTAAATGCATACATATGAGCAATAATTTCACTAGTTTCATTCTGGTTTTTGTCTCCTATCTTAGCAATCTGTAAGTCTTATATGGTCTTGGAATAAATATTTGAGATCCATTTGCATCCCCTTTAGGTTGTATGTTTAGTTTATTTTACTATTGGATCAAAGGGCCAAGTAAATACTTGATATGTTTAACAAGGTTACTGGTTATTTGAGAAGGATATTTTGTGAGAAGGAGATCTAAATGAAAACTAATATCTGAATCACAAGGTGATTAGATAGATCTGACATTTGGATGTACAAAATATGTCCTAATGTCATAGATGTATATTTTGAATTCATGGAATTGCTCAATGGATTAGGCATTGATCAGTTATAGGATCACTATTTATACTGCTGCATATTTGAGGTTCTATTGAATCAACATCATTAGTCAAACATTTCCCCTTTCATGTTGAAAGTTATTCAAAGTTTAACCTACACTTAGCTTACCAATTTCATGAGTCATGTTCTTAACTATATCATGCTTGTGATTTTTTGGTTAAGTATAGAAGATGTAGGGGTTTCATCTGTTATCCTAGATCCTGATTATGCTCATTGCACTGGTCACATGATTAAATCTTAAGAGGTTTACCCACCTAGGTTTTGCAGAGCCTCAATTGCAGGAGTGTAGCCTTATATTTGGCCCAGGGTCTTGGTGAATTGCATCCATTATTAGAGATAGCTACCCATACATGCATTCTTGCCTGGCATACTTGGTTATTAAAACACTATTAATTCAGGAGCCAACTGGAAAGCAGTGAAATATCAATGATCAAAATCATGGATTTCACCAATACAATCATCTGAAAAGGACTAATTCAAAACCAAGTAAACATATACCAACCCATGACATCACATGACACCACCAACAATGAATCACAATAATCACCTTAGTCCTAAACAAGCAACTGAAAAACAATCCAAAGATAACTGATCAAAGACTCAAAAGTTATACTAGACAAGTCACACTATTCACCTTAGTTCTACACAAGAAATTACAGAGCACAACAATACATGTGATCAAGCTCATCATAGAACACACATGACACATCACCATGGTTGGGTATAAAAGATTGTGACCATAACAACATCTTAGAATAAAACCCCCAAGCCTCTTATAAACATCTTGATTTGGTCAAAGACAAGTCAACCCAAACCTAATAATAGTAAACCATACATCGTAAAAACTATATAAAAATGTAACCTTCTCAATACATTAGGTTTTGAAAACACAAGGGTTCAATTTTCACTTATAGGTTTTCAAGTTCTCATTTTCATTTTCAAGTACTGTAGTTTGACAAGGTTTCAATTACAACCCCAAATCTAACACTAAAGAAATCATATATAATAACAAGTATAGATTATTAATTTTGTTTGGTTTGAAAACACACACGTTCAAGCTTCACAAACAGGTTCAAGTTTTTTCATATACAAAGTCTCACAATAACAAAGATTTTTTTGAGTTATCAAAAGATGTAATAAATTTCCTTTAATAGTAGAAATCTTTTTCATAACTACATCATCAAGTAAAATCTGAGTTTACTTTAAACTAATCATTGTTCCCAAATTTACAATTATCAATTTACTTTCAAAATATATTTTAACAAATTAGGAACTATTAATTTAAATATTATTTAAATTCAACAATAACCAATTAAATTATTAGAGATAGTAATCATTTATTATTAATAAAATAATCCCTTATTTACTAATAAAATAATTATTATTATTAACCACAATAATATTAATATTATATGTTAATTACTAATAAAATATTTAACAAAACTTAATATTACAAACATTAATATTAATTAATAAATTTATTATTAATATAAAATAAAAAACTAAAAATTTGAAAAAACACCTACCATAAATTTAAAGCCCGTAGGCTGGAGGGATGTCACGACAGACCTGTTATTGTCAGAGTAGATCTATCGTGTATGATCTTACTACCACCAGTGCACAAAGGAGAAGGGAGGAGGAAAGGAGGGTGGGGAAGGGCTGGTGGCCCTTACCCACTCAAAAATAATTATATACTTTTTAATAAAAAATTTTGATGTGCCATCAAGACTAAAACAACTCCCTAATTCATTTTTTTACATTTAATAATGTAATTACATAGTAATTACAAATTGTTGTGTAATTATATTATTATTATATAATTTTTCCAATATAAACATGGTATAGAAATCTAGATCAAATAGTCAAAATCTATAAAAACAAAATTGGTTTTCTTTTCAAAACCCACATCTTAATTTTAACAATTCCATTATGAATCACCCAATTTTTAAAAAAAAAGGGTTTCCAATCTCAAATTAACTAACAAGGTTTTCTAGTTTCCAATTCATTTAAAGATGTTTCTGAAAATGATGAACAACCAAATTCACATACAAAGGTTTCAACCCACTTGAATTTTGGAAAATAGATTCGTAAACACAGAGAAGATAGAGAAAGCAAAGAATGAACTACTACTCCACAAACCCACAAGATCCTACCTAGATCTGATGCTAAACAACTAACACACAAAACACATAAGAGTTTCCCTTCTCTTTCAAAAACCCCCTTTTTAGAAATCAACTCCAAACCTATGTGTGGAGAAATGAACTCTAATTTCTTGATAAAGATTTTTCCCCTCAAATCAAGGCTTTAATTGTGCAATCATGTGAAAACCATTTATCTTTTATTATTTTATTATTTTAATTTCATGCACAAGGTTTATGCAATTTAATTCAAATAAACTTTATTAAATTAATTATTTCTCTATCTTATTTAACCATGAGACACTTTTAATACAATGTTTATTAATTTAACTAATAATTCTATTTAAAGTTTATTATTAAAATAAAACTCCTTAATAAATATTTTAAATTGAATTCTTTTATTCAATTACCTTCACAATTAATTAAATATAATCAAATATTGAATTTTCTTTATAAATTTTCTATTAAATTAAATCATTAAATTATCTTTTAATTTGATTTAATTATAAATAAAAATTATAAATTCATGTCACTTGACAAATTTAGATGGGTAAACAACTCAGAAACTTGTTAGGTACTTTCTAGGACAATTTGCTTAGGTTAGGATTTGGACTCAAGAGTTATCTCCCCACTTATACCATTGAGATACTATGATAGGGTTCACACATCCCAAAAATTTAGGGAAGTTAATACCTAGTACCTATAATTTGCATAAAATGCATGCATGTACATACACATATAATCTAAACTAAACAGACAATCATGGGGAGTGGTGCATCGTGTAGATCCTAACTAGTAGATGATTATGACTCCCTCGATCAACCACATCAAGAATGTCAATCATAAAGTAAAACATACACGTATATTATACACATGCAAGTATGTGTTAAGTATCTATAAAAAATCATATAAATCATTCATCTAACTAAGATCATGCAATAACTAAAATCACTATATGAACATATATATCATCATCAAAATAATCCTGAAATGATTGAAATAACTAAATAACTCCACACATATATCAAGTAAATATGAAATACATTTAATCTAGTCTAGTAACTAAGTACTGATAATCATAGACATAAACATAAAATAGGCCTAAAAGAATGTGAGAATACAATCAGAAAAGTCAACTAGGGGTAGGCATTACATAATATCTACCACAATATTCTAAAAATAGACATGGTGTAAGATATTCTAAGTGAAAAGGAGGATAGATAGATGTAATATAGGCAATGGAGGAGATATAAAACCTTACAACTAATATTTTGTTGCATTTAGATAGTCAATCAAATAGAAAAACCATTTAGGCTTTGGCTATTTACTATTCAAAATACAAAGGGATGAATTATTTAAGAGAATGTCCATTGAACAATGTTGATACACATGCCATATATGATGGACCCCATGCTACTAAATCTTATAAATTTATTATGAACTAAAATTTGAAGTAAAAAAAACTATAGAAATATAATAGGATCTTAACTATGTTGGTTAAAGGGCACAAAACCAAGGACAATTTGGGGGTAGAAACAATTGTAATAACTAGAATAATAAAAACTCTTGGAAAAAAATGAACTAGAAAAATTAGAATATGTCACCTCCCAATATGCCTTGGGGACCATCTCCATGGGAGAAAAATCAATGGCAACAAAATTGGTTGTAGAAAAAGCATTCCTCCTTGGAAAAATAGTCAAAATAAAGCAATGGTAGCCCAATTAGAACTAGAATCCTCCATGGAAATAGAATTTAAATTTTTATAAATAATAGGGATCTAATTAATATAAAATGCAAAATCAATCCAATGATTAGGTAAATCAACCTTAATTACCTACAAACTGATCCCTAATCCAAATAATATGTAATCCAATGGTGTGGATCTTTTCCCTCTTGGTCTTAACTTCATTGAGGTAAATGCAATCCATCTAAAGAATAGGATCATTCCTTCATAAACGATTACTAAAACTCAAGAAGAGGAGATGGTTGAGGAACTAGTTAAACATGTGATGATTAACCTCAACCAAATCAAAATGAACCAAATAAAGTATCATATCATAAACTATTTAAGAAGGACCAAGATGCTCTAGGTAGCTTCGAGGATGGTCATGAAAATAGCATGGATTCCAAAACTCTTAAAGAATTGAAAAATTTTGAAAATTAAATTCCACCTTTTTAGGCTATTGAACATATCCCTAAGATCATCAATCTTATCAACACACTTTGTTGTTGGAATTCTTTAGAATAAATGAGAGGAGGGAGGTGAATTAGTTATCCAAGGTCCAGATGTACAAATAAAACTTTTCACAACTTAGTGAACCCATATCCATAAAAAAATTCATCATGCATGCATCCATTAGATCATACATTCACTTAAACTTGTAGGTTATTGTCAAATCAACTTTGCATAAATGTAAACATGAAACATAATAGATTCAATGATACATTTGACACAATGATTTAATAGAGAAACCCAATTTGGGAAAAAACACTAGTAACATGCTACTCATTCTCACTCTTCTAAGGTGATGCCCTGTGAAAGGCCAACCTTGTTAAGGGTTACAATGCACATTGTTAAATGTAACCTGGTTAAAGGATTTCAATCACCCTATTAGGAGTGAGCCTTGTTAGAGGACTTTAGATCATTAATTTGGAATGTCATCTAGTTAAAAGATTTACAAATGACTATTAGGTCAACCTTAATCCAAAAAATTTACCCTAGACTAATACAATGATTAGAAAATAATATAGTAAGGCTTGTTCTGATAACAACTTACAACACACTTGCAGATTACAGATCTCTATTTCAGTCCTCTATTCTACTTGGCTTTCACACACTTCAGCTTTGACAACTTTTTCACCCTTCAAGTATCTATACCCTTAAGCCTTCTTATTTTTCTTGCTAATGAAGACTCTTCTCTTAGGTCATTGAATGAAGCAAATACCCTATACTCCTTGTCTTCCTTAGGTTCTCTCATGTGACAACCTTTGCTTTTGATCAACTATCTCCAGAAGTAGAAAATTAAGATATTTTGTGGTTCATCCTCCATCATCCATTTTTGGGTTAGGTTGGATTAGGTAGGATTCAATGAATCTACCCATCATTTCATGTCATTCCCTTCTAGAAACTTCTCCTTTAATCCTCTTTGAATTCTTGTCAAAATGGTTTATCTTGAATTTTGTACCACCAACTCATCAATATTATCTTCCACATGGTTCAAATAATCCAACAAATCAAACTTGTTGGCTCAAATTCATCAAATTCTTAATCTTTCTCATAATGCTAACACTTATCATAAATTGGCTTCTAATGCTTGACACACTACATTGTATGACATCCATTGTCAAAACACTCAGTAGTAACTAAAGTTTATTGGTGTTCAACATCAACCAAACTTTAATTGGCTTACATTGTATCACTTGGCTTACATTGAAATTGACTTTTGCTTAGCTCTAACTAATTTTCTACTTGGCTTACACTAGCTTTTCTTAGCACCTACTATGAAAATTATCAAGCTTGGCAGATATACTTGTTTTAACTTGTTCTTCTAAACTTAATCAATGTATCCATCCTTTGAAACCTTAAGTAGATTATCAATACACTATAATGTCACTGTCTTAACTGATCCTTATACTCCTTTTCCATATCATAACTCAATGTTTCCTCTAGGTGCTATTGTTACCTCATTTGATAAAATCCTCTTCATCAATCAAACAAATGATAGTACTCAAATCATTTAAGAAATTGTCTAACCAACAAGTAGCAGGTTTGACATCAATGACAAAACAATGATTGAAACATATTCATCCTATATCAATCTATTTTCAACATTTACATCAAAACTCCTAGAAGAAAAAAATAAAATACCTCCTATCACTCAAGTAGGATCTAAGATAACTAATTTATTGGCTAGGAGACTATTAGCACAAAAGTAAAATGATCTAGGAACCCCTATGATTAATTTTAATATTGGGAATGTAGAAATTCCCAATATTTTAATTGATTTAGGAGTTTCTATTAACATCATTAAGTTATTGATGTTGAAGGTCTAGGATTTACAAATATACCACCTTCTTCAATTGTACTAATGTAGGCTCATAATTCCACAACTAAACTTTAGAGAAGGTTAGAAGACATTACTATAACCATAGAGACACAAGATTATCCTATAGATTTCCTAGTTTCAAAAACTAGAAAAAAAGATGTAGGATACCCCATAGTCTTGGGAAGGCCATAGCTTGCAATAGAAGTAGCCTTGATAGATTGTAGATTGGGCAATATGAAAATTTCAAATAGATTGAAGGAAAATGTTTTATCATTTTTTCTAGTAGCTAAACCAACTCTTATGGATTTTTTTTTTTGGGTAGATGATCAAATGGAGTCTGAAGGAGATGTCTACTGGTTATCTTGTCAATGATGATGTTTACATAACATTTTAAGTAATTTCAAGGGTCTATACAAAATTATTTACAAAAATAAGAAGAAGAAGAAAATGATGACCAATAATTAGTTAAGAGTGTGAAGGACACCAATGTTATATCATCCTTACATCATTCTTATGAGGAAATATTTTCTTTAAATTAATTGATGAAAGATGTGTGACAAATGATAAAGGGATTAAAGATCATGATACAAAATGATAAACCTTTGATCATAAATCCCAAACTGAAATGGACACGAGACAAAAAACTTTAAAAAGCTTTGTGAAGAAATGCTGAAGTTTTTTCTTGGGATTGCCAAGATATGCAAGGTATACACCTTGATATTTTTATGCACCATCTATACATAGAAGATGTTAAGCCAATAAGACAAGGACAAAGAAGAATAAATTCTTCTCTAGGGGATTTTATTAAGAAAGAGATTGAAAATTTGCTAAAAGTGGGTTTTATTTATCTGATATCAGTCAATTAATGGATCTCCCCATTACTTATGATTCCTAAGAAGAATCATAAGTGGAGAATATGTATTTATTATAGAGAACTCAAAAGAGCTATCAAAAAATATTATTTCCCATTGCCATTCATTGACCAAGTTTTGAATAATCTTGTTGGTAGTAATTACTTCTTATTTGTAGATGGATTTAGTGGGTACAACCAAATATAGGTGGCTCTAGAGACCAAGATAAAACCACCTTCAAGTGCATATGTCTATAGAGTATTGCCATTTGAATTATGTATTACTCCATCTATATTTTAAAGAGATATAGATCAAACTATTGGTATCTCTAACTATTGTTTTCTATTAGTGCCAAACACTTAGTCATTTACTAGTCAAAGTTAGATGGTCATCACTATGACTGATCTACTCTAAATAGGTTGAGTCATATATATAAACATATATATCAAGCTCTATAGGAGTCAAGAAAGTATGTTATCACAGAGTATTTTCTATACAAGCTAAGTTCAACACTAACTGAGTAGTTCAAGAATATAAGTGTCAAGTTACATAGTAAGTGTCAAGAATAGTATAGACCAAGCATCAACAACATGTCTAGTATCAAAGATAGTAAGTGTCGAGCAACATAGAGTTTACATACAAGTAAAAAATGATACAAACTTTGACATAAACCATTTTCAAGCTAGCATGGAAGGAATATTTAATGTTTATAGAGGCTATTATAGAGAGTTTTATGCATTTTAGGATGTAGGTCGTAGATCCCTATGTTATGTGATTAATGACTCAAATGAAGAGGCAAAATAAAAAAGCATCTAGAAAACACTTTATGGAACTCTTAAAATAGAGAATATTTTAACCTAGATCATATGAGCTATGGTGTGATAGACAATACCAAGAAAAGAGTAATATGAGAATGGTGAAGTGAAGGATCAAGATCACATTAGAAGTCAAGTAGAAGTGTTATGTTATTTCTTAGTAGAACAAGTGACCTAATCAGTATAGTGAAGGGGAAGAAAATATTTATAGATTAAAAGAGAGGATCAGTTTGAAAAGAGAAGAATCAAAATTAGCTTACAATAAAAATTGAGAGTTGGGTACTAAATCATTTCTAGTCAACTTGACTTAGGGTAAATCTCTGAATAGAGTGGTCTTAATAGATCTATGTAAATACCCTAATAGAGTCCTTACTTTATTGTAAGTGTTAAATCCTCTAATAGGGTGAGACCTAATACTCTCAAAATATTTTAATAGGGTGGGTCCATCACTAGGTAGATCATATATTATGGTCAAATATTGTAATCCCAATAGGTTAACTTTAGTACTATAGTAGTTAACATTTGTGGGTGTCATCCCCACCCCAAATTTACCTTCACCTTGGAGGGTTTCTAGGTAACCAAATATTGTGTTATGTGTTTATTTTAATGAATGTGATACATTATATGTATGTGTTAGAACAATTCTACTTTTACAAGTTTTACATGCATAAGACAGTTGGTGAATGTGTGAATGAATTTCTAAAAAGAGAAAGATTTTAAGATATTTATTCACCCACCACCCCTCCTCCCCACCTCTCGATATATTTTTATCCTATTTATACTTCCATCAATCAACACAAACAACTTCTTGACTAGAGGTCTATATAGATAATTGTATAGTCCATTGTAAGAAAAATTGAGGAAACCTTAGAGAGTTTGGAAAAATTATTGCCAATATGGTTAGATAGATGTCTTGATGGTTGTCATTTATGGAAACATGTATTCAAAATTCCATTTATACATTTAGAGATAGAAATATTAATTGTTATACAGTTTGCAACAACACAAAGAATAGATGTGATTTCTACAGATGACTCATTGCAAGTTAGATCATGCATAGTTGAGGAAAGCTCTATGATGGTGTCATGATGGCATATGCCAGTGTGCAAGTATGTGTGGAAATTACAATGCAAGATATGGTTAAAATACTAGTATGAGTATATAATAGTGCAAAATAGAGCATATCAAAGAATTGGATTGTATGACTTGAGGAATTATTTTGGTAACAAAATAATTACTAAGTCATGAAGAGCCAACTATGTGTTATTATTCTATAAGTTATTTCATATTATATCAAGTGTGCAAAGACATGAATGTTGACTAAGTAGTTAATTATGAATATGAGAGGTATAAGTAATGATCTTATCTTGTGAAGATAAGTGTATGAGATATGATGAACTGTGTGACATACATATGATCTATGTGATATTTGTAATTGATGATATGTGAACTACATATGATGTATTATCAGAGAAATTACAAAATATAGTAGACTAAAAGTATTGTATATATATCTATTCTTGTGAAGACCTAAATTGTTTAATTGCATGTTAGGGAAATGGGCTCTTCTTGCATACATTGTATTTGATTCACCAACTCCTAACAAGGCTGAAGAAACTCTTAATAGGGTTGGGGCTTCTAACAAAGACTTGAGACACTATATTTACTTCATAGAATCCTAACAAGATCAATATCATTAACATGGACCTATTTTTTAGTGAATGATCTAGTGGGTATCATCCCTGCCAGGTTTTTTCCTTTGCCAAGGTTTCCCTAGTTAACAACTATTGGTGTTATGAGTTCTCTAGGTGCATGGTTATATTTACTATTCAACATTAATTTTTTATTTAAATATGAAAGTTATAAAGTAATTAATAATATTCAATTGTGGGAAAAGGTTTGTAGAATACTGATTCACCTCTCGCCCCCCCACAAGTATTATCTATTTCTAACAATTGTTATGAGAGCATAGTTACTCAGAAGAAGTTTAACAATTTGAGTAAGATCCCTATAGATATGGAATAGTTGAAGAAAACCTTGAAGAAGATCTTGAACAAATTGACCCACTTACTGAACAAAGAGATAACCTAAAAGATAGATATGAAGATGCAAAAGTTTTCATTGGCAAACCAACAGATAAGATTGATGATTTGAATTCTTGTAAGGAATCAATTATATAGACTAATGAAAATGATGAAGTAGGAAATATTTAGAAAGAAAATGAGATTTTGAAACATGAATTGAAAATTTTTGAAGTTGAGTTTTAAGAAAAATGGTGGCATGAATGAACCTAAATTGAAAATTGAGAATGCAAACCTTAGATCCTAGTTAATTCAAGTTATATTTGAACTAGATACTATCAAGATTGAGCATGTATAATTAGAAGAGTACAATATCATTGTGAAAGGAGAGTTGAAACAAGATAAGAAATATTTAGAGAAAATTTATTCCAGCAGTGAGAAGATAGATCAATAGATATTTCACTAGAGACCTTATAATGATAAGACAAGACTTGGATATGTGATTGGAGAGAAATTGGCCAAGAGAGTTGAAATTAGAAGAAAACCAGATCCAATTATGGAATCCCCTAAGGAATCTAATTTGAGTAAGGTTGGATCAAGAACATCTACTGAATTAGAATTAATTGGTTTATCAAAGAAGAATGATGAACCTAAGAAAATAGAGAAAGTTGATAAACCTAAGAAAGATGAACCACTCAAGAAAGCAAGATGTGAGTTTAGAGGTAGATGCTTCATATGTAATCAAGTTGGACATATGAAAAGAGATTGCACAAGTAAGTCTTCTAAATCTATTATGAATTTCTATAGCTATAATTATCATGGTTATGGATATAAAAAAGTAGAATATAAGAAACCTAAGTTTAATGAAAATAATACAAATAGTAGAATTTCTAGGAACACTAACTATATACGTAATGAAAGAGGAAGATTATAGAATAGATCCAATAATGGAGAGAAGAACTCATTTGAGTCTTACAAGTGTACCAACCTTGGACACATTGCAAGGAATTGTAGAGCACCTAAGTATCAGAATGAAACTAACTAAAGAAGAAATGCACCTGTTGTTGGAAATATAGATGGAGTAATTGAGAGGGGGGGTGAATCAGTTACCATGAAAAAAAATCCATTAATCCCTTAGATGTCTGATAAAACTTGTTGCTACTATCATTCGATAAACATCCAAAAAAAATTGTAACTCGATAAATGCAATGTATGTTATACTTTAATAGATCTTAAACATTCATAGTGATTAACATGCAAGCATAAAAGAAATAACATGAACACATGAGACACTAGATTTAACATGGAAACCCAATATGGGAAAAACCACCAAGTAACTAGCTACTTATTTTCACTCTTCTGAAGTGAGCCCTGTTAGGAGCCAACCTGGTTAAAGGTTACAATACACACTGTTAGGTGTGATCTTGTTAGAGGATTTAATCACCCTATTAGGAGTGGCCTTGCAAAATGTCTTTATAACAATTCAATGGAACTATCACCTTGTTAGAGGATTTACAACTAGCTGTTAAACCAACTCTGTTAAGAGATTTTGGAATCACTGCTACAATGGTAAGAAAGTAATAATGAAATGACCTAAATGAGATGCAACTAAATTGTTGATTACAAATCTCTATTCTACTTCACACTAGATCCTTCCCGATCAAATATAACTTTGCTCCTCCTCAAGGATATTTGACCATCCTTCAAATTTGCTCACACTTTTCTTCTCAAACAATCATACTCACTCATACACTTTAGAATCTCAACTTGACCTTTTATACCATTAAAATTATCAAGTCAGCCCAATTACAACTTACAATCACCAATAATCATTACCTCAGTTGGCTAGAATCAATACTTTAAATAATTAAACTTCATTTTTCAAATCAAAAAAATCCTTCATTAGCTAACCTTGCTTAGTAAACACTAATCTAAAATGATTTCCAGTGTTGACCAATAGAAGCTTGGTTAACACTATGATCCTAAAAAATCCTTTGACAACTAAGTGAACTCGAGAGATATTAACTTTCCTTCATTAACCATGAGAGCTCAGTTAACACTACTTCTACCACAATTTTCTTCAATGCTCAAGTGAGCTCAGTAGACACTTTCTACACAAAATAATTTCTAAGAATGCTTAGTAGACACAAAAAATTGCCTTGCTGACCAACTAAGCTTGATAAGCACTATCTACCAACTGATATGACATTTGTGTAACATCAAAGACAACACACAATTAGACAATTGTATCCAATAATCTCCCTCTCTGACATTGATGGCAACACAACATGTCATAGCACAATGAAATTTGAAAACAAGTCTTTCTTTGATAGAAATTTTCTCCCTCTTACATTTTATGTCACAAAATTCTTTATTATAGTAATCTCCCTCTATGACAAAATTACATAGCTTCTTCTAGTAAACTTTCCCTCAAACAAATTTTAGAAAGATATGACAGTAAACTCTCCCTCTTGAACAACACATGCCAAAGACAACACATACCAAATGAGTAACAATGTACCTTGAGTACTAATTCATATACAATGTTCCCTTGACTATGTTGCATCAATTGATAGATCTTCAACTTGGTTCCTATTGATGCATAACTAAAACTTTGTTTTAGTAAGCTTTAGATAGAGGAATGACCCCTAGCTTACCTCTTAGATGCAAGAATGCATCCTTAGGTAATGGCTTGATAAATATGTCTAAAATCTATTCTTTTGTATGGACATATTCCAATTTGATTTCTTTATCCTACACCAATTCTCTATAAAAGTGGTATTTTATAGCAATGTGCTTGGTTTTGGAATGCATCACTGGATTCTTTGATATGTTAATTGCACTTGTATTATCACAGAACATAACAACTAGTTATTTGATCTCAACCTTCATGCCTTCCAACAACTATTTAAACTAAACAATATTAAAATAGGTCACTGCTGCTATAACATACTCTACTTTTGCTATAGATATGGATGTGCAATTTTTCTTTTTTCTTGTCCAAGATACCAAACTTTTTCCAAGAAAGAATGCTCCACCACTTGTACTCTTTCTGTCATCAATGTTTCCTGCCCAATCAGCATTAGTAAACACTTTTAAGTCTAGATTTTCTCCAATTTTATACCATAAGCCATAATCTTTAGTGCCTTTCAAGTATCTCAAGATTCTTTTGATTGCCATAATATGATTTTCTCTAGGTTTTTTTGAGAATCTTGCCACTATACCAACTACAAGAGCAATATCAAGCCTTGTATGAACTATATACTACAACTTTCCAATCATTGATTTGTATAAGGTATGATCTACCTCTTTTGAGTCATCATCTTTGGAAAGTTTTAGTCCAGTACACATGGGGGTTCCAAATAGTTTTGAATCTTCCATACCAAACTTCTTGAGTATCTCCTTTATATACTTAGATTGAGTGATGTAGATACCATTCTTTCTCTATTGTATTTGAAGACCAACAAAGAACTTAATCTCACCAAATAGACATTTCAAATTCTTTGTTCATTTGTTTTGAGAATTCTTTGCATAGATCATCATTCCTTGTAAACAAAGTATCATCCAAAAATATTTCTACTAAAACAATCTTGTTATTTGGTCCTTCCTTAATGTACAAACTACTGTCATCATTAGTTCTTTGGAAACCAATTTGAATAAGGTAGTTATGCAATCTCTCATACCATTCTCTAGGGGCTTGTTTCAAACCATATAATGCTTTGTGTAATTTTTAGACCATGTCCCTTTTGTGTAGATCAACAAAACCTTTAGGTTGTTCAATGTAGACTTCTTCATCAAGAATACCATTGAGAAATGCAGATTTGACATCCATTTGATATACCTTAAATCCTTTGTGTGCTACATATGCAAGTAAAGTCCTAACACCTTCCAATCTTGCAATAGGAGAAAAAGTCTCACCATAATCTATGCCTTCTTCTTGAGAGTACCCTTTACATACCAATCTAGCTTTGTTTCTCGATACCTTATCATCTTCATTCAACTAATTCTTGAATACCCATTTAGTTCCAATCATATTTTTATCTTTAGGCCTAGGTACAAGAGTCCAAGTTTTATTCTTCTCTATTTTCTCTATCTCTTCATTCATAGCCTCAATCCAAATTTCACTTTCCAATGCATCTTTGACATTTCTAGGTTCAAAATCAGCAAGTAAACATGTATCTTTTAGCTTACTTCTTGTCATAGTACCTTCTAATTTGTCTCCAATAATTTGATCTAGTGCATGATGCCTCCTAACATACTTGGCCAATATAGTTTCCTTACCTCTTGAATGAATATCATTTTCATCCTCTTGAACTTCAACTTCAGGTTTTGGTTGCTCAGACTCGATAGGCATTGGTTCAATAGCTTTAGAATGTGACTTGGTCCCTGTGACTCAATTTTAACTTCTTGCAAATTAGTAACTGAAGAAGACTTGGGGTAGAAGTCTGCTAATTGACAGATGTGTCTAGTAATGTATCAAGTTCAATGTAAACAAATATCTTGTAATCTTCTGGTTCCTTTTTTCTTTTTTCTTCAGTCCTTTCTACAAACTCATCAACTTTTATATGTGCACTTTCTATGATTTTGTGAGTAGACAAATTCAAACATCTATATGCCTTACTCTTGCAAGAATATCCTAAAAATATACCTTCATCACATTTCACATCAAATTTTTCTTTTCTAGATTCTTTCAAGATGTAACATTTACTTCTAAATACTTTCAGGTAACTTACATTGGGTTTATAGCCATACCATAACTCATAGGGAGTTTTAAATGAGTCCTTCTTTAGCTATAATTAGTGTAAGGTACGAACTATAGTTCTCATAGCTTCCTTCTAGTATTTTCATAGCAATGTACTTTTCAATCATTAGAGTCCTTGCACAATCCATGATAGATCTATTCCTCCTTTTAGCTATTCCATTTTGCTTGGGAGTTCCAGGGGTTGATACCTTTCTTTCAATTTCTCTTTGAATGCAAAAGTTATTGAATTCATTGGAGATGAATTCACTACCTCTATTTGATCTTAAGCATTTCAATCTTTTCCCTATTTTTTTCTTCTCTTGCCAAATACCATTTGAGCTTCTGAAATGCTTCTAACTTCTCTCTTAGATACATTATAGTCATCATTCTAGAGTAGTCATCAACAAAAATAATAAAGAATTTTTCTCCAATATAGCTCTCAATTCCAATAGGTCCACAAAAATTAGTATGCACAATTTCCAAAATATCTTTAGACTGATAGTTTTTACTTTTAAAGCTAGTCTTTCCCATTTTACCAATTTGAAAATTCTTGCATAGACCAACATTAGGTTTCTTCAAACTAGGAATGTCTCTTATTTTCCTAAATTTTCTTATTTTCACCATGTTATCAAAATTAACAAGACATAACCTTCTATGCTATAACCAACTTTCTTGAACTTGAGCAATAAAACATGAGCACTCACCAAGATCAAGATAAAATAAGTTACCTTTTGTTTGTTTGCCTAATCCAATTAGTTTTCCTTTGTCATCTAGTAGTCTTGCCTTGCCATGCATGAATTCCAACTTGAATCCAATGTTTATTAATTGTGCCACACTCAATAGATTATGTTTTAGTCCTTCAACCCAATAGGTATTATCACATACAAGTTCTTTGGTTAATGAGATTCAACCTCTTCCTTTTATGCAACAAGGTTCATTGTTTCCAAACCTTACACTACCACCATCATAGTCATCAAAATGTTAAAACTTTGTTTTGTCACTAGTCATATGATGTGAACATCCACTACCTATGATCCATGTATCATTTTTTTCTCACATGAGAGATAAGTGCCATCTTATCTTCTTCTTCATCATCAAATTCATCTTTTACAACACCGTAAACTATTTCATCTTAATTATTATCAAAATCCTTAGCCATAAAACATGTCTTCTTACCTTTATCCTTGAATGATTTGAAATCATTCTTTCCATTACACTTGTGACCTTACTTTTCATCCTTGCTAGCTTTATTTGGGCACTTGGGTGCAATATGACTAATTTTTTCACATGAACAATAGATTAGGGGAACTTTACCTTTGTATTTGCCTCTACCTCTAGAATATTTCCTTGCAAGTAGAGCTTCAAAAACTTCAAGATTACTATCAAAACTTTCCTCTGAGTCTTCTTCACTTTTTGACTGAGTGTCTTTTATTTTCCTGCCTTTTTCTTTAAGTGAAAGCTTGGCCTCAAATGCAGATTCAATATTCTTGTAAGTTGGAACATAATTGTCATAGTTATCTAGATCAAAGGTTGTCAATCTTCCTACCAGGTTATCCAAAGTTATCTTGTGATTTGTCTCACACCTTCTTTCTTGAATTTTAGATACTCTAATTTCATAAATGGGAAGAAATGTTCTAAGAACTTTACATACAACTATTTCTTTCTCGATCTCTCCTCTAGAAGCTTTTATTGCACTGACACTTGCTTTGATCCTTTCAACATATTTGGCAAGGTTTTTATCCTCTCTCATTCTCATCTAATCAAATTGTCCTCTAAGGATTTCTATTTTGGCTCTCCTCACATTGTCATCACCACCGTAGATATCTTTTAGCTTGTTCCACATTGTAAAGGTAGTTTTGTAGTCCTTAACATCATCATATTCTTCATAGCTTAGAGCAGATGCAATATCTATCATCATGGTGTTATGAGTCTTTTTCTCAAAAATGTCACCAATAGATAAATTACTAGAAGGAGTTGTGTATTCTTCATCAAGATATTTCAATCCTAAATCACCAATGGAAGCCAGATGAAGTCTCATGAGACCCTTCCACACTAAAAAGTTATCTCTATCAAGCCTTGAAATTTTTCTCTTGTAAGACATCCTAATCTTTAGCTTAGGTCCTTGAAACCCTTCCTGCAAGCATCAAAAGCTCTGATGCCAATTTTTAGAAATATAGATGGAGTAACTAAGAGGTGGGTGAATTAGTTACCACAAAAACAAATCCAGAGATCCCTTAGATGTCTAATAAAACTAGTTGCTACTGTCACTTGGTAAATATATAAATTTTTTTTTAACTTGATAAATGTAGTGCATGTTATATTTTTAAAAGATCTTAAAAATTCATAGTGATTAACATGAAAGCATAAAAGAAATAACATTAACACATGAGACACTAGATTTAATTTGGAAACCCAATATAGGAAAAATTGCCAAGTAATTAGCTACTAATTTTCACTCTTCTGAAGTGAGCCCTATTAGGAGCCAACCTAGTTAAAGATTACAATACACACTATTAGGTGTGACCTTGTTAGAGGATTTAATCACATTGTTAGGAGTGGCCTTTCAAAAGCTCTTTAGAAAAATTCAATGGAACTGTCACCTTATTAGAGGATTTACAACTAACTATTAAACCAACTCTATTAAGAGATTTTGGAATCACTGCTACAATGGTAATAAAGTAACAATGAAATGACCTAAATGAGATGCAACCGAATTGTTGATTATAGATCTCTGTATTGCTTCACACTAGATCCTTCCTGATTAAATATAAATTTGCTGCTCCTCAAGGATATTTGACCATCCTTCAAATTCACTCATACTTTTCTTCTCAAATAATCATACTCACTCATACACTTTAGAATCTCAACTTGACATTTTATACCATTTAGATTATCGAGTCGACCCAATTACAACTTACAATCACCAATAATCATTACCTCAGTCATCTAGAATCAATACTTTAAATAATTAAACTTTATTTCTCAAATCAACAAAATCCTTCATCGGCCGACCCTACTTAGTAAACACTAATATGAAATAATTTCTAGTGTTGACCAATAGAAGCTTGGTTAACACTATGATCCTACAAAATCCTTTGGCAACCAAGTGAACTTGGTAGATGCTAACTTTCCTTCATTAACCATGAGAGCTCAGTTAACACTACTTTTGCCACAATTTTCTTCGATGCCTAAGTGAGCTTGGTAGACACTATCTACATAGAGTAATTTCCAGGAATGCTAGGTAGACACAAAAAATTGCCTTGCTAACCAATAGAGCTTGGTAGGCACTGTCTGCCAACTGATATGACATTTGTGTAATATTAAAGACAACACACAATTAGATAATTGTATCCAACACCTATATGTCAATTATGTAATAACATGGGACACACAACAAGATACTTTAGAATGGACATAAGGAATTTTAACAAGAATCCTAAAAATAGAAGGAATGATAATGATAGTGAAAATAGTCATACGAGAGCAATGATAATGACATAGAAAAGATGAAAAAGATTTTTTAGTTAGAGATGAAATAGAGGTATAGGATACCACCCTCTATGGTGGATAAATATAAGGATGAAATATGCTTCATGGGGGAAACTGATACAACCTATATGGAAGTTGTGATACCAAGGGTAAAGTTCATAGAGCCCATGGGATATGAGATTAGTGTAGAGCTCATAGAAAGGTATGTGCATATCATACTCTAGTTAGAACATGACACATAGAGCCCTAGATGGGGAACATATGAGGAGAAAGTGAGAATAGTTTAGTTAGAACTACACAACAAAGAGAGAAAGAAGAAAGTAGAGGAAGTAATTGATTCCATCCTTAAGGAATTAGGAATGACCAGAGAGAAATTCAATGAGATCAAAGGCATTGTGATGGAAATGAAGTCAAGTGGATAGTCTGAAGTGTTAGCAACAACCCCATAGTTATTGTAGAAGGACCTTCAAAAGGTGTAACAGTAGTAAAAGCATGTGCACAAGCTCCCATTACACTTTATGTAGTAGTTGTCTAACTGCAACCTTTAAGAAAAAGAAGTGATCATCCTAGAAGGCATCCAAATGTGGAATCACTTGTTGTGCAAAGAAAATAAGAGAGATTGATGAAGGTGAAGCAAAAACCTAAACCATCAATCAAGAAAAGGGTCAAGCAGACCATTAGTGGACTAGGAAATAGAATGAAAATGATGTAAGTGATTCATAGAGTTTTAAGGATGAAGCTAGAGATAGACCAATATTGCAAGATGCATAGGAAGGTAGAATTTTAGTTGGAAAAAGAGCATGAAAACCAAAGGTAGAGAACCTTAACATTTAGATAATAAATGATGATATTTTTGTCCAATTGAAAAATAATTATAACTTGTACATTAATATGGATAGAAGACAATTAGAAAATATTATTGTAAGGAATATGATTTTGAGGAATAAGTTTCAAAATATTTAGAATAAGATTCCTCAATACCTATATAATAGGTTAATAAATAGGAAGAAGAGATAGTTAGAAGAAGATCTGAATATGAGGATCACTATGATAAATAAACTCTATGAAGTTGACTCTAAGGATGACTCAAATAGAATTTTGAATGGTATTGAGCCCTTGTTGTGGAACAAAAGAAGAGTAATTATTCTAATGGGAGGCAATTATGAGGATGTTAGGAAGGATACTATAGAGGCAATTGTTAAATTAATGACTACAATTCCAAAGATGACTGCATAGTCAAAGCTTAATAGCCTGGATTATCTATAGAAGAACACACACCATCGAGTGGTGAAAGAAAAGAAGAGAAGACACAATAGGCACTCTTACCACCATACATTGTTATGGGTACTAAATCCATGCAAGTAGATA
The DNA here is from genome assembly GCA_028749045.1 of Cupressus sempervirens. Taxonomy (NCBI): domain Eukaryota; kingdom Viridiplantae; phylum Streptophyta; class Pinopsida; order Cupressales; family Cupressaceae; genus Cupressus; species Cupressus sempervirens. Next base: position 325,235,061 of record CM053788.1, read on the forward strand.
ATATGCACATAACTATGGACATAAAAGAAAACCCATTTGTAGCCTATGGCCAAACTATTTTTGGCAATATTACAACTTACTCTAGCTCAAATGATGATGGAGAAGAGGAGAAGAAGAAGATAAGAAGAAGAAATAAATAGAAAGTTAGTAGAAGAAAAGATAATAAAGGAAGAAAATAAAAAGGAAGATTTTGAACTTAAGCATAAGTGGAGGATTGTAATGCAAGAATCAAAATTCTTTCCTAATCTAAAACATGTGGAGTTAGAAATTGGAAAGGTGGTGTTCTAGCATGAGGCTAACATAGCTTATGTAGCCCTAGTAATCATATATATTGTAGTACCAACAACTAGCACATCAACAGTAGTATCAGATGATGAAGATCAGAAAGGATTGATGAGCTCATTGAGAAAGTTGTTTGAGAAGAAAAAATCAATAAAGTCTTTGGAGAAGACATTAACTAAAGTCCTAGACAAAATGCAAAAAAAAATTACTAAAATTGTAGAAAATCAAGACTTTGCAATGAAAGGCTAAGGAGTTGTTGAAAACCTTTGATGATGGATTCACAGCTTTAGTAGATGTAGCTTTAGCGCAAGAACAAGATAAACATGATGCAACACTATTTAATACATCATGCACCAATGTGAGGAATGATCTAAAGGAACTTAATGGAAGAATAAAGGAATTAAGAAAGCACATTGATGAAGAAAAAAGGTTGTATGAATAGTGTGTATTTTCATACAAGTACTTGACTAATTTTGAGAACCAAATAAAGGGTAAGTTGAGTCAACATGAAACACTCACTACTAAATTATAACTCCTAGAGACCAATATTGAGGACTGTGGAGTGGAAGTTGAGAATATACATGATCTAATCAAAGGCTTGGAATTTGATAAGGATAATGAAGCAAAGAGATTCTCTAGTGTTAGAGAAATTTTTTCAAAAAATATCAGCATTTTGCAAAGGCAATTGGAAGAATGTCATGTAGAAAAGATTTCCTATGACAAATCTTCCTATACTGACTTAAGAACACTTGAAGTGGCATCTAATGCACTATGTGCACTAATCAGTATTTTAGATATAGTGAAGGAAAATTGAAAGAAGGAAGTGGAAAGATTGAAACTTTTTTATGCAGATTAATTTTTTAGAATATCAAGTTGATCAACAATAGACCACCTAGTTTTGTTGATATAGTTTTATTTTTGACACCTTTTCCATTGATGTCAAAGGGGGAGTATTATGTAAAAGGAAATTTTTATGTATTGTATATGTAAAGGGGAGTACACTTATGTATCAATGTAAAGGAGATATAAGGAATGTAATGATCCATCAAAACATGAATAAAATTGTTATGTTTTAAAGGAAATTTTGTATTATTTATTTTTTTTGTTTTGATTATGTATCACATCATTTTGGAACTTATCCAATTCTCCCAAATGTTGCCATAAATGCCAAAGGGGGAGATTTTTGGAAATATGGTCAGATAGATGTCTTGATGGTTGTCATTTATAGAAACATGTATTTAAAATTTCATTTATGCATTTAGAGATAGAAAATTATCTAAGTGTTAGACAATTTACAACAACATAGATAAAAGATGTGATGTGTATAGATGACTCATTATGAGTTAGATCATGTGAAATTGAGGAAATATCTATGACATTTTCATTATGATGTATGCAAGTGCACAAGTGTGTATGGATAGTATGTGGTGAGATATGGTTAAAATACTAGTATGAGTATTTAATAGTGCATAATAGAGAATTGAATTATATGACATGAGGAATTATTTTGGTTACAAAATAATTACAAATTTATGATGAGATACTATGTGGATATTTTACTATAATTTATTTTATATTATGCCAAGTGTGTGAACATGAAGGCTGATTGAGAAATGAATTATGAATATGAGAGGTATAAGTAAAGATCTTAGCTTGCAAAGATAAGTGTGTGAGATATGATGAACTATGTGACACACATATGATCTATGTGAACTACATCTGATGTTTGATTAGAGCAAGTGTAAACTACAACAAACATAAAGTATTGTATGTATATCTATTATGGTGAAGAATTTAATTGTATAATTGTATGTTAGGGTAGCAGACTCTTCTTGCTTACATTTTTTTTGATCCACAAACTCCTAACAGGGTTGAAGAAACTCCTAATGGGGTGAGGATTCTAACAAGTTCTAGTTCTCTAACAAGGGCTCAAGACACTATATGTACTTCATAGACTCTGGTGCAAGAGCATCTCAAACATTCAAGTTAGGGTTAAGGATTATGAAGATTTTCAAGAAATCCAAAGCAAATCAAGAGAATGCAATGCATCGTCGAGGTCAACAAGTCAATTGGAATATCCTAGCACCTATTATGGGATTCAAATAGTGCAATATTGTGTTAAACTTGTAATGTCTTCAATGGAACCATTTTATGTTTTTAATGTCCTCATAAGGATCAATAGTTTGATTGTAATATACTAATGATCTCCAATTATCAAATAATATTTGAAGAAGTATAGAATGGGTATGAAATAGGTCTAGGTCATTAAGAAACAATTAGAAAGGAGTTATATATTCAAACAACACCTTTTGTGGTTTTGAAATTCAAATTTTCAAATATAAACAACTAGTTTAGGGATTTAGAGGGAAGTTGGAGTTTGTTATTGTTTTGAAGAATTAAACCTTCAATTCAATGACGAAGTTGGTTGAATTAGCTATATTAGCAAGTCTTATATATTTGAAGGAGTCTTTGTTATGAAGAGAGGAGAATCAGATGTATGAATTGGTGAAGGAGACAACAAGCAATAACTTTAATTTCTACAGATTCCTTTATCTTATTAAAGTCTCAAAATGTTTAGTTTGATATCTTGATGAATTGTAAGGTTTGATTATTCAATCGCTATTGTTTTTTAATGAATTTACCATTACTTTAACACTATTGTCACACCAATTGACATAAACAACATTTTATTTACTTTGTAATTACTTTCACAATAAGACCTTAATAGTCACTAGTACCAAAATAACAATATATTACTAAATAAACTACTAAAAATTATAGATCTATGACTAATTTTGATCATGTGACCAGTGGTAGTTTATTGCTGGACATTTATCTCCCAACCAAATTTATGGCTAAACTATTTTAATCATTGATTTAGTCATTTATGGTTGTTACTTGGTAGTTGATATGGTAGTTGACTTGGTAGTATATTTGGTAGTATATCTAGTAGTTTATTTGGTGATATATTTAGTACTATATTTGGTAATATATTTGGTAGTTTATTTAATCATTAATTGAATCATATTAGGGCATTATGGAATTGAACCACCACCCTCCTACTTATAAAGCAGTTGCTCTTCCATTGACATAGTACCCTTTAAAAGAAAAATACAGAAAAATGATAAAGTTGTCTTCCCAACATTAGTTCTACCATGATCATGGCCATTGTAACATGATATACTCTTCAACACAAATTATTTTAGTTATTATGAAAAATAATGATCTAAATCTTTATCAATAACAATTCAACAATTTCAAATTCTTCTATTCAAACATTTTAAAATTATATTTCATTTCATTTTTCAATTTACAAAAATTACTAAATTAACCACAAGCTTTCTGGAAGATCTCTTCACACAACTTCTGTATGTTTTTCTATTAGGTAATCATTCGAGTATGAAAATGTTCAGAAATAGAATATTTTTATGACACATATTTTTTTGTTCTTTAGAGTTTTACACTTATCAATGAAATTATTGTGCGAGGTGATTGTTTTGCAAGTAAGTAAAGCTCTATATACATCAAGTGTTTCATTATAATCTTCTCAAGAAGCCAACATGAGCTAAGTGGTTCATATATGATTTTAATTTGTGGCTATATTGTATCTTTCCTTATTTCTAGATGTAAATCATATTTATTCAACATATTTAGTATCGAATATTGTATTGCAATGATTTAAATTAAGTGTGCTTCTTCTTTTTATTTTTATTTTCTCTACAACAATAGTGACTAGTGTTTCTTACCTCCCTATTTTTATAGAAATGGTCTAGTTGTCAATTAAAAAAAAATTAGAATTTGTAGATCTAGATGTGGAAAGGTAACCAGATGAATAGTTATTTTTACTGAAAGTGAATGCACCAGTCAAATCTCTAAAGATATCTTTACTGTCACCAATGATGCCAATTAGTTTAAGCTCTAGCCTAATGCATTTTGCATAAGTTCTATTTTATTTTCTTCTAAAGAACTTATGGTTATCACATTCTATAATTATCTAGTATCTATATTTTGATAGTAAATAGGACTTGACTTTTCATGGTTTATTTGACTCTTTCTTCTTTGCAGAGGAGATCTTATAGGGTTTCTTTCATCAACTATAGGAATTTTTGTTAAGTAGATCTAAATTCCTACAATAAAGTTCCAATAAGTTCACTATTAATTTTATCTCATGCTTTGTTGGCAATATTACTTATTTTTAAATAAAAATAAAAATAGATATTTTATTCACCACTCTTGGTGTAGCCTGGAATTGTTTATATTTATATCAAGGGTTGTCTTGGAGTAGTTGCATGAGTTTGTAGTCTAGAACTTACAAAGGTAATTGATGCCTTTCCTCTAGAAGTTTATTTGGAATTTCTTAATTGATGAATTAAATGGTATTATAATCATGTTTAACATGGTTCAGGTTGTAGAAATTATAAAAAAATTCCTATTTTGGTTTCATGATTGATGTTAAATGGGTATAGTGGCTACACTTCCTATTCATAATGTTGGAACTAGAACTGTTGAGATTTTATATAGGTAGGATAGACTAGCATGCTAAATTGATACAAGGTTATGTAAATTATAGTTTAAGTACATGCATTTTATTATCATTTTATAAACTATTTTTAGAATATTTTTTATTTTCAATTATCACATGTTTTAGGAATTGGAGTGTTGATAAAAGAAAAAAAATACTATGGAAAAAATTTAGTTCTCTATTGTGTGTCTTAAACTAGGAAAATATACTCCTAAATGAAAGTGGTATTATGTGCAAGGTGTTTATGTCCAATACTAAGTAATGTTTGTAATGTTTGGTAAATTATAATTTAAGTGCATGCATTTTATTATCATTTTCTAAACTATTTTTAGAATTTTTTTACTTAGGAATTGGAGTTTTGATAAAAGAAAAAATAATACTATTTTAGAATTTTTTTACTTTCAATTATTGAAAGTTTTAGGAATTGGAGTTTTGATAAAAGAAAAAAAAGTCATGAAATGGAGTCAAGTTTTATATCCTTCCATCTATCCTTGTACAATCTCTCTCTTCCATCCTACCTCTTTCACCTCACTTTTTACCTAGAATTTTATTCCTCTAGGTGGGACTTCAATTATAGAAACAAAACTCTTTTTACAATAGTAAATAATTTTAAGGTCTACAATAAATAAAAACACCCAATTTGTGAAGCCTTTTAAGGTTTTAGATTTACATTAATCACTCAAAAGTTATATCTTTATAAAAATCATATTCAAATATATAGAGAAATAATATATATAGAATAAATACATGGACTTTTGTATCAATGTCTTATTCTTAAGACCAAGAGATAAGGTAGAAGTGGTGTGCTCAAAAGGGAGGAGTTTAACTAATGGAAGATCATGAATAGTAACAACAATAAATGACTAAATCAATGATTAAAATAGTTTAGTCATAAATTTGGCTGGGAGATAGATGTCTGGCAATAAACTACCACTGGTCATGTGATCAAAATTAGTCACATATCTATAATTTTTAGTAGTTTATTTAGTAATATATTATTGTTTTTGTACTAGTGGAAGAGTTTATCTCAAGAGTACTTTAGATCAATCCACTTAGGGAGTATGGTGCAAGGGTGCACCTTGGTGAAGACCTTGATGAAGGAAATGAGGTTACATGACCTCAACAAGGATAACAAACATATTTTTGTATGACCAAGTACCTATGAGGATCAAGAGCTCCTAATTTTTTTGATAATTCTTATTTTGTAAGGCCTAGTGACTTAGGATGGCTTATAAATCCTAAGGTTGACTATGGTCAAATAGAAAAAGGTTGAGTAGATTGGTGTAAGAGGGGTTGAATTGATAACTAGAATATTTATGTAGGGTCAACTTCACCCTTGGTAGGTTTCTAGGATGTCTAGGAAGGTAGTTTTCAAATTTTGTTTAAAATATTGTTCCAAAAAATTTATTAATTGTTTTTTATTTGAATGTTGGTTACCAACTATTCATAACCTCCCACAGTTGGTTGTAACTAGGGGGAATTAATTAATTAATGTAAATAATCAATGAAAATAGAGTGGAAAAAGAATTGATCATGAAGATTCATATTTCAATAAAGAAAACTACAATTTACTAGGAAATTGACTATTATTTCCTTTTGTATACCCTTGTATGGATTCAAATGTAAAATATAACTTTATAGGAAGCTGCAAAAATGTACCAAGGGAGAAATCACATCATAGTCACCTACAAGTTGTTATTTTGAAGAAAACTAGGTTACTCAATTTCAAATCTCCCTATGTCCCAATGTAACTATTGGAAAAATTCCAAACTAGATTCAAATGATGTAAGAGAGTGTACTTTAATTTTTTATTTTTTTTAGATTGATTCATTTTAGTTTTGGAGAGATGCGAGTAAAACCCTAGCCAGGCATCTCAATGTGACTAGTAGAATTTGTTAGAGAAGAAGCAACAACCCACCATAACTTTTGAAGGCCATTGATTCAAAGCCTAAAAATGGATATTTAGTGTCATTTTGAATGCCCCTAGATGTTCTAATGGTTGGATTGACCAAAACCTATTTTTAATTGATACATACTTTGTTGAGGGCTCCAATTAGACCTCCAAAACTTAGATGAGGGTTTGTAAGTTTGTGGAGGTGTACAAATATTCAAAGGCTATCCTTTTAGGAAAATTTCATCATCTCCTTGTTACAAAATAATTTTTAATCACATTGGTATGTCCTTTGGAATTTTTGGACACAAATTCACAAAAGGTACCTTGACAGAGCTACTAGGAAAACTACACTAATCAAGGTAGTTTAGGTGGTGGATGGAATTGAAACAAAGTAAAAGGTTGGATGTATTAGATAATGATAGGAGAATTTTTTTATCCTTGAGATTATGTCATGAATCCTAAGAATAGATTGGAGTGACCTTGCAAAAGGAGTGATAGAAACATTAAGAGGAAAAGGGGACAATTACACAAGAAAACTTATATATTTCAGAACAAATTAGTAGGGGTTATGGAGAACACAAAAAGATGAGTTGGTAAACCAAGAAGAGACATTTGAAGGTGTAGGGTTTAGAGGCTGAGTATTCCTATTTGAAGGAGTAGAAATATTTGTCTTCATAAAAGGTAGGCTTATCTTGGAGCCAAGTTAGGTGGGAAGATCAGATATTTGCATTACCACCAAAAGTTAAGAACCAAAGATGACAACTTATTGGTGGTACAACATTGCTCTTGAAAGCTCTATATTTCTAAAAAGGAAGAGTTTATGTGCATGTATCTTTGTGTGTGTGTGTGTGTGTGTGTGTGTGTGTGTGTGTTATGACATGTTATTGTTCCTTTTAGTTTGCATGTGTTAAACAACTTATGCACTTTTCCAAATAAATATGTCATTTTGACACCTAGTTGATTCTTTAATTTGTGAAAGGAAAGAAATAAAAAAATTATTGGTAATAATTTCAAAAATTGTATGCATATATATTAGAAAACATTAGTATCTATTCATTTTTCATTGTTAATTAGGATTGCATTAATAAAAGTGACGTAAATATCATGCAGTCAATTATACAAATTGAGCATTTTAAAAGGTGGCTTGGGTAATTTAGAATGGAAATAAAGTTGTAGTCAATGTTTTAATTTCATTTGAAAAATAATTGGAAAAGAGAAAATTCATGTCATTGGTACTTGTTAAAAGGAAGCACCATCAAATTTCAAGAAAATGGATTTTGTGGTGAGTTGGCAAGATTTTTGTTGTATGTGAAAGGAAAAATGATGAAAAGATATGCTTGAGTTATTTATTATATCAATGAAGATAACTAATGACATGTACTACATTTGAATTAAGAAAATTAAATTATATTTTTTACTACTCATTATTTTTGTATTTGTTGAATTTTTTATACTTTGGAGATATATGCATTGTGTGTGAAAATTTGTCTTGTATTGAATTGTTTCTTCCAAAATGGGGAGAAAAAGAAAGTTAGATCCAAAAAGGTTGGAGCTAAACAAATATTTAGAACAATGGCTTCAAAGACCAAGATGGTTAAATTTTGTGTGCATGTATGAGGGGTTTTATGAGGAGTTGATGGATTAATTTGTGCAAAATTTAATATCAATGTGACTCAAGTCCATAGTAAGATTTTTCAAGTGACCATAGAGATAATCAATATTTGTTTAATATTAAAGTTGAAGGAGAAATAATCACAAACAAGACATGAAGCATAGAAAATCTTGTTGACCAATTCTACAATGAAAAGAATGACAAGATGCAACTAGAAGTGGTTAATAGTAATACAAATACAAAACAAATTAATATAATGTGAGGTCTCGCCCCAACCCATTATAGATCTGGTTACACATTTATTTTTGATATATTTTGATTTGCTATTTTGAGACAATATTAAACTAATTATACATTGATCCATATTATTTATGCCATGTGATGGTTACTTTGGTATTTTTTATGGTGCTTTAATGACATTTTGTTTATGTGAGCACTTTGATGGTTCATTTGGTAGTGAACACTAAATTGATGAATATATTGCGGTGTTCTAATTATGAGAATTTGTCATATTTAATCAATGTGTAGAAATAGAAAATATTATTGAAATAAAATTAGGAAATTTTAAAATTGAGTTCAATTATGCAAGTTAAATTGGTATTTATATATGATTTTCTTGATTTGTTGATATTTGAATTGAGTGTGCTAAACATTTTCGCCATGGTACTAATTGGATAGCCAAGAGCCAAACCTATGTGCAAACCATGAAATCAAGGTTCAATCTATTGAAGATATTCAAACCTTTTTATTATGTAATTTAATTTATAATCATAAATTGAATGTAAGTATTAGGTTAATTCATTCTTTAATTAGTGACATATCACTTGTAAGGTGTAGTGTGATTGTATAGTGTCACTTGACACTTGTCATGTATATGTGTAAGTGAAATGCAATTAGGGTTTGAAAATGAGACACTTAGCCTAAAATTTGATTTATTTAGGTGCCTAAGATAATCACTTTTATTTAGATGTATCATGTGAAGTCACACCAAATAGGAATTTGAATTCAAAATTTAAGGTCACTTTTAGAGGCCAAAAAGTGGTCTTAGGAGCTTAATTTCATGGAATTTAAGTACCCATATGGTAGGGATGTGAGTTATGAACCTATTTTTCACCACTAGAATTCTCAACCAACTTTGGGGACCCTCTAAACAACCCATTTTCCAAAAAAATGTGAAAATTGAGTAGTCTTATACCCTTACCCTCACCCACACAATTGCCCAAACTTGCATGTGGGAGACAAGAATAATGGCCAAGGACTAGGGGCCAATTGAAAAACTTATTGCTATTAGGTGTGTGGGATTTTGAGGCCTTTTTGGAGGTCCTTGGAAAACATAGTGGATGTTCACCCACTCTCTAGTTTTAGAGACGCTAGGGTTTGAAGATTGGAGCAAAAAGGATAGGGCTCTACTCACTTTTCCATTCCATTACATTTTGAGTAAGGTTGGTGGTTCTTGACAAGGTTGTTATTCATTTTTTTGAAAGATTAGGATGTTGAAGATCTTGTTCATGCATTTCATCTATTTTATGTATTATTATTTTATGCTTGCAAAACGGCTGGAAAATGGTGTTTTCAATCTTTTTTTTTACATTTTCTTTTTGGGATTGTTCATGGGTGTGAGTGCATTACTCATACTTTGAAGGGAAGAAGTGGCCTTGGGTGAAGGGGTTAGTTGTTAGGAATAACTATAGACATAAATAACAATTACTTACAAATATAACCAATATCATAAAATAATAAATCACATGGAAGAGAACACAAGAAAGAAATATTTAACATTGTTCACCCAATCCCTAGGCAACATCCACCAAACACCAAGTCCAACATTATTATTATCTAGTGATTACAACCTAATTATAATCCTTAATTCCTTATAGCTCAATATGGCTACAAGAAGAAATTATTGTATCACACACTATGAAATCCCTAACCCTAAGCCATTTTAAACAAGTATTTTTTTTGCTTTAGGGTTAAAATTAGTCACAACATTTTGGCTCAAAAATTGTCAATAAAGTAGCCCCCAAAAAATAATTCTTAGGGGCTACATTGTTAGGATTAACCATAGATAGAAATAATAGTTACATGTAAATATAACCAATATCATTATATAATATATCACATATAAGAGAACACAAGAAATAAAGATTTAATGTGGTTCACCCAATCCCTAGGATATGTCCACCATACAATGAGTCCAATATTATTACTATCTAGTTATTACAATCAACAATCCCTTACATCTCAATACTACTACAAGAAGCTATAATATCATCATACATTATGAAATCCATAACCCAAAGCCTTTTTATACAAGCTTTTTACCACTTACAAAATTAGGGCTAGAATAAGTCATCCAATAGAAAAATAGCAATAGATGCCTTTTATAATATAAGGTCATTTTTGGCTTTAGGGGTGCTTCCCCCAAAATCCCCCACTAGGGCATTGCCCCTTGACCCAACCCTATACTATGATAGGGATTGCACTTGGGGCATTTCCTTAGGATCTTGTAGGGGCACTACCCCCAAACCCTTGTATAAATAATTTGGGGAGAAACTATGCCAAATAAACTATGGAGTCTAATTAGGCTCCACATCACACTAATCTTCCACTTAGAGATAGATCAGACTCCACAATAATAACCTCCCACTTGGAGACATATCATAGTGTAATACCCTAAAATTGGCTCATTGCCATTATACCAATTCTGGTCTATTTCTGATAATTTCTAAGTCCTATTCTAATAAGCAATTCTCATTCTGCTATTCGCTACTTGACTTAATTGTCAGATGCAAAAAAACCTTAATCTGCATTCATCATATTTCTTATTTAATTCCTATAGTACGTACTCACATTAGTTGCATTAAACCTACTTGATTTAATTATAATTTAATTATTAAGTATTTATACTTTAATTAAATTAAATTATATCCTAAGGCTAATGTACTATGGAATTAAATTTATTTAATTTAATAAATATGCCTATCTTGATTAATTAAATGTAATTATTTAATTAAATGGGAAAGGTATTTCTAATTAATTAAACAAAATTATTTAGTTAAATGGAGTACTTACTTCTAATTAATTAAAAAAAGTTATTTAATTAAATGGGAAGCCATTCCTAATTGATTAAATGAAGTTATTTAATTAAATAAGAAAAGTGTCTCTAATTAATTAAAGATTATTTAATTAAATATAAAAAGTAATTATGAGAGCATATCTCATTTTATTAAATTAAATATCTCAACAAAATCTCTTTTCAATTCAAAAAGGGAAATTTTCAGTTCACTATTGATCAAAAATGAGTTAAATTAGTTAACTCCTTTTTCTACTTAAATTAAATCAGTTAACTCCTTATTTTGCTCAAATTAAATCTGTTAACTCTCTTTAATTTGGGAATCTCCCTTTATGACTGAACTTCATCTTCAATCCTGACCGTTGATTGAAATCGATCTCAATTGTTGATGGATTCCAGGAAAGTCTATTTAAGGGACCCTCCTCTCTTCATTTTAGGAGAGGTTGAATGAGAATTTGCATTGAATTGCTGCTGAATTGTGCATTCATTTGAGCTCCCTACTTTCATATTCATTTTCTAGTTTAATCTCATTTAGCATAATATGCATATATTTTAGCATAACTTTCTTTTACATGCTCTTAGATTAAATGTGCATATCTCATTCTAGATTAATCTGCATTCTCATATAGATTAGTCACATTTTCTTTCAAATCCTTTGTTCTTACAGGGTCTAGTTTCCTGTACCTTGATTATGAGGATATTAACAAGCAAAATCCCTTTAGATAGAAGGCAACAGGTTGCTTTGCAGGGCAAATCTTGGATGAACAATCTCATGTTCATTCCAGGATGAATCTGCATACAATGATCATGTTGAAGTGTGTGTGTTAGTAGAGGCCACATATTCATGCATACATTTCTGGCACCCACCGTGGGGCACGAAAATCAATTTTTTTGGCTACTTTCTATGTTTTTAAATCATTTTTTTGTTCTTTGTCCATACTATTCTGTACAAATTCGAGAATCATCGCCCGAGACTATTCATTTTTGTGTGAAGATCTCAAATCTTCACGCGAATATTCTCTTTGGGTCGCATAAGAAAGTTCTTGAGCACGCAAAATCTTGCACGACACTTGTTTCTTTGCGCGGGTCGAAAATAGTTTCACGCAGGCTCCAAACAGTTTTGTGTGAGATAGAAATAACTTCACGCAGCTCCGTCAGAAATTTCGCATAGCACTTGTTTCTTTGCATGGTCCAAAAACAGTTTCACGTAGGCTCCAAACAGTTTCGTGCAAGAGAGAAATAACTTCGTGCGACTCTGTCAGAAATTTCACGCGAAACTCTACTATTTTTGCATTGATTTTCATGTTTTCTTGTGTTTTTGCTAACTGCTCACTATTTCTGGTTTTTTCATGTTTTCTATTTTTTTTGGAACAGTAATACAAAAGATAGCTTTTTTCCAATTTTCTAGATAAATAATCATAACAGCAGTTTGCAGGACAATTGGAAAAGCGTGATAAAGTTGCTAAGAATAGGTAAAAAATCTACTAAGCACATTGCAAGGATTACCAGGTAATTCTCTTTGACTGATAACACCTCATTTGGAGCTAAGATGAACATCTCTTGTGTCAAGCTTGTGTGTATTTCCTTCCATATTCTCATTTTACAACACATGCATAATTTGATACTAGGTTGTGATCTCTATTAGTTTCATCTAGCAAGCTTAGTTATTAGTGATAGATCTAATTAGCTATCTTGGATTATTGGACTCGCTAATTTGCTGGCCCCTCGTTCCACCCCGTGGTTGCAAGATCAGCACCAGGTTAAAGGGGAGGGGTCTATAGGACATAAGCGTTAAATGCTCCACAAGGAAACCCTTTTGTGCTTTCTAGAGCTCACTAATTTCTGAGTTGTGGACTCGTTTTGGCTTATGTGAGGGGTTAAATGTTCCACATCTTTGGACTCACCTCACATTAGTTAAAGTGTTAAGTGTACCACCTTGTGCTTTTTGATTGCTTTTGGATGGATTTTCTTTTGAGAATTAACATCTATACACACATAGTAATTAGGCCCCCATGAACACTATTCATGGATCTTGAGGGAGTGGGTTCCTAGTGAAACTCCTCTCTAAGATGGATTCCTTGTAGGTGGGGAGGATACTTTGAGCATCTCATAGATAGATGAATCCTCAACTTGTTGATTGAGGCATCCTTTCTCCGAAGAGGTTGATAGATCACTGGGAGATGATATCATAGATCTTTAAGAGATACTCTTAGTTTAGCGTGTCAGATTAATCTTTCTGCTTTGATTGGGCTAAAAGTGAAAAGGTGTCAAAACCTTGAATCTGGAAGCTAAGTCCCCTTGTGGTGCACTATTGTGAGTCAGTCACCTTTAGAGAGGGTTAACCATAGAAAACAATCCCTCTACAGGGAAAACTACGTTGATGGAACCTCAAGCGGTAATAGCCATTTTTGCCATGGTAGTGACAACCACTATATAAATGTCCTTGTGGAAGAAATCTCCATGGGTGTGGTTCATTGTGGGTTGTTAGATCTCCCTAGAAGCTCTTCAAGATTAAGTTCTTGGACTATGTCAAAACCTCAGTGCGCCGAGATTGGAGATCACCCCTGTGAGTCATAAAAGTTGCAGAGTCAAACCATTACTAAATACCTTAGAGAGGCCAACTTTTTACTTTCTAGGAATGTGTTCAATGATTGCAAAACTCTTTGAAAACATACACAATTAGCTCTCTTAGGAATTAGTGCATACTAAGTCACTTGATTGTTCATGCGCAAGGTTGCTTTTTCCCTTACTCATTGTTTTAAGACATGCTTGATATGACCTGCTTGCTATTCTACATGCCTGTTTATCTACTTGCTTACTAAAATGATCTAAAAAGTCCAAAAATCTTGCCAAAATTAGTCACTATTTTGAAACTAATCTTCTTTCTCATGTGAAAACTTTTTTAGTCTTGCGCAAAATCATTTGGTCCTCACACGAAATCATTTTGTCCTCGCGCAAAATTAAAGTTTTGTAATGCATCTTCACGTGACTTGAGATCTTTCTCATGTGAAATTAAAAACTATCACTGAACTTCATGTGAGACAAAAAATTCTTCGTGCGGCTTGTAAAACTTCTTCTCACGAACCATAAAGGTTTCTCGCACAAGATCTTGTGTCAGCATTTCCACTTTTGGTCTGATCTAGCTATCTACGATCTACACGCTATCTTTTTCTATGTCCTTTTATCACTCTCTGTCTGCAAACAGTCCTGAAATAGCGACATCCTACTTAGCTAATGACTTGTGATCCATACTTTAACTAGTCTTGTCTCTCAGTTATCTTGCTCTTGTCCTTTAGTGCTTGTTGTACTTCATGTCATGATAGTCATAATCTTTGGCTATTCTAGCCTTCAAATCAGACTATTCATACCTTAGTATACTGCACTCTTATCTTGCTTTTCTAAGACTACGTTCTAGTGTGGTCCTTGTCTAAACTTTTTCTTTTTGTCATTGTTTATGACTGTGGAAACTTGACTTATGTTCTCAAACTTGGCTGTCACTACTTGAAACATAGTACATCAAAATGGCTAACAACAAATGTGCTAAATCTAATATTCCTAGTGAGGAAGAAGGGATTCTTATTGCAAACATGAAGCAAAAAATCCAATCAATGAATGCTCAACTTCAAAGACTAAAAAAAGAGGAAAACACATCATCGAACAAATTCTCCTCAAGAGAAATTTTCCCTTCCTCCTATGATAACCAAAAATCAAATTTTTGTGATCTTGAATCCAAGATATTTGAGAACACTTTAGAAACACCCAAGAAATCTAGAAATATCTTTGAAGAAAAACCTTGGGAATCTAAACCAAAGCATGATTTCACACCTTTGGGAGAATCTTATGAATTAACCTAGGAAGAACTTCTTCAAAAGAAACTCATTATTTTACCTAAGGTCACTTTGGCAGGAGTTTCATTTATGAGTAACTATTGTGCCTATCATAGACATAATTTACATAAAACTTCCCATTGTAAGGACCTGAAAAATGAGATCCAAGATCTCTTTGACAATGGCATAATTCAAAAATCTAAGCTCTCAACTACTAAAGATTCTACTCTCAAGAAGAATCAACCTCATGAAACCATGTCTAGTAATGGTTCAAATGCAACTTCTACTTCTTCCAACATACATCCACCTTCTAAATTGTCCAATCTTTCCAACCCATATTCACCAAAAGAACTCACTACTCCCCCAGTTGACTATGTGTACCCTCAAAGGCTGCCTCTAAAGGAAACTCAAGCTAATCTTGACTTAGCTACAAACCTCTCCCATACTACTCAAACCAAAGATCCAAAACTTCCATGTGTTGCTCCTCCTATTATCCCCAATCCAACTATTCCTCCATTGTCCCTTCAAGAGCCTGTTATGGAGACTCTAGAAATATATTCAAATACAAATTTAGATACTCCCTCATACTTGGATTTGGTTTCATGTCAAGAGGACCACTTAAATCATGAAGAAACAAGTGTTGATCAAGACCAAGATTCCTTCATCCCCTTTCAAATCTTCCTAGATCTCGTGCCTCCATCTCAAGAGCCACATAGTCCTCCATCTCCCATGTCATGCACCTCTACTAAGAAAGATCAAGATATTCCTTCCACCATCCTTAAGGAGATTAAAAAAGACCAAGAGAAGAATACTTTTCCCATGTTACCCAAAATTCCTTTTGAAGAGAAAAGTGTTCCCTTGATCTCTTATTCTACCTCACTACATTCACTTCCAAACTATGCTCAAGCTTCAAATAATCATGTCAAAGGTATTGCTCCTATAATAGTTACTCATAAATCTATTGATGACTTTGGTCATATTGCTCACTCTAAAGATGCTGATATCCATACTCATGGTTCATTCACATCTTATAAATCTATCCTTGGTCCCTACCCATCTAAGCTAAAACCTTCAAGTCTTCCATCCATATTAGGACCTTAGGTTCCTCCATCTCCTACTTCCACTCTTAGCTCATTACATGTTCCTCCTACACTACCCCAAGATCAATGAAGATGCACATACTTGAACTCCTCACATCCACCTTTCCATCTAAACCAGTCATATTGGCCTCATTCATCCATAAATCCCAAGTCCTTTGGAAGCAATTTGGATGATGAACTCAAACACAAGTGCACGAATCCATCCTCAAAAGTTCACTATGTCTCCTCTAATCAACATGTGAATGTCAAGAAGGAAAATATGCAAAAGAGACCACAAAGGTCCACTATTGAAAGAGCTCAACCAAAGAAAGTATGGGTTCTTAAATCTGTTATTGAAGAAATGCATTCCAAAGTATCTAATGAAAAATCAAAAGCTATATGGATTCCCAAGTCTCTTTTGAAGGACTTGAATATTGAAAACAAATCAAAGTTGACATTCAAGCTTCCAAAGGCTTCCACTCCATCTTCTTCCCAACATCTTCCTAAAAAGGTTTCAAAACCTTCTACTCCACCCCTCTCCAAAATGGCTTTTCTACCTCATATATCTAAGCCTCAATCTATTTCATCCATATTTCCTCCATCATTCCACTACCCTTCAAGGTGTGTGTCAATGTGAATCTTTTCTAATATCTCATCCACCCTCATGAGATCCTCTAAATCTTATGCCTACTTGCCATCCTTTCTTGTTTTAGTCTTCCAAAACCAACAACCTTATCCTCCATCTACCTCTCATTTTTCTATCATTTCCCTTCCATTACCTTATTAGAATCTTTGAGTGTACCTTGCTATGGCCTTGGCTTATCATAACTTATATTTCTTATAGGAGCACTATTCAAATTGAAGAAGGCTTGAATTCTTTTCAAAAACTCTAAAAATCCAAAAAAAAAAAGAAAAAAAAAAGTGCCTTGGTGAAAACCTAGAAACAGGCACCTTGGTAACAAAAGTAAAGATAAATAAATCTATCCTATGGTGAAAACCACTTCTTGTGGTTCCTTGTATAAGTACCATGATGAAAACCTGGTAAATAGGCATCATGCATAATTCCTCCATCCATGACATCCTATCATGATCTTGCTTATCCTTTAGATGTCCTCATTCCTGAAGTCATTCACTCATAACCTCCATAACAAACTTTGCTGTCCTATTCAGTTAACCCTTTGGTCTTGATCAATGAAAGAAAGAAAAAAACTTGGTTCTTAGCAATCTCTTGACATGGTCATTTTCTTGGATTACTTACATGATACCCTTCATTACACCACGAGCTTATATTGTTATATCTTTTTCCCTAGCTTGGGTAATCTTATGAAGACTTTCCTTGAGGGTAACATTCACTACTTCATACTCCTTGTCTTTCCATATCTACTTATTCACTCACTTGCTACTACATCTCATCCTACACCTTGCTAGACACTGGAACAAAATCAAGGTAAGCCTTTTTGAGAGCTAGTAATCTCTGAAAAAATCTAAAAATCAGAAAAAGTCCTTAAAAAAAATTTTGTTACCCTGGTGAAAACCTAGCAATAGGTGCCTTGGTAACACCAAAAAAAAGTAAAAAACCAAAAATACAAAAAAATTCAAAAAAGGAAAATACAAAAATAGTGCCATTGATGAAAACCTGGAAATAGGCATCATGGTAGCAAAAAAAAGGAAATCTTGCCAAGAAGGTAAAAACCTAGTAAACATGCACCTCTTGTTCCCAATGTCTCAGCTTGCAGTGCTTCTTTTGGCTATTTTGTACAATCACTTTCATGCTTTTGCTTTCCTGCTTTCCACTCATGTATCCATGGATTGAGTCTTGTCACAGCTCGGGGGAATTTCACCTTAGTGTCTCTCTTTTCAAGATTCTCCTCATAGAATCTCCTTTGCAACAGTCACCAGTTGTTCTAACTACATCTGCCTATTATCGCTAGTGTCACTCTTTTCGAGGTTCTCCTCATAGAATCTCCTTTGCAATAGTCCCCAATCATTCTGACTATGTCTACCTACTATCGCTAGTGTCACTCTTTTTGAGATTCTCCTCATAGAATCTCCTTCACAAAAATTACTAGTGGTCCTCATTGCATCTGCCTACTATTGCTAGTGTCACTCTTTTTAAGATTCTCCTCATAGAATCTCTTTGACAATAGTCACCAGTTGTTTCAGCTATGTCTGCCTACTATTGCTAAGTTCATGTCTCCAAACTCCTTTATGGAAGATCTCTTTTGCGTCAGTCACCAATCATCCTGGCTATGTCTGTCTACTATCATTTAGTCCTCTTTAGGTTCTTCATCATGAAGATTCCTCTTTGACCTCAGTCACCAGTCATTTTGACTGCGTCTGCCTACTGTCATCACCCTACTGATGATATTTCTTTCAAACTTGTTCTAGACATTGACACTTGACATCAATCCAAAACATTGAATTCAAAAAAATGATATACTTGTTTGGATATGTTGAGCTTTTCTTTTGTTTTCTTTTTTTTTCTTTATCATATCTCCTCGAGCAACTCAATGATGTCATCTTCGACTAGAGAAGTAATGACTAGGGGCATGATCTTTTCTTGGCTTTCTGTTTGCAATTTAGTTCCAATAAGTTGATCTATTCGTATAAGAGGGGTGTCCACTATAAGAGCCTCTATCTCATATTGGATGGCTATGTGTACTTCAACTCCTTTTATACAGATATGTCAATGACATTAGTTCTTCTCTTTGTTTGTTGGAGTAAACTCTTCTTGCTATAGTAAATACTGATACTCGTCCTAAAAAGTGAGCGTACAGGTCACTGCGAGTATATCTAGCACAGTTCTATCTCTGCTTACAAACTCAAGGGTTGTTGCAGACAGAATGAATAGTGAATACTTAGCATAAGAGGGATCTCCCATGTGTTTGGTGTGCCTGTCATGCAAGCAATATTCTAATCATCCTAGCGTTTATGCTTTGCTTCTTATGCTAACTTGCTACATTAAAAGGGACAAATGTTCTGGTCATTTTGGCTTCTTGTGCCTCAAATGCTTACATTTAATCCTCACAAATCAATAACTTATGTTATATTCATATTTCCATGATTGCAATGTCAATGGGAATTGTATGACCTACAAGCTTTGTTCTATATCTGGTGATGATTAAATATTAAGGCTTGGTAACCAAACCTAGGGTTGCATTTAACATAGTCTTGCATTGCATATGTCACTTCCATAAGCATGCAACTCAATTGCAAATCTACTTTCACCTTCTCTGATGAGGGATTGTTGATCTCTTCAAAGTATCATGTTCTTTCATGAATTGCACAAATGATTAATTAATAACCCTCTTGGCTACTTTGGTTTCTCTTAACCCATTTTTCAAGATCAAATTTGAAATATGACACACTTAAGTGGCTCAAAATGCATTTTAAAATTTTTTGTACAATCTAAATCTTTCTGATACTTTGCAATTCTTGGAATCTTTTCAACTCAAACTTGGTCTTTTGGATCTCAAAATCACTTCAAATCAACCTCCAAATTTCTTTTGATCATTCTGATCTCTTCATATTTCTTCAGATCATTCTGATCTCTTCATATTTCTTCAAGATCATTCTGATATCTTTATATTTCTTCTGATCATTCTAATCTCTTCTATATTCTGCTATATCTCAAATTTCTTGTGTATCTCTTTCATCATTCTCATCACATAATATTTTTGGTGTGTCATCTTTTGATTTCACTCTCGAGGGGGCAGGATGATTAAACATCATTAAATACCTATTGCTTGGGGCATCTAGTTCCCATCTTATGTCCTTATCACTTGGGGCATCTCATCACTAGGGGCATTTTGTTCCCTTCTATCTGGAATCCTTGCCATCTACCTTATCTTTTCATTAATTGATCAACCTTATAACAACTCTTCTCAAAGTTCGATAGACGGGTATTGGGATAGTCTAAACCTTGACTCCTAAGGATCAAGCCTCATTCAGGGGATGATTCTATGACTCATGATTGGACCTTGTTATCTTTTTATTCAATCTCTTGGGTATCTAGGTGTTCTATCTAGATCCTTGAAGGTTAAGCTCCATTCTGGAGATAGTCTTCTAAATGCTTTCAATCTCAGGTATCTAGGTGTTCTATCTGGATCCTTGAAGATTACGCTCTATTTTGGAGATAGTCTTCTAAATGCTATTATTCTCAGGTATCTAGATGTTCTATCTAGATCCTTAAAGATTATGCTCCGTTCTGGAGATAATCTTTTAAATGTTATCAATCTTAGGTATCTAAGTGCTCTACTTGGATTCTTTAGGATTAAGCTCTATTCTAGAGATAGTCCTTAAAATCTTATCAATTGGTCTCTGTATCATCACCTTCAAAACCAATCTCATGTTTACATCATGCTTTTTGATTATCTTTAAATTGAACGTGTTGCTCGCACATTCATTCAAAGAGGGGCAAAATGTAATACCCCAAAATTGGCTCATTTCCATTATACCAACTCTGGTCTATTTTTTATAATTTCTAAGTCCTATTCTAATAGACAATTCTCATTCTACTATTCACTAGTTGACTTAATTATCAGATGCAAAAAAATCCTAATTTGCATTCATCATATTTCTTATTTAATTCCTATAGTACGTACACACATTAGTCGCATTAAACCTACTTGATTTAATTATAATTTAATTATTAAGTATTTATACTTTAATTAAATTAATTTATATCCTAAGGCTAATGTACTATGGAATTAAATTTATTTAATTTAATAAATACACCTATCTTGATTAATTAAATGTAATTATTTAATTAAGTGGAAAAGGTATTTCTAATTAATTAAACAAAGTTATTTAATTAAATGGGAAGCCATTCCTAATTAATTAAATGAAGTTATTTAATTAAATAAGAAAATTGTCTCTAATTAATTAAAGATTATTTAATTAAATAGAAAAAGTAATTATTAGAGCATATCTCATTTTATTAAAATAAATATCTCAATAAAATCTCTCTTCAGTTCAAAAAGGAAAATTTTCAGTTCACTATTGATAAAAAATGAGTTAAATTAGTTAACTCCTTTTTCTACTCAAATTAAATCATTGAACTCCTTATTTTACTCAAATTAAATCTGTTAACTCCCTTTAATTTGAGAATCTCCCTTTATGACTGAACTTCATCTTCAATCCTGACCGTTGATTGAAATCGATCTCAACCATTGATGGATTCCAGAAAAGTCTATTTAAGAGACCCTCCTCTCTTCATTTTAGGAGAGGTTGAATGAGAATTTGCATCGAATCGCTACTGGATTGTGCATTCATTTGAGCTCCCTACTTTCATATTCATTTTCTAGTTTAATCTTATTTAGCATAATATGCATATATTTTAGCATAGCTTTCTTTTACATGTTCTTAGATTAAATGTCCATATCTCATTCTAGATTAATTTGCATTCTCATATAGATTAGGTGCATTTTCTTTCAAATCTTTCATTCTTATAGGGTATGGTTGCCTGCACCTTGATTCTGAGGATATTAACAGTCAAAATCCCTTTAGATAGAAGGCAACAAGTTTCTTTGCAGGGAAAATCTTGGATGAACAATCTCATGTTCATTCTAAGATGAATCCGCATACAATGACCGTGTTGAAGTGTGTGTGTTAGCAGAGGCCACATATTCATGCATACATTTTTGGATGATTAAACATCATTAAATACCTATTGCTTGGGGCATCTGGTTCCCATCTTATGTCCTTATCACTTGGGTCATCTCATCAGTAGGGGCATTTTGTTCCCTTATATCTAGCATCCTTGCCATCTATCTTATCTTTTCATCAATTTATCAACCTTATAACAACTCTTCCCAGAGTTCGATAGATGCGTATTGGGACAGTCTAAACCTCGACTCCTGAGGATCAAGCCTCATTCAGGGGATGATTCTATGACTCATGATTGGACCTTGTTATCTTTTTTTTCAATCTCTTGGGTATCTAGGTGTTCTATTTGGATCCTTGAAGGTTAAGCTTTGTTCTAGAGATAGTCTTCTAAATGCTTTCAATCTCAAGTATCTAGGTGTTATATTTGGATCCTTGAAGATTACGCTCTGTTCTAGAGATAGTCTTCTAAATGCTATTATTCTCAGGTATCTAGATGTTCTATCTAGATCCTTAAAGGTTAAACTTTGTTATGAAGAAACCTTTTAAATCCTTACAATTTTAGGTATCTAGATGTTCTATCTAGATCCTTAAAGATTACACTCCGTTCTAGAGATAATCTTTTAAATGCTATCAATCTTAGGTATCTAAGTGCTCTACTTGGATTCCTTAGGATTAAGCTTTGTTCTAGAGATAGTCCTTAAAAGGTTATCAATTGCTCTTTGTATCATCACCTTTGAAACCAATCTCATGTTCGCATCATGCTTTTTGATTATCTTTGAATTGAATGTGTTGCTTGCACATTCATTCAAAGAGGGGCAAAATGTAATACCCTAAAATTGGCTCATTTCCATTATACCAATTTTGGTCTAGATCTGATAATTTCTAAGTCCTATTCTAATAGGCAATTCTCATTCTACTATTCACTACTTGATTTAACTGTCAGATGCAGGAAAACCCTAATCTACATTCATCATATTTCTTATTTAATTCCTATAGTACGTACTCACATTAGTCACATTAAACCTACTTGATTTAATTATAATTTAATTATTAAGTATTTATACTTTAATTAAATTAAATTATATCCTAAGGCTAATGTACTATAGAATTAAATTTATTTAATTTAATAAATATGCCTATCTTGATTAATTAAATATAATTATTTAATTAAATGGGAAAGGTATTTCTAATTAATTAAACAAAATTATTTAATTAAATGGAGTACTTACTTCTAATTAATTAAACAAAGTTATTTAATTAAATGGGAAGCCATTCCAAATTAATTAAATGAAGTTATTTAATTAAATAAGAAAAGTGTCTCTAATTAATTAAAGATTATTTAATTAAATAGAAAAAGTAATTATGAGAGCATATCTCATTTTATTAAATTAAATATCTCAACAAAATTTCTGTTCAGTTCAAAAAGAGAAATTTTTAGTTCACTATTGATAAAAAATGAGTTAAATCAGTTAACTCCTTTTTCTACTCAAATTAAATCAGTTAACTCCTTATTTTACTCAAATTAAATCTGTTAACTCCCTTTAATTTGGGAATCTCCCTTTATGACTAAACTTCATCTTCAATCCTGACCATTGATTGAAATCAATCTCAACCGTTGATGGATTCCAGGAGAGTCTATTTAAGAGACCCTCCTCTCTTCATTTCAGGAGAGGTTGAATGAGAATTTGCATCGAATTGCTGCTGGATTGTGCATTCATTTGAGCTCCCTACTTTCATATTCATTTTCTAGTTTAATCTCATTTAGCATAATATGCATATATTTTAGCATAGCTTTCTTTTACATGTTCTTAGATTAAATGTGCATATCTCATTCTAGATTAATCTACATTCTCATATAGATTAGTCACATTTTCTTTCAAATCCTTCGTTCTTATAGGGTCTGGTTGCCTACACCTTGATTCTGAGGATATTAATAGGCAAAATCCCTTTAGATAGAAGGCAACAAGTTGCTTTGAAGGGCAAATCTTGGATGAACAATCTCATGTTCATTCTGGGATGAATTTGCATACAATGACCATGTTGAAGTGTGTGTGTTAGCAGAGACCACATATTCACGCATACACATAGCAGTGCTAAACCTGTAGCTCCCACTAGAATATCAAACCACCCTAGACTCTATTATTCTTTTATTTTATTTAGTCTAAAAGACCAACCAAAGATGACAAGGAGTTCAGCTTCTTACTTGTTACTACCTTGGTAAACATATATGTTAGATTATTATATGTACTTATCTTCTACATCTTTAACTATCCATCATCCAAAATTGGCTGAATGAAATTTTACCACAACTATATGTGCTTTGTCTTTGATGTTGAAAGGAGATTGTTGAAGTAAAGAAGATTGATGAAACCAATCATGTAACAATCATTTTTTTTTTCACTAATGTCAAACCTACTACTTTTGATAAGACAATTTCTTACTTTGGTCTTAATGCTATTAATTGATTGATTGATGAAGAGGATTTGAAAGAAAGGATAACAAGAGAACTTACAAAAAAGGTTGAGTTATATGGTGTATAAAAGAAGCTCTAAGATCAAGAAAGATATTGATGATATAGTATATTGTTTATCTACTTACACCTATAATAAAAGGATATTTGAACAAAGACTGAAAGAAGGCTAAGTAAATAAATGTGTCTGTCAAGCCTAACTAAGAAAATAGTGCAAGCTAAGCAAAGTCAGTGTAGGCTGAGTAGAAAATTAGTTGAAGTAGAGCTAATGAAGGATGCTCCCCTTAAAACCATAAACTCATAACAGAAACAAAGAAATAACAGAAAATATGAGAAAAAATTATGAACTTCTTATTTGCACCGCAAATACAGAATTACGAAACTCTCATGTATAATATGCTAACCCACATGGGTGCCTTCATTACAATAATTTGCAAGACAAGCTCTAAACTATCACCTAGAGCTGTCCTAGACAATGTCTAAACCTTTTTTAAATAGGCGATGTTATGCTGCTCAAGAAGGTTCTAGACATTGAAACTTAATACCTAGGGCCAAAAGACCCTAACAATACATATAGAGTTGGCCAAATACATCTTTAACAATTATTTTAGATATTTCAAGTAGCCTAACTTTGAAAGGCCATAACTCATGAACTTTTTCTTCAATTGGCTATTATAACCACTTTTTGAAAATTTCAACTCCTAACCTATAGGCTCAAAATGGCACTAGTGCCCTTTCATCAAGTTTTTGAACCTCATCTAGGCACTCTAAGGACTCCAATGGTGAACCTAAAGATTTTTCTACAAAATTTTTCACCAAAAATATGCAATAACTTATCTAATACTTATTCTTGAGCAATGAGATTTTTATGGTAGGATTACAACTCTAAAATGAACCTTCCTATAAAAAATGAGAACATTCCAAGCTCTTATGAGAAACTTACTAAAAATAGTAGGTTCCCATAAATAGTAGCCACCCTATCTACTAGTCCTTATTAAAATAGAACATACTTAAATACAAATATTTTTGGGGTGATGCAAGATTTCTCTTACACCCAAGATGCTCTTGCATTAGACACCCAGGGTAATTTGAGAAGTGACTCTGTCACATCTTAGGTGTTCAGAGGAAAACCAAGATGATTAACCTCCTCCTTTTCTAGCCATGATGAATCCTCTACTAGCTTCCCTTTCCATTTGACTATGTATTCCTCATAAGTTCTATTTCTTGTACTTATTCCAACATGACTATCTAGTATCTCCTCAATCTCCTTTATAGCCAAACTAGTTGCTTGAATATTCCACTATGCTTCTGCAACTTCATCTCCATCACCTCCTTCATAGTACTCTGTCAAATATAAAATATTAAATACTAGTGAAATTTTCAATTCAGCAAGAAACTCCGATTCATAAGCATTTCTAGAATCATACCTTTTCACTATCTTGCACAAGCCAAACTTCTTCATCTTTAGCTTATTATATGTACCCACTGGAAAATGCTCCTTCCTCAAATGAACCATGACTTCATCTCCAATATAAAATTCCTTATACCTCCTTTTCACATCTACCTTAGCCTTACATTGTGTATTCATATTTATGATGTACTTTCTTACCTCCTCGTGGATGTCCTTCAAATGTTTAACAAAATCTTTTGCTTCAACACTACTTATCTCTCCTTTAACCAATTGCCTCAATTTAGAAGCATTTTTGAGACTACTCCCATATACAATCTCGAATGGTGCTTTACTAGTACTCCTATTGAAAAAATTATTATATAAAAATTCTACCTATGGTAAAATTAGATCTCATCCTTTTGGCTTGTCTCCAACTAAACAACACAACAAGTTTCACAAATTGTGATTCACAACTTCTATCTGTCCATCAGTCTATGGATGAAGTGATGAACTGAACTTCAAATTTGTCTTTAATTTCTTCCACAATATATGCTAAAAATACCCAAAAATTTTGGTATCTTGATCTAAAACTATACTCTTTTGTAGGCCATTTAGTCACACCACTTCTTTGATAAATAATTCTACTACATTAACAACATCACTAGTCTTCTTGCAAGGAACAAAACGTGCCATCTTTGAATTCCTATCAACCACCACAAAAATAGAATCATGCTCATGTTGATTCCTTGGTAATCCAAGAACAAAATTCATGCTGACATCCTCTGATGGATTCTCTAGTATAGGTAATGGCTAATACAATCTTGTATTTTACTTCACTCCTTTCACCATCTGACATACTCTGTAGCTCTGTACAAACTTCTTCACATCATGCTACAATTGTGGCTAGTTATAATTCTCAGTAACTAAAGCTATGGTTTTATCCCTGCCAAAATTTCCAATCAAACCTCTACTATGCTTCTCCTTGACTAGATTCTCTCTCATTAAACTTCTAGGAATGCACAATTGGCTTCCTTTAAACAACATACTATCTTGGATCATGAAATCCAACCACCTTGTCCTGTCAAGTGTAACAGGTTCTATACAAGTCTTTCATGCTTCACCAAAATCAGGATCATCTAGATACAAAGTATTGAGTTCCTTGAACCCAACCATCTTTATCTATATTTCTATTAGAAAAAATTGTCTTCTATTAAGAGCATCTACAACTTTATTATACTTTTCACTCCTGTGTTTCAAATTAAATGTATAATTCTACAAAAACTCAACCCACTTTAAATGTCTTTGGTTTAATTTTTATTATCTATTAAAATATAGCAAAGCTTGATGATTAGTATACAAAAAAAACTCCTTAAGAAGAAGATAGTGCCCCCACTTGTTCAATGCTTGAACTATAGCATAAAATTCTTGATCATAAACAAAATATTTTATTTTTGCATTATTCAAATTCTTATTAAAATAAGCAACAAGTCTACCTTCTTTGCTCAAAATAGCTCCTATTGCAATACCAATAGCATCACAGTCTACTTGAAACACCTTGTTAAAATTAGGAAGTGCTAAAACTGGCTACTTAGCAACTTTATGTTTCAATAGATTAAAACTCTTATCTACTCCTATAGTCCACTTAAACTCTTTCCTATCCCCTCTCCTTGTTTTAGTCAAGGGTCCACAAATATTGCTAAAACTTCTTATGAACTTTTTTTAGAATGTAGCTAGTCCATGAAAAGATCTTACCTCTATCAAACTCCTTGAAGTAGGCCATTCAAAGATAGCTTTCACTTTCTCTAGATCCATTTTTAGACCTTCTACTAAGACTATAAATCCCAAGTACACCAACTCCTTCTTTACAAAACTACACTTCTTCAAGTTTATCAACAACTTTTCTTCCCTCGACTTATCAAACACCTTAAAAATATGGATCAAATGCTTCTCCAATGTCTTGCTAAAGATCAATATATCATCTAAGTAAAAAATGACAAACTTACCCAAAAATTCCTTTAGTACCTCAGTTATGAGCCTCATGAAAGTGCTTGGTGCATTGGTTAGGCCAAAAAGCACGACTAATCACTCATACAGTCCTTCCCTTATCTTGAAAGTGGTCTTCCACTCATCACCTTCTTTGATATGAATCTAATGGTATCCACTCTTTAGATCTATCTTCATGAAATACTCAGCTCCACTTGAATAGTCCATAAACCCATCCATCCTTGGCAATGAAAATCTATACTTGATTGTGATCTTGTTGATAATACAAGAATCTATGCACATCCTCCATTCTCCATTTTTATTTGGTGCTAATAATATTGGTACAACACATGGACTTAGACTCTCTCAAATCAACCCTTTCTGCAAAAACTCATGAACTTGTCTATTTAACTCTTCACTTTCTGCTGGTGTCATTCTATGTACTACTTTGTTTGGAAAATTGGCTTCTAGAACCAAATCCATCTAGTGACTAATCATCCTCATTGGGGAATCCATTAGGTACATTATCTGATACAATATCAAAAAAATTCTCCCAACATATCTACAACTTTTGTAGGTACCTCCTCTACTTCTTCTTTACTATCTTTTGGAATTATAGTAAAACACACATGCTCATGCTTCATACCTTTGAGAAACTATTTTCCATTAACAAAACACATTCTAGTAGTACTACATACCTTTTCTTCTTTATCCTTCAATGGTTTCAACTTATGTTTTACTCTATCCTTGGTCAGAGTATAGCTATTTGCTTGCCCATCGTGTACAACATGCCTGTCAAACTACCATCTCCTACCCAACAACATATGAAATATGTCCATAGCTATGATATCACATAGTACCTTATTGTTGGTGTAAATACATACTTACTATTTACACTTACTTAAGTTTACTTAGGTTTATGCATTATTTAATTATTTTGCATTATTTAATTATTTTTATCTGTGAGACACTTGGGAGTTTGCACACCTTTTGAGTTGTCATGTTGACAAAACAGGAGTACACAACTCTATTTAAGCACATGGTGTCTACAACACTATTTTGTGTGTCACACCCTTGTAGGCTTATCCTCTTAGCACCACACTTACTTTCATGCTTAATGGAGGATAAATCATATCTGGTGAACATGTGCTTAGTTGTATGACACATCATGGTGATGATTATGAGGCATTCTAGATGTATCTCAGAGGCCTTTATATATAGGCACTCGTAGTATACTCTCATGAACCAGTTATTGAATACATTGTTAATTTGATCATACTCTCTCTTTTTGGTCTATTGTGTACTTGTGTTTGAGTTCTTAGTTCCTAGGTGAATTTTTCCATTAGAAAAATTCTTACATGGTATTAGAGCCAGGTTGGAGATTTTCTCATTGCAAGCCATTTGAGACCTCTTGTTTGCTTCATCACCTCAACCTGAATCTGAAGTGCTACAAAATTTGGGAGCATCTAGAGCTAGATCTGACCTCTCCATTACATCTGGAATGTTGAACCAGTGAAAATTGACTATAAGCATGCCTAACTTGTCTCAAAGTCAACTTTGAGAAAAAAAAATTTGCAAATTGAAACCCGGAGGCCTTGATTTGCAGTATGGGTATGATATTTTTTAGATTTGTAATTTAATTTTCAGATCAATTATTTTCTCTATTTTTTTTTCTGTCAGTATTTTTTGAACTCATAGAGAAAATGTTTTTTTTCCATCAGTATTTTTAGAACCCGTAGAGATAAAAAAATTGAGCAGACCCAGGCCATGACACCCTAAATCTGCCAATTTGGAGGGTATATTGTTTGTTTGTAAGGCTTATATTTTAATCGGCATGCATATCTCATTGGTTTGACACTGTCAAATAAATTGGTTGACCAATTTTCATAAAGCAGCATGACTCAATCGGGGAACCACCACTCATTGGTGGCTTCCACTCAGCCTTTTACTGCTTTTTTTACCTATTAGATGGGGTTGTTCTTAAACATTGAAATACATCATGCCTGCTGCATGTGGGATTATATACACAACCCACCCATCTGTCTGTAAACTCTGGCATCCTACTATCAAACTCAAGTGGAATCCTTTGTGCATATTTTGTCAACGCCATTCTCAGACTCTCGCCTACGACCATTCTGCATCTCAGCATGGCAGCCTGCGTTCATTTTTTGACATTACATTCTGTATTCAGGCGCAATCATCTGCAACAAGAACATTCCCAACTGTGCCTTGGTGTTCTCTGGCAACTGTAGTTTTTTTTTTCTTTTTTGACCACATGATACTCTGGGAGACTGTGTAACAATTTTTGCAAATAGTTATATGGGTTCCCACCACATGGTTTAAGATAGTGGTACTGCCCAGTGGTTTCAGTGTTTTATACCACAATTTTCAAAACACTCATGCTCACATTTTTTGCAAATTTGGCCCAAATATTCCATTAAGGATGTAGTTTTTTGGCACTTTTTTAAATCTGCAACCAAATCTCCCGCCTGTAGCCATGTACCCGTTCTGCATTCGCCACCTGGACACATAAGACTTGACATGTCAATCTCATTCTACCATGCATCTGGTACTACCACATTTTCCATGTGGAAACCAGTCCCAGTACTATGTCATCAGTATAGATATTGGCACGTGTCTCATCCATACAGTATGGACAATTGACTCAACTACCATGTCAGTATAGGGTTCAAATTTTTTGCTGACGTTAATAGAACCCTAGGTTAAATTTGATGGTCATTTGACTATCATTCCTAAGCATTTTATAATTGTGTTAACAGCCATTTGACCATCAAATTTAGACTCATATTTTTCCTTCCAGACCCCTATTCAAAATGCTTTTTATTTTGGTAGCTTGACTTTGCGAGCCCATATTTTGGACATTCGAACTTCGATTCAGGTGCAATTTTTTTGAAATCAAGAAAAAATTTCCTGAATTTTGTAGTGGTGGTGTTATTTTCTAGTTTTGGTGCTCAAATTTTTTAGAATTTTCATTTTTAGGCAATTGTACCTACATAATCCTATGTTTTGCAACTTTAGAAGCTTCGTACAAGCACATTTGGTCACTTTTTTAGGTTTCATTTTTTTTGAAAGTGTGTATTTTTCATCTACTTTCTAGATCTAAAGTCAAATTCTAGGGTTGTGTGGACCAATTTCTCACTTTCAAAATTAGGCCTTCTTTGGCATTGTAAAGCTTTGGTTCTTTTTCAAAATTGTTGAAAAATTAAGCTACAGTGCTTAAGTGATAGATTGAGCCTTTAAGGTAGTTGTAAAAGAAAAATTAGAAAGTCCACTTTGTTCATTTTGACAAGTGGCCCATTGTAAACGCACTACTTATAAAGTGCCAACAACATCTCTTTTGGGGGAGTCTTTTGATTGACTGAAAGGGGGGGTGTGTATTGTGTTTTTTGTTTCTCTCTATTGTGCTCTTTTCATTTCTGCATGATGGGTTTTAAATGTCCTCCTCTAACTTCACGCAACTATTCTACATGGAAAGATATTGCATGGAGTAGATTAATAGAAAAAGGATATAGTTTGTATGTAGATGGTAAAATTACTAAACCTACTAATGCTAAAGAACTCATTGATTGGCAAAGACAAGATCAACAAGCTTTAGGAGAAATCAGGAGTTGTGTGCATGGGGATCTTCTCTTTCACATTAAAAATTGTTTAGAATCTAAAGAAGCTTGGGATAAACTTGAATAGTTGTATGGTAAAGTGGATGAAGAAAAGGGATTTTAGATTGAAGATGATCTACTTCTCTTGGATATTAAAAATTATGACACAATTCAAGATTATATCATCAAAGTAAATGAGTATATGGCACTTCTAAAAGATTGTGGAAATCCCATGAAGGATGATAGGTTGATTCATCACATCCTGAAGAAGCTACCTTTTGAGTACGCTAACTTTGTTTCAAGTTTTAATACTCACAGGTTAACCATGGGATCTGTTTACCAAAAGCCTTCCTTTGATGGATTTGCAGACATGTTGATTGTTGAACAATCTCACTTGGTGGATTTTGGAGTTCTCAAGTTATCTAAGACCAAAGCCTTGGTGGCTAGTGATGCTCACAAATCTAGTCAAGGGGGAAAAAGAAACAACAACAAGAAGTAGTGGAAGCAAAAAAAACAATCTGAGACATAACATGACTCCTCTCAACAAGGCAGTTCTTCTTCAAACAAAAAGGGAAGTAATGAAAAGAAGGACAAACTCTTTTTTGCATATTGCAAAAAGCCAAATCATGATGAGCATCATTGCAAGACAAAAAGAATCGATGAGTTAGAAAATCTACTCAAGAAGAACAAGATTCAAGTGCCAGGTACTTCCAAGGATTCTACTCCTACCTCTTCAAAAGGTAAAGTTCAAGAACTTATGGCAAACTCAAGTTCTTCTTTGGAATGGATACTTGACTCAGGTGCCTCTTACCACATGGGTTCTTCAAGGGAAGACTTTTCTTCATTGAAGCTGTCAAAGGTACCACACATCTTCGTGGGAGATGATACTAAGATGGAAGTTGAAGGGAAAGGACATGTAGAAATGGAAGATGGGAAATTCAAAGATGTTCTCTATGTTCCAAATCTAAGTTCCAATCTCCTATCAGTTTACCAAATCACTCACCTTGGAGATGTTCATAAGGTTGAGTTCCTTCTAGATTCAATGATGGTGCGAAGTCTTAGAGATGATTCATTGGTAGCAGTGGGGAAAGTCAATGATGATAAGAGGCTCTATTCCTTCTCCCACTTTGTGCCTAAGAGTCCTTCCCAAGCCTTGTTAACTCACTCTAAATCACAAATCAACTTATGGCATGAGTGGTTTGGTCACCTTGACTTCCACTTTCTTCAACAACTTTTCTCTAAACATATGGTCAAAGGTCTACCCAACATCAACTTTTCTAAGAGAGAATTTTCATCTTTTTTAGTGGATATGAATCTCAAGGAGAAGTATGATAAAGGGAAGTCTTCTCAAGCTCCAGTTGTTCTTCAGCTAGTTCACATGGTATTAGCAAGACCCTTTGCAGTGACTTTAGTCAGCCAAGGCCACTACATACTCATATTTGTTGATGACTTTTCAAGATTCACTTGGGTCTTCCTCCTTCACCATAAGAAAGAAGTGGTTAATAAGCTTCAAGACTTCAAGACTCATGTTGAACACAAGTCAAGGAAAGCCATCAAAGTACTTAGAGTGGACAATGAGAATAGATATGTTGACAGAAGACTTAAGAAATTTTGCAAAATTGAGGGGATTGATCTTCAGAACTCACCAAAATTCAGTCCACACAAGACAGATGTTGCAACTATGAGGATTAGGACTCTCAAGACCATGGAAAGTTTCATAATAAAGGCCAAGTCTCTCAATCCTACACTTGAAGTTGAAGCCATTAGCAGTGCTACTCACATACTTAATAGGTCTCCTCATCTAGCCTTAGATGGCAAGACTCCTTTTGAGGCATGGTGCTGCAAAAAATTGGTTGCGAGTCACCTTAGAGTCTTTGATTTTCCAACATGGGCAAACCTTTCTTCTAGGAGTTACGAGGCACTGACACCTAGGACTTGTACCTTTATCAGTTATGAAGACAATGTGAAGGCCTACAAACTTATGGATCTAGAGACACATGAGATTTTTGTGGAGAAGGATGTTCACTTTGAGGAAAGTTCACCAAGCTTTTCCTGTACTCCTCTTCGCACATCATACATAATGGAAACTGATAGTGACACCAGCGACAGTGCTTTAATAGGTTCAAACATGTGGGGTTCTATAGATAGTTGTAGTGAGAGGTCACATCAATTCAGTCCACGTGCTTATGTTGCCATAGTGAAAGGTCCATCACAACATGGTAAATCTCATCTTCTAGCTCCAACTTCACTTGACTTGGGAGACAATCTTGAGGACTTACATCTTCTCATTGATGATGATACTTCTATAGTTGTTGCGAGGGATCACTTTGACCCTCATGTCCATTCTCTACATGATCAATCTTCATAGGTAGATATGATTGTGGATCCTTATGAACAACAATTAGTGGAGGTATCTTTGTCAGTAGAGGAGATAGATGGTTTAGTGGAACAGGTTCAACAAACATCCTTGCCAGATCTACATTCATTCTTTTTAGCATAGTTGGAAGGGATGAACTTCAGCATTAGTAAAAGGATACTTGAGTAGGTTTTAGGGCCAGCACACATCTTCAAGAGTGTACCTTTGGCATTGTTTCTTCCTAAGGGGAGGAAAACCATTGTGCATTCATGGACCAGCTTCTTCATCATAGTGGCTTTCACTTGTTGGCATTCTTCTTTTGTGGGGGGCTATTTTGTCTCTCTTTCTTCTCTCATTCTCTTATGTATATATTGGATGTATGTTGTAATGGGGGTGGTCCTGATCACTCCATCCATCGATGCATCCTTGCTTATCTCTCTTTTTGGGGGATGGTTTTTTCCATGAAGTTTTCCCTCTTTCCCCACTTTATGGGAGATTGCATTTTTATTATGTACATGGGTACCTAATATGGCCTAGTAGCTGAGACTCATTATGCATCTTCATCCTAGTTTGTAAGCTTAAGGGCATTCCCATAAGTTACACTTAAGGGGGCTGTTGGTGTAAATATATACTTACTATTTACACTTACTTAAGTTTACTTAGGTTTATGCATTATTTTATTATTTTTATTCGTGAGACACTTGGGAGTTTACACACCTTTAGAGTTGTCATGTTGACAACACAAGAGTACACAACTCTATTTAAGCACATGGTGTCTACAACACTATTTTGCATGTCACACCCTTCTAGGCTTATCCTCTCAGCACCGCACTTACTTTCATGCTTAATGGAGGATAACCCATATCTAGTGGACATGTGCTTGGTTGTATGACACATCATGGTGCTGATTATGAGGCATTCTAGATTTATCTTAGAGGCCTTTATATATAGGCACTCCTAGTGTACTCTCATGAACCAGTTATTGAATACATTGTTATTATGATCATACTCTCTCTCTTTGGTCTATTGTGTACTTGTGTTTGAGTTCTTAGTTCCTGGGTGAGTTTTTCCCTTAGGAAAATTCTTACACTTATCTTGGTAGCTTCCAATCTTGAACTTCACTAAGCACTACTCTTTGACCATAACCTTGTGGTCATCTTGCACCCAAACAATATGGTATGGACATGGGTGTTTCTATCTCTTTACCTTCAACTTGGTGACCATCATTTCTAACACTATATTTTCAATACTTCCACCATCAATGATCACATCACAAAACTTATATTCACATCCACACCTAATGTGAAACAAACTCCTCCTTTGATCAAGTTTAGTCTCATCACTTAGTAGGATTGTTCTATTAACTAGGACTTCTCCTCTTTTAGCATCTTTAGAATGTGATAATCTTGCATCTTCATCAACCCACTCTAGTTGGTGTTGTGGTCCCACAACACATGCCCCATTCCCTACTAGGAATGAGGGCCCCCTACTTTTTTTGAGTCCCTAAATTCATCATTTAGGATTCGGGAAATTTTAAAGGTCAAAAAGTTGAAAAGCCAAAAAAATTAAAAATACATAAAAATACAAAAACATATTTATTTCTAATGTTATTTTTGAAATAGTGTGTAGAATCTTCATTTCATCTGAAACCAAAATGAACCAGCAAATGCCTCCTTGTGAACATTCACATTTATCTTCAATTAAGTGGATTCCAATAGGTCACAAGATTTCCTAGAACCTTGGATTTGTATCACGAAATTAGCTTTTCAAGAGAGGACTTCTCAAGAATTCCTGCCATTTAGCATCATGTAAAATAATAGCTCAACAAAAGTGGCACAAGAAGGAGGGACACACATTTGATTCTCAAAAAAGGAAGGGAAAATTTTTAAAGTTTTGAAAATCTACACTTTTTGCAAAAATTTGCACTTCACTCAAGTTAAGAAATTCTCTAAGTCTTCAAGAAATTTAGGTATGTAGGTGCACAACTCCGTAGGTCCATAGGTATGCAGATCTATAGCTATACTAGTTCATAGGTGCACAAAACTCTATGGTGTGCAAATTTAGTGAAGTGAGAAAGTGTGCTTCTACAAAGGTGCACTTTCTCCAAAATTAATGCAAACTAGAGGGTTTTGATCTAGAATCCCAATTTCAATGAGCATTAAGGTCTTCACCAAGCGCACATGAATTTCTTGAGCTTACCCACTTTTGCAAACTATGCAGTGATAAAGGAATACTCCAAACTCAACCACTTCCATTTGAGATTTCATCATCATCCTTAACTCCACCTCCACTCTAACCACCTGGTGGACCACCATATATTCCAATAGTTACACCTCAACAACCACCATTTGGTCCACCAAACCCTCTGATGGTCTTTTTCAAAAATGTTGTAGACTCACCAATAAAATTGAGAGTTGTACTCCATGACCTCCCTAAGAATCCTGAGAATTTTTTCCTCAGATTCATCTATCACGAGACACAAATTTTTGAAGATCATATCAAGGTATTCAATGAAATTTGCAACTACAAGTAGGTTGCTAATGAGGACGTGATTCTTCATTTATTCCCCTACTCATTAGGGGAAATCGCCTTCAATTGGTACATTCATTTTTCACCTAGATGTATTGCAGATTGGAATACTTTCAAAAAAATGTTCTTGGAACAATTCAAAACATTCATCAACCCAGCTATGATACATCAAAAATTCATATCAATCAAAAGGGACCCAACTAAGATAGTATCTTACTTTAATCATCACTTTCATATGGCATATTGCAAGCTAGAAACACCATATACTATACTAGTTGAAGATACTATTTAAATTTAACTAAATCCTATGGACCATCTTACTTTTGAGAATATCAACACATTGAATAAAGTCTTTGCAAAAGAAATTACCTTCACTAAGCAAGCTAATCCTAATAGAGGAGGATTAATGCTTCTAGCTCCAACTATCACAACAATGCCAACATACCCCACCAAAATACCCATAATGCCTTGTTAGTTCATACCTATGAATCTAGTTCCATTACAACAACCACCTACTCTAAAAAGTCTTGCTCTAATGTGTCCAAGGTTTGAACCTCTGAAAGCTACCTTCTTTGACAAAAAGAAACACCTGCTGAAGCAGACAATGGTTTTGTTTTTTAATTTGGCTAGATGAAAAAAGACTATGTCCCAAATGAATAACAAACTAACTCATCTAAGGTTGTCACAAGGATAGAGCAAGAACTTCCAAAGGAACAACACTAGCCCTTACAACAATAATTATGGCCAAAATTATAATAGGAACTTTAGTGGAAACAACAACAATAATGTAAGAAACAACAATGGGGGGAACAATTTCAATCCTCCTAATCATAATAATGGCTTCCAAAGACAAAACTAACCATGGAACACTTGATTGAATAATGGAAGCATTCCTGCCAACAACAACAATAACAATGTTTAGTATGCAAATATTAATCAATATGATGATAGTTAGAATGCATCTAATAATGATCGTTTGTATTACAATGGGAATCAAGAGATGACTCAAAGCTTGCAAGCAAATGAAAATTCTCCTCCTATACAATTTAATGCTATGCTATTAGAATCCTATGATTCTACAAATAATGTGTAGGTAGAACAACCAACTAGGAAAGAGTTCTCTTTTCCATTCAGTCAGGAACCTGACCTTCAGCATGATGGGGTGTTTTCTTTTTGCAATGACAATTGAAACACATATAATCTAAGAAATAGAAAGGAACCTTTGAAAAATGGAATTCATCTAGCTTTACAACAAACTCCTCTTGATCCAAGAAGTGACTAACAATCTGGCCACCATATAGAGGACAATAGAATAAAAATCAAGTGAACATGCCAATGATATTGAAAATCTCGCTTGGTCTACTGAAAATTATAGTGTTTTTGAAGAATTGAAATGAATCAAAGCTAATATGTCCATGTTTGACATGTTGCAAAATTTACCACAATAGCAAGAAGTGTTCATGAAGACTTTGGATCATATAAAGGTACCCCATAATATGAATACATTTCCTCAAAAGACAATATCTCAACAACTCAATACTGCAAAAGCAATGCCCACTATGTTTAAAGACTATGATAGCCGAACTTTCGGGAGGCACAACTTTTGAACCGTAGCTCCGATTGATGAATCGTTTACATTTTTGGAAAGCTCTTGAAGTGCTCTATAGCCCTATGGACCAGCTTCGCTCGTCCCCCATTTTTTGACCCTTTTTGAGGTCATTTAATGCCCCAAACCTGACTTTGAAGCATTCTTAGGAGGTCTCCAAAACTTAAAAAACTGCAATAACTTTCAAATCGTGGGGCCTTTTGACCTAATTCTTTTTCTGGAATGCTCTAAATCACAATTACATTCATCTGGCCAATTCACACCTTCTAGTTTACCGAAACGATGGCCCAAATACATGCTCCTATTTTTTTGGGATTTTCAAATGCAGTGATAGTTGAACTATGAGAGTTGGAACCTTTATTTGAGCCAAATGGGTATCCAAAAATGTAAAGACATGAAATAGAAACTAATTCTAAGTACATTTTTTTGGGTGACACAGGATTGCCCTTATACCTTTGGATGCTCCTGCATCAGACACCCAGGGTAGATTGAAAAGTGACCCTGTCACTTTATGGATGGTAGAGGAAATCCCAAATGGGAAACCTCAGCTACTAAAATCCAAGTTGAGTCCTCGATCGGTTGTCCTTTCCATTTGACCAAATACTCTTCATACTACCTATTTCTGGTACTCCTACCCACATGATGATCTAGAATGTCTTCTATCTCCTCCTTCTTAGAAGCAGGAATTGGACATGGCTCTAACACCAGCTCCTCATCTGCACCATCATCATGATACTCTATTAAATCTGCAATGTTAAAAATGGGAGAAATATGAATACCATCTGGTAGCTCCACCTCATATGCATTTCCTGAGTCATGTTTCTTCAAAACTTTATAGGGGCCAAATTTTTTCATTTTCAGCTTGTTGTAAGTACCAACTAGGAATCTTTCTTTTCGTAAGTGCACCATGACTAGATCCCCTTCTTGGAATTCCTTATGTCTTCTCCTTTGATCAGCCCTAGCTTTATACTCTTGATTCATCTTGATAATGTGTGCTTGAACCTCCTCATGTAGACGCTTGATGTGTTCAGCAAATTCCTCAACTTCAGCACTTGTCCTCTCCCCTTGTTCTATCTTCCTCAATTCTAGTGCAGTCCTTGGGCTATTCCCATATACAATTTGAAATGGTCATTTTCCAATACTCTTATTTACAGAGTTATTATAAGCAAACTCTGCCTATGGTAGAATCAAATCCCATCCCTTGGGCTTATCTCCAACTAAAAATCTCAGCAAATTGCCCAGACTTCTATTTACCACTTATGTTTGGCCATCAGTCTGTGGGTGATGCATGGAACTGAATTTCAAGTCTGTTCTCAACTTCTTCCACAATGTCCTCCAGAAATTCCCCACAAATTTAGTATCTCTATTAGAAACTATACTCCTTGGAAGACCATGTAGTCTTACCACCTCTTTGAAAAAAAAGTTTGCAATATGGATAGCATCATGAGTTTTGTAGCATGGAATGAAATGTGCCATTTTGGAGAACCTATCAACCACCACGAATACTGAGTCATTACCCCTTTGTGTCCTTGGTAATCCAAGAAAAAAATCCATACTTATGTCCTCCCATGGCCTTGATGGAATAGGCAATGGCTGATATAGGCCAGTATTTTGACTAAACCCCTTGGCAACTTGACAAACCTGGCAACTCTATACAAAATTCTTCACATCCTGTTTAATTTGAGGCCAAAAATAATGTTCTCTAAGAATGGAAATGGTCTTATCCCAACCAAAATGTCCTGCCATCCCTCCACTGTGTTTCTCCTTAATCAAATTTTCCCTCATGGAACTCCTTGGAATGCACAATTGACTACCTTTGAACAACATGCCATCCTGAATCAAATAGTCTATCTATAGCAACAGGTTCTTTACAAGCTTTCCATGCTTCAGCAAAATCAGGATCCTCAAGGTACAAATTCTTGAGTTCATCAAACCTAACTACTTCAACCTGCATTGTTGTAAGCAACAACTATCTCCTACTTAGTGCATCTGCAACCCCGTTAGATTTTTCACTTCTATGCTTCAAACTTTGTTCTATCTATAGCAACAGGTTCTTTACAAGCTTTCCATGCTTCAGCAAAATCAGGATCCTCGAGGTACAAATTCTTGAGTTCATCAAACCTAACTACTTCAACCTGCATTGTTGTAAGCAACAACTGTCTCCTACTTAGTGCATTTGCAACCCTGTTAGATTTTTCACTTCTATGCTTCAACACAAATGTATAACTCTGCAAGAATTCTACCCACTTCATATGCCTCTGATTCAATTTACCTTGGCTATTTAGGTACTGTAATGCCTGATGATCAGTATAAAAAACAAATTCCTTTGGCAATAAATAATGCCTCCATTTCTTTAAGGCCTGAACTATTACATAGAACTCTTGATCATAAACAAAATACTTCTTCTTTGCATCATTCAATTTTTCACTAAAATATGCAATAGGCTTACCTTCTTGGCTTAATATAGCCCCAATAGAGCTACCACTAGTATCACAATCCACCTGGAATACTTTTCTAAAATCTGGAAGTGCCAACACAAGCTATTCAGTCACCTTCTTCTTCAGCAATTCAAAACTTCTCGCAGCTGTTGCAGTCCATTTGAACTCTTTTCTATCCCCTCTTATTGTATCAGTTAGGGGTGCACATATGCCACTGAAATTCCTAATAAAATTCCTATAAAAACTAACCAAACCATGAAATGATCTTACCTCAGTAGTAGACCTTGGAGTAGGCCATTCCAAGATGGCTTTTACCTTCTTTGGATCCATTTTGAGACCTTCAGGTGATATAAAAAATCCCAAATAGACTAAATCCCTTTTTGCAAAGACACACTTCTTTAGATTAATTAACAGTTTCTCTTCCCTTAGCCTTTCAAGGACACTATGAATATGCAGTAAATGTTCTTCCAAAGTCTTGCTGAAAATTAAAATATCATCCAAATAGACAATAACAAATTTTCCCAAGAATTTCTTAAGTACCTCATTCATGAGCCGCATGAAGGTGCTTGGGGTGTTCGTCAATCCAAAGGGCATGACTGACCACTCAT
The DNA here is from genome assembly GCA_028749045.1 of Cupressus sempervirens. Lineage (NCBI taxonomy): Eukaryota > Viridiplantae > Streptophyta > Pinopsida > Cupressales > Cupressaceae > Cupressus > Cupressus sempervirens. The sequence goes on from CM053788.1 coordinate 325,275,954, forward strand.
AAAGACCCTCCTTGGTCTTGAAGGCTATTTTCCACTCATCTCCTTCTTGAATTCATATATGATGATAGCCACTCTTCAGATCTATCTTTGTGAAGTACTGAGCTCCACTCAAGCAGTCCATAAGATCATCCATCCTTGGTAAAGGAAATCGGTACTTGATGGTTATCCTATTTATAGCTCAAGAATCTGTACACATCCTCCACTCTCCATCCTTCTTTGGTGCAAGTACTATAGGTACTACACATGGACTCAGGCTCTCTTGAATCAAGCCCTTCCTCAGCAACTCCTGAACCTGTCTATTTAGCTCCTCTATTTCAGTAGGAGTCATCCTGTGAGCAGCCTTGTTAGGCAAACTAGCTCCTGGAATCAAATCTATCTGATGACTAATTTTCCTTACTGGTGACAATCCATCTGGAACATTATCAAAGATAATATCTCCAAATTCCCCTAGTAAATCTAAAACTTCAAATGGTATTTCACTACTACCTTCTTTATCTTTCCTAGGAATCAAAGCATAGCACATACGCTAATGTTTCATGCCATCTAAAAACTTCCTTCCATCAACAAGACAAATCCTAGCACTGCTACATACCTTTTCACCTTCCTTTTTCATGGGCTTCAATTTGTGGTGAACTCCATCCTTTGTCAGAGAGTATGTGTTTGCATGTCCATCATGTATTGCATGTCTATCAAACTGCCATGGTCTACCCAAAAATAGATGGCAAACATCCATCGAAATAACATCACAGAGAACTTCATCATGGTAACTCCCAATTTTGAATTTTACTAAACATTGTTCACTTACCAGGACCTTATGATCATCTTTTACCCAATAAATCTGATAGGATTGTGGATGTTTCTCCCTCTTGAGCTTTAGCTTAGAGACCATCTCTTTTGATACCAGGTTATCAGTGCTACCACCATCAATGATCACGTCACAACATTTATCCTTACACTTGCATCTGGTATGAAACAAACTCCTTCATTGTCTTGGTTCATTCTCACCACTTAGTAGGACTCTTTCATTTACCAAGGTCTCTCCTCTTTCTGAATCCTCTAAATGTGATGATTGTGCATCCTCATCCACATGAGAAACCCTAGCTTGGCGCTCAGTTCTCCTATCTGTCCTTCCTTGTCGTTGAGGGCATTCAAAGGCATGATGACCTTCTTCATTGCAATGGAAATAGGTACCACAGAAGCCTCCTCTTCCTTGTCCACATCCTCTACCTCTTGCTCTTTGATTTCCAAAGTCTTGATCATGGGAACGGTTGAAACCCTCATTCCTCTGGTTTCTGCTAGTACCCACATCTTCATTTTTCTTTTGGGTTTCATTGTAGCCTGCAGATGATCTACCGCTTCCCCTTCCTCCTTGACCATGCCCTCTTTGTCTTCCTTCAAACCTTTTATTCAGCTTCTCTTCAACTCATAGGGAAAACTGGTATGCCTCTTCAATGCTGGTCATTCTTACCAGACTTAATTCATCCTGGATGCTAGGTCGCAACCCACTGATATAATGAGCAAACTTCTCCTTATTTGCTTCTGCATGCCCCGCTCTAATCAAGAGTTGGTAAAACTCCTCTATATATTCTTGGACCGATCTTCCTGCTTGCTTTAACCCATGCATCTTCTTAAACAGATCAAGCTCGTAGTCCACAGGAATGAACTACTTCTTCAATTTGTCCACCATGCGATCCCATCTTGTGATCTTCTCCTTTCCTCTTCTAAGTCTTTCCAGTTGAATCTCTTGCCACCAGATTTTGGCATGGCCTTTCAGTTTGGCCTTTGCAAACTTAACCCTATCTGGGTCCCTTATATCCTCATACTCAAAGTATTCTTCCAGTTCATTGATCCAATCGATCAACTCATCTAGTTTCAGATTTCTTGAAAATATACCCACTTCAATTGTAGGTCTTTTCCCAAACTTAGTAATGGCCTTAAAAAGCCTTTCCTCTATAGGATTTAGAACTTCCCCATCTTCTTCCTCTTCTGGTCCCATTACTTCCTCTTCATTGTCATCCTCACTGTTGTCACTTGCGGCAACATTTGCTCCTCTACAAAGCTCCTCTTACAATGCTTGTACCTACCTCTGGAGGGCTCTAACCTCCTTAGGATCAATAGCTCTGGCCCTTCTGCCATGCTCTCTTCATGGAGGCATCTTCTAACTTGATCCCACAACCACACAGTCCTGGTGCAAACTGCCTCACAATTGGCGCTCTGTCTACACACTCAGAAAAACCCGCTCTGATACCACTTGATGGGGATACAACCCAAGAATAGAATGGACACAATAGAAAAAGGAAATTATATTAATTGAGAAAATAAGTTAGTACAAATAGTATAGAGAAAATAAACTTCAGAACATGCCCTAAGGGCTTACAATAGCATAAATCTGGAGAATATTTCTCCTTTTAGCACCTCCTCTCAAACTCCACTCTGAACTGCCTTTTATAATGCCAGAAATCTCCTTAAATAGACCCCAGAGGGTTAAGGACTAGGAGTACATTCTAGAAAGTGCTAGTAGGCATCCACCAACAAAATACAAGGTTTTAGAAGTTACGTTAGAAGTCGGTGCAAATCTAGAAGAATCCAGAAACGGTAGCCGAACTTCTGGGAGGCATAACTTTTGAACCGTAGCTCCGATTGATGAATCGTTTACATTTTCGGAAAGCTCTCGAAGCGCTCTATAGCCCTATGGACAAGCTTTGATTTTCCCCCATTTTTTCACCCTTTTTGAGGTCATTTAATGCCCCAAACTTGACTTTGAAGCATTCTTAGGAGGTCTCCAAAACCCGAAAAACTACAATAACTTTCAAACCGTGGGGCCTTTTGACCTAATTCTTTTTCTGGAATGCTCTAAATCACAATTACATTCATCTGGCCAATTCACACCTTCTAGTTTACCGAAATGATGGCCCAAATACATGCTCCTATTTTTTTGGGATTTTCAAATGCAGTGATAGTTGAACTATGAGAGTTGGAACCTTTATTTGAGCCAAATGGGTATCCAAAAATGTAAAGACATGAAATAGAAACTAAGTCCAAGTACATTTTTTTTGGGTGACATAGGATTACCCTTATACCTCTGGATGCTCCTACATCATGATAGCACAAAGGTTAGGGGTAAGTCCATAACCTTCCAATCAAATAGTGATACAGTTGGACAAAATAGAGGTGAAAGTCATCGGCATATTGAAAGATGTTTAGATATAGTTGACAATCAATCCTTGGATTCAAGATGTCATTGATATACATGTGGTTGAAATTCCAAAAATGTATGGGTTTCTCTTGAGTAGAGAATGGACAAAATGCCTAAGAGGATAGTTTTCTATGAATTTCACTCAGCTATGGTTACCATGGAAGGGATTGAACAATCAAATCAAGATAGATGCAGAACCCAAATTGAAATGATGGTCATAGAATATAATTCTTTGAATGAGGTTGCATCTCTCTAATTGGATTTGGGCTCATACAAAGTGATGGCATTTGATATGATTCCCACCAAAAAATAAAATGATCATGATAAAGACCTTAGTGTATCAATCCCAAAGGATGAGATCATGATGTAATTCATAGATAACATGGTGACTAATTTGTGATGCTTGGGAGAAGAAGTTGATCCTAGTATCTTACTCCTCCCTAGATTTTGCTGATTACATAAAGTTAGCCACTTTGAATTTGAATGCTCATCATGCCAAGAAGTGGTCACAAAGGTGTTAACACATATGATTCAAGGCAAGGATAACCACATTCTAGAAAAGGGACTCATGGGACATCAAAGTCATATAAACTCAACTGAGTCAATAGAGAAGATCGAAGAAGAAATTGAAGATCTAAATTTATCATATAGTGATACCTCTTTAGATGGTGGAGGTTTTTCTTCTCCTTCCCCAGGGATGATTACAATTCAAAGAAGAAGATGGTACATGAAAGGCCAAGGGTGGACCTTGGTCATTGTTCATCCTAAACCCAAAATAGATGAAATAAAGAATTGATAGAGGAAATTCAAGACAAACAATAAAAACATACGTTTCCTCTATCAACATGTTACAATAGGGAATCATCAAGTCCACCCCATGAGAAGTTGCAATGGGTTCCCAAGAAAAAATCTTTTAACTCTCAGGTAAAAGAAAAGTTAAGAACAACCAAGAAAAAGGTTAGAAAGACCAAGGAAGATCCAATTTGGTCACTTCACTTCAATGGTTCTAGATGCAAACTAGGGGCTAGTGCGGGTATAAAATTGGTTAACCCAAAAGGTAAGTCTTTCTATGCAGCATATCAATTATAGTTTAGATGCACTAATAATGTTGTAGAATACAAAGCATTGATCCAAAAACTTCTCTTTTCACTCAAGAAAGGATTCATGGCTCTCATAATTGAAGGAGATTCTTAGTTGGTTATATTTGGCAAGTAAAATCATTACACTTTTGCAATGACAAAAGGTTACTTTCTTACAAGAAAAGAGTATGGGATTTATTGGATGATTTTAAAGCTCTAAACATAAGGTCCATTCTAAGGGGGAAGAACATGGTGGAAAATGCTCTTGCTATTTTGGTAAGTGCATTACAAGTAATTGAAAGGATGAGGTTGAAAAGGGTTTCAGTAGAGTTGGTCATTGCCCCATCTATTCTAGACAATATTACAAACTTTCAAGTATTTTAGGATGATCAACACATACTTGAAGTTATCATGTGCAATGGTCACTTTAAATTTCAAGAAATTGATGAAAATCTAGATGAAAAACTTAAGGATGATGAGCTTGAAGATGAAAATGGGATCCTGAATCTAAAGACTAACACTATTCCCAAGGGGATGGTTGAGTTAGAATGCATTTTTTATCATGATGAATCAGCACTTAATAGAAGAATAATCCAAGAAAAGGGGATCAAGGAGTGTGATGAATATAACTTAGGAATAGAAGAATATCTAAGGATGCTCTGAATAGGGAAAGAATGCAATGAACAAGAAAGGGAAGAAAGTTGCTTACAAAGTATAAAGATTTTATCGCTTGGAGCTACAAAGAATTAAAGACATATGACCCCAAGATTATAACTCATGACATCACATTAAAACTAGATGCCAAGCCTTTTTAGAAAAGACAAAGGCCTATTAATCCTATCATTAAACCACTAATAATGAAAGAAGTTAAGAAGTTACTAGATACCAAAATAATATTTCCCATTTTCCATTCTACAAGGGTGGCTAATTTGGTTTTTATGTGGAAGAAGACTAGAGATATTTTCATTTGTGTTGATTTTCATAACTTGAACATGGCATCTCAAAAGGACAATTATCTTTTACCCTCACTTGAAAAAGTTCTACAAATTGTAAATGGTTCAAAAATGATGTCTTTCCTAGATGGATATTTAGGCTATAATCAAGTGATGGTTGATGAAAGAGATTGAATAAAGACAACTTTCACAACTAAATGGGGTACTTTTGCCTAGAGGATGATGCCTTTCAAATTGATTAACACAGGGGCTACATTTCAGCGAGCCATGAATGAAGCTTTTAAGGGATTGGTAAATAAGTGTATAGTCATCTACATGGATGATTTAACCATCTTTTCAAAAGATTAAAGAACTCACATTGTTGATTTAAGGTGGGTATTCAATAGATGTCATAGGTATGACATATCCCTCAATCCCAAGAAATGTTCATTTGGGGTCACTAAAGGAAAACTTCTAGGTCATACCATTTTTGAAGCTAGGATCTCCATCAATCTTGATAGAATTGAAGCTATTCTAAAGTTGTCACCTCTCCATAGTAAAAAATAACTCAACTTTCTCTTCAGGAAGATAAATTTTGTATGAAAATTCATAAGTGGATTTCAAGAAATATTTCATCCCCTTAATGATTTAATCAAAAAGGGGGCTAAGATGGAATGGGTTCCAAAGATTAAGAAATCATTCGAAGATATCAAAGTGGCCATTTCTATAGCTCCATTCTTAATAAGTGCTAATTATGAGTTACCTTTTAAAATATATTCATTTGCTTTAGAACACTCTTATGCTAGGATATTGACACAAAAAAAGGAAAATGAAGATGAAATACCAATTGCTTTCATGAGTTTCTCTCTAAAGAATGCCGAGTTGAATTACTCAAACCTTGATAAGCAGTCTTTTGCATTAATCAAGTTTGTGAAGAAGTTCCATCATTACATACTAAGAAGTAAGGTGTATGCAATTGTACCTGATCCAGTAGTAAAGATTCTTTTGATGTAGAATGAACTTGGTGAAAGGAGAGGTAAATGGATGGCCATACTTCAAGAATTTTATCTCAAAATTCAACCTATGAGATTAGTAAGAGGTCAAGGTTTGTCAAGAATGATAGTTGATAACCAGGATAGAAATGAAAAGGAATTCAAATTTGACAGTGAAAAAAATAAGGATGATTAGAATAAAATGATTATATCTCAAGTTGATATTAGCCAAGGTGTGGTGACAGACATTTGGTATCAAGACATTGTTTATTATCTTCTACAGGACCAATGTCCAAGTTGGATGAATAGTTCATGATATAGGGAACTCAAAATAAATTGTGAATCCTATATGCTATGCGATAACAAGTTATATAAAAGGAACTATGAAGGGATTTATCTAAAATACTTAGGCTATGAGGAAGCAAAGGAAGTCTTAGAACATTTTCATGACAAGTATGGTATAGGACATGGTTTAGTAGAAGCAATTTCTCACATGATTTTAACATTAGGTTATTTTTTGCCCTTGATATTCAAAGACACTTTTGAGCATGTGTGCTCTTGCCATATCTATCAAACCAGTGCTAATAGAGAAAGGAACCAAGTGATGCCATTACAACTAGTGTATGAGGTGTGCCCCTTCACAAAGTGGGGGTTGGATTTCATTAGTCTGATTAATCCACCATCATCAACTAGACATGCATTTATTCTCACAGCTATGGATTACTACACATAATGGACATAAGTAGAAACATTCAAAAACTGTACTACTAAGGTGGTAACAAACTTCTTGGAAGAACACATTGTTACCAAATTTGGAATGCCATTCACCCTTGTGTGTGATAATGGGTCTACTTTTGCATCAACATTCTTGACCCAATGGGCATTTGAAAATCAAGTCATTATCAAATTCTCTTCAAATTATTATCTACAAGGAAATGGGGTAGCAAAATCTATGAACAAGAACTTGATCATAGTAATAAGATAATTTTTGAAGGAGAACCCTAGAGATTGGCATACACAACTTAGATATGCCCTATTGATAGATCGAGAAAGAGTTAAAAATGCTTTGGGGACTTCTCCATACTTTCTAGTTTACAGACAAGAACTAGTGTTTCCACTTAACCTCAAGATTCCTATTTTGAAATTCATGAGTGGGTATGCTAAAGATGTTGACAAAATATAAATTAGATTGATGAATCTTTTAGAGATGGATGAGAAAAAGATAGTTGCATTGGAGCACATGGCTAAACATCAAGTTGTCATAAAGAGATGGTTCAACAAGAGAGCCATTGTAAAATCATTAAGGATTTTTGACCTTTTCCTATTATGCGCTTGTAGACTGGTCCTTACCAAATCATAGAAATCCTAAGAGAAAACACTTTTAGACTCAGTTCCTTACAAGGGGAATTTCTTCCCTTACCAGTAAATGGACAGCTTTTGAAACATTATTTTGAAGCCTAAAAGCAAAAAAAAAAAAAAAAAAAGTTAGATTTTATTTCTACAATTAGTTAAATTTTATTTTTCCAAGTGTGTTTATTTTCTACAAGATTGTTTGTTTTTAGTTGTGTGTTTTCTTCCAGTTGTATGTCTGCTTTCAAAGTTGTGTCAGTCATAGGGGGTAAGGTGCACTTGAGATATTTCACTAACCACTCTTTGGTTCCTATTTTAGGGAGAGGCATTTCTTTGTCAAAATATCTGAACAACTATGTATTTTATACAAATTGAACAATGGATGTTGCTTGTAGAAATAGGGATACTTTTAGTCCCAAGTTTAGGGTTCTAAACTAGTGAGCTCTCAACACTTGGAAAAATTAAGAATCAACCATCTTAGGTGTTGTCAAATTAAGGTCAAAGGTAGCAAGGGACAATTCAAACTCCAATTGGTTCAAATAGGAGGGGTCTTCTCGAAGGGTTTCTAAGATCATTGTTTGGCATGAGAGTTCCTAAATTTCTAAAAGAGGAATGCAAAGGATGTTCACAAAAGATAAAATCCAAGAAATGACACCAATGTCCTGGCTACACAGTCTAAGCATAGTCAGGATATAGAAGATAAAAAGAGAAGAAAATAAAAGAAAAGGATGGTGTTAAGACTGAAGGATTCTAAAGATCACAAATGGCAAAAAATATGTTTTCAAAACAAAGTATCTTATATCTAAAGCATTGCTTCATCAAAGAGCAACATTGTGAACTACATGGAACAATTATTCAAAATTTGCCAAAAGCGTAAAAGAAGGTGACATCCTACTAAGAGCCTTTAAACTAATTCTTTCATCTGGTAAAGAAAATGATCGACAAATAACCTTCATGAATATTTTTAATGAATGAGCCAGGAGGAGTGGAAGGTTATTTCTAAGTTGTCACAAAAATTTGATAGACTGCATCCTGAGATGTTGGAGGGAATGAATACATGAATCACACATTGAGCTTGAAGGTTTTGAATTTTGGAGTTATAATTTTAAAGTCATTTGAAATACACACAAGGTGTTTGAAGTTAGGTTGGTGTTTGACACATGTTGAAAAGATGTTTGTTGATGAAGAAATGCTTTGGTCATTACTTCCTATTTTTAGGGCTATTTGTTGTGGTCCCACAACACATGCCCCATTCCCTGCTAGGAATGGGGGCCCCCTACTTTTTTTGAGTCCCCAACTTCATCATTTAGGATCTAAGAAATTTTAAAGGTCAAAAAGTTGAAAAGCCAAAAAAACAAAAAAAACATAAAAATACAAAAACATAGTTCTTTCTAGTGTTATTTTTGAAATAGTGTGCAGATTATTCATTTCATCTAAAACCAAAATGAGCCAGCAAAGGCCTCCTCATGAACGTTCACATTTATCTTCAACTAAGTGGATTTTAATAGGTCACAAGATCACCCAGAACCTTGGAGTTAATTTGCAAAATCACCTTTTCAAGAAAGGAGTTCACAAGAATTTCTACCATTTAGCATCGTGTAAAATGACAACTCAACAAAAGTTTGTTGATAAAGAAATGCCTTTGTCATTTCTTCCTTTTGTCAGGGCTATTTGTTGTGGTTCCACAACACATGCCCCATTCCTAAGTAGGAATGGGGGACCCCTACTTTTTTGGGTCCTCCAACTCATAGTTTGGGATTCGGGAAATGTTAGAGAGTCAAAATTTAAAAATCATAAAAATTAGAAAAATTAGAAAAATTCAAAAATTCAAAAAAGTCAAAAATAAGAAAAATAAAAAAGATTTAAATTTTTTTTAAAAAATAAAAAAATACCCTCGTATACCATGCAAGTGTGCGAGGTGGGCACCACCCACATTATGCACTTGTGTAGGGGCACACTATGCACCTCATGAGTGGGCGTGACTATAAAGCCCCCCACCTTCCAAAGTTTTTTTTATATTTTCAAACACTTTGCAAACTGAAGCCAATCTATACTAAGGTGAGCACAATTCATTGCATATGTCTGTGTAGCATGCGCACTTTGCCCCACACTTGCACATACACTTTACACCATGCTCATGTGCATGCACTTTGTGCCAATCCATTGCACTGCATGCCATAAACTCTATTGTGCACTCAGTGCACCAAAACCTTATTGTGTGGCTCACACTATGCATGGTGTTCCCCACCCACTGTGCACACTCTACACCCATAACACAAACCACTTTGGCATCACACTTCACACCCGTGTGCATGTTGTGCCATGTGCCACATGCATGCCCACTTCATATCCAATGTTGTATGCCCATGTGCAAGCCATTCCATGTGCCCACTTCACACACCATGTTGTACGCTCATGTCCATGTGCATACACTACATCACTTTTTGCATGTTCCATTCATGCATTCATGCCCACTTTACGTACACACACACTTTTGCCTCCAAGAGCTAAAAAATCCTTATATATATATATATATATATATATATAATAAAAAGACACCTTCTTTTCATCTTTATGTTTTGTCAATAATTAATTAGAGAGTAATTGAATTTTTTTCTTTGCATTTTTATTTTTAAATTTTCATTATTTCAAACTAATAAACACCTTTTCTTGTATCATGTAGGTTAAATGGCATCCACATCCAGAGAGAAAATGGCACCAAAGCCCATTGTGTTCAAATTCTAAGGAATGCCATTGAAGTCTAGGTTTTAGGATGATCATACAAAAATCAAAGACACTGATTTGGGACATATGGACTTGGGAGAGTTCTTTAGAATCTGCAACAAACCTACTAAAAGGTCAGCTCTGGTATCTACCTTGATCCATTCCAATTTGGTAAGCGTAGCTTCACATCTAGTATCAGTGCAATTAGCAGAATTGATTATGACACTGGCTCAATATTTTGTTTCTAAAGAGAGATTGGTTAAGATTTTAACTGAAGAAGTGGTCCTTGACCTTTAACCTAACAACATTGAGAGGATCTTCCATCTCTTAAGGGAAGATCAATTCATCAAACTCTCCTACAAAGAAGTAGAGAGATGGTATAGGGAGCACCCAAAAGAAGCATCTAAAATCATCCAATCCTCATATCTCATTAAGAAAACTCCTTTGGGCAGGGTCATAGGAAAGGTGGACATGACTATGGGTTACATGAAGGAAGATATTTGCTATTCCACCATTCTTTTGAGTAGAGTCATGGGACTACCTACAACTAGCCACCTCAGTGCTTTCATGGTCAACTTTATTAAGACAATCAAGATAGTGAGGATGCCACTAGACTGGACCACCACACTAAGTGATAAATTTTGTGAGCAATTAAGGGGTAGTTAAGGATAATAAGAAGTTCTATATGACTTCTTAAATGTTTTATCTTCTTGCAACAAGGGTGAAAAACTACCTTGGTTTGTACAAAAGAAGTAGTATGTAGAATCCTAATACTTGGCCCTATATTGTCTACCCTCAATTGATGAGGAAGAAGCTCTCAACATAGAGCAAGGAGTACAAAATCATGAATGACACATTCATTTTTAAAATCATCTTATTCATAGAAGGTGATTGCATAAAGAGGCTATCTGATGAGGCAATAGTAAAAATAACAACTCTTAGGGCCTACTTCATTCAATTTAAGACTTTCACATATCTATGGGTAGCTAGTGCCACTATCAACCCAAAAAATCTCCTAAGATATCCAAGTGACATATTGGTTTTGCTAGAGATTGCACGATAGATTAAATCTACATATGACAGGGTAAAGAGACAAAGGAGATCCTGTTAGACATGGCCCCTGGTCATAAGACCACACCAGGTTAAATGGAAGCAAGATATTCCATCTTTTGAGTGGGAATGGGAAAATTATCCCCTCAAAGAGTATAATTCTCCTAGGCTCTATTTTGACAATATTGAGAGAGTGGAGAGTCTAGTTGGTAAGGAATTCCACCATGAAGAAGCTATTGAAGATCATTACATGAACACAACAAATGACTATGATGTTCATATAAGGGACAATTGTAGGATGACTTTGTATCTAGTAGAGAAGACTCTCAAGCTGAACATCCCAGAGGGAATCAGGCAATAGGATTCCAAGGAGATGCTAGACCCCCTATTCAACTTAGACAAAATAGGAGAAAGACCCATCATGAATGCTGAGGTCGACAGGGAGGATGGCAATGATATTAATCATTGGGTGAGGCATGTTGTTAGAATGAAAAAGGATTGGATCAAGAAGCCTTTTCAACTTGATCCAATTCCTAACACAGTATTATTTCATGCACAAGCCTACCCAAAGAAAGGTGGAGGGAAGAAAGTTACAATTCCTACCTTTGTGGCCTAGTCTCCCATCAGGACAGAGATAGTATACCAACTTGAATGCTTCATTGGATACTATCATCCTCCAAAGAGGAAGGGAAAGAACAAGAGGAATAGGAGCTCCCCTCAAAGGACTCAAATAGAATAGGGCAAAGCACAAGAACCTTCCCAATAGCAAGAAGAGAGTGTGCAAGGGTCTAAAGATACTAGAGCTACTCAAGTCCAAGATGACTTTCAATTTCCTCCCTTTATGCTTAGCCAATCAGAAGAGGCAAAGAGTCAGCAAGTTTCCATTCATCCTTCACAAGAAGAGCCAACATCCCCTTCTACCTCCACAAAACAAAAGAGGATCAAGATCCAAATTAAGAAAAGGTAAAGGGTGACTAGGAGAATGGTGCATTTTCTATCTATTCCCAAGACCATTCTAGAAGGAGAAGAGGAGGAAGAAGAGGAGACAGATGAAGAAGAATAGTTACCCCTATAGAAAAGAACCTAGCTAGCCAGAGCCATTGAGCAAGAAAGGAGAAGAATACCATGGGCATATTGACATCCACCCTAGTAGGACCCTTGGAAGTCTCTTCTTTAGAAGATGAAGTACAAAAATGGGTGGATGAGAAAATTGAAGAAGTGATGATGTTTTCAAAATGTTAGATTTTGATTTTATGCCCATCAATATAGAACTAGTTGGGGATAAGATTAGGGATACCCCTATAGGTGAAACTCAACATGAAGACTAGACACAGATGTCACTAGATTCACAAGGTCTTGATCTTACTTCCCCATCCCCACCACAAGTCAAGGTGGTAGATAAGGGCTCAGTTACTCCTCTACCTCAGAGTTTAGAAGAAGAATAGGTTTAGAAGGAACCATCACAAGGGGAGGAACCAAAACAAATCATGACTAATGAAGTGTCAAAGGAGGGAAAAATGGTGGAATATTCTCAACCACCTTCCCAAGACACTGAGGTGCAAGCTATAGGGTCCACTAAGATTGATACTATAGAAGAAGAGCCCTTGTAGAGGGAAACAACTCTAAGGAGGAGTGATAAGGGAAAGGAAGTAGCAAAACATACTCATTTGTCCTCGAGAGGCAAGTCCTTCACTAAGCACACCCCAAGATGGCTCTAAAAAGAAGTAATGAGGATTAGCTGACCTCAATTTTGAGCTACTAAGGAAGACATTTTATAGATTGTAGAGATTTTTAAGAAGCCTGAGTGTTTGTTGCATGAGGCAAGATCATTAGCCTTTGTTACCAATACACGAAACTAGGAATTGTTTGCTTAAGTGGCTATCCCTCTAGAAGATACAAATGTAGATAGCCTTGGCCCCCAAGACTATCAAATCAAAGAGATCATGCTTGGGAGACCTACATAGGATACAACTTGATTGATGGTGACTAGGGGAATTAAGGAAATATTCAAAATCATGGAGCAAGAAGAGGTTGAACTCCAAGCACATCAAAGGCAAAATGAGATCCTAAAAGGATATTTAGCTAAAGTAGTTGGTCCTCTAGATCTTGAACACCCCAAGGAGACATTGAACACCATTCTCAAGGAAGGGGTGAGTGTATAGTTCGATCCATTTTTGAAAGCATGTCAATAATGGTAGGAAAGTTTTGAACAGAAGGGCACTTTGATTATCTAGGGAAACCTAAAGTTACTACATGCTACACAAGAGAATGTGAATAAAATGGTAGCAATTTTGAAGTAGGATTTTAGCATTATGGATGAAACAAGGGCCTGGAGTAAGGACTTACAAATTTTGCATGCCATAAAGGGGCAAAGGTATAGAGTTTTGATAGATGTATATATAGGGGAAGAATTGGATATGATTGACAATTGGATAGAGAAAATTGTAGATAGTAATAAAGTGATGAAAACATTATATGTAGAGATCCATAGGCTTAAGGACCAAGCCCGAGAGAAAATTTTGGAAGCAAAAAAACATTATAGCAATGCTTGCTTGGATATTTTTGAAGATGAGGAATGAAAGAAGTTGTTGCCTATAGAGACAATGGTAGAGAATTTTAAGAAGATTTTTGTGAAAATTGTTGATGACAAAGATATCCAAGAAGCCTTCAAGACTAAAGAAGCTTTATTAGAATTAGATACCAAACTTGGGGATTTTGTTGATACCCAAATTGAGGTAGATAATTATAGACAGAAGGTCAAAGAAAAATACAAGGCTTTAAATTTACTAGATGTAGCTAAAACTACTGAGATTATAGAAAAATTCAAGGGGAAACATCCAAACATAGCTTTGGGATGAAGGGGAACAAAACCCAGAAGCCAGAATTCCAATTTTGACACTCAGTAAAATTTTGAGATTTTGGACCATTTTGAGATGCATAGCTTTGTAGGTATTTAGTTCTATAGGTCTACAACTCCATAGGTCCACAGGTGCACATTTTTAAAATATCCACTTAACAGTTAACTACCAGTTCCAAAAATAGAGCTTTCCATGCATCAGAAATGCATTTTGATTCTAGTTTAACTCTTATAGATGCCTAATAAAAGATCAACTTCCATTTTTGGCACTTTCTGATACTCCCACTTTGACTAAAGACTTTCTCATCCTTTCTCCTCTCGTGTATATATATTTTTTAAACATTTAAAAGCTCATGCATCCAATTAATGAATAAAATATAGATGGACTCCTATTTAGCACCAGTTAGATTTGTTAGTTTGTATATAATTGAGGAGATGATTTCTTATAAATACTCCATTGTAACATGTAATTGGGGTCACCATTATTTTGCATTAAAATTATGCTTTTTGTGCTAACATTTGGAGTGTAGTGATTCTTGCCTAAATGTGTCATATTTTTGTGAATCTTGTTCATAGAATTGTGATTGAGCTAAAGATTTATTTCTTTGTTTCTAGTTGTGCAATCTTTTAGTTTTGGTGTTTTCTAGAGTTTTACAGATTCCACTGACATATCTAGCTTGAGAATAAATCACTAAATTGTGCCTACATAACTCTCTATCTTTAATTAGTGCACTTTCCATGGGCTTGTGATTTTATGAAGAGTGAAATATCATACGATCATTAAAGTTTCTCACTGATGATTACATTAGTAGAATTGGGGAAGCACTACTCCTACTTTCATTGGTTACCCACCAATCTCTTTGAAAGCTTAACTTGTAGAAATGTTGTTTTCTGTAGCTTATGTCTATTAGGATTTCAATTTCACATTATTTTCTTTAAATTTCATGTTATTTTCTTTAAAATTCTTGTTATTTTCTTTATTAACCTCCTTGTTAAAATAGGATTTCATACTAGCTAGACTATTAGATTGCATTCATATAAAACATAAAAATACAAAAATATAGTTCTTTCTAGTGTTATTTTTAAAATAGTGTGTAGATTCTTCATTTCATCCAAAACCAAAATGAACCAGAAAAGGCCTCCTCATGAACATTCACATTTATCTTCAACTAAGTGGATTCTAGAAAGTCACAAGATCACTCAGAACCTTGGAGTTGATTCACAAAATCAACTTTTCAACAGAGGAGTTCACAAGAATTCTTTTCATTTAGCATCATGTAAAATGATAGCTCAATAGTTGTGCCTTTGGTTCCTTGATCTATCCTTCCTTGGCATTGGGTACATTCAAATGCTCTACACCCTTCTTCTTTGTAGTGAAAACATTACCCACAAAAGCCTCGTCTTCCAAATCCTTGTCCTCTGCCTCTTCCTCTCTGATCTCTATTGATCCAATCAAGAAAACAATTGGAGTTGTTTCCCCTTTGGTTCTAACTGCTACTTCCAACCTCATCCTTGTTCTTCTAATCATCATTATGGCATCCATTAGATCATCTACCAAATCTTCCACCATGACCTCTTCCACTATTCTTTTTGTCAAACTTCTTGCTCATTTTCTCCTCAACTCTTAGGGAAAATTGGTATGCCTCCTAAATATTGTTCATTCAAACTAGCCTCAGCTCATCTTGAATTCTTGACCTTAACCCATTAAGATAACAAGCCACTTTCTCTTTATTATCTTTTGCATGGCCAATTCTAATGAGAACTTGATAGAACTCTTCAGTATACTCTTGAACAGATTTTCTTGCTTACTTCATTCCTTGCATCTTCTTTAGTAGATCAAGCTTATAATCCATAGGAATGAATTGTCACTTCATTTTAGCTATCATCTAATCCCATCTGGTGATTTTTTTCTTTCCCTTTCTATTTTGCTTCAACTGAACCTCTTGCCACCAAATCTTTGCATATCCCTTCAAATTTTCCTTTGCAAACTTGACCCTATCCAAATCCTCAATATCTTCATACTCAAAGCACTCCTCCAATTCACTGATCCAATTGATCAGCTCTTCTAGATTAAGATTTTCTAAAAATGTGGGAACCTCAAACTTAGGTCCTTTTCTAATCTTAGAGATGAGCCAAAAAAGCCTCTCTTCCTCTAGGTTTAGAATTGCCTCTTCTCTGGCATTTTTTTCTACTTTGTCCTTATCCTCACTTTCATCTCTCACAAGAAGATTTATTCCTCTTTGAATTTGTTCTTCTAGTACTTGCATTTTCCTTTGGAGGGCTTAGAAACCCTTAGGTGTAACACCTACAGCTCTTTTTCCATGCTCTCTTCGTGGAGGCATTTTTGCACTTCCACTAAAACCCTAGTGCAAACTACATCACAATAAATGATCTATCTACACACTCAGCCCAAACCATGGTCTTAGTGTAAACTATCTCACAATCAAAAATCTATCCACACACTCAAGAAATCTATCTTTGACACCACTTGATGAAGGGTGCTCCCCTTAAAACCATAAACTCATAATAGAAACAAATAAATGATAGCTAATGCAAGAAAAAATTATGGACTTCTTATTTGCATTGTAAATGTGGTTGTATAGGATTCTTGAGTACAATATGTTAACCCACATGGGCACCTTCATTACAATAATCTGCAAGACAAGCTATGAACTATCACCCAAATTTATCATAAATAATGTTTAGGCCTTTCTTAAATAGGCAATTTTATTCCACTCAAGAATGTTCTAGACATTGAAACTTAATACCTAGGGCTAATAGACCCTAACAATACATAGAGAGTCAGCCAAATACATCTTTGACAATTATTTTAGATATTTTGAGTAGCCCAACTTTGAAAAGCCATAACTCATGAACCATTACTCCAATTGGCTATTATAACCACTTTTTGGAAATGCTAGCTCCTTATCTATAGGCTCAAAATGACGCTTTCATCCTTCCATTGAGTTTTCCTACCTCATTAGCACTCTAAGTCCTCCAATGGTGAGCCTAAAGATTTTTCTATAAATGTTTCCACCAAAAATCCAAAATAACTTCTCTGATACTTAGGCTTGAGAAATTAGATTTTTATGGTACGATTACAACTCTAAAATGAACCTTCCTAAAGAAAATGAGAACATTATGAGCTCATATGAAAAAATTACTAAAAATATCAAGTTCTCATAAATAGTAGCCATCCTATCTACTAGTCCTTATTAAAATAGAAAAGACTAAAATACAAATATTTTTGGGGTGATGCAAGATTGCTCTTACACCTAGGATGCTCCTGCATCAAGAGTAGTAAGTTAAATGTGCATCAAGCAAGATCAATCTAGTTTATTTTTAGTGTAGTAAGTTGAGTATGTGTTGAGAAAAATAAATCTAGTTGGTGTTGAGTGAAGAATGTTAGTATGTGTCAAGAACTAGCAAAGACTTTGTGGATGCTGAGCAACCTAGTATTGGTCGAGCATCAGAAGACAATGTTTGCTGAGAAAATAGTGTTATTTCTAAGTGCTAGTAAAATAAGTTAGATCAAAGATTTAACAGATCTAAGCAAAACAAAGTTGATTTCTTGAATTGTGTGAAGCATGTGGAAGATTAATATGATGAGTTGTTGGCATAGAATTCAAGATAAACCATTTTGAGGAAAATTCAAAGTGAATTATAGAGGAAGTTTCTAGAAGGGGATAAAATTGAAAGTGGGTAGATTTGATGAATTTGACCTAACCCTAGAATAGACAACTGTAGTTGAGTGGAAAAATATCTAATCTCTCTATTCATAGAGATAACATGACAAAAGCAATAATTGTCATGTGTGAGAATGTAAGGAAGACAAGAAGTCTAGGGTATTTCTTCATATGGTGGCCAAATAGAAGACTCTACAATTAGTATACAAAGAAAGAAGAATTAAGGTGATGAAGGCTTGAAGGGTGAGCTAGCTGTTAGAGAAAAAGAGGTTGAATACAAAGTAGAATGGAGGATTGAATGTGAGATCTATAATATTCAAGTGAGTTTTTATTGTTATTAGATCAAGTCATGTTGTTACTATCTAACAACTATACTAGTTTGGATAAATCTTTTGGATTAAGGTTGACCTAACAGTCATTAGTAAATCCTTTAACAGGGTGACATTCTAATGGAATGTTCTAAAGTTCTCTAATAAGGCTCACTCCTAACAAGGTGACTAAAATCCTTTAACCAGATCATATTTAATAGTGTACATAATAACCTTTAATGGGGTTGGATCCTCATAGAGCTCACTTTAGAAGAGTGAAAATTAGTAGCATGTTGCTCATTATTATTCCAAATTGGATTTCTACATAAAATCCTTGTGTCAAAATGTGTGATTTATTTTGTAGCATTACATGTTTACATTTCTGCAAAGTTATTTTGACATACGACAATAACATACATATATTTAGGATATTGAATGGTCAATACATGCATAAGAATAAGTTGTAGTACAAAATTATTTTATTTGTACATTTGTACCTTGGATAAATGATTCACCCCTTCTCTTAGGTATTCTAAAGTATTCCAACAATTGGTATCAGAGCACCAAGTTCTTGAGAGAAATGTTTGAAGGTACTTAAAGATAAAGATCAAGATGTATAGAAAGGAGGTGCCCAAGTTAAACAAGGAAAATTTTTCTACATGGAAAATTTTGATGAAGCTATATCTAGGAGGTCTTGGAGATTATGCACTGTCAACTATCACTATTAAGCGTGTTGATCCAACTAGAGCCCCAACTACTAAACAATTGAAATAGAAGAAGGAATATAATCAAAATATTTGAGATTGCATCTGCTCTAAGCTACTCAAAGTTTGATGACATCAAAGGGTGTAATTCTACTAAGAAGATATGGGATTTCCTATAGAAGATCTATGGAGAGACAAGAATGTGTTGAGAGTGAAAGATGAAAGCCTAAGAGGAAAATTTTATGAAATGAGAATAAAAGATGGTGAGACTATAATCTAGTATTGTGCAAGGATCAAAGATATTGTTAATGCAATTCGAGGATCTAATGGATAGATTGAAGATGAGAGTGTGATCAAAACACTAGTAGAATTTTGGCAAATAAATGACCACATGACTAAAAAATTTAGTCACAAGACTTAGAATTATAGTCATGTGACTAAAAGTGATCAAATTCTAGCAATATTTTACAATTTATAAGGGCAAGTGACTAAAGAAATGACTAATTTGGTCCTCAATTAAAATCACAACCTTAAACAAAGATAAGTGAATAAATAAATGATCAAGTAAAAGATTAAACAATTGGTCACTAATTATAAGTCACCCAAACAAATGAATGATATTTACTCACTCTTTTAGAACAATTAATATTTCACTCAAGTTTAATAGAATAGTCATTTATCTATTAGACAATATTTTGATCTTCAAAACAATCATTTGATCATTGATAAAGAAAATCTTCAAACATGAATATCTCTTGAATTATAGCATGACAAATTTTAAAGGTGAAATCCTTTCTTTAGAGAAATGTAGTATACTTATAACCTCTATCAATCTAAAAAAACTATTTATTTCTTCTAAAAATATGACTTAAAAAATGTAATAAGTATATGAAAGAAAACCCCTTCATTTTTCTTTGGTATCAAAAATGCTCTAAATAAATTTTAGAACTTTCTTTGAAAGATACCCTATTTTCAAACTTGACTTCTCTCTTACAAGTAAAGTGAGGTTTCATGAATATGGATGGAACCCACATGAAATGTGATCCTTTTTCACCATTCTATTGAATATCCTTTGAAATGGACATTTTATTTTTAAAATTAGTACATATATTGTTTTCTCCATTATTCATCCCAAAAATACTTATAATATGATAAGTAAGAGATATTTTTCTCCAACAAATCAAATTACAATATCACTATCAGAATTTAACTATGTAGTTTTTAGTTAAATTTATTGATTCTTATTTCATGAGTAGTGATTAACATGAATCCATTCTCATAAGATTAAATGGAACACTTAGAACTCATTAGATTTAGGTGATTCTCACAAAGGTGATGAAGAATGAGTAATCCCGAGGTGATGAAGCATGTGTCAATAAGTTTGACTAAAAACTATATAGTTAAATCCTAATAGCGATATCACTACTTAAAATTTGTTTGTAATTTTTATATTGGATAGCCTATAGACTAAATTACCACATTAATTTAAAATTTATATCAACAACAACATTGATTATAAAGAATATAAAGAATCTATAATTCAAATAGTGGCATAAATCACTAAAATAATTTTATCATGAATGTAAACCCTATATACCAAGGTACATTGAATGCAATTTATCAAATACGAATAAGCTTAGAGACATGTTGTCTTCTACAAGAATGTAACACTTCAGTAGATTTTTTTGAGTAGTCAAAAATCAATCTTTTTTTGAATCATAAAGACTTATTTAGGGCTCTAAATACTAAGTATGAATTTAGTCTCATATTGTGAACTCAGTTTGTTTGGAACAATGTTGCCTTTGTACACTTTCTACTATTTTATTCCTAGTGCCCACCATGGATTAGGCGTTTACAAATAAAATGATGAAGTTTGGAATAATTTCCTTGCACATGTCCCCTAAACGTGTAAAGAAATGAAGATTTATGGTTGTCAAAAGAGTACTTGATACTTGGCTATTTTTAGTAGTTTCCATGCTGAATAGGGGTTTTCTGGAGTTGATTCTAAGATGCTCCTTGGAGTTTTTGATTATATTTTAATAGGTATGCTTCCATGAGAGATTTTTATGATCTTTTCTATGATTGACAGTTTCTTTATGACATTAGTAGTGAGACACTTTCCAATTTTTTATCGGTTTGATATCCCTTATCTCATTGGATCAATGTTGTACACAAGGCTTGAACCCTAGTAGATCAAGGGACATTATATAAATTTAAAATTTTCCCAATAATTTGGTAAAAGTGGTGTGACATTGGGAAACCTTTGCATTTGTTCAATCATTGCTAGGGTTTTTGAGTTATATGGTTCTGGCAATTAGACACATTTGCTAATTTTGTATATTTAAAATTGATATTTGTATCATTGAACTTTTTGAAGTGAGTACAATTTTTTCTCAATTATTTCCTATTTATTCTACAAATTGAAAACTAAAATTATGAATAAATTTGGAACTCTTCTCTTTTGAGAAGCTCATTGCAGCCAAGAAAACTTATGTAGAAATAGTATGCACACATCTTCACTTCAAACCACAAAAAAGCTATACAAAAACACAATCTATTATTCCCTAAGAATAGTGTAACCCTTGATGCATGATTATTTTCATCACTATCACATGATTCCCATCATCACCCTTACTATCTCTCCAGGCTTGTGCACTAATGACAGTCCTTTCCATACTATCAACTTTCACTTCTAACACAAATTCCAACATCCCAACTCAATTACCACCATACCTATCCTCTTGATTTCTTCACTATTCTCCCTTGAGGTATTATATGAGTTTTATAAGGTTTTGACATGCAACTAAGACTCCCTGAATGTCATCATCTATCATCTTGGCATTCTTTTCCTTTAGACTTCAAAAAGGAAAATCAATTGTTCAGTTCTTTGCCACTATATACTATCTTAGATTATAGGACTCTTCTTGTTATAACCAGAACCAAAGACTCCATCATGCATCATTAGGGTTTCATATTCCTTCTTAGAGTTCTCACTACCATATTTGTATCATTCTACATAATGGGCTGCCATTATATTTTGGACTATTCGTGATATATCTTAGCATTTCATACATGGCTTTTTTGATCTCTTAGTCAACCATAAGGCTGACATGTTATGCCTTGTTTTTGGTTCCATATTTTAGTGTAAAACTGAGAAAATGAGTTTAGTAATGATGTCTTTCTCCTTGATTGTCATGTCATGTCCCTTCATTTCCCTATCATTTGATACCATAAGTGGACCTTTTTCGTCACACTCTCATTGTCATACCTTTTCTTTGCTAAGGTTTTCACTCATTTGAAGTTTCCTTTGTGTGATGTACCCCCCACCCTTCATAGACACATTGCTTAGATCATTAGGGTGCTACTAAAACATTAGATATGGGGAGCCATTTTGGGGACCTTGGTCCTCTTTACCATCTTGGGGATTCCTAGAGTCTCTCTTGTGGCCCCCAATTAGAAACTCCAAACCTAAACAAAAAATTGTGAAAATGATAGTTGTAATGAAGGTTTCTAAGGTTTTAGAGGCCTTATTTTTTCTTGTTTTCCCATGGACCCTCTATGGAGCACTACCTCTTGACCCCTGCAAGGAGTGTTGTACAATATTTTTTCAATTCATAAAGATGAACTAAAAAGAGAGAATGAAAATAATCACTATTGAAAGAAAAACACCATTTAATTCTCTAGAAACTCTAATTAATATATATAAAGTCTTCTATGACCCCAAGATGGGAGACTTCCTGGTGTCCCCAGTGTCTAAATCTAAAGAAAAAGGGGTAGAGACTAGAATGGTGATATTGAACTTTGGTTCATATTAGAGTTAAAAGGTAGCCAGAATAACATGTTTGAGATTTTCTCCATAGAATGAGTCACTTCATGGACTTGATCCATGATAAATGAACAATATATTTCTAAGAAATGATAAGAAATGGACAAAAATTGGCACGTGGAGGAATTGAATGTAAGGATCTTAGCTTTTATTTATTTTGAAAATTGTATTCTCCAAGGAAAAATTGTATATGGAGTTTAGGGCTCTGTAATGTCAGCTCTAAGGATGAAGCCTTGCTTTTCATGTTAGGAATATGATAACATATGGAAGTAGTTTTGTGAAACATTTTCTTTTAATGACCAATTGAATCTATAGTATGATAATACCAAAGCTATACTTGCCTAAGCTCTATTTTTTTTGTCACATTTCTGCTACCATGCCCCAACATTTTTTTTGGTTTATACAGGTTATTCTTCCACCAGAGGGCTATATCCAATTAGTTAGGGAACTTTGCTCAAAATAAAACATTTTGATGATTGTTGATGAAATACAAACTAGCATAGCTTAGACAGGAAAGTTATTAGCATGTGATTGGGAGTCTATCTAGCCTGATATAGTGGTAAGCTACTTATTTACTTATATATCAATTTGATCAATATAATTTTCTACTCCACATTTTCCCTTTTTTTTTAATATAATTGTGCCTTCTACAAATAGATTCTATGTACAAATTCTAGGGAAAACATTGGATGGAGGAGTGCTACTAGTAAGTGTTGTGCTTGTTGGCAAGGATGTGATGCTTTGCATAAGGCTTGGTGAACATGGAATGTCTAATTTTCTCAGTTTGATATTTAATTATTTTACAACTAAGAATGGCCTTTACTAAGAAATTATTACAATAAAGAGAATCATTTAAATAGATTCTGTATGGATGGGATTTTCATATATATCAATTACAAATAGGATCTCTGAGATATTATCTATTTTTATGGAATTTCTAATAATGGATGTAAATTAACTATTTAGATATAGTACTTTTGGAGGAAACCCACTGGCAAGCGCAGTTGCTATAGCTACACTTGAAGTTATTGTGGAGGAAAAACTGGCTGGGAGGTGTAAATTTTTGCTGCTAACTTAATCTCTTTTGGATTTTACTGGAGGAAATTTGGTTTTTAGAGACATGAAATATAAATAGACATAATGAACTTTATTTAATGCATGTATCATGAGTATTATTATTGTCCTTCTACAAAGAGATCATTGGCTAAAAATTTACTTAAATAAATCTTTAGGGTTGTTGAGATGGGATAAATCTTTAGGAACCAGTTCTCAGATCTTTAGCATGTACACCTAGACATCATAAGGGAGGTTAGAGGACAGGGATTGCTAAACACTGTGGAATTAAATGCAAAGGGATTATCTTTTGTTTTTACTTTTGATAATTTTCAACAATTGAAGGAAAAAGGGATTCTAGCAAAGACAACACATGACACTATTATCAGATTTTCTCCTCCTCTTACAATCAGGTTAGTGCCAATACATTATATTCAATTAAATTAAGCTACCTAAAGATGGTTGGAAGTCTTTCAGATCTCTATGATAATCATCACCATCAATATTCATTGTTGGCATAATCATCACCTATTAAGCTGTATAGAATTAACTATGCTTGTTGGGATGATTGAAATGTGAGTGTCTTCCTTTATTGTCAATATTTTATTGTTCCATGTGGGAGTGTTAATAAAGAACAATGTACATGTAGCTATTGAGAAGTAATGGCTTCTTTTAACTATCATTGACTGTTTAATATGCCACAAGTGGTGACTCTTGGATTTCTAGCATTACTAGTCCTTCAGTGCAGTATCAAGGTTGTGTACAGCTACCTTACCAGAAACAAAACTGCAACAAAAACATATATATATTTATAAAATTTACCCATAAATCATAAATTCATGATTGAAATCATATAAAAGTTGAAAAATTATGTACACATTTTATGACTAAAAGTTGAATATAATAAATATAATAAATTATTAATATGATAAAAGTACATGTTACCTACATATCAACTGAAAATCATTTAATCCTCCAAAATGAAAAATTTACATGCCCCTCATAACAAAATATTCCATCATTTACAATAGTTAGTAAACAAGATATTCCATCATTAATAACAGTCACTAAACTCCATAATGAAATATACCAAAACAGTTAATTCTGCAGAATCTGGAGTGGAGGACTGGAGTGAATACAAATGTGAAGATCAATACTCCTCTTAAATTTCAAGCCCTTAAAAAAAATTTCCCTCCCCCTCAAAACATTTTTTCATCCTCAAAATAGGTGTTTCTTGCAATGAAATGTGTCACCTTCATTGAAATGCAAAATTGCACAGAGCCATCACATTTTGGACAACTAAAATTGTTTTTATGATTATTAAAGGTGAAGGATATTATTATCATGACATTATTGGGTCTACTCCTTGTATTCACATCTATGACTATAGCATCTAAAAGTTACATAGCATTTGCACAAATATTATCTCCAGATATATATATAAAACAAAAATTATGTTATGGGGGACCTTGGTGGAGGGTTTGGGTTTTGTTTTGCAAGTGTGATGATCATTTTTGAATGATTAGAAAGATGATTAGCTATTCCTACAAGGTTGAGGAGGTGAAGAATCAATTCATAAACTTCATACATTCTGAAAGAAGTGTATAATGATCATGTGCCTAGAGCATAGTGAAAGTTTTGGCTATTTGTTTTCAGTGATTCAATATCTCTCTCTATAGTTTTTCATGCTTTATCTATGAAACATTTTGTATTTCAATGGTGTTATTTGAAAAATGACTACATTTCTACCATCCTTGTGTTGACTTTCATCATCAGTTCTCAATTGTATGCTTTGGTTGGTCTTGCCATTCTTAAACATATCTTTTACTTGCAAATGACTCAATTAGATAAGAACTACAATATCAACCATTTACATGCATATACTACAACCTCTCTAAAGATACAAGCCATAGATCCCAAAAAACTTCTACTTGAAAGAAGCATCTTCATACAACCTTTCTTCCTTGCATGATCACCTCTATTTTTTATTTTGTACTTTGGTGAGCATATTATGTTAATGTGAAATGAAAATAATGTGCAAAAGCTTACCAATATTTACATTCCAAAGATGGAAAGCATCATCTTCACCTCTAGTAAAAATTAAGTGACCAACATGACTGTAATTCAAATAATAGGTCTCTTGAACCTAAACATCTAATCTAACCCAATAATGCTATATTTTTTCAGAATTCCATGTGTACATATCACCAACTACAATATTTACAATATTTGGGCTTCTAGCAACTAATGACCACACCCAATCTCATGCTCAAGAATATTCAAACATTCCAGTGAATCCCTCTACCTTGGATGTATTGTAATATTCCAAGAGCTACCATGAATACTTGAACAATCAAGGAAAAGTAGACAATGAAGCCCTCTTTCAAAGCTCCTTGATAGCTACACTTGGGAGGAACTATGCTAGCCTACAACCCTTGTTTATCAAGCATCAAAGGCTATTACAATAATAGCTTCTTTGGAATTTCTACCAAGTAGATTTTATTATATAGGAGATGAAACTCATTCCTATTCAAAAATTGGCTCATAGCTCAAGGGTGGGAGCTTTCTTACTTGCCCTTGGAATGTATCCTTGACTAGGTACAACTAAACACAATATCCAATCTAAAATTATATTTTGTACATTATTCATCATGTTTCTTTGTATACTTAGCTTGAGACTCAAATTGTTCAAAATTTAGAAATTTAATTACTAAATCTTCTAAAAAAAAAAATTTAAAAACTTTGTGGACCTTTGAATCTACATCTTGTGTGCCTAAATGTGGTCATCCCATTACAACACCCAAATGACTATGGATGGATATCCAAACATGTCTCCAAAGGTGATTTAAAAAAATAAAATGAATTGTCCTATTAAATTACTGTATGTACACAAATTTATCATCCATTTCTATATGTACACAATTGTATAAGAGATTAGATCAATCACTTTCAGTGGTGGAGAGGCATGATCATGCCTTGTTTAATGAGTCATTTTTAGTTCATTTTTAACTGAATAGGCTTCCAAAACTTTGATGGTAGAATCCTATCTATGCAACATGGTGATTTGGTAGTAATTGGATGTGATGCTGAATTTCTCTACTAGATGGATCACCTCTTTTCTCTTGGTTCCCACACAATAATAAAAAGCAATCTTGTCATAAGTGTTGATTAAAATTTTTGTCTTTGAGACACAAACTAGGGAGATCATAGAATTAAAAAACATGTGACATGAGGGTAAAAAACTTTACCATCCAATATGTTTGAGTCTCAACATCATTATAACTCTTCATACAAACATTATTCCATCATAAGATAGCACCATCAATCATACTTATCTTTTGTATATATTGGGACTATCCTTATTAATGTGACTTTTATTTTACGATAGTTTTCTTAACCTATATTCTTAAACTCATAACTTTTAGATAACACATTATTTTGAAAATCACTCTAGTCATATATTAGGGAACTTATTTTTCTTTAACATGTCCAAAATTGAGAAAAATCCAACTATGCATTTGAGAATTACACCTCCTACATAGAGACCCAAATTTACATTCATTAAAACTCAAAAAAAATATTTTTTAAGCAACTAGGGCATCAAAACTCAATATTGTCTACTACAAGATGTATTCCCAATGAATTAGATTCACATATATCATAATAAAATCAAAATCTCAAGATCTAGTTCAACACTCTATTCAATTCATAAAACTGATCTCAACATCAAAATTTGAAATTTATCAAAGAATGAGCAAAAGTTAATAGTGGAGGATGCTTTGAATGCAACAAAGGTATGACAGTCTTCTCTGTAAATAACTTTGTCATTGATATGAATGTGTAAAACTCCCATGCCACCTCCTATGCTAAAAAAAATTAAATATTAAGCCATTTATGTATGGAATGAGATATTCTTTTGTCTACTATTCTCCAAATGTGTAAAGTGGACTAATTCTTTTGTCTACTATCCTTTGATCCTCCCTCTAAAATGAAAAATTAATTGAAGTTATATCAATTGTATTGGAATAGTTCTTTGATTAATTTCTATAAACATGTAGCTATTGAGGAGGGAATTGTTGTTGGCATAGGATGTTCTCTCTTGAGGCTTGCTCCAAAGGTTGGTGCTATTAGAGATACACTTGAAATTGAGGAACATAAGGTAGCTTAATTTTTTGTTTCCTACATGAGCAAGTATGTTTGACATAGAAGTGGCATTTTTACTTTGTAACTGCTATCTGTTCAAAATTAGCACAGGTAAAATTTTTTAAAAAAAGGTTTACATTATATATAATTATTTTATTTTTGTTATTGAATTTTATTTGTGTGCATAACTAGTCTTTATCCATTGTATTTTCCAACTTTGGATTTTTTCCATTCTATATTTTATTTTCAAGGGTTTATTGGCCTCTAGTGCTATGCACATTAAGGACCTTATTATCTAAAAATGACATACATATATAATTGAAGAATCATAATATTAATGAGTTCACTTTGTTTTACTAGTGACCACCATTTGCTTTCTATATTATCTATCAATGGTTTAAGCACTAAATATTTGTCTAGTCCACATTATTTTGTATAATCTATGATTGAAAAATGAAGGTTTTTTTGGTATATACCCTAGCCACTCTATTTTTGTGGTAATATATTGGGGTTTAAAGGTTTCAAGCCTCAATTATTTTTTCCATACCTTTCTCTACTACTTTTTCCTATAGATGGCCATTTAAAAAATGAGTTTCAATGCATTCCATAACAATAAGTAGAAAATATTTTCCACAACAAGTCATATTGTGATATTTTGACACTCTAATGAATCAAAGTATTTAAGACTCAAGAGGATGAATTAATAATTGGACCTGCCCTTAGATGGGATGGAAATCCAAATGTGATTATGGAAGTAAAAGCATTTTATATAGCAACAACAACTCAATTGGTGGATTTGTAGGTTTAGATCTCATAAAAATGATATTTGTAATAGCTACCAGGTTTAAATCTCATAAAAATGATATTTTTTAGTAGTTGAGTAATAAGATTAACTTATTGTTAGATCTAATATATGACTAATATAGTTTTAGGAACATGCATTTGGCTTTTTTAGCTATTTAAATTTTCCCATAAGAACCATATCAAGAGTTTGGTTCTAGGAATGTCTCTTGTTTATACATGTATATTATTTATCAAAAAAAGAATAGTTATTGCAAGTTTGACAATCTTTTGCATTATTCTTTAAAGGGTACTAGCTCAATGGAAGAGCACCTACTTTACAAGTAAGAGGATGGTGGTTCGATTCCATCATGTCCTAATATGATTAAACTCAGGATTAAATAAAATACAAATATACTACCAAATAAATTACCAAATAAACTACCCACTAAACTACCAAATCAAATACCAAATCATCTACCAAATATACCACCAAATAGATCACTAAATAAACTACCAAATACACTACCCAATACACTACTGAATAAACCATTAAATAAACTACTGAATAAACTACCAAATCAACTAGCAAATAAACTACCAAAAATTGCCAAATAAACTACTAAGAAACAATAATAATGGACTAGATCAACGTTCAAATCAATGACCAAATTAATGATTAAAATAGTTTAGTCATAAATTTGGTTGCTATATTAATGACCA
This sequence comes from Cupressus sempervirens, assembly GCA_028749045.1. Taxonomy (NCBI): domain Eukaryota; kingdom Viridiplantae; phylum Streptophyta; class Pinopsida; order Cupressales; family Cupressaceae; genus Cupressus; species Cupressus sempervirens. Next base: position 325,305,357 of record CM053788.1, read on the forward strand.
AAAATAAACTACCAATGGTCACATGATCAAAATTGGTTATATATATATATATATATATATATATATATATATATATATATATATATATATATATATATATATATATATGTATATATATATATATATATATATGTATATATATATATATATATATATATGTATATATATATATATATATAATTTAGTAGTTTATTTAGTGGTATATTGTAGCTTTTGTACTAGTGACAAAGTATTAAGAACCATGCTACCTATCTATGCTATAAGAGTATCTTCTATAAAAGAACTAAGGTGTACCCCTAGTAGTAATCTGACCCTTAAAAGAGTGTTTAGTAAACTCACTTCTTTTGAACTTTCAAATTTTGATAATTTCAAATTTGAGAATGTAGAATCTTCTTTTAAAGCTAAGTTGATACAAAAAGAACCTAAAGATAAGAAAAAGAAAAAGATCAAACCTATTGCTAGTGACAATGATATAGATGATGAAGAGCTAGAAGAAGTAGAAGCATTATTGGCTAGGAAATTTCATAGAGGCAAAGGAAAATACAAAGGTAATTTACCCATCATATACTTTAATTATCATGAGATTGGTCATATTGGAACAAGATGTCTTAATAAGTCAAATAGAAAGAATGAACATAAATTTAGAGGTGGAAAAGATGATAATAACAAAGGCTACAAGAAAAAAGGAAGGAAGGCTTGTTGCATTGCTAAAGAAGAATCCAATGATGAATCTAAAGATCATGATGATGAAGTTGTCTATGTTTATATGAAAGATGATTCTAATGAAGATGAGGTAACTACATTGATATCTTATATGAACAAAAGTGATAGTTGGATCATTAACAATAGATGTTCACATCACATGACTAGAGAAAAAAGTAAGTTCATTACCCTTGAGTATATAATGGAAATGGTCTTAGATTTGGTAACGATGCACCCTATTTGATTAAAGGAAAAGGATCAATAAGATTGATAAATAAGATCACGTGTGACAATTCTTACTATGTAGGAGGACCAAAATATAATTTGTTGAGTGTGTTACAATTGAATAGTTCAGGTTGTAAAGTTGAATTTGATTATGGAAAAGCTAAGATCTATGACACTGATGGAAAACTAATTAGAAGTGGAGATTAGAATAGAGGTAATCTATTTTATCTTGATATGAATGATTCTAATTTTCTTGTTGTAAAATTTGATGATGTGTGGCTATGGCACAAGAGGTTATGTCATGTAAATTTTGACAATTTGGTTAGTATTAGTAAGATGAAAAGAGTCAAAGGTTTCCTAAAACTAAAGAAAATTGATAATTTTATTTTCAAGAAATTTCAATTAGGCAAGATGAAAAAGTCTAGTTTTAAATGTAAGACTCATAATTCAAAATAAATTTAGAATTAGTTCATACTCATTTATGTGACCAATTGATGTGCAAAGCTACAAAGGTGACAAGTACATTATCTTATTTGTTGAAAATTACTCAAGATAAATGAAAGTAATATTTTTAAAAGAAAATTTTGATGCTTTTCAAATATTTAAGTGGTATCTAGAAAGAGTTGAAAAGGAAACTAGTAAAAGCATGAAAAAACTAGTATATTTAAGTGGTATCTTTTCTCTCTAGCATCCTGATGGTGCATCATGTAGTATGATCCAAAATGTTGATGTTGAAAACCTATACATAATCAAATCCAAAAATTTGAAAGAAAAATCATGAAATCCTTGGAATTTGACAGAGGTGGAGAGTTCACATCAAATGAGTTTTAAAACATTTGTAATGACATAAGGAATCAAGAGACAAAATTATGCACCAAGGACCCCTCCACAAAATGGGATTGATTAAAGGAGAAACAAATCTATAATGAATCATACTAGAATGATGATGATGAAGAAGAATGTTGCTTTGAAATATTGGAGAGAATTTGTTAGTATAACTATCTATACCTTGAACCAACTATAAGTCCAAAAAGGTATAAATTCCACACCTTTTGAATAATGGTATGGATACTCACCCAATATCGAATATTTCAAGGTATTTGGAAGCAAGTTTTATATTCTTGAGGACAATAGAAATGAAAAACTTGATGCTAAAAGTGAAGAATGTATATTCCTAGGCTATTCTACAAGAAGTAAAGCTTATAAGTGTTTAAATACTAACACTAACAAAGTTGTGAAAAGTGCAAATATAAAGTTTGATGAATATATAGAAGTGAATGAAGATGAACAAAAGAAGGAACCTAAAAATTATAGAACCTTTATTTACTACTATGAAGACATGTTTGATAATGATTCTAATTCTATAAATCAAGTAGCTAATCAACAAGAATGAGTGATTGTTGAGTCACATACAATGGATGTTGAGCTGCATTTAGGAGTGGAGATGCATTCATGAGTCAAGTTACACTCAGGAGTTGAGTTAAAATCAGAAGTTGATGTACATTCTAATATGAATATTAGTTTATATGAAAGGAATTATGAGTTACCTAATAGAGAAGTACATAGTGAATCTGAGATTGAAAGACCCAATGTAGAAAGGAGAACAAAACCAAGGTTGTCAAAGTATGTTAGAAGACATCACCCTATTGGAAATTATTTTGGAGAAAAGGAAAATAGACAAATGAAAAGGAATAGGTTAATAAATTATACATTTTTATTAAGTATGCATAAATCTAAATCATTAAAGGATGAATTAGAAAATTAATACTAGAGTAAAGACATGAAAGAAGATATTGACTAGATTGAGAAGAAAAAAACATGGACTCTAGTACCCAGACTAGAGAACAAGGATGTGATTGGAACCAAGTGGGTGTATAGATACAAAAAGGATGACAATGGTGAAGTTATAATGAATAAGGAAAGATTAGTTTACAAAGGATATCCACAAGAAGAAGGAATTGACTATCAAGAGACATTTTCCCTAGTTGCAAGATTGGAAGGAGTAAGAAATCTTATTGCTTACTCTACATAAAAAGGATTTAAAGTTTATCAAATGGATATAAACTTAGTATTTCTAAATGGTATACTAGAAGATGAGGTTGAAATTGAAATATCTAAAGGATTTTCTGATTCAAACAATAAGAACATAATGTGTACATTACACAAAGCTTTATATGGTTCAAAACAATCTCCTAGAGCATGGTATGGAAGGCTTTACAACTATCTTGTGAAGATTATTTTTGAGAATAATAGTGACAATGAAAATAAGTACTTGAAAATAGAAGGAGGTAAAGGAGTTTTACTACCTAAAATATTTGTTGATTATATCATATTTGGAGGACAAAATTCATTGTGTAAGGCATTTACAAATGAAATGAAGAAATAATTTGAGATGTCTATGTTTGGAGAGATAATGTTCTTTGTTGGATTACAATTATATTAGATGAAATATGGTATTTACATCATTTAGTCCAAGTATTTAAGAAAAATCTTGAAATTTTTTATAATCAAACATTGTCTAGGTCTATAATTGGGAAATTGCAATATGTAGTTTATAGTAGACCTAACATTGCATTAGTTGTTGGGATTGTTGCAAGGTTTTTTGCAAATCTTAAGGAGAAATAGTTAATGGTTGTTAAAAGGATCATGAGATACCTAAAAGAAAAATACTATAGTTTGTACTATAAGAAAAATGACAAGCTTGAATTGAGAGCCTATATAGATGTTGATTGGGCTAGAAACATTGATGACATAAAGAGTACAAGTGATGGAGAATTTTTCTTAGGAAAAAGATTTTTCACCTAGACCAACAAGAAAATAAATTTTATATCTCTATCTACTACTAAAGCTGAATATGTGGCTATTGTAGTGAGTTTCACAAATGTGGTATGGATCAAACAATTACTAAAAGGAATGAAAAAAGGAAATTATTGAACATGTGGTGCTCTACTATGACCATACAAGTGCTATAAACATATCAAATAACCTTGTGATGCATACAAAGACAAAGCACATTGTAATAAAGTATCATTATTTGAGATAATTGGTTCAAGAAAAAGAATTGAGAATGGAATATGTGAATACAAAAGAAAAGATAGTTGACATATTCACAAAGGATTTACCTAAGGATGCACATAAATATCTTAGAGGTAAACTAGGGGTGATACCCCTATCCAATCTACTTACAAAGTCAGATTACTAGCCTAAGTCAACTAATTTGAATGGCATATTTTAAAATTTGATGGAGTGGATCTTACTTTAGGACTTGCCTAAAGTAAGGAAGGAGCTAAAAATAGAAAATTTATAGTCACATGCAATGTGACATAGGGAGAACCTAAATTGATTATCTTTGCATGTATAGATGACAAGTCTTTGGCAATTTTGTCAAATGGGGAGATATAAGAGAAAGAGGGATATTAGATAAAGAGTAAAAATATATAGAGAGTTGTAGCTAAAACATATATTGAGGGAGATAGAGATATTAGAGAGATAAAATCAGAGAAGGAAGGACAAAATTGTCAAAGAGGGACAAGGCCATATAAGGGAGAAATATATGATTAGAATATACTAAGGAAGGCACATGATAGGCCAACACTAGGGAAGATAATAAGAATAAATTAACAATTTGTGATGAACTTTAGCTTGGTCTACTTGTGTTAATCTAGAGGCATAAGCTTGTGAAAGGTGTCCAAGTAATATATCATCAAGGGGTGTGGGTTATGAGTTTAGAAATTGTGGATGCAGCTAGAACACACAAAAATAAAATTGCAATTAAAAAAATTAAACTAGTGATAGGAACTGTCACTTCCTAGCAACATGAACTATCATTTTTTGGCAATAATAATTTTAATAGATCTAATAATTCAAAAAATAAAACTCATGAATCTAAATAAGATTAATATAGAGACAAAAAAAGTACATAAGGTTTGAATGAATAATATGATAAAGCAATAATTTCCCCAATGCACATTTGGTTTAACTTTCTACTCCATTTCTCTAATTAAATTATGATAAGAACTAAATAGAGAGTTGATTCTAAAATAAAATAAATGTTTTTTTGTCATATCAAACTTAATCTATTATTCAAGCCAATCTTAAATCAAAATTATTTCATCAAATCAAAATTCATGAAATTTGCATTACACAAATAGAAACTAAAAAAAAATAACACACAAGAAAATAAAAAATCATTGAGCATCTAAGGAGTGGGCCCTTGCTCCTAGTATGCACAATGACTGGAATAAAAATCCTCCTTATGGTAGTTCAATTAGAAGAACTAATTCTTTATTCCACATAAGAAAATAATACCATCTTCTTACATAAAAATCTGCAATATACAATAATCTACATTGTTGAACTACTCCTCATCTACATTATGTTGCTTATATAAGTAGCTATAACAAGTACATTTTTAAAAATAGTTTATTGTTTCTTCCTACAACCAAAAAACTAAATAATATAACGGTCTACATAAGACCTTTACTTATGCCCATGGATTTGAAAAAGAATTATTATAACAAAATCCAAAAATAGATAATTAATTTTTCCTCCAAAGCACAAATGGTATGAAATCAATCTTGATTGTATATTGAGATTGAGAAGTTATATGTTCAGTTGGAAATATGGTCACAACAATAGAAAAATATAGGTTGGATAATAGCCACCCAAATTCATTATGAAACCTTGGTCGTAATATAAAATTATGAAATGTTAAGTGTAGAAAACTATCTGTTGATTTTTTCTCCTTGATTTTTTGAAGATATTTCCATATGAGGATTTAATTGGGCCTATTCTGCACAATACTCATGTCTTGGATTTTTGATATTTTGCCTCATTTTCCCACAAAATGCAGTGCAAAACTAATTGCTCTTTAGTTGAGGATGAATTTTTTATATGATGTAAGAAATAGGAAATGGTTTATTATTTTGATTTTCTCAAAGATTGCAATAAATCATGAAATATGCTAAAATGAAATGTAAACATCTGATGCAAGAGTCCATGTGGCAATAATGAGTGATAATAAGGTCTCTACATAGAAAGTGATAGGAAGCTTTCATGTTGTAAGATATATTCTCAAAGGCATAATAATGCTAATTAGTAAAAACAACCAATCATTTATTTTCATGTTTTAATCCCAAAACCATATAAAATACTACTTATATATATTAGATCACATGTAACATAAAATGGTAAAATGGGATGAAATTAAATAAAAATAGAATACAGAAGTGAGTATGAAAGTACATGAAATGGAATAAAGTATGGCATAAAATAGGTCATAAATGGATCTCATCATTCCCTCCAACTTAACATATTGCACATCCTTGTGTAATCATTATGATTAAGTGGTCTTAGGTTTGAACTATAAGCACTTGTATTTATGTATTTTTCTCCACCTTGAACCATCACAACTCACACAAGTCCCTTGTTTGGTCTCATCTTGGCTTTAATTTTCTATTTACAATACTAATACCTCCTTCAATTTTTCATTTTCAATTTTATTTTTCTCCCTTCTTTTTCTTTTTCTTATTTTTCATTTTCTTTCCATTTTTATAATATCATCTTTAGATGATTATGCATATTGGAGCCCTCATTAGAAATTTATCTAAATTTGCACAAGATGAATCAAAATGGGTGGAATAGGAGACAAAACATAGGATTATGTATGATGGGATAGTTAAGGATGAAATATTTTTAATAGGATGGGACACCTCCCCCCAACCAAAAGGGTTGACTATCCATAGGAAACAAGGAAAGAATAAGTAAGGGTTTTGCATAAATAAATAATAAAAAATAAAATTGATTGCTTTACCAACATCCAAGTACAAAGAGGCCAAGGATGGAACAAAGAGAATCTTAGCAATAAGGAACCAAGGACTGCATCAAGAACTAAAACACTCCAAAAGATCCCCATTTGACTAAAATCACAAGAGAGCATAACACTAGGAGCCAAAAACTATAATAATGACTATAACTATAGGAGCCAAAAACTATAATAATGACTATAACTATAGGAGCAACCACCATTTGATGAAAGCATTCTAGAAAAAATAGTAGGTAGCACATTTCACTGAAATACTTCAACTAAAAAAGTAGCACATACTATGGGTGATCAAAGATTTTAGGACCACTCAGAATAGGAGTAGAGCTGCAAGAGTGAGTGACAGGAAGTGACAAGAACGAAAGAACCACATAACCCATAGAGTGTTCCTGAAAATAATGATTAGTAGAAAATCCAAGAACACCAATTATTGCATTTTTCCCTTTTTTTCAATATTTTTAATGTTTTTATTTTTTCAAGATTTTGGTAATGAAAAGTGACTTTTGGCAAGCTAGTTTTCAATAAGTTACAACTTAATGGCATTGGAAAAATAGTTTTCACCACTAAAATTTATTTTGCAGTTCACATCCACCGAAAACTAGTCTTTATTTATTAACCAGCAAACAATGCCAAAAGGTTTTCATTGTTGGATCTTCTATTGGTTTTTGTTTTTTTCTATTTTTTTTATTTTTTAATTTTTTTTTCAACAACTACATAGAATGACCAAAGAAAAGAAATCCTGGTAGGGATGATAAAAAATTATACCATCCAAAATTTAGTGTTATCCATGACCACATAGAAGGCACTATTGAAAGTAAATTTTGTAATGTACTAGAAATGATGACCAAGAATAATCTCCAAAAAAATTTGAAATATTGAAACAATTCTAAAAATGATCTTGATCTATGTATCTCACAACACTGAATCTTAAATCTTTGTGTAGAACATTGGAACACACTAGCACACTAAGGTAAGAGAATCTCTCATAATGATGGTGATACTCACATTTCTCTATGATGATACAACTAGATGACATATCACGAAGATATGAACACCTATTCTTTTGAAGCTTGAGAGATATCCATTGTAGAAAAATTGAAAGTTACAAGTAACACACCTTCATTACCAAAGACACAAGTATGGAGTGAAGATTGATAGTAGTCACCAATGTGTCCATAAAAATTTAGAGAGGATGAGATACATCTCAAGGAGATGCATCTCATAGACCTAGTTAAATAATGTCCACCATGTGATTGACCATCAAAGAAAAAGAAATCTTATCTCAAGGTGGTGAAAAAATTATGCCAAATTTGTCTTATGACCTTGAATATTAAATCACAAGTCAAATTGATATACACAAAATAGCTAGCAAGCCCATATAATGATAAAAAAGCCAACATAGAGCATTATTCAATGATTGTGTAGAAAAACTTCCTCAACTAGTATTGGTACTAAGATCATCCTACCACATCAGGAGACCTATAACCATATTCTCAAAACCAAGAATATCAAGTATAGTAAAGAAATATCATCTTGTCAATAACCCTACCACTAAGTGGGTAATGCATTTTCTAAAATGATAGGTAGAATTATTGATATGAATAAACACTTGATAAAAAAAAAAAATATGATAATAATGAGTTAAACCAATTCCAATCAACATAAGAATACATACCTTGATGTGGTCCAAGTTATTACAAGATGAGGTATATTAGAAGAATCAATGAACCTTTATTAGGAATCAATCAAGAATTAGAAAAGTCAAGGGATATCCCCCAAATTAACTTCATACTACAAGGGTATGAGAACATTAAGATAACCCAAAGAATGAAATAAAGAGAGTAACCCATTCTTAGAATTTTGTGAGCCTTGTTGAATGATTAATAAATCAAATATTTTAATAATTCAATGAATGTACTCCCAAATTGACTTGATGTTATAAAAGCATAGGAAATTCAAATCATCCAAGGAATCAAGAAATTTATTTAGATCATCTTAAGATACAAGAACCAAGAATGAAAAATATATAGATATTAATACCTTGATTCTTGTTAAATAAATGAATCATCCATAGTTTACTTGGTCATAATGGAAAGAATCAACAATGAGGAATAATGATCATCCATTTGCAAGACATTTTCTTTGGTCTTTAATGCATTGAAATCTTTCAAGATCCATTTTTATTCAATTGGACCCAAATTGATAAGTGTGTGAGGTTTACACATTTTAACCATAGGCCTCCAAAGATCATTATGGATAAGTAAAAAATTAAATTAAAGATAGATCTTGGAGAACTTGAAAACTCATGTCTAGAATGAGTAATGCATATGATATAATATTTCATAGTGTATAATTAATGTAAACACACACATTTATGATCCCAATATTTAGAATTGACTCAATTTGAAGTATGGCCTCATCTATGTGTATTTGTGATTCACTTAGTAGAAAATAAGAACAAAGTTGATTATGTTGGGGTTTTTCAACTACTAAGCAAAAAAATCCTCAATACCAACATAATGAAAGAAAAAACAATCTAAGGATCAGCTATTTATTATAAACAATTGAATGTGTTCCTTATTTTAACCCAACTACAATGAAATCAAGATGGATTTCCTACTCTTTAGGCTTTGTAGAACCAAAGTGGGTATACCTGAGGGATGGTTTAAATGAATACTATTGAATAAGAATCTTTTAGTCTCATTATAATTCTCATCTCCTATCTCTGACATATACATAATTTTTTCATTCCATGACATTTTAGAATGATATACATCCCTTATAGCAGATTTGGTCAAAATTCTTCTCAATTTGACAAATATTTCTAGGTAATAGTAGCTAGTTAAGACTTAGAAATTATATGCAAATAAGTGTTGACCGGATTTTATAATCTTCAAATAGTAAAGTAAAGTTGATTTAGATTCTAGACTTGATGCTTATTAATGATCTCTCTATCTATAGACTAGATTAACTAGATCAGTGCCTCATCCATTGGGATTTAGAGTCTAGTTCAACTTATAGGTCTAAGTGATTGCATTACAACCAATATTACCATCAATTCTTACTAAAATTCATTCTTATAAGCATCCTTCCTATTACCATAGAAACCCTATCAGATTCATTAGAACATTTACCTAATTCATTGAATTAATAGCAATAATGAATTGATATACAACATAAAGTGAATTGCATTCAATTGAACAAGCTTTGCTTATATGACATCAAAATGACTACATAATAACAATGGAGACAAAATTTAGCAAGAATAGATATGGGGATAGTTCATCTTTGTATTAATTTCCTTTGAAAATTATATAAAATTGAAAGAAAACTTAGAATGACTCAAGAAAAGACATTAGAATCATGCAACATTAATGTATTCTCAATTTTTTATAGAGAAAATACATCACAAATTCTTGCACCAATAACTAGACTGACCAATATTCAGCATAGACTAAAATTATACAATAAATTGGATCCTTTCTCTAGCCCTATAATCTCACTTATATATTGTGAGATGCAACAAGCTCTAGGCATCGAGAAAGTGATAGTTGTCCCTTAAGAAAAAATATATTTACATTCTACTGACAAAAGGACAAAATTTTGTAACAAAAAACTTATACATCATAGTATTCCTTTGGTAGGTCCCATTTCTATTATACCTCCAAATGCTACTGATTCCATGATTGGCTCCTATGTTATTTTGACTCTTTAGAATATGTAGCTATTAGACTAGATAATTTTGTGTCTTGTTCTTTTATTTTCAAATCAACCTCAACTCGATGATTTTTGCTATCTTCATCATGAACTAATAAAAACACCTTTATTCTTACCTCTTCTTCTACCATGTCATCATTTTGGGCTTCTACACCAGCAACTATAGTTGGTTGCTTGTCTTTTTCCTCCTCTTTCTTCTGATCTCCTAAAGGTGCATCAATGATTTGTACTTTATCTTGATCCATCTTATCACCATTTCTTTCACCTTCTTCCCATTGCTCTTTAGAAACAATATCTACCATCCACTTGTCAAAAAGTGTGTCATCTAGCTAGTTAAACTATAGGATATTGTTCTACTTCTTAATCACATATTTAGCCTCTTTATCAATGTTAACAAAATCTTGTTTTAAAGAATCAAAGAATAACTAGACCTTCACCATTTCTTCTATTGTGGTTGCCCACCATGCATGTCCTTTTTTATTTATGACTTTATTCATTCTTAAACAAAATTAGTCATCCAATTCCTTGGCCCACTCATCTTTACTTTTCAATTTATTCTTTCTATCCAGAGCATGTGGAAATAAGTCAAATTTTACACTTTTGTACTTATCTAAGTAACTAACAATTCTTCTTTGTAATCTAACTCTTTTGTCATCAAAATCTAGAAGGTCATAAGTAATATCAAAAGTTTTATCAATGTAGTCATGAGAAAATTCTATAATAGAATAACATAATAGTGTAATTTTTTTCTTCCTCTTATTCCACTTATTAATAATGAGTTTCAAAGTCTTATCGCTTGCCTTTATTTCCTCCCATATGTTTATTACCCTTGTTAACTAATCATAGAATAATTACCATTTAATTTTATCAACTAGATGCATAAGATCTTTTCTTAATTTATCTTCATATTGCACATTTAGCTCTACATGTAGTGCCCATAGTTTGCTCTTCTCTTCTTCAAAATCTTTAGCTGTATAGTATTGTGGCCTTTGTGGAGTATCTAGCATTTCAATAAGAGGAGTGGATTTAAAAGGCTCTATTGGTGAGTGAGGGTATGTAATCCTTGGCCTAGAAGATAATTCCATCACTTTGTTTTCAAGTTCAATCCTTTTTTGAACTTCTTTATTGTAAGCCTCCAAAACTCTCTCATATTTAGCCTATAATTCTAGTCTTTCTTTCTTATCTCATTCTATAGTGGCCAAAGCTAAATGAGACACTCCAACATTCAAATGTGTAGCCTCCACATGGGTAGTATCTACCACTCTCTTTACAATGATATTTAAGCCTATATCATCTTGTTGTGATGAAATACTTCTAGATCCTTTCCTTAATGACCAAATAACTAAGGCAGCATGGTCTTCACTGAAGGTGGAACCTTTTATTTTTTTCTTATTTTGATTATGTAAATTTAATTTATTTGAACTAGAGTTAAAAACTAGGGCATATGCTATGTCCAAATTAGGTAGCAATAGAATATTTGATGCTTTCACCATTTGTCTCCCCTCTTCAAGGGTTATGTTTTGAAATTCTTGCATCATTTCATCTTTCACTTGATTCTACATGGCTACCTCCTCCATTTCTAGATGCTTTGTTCTTAACTTATTGCACCTCTCCTCATATCTACCTATGTTTGATCTTCATGCAAATTGGTAAAAGGATCTTGACTTAACAAAATTGTCATTTAACAAAAATTCATGGTTGGATTGTTCTATTATAGGGTCTAGTTCCCTTGCTTTATAATCTGCCACTATCAAATCAAGGCTTGGCATTAGAGGCTCTTGAGGGTTTCCCTCATCCAACTCTACTTGGGTAATAAATACTCCCCATTGGGACCATAGTTGTTCAACTTGCTCTCTAGTGATCTGCTCCTCTCTATTCTACTAAGGGAATTGGGTAGGTGAATACTCCTTAATGTGAGGACCTTTCTCTTTTATTATTTTTTTCCTCTTAGCGGAGGGCTCATTAGGTTTCTCTTCCAAGACAATGCCAGTGGATCCTATTATTTGTTTTCCTTTGTCCATAGTGGTCTTGTTATTCTGGATCACATTATAACCTAACCTTTTTTGGACAATCAATTGTCTTGTTCCCATATTGGGAGTGAATACCAATCTCTTCATAACCTCTTTGGCCTTATCTGGATATGCATTAATAAAGAATTATTTTTCTCATTCATAGTTTCCATTTTTTTAGGAAAGGTAATCATGATTTTATTGATTCTATCTACCTATATTACTGCATTATCGAGAGGCATGTAATCTTTGTCAAAACAATGTATAAATTCCAAAGCCCTTGAGAAAACCCTCCACTTTTCCTTCTTGGTCTCTTGCTCTTGCAAGGAGAACTCATTTCTAATTATATCCTCAAGGTAATATGGTTCGTGCTTTATAGAACCAAGCTTAGCCCTATGTGTAAAAACCAAATCATAGAATCCCTTAGTATCACAAAAATGGGGATGGGATACTTCCATCTTATACTGGTCTAGTAATTTGTATAAAAATAACCAAGCACACTTTATGATCACAAACTAGTGAACTATAGTACAAGTTGGGAAAATTGAGCATCTTGTCATTTTACTAAATAATTTTCCTCCAATGCTCCCAACTATCATAGTATCTCATCTATCCCCACCTTTAGAGGCACTTGGTAGGGAAATACATGAGGAGCCCCCTTGAAACCATAAACTTTAAACATAGTAGAAATAGAGTATGGTATAATGTCTCCCCATTTATGTGATACTTTCAAACTAGATGGGTTATCCATGGGTCTAATAAAATTTAGTAGTGCCTTAGGAACTCTAGGATTGTCACTTAATAAGAGGCATCTTAACCTTCAGGAAAAATACCTATCAAACCTAACAAAACTAGCATTTTATACATTCTAGGTCATATTTGCACTTCACAACTGAACTGGTAGAGCTTCTCCCTCCTATTCTCTATTCAAATCCATTTCTTTGCCAAAATATGTTACACCTTTAAACAAGAATATATGCATCAATAGTGAATAATGAACAAAAGTTTTTTCCACCTTCCCCTTAGTAATTTCAACCTAATCTATATGGATTTCTTCTATTAAGTATGAGGCAAAATAAAAAAGAATGTCAACACAAAAGAAGAAATTTGAGCCATCATATACATAAAACTTATAGGCATAAATTTTTTCTCATCCTCATTGAAAACCTTGCACAAAGTCCTATAAATATCCATAGCCCGAGAAGTGAAATATTCCTTTGTAAAAGGTTCCCTCGTAGATATTGTGATCACTAGTAAGCTCCTAATTGTACATATGTGTGCCCTTAGTGCACCTTGTTTGATCTTATCCCTCTTAGATATATATTATTTTTCTAATTCTTGTAGGCTAATAGGGCTATGATAGTCTGACAGTGGCTCAAAACCAAAAAATTATTGAGTCTCCTCAAGGCTTATGGTGATGAGACATTCACCATCCAACCTCCTCACTACTCTGATTGTTGGGTCATAATCCATGAAAACACTAGGGACCACTAGTTTTCCTAGGTCAAAGTTCTAGATGTTCCCATGAGGGGCAAACAACTTCATTTCTGAGAACCATTTTTTGAAAAGAACAAGCCTTGTTTAAGAAGTCTTAGCATCCCTAACCCAATTTCCCTTATCATACAATCCATCAGTAATTTTGAGTCTAGGGTTTAGAGTGGTTAATTTCTTTACTTGGTCAGATTCATTGGTGGATTCAGGCAACAATTCAAGGAGGTCATCATGTATGTTTCTAGACAAATAATCAACCTAACTTGAAAAAAATTCTTTGGAGGCATAGCAAATGAATTTGCAAAAAAAAACTAGAAAACTTTAATGTATATGGTGAGAAAAAAAACTTACTTCGACTCTCTACTACCTTTGATGATTCTACAATATTTTGTGGAAAAGTTTCAAATCTTTCATGTTGTGGTCACCTGGTACAAATTCTCAGTAGCTCTGAATTCTTTGAAAGCCTAGAGATTTTCTTGCATATGAAAGAAATGATGAGATTTTTTGCAATATATTTTGTTCCTGGTTTGTACAAGGAGTTTTAAACCTTCATAAATGAAACGCTAAGGAGAACATAGTGGCACCACCTTCTAATTTTGAAAATATGTCATCAATTCTAAGAAAAATCCGATGATCCATGAATAAAAACAAGAATGACTCATTTTTCACTTGCCAAGGTGGAAGTCAACCCAATTAGCTTTCTCCATATAATCATTTCTTTCACTATTGGCAATTTGGACTAGTCCCACTAGCACTTTGTGGACACATGTTGCCTTCTCGTTATGTCACCATGCTTAAATAGTGAGCAATTTCCATAAGTAACATAACAACCACCATTGATTCATTATAATCTAATGACATACATTTGATCACTAGTTCAAAGTGACTATGGTAGGTCCCTCCTTTTTTTCCTTCGGTTGCTACATCTCTAGCATTAAGAAACTCACAATTCTACATAATTACTTAGTGACAGTCATTGATGGGACTTTAATCTAATGATCCCAAAAAATTGTCTACCCTTTTCTAAGTGCTTTTCCATGTCATATATGACTTGGAAATATTCTAACAAGCTGGAAAACCATATAATATTATATCCTTTTTGTAACACCATAAAATTGATCTCTGTCATGTTTCATCTTTTTCAGTAAGGTGCTATGTCACTATCGACACTTAACATGAGTTTTTTTGTCATGACATAATGACCTCTAGCATACACACTTTAACTAATACCAATGTGTCACACTAGATACCTAGCTTATTTCTAACTAGGAGACTCTTGGGACTCACCCTTTAAGTGTTACAACATTTCCTTTTTTCTTCAAGGTACTATGTCACTACTGGTGGGATTCCTTCATTTCCCAGTTGTGACATAGTGACCTCCTTTAGAATTTTGAAATTTTGGTACCAAAAAAGTTTATCATGTTTATGCTATTACTTCATTTAGCGCTTTTGACAACAAATCATAAGCATATTTCCTCATTAAAATAGAATGACTTTATGGTACCCATCCATTTACAAACCTCATGCCTTTTGACTTTTTTGGTAAGGCGCTATGTCGCTACTAGCAGGGCTCTTGTATTTTCTAGTCACGACATAGTAGCCTCCTAGAATTTTCCCAAACTAGTGATAGAAAATAAAATGCCTTCCATTTAGTTCATTTCTCTAATGTTAACACTTATGACATCAACCTGACCACTAAGAACTTTTAAAATAATGAAAAACTAGTGACCCATTTTTTGTTTCTATTTTCATCTTTTTATTTCACAATGGTCACCATATCACATAGGATAAAATTCTCACAACTTCACTATGCAACATGATGACCACCACAAATTAAGTAAAAACTTGATGGTAGGAAAAATTCAAGAAGAAAAGACTAAACAATTTGAATTTTAAAAAGATCTCCTAAAAAGATATTTTAGTTTGAAAATAAAATGCCTACCCAAAAACATTGAAAAAATACAAGCAACAAACCTAACATCTTTATTTGGGACATGAGATTTTATTTTTGTAGGGTTTTTCCTAGGGTCAATGTTACACAAAAAACCAAACCCTTGTCTAATTTTTTACACTCAAATTTAGAAAAAAAATTCCTTGCGAAAAATTAGACCACAAGAAAATATAGTTCAATAAGTTATATTATTCTTCTTAGTCAATTAAACCAAAACCATTATGTGCATTAGTATATTCCAACATTGATTTACCAATTTCAATCACATCATTATATGGAAATGGGATCCTTGAAATTTTATATGTAGTTTTAACTGCCTTATTATGAAGCTTATGAGGAAGAATTATACTTTCCCTTGGTAGGTATGGTGGATTGCAATGTGAATGGGATAAGGGAAAGAATTGTTGAGGATATAAAGGGGAGGGGAATAAGTAGGATGGGTAGAATAAAGATGGTAAGAATGGATATAGTGGAATATAAGAGGGATATATAGCTAATTGTGAGCATGCATGATTATATTTATTATACATACTAGGTGGAGAATTACATTTTGAAGAAATATTTTGTCTTTCCAATGCAATAGAATAATCCATACCTTGATCTTCTTGATTTGGAGTTTGAAATTGTTTATCTATTACAAGAAAAACTTGTCCACTTTCACCCTTATTATGGTGATACTTACAAATAGCTTGTACCTCATTCACCATGCTCTCTTGGTTTTTGGAGCATTTGCACTTATCATCATTCTTGTAACAAATTGAACAATAAATGGTTAAATTTTCATTCTCAAAATCAAATTGTTCTAAAAAATCATAAATTATTTTCTCTTGTTCAAAAATATAAATAGCATTTGGAGATAATTGGGACAATGGAAGATCAATATTATTTAAGTTGCATTCAATACAAAGAGAGGGTATAAAAACATCACCTTTGGTTGACATGATTTCCCCACCAATTTCTTCTTTTGTTTTTTAATTTGAAAGCAAGGGTCTAGGGGTAGTAGCCCCTAGTAGAGTCAAGGGGCAATGAATCATATTTTTAAAAAAAATTCTTCTTGTTTTTCCTTTGAATTTTGCAATTTTGGATCATTTTTCACCAAAAAATGATGTTTTGGAAGTACCTTGAAAATGTATTATTTTTAACATTGTTTTCTTCCAATTTACATTTTTTTTGGTTTTTTTAGGGGATTTTTAAAAAATTAGTGTTAATATTTTATAGCTTCTATCGGATAAAATATGAGATGTAATCTTAAAGATTAAATTCTTTGATTATATATATATATTTATATTTATGTATAATTGTGTGGATTAATATATAATCTCATAATATCCTATATCTATAAATGTTCTATAGTGTATTAATAATATATATCTTATAATGTTTATACGTATGATGTTCTCATATATATTTAATATACATAATGTTTAGATGTAGAGGCATGACTCTTCATGGTCAAAGGCCATGTAGAGCCATGACTCTATTGGGTCATGACCCTTTGCTACTATATATATATATATATATATATATATATATATATTCGAGTAATTAAATTGTTGTAGAACAACATCAATATATGATATCTTGGACTCAACAATCTACATTCAAATAATCATCGACACTTTTCTTTTTTATCTAATTTGCAGGGTCATTGATACATACAATATACATCTCACATTATCAGCAATATTCGAAGAAGTAGATTCTAAATACAAAATCAAAGATCATTAGTATTTGGAGGGAAACTCTACTCTATAGTAATACAAGTAAGAGTTTTGTTGTTTCGACATTTATTACAATAGTTTTATCTATCAAAAATCCATAAAAATTAACATGGTATTGGAGTCATTCTGATAAGAAAATCTATTACTCAAAATTAAAAGGAATTCTTAGAATTTTTAAGAGTGAGTTTAAGATACAATCCCTATTAGATTTATTTTACTCAAGTGTCCTAAAATATTAACAATTTTATTTCCTTTAAAATGGTGAGCAGTATAAAAGAGGAGGATAGACTTGATGATGATTCAAATTATGCAGCATGGAAATTACAAATAAAGTTAACCTTAAAAGATAATGATCTCAAGAAATTCATTGAAAATTTTGATCAACCAAAAGGGAATGATGAATTGATTAAATAGGAAAAAGATAACACTAAATCCATGAAATTAATTATGGATGGTGTTAGGGATCATCTATTCCCTACTATCTCTGATATAGACATAGCGCATGAAATGCTTAAAACACTTGAAGGAATCTTTGAGATAAACAATACAAAAAGAATTATAATCTTGAAAGATAATCT
This sequence comes from Cupressus sempervirens, assembly GCA_028749045.1. Taxonomy (NCBI): domain Eukaryota; kingdom Viridiplantae; phylum Streptophyta; class Pinopsida; order Cupressales; family Cupressaceae; genus Cupressus; species Cupressus sempervirens. The sequence continues at coordinate 325,323,572 of CM053788.1, forward strand.
CTCCAACATTAAAATGAAAATAGGAGAATATATTGCCTCATATTTCATGTGGATAATGGAACTAAGAATCCAACTCTCCAAAATTGGCCAAATTTATGATGAAAAAGAATTAACAATGATAGCTCTCAAGTTTTTTCCATCATCATGGGAATATTTCAGACAAGGGGTATGTGCTCAATCAAAGCTTCCTAAACTTGGTCAACTAAAGGATGACTGCATACAAGAGGATGGCATGTTAATATCTCAAGGTGATATTCAAGCTCTCATAGCCCAACTTGATAAAAAAAAAGAAACCTAAATTCAAAAGGAAAAGAAGACATGTTGATTACTCAAAAATACAATGCTTTAGATGTGACAACTATGGTCACTTAGCATTTAAATGCCCTGACCGGCTAAAAAATGAAGTAACTTTTGCCAAAGTCAGTGATTTTGATATAGATTTAGAGAAACATCCATTCTAAAGAAACTTCGAATATCCTTAACATGTATGAAGTAATGGATTAAGAGGGAGTTCTCTTTATATATTCATTGAAGTGTAAAATAAGCTTGTTAAAATTTCTAAGATGGAGTCTTAGAATATCAAATTATTGTACTATGCTATCTATGTGTATTTACTTTTAATCATTATTACTATGTGCATTGGCCTTTCAATTATGAGAATGTTATTACAGGAAGAGGGAGTTTATAAGGAGCTTTGATGATTAATATTCAAAGGGGGTTGAAAACATCCTTATATATAAAAATGATGGACCTACCCCTGTGTACATCATGAGGAAGTGATGACTTCCAAATAATGTCACTTGTATTTTGAGAAGTTATTGTAAGGTGACAATCTTATAATAACTTGTATTATGAGATAAAACAAATTGAGTAAATCGTGAATGTCTTACATACAAACATTCTAGGAGGCCATTACTCAGAGTATTTGATAAATATCTTTGATATTCTAGGATGCCAATACTCTTGATATCATATGTGATATCAAACCTTATTTTTGAGTAAATGGTGAATATCATATGATATTCTAGGAGATCATTACTTGTGATGTCAAATGTGATATCACACCTTAAATTGAGTACTTGGTGAATATTCGATGTCGATATTCTTATATTGAAGTAATAAATGAATGTATGTAATCTTAAAGATTAAACTCTTTGATTACATATATATATATATATATATATATATATATATATATATATATATATATATATATATATAATTGTGTGGATTAATATATACTCTCATAATATCCTATATCTATAAATGTTCTATAATGTATTAATAATATATATCTTATAATGTTTATACCTATGATGTTCTCATATATATTTAATATACATAATGTTTAGATGTAGAGGCATGCCTCTTCGTAGTCATAGGCCATGTAGAGTCATGACTCTATGGGGTCATGACCCTTTGCTGCTATATATATTCGGGTAATTAGATTGTTGTAAAATAAAAACAATATATGGCATCTTGGACTCAGCTATTTGCATTCAAATAATCATCAACACTTTTATTTATTATCTAATCTACAGGGTCATTGTTATATACAATATACATTTCACATAATTAGCAATATTTGAAGAAGTAGATTTTGCATACAAAATTAGAGATTGTTAGTATTTGGAGAGAAACTCTGCTCTATAGTAATACAAGTAAGAGTTCTATTATTCCCACATTTATTGCAATAGTTTTATCTATCAAAGATCCATAAAACTTAACAATTAGTAAAAACAACAAGTGATGACGTAAAATCAAATTTGACTTTTAAGACCTACTTGCAAACTATAACAATACATATATATGATTTACTACAATGCAAACCTAAGGTACTAGATTGAGCAAGGTCGACACTTGATAAGATAGTCCCTAAGGCACATTATTCCTAATTCAACTCATGCACTAACATGCCTTTGACACCTCTCCCTAGAAATGGTGCCAAAATTATAGGCCAAAACTAGGGAAAATAATAATAATTAATCAACAATTTGCAATAAAGTTTAGCTTGGTCTATTTGTGTCAATCTGGGGATGTAAGCTTGTAAAATAAACACACAAAAATAAACTTGCAACAAACCAAAATAAAATTGGCGATAGGAACTATCACTTCTTGGCAATAAGAACTATCATTTTCTAGTAATAACAATTTTAATAGATCTAATAATTCAAAAAATAAAACACAAAAATCAAAATAAGATTAATCTACAAAGCATAAAAGTACATAAGGTTTGAATGAATAATTTGATAAAACAATAATTTCTCTAATGCACATTTGGTTTAACTTTCTACTCTATTTCTCTAATTAAATTATGACAAGAACTACATAGAGAGATGATTCTAAAATAAAATAAATGATTTATTTATCATACCAAACTTAATATATTCTTCAAGACAATCTTAAATTAGAATTATTTCATCAAATCAAAATTCATGAAATTTACATCACACAAATAAAAACTAAAAAAAAATAACACACAAAAACATAAAACATCACTGAGCTTCTAAGTGGACCCTTTCTCCTAGTATGCACAGTGATTGGAATAAAAATATTCCTTATGCTAGTTTGATCAAAAGAAATGATTCTTTATTTTATGTAATAAAATAATATCATCTTCTTACGTTAAAATCTGCAATATACAATGTTGGGACTCAAAATTGAAGCCTTGATTTTGAGTACCATTAAAAAAAAAAAAGCCCTATAAGAGCTTTTTGATGAAATATATCCACTCATCCCATAAAGATAAATTTCCATTCTGAGTCATTCTATAAAGTTCCATTTTGAGCAATGTCCAAATCTACGTTTTTGCCCAAGTGTTAAACAACGACAAGAGGCCTAGTTTGCAATTGAATATCTTGCACCCAATAATTTTTTATGACTCACTGCTTTGGTAGTTTTTAGTATCCATAATAAGAACCTATGTTTTAGTTTTCAAGTTATTTTGATATGTTTAGGCTAGGTTTTGAATCCCTCAAAGTTGATCATTTATTGTTGTCATGCTAATGCAAATTGTTCAGAATTCTAGGAGGCCCTATTTGACTTGTTATAACTTTGACCCAGTTGATGAAAATAAGAAAATTCCTTTTTCACTTCATTTTAGAGGTAAAATAATTGTTATTTTTCAATTTTGAGCTCATGAGGAATTTTTTTGATTAGTTTTTGAATGTGATTCCAAATGTAATTTGTAAAGTTTTACTGGTGTCAAGAAATGTAGATTGGTCGATACCCCCATTCAGGATGTCATAACTCTAAATATATGATAGGTGAGACCAAATGGATTGTACCATTTTGTTCTACTCTAAAAATTATTTATGTGTGTCAATTTTCAAATCTTGATGAATCCGTCTGCACACTTTCCCAGGTCCATTCCATTTATAGAAACAACTTTTTGTCATTATTCCCAGCTCTACAATTTAGAGTAGCCCACTTTGACTACTCACCAAATGAGTCCAATTATTCATCATGAGATTAAATCCTAGATTTATATTCTCCTTGTGAGAGCAAACCAATGCCCTAGTTTTCATTCCCCCAAATATCAGTTTGACCTATTTTCAAAGCTAAATCCAAATGCACTTTCCTATTTTCTAAAATGTTTTGCTATTGACAGTTTTGACTAGGCAACTTTGAATGTCAAAATATTTTGATTGAGTGGTCATCATGTGATAAGATCTATCAAGGTGCAAGGATGCTAAACTCAGAACTAGTATGTCAAATTCCAAGGCTTAATCAGGTGTTTTTGTTAGTTTTTAAGACCAATCAAAGGACCCCTTGGCACAAAGTTGAAAATTTGCTGAAAGAAGCATATTGGAAATCATCAATTTAGTGGACACATACCTAAAATATTTTCCAAAACCAAGGTTTTGATTGATTTTTTAGCATCTAGCAACAACTTTGAGGGTGACATACTAGATTTTATTGCTAAAAGGAGGAATATTTCAATCTTGAGACTTGAAGCTACCTCTCTTAAGGGTCTGATTCCATCTAAATTTTCAAGCTTGATTAATTTGAAGGATTTGAGGATAACTGATCTAACTAGTGGTGGATTAGATTTTTCATTTGTAACCAAAGTAAAGAAATTAAGAATATTAGTGCTAAGAAATGTCTTGATTTATGGAGATATTCCACTAGTTATTAGAGAATTACAACATTGTAAGATGTTGTACATTGGAAACAATAACTTGATAGGAAACCTTAAACTATTTTTAGGGAGAAATGTCTTGTAGACCTATCTTTCAATTACTATTCAAGAAATTTTCCTTCATGGGTGACTCCATACACAAAAATGAATTTGATCCAGGGAATTCATTTAACTTTAGTCTTTCTAAAGAAAGAAATGAAGCTTATCTTCAACAAAATTTCAAATGCAACAAAAGATATTGACATTATGGTTTGGCTATTAACTGTGGAGATGAGCCATGAAATGCTTCTAGCCCATACATAAATTATGAAGGAGATGAAAATTCATTAGGTCCTTCATCATTCTTCCTATGTCTTGAAAAAATATGGCCTCTCACTAACATAGGGCATTTTATGGATAATTCAAATAAAACAACATTACTAAAGAACATGTTCAACCTATAGTTTTACACAAGAAATAGTAAAATCTACAAGACTGCATGGTCTTCTCCTACTTCCTTGAGATACTTTGGATTGTGCCTTCATAATGGACCATATAAAATAAAATTCTTCTCTACAAAGGTAGAGTTTTCTAGTGACAAATCTTTTCAAGTCTTGGAAGGCACATCTTTGATGTCTATATTTAGGTGTATATTTGATATGGTTATAAATTTGAAACAATGTTATTTGTACATGATTTGGACCTTGAATAATAGATTGATCCCCCTCTTAGTTATTCTAAAGTATTCTAACATTTGAATGCAAAGTAGAGTTCTTTGCATTACAAATGGAACTCCAGCTATCTATTAACAAAAAAAATATCCCTTTATAGGTGTACTAGTTCTTCAATGAAGAATTAAAGCCATATCATCTCCTTGGTTTCTTTTGTAGAAAGAGCATAGTCTACCTCTATAGTGGATAAAGCATTAATCTTGTTCAACCAAGAAACCCAACTCACTATTGCCCCACCAATAGTAAATACATAATTTGTAGTACTCTACCTAGTATCAATATCCATTGTCAAATATGAGTCAACATAGCCCTATAAATCAGTAGTAGAGCCCCCAAAATGTAAAAACTTACTTGATATTCTTATCAAATATCTAAGAACCCATTTAACTACATTCCAATTTTCAAACCCTAGATGACCCATATACCTGTTCGGTGAAACTATGGTACAAATATCAAGGATAAACAATAAGATTAAGAGCCAGTTCATCTCACATTTAAATATCAATCTGGGGTCATAAACTTGTGAAAGGTATAGTGGCTATATGCTCAAGGGATGAAGATAGCATGCCAAATGGGGATGGATGCAACTTAGAACATGTGGAAGGAAACCTACAACAAACCAAAACAAAACTGGTGATAGGAGCTAAGCTAAAACCTACAATAAATCAAAACATAACTGGCGACAGGAACTGTCACTTCTTGCGACAGGAATTAAACATTTAAATCTAAAATAAAACAATTCTAAAAACTAGAAAGCATGATAACAAGTAAAATTTAGTCTAGAATTTAACATTGCATAAAATAAATAAGAAACCATAGAAATCTGAATTTACACTTATATCTTAAAAAATACATGAATCAATAATCAATTACAATAACATGAATTAAAACAAGTAAGCTAATATAAAAAATTTATATAAGAAATTAAATTAAAACATATATAAAATAAAACACACTCTAATCTAAAACAAATCACCAGTCATTCTAAGAAGTGAATCCTGCCTACTTAGTACGCCTAGTGATGGAAATAAATGATCCTCTACGCTCCTTCAATCAAAATAATGATATTTTATTCATCCATATATAACAAAAAATTTACATAGAATTCTGCTACAAGAAGATCTATGTGTAGAAGTGTTTATATATATATATATGTACATATATATATATACATACATATATATATATACATATATACATATACATATATATATATATATATATATATATATACATATACATATATATATATATATACATATACATATATACATATATATATATATATACATATACATATATACATATATATATATATATACATATACATATATACATATATATATATATATATACATATACATATATACATATATATATATATACATATACATATATACATATATATATATATATACATATACATATATACATATATATATATATACATATACATATATACATATATATATATATATACATATACATATATACATATATATATATATATATATATATGTATATATGTATATGTATATATATATATATATACTATAAATCTTCTCTCCTGTACCTTACATTATGCATCATATATATTGTAGTCTTACAACAAATGCATATAAAAATAGAGAGCTTGTTTTGTTGTATCTAACAAACATTCTCACGTAATTCCTTGTTTGAGAATGACTAAAAATTATTAACAAATTTGTGTAACATCAAGCAAAAATAGAGATGGAAATGGTTATATCAACTCTCCTATCAAATTGAATCATTATCCACGTGGATATAACCATTAGTTGTTGGAGAAAAATGTGGAGTTTGGGCTGGCCGCAATAGCAAAATCAAAATTTTTATGTTTATAAAACCATTAGTAACTTCTAAATGGTTGAGTTTCTGAAGATTCTGCCATGTGGAAACTTAATTGGGCCCATTCTGGACAAAACCCATGTCTTGAATTTTCCAGATTCGTCCTCATTTGCTTACAAATTCAAACGCAAAACTGACTATCATATTTTTTTCTTGCAGATTTTGTTTCCTCTAAATAGCTAGCACATAAATCACAAGATCTTCCTCTAATTATTTCATGTAGATTTCACTTGATATGATATTATTTATGGATAGGAGATCATGAATAGTTATATCCATTTCCATCATATGATAGGTAGAAGTTCGTGACCAAAAGTGACAGAAAGATTTTATGCATGGAAAATGATAGGAAGATGAACACCCTGAAATCTCTATATTAGAAAATATATTTTCCAAGACATAAAATAACAATGCTTGTTAGTAACAACAATCAATAATTAATTCCTATATTTTAATCTCAAAACTATATTAAATATAACTTATATATATTTAACCATATGTAACATAAAGTACTAAAATGGGATGAGATGGAATGGAAAATAGAATATGGAAGTAAATATGATGGCACATAAAATGGATAAAAAGATGGTATAAAATGATTCATAAATTGCTCTCATCATTCCCCCCAACTTAACATATTGCACATCCTCGTGCAATCATTATGATCAAGGGATCTTTTGGATTTAAGACCTTGGCTATCACCTTGAACTATTATAGCTTATATACAACCACCTTGCCCTTTGTTGTGCTAAGTTTCTCATGAAAATAGTTATTTCTTCATTTGTTTGGTTGTTTTTCCAATGTTGATACCTCCTTCAATTTTTCTAATTTTCAATTTTTTCTTTGTATTTTTCCATCTTCATTTTTCATAGCATCATGTTTCAAATGCCTATATATAGGAGGTGTCATGAAAACTTGTCTTCATTTTCAACATGTGTAAAATAGGTGAAATGATAGGGCTCATGAATGATGAAATGAGAAATATGAAGTATGAAATAATGGGTTTTAGGATGGGATGAACAAGGATAAAGGAAATATTGGGTGATAAAGATATGTAATAAGGATAGTATGCATCCCCCCAACTTAAAGGGTTGACTGTCCCCAAGAAATAGGGAGAGGAAAGGTAGGGATGTTGCACATATGATCAATATAATAAGAAATATTAATAAAGTGATGAGATAAAATAATAGAAAATAAAACTTGACTATTTTACCAACTTGCATGTCCTTCCATGCCAAGGTCCAAAGGCAAAGGATCATAGCAACCGTGAAGTGTGAACAAGTAACCAAGAACTCTGCCAAGAGAAATAGCACCACAAAAGATCACCAGCTAAATGAAGGCACTAGAGAGTAACCCATTAAGAGGAACCAAGATTATGACTGAGACTGCAACTCCAGTAGCCATTGTCATCAGATGGAAGCATTATAGATCACACTGAAGGAAGCTGAATCCATTGTCCATAGCACCTCAACTGAATGTATAGCACATACTAGAGGTGATCAAAGATTTGAGGATCACACTGAGCTACAAGAATAAGTGATAGGAGGTGCCAAGAATGAAAGAACCACTGAAGCTAATGAGTGCTCCTAAAAAGAATGATTAGTAGAAAAATCAAGAACACCAATTATTGCATTTTCTTTTGTCATTTTTTTTCTATCTTTTTTTTTCTCAATTTTTGATAATGACAAGTGACCACTAGCAAGCCAGTTTTCAATCACTCACTGCTTAATGGCATTGTAAAAATAGTTTTCACCACTAAGAATTTATTTTGCAATTAATATCCGCCAGAAACTGGTTTTCAGATATTAACTGGCCAACAATGCCGTAAGGTTTTCATTGTTGGATCTTTTATTGGTTTTTTTTTTCATTTTTTTCTTTTCCAATAACTGCATATAATGACCAAAGAACAAGAAATTGTGATATGGATGATGGAAAATGATACCATCCAAAAAATAAGTTTTGTCCATGACCATGCAAAAGGCTCTATTGAATCTTGATTCATAATGAACTTGGAATGATGACTACAAATAATCTCCACAAACTTGGGAATACTAAAACACTTCACAGATCATCCTTGATCCATGTATCTCTCAACAATGAATCTAAAATCTTCTTAGATAACTTTGGAACAAACTATCACACTAAGGTAGGAGAATCACTCATAGTGATGGTGCTACTCGCATTTCTCTATGATATAATAGGATGACATTACATGAAGATATGAAACCCTATTCTTTTGAAGTCTGTGAAATATCCATTATAGAAAAATGTAAAGTTGTGAGTGACACACCTTCATTACCAAAGAGAGGAGTATGGAGTGAAATACTAATGATAGTCTCCAATGTGTCCATAAAACTTCAAAGAGGAGGAGACACAACTCGAGGAAGGACTGTGATGATCTGAAATGCCTTCAAAGTTTTTTTTGGATGTGTAACTCAAAATGAATCATGAATCTCATAGATCAAGTTGCAAATTTTCCTCCATGTGATAAATCACCAAAGAAAATAAATTTTATCTCAAGGTGGGGAACACCTTATACCACAATCTTCTTGTGATCTCCAATAGTAAAGCATAAGTAAAACTGAGATGCACCAGATAGCGAGCAAGCCCACACAATGTTAACAAAGCCAACATAGTGTGTTATGAAATGCTTGTGTAGAAAAGCATCATCAACTAGTAATGGTACTAAGATCATGTCACCACAACAAGAGACCTATAACCATATCCTCAAAACCAAGCATATCAAGTATAGTAAAGTAATTTTTATCCAGTTAATAACCCTACCATTAAGTGAGTAATGCATTTTTACTAATGATAGGTAGAGTTATTAACATGAATAGATACTTGAGAGAAGGGATAAAATCCTATGTTCATATAATAGAAATGCTAATTAACACTAGAACACATGCCTTGAATTGTTGATATTTCACATGTCAAGGACCAACAAAACAATCAATGAAGCTTGATTGAAAATCATCCAAGAATCACAAAGTTAGAGGGATTCCCCCCAACTTAACTTCATTCTACAAGGTCATAAGAACATCAAGAAAATTTTAAGTAGGAAAATTTAAGAATATCTTTGAGTTTTAGTATTTCTATGGATTCCTTCTTGATGTCTCATGAGCATTCAAACCATCCAAAGAATCAAGAAAGTGATTCATCGCCTATTATTTATGAATGATCATCTTAAGATACAACAACCAAGAATGAGAAATATATAAATATTAATACCTTGGTTATTGTTAAATGAATGAATCATCCATAGTGTATTTAGTCATCTTAGGATAATGTAAAGAATCAGCAATGAAGAATAATGAACATCCATTTGCAACACATGTTATTTGGTCATTAATGCATTCAAATCCTTCAAGTTTTGTTCAATCAGCTGGACCCAAATCAATAAGTGTGTGAGGAATACACATTTTTATCATAGGCCTCCCAAGATCTATATATTTGTGTATTAAAACATTTTTAGAGAATAGATCTTGTAAGTTATCATTTTTCATTACACACAACTCTGGAATGATTATTAAATCAACTTGTAGTGCATGATTAATTCCAACACACATACATATCTTTTCAATGATAAAATCAAAATGTGCAATTTCTTTATGTGTGTAAAATATCTAAAAAAAAATTTATTCAAGAAATAGATAAGAAGAACTAAATCGATGGTTTTTGAATTGATGAATATGTTCTTTTAATTCTTCTATACAAAAATCACATCTTTTAGTCACATCATCATTTTCATGCACATGAAGAGAATTTAAAAGGATAATTGAAATGTCATCAGCATATGTGATATGATCCACCTTATTATGTATTTTTTCATGAGGAATTATAATTTCCATTGGTGGATATGTTGGGGTGGATGGTGGGTGAAATGAATGGAATAAAGATAATGGAAAACGTTGTATTGGATATAGAGTAGGTGGATGTGAGTAGGATGGGAATAATGGAGATGGTAAAGATGGATATAGTGGTTGTTGTGAGTATCTATTTTCATATTCACCATATATAATAGGTGGAGAAGGATGTTTTGAAGAGACATGTTGACTTTGCAATGCAATAGAGTGATGATACATGTTAACATTATTATGCATACCTTGATTTTCTTGATTTGTTGTTTGAAATGGTTCAACTGTTACAAGGAATACTTTCCCTCTACCACCCTTATCATGGTGAGGCTCACAAATAGATTGTACTTTATTTACCATGTTTCCTTCCTTGTTGGGGCAGGTGCATTCATCACACTTCCTGTAACAAATAGAACAAAAAATTGTCAAATAATCATTCTTAAAATCCCATTGTCCTAAAAATTCATCAATTATTTTCTCTTGTTCAAATATAGAAATAAAATTTGTACATACCTATGACAATGGAAGATCAAGATCATTTAAGTTGCATTCATTAGGTAATAAACAGGTAAAAACATCACCTTTGGTTGATGCAATTCCTTCACCAATTCTTGTTTTCAAATTTGATGTTGGACTACCTTGAAAAATGCATCATTTTAAACATTTTTCTTCAAAATTCCCTTTCTTTATCAATTACTCACAAGAACAAATTATAACATAAATAATAGATCTAACTTCTAAACCCTATTTGCAAAGTTTAAAAAAAACAATGCACCTAAATGATTTACTACAATGCAAACCTATGGTACCAGACTAACCAAGGTTGACACTTGATCAGAAACTCCCAAAGGCGCACTATTCCTAACTTAGCTTACTATGATTTCACACCTTTAATACCTTTCCTCGGCAACAACACCAAAATGTTGGGTGAAACTGTGGTACAAATATTAAGGATAAACAATAAGATTAAGAGCCAGTTCATCTCACATTTAAATATCAATCTGGGGTCGTAAACTCATGAAAGGTATAGTGGCTATATGCTTAAGGGATGAAGAGAGCATGCCATGTGGGGATGGATGCAACTAAGAACATGTGGAAGGAAACCTACAACAAACCAAAACAATACTGGCGATAGGAGCTAAGCTTAAACCTACAATAAATCAAAACATAACTGGCGACAGGAACTATCACTTCCTACAACAGGAATTAAACATTTAAATCTAAAATAAAACAATTCTAAAAACTAGAAAGCATGATAACATGTAAAATTTAATCTAGAATTTAACATTGCATAAAATAAATAAGAAACCACAGAAATCTAAATTTAAATTCATATCTTAAAAAATACATGAATCAATAATCAATTACAATAACATGAATTAAAACAAGTAAGCTAATATAAGAATTTTATATAAGAAATCAAATCAAAACATATATAAAATAAAACACACTCTAATCTAAAACAAATCACCAGTCATTCTGAGAAGTGGATCCTGCCTCCTCAGTACACTTGGTGATGGAAATAAATGATCCTCTACGCTCCTTCAATCAAAATAATGATATTTTATTCATCCATATATAACAAAGAATTTACATAGAATTCTGCTATAGGAAGATCTATGTGTAGAAGTGTTTTTTTTAATATATATAAATCTACTATAAATCTGCTCTCTCGTAGCTTACATTATGAATCATATATATTGTAGTCTTACACCAAATGCATATAAAAATAGAGAGCTTGTTTTGTTGTATCTAACAAACATTCTCACGTAATTCCTTGTTTGAGAATGACTACAAATTATTAACAAATTTTTGTAACATCAAGCAAAAATAGAGATGGAAATGGTTATATCAACTCTCCTATCAAAGTGAATCATTATCCATGTGGATATAACCATTAGTTGTTGGAGAAAAATGTGGAGTTTGGGCTGGCCACAATAGCAAAATCAAAATTCTTATGTTTATAAAACCATCGGTAACTTCTAAATGTTGAGTTTCTGAAGATTTTGCCATGTGGAAACTTAATTGGGCCCATTCTGGACAAAACCCATGTCTTGAATTTTCCAGATTCGTCCTCATTTGCTCACAAATTGAAACACAAAACTGACTATCATATTTTTGTCTTGCAGATTTTTTTTCCTCTAAATAGCTGGCACATAAATCATGAGATCTTCCTCTAATTATTTCATGTAAATTTCACTTGATATGATATTATTTATGGATAGGAGATCATGAATAGTTATATCCATTGCCATCATATGATAGGTAGAAGTTCGTGACCAAAAGTGACAAGAAGATTTTCTGCATGGAAAATGATAGGAAGATGAACACCCTGAAATCTCTATATTAGAAAATATATTTTCCAACACATAAAATAACAATGCATGTTAGTAACAATAATCAATAATTAATTCCTATATTTTAATCTCAAAACTATATTAAATATAACTTATATATATTTAACCATATGTAACATAAAGTAGTAAAATGGGACGAGATGGAATGGAAAATAGAATATGGAAGTAAATATGATGGCACATAAAATGGATAAAAAGATGGCATAAAATGATTCATAAACTACTCTCATCAATACTTGCTAACAATTCCCACTACATATAATATATTTGGCTTAGTACATACCATAGCATACATCAAGCTTCTTATAGCTGAAGCATAGCTACCCCAAGACCCCACAGGGGCACCACCCCTAAACTCCTTTATAAATAATTTGATAAGATATCATGTCAAATAAACCATGGAGTTTGATTAGGCTCCACATCACAAAATATGCCTTTGAACTTGATTGAGGAATTATGGAGTATGTATAATACTTCCTTGATCAGTCACCATAAACTAACAATCTCCCACTTGGGAACTAATTAGACTCCACACTAGATAGAAATATCCCACTTGGAAACTAAATTATACAAATGTTACTACTCCATGAGGGTCCCACTAGATAAAACCAACCTAGACTTAAATTTACTTTTATTCTATTCAATCGAGAAGACCAATTGGGAGTTCAAGTTCCCCCTTATCACTACCCTTGTAAACATATATGCTCAATTGTGATCTATATGCATCTTGTCTAGCTTTAACTATTCATCATCCAAAACTAATTGAGTGAAATGGTGCCACAATTGTATGTATTTTTTCTTTGAATGCAAAGGAGAATTATTTGCAAGATGAATGACACTTTGGCTATCTATAAACAAATAATTATCTCTCTATGGGTGTCTCAATTCTTCTAGGAATAACTATAGACATATCATCTCCCTGGCTTCCTCTATAGTAACAACATAGTCTACCTTTGTAGTGGATAAAGTGTTCACCTTCTATAACTGAGAAACCTAGCTCACTACTACCCCACCAAAAGTAAATAGATAACATGTAGTTCTCTATGTAGTAGAGCTCCCAAAATGTAAGCACTTACTAGATGTTCCTCTCAAATATCTAAGAATTTATTTGACTACATTCTAATGCTCAATTCTGGGATGACACATATACCTACTAATGACTCCCACTACATGTGTAATATTTGACTTTGTACATACCATAACATACATGAAGCTTCTTACATCTAAAGCATACAGTACCTTATACATCTTATCCTCATTTTCTTGTATCTTTGGATACATCTCCTTAGTCAACTTCAAATGAAAAGGTAAATGTGTGATGACATCATTAGCATTCTCCATAGGAAAATGTCACAACACCTTCTCAATATAATCAGTCTCAGATAGTGTCATTTTTTGTTCTTCCTATCTCTGTAAATTTTCATGCCAAGGATTTGTTACTTACCACATTTTTCTCCTTGTTCCCTTCTACTTTATATCCTTCATTAATATTTCAAGTCTAATAATCTTTCTTCTTATGCCCCAATTTCCCATAGTACTAGCAATCTTTCAGTCATCTGGATTGAGACATCTTCCCCTTTGATTTTCCTCTTGATTTCTTGTTTTTTCATAATTATTTCCTTTGATAGTCACCCAGCCTCTTCTTTGTACATTTAAAAAACTTCCTAATGTAAACCAACCTGAGGTTTTCCTATGAGTTTACTCACTCAAAAGAACACCAATCACATAATCAAATTTTAGGATATTAGATCCAAAAATAGAATTACTCACATTCATTCCAGCTTTCAGGAAAAGAACACAAAATCAAGAGAGCCCTAATTTCTTCATCAAAATTAACATTCACATAAGATAAATGACTAGTAACTATATTAAACTCATTTAAATGTTATTTAATAGATCCACCTTCTACCATCTTCATATTAAATAAATGCTTTATGAGAAATACCTTATTTGAAGTGGAGGGATTTTCATACAAATTTTCTAGGGTTTTCATCAACTCTTCCATTTTCTTCACTTTTATTATGTTAAATGTCATTGATGTTTTTGGGAATAATCAAATACTTGCAAGTGCCTCTCTATCTAAAATCTACCTATCCTAATCTATCAAAGCTTCCTATTTATTGGCTTTTCCTTCCAATGGCTTCAATAAATCCTTTTGATA
The DNA here is from genome assembly GCA_028749045.1 of Cupressus sempervirens. NCBI lineage: Eukaryota > Viridiplantae > Streptophyta > Pinopsida > Cupressales > Cupressaceae > Cupressus > Cupressus sempervirens. Next base: position 325,338,664 of record CM053788.1, read on the forward strand.
AAGATAATCCTCCATTTTCATTTTCGATAACTAAAAGTGCTATTCATTAAACTTTGCAAACTTCACATTACCCTCACCTATTATTTCTCACTCAACTATGAGACTTTCGTATAGAGGACAACTAAAAAATAATCTCAATTTGATACCACTTGTTAGGAGTAAGCATAGACAAAAATAAAAAATATATGCAAATATAACCAATATCAGAAAATAATAAATCACATAGAAGATTAACACAAGAAAAAAAGATTTAATGTGGTTCACCCAATCCCTAGTCTATGTCTACCAAATAGTGAGTCCAATATTATTATTATCCATTGATTACAACCTGATTATAATCTATAATTCCTTATAGCTCAATACTACCACAAGAAGCAATTATCACTTAACACATAGTGATATCCCTAACCCTGAGCTATTTTATTCAATTATTATTATTTCTTTAGGGTTAAAATTAGTTACAACATGTCATCCTCAAACCCCCACTCAAGGCCCGACCCAACCTCAAACTTCACCAAGGATTTATGGAGTATCTACAATACTTTCCTAATTAGTCACCACAAACTAACATTATTTGTGACCTCTGTGAAAGTGTATAGTCTCTTCTCATAGAGAAGAGGGAAGATAAGTAAGGTGTATGGGTCCTTTCTTGGTAGTGATTTTTGATGTCATTTGGGGGTGATAAGGGGAGAATGTGTATGGAAGAAATATGATTACTATGAGCATCACAAAGGTGTGAAAATTGTATGTTTTGGTATTTGCATCTCCTTCATGGTTGATCCCCCTTCACCCTTATTCATGGGTTTTTAGGTGAAACCTATTATGGATCCTTAGATTGAGTGTTCTTGTGATGTTATTTTATATGTGTTTTGATTATGGTTGTGACCTATTTGATAATTCTTTTCCTATTCTAGTAGCCAAAGAAGTAGATCCTAGAGGTTCATTGGGAATTTTCTAGAGAGGAGTAGAATTCCTCCACCTAGACATGTTGAGGGGCGTGTTGGTTCATTAATTGGAGGAACCACCTGAGTAGAAGATACATATTAGAGGAGATCTCCTAAAGATGTAGAAGATGAGATTAGGGAGTTGTTATAACTCTTTCCACCCTTTTTTTTGTAAACCACAGATGGTTTAGTAGAAGATACATAGTTTTAGAGTTTATAGTGATGCTTTTAATTTCACCCTCATAGAACTAATCTAATTATGTGAATTGTAGTCTAACTTCTACAAGATAATGCCTCAACCTTATGGTAATGAGAGGATTCCATAGGTAGAGTGTTTATTAACACATACACTTGGGAGTTATTTGTGACCCAATGTTGAGATAGATACCTCTCAAAGCATTTTAGACAAAGATAGATAGAGGAGTTCCATGACCTTTAATGGAGAGGCTTTATAGTAACCAATTATGAGAGTTAGTGTCTTAGGATCCTTCCATATGTTGATTACATGAAGGAAAAGAAACTAAAGATCTATAATTTCATCAAGGCTCTTAATATGTCTCTTCAAGGTATAGACTATTTAGCATTTACTACTACATTCAAAGGAATAATTGAGATGGCACTAGTTGTCAAGGATATTCATACTAGATAGGAGTCTTAGGACCAGTCTCAATATTGAAACCCCTCTACTTAGTAGTAAGAATAGTACAGACCCCCTTGGAAGTGGAATTAAATCCATTAAACAATGTCCTTTTATTGCCAATAGTCTTAGTAGCAAAGATCTTTGTAGGACTCTAGACAAAGGCCATTACAAGTTTATCAAGGCTCTAAGCCCAAGTAGTAGTAGTCTCAAGGTCCTAGATACAATTAGAGGACATAGACCCTACAAGAATAGCCAATGAGGACTCAACAATCCTCTAGTGGTGGAAATAGTAGATCTTGTGGGACCAAAGTTCCATAGTAATCCAAATTATAGAGAGTGAAAATTCAAACCCATGGGCCATGTTACACTTGTGCTAGGATGCATGACATAGTGAGAGAGTGTTCACAAGGATAGTCAGTGGGTGGTTAGAGAGGGGCTACTTTAGAGCCAATAATAGGATACAAAGGTAGGTCCTACAAAGGTCTTGAAGTGGTTGATAATTTCTAAGAAAAGCATTAGAATATATTCATTGAGGTCATAGGTATGATACAAGGTAGTATGATTACCATTTTGTTTGATTTTGGAGCTACTTAATCCTTTATATCTCCATTTGTAGTACAATGTTGTGGGCTAATGGTAGTTAAATAGGATGTTAGTTGGGAGGTAAAATTAGCCTCATGAGCCAAGGTGGCAATCAATTCCATGGTCTGAAATTGTTAGATTTAGATTAGGGACATGTCTATGATGCCTAATGTATGCATTACTCCTCTAGATTCTTATAATTTTTTCCTTGGCATGGATTTTTATTTATTTACACTATGCTAAAGTGACTGAGTGGATAAATATGATACTCCTATGGAGATCTCAAGGGTGTAGAGACTTGTATCTCTTTGTATGATTTTCACTATGTAGCTTAGGAGGTGCATGTGAAAGTGATATCAATTTTTTTCTATCACCATTAGTGACAGTTAAAAGGATATAAAGATAGATCCATCCCTTGATTATTTTCCTATCTTATAGGAGTTTGGAGATGTACTTCCCTTAGAGCTTCTTTTTATGTCTCAATCTAAAATAGTTGATTTTCACATAGATCTTATGTTAGGAGCTGAGCCTATATCTAAAGCACATATAGCATGAATATGCATGAGACTAGTGAGCTCAAGATTCAATTGGAGGAGATCTTGGAGAAAGGGAATATTTGACCTAGTGTATCACCTTAGAGTGCACCAATGATCTTTGTGAAGTATGGATAACTTAGGCTTTGTATTGATTATCAAATGTAAAACAAACTAATTGTTAAAAAACACTACCCACTTCCTAGGATTGATGATCTCTTTGATCAATTATAGGGTTCCCTAGTATTCTTGAAGATAGATCTAGATTCAGGTTATCATCAATTGAGGATTATGGAGACTGATATCCATAAAACTACATTTTGTGTGACGTATGGTGAATATGAGTTCACTATGGTACCATTTGGCCTCACATATTATCTAGCTATATGTATGATCCTCGTGAATAGAGTATTCCATACATTCCTAGCTAACTTTTTTGTAGTGTTCCTTAGTGATATTTAGATATATTCTTGTGATGAGAATGAGCATGAGGAGCACTTGAGACTCATTTTCCAAAGGTTGAGAGAGAACCAGTTATTTGGCAGCTTGTCAAAATGTTCTTTTCTCCAACCTAAGGTACATCATTTGGGTCATGTTTTATCAGGTGATGGGATCTCAATAGACCCATTAAAAATTACAACCATCATGGATTAGTTGGTACCCACCGATGTCACTAAGGTGAGGAGTTTTGTTGAGTTAGTAGGATATTAAAGATGCTTTATTTTTAGATTTTCTAGATTGTCACACCATCAAATCACTTTAGAGAAAGGGAAAGAAGTATAAGTGGATAGAGAAGTGTAAGAGAGATTTTGAAGAGCTCAAGAGAACACTCATGAGCGCACCAATTCTTGTAGTACATGACTTTTCAATACATTTTGTGTTGTGCATAGATGTGTCATTGGATGGTATAGGTGTATTGCTTATGCAGGATGGACAACCTATTTTCTATGAGTCTAGGAAGTTAAAGATTCATGAGCTTAACAATCTTGCTCATAATCTAGAGTTGTAGTAGTGGTACATGCTTTAGTGAGGTGGAAACACTTCCTTTTAGGTCATAGATTTGAGCTTCATTCAAGACATTAGAGCTTGCAATACATATTCCCACAACCAAACCTTAATGCTAGGAAGAGAACATGGATCAAGTTTTTGAGTAAGTATTATTTTGATGTTCATTACATTAAAGGGAAGGAAACAATAGTTGTAGATGCCTTGAGTTAGAGGTACCATGATCTTTTGTCTATGACTACTTGTACCAGTTTGAGAGAGTTTATTCTACACCATTTTCTAGAGGATGAGCTATATCTAGAGGTTTTCTAGTTATACCCTTAGAGGGGAAGTATTCAGAGTATATAAATAGCCTGATGGACTATTGTTCTACAAAGAATGTATAAATGTACCTTCCATTAGGGATATGCATGAGTTCATTGTACTTGAGGCTCAAAAAAAACCTTATGCAATGCACCCTAGTGTTAAGAAATTGCATATAGATTTGAGACAACTATATCATTGGCTAGGCATGAGATTATAGATTACTAGCATTTTTGTGAGATGTCTAGAGTGCTAGATGGTGAAGGTAGAGCACTATCATCCTAGTGGGCTCCTATAGCCACATGAGATACCTAAGTGGAAGTGGGATACTATTTCTATGGATTTTATTGTTGATCTTCCCATGTCTTATTTGTACCATGATTTCATCTTGGTGAAAGTTAAAATGTCAACCAAGGTTTCCCACTCCTTACTCGTACATACTACTTTCACAACATCAGTAATTACACAGGCATTCTTGTGGGATATTGGAAATTTTTTTGTCATTCCTCATAAGATAATATTTTATATATATTCCTTGTTTACATCATCTTTTTGGAGATATTTATAGGTAGGATTACGCACTAGTCTCAATATGAGTACAATATACTACCCTTAGATAGATGGTTAGATTGAGAGGTTTAATTAAGTTTTGGAGGATATATTGCACATGTATATGACAGACCATCAAGTCAAGTAAGATGATTACATATGTATTGTTGAGTTTGAATATAAAAAAGTGACATTATTTATCTATAAGTATGCCATCTTATCAAACCTTATATGTTAGAGCTTGCAGGATACCATTGAGTTGAGACAGGATTGAGGATAGAGTATCTATTGGTCCTCAATTAGCTAAGGAGATGGAGCAACAAGTGGTTTTGATTAGAAAACATCTTAGAGAGTCACAAGATAGATAGAAGAAGTATGCATATGAAAATATGATTGATCAAGAGTATAATGTTGGAGATAGAGTCATCTTGAGAGTGCATCAGCACAAGATTATAATCCATTTCAAAAAGGGCTCTAAGTTGGTGATGATGCATATTAATGTCTCAAATTTGATATAGTTTTTATATAGCCTGAACTTGCTCTTTGAGCCTTGTGGAAAACATTTCCAACATATTTGTCTTATGCTGGATGTAGTTAGAACTTATTAAACCTATGGATAGTGGATATGACATACCTTGCTTAATATTATATATAAAGTGCAGTATTTCATATAAATATTTTAATCTATGTTCTAATATTTGAATAAGAGTAGAAATTTTTTTGTGCATATGTGTTCAAATGTTTCAAATTTTTAGGAAATGAAGAAGTGGCACAAACAATGGTGAGCACCATATTAAAGGAGTAATGAAGACAAATCATAGCATGAGAAGCACAAGTTACTTCTGAGTGATAAACCACATCTACAAGAAGAGTTATTTCAAGAGACCCAACTTGTTACATTATCTATAGACTTTTATTCTATTGCTCAAGCAATGTTTTAAAGTCATGGTTGACATTCTACCTTTTTCTTCTAACAATGTTTGCTCATAGTTTTTATGTTATGTTTGTAATAAGTGTAGATGCTTAAAATCATCCCTAGAGACTATATTAATTTATTAATATTTTCCATGACTTTGTAATTAATTATTAATTAATTAATTATATTGGTCACATTCTTCTGCCTATTTAATTAAATTAATTAATTAAATAAGTTTATTCTTCTAAGTATTTAAATTTAATTTAAATACACCTAGCCCTAATGTGTTAAATTAATTTAATACATGATCCTCCATGTTTCTCCTTTTAAAAATTGATTTTATTTATTTAAATCCTCATATCCCATTAATTCTTCTAAACCTATGATTAAATTAAATCTTATTTAATTTAATCTTAAGCCTAGCCTTAAACCTAGCCTACACCCATCATTTTCATCCTCTTAAGCCTACTTCTTCTCTAATCCCACTTAAGCATCCTAATCTCCTTCCTAATCCACCTCACCAAGCCCTTCCTCAAGCCTATAAATAAAGGCCTTGTCTCAACCATTTGCATCTCTCATTATTGCATTGTTATCATGTTGGTTTGATATTTGAGCTTTCATTATAGTTGAGCTTGCATGCTAGTTTGAGCTTTCATAGTAGCTTTCATGGTAGTTTTCATGGTGATTGCTAGATGCTTATTAACCATTTGGTAGCTAGTTTAGCTTTTCATTTGCATCATTAGTCTAGTTTACTTATGCATTCACATTTCCTTTGCATTTACAAGTTAGTGTAGCTTGCATACTTACTTAGTTTTCTTGGTTGCATTTCATTTTCATCCTTGAATGCCTTCAAGTATGGCTTTTACCATAGCAATCTCTTGAGGTCTTATTCATCTCATGTATCTTAGGTTCATATTTCATCAGCACTCACATTTGCACATCCACATTCAAGATATTCACTACATTGTTGTATTTTAGAGAGCACCAAACATACCCCACATCATAACACACCAACAAGGCCTCTCATGGGTGCCTTTGTTGAGCTATAGAGGTGGCTTGAGGGCTTTATTTATTGGTTTCTTTGAGTTACAAAACTCAAGTAAGAATTAGTTAAGGTTTCTTTCATTTTGATGAGTACTTGTTGCATGTTTTGATTTGAACTAATGTTTTCTTGTTTATTCCTGCTTCCAACAGGTCACTTCTTCTAGCACATATTTTTGCATGTCTGATGGGACCCATGTCCCTGATTTCATTTTAAAAATTTACAAAATGACCTTGTTCAACCATAGAAATCATTGCATTGTCATCTCTATGGGTCACATCATCATCTGTGATAGTCATCTACATAGATCAACGTCTATACAGACCAGCATCTCTACTTTCTAGCGTCTCCACCATAGCTTAAAAACTCACATTTTCCATAGAAATCTTACTTTAGCATTTGCATAGGAGAACATTCTATCATCTAGGTTTCCACATTGTCATCTAGGAAGTTTCCTTTGTTGTTTGTAAATATCGGTCTATCGTCTGCATGTTGTACGGATCCTAGGTTATCGTCTGCAAATTTTGGTGTCTCTACATTTCATATTATCATCTGTGTCTAACATAGTGCCACATCACCACAAAACATATTGAATTTTCCTCTATCATCTATGAGGTTTATCATTTGTGACTTCCAACATCTCTATAGTTTGTTGTCTTTGAGTTTCAATGTCTACACGTGCATTTTGTCATCTATGCTTGTAGACAGAGTTGCCCAAGTTTTTAAATTATTTTTGCTAACTGGTGACTTACAAATTTTTACTAATATTTTTTCATGTAGAGAGTTAACCTTGAAAACTTTTATAAAAAAACTAATAGTGATTTTCATCACTGAAAAAATTTGAAGTGTTTTTTATCACTTAGACTCAAAAGTTAATGAACTTGTATGCTTTAATCACTTTCATTTGAATGGATGAATGTTAGCATAGAAAACATTTGAACTTGGTGCTTAAAATTGACATGAATGTTAGGGTAGATAACATTTGGACTTGGTGCTTAAATTGATATGAATTCTTAGGGTAGAAACAACATTTGGATTTGGTGCATAAAAAGAACTCACACTATCTTGAATGCATTAAGGGACAATGAACATGTATGTCTAGGCTAGAGAACATTTGAAATTGGTGCTTAAAATTGACATGTATGCCTAGGCTAGAACGCATTTGGGTTTGGTGCTTAAAATGAAGTCACGCACTCTTGAATGCCATAAAGGAAATTGATTTTTATTTTCAACATCTTTCATTTTCAGCATTTTATTTATGCATGCTCACTTTACTTTCTTGTTGATGAATCTGTATTTTTCATCTACATTAGTGCCATTTCAAGTTGGAAAGAACCTTGCATGTTTTAATCATGAGTGTCTTCTAGTAGATAGAAAAATTAAAGCTTCATTAGGAAAGAACAAGTGTCTTTAAAACCCCAAGACCACTTATGTATTCTCTCCCCTCACACCTTTGGGTGATCTTGGGTGCACAAGAAATAAGTGGTTTTGTTTTTCCTTTTTAGAGGACTCCTTGGAGATTTCATCACCCCTTGGGACAACCTCAACTCCAGTGTTCTGGCAAAGTATAAATAGTGGGAGGTGAATCAAAAGAAACCTCTCTTGGAAGCATAATATTGTCACTCTTGGCTAAGCACCAAAAAAAGGTATACCTTTGGGAAGTGAAGGAAGAGATTTGGGTTACTGTCTCTCACCAACTGTGTGGCAATATTTTCTTTCATCTAAAAATTTGGGCCTTATGTACCTTGTGTATATTGAGGACACCCCTTAGATAAGCCTTGTTCATCCTAGTGATAGCCTTATTAGGATTGTTGGCATGTTCAACATGCTTGTTCAAACATTCAAAACCTAAGCCAAACATCAAACAAGTTCTAAGACGAGTGAAATTGTAAGGTAACCCTTCATTAAGTAAAATAGTGGTAAGTGAGGTCTTCTTGACTCACGATTATTTTTAGCAATCTTACATTAATAGTGGTTGAGTCTAGTTAAGTCTTGTTGCAAATTTTTTGGGTACTTGAAATTTGGGTCTTTTTTTATTCCTACCATGATCGATAAAGTCAACCAAGTCAAGCATAAGAAAGTGAAATTCTCTAAACCACCCATCTACAAGGAAAGGAAGAACTTAGTACACAGTGAAAAACAATTTCAATATGCTATGAAAGAAATTTAAAAGGAAGAAGCTAGACAAGACCATTATGATAGAATTAAATATAATGGAAAACTTCAAAATTTGTTTGCCTTCCCAGGAGTGAACCCAAGGTTTTTATTTCTAGTGAACAAGGATTGAGTTAACCACATAAGTGACCATAATATCTTCCATTTTCTATATCTACCTCCATTTTCCAAACTCCTAGTCTTCCATTTTCAAATCTTCTTCTAGAGAGATTGAACCTTTAAAACATCTTTTGAAATTGTGATGCTAGACCTTTTATCCATAGGCAAACATTTATCCTAATTACACTTACTTATTTGGGATCACAAGTCCATCTCCAAATAGTGAGTAATCAATTTGGTGTCCTATCTTTCCTAAAGATCACTTGACTATCTTTATTAGGAGAAAGACACTATTATCCTCTAATAAAACTTTGTTTGCTAAACAAAGGTCTTTTGTCCACACTTGGGTAGTTGACCCTTTAATCACATAAAGTTGATAGCTCTCATCCTCATTTTATTTTTCTTCCATAACCTTCCACCCATTAGTTGGTCACTATTCCATGGTACACACACGATCAAGAAGGTTCACATTTAATCCCATGTCATGTTTGTGGGAATCATTCAGAGAATCAAAGATGGAGAATCCATTTCCTCCACACACAACTTCATTAGGGAGCACAATCCCCTCTAGTTCAAACCTTGGTATTCCTAACTCAACATCAGCATAGGAACCAAAAGATCCCTTTCGTAACACAACTTTGGGGGGTGATGATGAAGAAGTATACCAAGATGAAGATCCTATTGACCCCAATGATGTACCTAGTGATGTTAGGACATTTCTTGTGGATCCCTACAATTTGGAAATGATGGAGAAATACATTAGGGTAAACAAGACTAAGATATTCCTAAATTTGGTCAAATATGGTGTCAATGTTCCCCCAAGCTTTGATGAGAGCACCTTGTTTAAATAAATTACAAAAGGTGGTGCTCCTATATTGCCCACTTCAAACGCAGCTCCAACTTCTAGCAAAGGGAAATAAACCATGGTGGCAACTAGTGCTATGCATACATCCAGCACTTCCACATAATCAAAATTTCAATTGAGTGCAGAACATATTCAACAAATCATTAGTGCTATGCCCAATGCTACCACACATGCTAGTATTCCACAATCCACCTTGACAGGTACCACTATGGGATGCTTAAACATTGGGCAAGTGCCTACTTAACCAATGGAAATTCTGACACAACCAATGCACTCATCCTATTTGCAAATACCAACAAGTATGGTAAAGACACATGTGCCAATTCCAACAACTACATATCAATACATTGGCCAAAGTGGAGTACTTCCACCCCCTCACACTACATTTTGGACTCCCTACAATTTAGGAGGTGGATTTGTGAACTCCCAACAATCACAAGTGCAACCTAATCAAGATTTGGCTCAAAATTTCAAGGATTGCAAAATTTGGTCCTTAACATGAACAACAAAAGGGTAAACAATTTTTATTTTGAGAAAATTTGTCATTTTCCATTTGATAAATCCATCAATATGGTACCATTTCCACCCAGTTTTGAAATTCCTAAATTTGATAAGTATATGGAAGAGACATGCCCCATCACACATCTCAAGGAATTTTCCATTCTATGTTAAAAAGTAGCCCACAATGATGATTATCTTAAGAGACTCTTTGCACAAAGTCTTGGAGGTCCTGCACTAGAATGGTTAATGAATTTACCTAAGGGCTCCTTTACTTCCTTCAATGATTTTACAAGAAATTTTATAGCACAATACTCTTACAAAATTGAACATCATGCCTCATTTAGTGATTTGTGCAACACAAAGAAACAAAATGGTGAAACATTTGTTAACTTTATACAGCAGTTGAGGCATCTTACTAATTGCATGCCCTACAAAATTGAGGATTCCCACCTTGTGGATATATTTATCAAGAACTTGATACCAAAAATGTCTTTCCACATGAAGATGTCTAGCCTCGAAGACTTTTCCACTTTAGTCAAGAAGGGAAAGAATATTGAAAATGGACTTTTGGAAAAAGGTACCATTAGACATTATAATTCATCATCCTCACACAATGAGGTAAATAACAATAACAAACCCAAATTATAGTCCAAGAACAAAGGTGTCACGCACGATGGTGTCACTAATGTCAAAAACTTTCAAGGAGGGAACAACAACAACTATTGTAACCCAAACAACAACAATTCAAACAATGACAATCAGCAATCTCGCAATCAAACACAATTTTTCCCCTATAACAACAACAGCTACAATTGTGACTATGATCACAATAGAAAGTTCACTAGCTTTTGTGAACCCTTGGAAGCCATATTTCAAAAATTAGTGGATCACAATTTGATGGTATTTCCTAACACATGACCCTTTGATGAGAACCAACCCAAATCAAAATGGTATAGGAAAAATGAATATTGCAAATACCATCACATTAAAGGACATGACACAAACAAGTGTATAAAACTCAAATTCTTCATCCAAAATCTTGTCGATGATGGAGAAATTGAGGTAGAAGGATGACCATCCTCTAAAAATGCTAAGCTAATGATATTTCAAAAACCATTTCTTGATCACAACAAAAACAATAAAAACAATGGAAACAACAATGTGAACAATGCAAATTGAGCTTCCACATCAAATGCATTACCTTATGATTATTCCACCAACCAAATATTAAGATTTGACTCCTTGTGTGGTAAAATTGAAATCAACAATATATGTGGATTTAACTCCATGTGTGGTTGCATTGAAGAGGTAGACACTCATGTTAATACCCTTGTCCTACAAGAAACCAATTGTGATGCCACCACTCGACGAGGAAGACTTACTTTGCAAGTTACTACTCCTAATCACACTAATTTGTTAGTGCCACAAGTGCCTACCACATCATCCACTTCAGAAAGGCTCACTTCTCACTATGATGTGTTATCTTAGCTAGGTAAAACTCCTGCACAAATATCCATTCTTGAGCTCCTACCTACATCACCCATCCACAAAGAGATCTTGGAGAAGGCTCTTTAAGAATCTTGTGTTCCTAAAAACATTAATGCCTCCCAATTCACTACCATGATTGGAAACCTTGCCACCCAACAACACCTTGTCTTCACAGATAAAGATTTCCAAGGTCTTGATCCCCACCATAATTTGTTGCTCCACATTGATGTCCTTATACAGTGACATAAGATTAAAAGAGTCCTTATAGATAATAGATCCAGTTTGAATCTATGTACATTGAAGATGATTCATTTCTTGGGACTTCCAGAAGACCTCCTAGATATCAATAAAAGGATAATAATCAAAGCCTATGATGAAAGGGAAAGAGAATCAAAAGGAATTATCATGTTACCTCTAAAGGTTGGACTAGCCATCATAAATATTGAATGCCATGTCCTAGACTTGGATTTTCCATATAACATTTTGCTTGGTAAACCTTAGATACATACACTAAAGTTTATCCCATCTACCTATCATCAATGCTTGAAATTCCCTCACCAAGGAAGAGAGGTCACAATCCTAGGGGATCCTACTCCTTTTGTATTTTGTAAAATATTGGAAGGTGCATTAGCAAATTTTTGTCCAATCAATGAGTTTTCCAAAGTTATACCTAAGCCTCTCACTATAATAGAATCACCTTCCACAATAGTGCCAAAATTAGCTAATGATGATTCCAATTCCTATAAAGGAAAAGAGAAGGTGGGAGATACTAAGGTCAATACTATAGGGAAGAAGGTTACTTTTACTAATTTAGGAATGGGAGAGTATAAGTTTGAAAATGCCTTATGTGTTGGACAACTACCGCTCTCCCCTTGCTCCTTTGGAAAACCTTCACAATTGCCACCTCCCACCAACAAAGAGATTGTGCATATTAACAAGACAACATTTGAACACTAGGGTTTACTTAGTGATGAGCATATGGAATCTAATGTTCTAGATTGGCTATACTATGATGGAAAAGATGAACCTATTGAGTTCTCCAAAGATAAGTATGTTAAGGCCCCTCCCATAATCAAAAACATGGGATATCATAGTACTAGCCTTGGACCTAAAGAAGATGGAATGAGACAACCCTTAGAAGCTAATAGCTATCTTAAAAGATGTGGTTTGGGCTCCATTAAACCTAAGGTATCCTTTGTTGACAACTATTGTATGGTTGAACCTAATTCTAAGACTAAAGAGGAGGAATTCTTTGAAGTACCTTTCCAATACATTGAGGATGGCCTAGATAACTATGTCCATGCCATTTCCATAGATGACCTTTCATCCACCAACCTACCTCTCACTAACCCCAACATGATAGACTGGGACCTTCAAGATACACCACCAGCTCTCGATATTTGTAAGTTTGATGAAGCAATGATGACACTCTTTGGCCTTAAGAATCTTTGAGATTATGAACATGAGATCCAATATAATGAGGAACCCTACTTTGGTATCCAAGTCAACTCTCTTAGTCACAAAAGTGAAAAGGAAAATAAAAATGGAAAAATAAAAGAAACATCCTCTAGTGAAAACTCTTCTGTGGCACTTTTGGATGAAGAAAAAGATAAAATAAAGGGCACATCTTCTAGTGAAAACCTCTTAGAGGTGCCAAAAGAGGGAGGGACTGGCTTGTCATTTAGATCTTTACCACTAGAAAAGTCATCTATTTTGAATGAAGACAAAATTCTAGTCAACTTGGGTACAGAGGATAATCCACAAATCACCTATATTGCTACTACTCTAAATCCTAAAGATCAAAAGACAATGATTGAATTCTTGACAAAGGGTAAAATCAATTTTACATGAACCTATACAGATATGTCAAGTTCAGATATAGATTTGGTTGTACATAATTTGATAGTAGACCCCAAGATTAAACTAGTGAAGCAAAAGTTATGCAAGATGCATCCTAAGGTAGCACTTTTAGTCAAAGCGGAGTTACAAAAAATGTTAGAGGCAAAGTTCATTCACCCTATTGATTATCCTGAGTGGGTCTCCAACATTATTCCTATAGGGAAAGCATCAGGGGGCATATGTGTTTGTTTAGATTTTCAAGATTTAAATTTTGCATGTCCTAAGGATGATTTTCCTCTTCCTAACATAGATATCATAGTGGATTTGACTACTAGACATGAGATTTTGTCTTTGATGGATGGTTTTTCTGATTACAATTAAATCAAAATTACAGAAGAAGATCAACATAAAATGGCATTTACCACCCCTTTTGTTATCAAGTCATGCCTTTTGGCTTAAAAAATGCCAACACCACTTGTCAATGCACAATGACCACCATATTTCATGATCTTCTACATGTCATAATGGAGGACTATGTTGATGAAATTTTAAGAAAATCAAATACACACGAGTCTCACATTAATGTTCTCACGACCATTTTTGAAAGGTTGGAGAAATATAAAGTGTGCCTTAATCCAAATAAATGTGTATTTGGGGTCAAATCAGGCAAATTGTTAGGCTACATTGCATCAAGAAGAGGTATTGAGGTAGATCTTGCAAAAGTGAAAGCCATCATGGATATGCCTCCACCCACAACATTGAAATAGCTTCATAGTTTTCAAGGAAAGTTACAATCCATTAGGAGATTAGTGTCACAATTAGTAAATAAGGTCCATCCATTGCAGCATTTTCTTTGCAAGGGAAACAAGTTTCAATGGGATTATCTGTGCCAAAAAGCATTTGAAAAAATCAAGACATATTTGACTAATCCTCCAGTTCTAGTCCCTCCAGTTATAGGATGACCATTGATTCTATACATTTTAGCTACTTCAGTTTCCCTAGGAACACTTTTGGCACAATTAGATGACAATGGGAATGAGAAAGCTATATATTACCTTAGTTGAACACTAGTTGGCTATGAGTTGAACTACACTACTATTGAGCGAGCATGTTTGGCTGTAGTCTTTTGCACGTAGAATGTATTCCATTATATGCTTAAGCATACTATATACCTCATTGCCAAGACAGATCCACTCAAATATTTTCTATCAAAAGCTGCCCTCACTGATCGAGCAGCAAAATGGGTCTTGATTTTAAGTGAATTTGACATTGTTTATAAGGATCACAATGCCATTAAAGGACAAGTAATTATAGATCAACTTGTCGAAGCTCCTCTTCAAGGTGACCATCCCACTATAGCAGATTTCCCAAATGACACAATTATGACTATAGCCCCTAATACATCATGGAAACTACTTTTTGATGGATCTTTTACACAAAAAGGATCAGAGGCAAGAATTTTTGTTGTGATAGCACAAGGGGGTCTCATTCCTAAGTCTTATAAAATCTCATTCCCTTGCACAAACAATATAGCTGAGTATGAAGGTTTAGTCATAGGGCTATGTCAAGCTATCAGATGGAATATCAAAAACCTTCTTATTTTTGGAGACTCGCAATTGGTTATTAAACAAGTCACAGATGAATACCACACCAAGGATGAGAAATTGTTGCCCTATCATAGGATAGTGGAAGATCTTAAGCAACACTTTACAAAGATTTTTTTCAGCAAATACCAAGGGCTGATAATAAAGCATTAGATGTTATGGAAAATATTGCCTCCATTATTGTCATACCAAAATATAGTCCTAAATGTGAGTTTCTTGTTGAGAATCTTTTTACTCCTACTTATGAGAAAATTGATTTAGAGTTGGTGTGTGAGATTGTTGGTCCTAAGTCTCCATGATACACCAACATCTTTTCCTATTTACATCACAAAACCATTACCATAACCCTCAACACAAGTTAGAGCAAAACCTTCATCCATTGCATAGCCTGATATACCATCCTAGGTGACACACTTTTTCGAATACATTTTTATGGAACCCTCCTCCAATGTCTTAGTTTAGATGAAGCTAGAATTATGTTAGAAGAGGTTCACCAAGGGATTTTTGGTGCCCACTCTAGTTGCCTTATGTTAGTGAAAAAGCTTCTTAGGATAGGTTACTATTAGCCCACTATGGAAGCAGATGCATATCATTTTGTGAAGAGATGTGTTCCTTGTCAATAGCATGGAAATTTGATACATGCTCATGCCCAAGACCTTCAACCCACCATAACTCCATGGCCCTTTTCCCACTAGGGATTTGATCTTATTGGTCAAGTGTACCAAAATTCCTTAAATGGCCACAAGTATATTATTGTCACCACTGAGTACTTCACAAAGTGGGTTGAGGCTATTTGATTAACCTACATCACTAGAAAATAGATTTTGAAGTTCATCTTGAACTACATTATCTGTTGTTTTGGCATACCTCAAGATATCATGACTGATAATGGAACTTCTTTCAAAAATTAGGAAGTTGCGACACTATGTAGGAAATTTGAAATCACCCAGCATTTTTCCACCAGATACTACCCCCAAGGAAATGGCCAAGCTGAAGCTACTAATAAAACCATTTTGAAAATCCTAAAGAAAACTATTGATGCAGCTAGTCATGATTGGCACCTCCATCTCATTCCTGCCCTTTGGGCCTACCATACCTCCATTTGTACCCCCACATGAGCCACTACATTTTCCCTTGTTCATGGTTTTAAGGCTGTCTTAGCAATCAAAATTTAGCTCCCTCTCCTCAAAATCTCTCTCAAGAATCTGATGTTCAAAGAAGAATATAGTGTTTCTCGCTTGCAAGAGGTGTAACTCCTTGATGAGAGATGCCTTAATGGTTTAAACCACCTCTGCATGTATCAAAATTGCCTTCAACTTCAGTATCATAAAAAATTCAACCCATGACAGTTTGAAGTGGGTGACTTAGTTTTGTAGCATAATATGAGGAACCTCCAGAACCATGAAAAGAAAGGAAAGTTTGAGGCAAATTGGCTAGCTCCATTTATCATTATAGCAAAATATGGTTCTGGGGCATATTAGATTGCTACTCCAGAGAGAGATCTACTCCCTGAGCCTATAAATATCTAGCATCTCAAGTAGTTCTATTCTTGAGCCTTTATAATTCTTGTACAATGTTTATAGTCCTGCAAAAATCCAAAAAAATTGAAAAATTAGAAAAATCCAAAAAAAATCATAAAATGTTCCTAAAAAAAAATCCTAAAAAGCAGAAAATGTTCCTGAAAAAAGTATGGGTGATCCATTGTCTATAAGGGTCATTTCACTTCACTTCACTCCACCATTCCATTTCCTTTGTGCAAAGTCTTATCTAGCTTTTTGCATTTCATGCATCCAATAAAATACCTCTTTTTTGCAAGGCTTCACTTCACCTCCATCTTTTGAAAGACCTCTAGTTTGCGAGGCATTTTTTGTCAAGTGGTTATCCAATCCCATCACACTGAGCTTTTTCACAATAGTGACCACATTTAGACTTACACAAAATCACCATTCAAGAATTAATGATTTGAGGAACTTGTTCGCTTCACATCCCTTGCTGGAAACACATGATTTTATGATCATTGACATCCAGCTTGACACATTATTATAGGATGAATCCTTCCTATAGGCGACATTGTGACATTCACTTCTAGACCTAAGGTTCTTGGTAGGAACTATGGACTGAATGACTACTTGGTCATGAGATCTCTTTTTGGTTGATTTTATTTTTGTGTGTTAGAGAAAACCTTTTATGGTGCACCTTGATCTTCCATATTTTGTTCATACTTGAAGGGCTCTCATTGATTACACATGTTTTTTGTGGTATGATCTATTTTTTGAGGCTTTATTTCATATGTGTTAGTTTTAGGTTATGTTAATGTGTTGGGCAATGGGGGCAATAGGTTAGCACACTCTCCACCAAAGATCCCTAAAAAGACTTTGGGTGTGCCCAGACCTCTCCATGGCATATATGATATTTGATCCATCATGACTATGCAAACTACACCTATCATTCTAAAGTCTCTATGGTTTGTCTAGTCCATGCAAAAGAGTCATGTCATTTATGCTTCTATAGCATATAATACTTAAACTCATTTGCAAAATCAACTTAAGTTGTGCTCTCCATATAAACACAATGAAATCTCTTGATATCATGTAGTTAGGTTTCATGTAGCTAGGGTTTTCATTCAAGTTGCGCTTGAGACAAGGTCTTATTTATTTCCCCCCTCCTATGCCATGTTTCTGGGTTTCTATGAGTGATAATTTGGATAGATATTCATTTAGGTTGCACTTTAATTAGATTGCATTCATTAGTTCATTTTCATTAGGTTGCATTCATTTTAGTTTATGTTTATTAGTGTTCCTTTTTCATTTTATTACATTGCATTGATCGTTCATTTCATTAATTACATGCATCCATCTTAATCATCACATCTAGGGGCATGTACATCATAATTACATCTCACATATATATAGTACATCCATACATGTAATATAAAGAAATGCATACAACTCATAATTGCCAGCAAAACCTGCATCATCCACATGTTAGGTATCACATACATACATCATAGGAATCATCACATAGCATCACATCTTGCATCACAAACGTCAGTATCCACATCATAAATATCATATGCATCACATAAGTCCATACATAAAAAGAGCCATCAAATCATGTCATGTATATATCTCAAAAAATAGTGTTTGTACAGTCCATATACAAATCATGTAGAATCATATAGTACAAATGCATCATCAAAAACATGTTGCATCTGCACATATCTATCAAAAAATTGCTCACTATACAAAATCAAGCTACTAGTTGTGATGGCCTAGCCCCGCCTATATGCCCCCCTTGAGGAGGTCTTTGTTGTCCTATGGACTACTCTAATCTAGCTCCACCCCTTGAGATCCATGAGCTAGCCCCCCTCTCAAAATTTGGATGTCACTGATCAGCAGGCATGACCTCAATATAAAGCGACCTATAATAGGCTACCCCTCATATGGCCCATGCCTCTACTCAGCTAGCTATGGTGGCATCCTACATAACCATGATGGCTACCCTAGGCTATAGCATCTATCTCTCTATGTCCCTCTGTCTACGATATCCATCCAGCTATGCCTGATGGGTGGCCTGCTCAACCTGTAATGTGACTACCTCCCCAGAGTATCTCTAGCTCTGCCCGCTCCTCCTCCTCTGCATGGATCCCCATCCTTGAAAACTCTGCGACATTCACCTATGCCTATAGAGCCACTAAAAGCTCCTATGTACTATCTCCTCTAGCCCTCTACACCTATAGCTCTACCTGTATGGCCCCCATGGTCTACTCTATGCTATCTGCTCATGCCTACTGCACCTATGCTACCCCCTATAGCTAGACTACCTCTGCACAAAGGCTATCCTGATCA
Organism: Cupressus sempervirens; assembly: GCA_028749045.1. Taxonomy (NCBI): domain Eukaryota; kingdom Viridiplantae; phylum Streptophyta; class Pinopsida; order Cupressales; family Cupressaceae; genus Cupressus; species Cupressus sempervirens. The sequence goes on from CM053788.1 coordinate 325,357,597, forward strand.
GCCCTCACCATATCTAGGTCCTTTTCTAGCCCTTTTCTTTTTCCCCCTACTAGCACCTGTACCTATACTTATGGCCCCTATCCTGGTGCCTGTACTAGTGCCTATACTGGTGCTGGCCCTAGCCCTCTCCTCGCTCAGGCTCTGCACCCTCACAATCCCTCCTATGCCCCCTATAGTAGTGGTGGCATCATAGCTACTTGCTCACCATCCCCTACTCCATCCCCCTCCCCTTGTGGCTACTTTTCTAGTGGAAGCACCCCAGGTACTATGATTCTAACTCGCTAGTGGGCTACCTACCACTATGCATATGTCGGTGTCACACCTGCATCCCCCCTATTCTATCCATGTACCCATGGCACTACTAGAATGGATACCCATGATATATGGGCCAATTGAAGGTTGGTCTTGTGCCCCCATAGTCAACTATACTCCCAAGAGACCACAGGGTACAATAATCTATCTAATACTACATCCTATGTCCTCCCAAACTGTCGACGCACCAAAGAAGGCATGTACTGCATAATCATGTGCATGGACCATCTAATGATCCAACAATCAATCTATGTAAATGAGAGGTACATCTAATCCTCCATTTTATCCTCTCTACTTGCTACCAGTGTCTGCCCCCACCACTCTATCCCATCATATGGAGTGCACTCAAACATAATAATCTCATCGATATAGTGGCACCAAAATCCCATTGACTCTATAGCTATATACTAGATTAGAGGCCAGTATTTATAGGTGAATGGCTCACCAAGCTATCTGGTCTCCTATTGGGTGATGGGCCGAGTGACTCCAATATGCTCCCATGACCAAACCATTTGTAGTGTCAATCTTGGTCCCATAGTCTGCTACATAAAAAGGCACACATGTGCAAATCATGGCAAAACTCTGCTAGGATTATCTATCCCCAACAATAGACCTCTCCATCCTCCTGTAGAAGGGTTCTCAGCACTCGTGCCCAGCCAATAGGCCACCCATGTCCTACATGATTAGGTAGCATCTACCATATGAGGGAGGCTAGATATACTGCCAGCCTCAATAATCTCTACTCTAGTGCTCCCCTCCAAGATAGCCATGATCACTAGACAACAACCTTTGCCACCATCTATCAAAGCACTCTCTTAGAAATGGGTCTGATCCCTCTAGTAAATACTTTGGGTATGCCCCCTAGATGGGCACCCGTAGGATCCACCACACATCCAGAGTGTGATTGTAGCCTCCCCTATTGGTAGATGGAAGCTCCTTGTGGGCATGTGTCATTGCTCTATTAATGTCGATAGCTATGTTGAGTGCACCCTTAGATTCAACCACTCATGCACGTGCTCTTGTCTACATAGCCACACGTGTCCCTAATATGTGGTTTTTAGTCACTCTTGGATCACCATGGTAGGAGGGTAGTGCTCCCTCAACCTAAAAACCATCATGTCCTCCTACAACATAGACATGTGGATAGTTAGTCTTTATAGCCTATGCCATCCCTAGAATGGGGCATCTTCCCTTGCCTCCTATCAATTTTTCCCAATCAACAAAGGTGCTAATTGGCATAGACACTAATAAGCAAAGATGTTGATCGATAGAAATGCTGATTTGCATAGATGGTGATCAACGTAGACACCAATCAACATAGATGGCAAACCTTTTTTCATCTTCAAAGATGACGACCTATGTTTTGTCCTCTCCATTTTCCCTAGCTTGCCTTTTCTATCCATGAAGATGATAAGATGAAACTTGTCATCTCCACAGAGTCCATTCCCTTTTTTGGTATCTGTGCAGATGACAAGATCAATCCTATCATCTCTACGGATGCTGCATTATCATTTGCACAAACAACAAGGTGTATATTTTTTTCTCCATCCTAACAACATTTTTGTCTCATTTATTGTGCAATAAATGAGCCTAACCTAGCCTAATCTAACAAAACCATGAAGAGGATCAGATGACTTACCGGTGGGCCCATCATGGCTGCTCGCTAGTACTCCCAAATGAGCTTTCCAAGCTACAATCGATCAATGGGGTCCATGTTTGCTCTAGATGCTCTACTCTCAAGGTGTGACAATGACCCTCTTTGAACCCCTTGGAGGCTTATATAGGCCCCTCGCAAACCCCATTTGGGCCTGTGCCTTCCTTGAGTCGTCTCTATCTCCTATTTACCCACAAGTCATGCAAATGTTGTTATTTATTCCCTATTTTCTCCTTTTCCTTCTTTTCCTAAGAAATTTTCACAAAAATTGCCCAAAATTTATTTTTTGCACAATTTTCACGAGGGGGCACCCTCCTCCTCTATCCTTTCCTATAGGACTCCTATCTTCTCTAGAGAAACCTTTTTTTATTTTCTTTGATATAATATCATTTCGACATCACATCAAAGAGGGGCAAAATGTAGACACTTAAAATCATTCCTAAAGACTATATTAATTTATTAATATTGCTTGTGACATTGTAATTAATTATATTGGTCACATTCTTCTACTTATTTAATTAAATTAATTAAATAAATAAGTTCATTCTCCTAAGTATTTAAATTTAATTTAAATACTCCTAGCTCTAATGTGTTAAATTAATTTAATACATGATCTTTTATGTTTCCCCTTTTTAAAATAAATTTTATTTATTTAAATCCCCATATCCCATTAATTCTTCTAAACCTCTAATTAAATTAAATCCTATTTAATTTAATCTTAAGCCTAGCCTTAAACCTAGCCTACACCCATCATTTTCATCCTCTTAAGCCTACTTCTTCTCTAATCTCATTTAAGCATCCTAATCTCCTTCCTAATCCCTCTCATTAGCCTAAGTGTGTGCTCACACATGTGTGAGAAGGCATGCCTACACACTTCCCTTTGCACTCTTGTCTCCCACTCTTCTTCTCAAGTTTTCTCACACATATGTGAGCAAACTTTGAATTTTTGACCACTTGCATGGCTTACATGTCACCTTATGCGGCATCTACATGGATGCCACCTCACCAAGCCCTTCCTAAAGCCTATAAATAGAGGCCTTGTCTCAAACATTTGCATCTCTCATTATTATTGGTATCATGTTGGTTTGAGATTTGAGCTTTTTATTATAGTTGAGCTTGCATGCTAGTTTGAGCTTTCATAGTAGCTTTCATAGTAGTTTTCATGGTAATTTCCAGATGCATATTAACCATTTGGTAGCTGGTTTAGCTTTTCATTTGCATCATTAATCTAGTTTACTGATGCATTCACATTTCGTTTACATTTACAAGTTAGTGTAGCTTGCATACTTAGTTTTCTTGGTTGCATTTCATTTTCATCCTTGAATGCCTTCAAGTATGGTTTTCACCATAGCCATTTCTTGAAGTGTTTTTCATCTCATGTAGCTTAGGTTCATATTTCATCATCACTCACATTTGCACATCCACATTCAAGAGATTCACTACATTGTTGTGTTTGAGAGAGTACACCAAGCATACCCCACATCTTAACACACCAACAAGGCCTCTTATGGGTGCCTTTGTTGAGCTATAGAGGTGGCTTGAGGGCTTGATTTGTTCACTACTTTGAGTTGCAAAACTCAAGCAAGAATTAGTTAAGGTTTCTTTCATTTTGATGAGTACTTGTTGCATATTTTGATTTGAACAAATGTTTGCTTGTTTATTCATGCTCCCAATAGGTCACTTCTTCTAGAACACAATAATTTCCAATCCTCTATATATAAGGAAGGAAGGGAAAAGTTAGGAAGTTAGTTAGAGGGATTCTAAAGCTGCTCTTTTCTATTCTCTATGAATTATTCAGTCATAACAAAAGAAGAATTCTAATGAGAGAGTGATTTTGGAAATACTTGTGTTTTTATTCAGTTGAAGCCAGCCAAGGGGCCCCACTTGGGAGGTGGAATAGATTTAGGTAGAGTATATTTTTTCCTTATAATTTTCTATTTTAAGATAGACTTACTACATTAGTCCTACAGCATAGTTACTATGAAAGTTCCTGCAACACTTGTGGAAAATGATCATAGTGGATGTTTGAATTGTTAACTAGTTTAGGATTCCTTTTCCAAAGTTCTCTATAGTTATTTTTTGTTAGTCTAAGTGTGTTTACTATTTTGTATCTGTAGTATAGATTCCTTTCATGCATTTTACTTTCTTGTAGCATAGATGTTAAGACTCTTAAAGGAACTTAGTGAACATACTATGTTGACCCATTTCAAGTCCTACATCCCTAGGTTGACATTTCGAATGTATTTTCATAATAGAATAGATAGTTCTTAAAATGGATATAGTATCTTTAAGAGAGGAATAATGGTGTGATTATCTTGACTTATTATTGAAACCCTATATTTATTGGTACCATTTTCGGGGATGGTGTCAAACTAGGAACTTTTGTGAGTCCTCTATTTTTAGATTAGTGTATTAGTTAGAAACCATAAAATTGTGTGCTTGATTAAAAAGTAACCAATTCAGTTGCATGCATTGAAGAGGAAGACAACAAGATGAATATGGGAGATTTCTTCCATGGGAGTCTATTAATTTGAATGAAGAAATTGAAGAAGAAGTTGAGTTTCCTTTTCCTAATGTAAGCCCTATTTTTCCCATAGAATCATTCTCAAGAGAAAAACCTTTTGATACAAGTGGTCTTCAACCTTTTGCTGAAATTTTGGCCAGTTTTCTTGATAGCACTACTCTAAATCCATTAGTTGTTAAGAATACAGTATCCAATGTTCCTTTTCAATAGCAACCTCATAATCAAATACCTCCAGTAATGGCACAACTTACTTTTCCATTTCCTCTCCCAAGCCTTGTAACCAATGCTAATCTCAAAAATATACCTCCAAATGCTCTTCCAAAGTTTTATGACCTTGAAATTGAAGATCCTAATATTTTATTATTTGAGTTTGACATACTTTGTCATAGTTTTGACTACAACATTGATGCCCATAAGCTCAAGTTATTTCCAACAATATTGAAAGAGTCAGCTTTATGATGGTTCATGGGCTTATGAGCCAGTGTAGTAGGTAGTTGGGATGAAATGCAAACTCTATTTTTGGACAAATACAAAGAGTATTACAAAGAAAATGATTCAAGAAGAGATGATATCTTTAGAATATCACAAAAGGAGGAAGAAACATTGGAAGACTATGTTTCACATTTCTTGTATACATTATAGAAAAACCCTTAGCATGTGTTATCCAAGGTTTCACAAAAGCTAGTCTTCTTGAGAGGCATGAATGATAATTGTCTAGAAGCATTAGACCTAATGGGTGGTAGAGATGTATATCAATCTTCTTGGGATGACATTAAGAAAATCTATCTTAACTAATCAAGGTCAACAATGAAGAAAGGAAAAAGATAGTGGACTATAGCTACTAAAGGAATTAGTCATGGTATTTCAAAGCTTAAGATATCTAATTTTCTCTTAGATTTTATGTAGGACATTATAAATGATGTCACTACACATCATGACACAATGACTACAAAGAAGAAGCATGTAGAAGCTAAGGTACAATTAGTTGAATACTGCCCACACTGCTAAACAAAAAAGAAAGATTTCTAATGCAAATTGGTTGTTAGCATGGAAAACTAAGATCTTTCAATTGAGTACATCAAAATAGAAGGAGAGGATGAGCAAGTATTTTTTGTTGCTCAACACTGACCATGGGCTCAATGTCAAGGTATGACTCAGCACCCTTTGCAAAATTTAAATCTATACGGTAATCAATGGAAAAGTCATAATACTCAAGGTCCTTAACAATATAGTCAACCTAATTGGAATAATTCTTGGAAAAATAATTCATAATAGCCTCAATGGTCTCAGAATTCCCAAACTTCCTAGCCAAACCAATAGAATAATCGATGGTAAAATCAATAGAACCAATGGCAACCACCCCAAGGGAATTGGTAGTCTACAAATCAATGGAGAGACCTCAATAATGGCCTAACTAAAATACTAGTAATCCACAATTACCACAATTACCGCCTCCAGTCCAACAACCTGCACTAATGCAACCACCTGTAAATCCTAGACCTCAAAAAAAGACCTAGTTACCTGTGCAACCTTACCAAAATCCAAATAACCACTAGTGACAACAACTAATGTATTATGTTGATGCTTAGAAATACCCTTCTTATGCTCTAAATGTTGCAAATATACATTTGAGATCTGGTACAACCCTACCAGTGCCCAAACCACCTCATCTAACTAAAATATTAGATACACCTATAGCATCAAAACTATAATTTCTAAAGAAGTTGACCTAACTAATTCTACTAGCTCAACTCAGGCTCAACCAATAGTTGAACCTCCTTTTCTACAGAAGCTCATACAAATTAAACTTACACAAATAGAGGAACAATCTTTTGATATTATTGATCAGTTAAAGAACATGCATGTCCAAATACCCCTATTCCAAGCTATTAAAGATGTTCCTATCTATGGAAAAGCCATTAGAGAAGCCTATCTGAAAAAGCTTGGGAGGAAGAAAATGGACCCAACTATAGTCCATTTTGTAGGACAATTAGGTAACATTATTTTAGGAAATTTGATCATTTCTAAATATTATGATCTAAGAAGTCTAGTTGTGAATGTGATTATAAATGGCCAGTCTGTTAAAAATGCTTTAATTGATCTTTGTATTGCTATAAATATCATGACTAAGGATAGTATGAAGAAGTTGAATATAGAAGGAGTAAGGGCTACCCTAACAATTCTACAACTTATAGATAATTCTACTATTACTCCTAATAGGATGATAGAAGACATAGTCATAACCCTAGACTCTCTAGAGTGCCCTACAAATTTTATAATTGTGTCTCCCAAAGTCAATTTATTTGGTTACCCTATCATTCTAAGATGACCATGGTTAGCTACAACTAATGCAAATATAAGTTGTAGGTTAGGCAATATGACCATATCTAATGGTCAAGCAACAAAGAAATTTGATCTATATCCTCTAGCACAACCACAACTAGATTTAAGTACATCTATATGGCTAGATTTAGGGGATGGATAAGAAGAGTTAAACACTATAGCATAGCTTATGATGTTGCATAGAAAATATTTTCTAAAGTTACAGGAAGAGGATTCTTTAGATTATTCTTAATAATAATTGTGCGGTAGAAAAAGATGTATCTAATAGTTTTGTGTTAGAATTAACCATGTATGAGGAATGTAATGAGAGTTGTATTCTACTCATGGAGCCAAACATTATTCATCAACTCTTACCATGTGAATTAGATACAAGTCCAATCTTTGAAGCTACTATAATTGATTCTATAACTACTATTGAGTTTTCAAAAGGTCATAATCTCCATGTGAATCCCAAATTATCTTCCACATAGATGAAATAGCTAACAAAGCTTCTTCAAAAATATGAAAAATATTTTGTGTGTGACTATACAAATATGAAAGTGTTAAGTCCTAAATTATGCACTCATAGAATATACATCAATGAAGGGTGCCTACCACTCCATCAACCCTTGAGAGGGATTAATCCAACCCTTAGAGAAATAGTTAAAATTGAATTAAAATTTGTGTAGATTATAGAGAATTGAATAAGGCAACCAAGAAGGATCACTTTCCTTTACCATTCTTTTATCAAGTTTTGGACACTTTGGCTAGAAAGAAGTATTTATCTTTTCTAGATGGGTACTGTGGTTATAATCAAATAAGTATCACTCTTAAAGGTCAATAAAAAACCATATTTACATGCCCATGGGGTACTTTTGCATATTATGTTTTTCCATTGGACCTATGCAATGCCTTTGCAACATTTCAATGAGCTGTGATTAGCATTTTTGCTAATATATCACATGATTGCATGGAAATATACATGGATGATTTCACAACATTTGGAGTCACCTTTGAAGAAGCCCTGATGAATCTTGAAAAGTCTCTTATTTGATGTAAATAACATAATCTATCACTCAATAGTGAGAAATGTTTCATGCTCATGTAGGAAGGAGTAGTGCTTGGTCATTTCATATTAGCTATAGGAATACAAGTGGATCCAACTAAGATAGAGGTAATTCTAACACTACCCATACCTACAAAACCAAAAGATGTATGATCTTTTTTAGGTCATGCTAGATATTATAGGCATTTCCTAAAAGAATTATGTAAAATAGCTAGTCCTTTTGTATACATTGTTGGTTAAGGAAGCTTAATTCATTTGGAAACCCAAATGTAATGAAGCCTTCCTATAGCTTAAGAAAATCCTCACCACGACACTAGTTTTAAAGGGACCAGATTGGTCAATTCCATTTTATATTCATATTGATGCATTAGACTATGTTGTAGGAGCTATTTTAGGACAAAAGCTTGCTAATATTGAGAATGTCATTTGCTATATTAGTAAAAGATTTAATGGACCCGAGTTAAATTACACAGTAATTGAAAAAGAAATTTTAGCTATAGTCTATGCATTGAACACATTTAGACATTATGTAACTAGATATCCTATTTTTGTTCATACTAATCACTCAGCTAAAGGACACTTAATGAAAAACTAGCAATCATGAGTAGACTGGAAAAATGGCTCTTTTTGTTACAAGAGTTTGATATTACTATTAAAGATAGCCAAGAAAATCAAACATAGTTGTAGACTACTTGTCTAGATTGACCATTGTTGATGAAGATCCAACTCCAATTGAAGATACCTTTCCAGATGAGCACTTGTTCCATATAGCAACTCATACACCATAGTATGCAGACATAGAAAATTATCTTGCTACAAATAGATTGGCCTCACACTTCTCTCATAAAGAAAGGAGAAAGCTAGCAGAGAAAAGTTTTCAATATTCCTAGATAGATAACAATCTCTTCAATGTAGGACTAGATAATGTCATGAGGAGATGCGTTAGGGAAGATGAAATATATGATATATTGCATGCTTTTCATGACGAACCATCTGGAAGCCATTTTGGAGGAAAAAAGAACAACACTAAAGGTACTTACAACTCGATATTATTGGCCAACCTTACATACGAATGTAGTGACTTATACAACTAGTTGTGACAAATGCCAAATGATGGGTCAACAAACTAAAAATGATGAGATGTTTCTCACTCCATAGATTGTAGTTACACCTTTTGATAAGTGGGGCATGGACTTCATAGGTCCAATTGACCCACCATCAAGTGGTAAATCCTACATCTTAGTATGTATGGATTATGTAACTAAATGGGTGGAAGTTAGAACAATGAAAAAATGTAAGAGATGAGAAAGTAGTTAAGTTCATGTATGAAGAAATATTCACCCATTATGGAGTTCCTAGAAAACTTGGCATAGATCAAGGAGCTCAATTTATATCAAACTTGATCATTGAGGTTATGAAGGAATACAACATAAGGCATCATAAATCTAGTCCTTATCACCCTCAAGAAAATGGGCAAACAAAGGTCACTAATAAAGAAATTGAAGCCATTATGACTAAGATAGTGCACATACACAAGAAGGATTGGACCATCAGATTGACTGAAGTTGTTTGGGCATACCATACCACATGGAAGACAATAACTAGATTCACTCCATTTGAACTTGTCTATGGTAAAGTAGCAATGTTTCTCATTGAATTTGAACATAAAACACTACACACTACTTTAGATTTGAACATTAGTCTTTCTACAACACAATAAGAGAGACTCCTCCACTTGAATTCACTAGATGAAATAAGAAATAGAGCTTTGGAAATAACAAACATTATTCAACAATGGCAAAAGTAGTGGTATGATGCACATATCAAGAATAAACAATTCCATGTAGGAGATTGGGCTCTCCTCTATGATTCTTGCTTCATAGAGAATGTAGGGATATGATGCACATATCAAGAATAAACAATTTCATGTAGGAGATTGGGCTCTCCTCTATGATTCTTGCTTCAAAGAGAATCTAGGGAAATTGCAGACTCGATGGTTAGGGCCTAATGAAATTCAACATGTATTTGACAATGGCACAATGCAACTGATAACCATTGATCCTATCTAGTTTAAGTTACTTGTAAATGGCCATAGGATACATCTCTATCATAAACCATAGACTAAAGCATAGTTCTTACGACAATTCTAACCAACCAGTTCACCAACTCCTATGAAAACAGTTCCTATAGTAGAGGGTGAAAACCTTCTTCCTATAGCCATACCATGACATAATTTTAGGAGCCTTCATAATAAGACCTCATTTAATATGAGTTCCATTCTTCCATTCAATTTTCTATTTTTTCATATTAACCCATATCATTTCTCTATCTACCATCCACTCACACTCCACATCACCCACACATTCTATTTTTACTACTTCCAATAAACAATTTTGTCAACCCCTTTTCTAAGGTCATCAACATTTGTTACCTCATCAACCTACATGTAGATGCACACTCTCAAATTTTTAGGAATAACAATTTCTTTTACTCTTTATTCATTTTTAGAGCATAGGTTTCAATATTTATATATAATATTGCATTATATATCATATAAGACTTAAGCTAGTTTCTCCTTGCTATGCTAAAAAATTTAAAATGCAGACACTTGTAAAATTTTTGTGGGGGATTAGGAAAGTATATTAATTTCCAAATGTCATCTCCACATTATCCTAGTCATGTCTACATTATAGGATGTACTTTGGTGGCAGTCTAATATTTTCTATTTCATTAATTTTTAAAATCTTTCCATTTTTGCCATACCTTTTTATTGTGATTTTTGGGAAAAGATCTCCTATAATTGGCATGATTGAAAGGACTAAGAGTTATTACAAGAACACCTTCAGTTAAAGCCTTGATGTCCATCATTATTAATGTATCATTATTTTACACATCAAAAACAAAGGGGTCATGTTAAGAGCAATGGTAATGGCATACGACATTTTTCATAACGATTAGTTTGAAATTTAGAAAAAGAGGGAATTTGTAGAGGTAAAAGGGGAAAAAATTTATCAAACACGGTGAAAGTGGAATCTAGACATTTTGAATATGGGGGGATAGTTAAAGATGTATGAGCCAATCATTCACAATGTTTTACTCATGGAAATTGAAGTAGTTTGGCAATTTCATGCTTGTGGATGGCTTGGTTACTTCTTACAATTAACAGAGTTCAATGAAAGAAATGGCAATGGACTTCATGAAAAAATTTGATGAAGGGGAAGCCTCAGTTTGGGGATTAAGAGTGATTGCTACCAAAGAAAGGATAGTAGAAGTCATAGGATTACCAAAAATTAGGGAACATTATCTAAATGAACATGATGCAAGGTCCTCAAGGGCACAGTTCACTCAACCAAGTGACCCTCAACTGGACATTACAAAATAGAGATGTAAGAGACTTTCTCATCCACCTCCATATCCAAAATTAGCAACCCACATTATTAGGTATTTAACCTATGAAGGAAGGTTTCCAAACTTGGATGCTCATAATTTTAAATTGATTAGTTGCATAAGACATAACATGCAAGTTGATGTCCCTAACTTTCTTTATAATATGTTGTGTATAAGTGCTGAGGAAACTTCAAAAGGAAAGGCAAATTCTATTTCCCATCATACCCTCATTAAACTTCTAGTTGAAATATCTCTTAGGGATTCCTCCCCTATTTCATGGGAAAAATTTGTTGAATCCAAGACCTTACAGCCTCAAGCCAACCCTATTCCTCAAAAATAAGAAAATGAGGAAGAATCCATAGAGCCAACTCAAAATATGGCTGAGATGGAAAAAGAACCCTCTCTTGATAAGTCTATTGAGCCTAATTTAGGGAATTATATATTGAGCTCTTCTAGGGGCAAAGAAAAGTGTAAGGTTAGCCCTAACCTTGAAATGGAAGCACAAAACCCCTCTATTAAAGTAACAAAAAGAAAGAAGTCTATTCTTGTAGCAACCATTCTTGTAGCATCTACTCCAGTCATGCCCAAACCAAAGTAGACCCACAAAGTGGTTGAAGATGAAGAAGTTCCTATGAATAGAAGCCCTCATATGTGAGGTCAAGTATCTATAGCTTCCATTAAAAACCAAAATGCCCCAATTTTAAAGTCTCATACAAAGTCAGTAGTTGAAAATGGCCTAGATGATTCTCCTATGTAATTGGAGACCCAAAATGTAAAAACACATGAAAATGTGCCTGCCAAGGAGATACTACAAGAGAATCTAGAAATGTGCAATAAAAATCCTACTATTATTCCAGAAAAAGGCCCTAGCAATGATCAACCTACCATGCTATTAGTCCCTAAATATTCCAATGTTTCTCTTATACCTTATAATCTTCCTAGTACACCCAACATTTCCAACAAGTTGCCAAAGAATAAAAGATGAAATCTAAAGCTCAAGAAATTTTGTCATCCACAATTTAGTCAATATTGTTTAGTCTATACAATCATTTTTTTTTAGAAAGCCTTTTGGAAGCAATAAAGGAACCAGATGCAAAAGGGAATATTTGACAAAGATAAGGAAATTGAATCATTAAAGGAGCAACTAGAAAAATAGAAGCAACAAATGAATAAATATTTGAAGTTAGCTAATCAAGTTATGGCCTATAGACTACCCCCAAGGGTGTATATTATTTGTTTGAAAGAATACTTTCTATTATTTCAGGTGATGATGACAATGATAAATATTGATTGTGAATTTAATAATGCTCAAGATTTTTATAATTTGTATTAGACTTTTCCTTCATGGCAAAAGAACTTGTTGTGTGAGCTCTATTTGAATAATTTCATAATTCCACATGAAATAGAGTGAAATCCCTTACTTTACATAGGGGGTGTTCACGTAAGAGCTCTAATGTCATGGATGCACAATGAAGGAAATTATGATAGATAGTTGGATACCTATAGAGATCTTGAAAAATTTGAACCATTGCCACTCCAAGTTTAATCCCATAAGCATTATAACCTCTTGAGAGATTGGTTTAGATTAACTTGTGGAAGGCCAAAATTAGAAATTAGAGAGAAAGCGTTTGAAGAAAGGGAAAATTTTTACAAAGAATATTAGGCACTTCCTTATTTCACACAACAAAGAGAAATTGCATGGCCTAGAAATAGATAGATTCAACTGCTAGAACCTTTCAAGAAGGCTAAATCACACAAACCTATTAATTTTGAGGCAACAATTAATAGAGTGGCTAAATATATGTAATTGAGAAGGAAAATTAGGAAAGAGCTATGGATGCCACTAACTTTTCAATCTCCTACCCTTCTCTGCCCCCTGAATGAAAACAATGCTACCGGATTAGACCCATTTGTTGAAGAACACTTGGGTGAGCATTGGAGATGAACTAGAGGATATTTCTACACCTTAAAAAGTGGGAAACAAGTTGAAGACTATAGTGGGAGATTTTAGAGCAATGGAAAATAAGTTCAATGCTTGAGGACAAGAATTTTCATGGTGGGGGGTAGATGATGAGGCATATTAATGTCTCAAATTTGATATAGTTTTTATATAGACTGAACTTACTCTTTGAGCCTTGTGGAAAACATTTCAAACATATTTTTCTTATTCTACATGCAGCTAGAACTTATTAAACCTATCGATAGTAGATAGGATATACCTTGCTTAATATTATATATAAAGTGTAGTATTTCATATAAATATTTTAAGCTATGTTCTAATATTTGAATAAGATTAGAAATGTTTTTGTGCATATGTGTTCAAATGTTTCTAATTTTTAGGAAATGGAGAAGTGGCACAAAGAGTGGTGAGCATTGTATTAAAGGAGTAATGAAGACTGATCAATGCATGACAAGCACAAGTAAGTCCCAAGTGATAAGTTACGTCTATGAGAAGAGTTATTCTATGATACCCAACTTGCTACATTATCTACAAACTATTATTTTGTTGCTCAATCAATGTTTTAAAGTCATGGTTGACATTCTACCTTTTCCTTCTGATAATGTTTGCTCATGGTTTTTATGTTATGTTTTTAATAAGTTCCAATTCTCTATATATAAGTAAGGAGAAGAAAAGTTAGGAAGTTAGTTAGAGGGATTCTAAATTTTATCTTTTCTATTCTCTATGAATTATTCAGTCATGTAACAAAAGAAGAATTCTAATGAGAGAGTGATTTTGGGAATACCTATTGTGCTTTTAGTTAGTTGAAGCCAAGCAAGGGGGACCACTTGGGAGATGGAATAAATTTAGGTAGAGTAGATTCATTCCCTGTAATTTCCTATTTTAAGATAGACTTGCTACATTAGTCCAGTAGCATAGTTACTGCGAAAGTTCCTACAATACTTGTGGAAAATGATCATAGTGGATGTTTGAATTGTTAACTAGTTTAGAATTCCTTTTCTAAAGTTCTTTGTAGTTCTTTTTTGTTAACCTAAGTGTGTTTATTTTTTTGTATCCATAGTATAGATTCCTTTCATTCATTTTACTTTCATGTAGCATAGGTGTTAAGACTCTTAAAGGAACATAGTAAACATACTATGCTAACCCATTTCAAGTCCTACATCCCTAGGTTGACAATTCAAATGTATTTCATAATAGAATAGATTGTTCTTAAAATTAATATAGTATCTTTGAGAGAGGAATAATGGTGTGATTATCTTGACCTATTATAAAAAATCTACAATTGGCACTTTGGCTCATTGGACCTTTTGAGATCTTAGAGAGGATAGGATTAGTCATTTATCATCTATCCTTTCCACCTTTTTTGTCATGTATCCATGACATGTTTCATTTTTCTATACTTTGAGGATATTCATGTGTGTGTGTGTGTGTGTGTGTGTGTGTGTGTGTGTGTATGATGAGTCTTACATTATAGATTAGGATTTCTTGTAGGTGGAGTTAGATGGGCAACTAGTCTTGGAGCCAATTTGTATTATATCCTGAAAAATGCATTTTCTTTGAGGTAGCTAGATAGATAGACTAGGTTAGGATCTAGTGGGATTATTTTGATGAGGTCACAACTTCATGGGAGGATGTAGCATAGATGATATCTAAGTATCCATACCTTTTTAATGAACTCCAAGAGAAATTCCATTATTAAAAGGGGAAGATGTGAGGCCTTACCCCAACCCATCATAGCTTAGCTAACACATTTATTTTAGATGCATTTTGATTTGATATTTTGAGACATTATTTGACTGATTAGACATTGATCCATATTATTGATGCCATGTGATGGTTACTTTAGTATATTTATTTATTATTCTTTGATGATATTTTATATATGCATGAACTTTGATGGTTCATTCAGTATTATAAATTGAATTAATGAATATATCGTGGTGTTTTAATTATGAATATTTGTGATATTTAATCAATGTGTATAAATGGAAAAGATTATTGAAAGGTTATTAGGAATAGTTAAAGTTGAATTTTACTATGCAAGTTCAATTGGTGTGTGTGTGTGTGTGTGTGTGTGTGTGTGTGTGTGTGTGTGTGTGTGTGTGTGTGTGTGTGTGTGTGTGTGTGTGTGAGCACGTGTGCATGTGCAATTTTCTTGAGCTACTGATATTCGAATTGAGTGTGTAAGAAATTTTAACCATGGTACTAATTAGAGAACTAAGAGCCAAACCTATGTGCAAACTATAAAATAAAGGTTGAATCTATTGAAGAGATTCAAACCTTATTGTTATATAATTTAATTCATAATCATAAATTGAATGTATTTATTAGGTTAATTCATTTTGTAATTAGTGGCATGCCACTTGTAATGTGTGATATGATTTTATGGTGTCACTTGACAATTGTTATGTATATGTGTAAATGACATGTCAATTAGGGTTTGGTAATGACACACTTAGCCTAAAACTAGACTTAATCATGTGTTTAATTTGGTCACTTTTTTTTGGAGGAATCATGTGAAGGCCCACCAAATAGGAATTTGAATTCAAAATTTTAGGTCAATTTTAGAGGCCAAAAAGTGGTCCTAGGAGCTTAATTTAGTTAGATTTAAGTGCCCATATGGTAGGGGTATGATTTAGGGACCTATTTTGCAACACTATGAGGCCAAAACAACTTTACAGACCCTCCAAACAACCCATTTTCCAAAAGTTGTGAAAATGGAGTAGTCTTATGTCCTTACCCTCATCCACACACTTGGAAAAACTTGCATTAATGCTAGGAGACATGAATGGTGGTAAAAGAGTAGGGATCAATTCAAAACTTATATTTAGTAGGTGGGTGGGATTTGGAAGCCTTTTTAGAGGGCCTTGGTCAACATAATGGGTGTTCACCCACTTTCCAATTTTAGAGAGACTAGGTTTTGAAGATTGGAGAAAAAAGGATAGGGCTCTTGTCAACTTTTCATTCCATCACACTCTGAGTAAGGTTGGTGGTTCTTTCCAAAGATTTTCTTCATTTTTGTAATAGATTAGCAAGTTGAAAATATTATTAATGTATTTTATGTATTTTTTTTTTGTGATTGTAAAGGGTTGGGAAATGGTGTTTTCAATCTAGTTTTTCTTGCATTTTCTTTGAGGGATTGTTCATGGGTGTGAAAGAATTAATCACTCTTTGGAGAAAAGAAGTGTGTTAGCATGAATGTTGATGGCATTCCTTTGGGGGAGCATCCAAAAAATTTCCAAAGTGTATGGAAATTTTTAAAATGATTGACATGTTTCATTCATGATTGTGTTTGTTACTGATGTCAACATATTAGTAGTTTTGTGAAGATTGGTAGAGTAGTAGACGAAGAATGAGATTGTAGAGGCTGATAATTTATTAATTGGGAAAAGCTCAAGCTTGAATCAAGGAATTTTTTTGAGGACATGGTATAAAGGAAGGTTAGATTCCTTTTCATGAAGTGTGGAATTGACAAGTGATATGTGATGTATTTTTGTAAATTTGAGTAAGCAATCCAAGGGATTATTGGATGCAAAGTTGGTGATCTAGTATTAAGATCAAAAGAAGGAGAAGAAGTCTTGTTGATAGGATAGAGGAAGAGGAAGTACAATTATAGTTAATTTCTATTGTTCTACAAGGAATAATATAGAGAGGAGTTAGGCACTATCCTTAGTGATCTTGCCTCTAAAGTTGTTTAGATAGTGGGCCCATCTTCCTTCTACAACTCCTAACAAAGTTGGCAAAACTCCTAATAGGGTTGGAATCTCCTGACAGGGATTCAAAGTCTCCAAATAGGAACTAATGTGTACTAAATTTTTTTCTTGACTCCTAACAAGGTCCATCCTCTAATAAGGAATATTTATATTAGTACATCATCTTGTGGGTACCATTCTCACTAGGGTTTTCTCTTTGATGAAGGTTTTCCTGAGTTAATATATCTAGTGTTGTTGTGTATCAATATCTTGTTATGGTTGTTTATCATATTGATCTTATGGTTAAGAATTAATAAGGTTGATAATTGCTATAATAGTTGCATAACTATTTCACCCACCTCACCTCTTAGTTAAATTGGTGGATTTTTCTTTCTAATAATTGGTCTCAAAGCATCAGGTCCTTGAAGGGAAAGTTTAATAGCTTTGGGAGATCAATGGTGAGTCACTTTAGAAAATAAATTTCAAAGTCTGATGGAGTTAGTTTTGACATTCAAAAGATACAGATTCTTGGTGAGATATCAGAATTATGTATAGAACAATGCATTGAGTTTCCATATCTAGAATTTTTTTTGTTGCATACAAAATATTAGAAGCAAAAGTAAAGAAAAAACTAGATCTACGGAAGAGTAGAAGATCAACGAAGGCATTGATTTTCTTATAAGAAAGCCATAATATATGAAAAAAAAAATTTTGATATGTAAAGAATTGTTCACTTTTCATCTAAATGTGCTAAGAAAGCAAGAAAAACTAGAAATAATTTTCTCTTTGATGATGATGAATCATTTAAAGAAAGTGTGGAAAGATTCTTAAATAATAGTGATGATAATGAGCTTGAATTGGTTGAGAAAGAGGAAATATTAGAAGAAACTACTTTAGTAACTAATATTGATAAAGAGACCAATCAAGAGAACTTTGAAGTTTTCTTTGAGACTAACAATGTGTTGGAGAATGATATAAAAATTGTTGAAGAAAGAGGGGAACAAAGAGTTGAACCTAAGAGTGTAGATGAGGCATGCAAGGATGATCACTAGATTCAAGAAATGAAAGAAGAATTAGATCAGATTGTAAATAATGAGACATGAGAATTGGTTCCTAGGCCTAAAGACAAGAATGTTATAGGAACAACATGGGTATTCATAAAAAAGATGAATGGAAAAGATGAAGTTGTGAGGAACAAAGATAGATTGGTATAAAAAGCATACTCACAAAAAGAAGGTATAGATTTTCCCCATACCCATAATGGAAGTAGTAAGAATTCTCTTAGCTTATGTAGCAAATAGGAAAGCTAAAGTGTATCAGATGGATGCCAAGTCAGCCTTTTCAAATGAATAAGAAGTCTATATTGAGCAACCTAAAGGATTTCTTTTGGTAGAAAAAAAGGATATGGTATGTAGATTGAAGAAAGAAATATTTTCCCCATACCCATAATGGAAGTAGTAAGAATTCTCTTAGCTTATGTAGCAAATAGGAAAGCTAAAGTGTATCAGATGGATGCCAAGTCAGCCTTTTCAAATGGAGAACATGAATAAGAAGTCTATATTGAGCAACCTAAAGGATTTCTTTTGGTAGAAAAAAAGGATATGGTATGTAGATTGAAGAAAGAACTATATGGTCTAAAGCAAGAACCTAGAACTTGCTATGTAAGATTGAATAATTATTTGGCAAAACTTGGATTTTCTAAAGGTATGACATATAGTAACCTATATTTGAAAGAAATTGAAAATGGTTTGTTAATCATTGTGATATTTTTTATGGCATAATCTTTGGAGGTTATAATGAAGCAAGTGATAAGTTTGGTGAAGAGATGAAGAATGAATTTTAGATGAGTATGATTAGTGAGATGAATTTTTTCCTAGGTTTTATAGATTGTACAAAATAATGATGGTATTTTCATTTTACAAGCTAAGTATTTTAAAAGACATGTTA
Source organism: Cupressus sempervirens (assembly GCA_028749045.1). NCBI lineage: Eukaryota > Viridiplantae > Streptophyta > Pinopsida > Cupressales > Cupressaceae > Cupressus > Cupressus sempervirens. Next base: position 325,376,461 of record CM053788.1, read on the forward strand.
AAAAGATTTGGCTTGGAAAATTGTAATCCTATTAATACAACTATGGTAATTGGTCATAAGTTATCTAGCAAAGATGAAACACCTTAAATTGAGTAGAAGAAGTATAGATCAATAATTGGAGGTTTACAATATCTAACTCACACTATACTAGATATAGAAAAATACAATCAGTATAGTAAAAATATTTGAAGATGATCCTAATGAATCTCATTATGTGGTAGTAAAAATGATATTTAGATATTTAAAGGGTAAACTTGATTATGGATTATGGTTTGATAGATCAGATGATTTTACTTTATGTTTTTATACTAATGTATACTAGGTAAATAGTATGGATAACAAAAAGAGCACTAGTGATGGAGCATTTTTCTTAGGAGGAAGATAAGTTTGTTGATTGAGAAAGAAACAAGATTGAATTTTATAGAGTATTAAAGAAGCATAGTATGTAGTAGTAACAAATAATTGTAATTAGATCATCTGGATGAAATAAATGTTGAAGGATGCTGGTGTACACTCGAATGTGTCATGCTCTAAACCCTTCTATCCAAATGATTCCATGAGTTCGAAATGCTTGGATGCCAGCTTAGAGCTCCCTATCCACAGAGTGCAAGAGAGGGTATTTCAAGTTCAAGGGCTCTCAGATGAGCCTTGGAGATACTCTTCTTGCTAGTAAACCATGCAATGGGAGGTTCCAAAGACAAGATGCAAGAATGAAAATGTCCCAAGGATTTCCTCAAAGATGCAATGCAAATGAAGAATGGGGTCTTTTATTTAATTAAAAGGGGACATGTTCTTTTAATCAAATAATGAACTTAGGATAGCATAGTCAAACTATAGACTATAATCAAATAAGTTGATTATTAGCAATTTGGTCTAAATAAATGATTAAATTAATTTAGCCAAAATGCGGAGAAGGGGGCTAATAGTCTAGATGACCATTTTTAGGTGATTACATTTGCCCCTCTTTGACTAATGCATGATCGATCTAGGAACACATTATGTCAAAGAAAATAGAAAGCCAAGTACACAGTGATAGATATAGATGTCTAATTCTGAAGAGTGAAATGCAGAAATAGATAGCAAGTCCTGAATGAACAGCCTGATAGCAGTAGTATTGAACACTAGGAAGAGATGATGTCAGAATTCAAGAATAATGCTAACACTTAGCAAAGTAGATAGATCGAGAACAAGTGAGAAGATCAAACAAATGCTCCTAAGAAATAGATAGTTGTAGCAATCAGTGATAGAGTATTTAGTGATCGAGTGTTGGTGTACACTCGAATGTGTCATGCTCTAAACCCTTCTATCGAAACAATTCCATTAGTTCAGAATGCTTGGATGCTAGCTTAGAGCTCCCTATCCACAGAGTGCAAGAGAGGGTATTTCAAGTTCAAGAGCTCTCAGATGAGCCTTGGAGATACTCTTCTTGCTAGTAAACCATGCAATGGGAGGTTCCAAAGACAAGATGCAAGAATGCAAATGTCCCAAGGAGTTCCTCAAAGATGCAATGCAAATGAAGATTAAGCTAAGATGAGAATGCAAAATGCAGCTATGCTAAAACATGTATGAGAGTGTTACAATACCATTATTAAGCTATGTGAGATTAAGCTACATGTAAAAATGAAAGCTAAGCTAAGCTAAAATGCCATGATGCCATGGATGAGAGAATGTAGACAAGAAATAGAAGTTCTCCACAAAGCTCCAAAGAAACCTGTTAGAAAACCTGCAGCATAACAATATTCAAAAATGAGGATGGATCGAGGGGAAAAGCTCTCTCCCTTTTAAATATGTATGGACAGTAGAGAACAAGATGAAGATGGTGGATGATCAACGGTGGGATTCAAAAAGAGGAGTGATCCATGTGTACACACAAGTCAACCAATAGAATATAAGTTGACTTGTCATATAAGACAAAAGTCACAAAGCCTTTTCTTTTAATTGAAAAATAGAAAAAGGACTTTATGTGTGCACTTTAAGTGGGTTAGAAGAATGGGGTCTTTTATTTAATTAAAAGGGGACATGTTCTTTTAATCAAATAATGAACTTAGGATAGCATAGTCAAACTATAGATTATAATCAAATAAATTGATTATTAGCAATTTGGTCTAAATAAATGATTAAATTAATTTAGCCAAAATTTTGAGAAGGAGGCTAATAGTCTAGATGACCATTTTTAGGTGATTACATTTGCCCTTCTTTGACTAATGTGTGATCGATCTGGGAACACATTATGTCAAAGAAAATAGAAAGCCAAGTAGGCAGTGATAGATATAGATGTCTAATTCTGAAGAGTGAAATGCAAAAATAGATAGCAAGTCCTAAATGAATAGCCTGATAGTAGTAGTACTGAACACTAGGAAGAGATGATGTCAGAATTCAAGAAGAATGCTAACACTTAGCAAAGTAGATAGATCGAGAACAAGTGAGAAGATCAAACAAATGCTCCTAAGAAATAGATAGTTGTAGCAATCAGTGATAGAGTATTTCTTCCCCCTTGGGATCAAAATTGAAATGAGGTAAGGGGATACAAAAATTGGCTAGACATAAGAAAATTAGAATATAGCAATGTCCAAGATGACAGATAGATGATTAGAACCCAAGAATGACTATAAAAAAATTTGATAAAATGCCGCAGTTTGACTAGAGTTAACCTTGAAGGATATAGCATAAAAATTAGGTCAAATTGAGTAGAAAGAGGATTTAGATGTGAAAAGGTGAATAGAAGTAGATATGTAGCATAGAAATGATGAAGCCCCATTGATGATTCAGAGATTAGACCTCAAAAGGTCAGCTAACTGCTCAGAAGAAAGTAGAATTTTAAAAGACAATTTTGACCATCAAGATGAACTCGAATTTGGATTTCGATCTCGAAAATGAATCTAGGACGTCAAAATTATTTAAGAGGTCAAAACTTTATATAATGTGATGATAAGATAGAAAAGAGATGAAGTGAAAGATTAAGAAGGTGAAAAGACATGAACAAGAAGAAAGTAAAGAAATATATGAAAGGAGTTAGCTGATATGTCCACAAAAAAGATGAAGAGAGAGCTCTCCCCATATGCAAGAATGCAAGACTAATCTAGAAAATGAACCTAAAATGCAAGCTAATATGCAAAGTGGTTTACCAGCAAGAAGTGCATAACATTTAGACTCTTAATTTCATCATTGAGCATTTATTTAGGGACATCATGAGATCATACAACCATCACTAGTATAACTATGAGGATATGAATATGATCGATATTAGTTAGGCATGTGGAAATCCAATCTAAGCATCAGAGACATGTAAGTCAAGATAACTACGTGATTAGATTCCCTAAGTTTAATTTAGCAAGATTACACCTGTATCAAGGCATAAGTGCCAGGATAAACCCCAAGTGCAATATTGTAAAATAGTCAAGGATGATACATTTGTAAGTCAACGTGTTGAATAGGACCAGCATAAATGCTTACAACACTATAGAAAAAAAAAAGTATACCCACAAGTAGAAATCAAGAAAATATGTCCCATGCCCCCAGTCTTCTAGCCAATGACATCCTTGAAAGACTATTAGGGAGGGAACACATGGCAAAGAAATCATCATAGACAACACACAAAGTAGATAAAGATCAGCATAGCTCAATCATTTAAGTGTTAAAGTGCATGTGTGCAAGTCACTTGGCCATTTCTTCAAGACTTGACTCTGATAGTGAGAAATATCACGACATTGGAGACCGTAGGTAAACTATCTGTAAAGTGTTGAAAAACACTTGATGTCAAGGTGGGGGAAGTGTTGAGAAACACTATTTTCTGACTTGTCAAAGAAACCCAAATGCATAAGAATACCTCAAAAAGGCTAAGCAGCTATGCCCCCAAGACGAGGACAAGAAACAATTCCAAGCTAGGAAGTGTGTAGCAAAATAGGTGATTGAGACTGATAGACAGAGGTGCAAGGGTCTCAAGTAGCACCTATTTCCAAATTTTCACCAATTGATAGATTTTCTCAGGATTTTTTTCAATTTTTTTGTATTTTTTTTTAATTTCTGATTTTTTTCGTGATACATCAAAGCACCTATTGCTAGGTTTTCGCTAAGATGATCATTTTTTCAGGACATTTTCAGATTTTTAGGATTTTTTTCAGCGTCATATATGATTTTTTGGATTTTTTAGAAGGTTTTAGAGATTACTAGTTCTTGAGCAAGATCACATCATTTTCTCCTAATGTCTAGCAAGGTATAGGATATGATGGAGCAACAAGCCAATGGATAAGCAAAGATGGATGAAAAAAGAGTATGAAGCAAGTGAAAGTGATCCTCAAGGACTGACTCCTCAAGAGTACCCAAGCTAGGGAAAGAGGTGAAATAGTCATATGAAGCATATTTTGGATAAGCAATGGAAGTAATGAGAAAGATAACATGTAGGATAAGCAATGAAGCCAACAAGTGAGATAGCATGAAGTGTGTAGTCCAAAAGAGTAGCCATGTCAAGAGACCTATGAGAACCATGTTTCATTTATTATGATCAAGACCAAGGGGTCAACTAGATAGGATAGCAATGGGATAGAGCAATAAGAATAAAGCTCAAGATAGAGGTTATGAGTGAATGGGAGAGCACAATAGAAAATCTGGTGGATAAGATAGCCAATATGCAAAGATAGCTCAACATTGTCAAGATCAAAGAGAGAAGAGAGGATAGATGGATGGTGGAAGAATTACGCATGATGCCTGTTTGCCAGGTTTTCATCATGGTACTTATCTAAGGTACCACAAGAAGTAGTTTTCACCATAGGATAAATTTATTTCTCTTTACTTTTGCTACCAAGGTGCCACAAGATGTGGTTTTCACTAAGGCACATTTTCATTTTTTTTTCTTTTTTCATTTTTTCTTCTTTTTTTTTTTCTGAATTTTTAGAAAGAGCTCAAGCTTTTTGAATTTAGATAGTGCTCCTATAGGAAAGATAAGCCATGATAAGCCAAGACCATAGAAAGGTATGCTCAAAGATGTTGATAGGGTGATGAAAGGGAAATGGTAGTAGGAAGAATATATGGAGGATAAGAGTTCATGTATAGAAAGGAGGTGTAAGCTTTAGAGGATTTCATGTGGGTAGCTAAAATATTGGACAAGATCAACATTGACACACACCTTGAAGGGTATTGTAACAATGGAGGAATCATGGATGAAATAGCTTGAGATTTAGATGTATGAGGTGGTAGAAGAGATTTGGAAAAAAGTGGAGTGGAAGGCTTTGGAATATTTTTAGGAAGATTTTTGGAAGAAGATGGAATGGAAGCCTTTGGAAGCTTGAATGTCAACTTTGAAATATTTTTAATATTCAAGTCTTTTAAAAGAGACTTGGGAATCCACATAGCTTTAGATTTTCCTCATTCTTTGGGTGCTTGAGAGTGCATTTGTATAATGATGGATTTAGGAACCCATATTTTCTTTGGTTTAGCTCTTTGAGTAGTGGACCTTTGTGATCTCTTTTGTGCATTCTCCTTCATAGCATTCACATGTCAATTAGATGGGACATAGTGATCTTCATTTTTCAATGGATTCTTATGTTAATTCTCACTTCCAAAGGAATTGGGATTTGTGGATGAATAAGGATGATATGATTGGTTTAGATGTATAGATGGGTGAAAAGTCATCAAGGATGAGTGTCTTTTTTGATCTTGAGGTATGATGGGAGAGCTAGGGAATGAGCTAGGAGTGAATGTAGGAGATGGAGGAACATAAGGCCCCAATATGGATGGAAGGTTTGAATGCTTTAGCTTAGATGGATATGGACCAAGGATAGATTTAGAAGATGCAGAGGGATAGTGGAAAGGGATATCAACATCTTTAGAGTGAGCAACATGGTCAAAGCCATCAATAGACTCATGAGTAGCTTTGACAGGAGCAACATTTTCAATAGGAGCACTTGAAGCTTGAGCACAATTTTGAAGTGGATATGGAGAAGTAGAACATGAGGGGATGCTTTGATCTTGACAAGTAGACTTGGATAGAATATGAAGAGAATTGTTCTCATAATTGTCAATAAGCTCAAGAGAGATAATGGAAGTGGTATCTTCATCATACTTAGGAGGTGGACAAGTTATAGGATATGGAGGGGAAAAATCTTGAAAGAGATGAAAGGGTGCTTGATCTTGATCTTTCTTGACATTTATAGATTTTTCTTTTTGAGAGTCCTCTTGACATGGAGCCACTTCTAAGGACAAGGGAGAATGAAGAGTGAATGGAGTAGTGCTTGGATTAGGCATAGTAGTGCATGAAGGTTGAGGATGTTTAGGATTAGTAGCATGGAAAAGGTTTGCAACCAAGTGAAGGTTAGCTTGAGTTTCTTTAACAGGTAGCCCTTGAGGATACATGTAGTCTATGTGGAAAGCATTAGGTTCTTTATTTGATGGAGGGATGCTAGAAAGATTTGAAGTGCTGGGAGATGCATGAGTGTTGGAAGAAGTGAAAGATGTAATGGAGCCACTACTAGACATAGGTTCATCAATGTAATCTTGCTCAAGAGAAGTATCCTCAGCACATGAGTCACTAGAGGTTCCAAGATCAACAATCTCATCATCAATGAGATCTTGGATTTTATGTTTAAGCTCTATACAAATAGAAGTAGCATGTTAATTATGTTGATGATAAGCACAATATATATCCAAGAATGGGTTTCCATATGAGCTAGACTTAGGTAACATGATAATCTTATTGCCAAGAAGTTTTTGCAAAGTGTCATCATAAGAATCTTCCAAGGGAGCAAAAGTTCTATTAGAAGTATGTCTAGAGTCTTTTTTTTTTTTCTCAAGTGAATGGTATGCATCCATGTCTTCATCATTAGCTTGGTCAAAGATAGGTCCATCATGAAATTTTAGCATAGGCTCAAAGGAGGTATCACTTGCTTGTTCTCTAAAAAGGTCTTTAGATCTAGAAGATGAAGACATTTGATGTCTTGAAGTAGAGCATGTAGACCTAGAAGAAGAGGATGACCTCAAAGAAGGTGACTTACATGCATGTAAAGACCTTAAGGAAGATTCATGTAATGATGCAATCTTCTCCTCTAACCTTTTCTCAAGTTTAGACTTCATTTCCATCATGTGCTTAGAGAGATGAAGGTAAGAAAGATCATTTGTCTCTTCTAGTTCTTTGTATTGTGCATATAGATCTTGAAACTCTTTAGTGACATGGAGGATATCATGATCATCTAGATTCAATTGAAGTTTGGTAGCACAAGGTTTAGATCCCATAGTTTTAGATGCAAAGCCAAGCATAAAAGAGCCTAGAAGATAACTTGATGTTGAAACTATAGGAGGTAGAGTGTTCACTTGCCAAGATAGTAGAGAGAGATTAAAGCAACTTGTCAAACAATATGTCCAAGAAACTTATAACATGAATGACTCAAGTCAATAGCTAGGAAAGATGCCCAAATAGCCAAATAAATAGAGCAAGCAGGGTGACAAGTGAACAACTTTCCCAACCCAAGAGTGTAGTCAAGAAATCAAGGTAACCATTTTAGCAAAAGGATAACTAGCAAGCATGCATAGACCATGAAGATAGAAAGACCAAGAGTACCAAGACCAAAGAGTTACTTTAGGCATGTTCAAGAACTAGAGACATAAAAAATAAAAATCAAATGATGAGACTCCCCTTAGCAAGCAACACAAGAAAATGTTTGCATTTGATGTTTTGACTTGGTTGAAAAAGTTTGACAATAGTTGATAGCATAGCAAGTTTGATGTTCAAAAGAAATTTCTTTCCAAGAAAGATAGTGACACATGGAGTAGTCTTCAAAAAATCAAGCAAGGGACAAAGCAACCTTGCATGATACAATCATATATGAGGTCTTAAAAGAAAGCCATATACCTATCATCATGTGTATGTTCCAAAGATTTCCATAGGTCTAGCACATTCAAGAACACATCAAGCAATATCTACCTAGAAGTCACGGTTCATTACTCAACAACTTGGCCCACACTTGATGCTCCTTTGCCTCACACCAAGTGGTTTCCCACAAGAGATATTGGCTTTTTCATGGAAGTTTCATAAGCATAACCAAGGGAACACATATGGTGAGTGTAAAATCTTGTGGTGATCCGGGTAGTCCACTAGGATCAATCCTTGCACCAAGAAGTTGAGCAGCTAAAAAGGGTAGTTACTGACTTAGGGTGTTTAGATAGGGCTTCTGTTCATAGTGTTCCTCTTACTCCCAATTACAAGACACCTCACCTTGTGATGAGTAACTGATCTCACGATCACAAGAGTACCTTAAGCATTCTTGCCTAGTGATCTCCCTGTGGTTGAAATCCCATAAGCGATCACACTAGGCAAAGACAAACACTACATCTACCAAAGTTTTGTGTCTTTGGTAGCCTTGAGTTTATAGTGGGTTGGAAGAGCCAGGTAATCTTCTTGTCCCCACTTGGGTCGTTCCTCTCAGGTTGTCCAAGAGCAGGCCCTCTAAAAGATTCTAAACTACACAAAGAGTGGATCAACTTTTGGAAGTCAAGATTTTTGATTCACCACAAGGGTGAAGAGCATACTCTCCTATTCTAATCATTTTTTTCCAAACATACCAAAAAGATTTAGTTGCCTCTTACTCTTGAAATCAAATGGTAAGTCAAGATTTCTGATTCACCACAAGGGTGAAGAGCATACTCTTCTATCACCAAAAGATTCCAATTGTAAGTTTTAATGTGCCTAAAAATAAACAACTAGTATATGCCACACATGTAAAAGTAAAGAACAAGAAAATTTGATTTTTCATGCCTTGGACAGCCCTGCAAACAATCGTTAGTAGCCCTTGTGCATTTGAAGCTTTGACATGTGTTCTTTTTATGCAATGTTTCAATTTTTTTTTCACAAGGATGGCAACCTGTAATCACAAATTGTTAGCACCAAAAGTTAGTATGAAATAACATAAAAATATGCAATAAAAAGTGGTGAGTTGCATCAAAAATCCATTTTATCTTCCAACCAAGTGCATGTAAAGAAAGTGCAAGTTAATCACAAATGCTCTCATTTTTACTCTTTGATTTTGATCTAGTCGACAAGATTGGACTTGTTTGCTATGATTTTGTATCCAAAAATAAAATTAAAAAGAAGAGACCCCTATTAAAAATCAGAGAGCTTTCCAAAAATGCAAGAAATTTAAAAAAACCTCTTCATTTGTGCTCTAGAGATCAATTTTGTCAAAACAAGCCAAATTTATCAAATCGAGATTTTGATCCTTAATACGACCTCAAAATTCAAAACACAAAGAAAGAACCCCCATTACAATTGAAAACCCTTTTTGGAAATATAAGTTTTTTTGAAAAAGATGCTGATTTGTGACCAAAAATGACTTTTTATGAAAAAAAAATATATCATAACTTTTGTAAATCATGTCAAAATGCTTTGAAAATCGGACTGAAACATTTTATATACATACACAACCTGCAAAAAAAAAATTTAGAACCAAACTCCAAGCGGTTTAAAAGATATGATCAAATATTTAAACCAACTAAACTTTTGGCCTTCAAACCAATCTACTTATGGGTTGGCCTTAAAACCAAAGTGATAATTCTACAAAAGCATTTGATTAGATCCAATATGCTGCTGTAAAAAACCAGAGATGAAAAATAAAAGAAAATGGAGCTAGAAACTTGATTCAAGCCCCACAGTGGGTGCCAAAAATGTACACTCGAATGTGTCACGCTCTAAACCCTTCTATCCAAACAATTCCATGAGTTCGGAATGCTTGGATGCCGGCTTAGAGTTCCCTATCCACAGAGTACAAGAGAGGGTATTTCAAGTTCAAGGGCTCTCAGATAAGCCTTGGAGATACTCTTCTTGCTAGTAAACCATGCAATGGAAGGTTCCAAAGATAAGATGCAAGAGTGAAAATGTCCCAAGGAGTTCCTCAAAGATGCAATGCAAATGAAGATTAAGCTAAGATGAGAATGCAAAATGCAGCTATGCTAAAACATGTATGAGAGTGTTACAATACCATTATTAAGCTATGTGAGATTAAGCTACATGTAAAAATGAAAGCTAAGCTAAGCTAAAATGCCATGATGCCATGGATGAGAGAATGTAGACAAGAAATAGAAGTTCTCCACAAAGCTCCAAAGAAACCTGTTAGAAAACCTGCAGCATAACAATATTCAAAAATGAGGATGGATCGAGGGGGAAAGCTCTCTCCCTTTTAAAGATGTATGGATGGTAGAGATCAAGATGAAGATGGTGGATGATCAATAGTGGAATTCAAAAGGAGGAGTGATCCATGTGCACACACAAGTCAACCAATAGAATATAAGTTGACTTGTCATATAAGACAAAAGTGACAAAGCCTTTTCTTTTAATTGCAAAATAGAAAAAGGACTTTATGTGTGCACTTTAAGTGGGTTAGAAGAATAGGGTCTTTTATTTAATTAAAAGGGGACATGTTCTTTTAATCAAATAATAAACTTAGGATAGCATAGTCAAACTATAGATTATAATCAAATAAATTGAATATTAGCAATTTGGTCTAAATAAATGATTAAATTAATTTAGCCAAAATGCTGAGAAGGGGGCTAATAGTCTAGATGACCATTTTTAGGTGATTATAGTTGGGATAGAGTTTTCATAACATGTTATCATACATTTTCATAACACAAGTATAGTGGGCATTTCTAAGAATCTTGTATTGCAATCTAAGACTAAGCATATATCTATTATGTATCATGTTTTGAGAGAGAAAGTCATAGAGAAAGAGATCTAATTGGAGTATGTCAATACAAAAGATCATATTGCAGATATCTTTACAAAGCCTTTTCCTAAATATATATTTTAGAATTTGTGAGGTATGCTTGGGGTTATGCCCTTTCCTTTTTCTAAGTAAATGATGTAGAGATTGCATAAATCTAGTGGTACAAAGAACTATTGTTTGACAAGACTTAATGTTGATGCTTCCTATATGGGGGAGTATCTCAGATGAGAAAAGTCATCCAAGACTCTTGGTAGTTGGTCTAGAACAATTTTTTTGGACACTCAAGTTGATTAAATACTTCGAGTAGATGATTTACATAATGAGGAATTTGTCATTGATGTCAATTGGTGTAGTATTCATGAAACATATCTCCTATTTATGAATGAGGGAGAGTATGAATAAGAAGCATAATGAATGGGGTAAAAGATCCTCTAATTGAGGAAAGATTGATTAATGGGGGAGAGATTGAGATCTCCTATTTATAAGGTTTCAACAGGAAGATGTGTTTGAATGGGGAAGAAGTTGAGAGTTATTTAGTGTGTGGGAAGCTGATGCCGATCCTAAAGAAAGAGATGGAGAACATAGAAATGTTGCAAAGCATTTTAGTTTTAAATGATGAAGAGGATTTGAAAAGATGTGAATAGAAGTAGTAGCAAATTGTTGTTTTGGTATTCTTAGAACTTAGATGTTTTTTATCTATGTTGTCATCAATGCCAAATGGGGAGATTATTAGCATGAACACTTATGATATTTCTTTGGGGAGCATCCCAAATATTGCTAGAGCATGTGGAAATTGTTAAAATGATTAATGCGATGCATTAATGAGTATGTTGTTCATTGATGTCAACATAGTAGTATCTATGTGCAAAATGGAGGAGTAGAAAGAAGATAACAAGATTATATGTGTAATCACCCAAAAATTTTCATCTAGAATATGAGCCCCCTTTCTAGCATTTTTGCATAATTTTTCTAATGCTTATCCTTGATCAAATCTCAAAAATTTTATTTATGTGATAAAATTCCCCACTCATCTATTATCCTAAGTTGCACACACAAAAGCATTATTCTTATTTTAGAAATAAAAGAAGAGGCATTTTTGTGTACACATGATTGCACAATTTTATAGGTGGGAGGAATGTTCTATTTTAAAACTAACATCAATTCTCCTCCACACATTTGAAACCTTCTCAAAAGTCAACCCTTCATCATGATTGGTGGACATGCTTGTGCACATGGATCACTCAAGATACATTCTCCTCCCTTGATTATGCCTTTTCCTCATGATCTCTACCATCCATTTTTCTTTGAAAGAGGGTTCTCTCCTTATTCAAAAATCTTAGTTTCTCATTCCATTATTATGTTTGAGGTTTTCTTGGTGATTTTGGAGACTTGGATCATTCTTGTATTTTTGAATTTTAGCTTAGCTCTCATCCTACTTAAATTGTGACTTAATTTTAGCTTAGTTTCCTTTATGATTTATTTAAATTCTCTCTATTATCTTTCATTTCATTTAGAATAACTTACATTTTCATTGCATTCATTCTAGATACTTGTATGCTAACATTCTCGCTCCCATCTTTGAATCTCCCATTCTATAGTGCACCTTGCAAAGGTTGCATAGTTTGGTTAATTTGAGAGCTACCATCTCATAGATTTTGCACTTCATAGATAGGGAACTATAATATACCTCTTGATATTCCCTCTTTCATGGGTATTCTCAAGAATAATGGTTTATAGATGTCTGACACTTTTTGTACACACATTTTTGGCACCCATTGTAGTGATAGAACCAAGTTTTTAGCTCCATTTTCTTGCTTTCATTTTGGTTAAATTTTCATTTCTAGTTTTTTAAAGTAGCATATTGGATCTAATGAAGTGGTTTAATAGTTTTCTCACTTTATTTTTAAGGCTAACCCTTGTACAAATTGGTTTGAAGGCTACAACCCTAGGTTTTCAAAGATTTGAGCATAGCTTCCAAACTACTTTGAATTTGAATCTTTTCTTTTTTGATGTTTGGGGGTGCATCTAAAATGTATCAATCCAATTTTCATATTCTTTTGAGTTGGGTTGCATCCGTTATGAATTTTTTTTAGTTTTTTTTATAAAAAGTCATTTATGGTCACAAATCAAGAAAATTTTCAGAAAAAAAAATACAATTTTAGAAATATATCTAAATTATATAGGGGTTTAGTTATTTGAGTTTTTAATTTAAAGGTCATACTAGAGCTCAATAATATGATTTGATAAATTTGGTATGTTTTGGGAAAATGGGTTCCTTGAACACAAATCAAAAAATATTGTTGTTTTTCTTATATTTTTGGAAAGATCTCATATTTTTAGTAGGGATCTCTTCTTTTCATTTCTATTTTTGGAGCCAAAATAATAGAAAACAAGTGCAATCTTATTGACTCAGTAAAAAACAAAGAGTAAAATTAAGAGCATTTGCGATTAACTTGCACTTTCTTTGTATACACTTGGTTGGAAGATAACTTGGATTTTTGAAGCAACTAACCACTTTGTGTTGCAGATTTTACTTGATTATTATGCCCTAACTTTAATTTTTTTCTATGAAGTTTCTCATTTCATTGCTAAAAAGAATGCATGTCAAAGCTTCAAATGCACAAAGGCTACTAACACTTTTTTTTAGGGCTACCTAACACATAAAAACTAAACACTTATATTTATTTCATTTTTATGAGTTGCATCTTACTAGTTGTTTCATTTTCTAGGCACACAAAACTTGTAATTGGGATCCTTGGGTGATAGAAAATTATGCTCTTCACCCTTGTAGTGAATAAAATTCTTGACTCACCTTTGGATTTTAAGAACAAGAGGATTAATTGAAGCTTTTTAGCATGTTTGGGAGAAAAAATCAAGATAAGAGAGTATGCTCTTCACCCTTATGGTGAATCATAAATCTTGACTCTTGAAAGTGGATCCAATTTGTTTTAATTAGAATCCTTTAGAGGGCCTACTCTTGGGCAACCAAGAGGAATGACCCAAGTGGGAACAAAAGAACCTAGCTATTCCAACCCATTATAAACTCAAGGCTATCAAGGATCCAACATCTTGGTATATGTAGTGTTTATCTTTTCTTAGCATGAGTACTTGTGGGATTAGGACCATGAGGAAAATTCTAAGAAAGAACACTTAAGGTGCTCTTCTATCTGCGAGGTCTTTTACCCACCACAAGGTGGGGTGTCCCATAATTGGGTGCAAGAGGAACATTATGAATGGAAGCCCTTTCTAAACACCCTATGTTAGTAACTACCTTACTTTTCTACTCAACTTCTTGGTACAAGGACCAATCCTAGTGGATTAAACTAGATCATCCCAAGATTTTACACTCACCATTTATGTCCCCTTGGATATGCCAATGGCATCTCCATTACAAAGTCAATATCTCTCATGTATAACCACTTGGTGTGAAGAAAAGGGGCATCAAGCATGGGCCAACTTATTGAATAATGAACAATGTACTTAGGTAGAATGTGCTTTATGTATCTTTGAATGTGCTAGACTTGTGGAAATATTTTGAACATACACATGGTGATAGTTCTAGGGATTTCTTTTGAGACATCACATATGCTTGTATCATGCAAGGTTGCTTTGTCCCTTGCTTGACTTCTTGAAGACTACTTTATGTGTCACTATCTTTTCTTGGAAAAAAATTATTTTTTAACATCAAACTTGGTATGCTATGAACTATTGTCAAACCTTGTCAACTAAGTCAAAACATCAAGTACAAACATTTGCTTATGTTTATTGCTAAGGGGAGTCTCATCATTTGACTTTTCTTTTCTATGTCTATAGCGCTTGAACATGCTTAAAGTGACTCTTTGGTCTTAGTGGTCTTGTTCTTTCTATATTCATAGTCTATGTCCTCTTGCTAGTTATTTTTTTACTAAAATGGTTACTTAAATTTCTTGACTACACTCTTGGGTTGAGAAAGTTGTTCACATTTCACCCTGCTTGCTCTATCTATTTGGCTATTTTTGTTCTTGTCTAGCTCTTGAATTGAGTCATGACAAGTCACTTTAATCTCTCTCTACTATATTGGCAACTGAATACTCTACCTCTCTAGTTTGGACATCAATTTATCTTGCACCACCTTATTAGCTTCCTCTAGTCTCCTTCATGCTTGATTATCTATCTACCACTATGGAATTCAAGCCTTGTGATACCAAACCTCAAAAAAAAAAAGATTATCATGATATCCTCCATGCCACTAAATATTTTCAAGATCTATATGCTCAATACAAAGAACGATAAGAAACAAATGATCTTTCTTACCTTCATCTCTCTGAGCGCATGATACAAATAAAGTCCAAACTTGAGAAAAAGTTAGAGGAGAAGATTTCATCATTACATGAATCTTCCTTAAGGTATTTAAATTCTTGTGATTCACCTTATTTAAGGTTATCCTCTTCTTCTAGGTCTAAATGATCTACTTCAAGACATAAATTGTCATCACATATTGGATCTAAAGACCTCTTTAGATAGATAGAAAGTAAAACCTTCTTGAAGTTTATGCTAAACTTTCATGACAAGCCTATCTTTGACCAATATGATAAATACATGGATGCATGTTATAAGCCAATATCTTATTAATGATGGGATTGTTGATACCTCTAATGACTCATGTGATGAGGATTGTTCTCTTGAGCAAGATCAAGTTGATGAACCTATGTCTAGTGATGGTCTCCTTGTTACCCCTACTTCTTCCAACACTCATGCATCTCCCAATACTTAAAAGATTTCCAACATGCCTCCATAAAACAAATAAAATAATTTTTTATGCCTATCCTTAAGGGCTACCACTAAAATAAACTCAAGATAATCTTCACTTGGTTGCAAATATTTTTCATGCTACTAAGCCTAAATATCCTCAACTTTCATGCAATGTTATGTCTACTATGCTTGCTTCAACTAGTCCCCCATTACCTCTTCAAGATCCTATCATTCAAACCTCATATTCTTCCTAATCATTAGAAGTGGCTCCATGTAACAAGGACTCCCAAAAGGATAAAGCTATAAAGAAGTATCAAGATCAAGTACCCTTTCACCTCCTTCATAATTTCACCCCTTTATATCCTATGTCTTTTCATCTCTCAAGGATGATGAAGACACCACTATTACTATTTCCATTGATCTTACTAAAACTCATGAAAAAATTTCTCCTCCTATTATATCCAAAGTTACTTGTCAATATCAAAGTATCTCCTCATGATCTACTTCTCCATATCCACCTCAAAACTATGCTCAAGTTTCAAATGATCCTATCAAATGTGTTTGTCCTATCAAAGTTATCCATGAGTATATTGATGCCTATGGTCACTATTATCACAAAATTGTGCACCCTTGTCCAAATTCTTTACCTAAGGACAACCTTGTGAAATATGGAAACAACCTCCAAGTTGTGGGACTTGAACTATGAGGTTGAGTCTCCAGAGAAGGCTGGCTTCCTTTGTCAAGATGTACCTAACCACTCTTGAAGAGGAAAAGGGAGAAGGAATGCATAAAATAAAACTACCTATTCTAATCTAAGAATTTGAAAAAGGAGATTCAATACAACAGAAGAAGTGCATAATAAAGGTTGCAACGATAGGTTATCTGATGTGTTTTCTAATTTTCTTACTCAAATATCATGCACCCCAATTGAGCTTTATTCATGGACAGTAGTATGTTGTGAAATTGGATGAAAATTGTGTGCTATGACTATTATAGGTCTATCTTCAATCAATTTAGTTTGCAAGTGTTGTTGAGAAAGTTTAGAGTCAAGAATTGATTTATAAATTCTAGTTTCTTTTCAAGATGGTAATGATCTGCAAGTTACTCATACATTGAAGGTTTGGTTCAGATTTGTCAAGTGACAAATTATGTTTTATTTTTCACAAAGTGTAAGTGGTGACTCTCAAATCTCTATACCAATTTGTTCCTAGTTGATTTCATTGCAAAATTTTGAAGGATTTTCAGTTGTATGGGGAGATCTAAGATTGTTGATAAATCTTGGAAAGGAAATGTTAAATTCTTGATAAGTTTTAAAGTGTTTCTTGCAATTTGGTGTTATAAGAAATTGAAGTGTAAAAAGTGAATCACAACAATGATCTCTTTGTCCTCTTGAAAGGAGGTGGGAACTCTACAATGTTTGATTAGTGGTGTAAAGGATTTTTAGTCTTGCACCTATGCCAAATCAACAGATTGAAGTTTGCATTAGTATTTGAGGTATTTTGGTTTTCATGTTTTCTTTTCATGAAAGTCAAGTGTTAAGAAAAAAATGGTTGCCTCTATTAAGTGATTTTCAGCACTAGAAAGAAGAGGTAGAAATTTTTCTTTATAATGAAGTTAGATCTCAAATCTGGGATTAGTTTGCCAAATTCTGAGAGTTTAGAAACTGTGAATAACAAAATTGCTATGTTGAATACAATGGTCTACAAAAGGATTGTCAATCTTATAAGAATTGAGGTAGGAAATACTAAAGGTTTAAATGTTGAACACTATTATTTAAGGCTTAAATCAATAATCAGTAAGATGCCTTTTCATTATAGACCTGAGAAATCTTCCCTGCCTAGTGTTTTCCTTGATGTTCTAGTGCTTGATTCAACCAATTGGCCAGCACCTATAGGATTACAAATAATTTTTCAAATTGAAAGATTCATTGAGGAGATGTAAAGTGGTGATTATAGATTCCATGACATATCTTCTAATGATAATGAGTGTTCTAAAAATTAGGGTAGTAATGGATACAATGAGTCCATACAGAAAGATAATTTGTCTTCCAAATGTGAAGAGGTGGATTCAAATGTTAATGAATCAGGTAATTGCAATCAACATAATGAAGATGGATATGAAAGTAAAAATAAATTTTGTTATAGTGAATATGAAGTTGAAGAAATTTGTAACAACAGTAAGGTTAATGATTGCTATGATAAGAATGAATGTTGTAACAATTCTAATTTTCTAGATTGTTATACTAATGATCTTTCTATTATAAGTTCTTCATGTTATTTGGATGACAATCACAGTCGAGAGAAGATTTCTGAGGCAGTCTTCTTGAGCCCTAATGAAATATTTGATTTTTTGGCTCATGGTTTTGAAAAGAAAGTAAGCGTTTCTAAGGATCTTCATATTTTCCATCATAATGTTTCTTCATTCAGTCAAGTTACTTCCCCAAAGTTTGATGTAGAAAGAGATGTGGAATCCAAACAACCCTTATCAGATTTTGGAGGTGTAGATGACAATACCTCAAATGTCTTTGCACATGATGATTTTTTGGATGCGGGGAATGTTAATGAAGGGAAGGTTAATGTTGTTTCAGATTCTTTTTATGTTGATCTTGCTGAACATTGTTTTGATGTTTCATATGATGAGGAGGAAAAAAATAAATATTTTCAATCAGATTATAGATTTTATTTATATGCTAATAAGTCTTGTAAAGATAAGTTCAAGGTTTATTTGACATTTAGTTAGATGAAGAAAATGACAGTGATCGGCATAGTTTAGATCAACACTTTCAAAATGAGTTTTCATGCTTGGTAACTAATCAGTTGTTTGATGAAAGTGAAGAGGTTTCAGTGAAAGATAAATTTGATTTAGTGAATGACATTACTACAAGTAGGCAACAATCAAATTTCACATATTCTTCACATCTAGATGCACAAGGTGAGTTACAATCTGACTCATGTAACTCATTGAATGAAGTAGAATACCAAGCTTCTATGTTTCCAGTTGAAGGAATCCATCATTTAGTTAGAAGTGATCAGTTTCAATTTAATATCAATTTTTATTGTCATGCTAAATCATTTTTTCATAGTGAGAAAGATGAGGAAAGTATGTCTGACTTTTATACACACTATGAAGATCATGATAGTTTTGTTTTGCCTAATGAGCTGATTTCAAATGTTGATATGTTTTGTGAAATAAAGAAGGGTGAGAATTTTAATTTACCTTAGGAGAATGTAAATGAAAATCAAGTGTATGACAGAGGTAAGCAATTTTTTTGAAGTTTGGTAGCCTAGGGCCATTGCTTGTACATAGTAGGTGTAGTTGTTTCCCTACTTTCAATAAAGCTATTCAAGAGAGTTTTTGAAGTTTCAGTGTGTGGTCTACTTCTCCCAAAGATCTGAAATCTTTCCATGCTTGCAAGGGGCATTCATCCCTAGATAGAGGCACTATTGGCACTCAAAATTGCATTCCCAATTTGAGTGTCTATTTGAAATTGTTGAGAAAATTGAGCCCTATAAACGCTTTTTAATGAGTTTGTACCTAGTTGTACCTTTGAGCCCTGTAAGGTGTTTAATGTTTGTAACACCCTCCATTCAATGCATCCAAGTGTTCCATGAAGTTAAATTGACGTTTCAAGCCATTCTGTAAAGTCTCATTTTGAGTAAATTTGAAATCTGCATTTTCACCTAGTGTCAAACAACGACAGGAGGTTGTGTTTGCATCTAAATATCTCACACCCAAAAATATTTCATGACTCACCTCTTTGGGAGTGTCTAGTATCCATACTCAAGAACCTATGTTCAGATTTCAAGTCATTTTGAATCCATTTGACTAGGTTTTGAATCCCTCAAAGTTGGTAGTTTACTATTTTCATGTTGATGCACATTGCACATAATTCTAGGAAGCCTTGTTTGAAATGCTATAATTTTGACCCAGTTGACCAAAATGCTAAAATTTCTTTTGCATTGCATTGTAGATGTCAGAGACTTGTTATGTTTCAAGTTTCATCTTATGAAAAATCCATTTGATCATTTTTCAAACGTGATTCCAAACACAATTTCTATCTTTTCACTGCTGTCAGCATTTGCAAATTTGTCAGTACCCTTGTTCGTGGCATTGTAACTCCTAATCTGTGATAGGTGAGATCAAAAAAATTGTACCACTATGTTTTCCTCATAAAATACTTTAACTGTGCCAATTTTCAAATCATGATGAATCTGTCTGCACACTTTTCCAGGTCAATTCCATTTGCAAAAATTGCTTTTCTACCATTGTTTCAATCTACAAATTTCGAGTAGCCCACTTTGACCGCTTTCCATTTTCATCCTATTATTTTTCATGAGCCCAAATCACACATCCATATTATTCTCATGATAGAGAACTGACGCCCCAGATTTTAGATCCTCAAGTGTCAGTTTGCCTAGTTTTCAAATCCAAATCCGAATGCAATTTTGTGTTTTCTGACATGTTTTCTTGCAAGGAGTTCTGAGAGGGCAATTTTGACAGTGAATATCTTTTGACCCCAAATTTTTCATGAGATGAGATCTAACGGGGTGAATGTGTGTGCAACAATGAATCAATGTGCCAGTCTCCAGAGTTCAATAAGGTGTTTTGGTTAGTTTTTAAGGCCAGTTAATGGACCTCCTAGCACAAAAGTGACAGGTTGCAAAAAGGGATAAAATGAGTTTCAAATGTTCATTAATTGGTTGATTTTAATTCCAATAAGTATCAGATGGTGAATAGATCTATTTTTCAGTTCAGTCATTTGGAAATGAAATTTTTTTAGCTGAACCCACTTTGGGTCCGACTAATTCTGTCAAATTGACAAGTTTTAGAGGTGAATAAAGGATGTTTTAAAGGTTAAAAAGTAATGTAGATTGACCATACTTTGAAGATGGGAAGAAGCTGGATAAGATAGGAGAAATAAAGGACTACACAAGAGTGTAATTTAAGAATTGAGAAAGCAACATGTCATTGGCCCTAGAAGAAGTCAAAGAGTCTTGGGATGAAGTAGCAACGACACTATGAGAGAAGATGGGAAAGTCTCTATCACCACTTTAGTTTAAAAGGCTTTCATGAGAAGAAAGTAGTTGCAATTAATGACTCGAGACCTACAAAGAAAGCAAAAGAAAGCAATGGAGAATGGAAGCATTCTAGTGTAGCACCAAATATAGAAGCTTATAGAGCTCGTAAAGAGGGAAAGAGCAAGGAGTGAAATAATTTATACTTGACTTTGGTGGGCTTTACATTCAATGAAGAGAGTAGTATATTGGTATCATTGTTGATATTTGAACTCGAACCCTAGACTAGAAGGGGTGCCATGGAGTTAATAAGTGAAAAGGATGTCAAGGGGAGGCTTTTACAAGAAAGGAAAAAACTCAAACATCCACCTCAGTCAAAGGATGAACTTCTTAGCATTTTAGAGCAAGCAAAGAATTTCTTATCTATGGTATAACAGTTACCTTCTGAGACAATGAAACTTGTTGTGGCCCCATTAGTTAAATTTTTGGTAAAGCTTGAGTTTTGAGACAACAAGAAAAAGATGTGAGGCTGATCTTGAAAACTCACAACAATAAACTGAGATATCTCCCTCATTTGCACGGAGGGTAAAAATTTTAGAAACTATTGCAAAAGTCAGAGCATGTCAAAGAATAGGGGCAGAGAAAATTTAAAAAATAGAGCACCCCTGTCACAATAAATGAGAAAGGAGGCATGATGCTTTATTCTTCTCCCAACTCATTGCCATACTAGGCCTAGCCATTCCCTAGTCTCTCCTATTAGTACATAAAGAATCCTTGCACCACTTTCAGGTCAGGGTCATTTAAAGTGCAGATAGTCTTCGCTGCAAATCTGATATCAATGGGCAACATAGGTGATGCCAAAGTGGGGGAAAATTTACCTAACAATAGTAGTAGGTCATCTTGTTTCCCCATGGCTGATTCAAACATGCTGCCCGTTGATACATTTTAAGGAGAATCTCGATTGTAGTTCTTGAGATTAGACTCAAATGGGAACCTATAGGTGTATATGGTGAAACCCATTAGGGGAATAATGGGATTGAATCCTTAGGTGTGGACGTTAGACTATGAGCTTAATCAACTGCTGAAACAAAGAAACCCACAACCAAAGTATTAAGGAGCATCACACCAATTTGAATAAAAGGCTACCATTTCCTAGTATAAGTAGAACAAAAAATGCCCATTTCTAATGTAGTTGATCACAAGATAAAATCCAAGGCAATAGATAAAGTCACTTTGAAAAGGAGGTTCACACCAAGTAGTAAGGACCTGTAATAGAATGGAAAGTGTAGGGCAGAGTACAAAACAATAAAAGCTAATATCCCACATTTAGTAGGAGGAGAGCATTTGAAGTATTTAAATACTAATGCACTTTATATTCATATTGTCTTGAGAATAGGCACCTTTTGGAAAGGCAGCACCCAGGTGGGGTCCCCGTGGATGATGATAGTTGGATGCAGTCAAAGACAAATTTTGAACAAACATGCATATTAGTTATGGTGATTTCAATATAGAAAAAGATGCTAGAAAAGGTCAAAATGTTCCTAGAAAAGTTGGAGTGTCCAGTGGTCACCATGTCGCCATCGAAAAATAGGAGGGACTCACCGTTAGTGACATGGTGACCCCCCAAGTAAAGGAGTTTTCGGCTAGTGACTTGCTGAAAATTTTGAAATTTTGGCGAAGAAAAAACGTGCAGTGATTGAGATGTTGATGTGGAATCCGGGCTACAAAATGGTGCCACATGGATGATCCGACGATCATCGCTATCTCGCCAAGTGAAGATGCTCACCAGTTAGCCATAGCGAGATAGCAATGCTGATGTGGCATGGGTGACTTGGTGCTGATGTGGAAGGAGAGTCAAGATGAGATGTGGGTCTTGCTTGAGGTCTTCCGCATCTAGAAGAGTGGCATGTGGTGCTTGCCTAGAGCTAATTAAATATTGACAAGTGGCATTCCTTGATTGCTTGAGGAATACAAAAGGAGTTCTTAATCTAAAAATATATATTTTTGCTACACATTCATCCCCAAAAAGAAAAGTATTTATTTCAAAATTTTATTTCTATATTTGAAAACTATAGAATATTTTAAATTTTTCATTTGTATTCTTTTAATTGCCAAACCTGTGAACAGAGGTCCAATCTTCAGAAGGCCATAACAAGAGCTATTTTCATCAAAAATGGGCACTCCAATATACCATTGGAATCGAAACAAGCTATATTTTTTATTTTTGAGATCAGTTTTTGTACAAGTATTCACCAGTTCTTTCTATAGGCCAATTTGTGATTTTTAGGGCATTGGCAGCATAACAGGAAAATTTGATCATGGAGCATCAAAATTGGTTAGAGGATAGTTCTAAAGGCTTTTTGGGATCCAAATGTGAAGAAAATCATCTTTAAGCTTTTTTCTTGCATTCTTGAAGTCACTTTGTAACTGGTTTTTCACTTTTAATATGGTTTCATTTTAACACCAAAATTAGTTATATTCTTTCATCATGAAATTTCTCAGATATTTTTGTTTGGTAGAGGCCAAATGATGGGATTTGATATGTAGTTAAAGAGAGAGGGTAGAAAGAGGTTTTTTCATCTTCTTGGGAAGGAATTCTGAGTGGACACTTGTCATCTCCTGATCAGATCCAAGAATTCACTTCATCCTATATCATTCCCTTTCTTTCTCATTTTACAGGTTCCAGTTCTTTGGAGAAAAAACCACTCATTGCTATGATACCAGGTTTTGGTTCCAGTTTTTGATGTGTTCCCATGATTGTGACACCATTCTTTCAGCATAATTCTCTTGTATCAATAGTAGTAGTGAAGTTAATTCAACTAGTTTCAAATTTTTTAGGTGTTTGTGTTTTTGAATTTCATGCATTTGAATGTATAATTTCAAGGAAATGAATACAAGTGAGCCAAAATTTCTTTAGTTTCATTTTGATTCTCATCCCTTATCTTAGTAATTTGCAATCTTGTGTGGTCTAGGACCAAAGAGTTGAGACCCATTTGCATCCCTTTAAAGTTGTATGTCACATATGTTTTGT
This sequence comes from Cupressus sempervirens, assembly GCA_028749045.1. Classification (NCBI taxonomy): domain Eukaryota; kingdom Viridiplantae; phylum Streptophyta; class Pinopsida; order Cupressales; family Cupressaceae; genus Cupressus; species Cupressus sempervirens. Next base: position 325,399,944 of record CM053788.1, read on the forward strand.
TGTTGAAACAAAGGGCCAAGTAAATGCTTGATGTGTTTGACAGGGTTGCTGGTTATTTTGAGTAGGATATTCCATAAGAATAGGGTCTTAATGAACACCGATGTCTGATTCGCAAAGTGATAGGATGGATTTGATATCTTGGTGCATGAAATATGTCCTAGATATCATAGATTTATGTATTCAATTCATGGAATTTCCTAATGGATAAGACACTAATCATTTGTAGGATCAATTCATTCTTATTGCTGCATGTTTGAGGATTTATTGAAAATAAACATCAATAATCATTTGTATCTCCATTTCAAGTTGAAGAACCTAAATGTGATTCCCTCACTCAACTTGTTAATATCATAGAGTTGTAATTTTCTACTGTAGATCTATGTTATTACATGAGTTAATAGGAGAAATAAGGGTTTTATCTACTTTATATTAGATTCAATGTATGCTTTGATAACTAGTACCATATAAAGAATCTATAGGTCCACCCACCTAGGTTTTATAGAGCCTAAAGAAGAAGAAGGGTCTAGCCTTATAGTTGGTTTGGTTTCTGAATGGGCATGTTGAAAATGGGAGTTAGCTACCCCTAGATGTGGTTTGTTCTCATTAGGGTAATTAGAAATTGGTAACATTTTCAAACACCAACAGGGGTGATGCATCAAAATAGAGTGTTTGACCTTATCTCTGCCCATAAATGCACAATTAACCAATTATAACCTCAAGGAATATAGATTCAAACCTTGCTTCATTTTGGCAACCACATGTGGATTAGACAACAAAAGAATTCTATAGGAAGAAACTTCACTTAATATCATTCAAATTCTAAAAGTAGATACAATCATGCAAATGCAAAATATGGACAAGAAAATCAACTAGAGGCAAAGGAATCTTGCACAATGTGTTAATGGCTAAAAGAGATGCAACAAAGAATTACAATGGCTCAGAGACATTAGAAATTATAATAGTATGCATAGAAGTAATACTAGAGAATCATAAAAAAGATCAAACCTTACAAAGATTACAAAATTTTCCTTTATAGCTCAAGAATAATTGAGATATTGATAACTAAAGTTAATCCACAAGTGCTACCATTAAGTGCTCAAAGAACAATCAAGATGATCCAAATAATAGATTTGATTTGGTATACTTGTAGAGGCATGAAAATCATTGAAACCCTTATTGGAGCAAACCTTGAAGTGATGGAAATGACACCAATCAATGTTAAAACTCCTAAAAATGGATGATCAAATTGTGGGAAGAGTGTCTTTTGTATCGTTAAAACCTAACATTAACTTGGAGTGGTTGGGATCAATTAGAAAGATCAGATTATGCAAGAAAACCCAATTTTCCTTCATTTCTAGCTTACAAATCAATAAGGTCAGCAATCAAACAAAACCCTACAACCTAGAAAATTCTTGTGGACACCAATAACATTATTTCCTTTTGTCACCTTGCAAGGTCTTCATAAGTTTGGCTACCCCATTGGCCAACTAACTAGCCACCTTCTTAACTTAACTACAATGACTTTATGAAATTGCCAACTTATCAACCATTTACTATAGTGTTATTTCCTTAACTAGGCCCATTGGGACACATGGCCATTTGTCACTTCCCTATAATTCTTAAAGTCCTTGCAATTCCATAATGTGGGAAAGTGTTGATCGCTGATCAACAAAAGATCGATGATTGTAAAAAAACTTTTCTATTACTGCTTGCCCTTAAATATTTTAGACCTAGTGAACACTCTACATCCACCTCCACAAATATGTAAACCCTTGATTAATTAGGACAAAGTGAATAAGACATACTTTCCACCTAGAAACTACTTGGCATTCCTTTCCAACCCTAGTGGCCCATGCAGAAGAATGGACCCACATGTCCATATGTCAAAACCTCACTTTCCTAAATTGTCAAAGAATCTGACAAAATATAGAATGTAGGAAAGTGACTACCAATAGAATTCTTACCATATTCCAATTTACATTGGTATGTCAGCATAATCAAAAGACAACTCTCAAACAAGAAATAAGGCCCCACCCTAGACATGTGGCAAAAGGTTGTTCCCCTACATTTATAAAAATCCTTACATCTTGATAAAGTGGAAAAGTACCTGTAATCACCTAAAAATGGTCATCTAGACTATTAGCCCTCTTTTCAACATTTTGGCTAAATTAATTTAATCATTTACCTAGACCAAATTGCTAATAATAAATTTATTTGATTATAACCTATAGTTTGACTATGCTATCCTAAGTTCATTATTTGATTAAAAGAACATGTCCCCTTTTAATTAAATAAAAGACCCCATTCTTCTAACCCACTTAAAGTGCACACATAAAGTCCTTTTTCTATTTTGCATTTAAAAGAAAAGGCTTTGTGACTTTTGTCTTATATGACAAGTCAACTTATATTCTATTGGTTGACTTGTGTGCGCACATGGATCACTCTTCTTTTCGAATTCCACCGTTGATCATCCACCATCTTCATCTTGATCTCTACCATCCATACATCTTTAAAAGGGAGAGAGTTTTCCCCCTCAATCCATCATTTGAATATTGTTATGCTGCAGGTTTTCTAATAGGTTTCTTTGGAGCTTTGTGGAGAACTTCTATTTCTCATCTACATTCTCTCATCCATGGCATTCTAGCTTAGCTTAGCTTTCATTTTTACATGTAGCTTAAATCATATAGTCTAATAGTTGGATTGTAACACTCTCATCCATGCTTAGAATAGCTGCACTTTTCATATTCATGCTAGCTTAATATTTAGTTGCATTGCATCCTTGAGGAACTCCTTGGGACATCTGTATTCTTGCATCTTGTCTTTGGAACCTCCCATTGCATGGTTTACTAGCAAGAAGAGTATCTCTAAGGCTCATCTGAGAGCCCTTGAACTTGAAATACACTCTCTTGCACTCTGTGGATAGGGAGCTCTAAGCCAGCATCCAAGCATTCCAAACTCATGGAATCATTCAGATAGAATGGTTTAGAGTGTGACACATTTCTAGTGTACATTTTTGGCACCCACCGTGGGGTGCCAAAAATGTACACTTGATTTGTGTCACACTCTAAACCATTCTATCCAAACAATTCCATGAGTTCAAAATGCTGGGATGTTGGCTTAGAGCTCCCTATTCACAGAGTGCAAGAGAGTATATTTCAAGAACGAGAAAGCTCTCATATAAGCTTTAGAGATACTCTTCTTGCTAGTAAACCATGCAATGGGAGGTTCCAAAGACAAGATGCAAGAATGCAAATGTTCCAAAGAGTTCCTCAAGGATGCAATGCAAATGAAGATTAAGCTAGAATGAAATGTAAAGTGCAGCTATTCTAACCATGGATGAGAGTGTTACAATATTGTTATTTAAACTATGTGAGATAGATTACAAGAATGAAAGCTAAACTAATATGCAACTATGCTAAGAATGCCATATGATCTTATGCTAATATGATGAAATGAGAGAATGTAGACAAAGAGTGAGAAGTTCTCCACAAAGCTCCCAAGAAACCTCTTAGAAAACTTGCAGCATAACAATATTCAAAAGATGGAATGATGGATTGAGGGGGAAAGCTCTCTCCCTTTTAAAGATGTATGGACGGTAGAGATCAAGATGAAGATGGTGGATGATCAACGGTGGAATTCAAAAAGAAGAGTGATCCATGTGCACACACAAGTCAACCAATAGAATATAAGTTGACTTGTCATATAAGACAAAAGTCACAAAGCCTTTTCTTTTAAATGCAAAATAGAAAAAGGACTTTATGTGTGCACTTTAAGTGGGTTAGAAGAATGAGGTCTTTTATTTAATTAAAAGGGGACATGTTCTTTTAATCAAATAATGAACTTAGGATAGCATAGTCAAACTATAGGTTATAATCAAATAAATTGATTATTAGCAATTTGGTCTAGGTAAATGATTAAATTAATTTAGCCAAAATGTTGAAAAGAGGGCTAATAGTCTAGATGACCATTTTTAGGTGATTACAGCACCCACCATTGATCCTAGGAGATCTAATGGTGAACAGAAAATGAGGGGGCCAAAAAATAATTTAGGAAAACATCATAATATTATAAGGCTCCTTTTTAATTTATTTTTTATTTCCATGGCATAGTTTAATATTAAAGGTGGGAAGTGACTATTTAATATTTGAATTCAAATGTGGCAATTTTAGGTGGGAAGCCAAATTTGGCCAATAATTTTTACAACTCAAGGGGGATGCAAGCTAGTTATACATAGATTGGTAGCCTACACATCCATTAGGTAATAAAGTCATAGAAATCATGAGGATCTACTTACTAAAAAACTATAAAATAATAGAAAACATGCCCAGGAATCTCAAAACTACCTCTTTGCTATTGAAACTGGGGAGAAAAATCCTCTGCAATCTCTACAAAAAACACATGTGCTCATACACTTCTTGGAAAATAGGAAACCATAGGAAGGAAACAAACCTAATTAGATACATTAAAAGCTCATCTTTTATTAGAAGCATGACTTAAGATATATTCCATTAACTAGAATAGGCAAAATTTCACCATTAGGCCTACTTAATTGAAAAGGATTAACCTATTTGCAATTGATAACCACATAGGGACCACTCCATAGTGCATAAAATTTTGAGTGCCTCCCTAGTTTTGTCCTATCTATATCCCACTTGAGCTCAAGGTCACCCTCTCTAAAAATTTTGACCTTAGCCTTCTTATTAAAGCTGATTTTTCATCTATTGCTAATGTGTCTCTAGGGTCTACATGGCCTGGTTTCTTTTCTCTTCCAACTCCATCAGTTCTACCTTTCTTATTGTCATGGCATCACTTTGCATTAGCTCCAAGTGATGAGCTAGTTCTAGAGATGGGAATTCTAATGAAATTGGGAGCCTTTCTTCCCTATCATATATCAACACAGAGGGTGAATTTCCTATGGCTCTCTTAGGTGTTATTCTATCAACCCATAGTACCATCTTCAAATTTTGATGGGAACACCTCTGGTTATCCTCTATAGTCCTTTTCATGATCCTAATTAGGTTTTTGTTAGATGATTCAGAAATCCATTTCCCTAAGGATAGTGGTTTGAGGATGTGCTCAAGTAGATATTATGATCAACCGCCCATGCACAAATCTGAGCTCCTATAAAAGATTTTGTATTATTTGAAATAATGGTTAAGGGGTACCAAACCTGGTCACAATTCCATCAAGAAATTCAATAACTAAATATTATGTGGCATCCTTCAATGCAATTATGTCTATCCATCTGGTGAAGTAATCCATAATAGATAGAATCCATTTGTGACCAGAGCTGGAAGGAGAATTAGTAGGGCCTATTAAATCTAATCCCCATTGAATGAAAGCTTGATCTACCTAAATGGGGTGAAGAAGAAGAGTTGAAAGTCTTTTCTTACTAGAGAAGAAGGCACATTTTTCACACTTCCTCACATACTTATGAAAATCATGGAACAAAGATGGTTGGTAGTAACCAGCTCTCATAATCTTCATTGTAGTTGTCCTTGCTCAAAAGTGACCACCACCAAGACCATCATGAAGCTTTCTGATCATTCTTTTAGTTTTCTCTATATCAATGCATCTCAATAGGGCTCCATTGAAATCCCTCCTCAAAAGGATACCATTAGCTATGGCATAATGAATTTACTGCAAACTATATTGCCTCCTTTTAGTTATATCTAGTCCTTGAGGATATCCATTGCCCAACAAGAAGGTCATCATATCATCCATCCAATTCCTTGGATTTTCATTTCTTGCTTCTTGTTGTTCTATCAATATCAAGGCAACTTCCTCATTCGACTCTTGAGACAAAATCATATATTTGCACAATTCCTTCCCTCTTACCATCTTGGTAATCTGAATGTTCACATCATACTCCATTACCTTAGTAATCCATTTGGCTCTTTTCTCACTAAAATATTTGTTCAAAAGAAAGTCCTTCACATTGGCATGGGTTACTAACAAATGGATCTTATTATGAGATAGAAGGTGTCTAAATTTCTTCAAAGATTTCATGACTACAAGGGCTTGCTTCTCTACATAAATATATTTATCTTCATATTCCTTAAGCCATTCACTAATGAAGTCAATGGGTTGTTCCTCATTATTATCATTTTCTCGAGTCAAGATAATAGAAATACTTGATTCACCACCTAAGGCATAAAGGATGAAATCCTTCTCAAAATTTGGATTGATGAGAGTAGGGGCTAAGGCTATTGCTACTTTGATCTCTTCAAAACTTACCTTCCCTTCCCTGGTCCATGTAAACACTATATTCTTTTTAAGTATGGCCATAATAGGTTTCACCATGGTAGCTAAATTGGGGATAAATCTCTGCAAAAAAAAATTCAATCATGAAATCTTTGTAGACCTTTCTTATTACTAGGAAGGGAGAGAGCAAGTGTCACCTTTGCAATGGTTAAACCATCCTTGATACATTGTGTATTTATAATTTTCCTTGATTGGTAGCAAAGACATATTTTCTTGGGTTAAGGGATACCCCAAACTCTCTACACCTTATGAACACTTATCTAAGATGACCAAAATGATCTATTATATCCTTTGAATACACTATAATATTAATAAAGTAAACTGATACAAACCTTTCAATCATGTTTCTGAAGGTCATCTCCATTTCCTTTTGAAATGTGACACCTGCATTTTTTAGTCCAAAAGGAATTTTACTATAAGCATAGGTGCCCCATTTGGTGGTGAATGTATTCTTGTATCTATTAGACTCTTTGACCAGCACTTGATCATAACCAAAAAATTCATCAAGAAATGAGAACCTCTCTGAACCACTAACTTTGGAAAATATTTGTTCCATAGAAGGGAGGGCATGATGATCTTTAAGGGAAGCTTGGTTAAGATCCCTAAAATCCACACATAATCTAATTTATCCATTCTTCTTCCTAAAAGGGACAAGGTTTTCTACCCATGATGAGTAATTGATAGGAAAAATTGTATTAGCCTCAATTAGCTTAGATAGCTCTTTTCTCATTTATGCTTCAATCTTAGGATTCGTTGGCCTCTACTTTTGTCTTACTAGTTTGACATCTTCTACTAGATCTATGGTATGTTGAAATAGGCTTGTGTCAAAACATTTTAGATCATCATATGTCCAAGAAAATACATCATTAAATTCTTAACTTATATGGATAAAAATTTCTTTCTCAATTTCAGACCATATCTTTCCCATGTTTAATCTTTTTCTATTGGCAACCACAACTAGTGTATAATCATCTTTGTTAGCAACTATGTGCATGCTTATATTTATTGCTTGGTCACCAAGTTGAAGATATTCTCTAGGGTAATGAGACCCTTAGGAAACTTGTTAGAACTAAGATTGATAATTTGATCTCCATACTGGCCATGCAACCTTGACTAGTTTTTCTCTGAGAACTCTACTACATTCTAGAAGAAACTTAAAATTTGTGCATCAAATTCAAATACTTTCCAATTGGTGTTGTTGTTAGGAATAGCAAGCCTTACTACCACTTTAATTTGTTGCTTCTTCTTAGCTTCAAGGTTCTTTGGGATATTATAAAATGCACCTACTACTACAATTCTATCAGCATATCTATTATCTTTTCTAGGGATGCTCTAAATATTAAATGCATTGAAACTTTCAAGAAAATCCCATACTCTATGTTTATAAGACTTGAGAAAACCATTCTTAGTGATATTATAATTTCTTACTTGATTGACCACCAACTCACTATCTCCATATATAATTAATGCTTGAATTCCTCTTTTTTGAGCAAGTGGGAAACCCTGAATCAAGGATTCATACTCGACCACATTATTGGTACAAGTAAATTGGAGCCTAAAGGAGAAGTAATACCTTACTTGTGTAGGAGAAACCAACATCACACCTACCCTTAATCCATTCTTACTCCTCAATCTATCAAAATACATATTCCATATCCCACTCATATTTTCTTTGGTTTTCACAAGGTTAGGGTCAAGAGCATCCATTTCTAACACATAGTATGTACCAAGACCTTTTGTACACTAAGAAAGTGTCCCACTCCAAACCCTTCTATCCAAGGGATTCCATTTAATTTAGAATACTTTTCCTAAATATATTGTCACCTAGACTAGTGCAAAATATTGCACAATATAATTGTATCTCACCACTTTAGAAAAAGTATTGTATGATATCATTCTAGCATTTTATGTCAGTTTCATTTAGGAAGAAGTATCGTACAGTCCATTTTTTAGCATTTTTTCATTGATTTTTGCATTTTGATCATACTTATGATGTGTTACTAATGTTTACATGTTATGTGTTTACAAGAAGTATTTCCAGTACTTCTTATCAGATCCCCCAAAGTGGTGGGGTTGCAAGTTGTATAGCATCTAACTGATGATGAGCTTGTAGTGATATCAACCATGGGATTGAGATGGGTTATACAGATGCTCCATATATAGAAAAACCATGGTCCACTAACCACAATTGTTGAGTGGTGGCATAGTGAGCATAACACCTTCCATCTACTTACTGGTGAGGCTTTGATTACTTTGGATGATGTGTATCATATTCTTTGAGTGCCTTGTTATGGTGATCCAATAAGTTGTATGTTTGATTACTTTGTTTGTACTTTTGCAATTTTCATTTTGATGCAAGGTTTACTAATGTCAAGATTGATTATGTGTCATAGGTGTACTATGATCAAACTCTGATAGAGGGGTGAGTGGTGATGTAATAGATGTTTTAGGATGTTACCATCCCAGACTATCATCTAAGTTGGGAGTGACTCATCAATGAGTATGGTGTAGATTACCCTCTTCCTAGCTTTCTATGTTCTCTGGTAGCTCATACCTTGGTGACAAATAGGAGCCAGAAGGGCTTCCCAGTAGGATTGGGTTGATTAGTGGCAAATTTGATTGCACAACCATGCAGGATGGCATGGGGGCCAGTGATACTGCAAATATGTACCATGAGCTTCACGAGATAGTATACCATAGTGGTCATTCCTAGGCATGCGGGGTAATAGTGGTATAGATCTAGGCCTAGGAGAATATTATTGTGATCCAAAAATGGGTGCAACCTCAAGAGTGGAGCCAACCCTACATTTTTGGATATATAGGTTTTGTCTCACAAACTCATGGTGGGGATGTGACTTATTATCACCACATTTTTGATGAGTTGATAAAATTCACATGGCAACCCTACCAAGAGTTCCATAGGTGGTTAGATGCCTAGGAGTTAGGAGATCGTAGAGTAGTTTTTGATCAACCAAATATGGTGGTAGTTTGCAAAGTGATAGGTGATATAAGTGAAGACCACCACCTATGCTTTCTTTTACTCTGATAAGGCATAGGGATGGCTAATGATGTTGGATTATTAGATAGTGGTGTAGGAGATGATAGCTCTAGTACAAACTCCTTGGGATTATCACCTAGATGTGGCAGATGTAGAGTAGATCTGACATATTTATATGAGATGTAGAGACATCCATTTCAATATTTTATAGAGTTGAATGGATTATCTAAAATAGCAAGACATGGAGGAGGTGGGGGCAGAGAGGAGGTGAAGGTAGTGGAGGGAGACAAAAGGAGGTTAGGGAGGGTTCCCACTCTAGGAGGGGGATGACATGGGCATAGGCCACTAGGGAGGAGGAGGAGGAGGTGCCACTAAGGTATTAGTGAGAAGTATGGGTGGAGGTAGAGGTAGAGTAGCTAGCATGAGGGGATGATGATCCAGATGTGAGGATCTGTACTTTGGAGGTAGAGTTATAAGAAGCCCAGGTAACCATTGTAGTGCAAAATTAGTAGCTCTTAGATGAGTGGGAATGGGGGATGATCCTTTTAGGGAGCCAGATGCAGCAAGGTAAGAGGCATCTCATCATGGTGCATGTGTTTCATATTACTATGCCACCTATAGGGGTGTGGTGCCACTAGGGTAGGGGCTTCCCAACTACTCAAATTAGGCAAGAAAGTTAGAGGGTTTAGTACAATTGCCAGATAAGAGATAGGCTCCACCACCATGGCCACCACTAGTTGGAGAGGGTGCGAGCTAATCATAGGCTGATTTGTGATAGTTTTGACATTTTGTGATTGTACACCATGTATTTTTTTGAGATAGATATCCAGATTTTGGATCTCACATTTGTATATATGTATGATGATACATTAAGTTATATATATGAGATACTAGATATTGATCAATAGATTTGTGCACTTGTCTCATTTTGATGGATGTTTCAACATTTTAAGTTTTCATGTGATGTTTTAGTTTTTGTTTCCTACTCATGTATGCATTGCTTTAATGTTTGTTTATTTTCTATGTATCTCTCTCATATATGACGTTTTAGCTCTCATATGTATGATATAGACTTATGTTTCTAAAAATATGTGACACTTGGATAAATTAAATGTGATGTTTAGGTTAACCCCTTGTGATGACAAGATAGAAAAGTAGAGATGAAGCAAAAGATCAAGAAGGTGAGAAGACATGATAAAGAAGAAAGCAAAGAAATATGTGAAAGTAGTTATCTAATATGTCTGCAAAAAAGGATGAAGAGAGAGCTTTCTCCATATGCATGAATGTAAAACTAGACTAGAATGAACCTATAATGCAATCTAATATGCAAAGTGGTTTACCAACAAGAAACACATAACACTTAGACTCTTACTTCATCATTAAGCATTTATTAGGGACATCATGATCATACAACCATGACTAGTATAACTATGAGGATATGAATATGATTGATATTAGATAGGTATGTGGAAATCCAATCTAAGCATCAAAGACATATGAGTCAAGATGACTACATGATTAGATTCCCTAAGTTTAGTATAGCAAGATTACACCTGTATCAAGGCATAAGTGCCATGATAACCCCCAAGTGTGGTCTTGGAAAATAGTCAAGGATGATATGTTTATAAGTCAAAGTTTTAAATAGGATAGACATAAATTATTTAAACACTATAGACGAATAAAGTATACACATAAGTAGAAATCAAGAAAACATGCCTCGTGGTCCCAGTCTTCTAGTCAATGACATCCTTGAAAGACTATTAGGGAGAGAACATATAGTAAGGAAATTAGCATAGACAATACACAAAGTAGATAAAGATCAGCATAGCTCATTCATTTAAGTTTTTAAGTGCATGTGTGTAAGTTACTTTCCCATTTCTTCAAGACTTGATTCTGATAGTGAGAAATATCACACCATTGGAGACCAAAGGGAAACTATCTAAAAAGTGTTGAGAAACACTTGATGTTAAGTTGGGGGAGTAGTGTTGAGAAATAATGTTGTGTGAGATTCTAAAGAAACCCTAATGTACAAGAAGACCTCAAATAGGCTAAGTAGTTGTGCCATTGAGATGAGGAAAATAAACAATCCCAAGTTAGGAAGTGTGTAGTGGAATAGGTGATTGAAATTGATAGAATAGGTGCAAGGGTCTCAAGCAGTGCCTATTTATAGGTTTTCACCACTTGACATATTTTTTCATGACTTTTTAAAAAAAAATTGTATATTTTGATTTTTAAAATTTTTTCTTTTGGTGATTCATCAAAGTGCCTATTGCTAGGTTTTCACTAAGATAATCATTTTTTTAGGACATTTTATGATTTTTAGGATTTTTTTCAAGATCATAAATATGTTTAAGATAGCTAAGTTGTGAGCCTCTAAGCATAGAACTTCTTCAAATGTAGGACATTGATAGGCTCTGCAAGTTCTTCATCTTCAAGAGCAGATGGTTGATAAGCACCAAACCCAAACACTATTGTAATAAAGTATGGACCTAACTAGTTAGGTTCAAATTTGCCCTTTTGCTCTCTATGCTATTGATTTTTTGGATTCTCTCTAAGCACAAGTTCACCTACTTGAAACTCACATAGGTGAAATTTCTTGTTATACTAAGTAGACATGCACTTTTGATAAGACCTCATGTGATCAAAAGTAGCTTTATGACATTTATCAAGAGTCTCTAATTCCTATATTTTCATAACTCTATGGTCTTCATCAGTTATCATCCCATGTAAAGAGACGCGCAAGGAGGGGATCTCTACTTCTAATGGGAGGATGTCCTTAGAGCCATAAACTAGAGAAAAATGTGTGGCCCCTGTAGGAGTAAAAATGGTAGTTCTATTGGGCGAAAGTGCCAGATTTATTTATAGGTGCCAATCTTTCCCAAAATTGTGAACTGTGTAGTGTAAGATTTTTAGAAATATTTTGTTGGAGGCCTTAGCTTAGCCATTCCATTAAGGGTAGTAAATAGAAGACCAATATTGTTTGATTCAAAATTTCTTGCACTATTGTTTGAGATGCTTATTCTTGAACTGTCCTCCATTATTAGTAATAATGGAGGAAGTAATATCATACCAAAAATGATGTGATTTAGGATAAACAAGGCAACATGTTTTCCTATAGTAGTAGATAGTGGCATGGCTTCAACCCATTTGGTAAAATACTCAATTGCTGTAATGATGAACTTGTGTCCACTAGATGAACTTGGGTGAATTTTTCCTACCAAGCCAAATGCCTATTTTTGAATCATGGCCAATATGTCATAGGTGGAATTATCTCATGTCCAGGAGCATGAATTAAGTTACCATGAAGTTGACATTTCTAATAGGACTTGGCATAACAAAAAAATCAACTTGCATTGTTGGCTAGTAATAACCCACCCTAAATAGTTTTTGAGCAAGTGCAAGGCCATTAGAATGTGCCCCAAAAATGCCATCATGGACTTTGACAAGTTCCTTTTCAAACTCTTCTAGTTCTAGACACCTAAGCAACATTTTGTCTAGACTCTTCCTATACAAGTCACTAGAGACCAAAGTGTAACACGAGGCATTGCAGAGGAATTGACAATTTTAGTTTCATGTGAGGTTCTTAGGAATAATTTGATCATGCAAGTAAGAAAATATAGCCACATAGTGGGAGGAATCATGACCTACAATAGTACAGAATACTTAGTTATCTAAGGAATCATAGGTAGGATGACACTGTTCTTCCACCAAGAACTCAAATCATGACTTGTGTTCTTATAGTTGGAGGATAGATGCTAAAGTGGCCATACCATTATCAGCCTTATTTTCTACTCTAGGAATTTGCTAGAATATCATAAAAGTGAAGTACTTCCTTAGAACATCTATCAACTTTTTGTAAGGTGTCAACTTTTCATCCTTTTTTTGATACTCAATGTTCACTTGGTTAATATCTCCATAGATATGTAATTTAGTTATTCTCCATTCAAGGGCCATTTTGATCCCATTTGTTAGTGCCTCATATTCTTCAATGTTATTTGCACAAGGGAATAAGAGTTTTTAAGATTTGGGGATTGTACATCCATGAGGGGAAACAAACAAGATACCTACTCTAGCTCCATTCTATGTATGAGAATTGTCAAAGAATATTTTCCAAGTTCTCTTACTAATGTACATAATTGAGGCATCTAGAAATTCAACTTGCATGGGTTTTGTAACTTCTAGTGGAAAATCAGCTAATTGGTTAGCTATAGCTTGTCATTTGATGGCTTTATGTATGACATACTGAATGTCAAATTTGGAAAGAATCATCATCCATTTAGCTAGATGACTAGTAAGTGTAGCTTTACTCGACAAATATTTCAAAGGATCAATTTTAGTGATTAGGTGAACTGTATGTGCTAACATGTAATTTCAAAGTGTTTAATAAGTAAAGACCACTGCAAGATAGGCTTTCTTGATACTGGTGTAATTCATTTCATAAGAAACCAAAGTTTGATTGATGTAATAAATAGCCTGTTCTTTACCAGTCTCATCATTTTGGGTTAATAGTGCCCATAGAGAAGAAGCTATAGCTAAGATATACAAGATCAAAGGTTTCCCTCAAATAGGTTGCATCAAAACTAGAGGTTTTACCAAGTACCCTTTGATTTGGTCTAGACTTTGTTGACACTCATTGTTCCAGATATGAGTAGAGCCTTTATGCAAATTCTTGTTAAAAGGTTGAGATTTATTGGCTAATTAAGAAATAAATCTTGTTATAGATTGTAGACATCCTTATAGACTTCTAAGTTGGCTGATATTTCTTGGAGGAGGCATTTCAATGATAGCCTGCACCTTTCAAGATCAACCTCAATACCTTTTGCTGAGATAATGTAGCCTAGTAATTTTCTAGAAGTGACACCAAAGGCACACTTATTCAAGTTTAGCCTAAGTTGAAATTATTCCATATGGTCCAATCAGGCTAAGGTCTTTAAGATATGTGTCTCATTTTCTAGATTTTTCTAGGGTGCCATCAACATAATCTTCCATATTTTTATGCATCATATCATGGAATATGGTGGTTATTTCTCTTTGATAGGTAGCACCAGCATTTTTGAGCCCAAAAGGCATTACATTCCAACAAAAAGTATCCCATGCACATGTAAATGTTATCTTTTCTTCATCAATTGGAGCCATCTTAATTTGATTATACCCAGAAAACCCATCCATAAGGGAGTACATTTCATAACCCATAGTCATGTCCACTATCATATCAATGTTTGGTAGTGCAAAGTCATCCTTGGGGCATGCTTTGTTGAGGTTTCTAAAATCAATACAAACTTGGATAGTTTAATCATGTTTGGATACAGATACAATGTTGGAAATCCATTTTGCATAGTCAATAACTTTGATGAAATTTTCACTCAAGAGTTTTTCTAATTCTGATTTCACCAATAAGGCTAAATGTAGATACATCTTTCTCAATTTTTGTTAATAGGTTTGATATCCAAATACATATACAAATGATTCATGATAAGATCTATGTCAAGCCCAAAAATATTTGAGTATGTCCATGCAAAATTGATCTTCTTTCTTGAAAGAATTTGGTAAATTGTTCTTTTTCCTAAGCTAACAATGATTGAGCTACATGAATAATTTTATGAGATTCCTTCATCCACAAGTTGATAGGCTATGTGGTTTCAATCAGAATTGATGATCTATCCTAAAAATAGCTTGGTAGATTGCCAAGTACCTCATTTATAGGTGCCTCATGGAGGTTTTCACCATTAGATATGTCTTTTCCTTTACTAATTTTAGGTTTAGATACCACCACAATGTGGTTTTTTCCATCTAACTATTTATTTGTTCTTTTAATTTTATGACTAAGGTACTTGATATCTGATTCTATAAAATGAATTGTGGGTTTGTTGGTGGAAGAAGTGACAAGTTCAATGGCATTTAGGTAATAGGAAATCTCATAGTCATTTTGGAAAAATTGTATTTCAGATCTTTAACATTGAATGGACCAATCTATGAGATCAAGATGGATAAATGAGAGTGAGGTGGAAGCTTCAAGGTTGTTGATGTGAAAAGAGTCATCTCTAGTGACATGCAAAGTTGATCCTATAGTGAATGTCACAAAAGAGTCTAGATTAGGAATAGACCTAGAGGGACCAACATGGTCCACTAAAGAATTTTTTAGCCAAACTTATCTAACCCTATACTAGACTCATCTACCACATTTGGTTGGGTTGCATAGGCATGAATAACATCTACTCTTGGTTCACAAGAGGCATTTGGCAAGTTTTTCCATTCATACTCTTGTGAGTCTGTACTCTAATCTCTAGAAATTAGGCAAACAATATTTTGTCTAGTCCATCCTTTATTCAAGATTTCATGGTCATATTCATCTTGTTGTGGATATCTAGAGGTGGAAGTTTTAGCATCATTATTGGTAGTGAGCGTTTCTTCTCCCCAAAGGACAAAAGTTATAGGCATAAAGTCACCATCTTGTGAAGTGGCAGCAACAAAGGGAGGATCATCATCCTCTAATTCACTAGATATGGGTGCACTTTGAGCAAATATTGGTATATCATCTTCTAACCCAAATCCTAGACCAATAGTATCTCGAGCATCATGACCTTGAGTATGACTTAAATGTTCAACTAGAGCTTTTTTATTACCCATTAAGGACCCGTGGCCCTGATAGCCCATGCTTGCAAGCATCTTATATCCTTTTCCATAATTTTTAGAAGAAATGGGAGTAGTGACTATGACATCCTCCTCATCTTCATCTTCCTTATAGATCTAATTTTTAATTTCTTGTTCTTCTTTACCTATGTCTAGATGAATTGAGGACTACACAAAAGTGCCAAAAAGGGTCATTGTAGAAGCATAAGGCTTCCTTTTAGTAGATGGTTTCCCATAAGTCTAACGGGAAACTGGTAGGGTAGCAATGCAATCTAGAATGTATTCACCCATATGAAGGCTCGTCATTTTTAATTTTTTTCACAATCTGTAAATGATGGTGTTGGTTCATGAGAAGGCTGATTATGTGGAACCAATGTTTCAAAAGAAGATAACATGTTGATTGACATTGAGTTGTCATTGGGGACAACTATCTTAGTGTCATTAAAAGGGAACTTGATGCATTGATGGTATGTAGAGAGTGCTACTTTCATATCATGAATCCATGGTCATCCCAACAACAAGTTCTATGCAAGTGGTATGTCTAAGACTTGGAAAACAACATCCTTTTCAACTAGATCAACTTTGATTAGAATCACAATTAGACCTTTGGAAGGTTTTTTGACCTCATCATAGGATTTTATAATGATCTTGTGCCTAGGGTCGATGGAAAATTTAGATATGCCCAGCTATTGAATCATGTTAAATGAAATTATGTTTAACCATACACCATTATCTATCAAGACTCGATGAACACAAGTGGAAAAGATTTGTACTTTGACATGGATAGCAAGGTTGTGGGGATGATTGAGAGCTTAGTCATCTTCTTTAGAAAAGGTGAGGTAATGAGCTAAATAGATACGGTTCACCATAATTTGGAATAATTTTGCATCGATATGTATGAGAACATTGGTAGAATGTAAAGCTTTTTCAAGGATATCCTTATGTAAAGGAGGCAATTCTAACAACTCAAAAATTGAAATTTGGGCCAAGGTACATTGTAGTTGGCCAACAATGTCATAATTGGAGACCTTGGAATTAGTTGGTTTTTTAGAAGATGAAGCATTCTTAGGATCATGAGAAAATTTTAGGACAACCTTATATTTCCCCCTAGTGATGGTATTAAGTGGTTTAATTTGTGAAGAGAAAGATTAGATCACTCAGAGCACCATCCTAGGTCTAGATTCATAATGGTGTTGAGGAATATTGTGTGTTTTTAAAATAGCTTTGGGTCATTCATCTTCATGTTGGTTATCATCATTAGAATTTTCCATGCATAAATACTCAATGGGTTGAAGCATGCCTATAACATTTTCTGTGTTAGCATAAGCATAACTAATCTTGGCATCATGATTCTTTTTAGTAGCTTTGGAGGTTTCACCTTTCTCATATTCTAGAAAGGGTTGTTTAAAAGCTTTATGGTCAAAATTTTTGACAAGTCCATCTATGAAAACTTTTCCTTCCTCATTAAGATCTTCAATTATGTCTTTAAGCTTGAAACAATTTTTAGTGTTGTGACCCTTGCTTTGGTGATAAATGTAAATAGGATGGGGTTTGATGGGTGGATCATATGGTCAAGAATTATCTAGTAAAGTAACCAAGCTCATTTGCAATTAAATTTTTTAAGACCACTTCATAAGGCTCAATAATTTATAGCATTGATGACTTAAGCCAAGTGAGTGAGCAAGAAGCTCAATAATGAGTAGCTAGTATAGAATGGTAACCAAATTTTGACAAGTGATTCACCAATAATGTTTCATGAATTACATCTAATGGACTAAAACCATCTTTTCAACTTTAGATATCTCCTAATAGATGGATGTGCAACTAGGACCAAGAAGAACTGGGGTGATGAGACCCTAAATTAGGAAAATTAGAACATAGACCTTGTTTTGGTAGTAAGTAGTTTTAGGTGATACTTTCTTAGAGATTAGATGATTGTGAGATAGCATAATATGTTGTATGACACAATTTAGAACACCTATATAATACTTCTCTCCTAAGTGACAGTTTGCATAAGGGGGGATGATAGATCTCAATATAGTAGGGTGGTAGACTTTACAACAAAAGGGCAACACAATTTTTCAAAAATACTATCACGCAATATTTCTCTAGAGAAAAGGTGATAAAGTGCTAGCTTTTGTGGAAAAGGAATAGTTTTGACTCCAAAGGTTTATGTTTCAATTTTATAATAGGTAATTTTTAGATCAAATAGTGTGAAATTTTATTCCATGTCAATTATCAACAAGGTTTGCAAATAGTAGGGTTTTTAACATCTCTCAAACAATTTGAACAAGGGTAAAAACAACTTTGCCAACATGCAGTTGTGATATCAAAACAACCTTTACACCAATATTACTGAGATGTTTGATTTTAAACAATGCTAACACTACTCAACACATTCAAAAATAGTAGCCAAGCATTCTACCTTAGAGTCATGGTTCATTACTCAACAACTTTACCCATGCTTGATGCTCCTTCTCCTCACACCAAGTGGTTGCCCATAAGAGATATTGGCTTTTTCATGGAAGTGCCATAAGTACAACCAAGGGAACACATATTGTGAGTGTAAATTTCTGGGTGATCCAGGTAGTCCACTAGGATCAATCCTTGCACCAAGAAGTTGAGTAGCAAAATAGGGTAGATACTAACCTAGGGTGTTTTAAAAGGTCTTCCATTTGTAATATTCCTCTTGCACCCAATTAAGGGACACCCCACCTTGTGGTGGGTAATACACCTTGTGGACACAAGAGTGCCTTAAGCATTCTTTCCTAATGATATCCTTATGGTCAAAATCCCATAAGCAAAGACAAACACTACATCTACCAAGGTTTTGTGTCCTTGATAGCCTTGATTTTATAGTGGGTTCGAAGAGCAAGGTAATTTTCTTATCCCCACTTGGGTCATTCATCTTGGGTTTTCCAAGAGTAGACCCTCTAAAGGATCCTAACTACTACAAAATGGATCCACTCTCAAGGGTCAAGATTTATGATTCACCTCAAGGATGAAGAGCATACTCTCCTACCTTGATTGCTTCTCCCAAACATGCCAAGAAATTTTAATTATATTCATACTTTCAAAACCCAAAGGTGGTTCAAGATTTTTGATTCACTACAAGGAATCCCAATTGCAAGTTTAGTGTGCCTAAAAAAATGAACAAGTAATAGATGTTGCATATGGAATTAAAAAAGCAAGCAAGTTGGGTTTTATGTGCCAAGAAGCTCTACAAAAAAGTGTAAGTAGCCCTTGTGCATTTGAAGCTTTGATAATTTTTCTTTTAGGAAATTTAGGCAATGTTAATACTTCAATACAACACCCTGCAATCACAACTATTAGCCCCACAAGTTAGCATAAAAAAAATACACAATCTCTAATCAAGAACCTCTATAAAATAGCTAAGAACCTATAAGAACTAGTAAGTAGCAAGAAACCATTGAAAATTTGACAAAATCACCTCAAATGGATAAGAAATTCAAGTCTAGCAATAGTTTCTACTAGAATATTGTCGTACAATATTTCTCAGTATAAGTGTGTGACAGAACCTTCTTGTGCGATATTTCTTCCTAAGCCAAATGAAAAAATTCTCTATATTAGGGTGATAGAGTATAGTATAGTCATGTGACATTATTTCCAAAAAATTATCACCCAATATTTATGAGAAATTTCATATGAAACTGGAAAAAAGTCACGTAAAAATTGTGGCTAAAAAAAGAAGAAAAGGTGCAAATAGTAAGCAAAAAATGTAAATGAAAATGGTAGAGCAAAGGAGAAAACTTGATGTTCTACCCTATGGTGGATGCCAAAATTGTACACTATGAAAGTTTCCCACTTCAAACCCTTCTATCCAAGGGATTCCATTGAATTTGGAATGCTTGGATGCCAGCTTGGAGCTCCCTATCCAGAGAGTGCAAGAGAGTGTGTTTTAAATACAAGAGCTCTCAGCTAAGCCTTAGGAATACTCTTCTTGCTAGTAAACCATGCAATCAGAGGTTCCAAAGATAAGATGCAAGAGTAAAAATTTCCACAAGTTGCCCCTCAATGATGCAATGCAAGATGAAAGCTAAGCTAGAAATGAGAATGTAAAGTGCAGCTATTCTAAGCAATATGCAAGTATTACAAATCCAACTAATTACTATGTGAGCTAAGCTATTATAAAGAAATTACATTAACATGAAACTATACTAAAATTTTATGTGCTAAAAATGCCATGGATGAGAGAACATAGATAAGAAATAGAAATTCTCCACAAAGAGCTCTCAAGAATTTGAATGGTAAACCTACAACATAATAATACTCTAGAGTGTGGATCCTTTGAGAGGGAAAGGTCTCTCCCTTTTAAATTCATACAGATGGTTGAGATCAAGATGAAGATAGTGGATGATCAATGATGGAATTTGAAAAGAGGAGTGATCCATGTGCACACAAAAGTCAACCAATAGAATATGAGTTGGATTGTCATTTTGCAAAGCCTTTTATTTTAATTTGAAAATTAGAAAAGGACTATTATGTATGCACTTTAAGTGGGTTAGAAGAATGGGGTCTTTTATTTAATTAAAAGGGGACATGATCTTTTAATCAAATAATGAACTTAGGATAGCGTAGTCAAACTATAGGTTATAATCAAATTAATTGATTATTAGAAATTTGGTTTGGATAAATGATTAATTAATTTAGCCAAAATGCTGAGAAGGGGGTAATAGTCTAGATGACCAATTTTAGGTGATTACACTTGTCTCAAGGTCTCAAGGGTTTCTAATGTGGGATCAAATTGATATGTATTTTCCCATTCATCTAAGAGAAAATTAGGTATCTCTATTAGAGAAGTGGTAGGCTCATTTACTATGTCATTCTCATCCATTTCTAGGATAGTGCAACTCATTGAGATGAGATTAGGGGTGTAGGGTTCAATATGAGTGAGGGCTAGAGTATCTACTCCAATTGAATCCTTGGTCCCATATCTTGTTCTAAGAAACATATATGATGAATCAAAAGATATGTAACCACCTATTTGGTCGGTGAAGTCTCTTGACAGACAAATGGAAAAGTGTGGCTTAACCTTAGCAACTGATATGTCTTGAGTTATAGTACAACCAGGGCATGCATGCAGGGCCATTTCAATATTCCTAAGGATCCCTATAATCTTGACGGTACCACCATCCAACTATAATACATCCCTAACAATGGGCTCATACTTCATTTCTAAAGCATCAACAACACACCTAGGCATCACTAAACTACTAGCCCCTGATTCAATCATGCAATTGTGGACTAGATTATCTCCTATAATCAAAGAAATATAAAATGGAGGAGGTCTAACATTTTTACTTATTTCTATCTCCCTTGATGGTTTTACTAGGCTTGTGGCACTTTCCATGCTATGTGGTTGATCCTTTGGTTCAATACCTTCCAATTCTTACTACAGTAGCCTCTTTTGCATGGGTTTAGTAGCAACAACATCCTACATGGAAATATCCACATTTGTCTTCTTCATTTTCTATACCACACTAAATGAGGCATTAGGTTCTTTGGTAGAAGGCTTGGGAACTACATGTGTAGGGGTTGAGTTGGAATACCTCAGGGGCTATTCATATCTTCTCTGTTATAATCTTGTCTTTGTCATTAAAGGGAATTAGCTTGATCATTTGCTTCTTGTACATGAGGCATTGCATTTGATGTTGAAGCTTGATTAGGAGGAGGATGGTTAGCATCTTCAATAGCTCTTCTTTTTTTCCTAGTTTTGTGAGCAATGAAGTCTTGGTTTACATTACAATATTCCTCAACTTGATGATTTATGAAGGAGCAATCACCTAGTCTTTGCATATGTGAGGCATCTTTTGGTTTGTTTTCATTACATGATTTTCCTATTATAGGATCTTAAGTGGTCAAAGCTAAATAGGATTTAGCCTTTTGACACATGCAATAGGCATAGGAGTAGTTGTAGGAGGGACAACAATCTTGATCTTGAGACATATTGTTTCAAGGAACTATGGCCCTACTATGATTTACATTTGAGGTAGAAGCATGACTATTCTACCTACTCTGATCAAAAGAATTGTTCCCATAATTATGATTTGGGGCATACCATTATTTATATTTTGATATTATATTTTTGGAGCCTTATTACCTTGAGCTTTCTATCTCTCAAAAGCAACCACTTTGTTGCTCACTTTTTACATCACAGGGAAGCTATCTTCCAGCTTTTTCTCTTAGCCTTGCAATCTTTTATCTATGGTCAACATCATAGACTACATAATCTCCTTGATTTTCTCCATTCCATTTGAAGATGTGGAAGCTTGAGGAGCTAGAACAAGAGGTTGTGATGTGGAAGTTGTGGGAATAGGGGTCATTATCGGTTCGTGATTCTAGATATCAAGGAAGAAAGACATAGGAGGCCTTGGAGCTAACATTCCTCCTTGTATCAATATGTTTTATGCCCATATTGCTATTTCATAAGCATCATGTAAGGAATCTCCTCCCATGGTTTGGATTGTATTGGCAATATCACTATTAAAATCTCTAAGGTAATGCAAGAAGACATTACTAGGGGTAGGTTTCACTAAAGTAGGTATTTTGTCCCATGTCTTTTGAAATTTGTAGTTGAAATTGGTCATACATTCATGGGGGGGCTCTTTTTATGGTAGTTAGCTATTCTAAAAGTGACAAGTAGTCACTTTTGTCCTTAAAATGTTTACATAGCCCTACTCCTAACCCATCCCAATCCATTATAGAACCATGTGATAGACCCCTATACCATTTTAAGGATTTCCCTTTTAGAGATGATGCTAGGAGTCTAATGGCCACATCATCTTCTATAATTCCATGGATATTGCATACATTTGCAACCTCCTCAATGTGTTATAAGGGAGTGATAGAAGTTTCACCAATAAAATCAAGTATACTTTTAAGTGCAACTACTGGTATGTCATGTCTTTGGGCCAATAAAAGAGGACTTCCACCATTAAAGGTGGCAAGAGCATGAGCTCTTGCCATATAAGCAAGTAGTTTATTAATATAAATTGATGGCTTTTTGGGTTGATATCTAACAATAGGAGGATTATAAATTGATCTTGGAGGTTTAGGCATTTCCCTTGTACTCCTAACTAGTGATAAAGACTATCTAGTCTTCTTCTTTCTAGGATTTGAAAATGAAAGCTCTTAGTATTGAAATTTACCTCTAGAAGATGCCCTTGTTTTAGCTTTGGGCATGAATCACAACTTTAGTATGGAACCAGAAATG
The DNA here is from genome assembly GCA_028749045.1 of Cupressus sempervirens. Classification (NCBI taxonomy): domain Eukaryota; kingdom Viridiplantae; phylum Streptophyta; class Pinopsida; order Cupressales; family Cupressaceae; genus Cupressus; species Cupressus sempervirens. Next base: position 325,423,070 of record CM053788.1, read on the forward strand.
AAGGGTGTAGAGTCACCAAGTGCTTTGTAGAATCAACCTCTTGAAGGCCTAGAATACTAAGAGAAACACTTTCTTCTTAGCAACAAGTTTAAATTCTTCTCTTTTGACACTAGTAGACTTGAAATCTTCTTGTTATAAGTCCCACCAAGCATGCCAAAAATTGTTGTCGCAAAAAATTTCACCCTTAACAAAAGTTTTTACCTAAGGACAACCTTATGAAATATGAAAACAACCTCCAAACTATGGGACTTGAAATATGAGGTTGAGTCTCTAGAGAAGGCTGACTTCCATTGCTATTAGGATGCACCTAACTAATCTGGAAGAGGAAAAGGGAGAAGGAATGCATAAAATAAAACTACCTAATCTAATCTAAGGGGGGTGATGCACCAAAATAGACTGTTTGACCCAATCTGATGGGGACACAACCCAAGAACAAAATGCACACAACAGAAAAGAGGAAATTGTATTAACTAAAAAATAAGCTAGTACATTTGGTACAGAGAAAATAAACTTCAAATCATGCCCTAAGGGCTTACAATAGCATAAATGTGGAGATAATTTCTCTTTTCAGTACCTCCTCTCAAACTCCACTCCGAACTACCTTTTACAATGCCAAAAATATCCTTAAATAGACCCCAGAGGTTTAAGGACTAGGAGTACATTCTAGAAAGTGCTAGTAGTCATCCACCGACCAAATAGAAGGTTCCAAAAGCTACGTTAGAAGTCAACACATATCTAGAAGAATCCAGAAACGATAACCAAACTTCCGAGAGGCATAACTTTTGAACCGTAGCTCCGATTGACGGACCATTTACATTTTTGGAAAGCTCTCAAAGTAGTATATAGCCCTATGGACAAGCTTTTCTCATCCCCAATTTTTTGCCCCTTTTCAAGGTCATTTAATGCCCCTAACCTGACTTTGAAGCATTCTTAAGAGGTCTCCACAACCCAAAAAATTGCAATAACTTTCAAACCGTGGGGCGTTTTGACCTGATTCTTTTTCTGGAATTCTCTAAATCATAATTACATTCATCTAGACAATTCACACCTTCTAGTTTACCAAAATGATGGCCCAATTACATACTCCTATTTCTTTAGGATTTTCTAGCACACTGATAGTAGAACTATGAGTGTTGGAACCTTTATTTGACCCAAATGGGTATCCAAAAATGAAAACACATGAAACAGAAACTAAGTCTAAGTATATTTTTTGGGTGACATAGGATTGCCCTTATACCTCTGGATGCTCCTGCATCAGACACCCAGGGTAGATTGAAAAGTGACCTTGTCACTTTATGAATGGTAGAGGAAATCCCAAATGGGAAACCTCAGCTGCTGAAATCCAAGTTGATTCCTCAATCGGCCCCCCTTCCCACTTCACCAAATACTCTTCATACTACCTATTTTTGGTACTCCTACCCACACGATGATCTAGAATGTCTTCTATCTCCTCCTTCTTAGAAGTAGGAATTGGACATGACTCTAACACTGGCTCGTCATCTACACCATCATCTGCAATGTTGAAAATAGGAGAAATGTGAATACCATCTAGCAGCTCCACCTCATATGCATTTCCTCAGTCATGTTTCTTCATAATTTTGAAGGATCCAAATTTCTTCATTTTTAGCTTATTGTAAGTACCGGCTAGAAATCTTTCTTTTTGTAAGTGCACCATGACTAGATCCCCTACTTGGAATTCCTTATGTCTTCTCCTTTGATCAGCCCTAGCTTTATACTCTTGATTCATCTTGGTAATGTGTGCTTGAACCTCCTCATGTAGACACTTGATATGTTCAGCAAATTCCTCATCTTCAACACTTGTCCTCTCCCCTTGTTCTATCTTCCTCAGCTCTAGTGCTATCCTTGGGCTACTCCCATATACAATTTGGAATGGTGATTTTCCAGTACTCCTATTTACAAAGTTTTTATAAGAAAAATCTGCCTGTGGTAGAATCAAATCCCATCCCTTGGGCTTATCCCCAACTAAACATTTTAGCAAATTTCCAAGACTTCTGTTTACCACTTCTTTTTGGTCGTCAGTCTACAGGTGATGTGTGGAACTGAATTTCAAGTTTGTTCTCAACCTTTTCCATAATGTCCTCTACAAATACCCCACAAATTTAGTATCTCTGTCAGAAACTATACTCCTTGGAAGACCATGTAGTCTTACCACCTCTTTGAAAAACAAGTCTAGAATATTCACAACATCATGAGTTTTGTGGCATGGAATGAAATGTGCCATTCTGGAGAACCTATCAACCACCATGAATACTGATTCATTACCCTTTGTGTCCTTGGCAATCCAAGAACAAAATCCATACTTATGTCCTCCCATGGCCTTGATGGAATAGGCAATGGCTAATATAGGCCAGTATTGTGACTAAACCTCTTGGCAACTTGACAAACCTAGCAACTCTGTACAAACTTCTTCACATCCTATGAAATTTGAGGCCAAAAATAATGTTCTCTAAGAATGGCAATGGTCTTATCTTGACCAAAATGTCCTACCATCCCTCCACTATGTTTCTCCTTAACTAGATTTTCCCTCATGGAACTCCTTGGAATGCACAATTGACTACCCTTGAACAACATGCCATCCTGAATTAGATAGTCTAACCACTTGGTTCTATTTACAGTAGCAGGTTCTTTACAAGCTTTCCATGCTTTAGCAAAATCAGGGTCCTCAAGATACAAATTTCTGAGTTTATCAAACCCAACTACATCAACATGCATTACTGTAAGCAACAACAGTCTCCTACTTAGTCCATCTGCAACCCTGTTAGATTTTCCACTTCTATGCTTCAACACAAATGTATAACTCTGCAAGAACTCTACCCACTTCATATGCCTCTGATTCAATTTACCTTGGCTATTTAGGTACTGTAATGCCTGATGATCAGTATACAAAACAAATTCCTTAGGCAATAAATAATGCCTCCATTTCTTTAAGGCCTGAACTATTGCATAGAACTCTTGATCATAAACATAATACTTCTTCTTTGCATCATTCAATTTTTCACTAAAATATGCAATAGGCTTACCTTCTTGGCTTAATACAGCCCCAATAGTGCTACCACTAGCATCACAATCCACCTGGAACACTTTTCTAAAATTTGGAAGTGCCAACACAAGTTGTTCTGTTACCTTCTTCTTCAGCAATTCAAAACTTCTCGCAGCTGCTGCAGTCCATTTGAACTCTTTTCTATCCCCTCTTATTGTATTAGTTAGGGTGTACACATGTCACTAAAATTCTTAATAAACTTCCTATAAAAACTAACCAAACCATGAAATGATCTTACCTTAGTAGCAGATCTTGGAGTAGGCCATTCCAAGATGGATTTTACCTTCTTTGGATCCATTTTGAGACCTTCGGGTGATATAACAAACCCCAAATAGACTAATTCCCTTTTTGCAAAGATACACTTCTTCAGATTAATTAAGGTTCCAAAAGCTGCGTTAGAAGTCAACACATATCTAGAAGAATCTAGAAACGATAACCGAACTTCTGGGAGGCATAACTTTTGAACCATAGATCTGATTGATGAACCGTTTACATTTTTGGAAAGCTCTCGAAGTACTCTATAGCCCTATGGACCACCTTTGCTCGTCCCCCATTTTTTGCCCCTTTTCAAGGTCATTTAATGCCCCTAACTTGACTTTGAAGCATTCTTAGGAGGTCTCCACAACCCAAAAAATTGTAATAACTTTCAAATTGTGGGGCTTTTTGACCTGATTCTTTTTCTGAAATGCTCTAAATCATAATTACATTCATCTAGACAATTCACACCTAGTTTACCAAAATGATGGCCCAATTACATACTCCTATTTTTTTAGGATTTTCTAGCACACTGATTGTGGAATTGTGAGAGTTGGAACCTTTATTTGACCCAAATGGGTATCCAAAAAATGAAAACACATGAAATAGAAACTAAGTCTAAGTATATTTTTTGGGTGACATAGGATTGCCCTTATACCTCTGGATGCTCCTGCATCAGACACCTAGGGTAGATTGAAAAGTGACCCTATCACTTTATGAATGGTAGAGGAAATCCCAAATGGGAAACCTCAGCTGCTGAAATCCAAGTTGATTCCTCGATTGGCCCCCCTTCCCACTTCACCAAATACTCTTCATACTACCTATTTTTGGTACTCCTACCCACATGATGATCTAGAATGTCTTCTATCTCCTCCTTCTTAGAAGTAGGAATTGGACATGACTCTAACACTGGCTCGTCATCTACACCATCATCTGCAATGTTGAAAATAGGAGAAATGTGAATACCATCTAGAAACTCCACCTCATATGCATTTCCTCAGTCATGTTTCTTCATAATTTTGAAGGGGCCAAATTTCTTCATTTTAGCTTGTTGTAAGTACCAGCTAGAAATCTTTCCTTTTGTAAGTGCACCATGACTAGATCCCCTACTTGGAATTCATTATGTCTTCTCCTTCGATCAGTCCTAGCTTTATACTCTTGATTCATCTTGGTAATGTGTGCTTGAACCTCCTCATGTAGACACTTGATATGTTCAGCAAATTCCTCAGCTTTAGCACTTGTCCTCTCCCCTTGTTCTATCTTCCTCAGCTCTAGTGCAATCCATGGGCTACTCCCATATACAATTTGGAATGGTGATTTTCTAGTACTCCTATTTACAAAGTTATTATAAGAAAAATCTACCTGTGGTAGAATCAAATCCCATCCCTTGGGCTTATCCCCAACTAAACATTTTAGCAAATTGCCCAGACTTCTGTTTACCACTTCTGTTTGGTCGTTAGTCTACGGGTGATGTGTGGAACTAAATTTCAAGTGTGTTCTCAACCTTTTCCACAATGTTCTCCAGAAATACCCCACAAATTTACTATCTCTGTCAGAAACTATACTCCTTAGAAGACCATGTAGTCTTACCACCTCTTTGAAAAACAAGTCTAAAATATTGACAACATCATGAGTTTTGTGGAATGGAATGAAATGTGCCATTTTGGAGAACCTATCAGCCACCATGAATAATGAGTCATTACCCCTTTGTGTCCTTGGCAATCCAAGAAAAAAATCCATACTTATGTCCTCCCATGGCCTTGATGGAACAGGCAATGGCTGATATAGGCCAATATTGTGACTAAACCCCTTGGCAACTTGACAAACCTAGCAACTCTATACAAAATTCTTCACATCCTGTGAAATTTGAAGCCAAAAATAATGTTCTCTAAGAATGGAAATGGTCTTATCTCGACCAAAATGTCCTGCCATCCCTCCACTGTGTTTCTCCTTAATCAAATTTTCCCTCATGGAACTCCTTGGAATGCACAATTGACTACCCTTGAACAACATGCCATCTTGAATCAAATAGTCTAACTACTTGGTTCTATCTACAACAACAGGTTCTTTACAAGCTTTCCATGCTTTAGAAAAATCAAAATCCTCAAGGTACAAATTCTTGAGTTCATCAAACCAAACTACTTCAATTTGCATTACTATAAGAAACAACTATCTCCTACTTAGTGCATCTGCAACGCTGTTAGATTTTCCACTTCTTTGCTTCAACACACACCTATAACTCTGTAAGAACTCTACCCACTTAATATGCCTCTGATTCAATTTACCTTGGCTATTTAGGTACTATAATGCCTGATGATTACTATACAAAACAAATTCCTTTGGCAATAAATAATGCCTCCATTTCTTTAAGGCCTGAACTATTGCGTAGAACTCTTGATCATAAACATAATACTTCTTCTTTGCATCATTCAATGTTTCACTAAAATATGCAATAGGCTTACCTTCTTGGCTTAATACAGCCCCAATAGTGCTACCACTAGCATCACAATCCACCTGGAACACTTTTCTAAAATTTGGAAGTGCCAACACAAGTTGTTTTGTTAACTTCTTCTTCAGCAATTCAAAACTTCTCACAGCTGCTACAGTCCATTTGAACTCTTTTCTATCCCCTCTTATTGTATCAATTAGGGTGTATATATGCCACTAAAATTCTTAATAAACTTCCTATAAAAACTAACCAGACCATGAAATGATCTTACCTTGGTAGCAGATCTTGGAGTAGGCCATTCCAAGATGGCTTTTACCTTCTTTGGATCCATTTTGAGACCTTCGAGTGATATAACAAACCCCAAATAGACTAACTCACTTTTTGCAAAGATACACTTCTTCAGATTAATTAATAGTTTATCTTCCCTTAGCCTTTCAAGGACACTACGAATATGCAATAAATGTTCTTCCAAAGTCTTGCTGAAAATTAAAATATCATCCAAATAAACAATAACAAATTTTCCCAAGAACTTCTTAAGTACCTCATTCATGAGCCACATGAAGGTGCCTGGGGCATTCGTCAATCCAAAGGGCATGACTAACCACTCATAAAGACCCTCCTTGGTCTTGAAGGTTTTTTTCCACTCATCTCTTTCTCAAATTCATATCTGATGATAGCCACTCTTGAGATTTATCTTTGTGAAGTATTGAGCTCCACTCAAGCAGTCCATAAGATCATCCATCCTTGGCAAAGGAAACTGTTACTTGATGGTTATCCTATTTATAGCTCAAGAATCTATATGCATCCTCCACTCTCCATCCTTCTTTGGTGCAAGTACTGTAGGTACTGTACATGGACTCAAGCTCTCTCGAATCAGGCCTCCTCTATTTCAGTAGGAGTCATCCTGTGAGCAGCCTTGTTAGGCAAACTAGCTCTTGGAATCAGATCTATTTGATGACTGATTTGCCTTACTAGTGGTAATCCATCTGGAACATTATTAGAGATAATATCTCCAAACTCCCCTAGTAAATCTGAAACTTCAAGTGGTATTTCACTACTACCTTCTTTATCTTTCCTAGGAATCAAAGCATAGCATATATGCTAATGTTTCATGCCATCTAAAAACTTCCTTTCATCAACAAGAAAAATCCTAGCACTGCTACATACCTTTTCACCTTCCTTTTTCATGGGCTTCAATTTGTGGTGAACTCCATCCTTTGTCAGAGAGTATGTGTTTTCATGTCCATCATGTACTGCATGTCTATCAAACTGCCATGGTCTACCCAACAATAGATGGCAAACATCCATCGAAATAACATCACAGAGAACTTCATCATGGTAACTCCCAATTTTGAATTTCACTAAACATTGTTCACTTACCAGAACCTTATGATCTTCTTTTACCCAAGAAATCTGATAGGGCTGGGGATGTTTCTCCCTCTTGAGCTTCAGCTTAGAGACCATCTCTTTTGATACCAAGTTATCAGTGCTACCACCATCAATGATCACATCACAAAATTTATCCTCACACTTGCATCTAGTGCGAAACAAACTCCTCCGTTGTCCTGGTTCAATCTCACCACTTAGTAGGACTCTTTCATTTACCAAGGTCTCTCCTCTTTCTGCATCCTCTGAATGTGATGATTGTGCATCCTCATCCACATGAGCAACCCTAGCTTGGCCCTCAGCTCTCCTATCTATCCTTCCTTGTCGTTGAGGGCATTTAAAGGCATGATGACCTTCTTCATTGCAATGGAAATAGGTACCATAGAAGCCTCCTCTTCCTTGTCCATATCCTCTACCTCTTCCTCTCTGATTTCCAAAGTCTTGATCATGGGAGCAGTTGAAACCCTCATTTCTCTGGTTCCTGCTAGTACCCACATCTTCATTTTTCTTTTGGGTTTCATTGCGGCCTCCAGATTATCTACCACTTCTCCTTCCTCCTTGACCACACCGTCTTTGTCTTCCTTCAAACCTTTTATTCAGCTTCTCTTCAACTCCTAGGGAAAACTGGTATGCCTCTTCAATGCTGGTCATTCTTACCAGACTTAATTCCTCTTGGATTCTAGGTCATAACCCACTGATATAATGAGCAACCTTCTCCTTATTTTCTTCTGCATGCCTCGCTCTAATCAAGAGTTGGTAAAATTCCTCTGTATATTCTTGGAGTGATCTTCCTGCTTGCTTTAACCCATGCATCTTCTTAAACAAATCAAGCTCGTAGTCCATAGGAATGAACTGCTTCTTCAATTTGTCCACCATGTGATCCCATCTTGCGATCTTCTCCTTTCCTCTTTTGTTTATTTCCAATTGAACCTCTTGCCACCAGATTTTGGCATGGCCTTTCAGTTTGGTCTTATCAAACTTAACCCTATCTGGGTCACTGATATCCTCATACTCAAAGTATTCTTCCAGTTCATTGATCCAATCGATCAACTCATTTGGTTTCATATTTCCTAAAAATACACCCACTTCAATTGTAGGTCTTTTCCCAAACTTAGTAATGGCCTTAAAAAACCTTTCCTCTACATGATTTAGAACTTCCCCATTAAATTCCCCTTTTGGTCCCATTTCTTCTTCTTCATTGTCATCCTCACTGTCATCACTTGCGGCAACATTTGCTCCTCTATGGAGCTCCTCTTGCAATGCCTGTACCTACCTTTGGATGGCTCTAACCTCCTTAGGATTAATAGCTCTAGCCATTTTTCCATGCTCTCTTCATGGAGGGATCTTCTAACTTGAACCCACAACCACACAGTCCTAGTGCAAACTGCCTCACAGTCGGGCTCTGTCTACACACTCAGGAAAACTGGCTTTGATACCCCTTGATGGGGACACAAAAGAAAAGGGGAAATTGTATTAACTAAAAAATAATCTAGTACATTCAATACAGAGAAAATAAACTTTAAAACATGCCCTAAGGGCTTACAATAGCGTAAATGTGGAGATAATTTCTCTTTTCAGTACCTCCTCTCAAACTCCACTCTGAACTGCCTTTTACAATGCCAAAAATCTCCTTAAATAGACCCTAGAGGTTTAAGGACTAGGAGACCATTCTAGAAAGTGCTAGTAGTCATCTACCAACCAAATAGAAGGTTCTAGAAGCTGCATTAGAAGTTGACACAAATCTAGAAGAATCTAGAAACGGTAACCGAACTTCTGGGAGGTATAACTTTTGAACCGTAGCTCCGATTGACGAACCGTTTACATTTTTCAGAAAGCTCTCAAAGTGCTCTATAGCCCTATGGACCAGCTTTTCTCATCCCAAATTTTTTGGCCCTTTTCAAGGTCATTTAGTGCCCCTAACCTAACTTTGAAGCATTCTTAGGAGGTCTCCACAACTTAAAAAATTGCAATAACTTTCAAATTGTGGTGTCTTTTGACCTGATTCTTTTTTTGGAATGCTCTAAATCAAAATTACATTCATTTGGCCAATTCACACCTTCTAGTTTACCAAAATGATGGCCCAATTACATACTACTATTTTTTTAGGATTTTCTAGCACACTGATAATGGAATTGTAAGTGTTTGAACCTTTATTTGACCCAAATGGGTATCCAAAAATGAAAACACATGAAATAGAAACTAAGTCTAAGTATATTTTTTGGGTGACACAGGATTGCCCTTATACCTCTAGATGCTCCTGCATCATAATCTCTACCCATAAATGCATAGTTAACCAGTTATAACCTCAAGGAATACAGATTTAGACCTTGCTTGATTTCAGCAACCACATATAGATTGGACAAAAAAAGAATGCTATAGGAAGAAACTTCACTTGATATCATTCAAATACCAAAAGCAGATACAATCATTTAAACGTAGAATATGGACAAGAACATTAACCAAAGGAAAATAAATCTTTCATAGTGTGTTAATGGCTAAAAGAGACTCAACAAAGAATTAAAATGGCTCGGAGGCATGAGAAATTATAGTATTATGCATAGAAGCAATACTAGAGAATCACAAAATTATCAACCGTTACAAAGATTACAAAATCTACCTTTATAGCTTAGATATAATTGAGATATTGCTAACTAAAGTTACTCTAGAACCATTTCCATTAAATGCTCAGAGAACAATCAAGATGATCTAAACAATAGATTTGCTTTGGTACACTTGTAGAGTCATAAAAATCATGGAAACCCTGATTGGAGAAAACCCTTAAGTGATCTAAATGATACCAATCAATGTTAAAACTCCTCAAGATGGATGATCAAATGGTGGGAAGTGTGTCATTTTCACTGTTAAAACCTAGGAATAATTTGGAGTGGTTGGGATCGATCAAAAATATTGGGTTGTCCAAGAAAACCCAATTTTTGTTCATTTTTTGCTTACAAATCAGCAAAGTCAATAGTCTAACAAAATCCTATAACCAATATGGGCCATGTGGAACAATAACATTATTTCCTTTTTCCACCTTGCAAGGTCTTCATAAGTTTGACTCCCCCATTGGCCAACTAACTGTGTCACCTTCTTAACTTAATCGTGATGAATTTATGAAACCACCAAATTAACAACCATTGATTACAGTTTTATTTCCTTAACTGGGCCCACTAGTACATGTGGCCATTTATCACTTCCCCACAATGCTTAATGTCCTTGAAATTCCATAATGTAGGAAAGTGTTGATCATCAATCTACAAAAGATCAATGATTGTTAAAAATCTTTGCTATTATTGCTTTCCCTTAAAGCTTTTGGGCCCATTGAACACTTGGTATCCACCTCCACAAATATGTAAACCCTTGACCAATCAAGGTGAAGTGACTGACATATACTTTCCAATTGTAAACTACATAGTATTCTTTTCCAACCCTAGTGATCCATGCAAAAGAATAGACCCACATGTCCATATGTCAAAACCTCACTTTTTTGCATTGTCTGACAATCTGACAAAATATGGAATGCAAGAAAGTGACTGCCAATAGAATTATAACCGTATTCCAATTCATATCAACACATCAACATAGTCAGAAGATGGCTCTCAAACAAGAAATAAGGCCTCACCTTGGATACATAGCAAAAGGATGCTCTCGCCACTCATAAAAAACCTTACATCTTGATAAAGTGGGATCACACCTGCCATTAATCCTGGGAGATCTGGCGATGAGTGGAACCTGCGGGGGCAAAAAAATAATTTATGAAAATATGGGAATATTATAATGATCTTATTTAATTTACATTTTATTTCCATAGCATAGTTTAATATTAAAGGTGGGAAGTGACCATTTAATATTTGAATTAAAATATGGAAATTTTGGTGGGAAGTAAAATTTGGCCAATAGTCACATTTCTCACTCTAAAGATGTTGATATCCCTACTCACTATCCATTTTCATCTCCAAAATCTATCCTTGGTCCTTCTCCATCAAAGCTAAAACATTCAAACCTTTCATCCATCTTGGGACCATATGTTCCTTCATCTCCTACATTTTCCATTCCTAACTCTCCTATCATACCTCAAGATCAACAAAGACATTCATCATTCAAAAATTTGCATTCATCTATCCATCTAAACCAGTCATATAAACCTTATTTATATACAAATCCCAAGTCTTTTGGAAGTGAGAATAAACATAAGAATCCATTGAAAAACAAAGATCACTATGTCTCATCTAATCAACATGTGAATGCAGAGAAAGATAAATTATTCAAGAGATCACAAAGGCCTCCTACCCAAAGAGATAAATCAAAGAAAATATGGGTTCCTAAACCCATTATTGAAGAAATGTGTTCTAAAGTTTCCAAAGGAAAATCTAAAGCTATATGGATTCCCAAGTCTCTCTTGAAAGACTTGAATATTGAACATAAATTTAAGTTAAGCTTCAAGCTTCCAAAGGCTTCCACTCCATCTTCTTCTAAACATCTTCTTCAAAATCTTTAAAAGCCTTCCATTCCATCTTCCTCCAAGATTACTCTACCACTTTATACATCTAAACCTTAAACTATTTCATCCATGATTCCTTCATCATTCAAATGCCCTTCAAGGTGTGTGTCAATGTTGATCTTGTCAAATATTTCACCTACCCTCATGAAATCCTCTAAAAGTTATACTTTCTTGCTATCCATGCTCATTTAGTTCTTTCAATACATGAACTCTTATCCTTCATATACTCCTACTATCATCTCCCTCCTATTACCCTATCAGCATTTTTGAGCATACCTTTCTCTGATCTTGTCTTATCATGACTTATCTTTTCTGTAGGAGCACTATCTAAATTGAAAAAATCTTGACCTATTTCGAAACATAAAAAAATTTTTAAAAAATATTTTTTAAGTGCCTTGATGGAAACCACTTCTTGTGGTGCCTTGGACAAATACCATGATGAAAACCAAGTAAATAGGCATCACACATAATTCTTCCATCATCCATCTCTTCCCTCATCTTCCCTTGATCTTGACAATGTTGAGATATCCATGTATATTGGCTATCATGTTCATTAACTTACCTATTGTTCTTTCTCATTCACTCATATCCTTCATATCCAACTTCATTTTTATTGCTTTATCCCATTTATATTATATCTATTCAACCTTTTGGTCTTGATCACAACAAAAAGAAACATGGTTCTTAGGCCTCTTGACATGTCTTCTCTCTTGGATTACATGCTTTCATGTTATCTCACTTAGTAGTTTCCACTACTTATCCTATATGTTATCTTTCTTATTTCTTCCATTGGTTATCTAGAACTTGCTTCATATGGCTATCTTCCCCTAGCTTGGGTACTCTTGAGGAGCCAGTCCTTCAAGATCTCTTTCACTCACTTCATACTCCTTTCATATCCATCTCTTCTTATCCACTAGTTTGCTACTCCATATTCTACACCTTGCTAGACATTGGGATAATTCAAGTGATCTTTCTTGAGAACTAATAATCTCTAAATCATTCTAAAAAAAATCATATATGATGTTGAAAAAATCTTTAAAAATAGAAAATGTCTTAAAAAAAATGATCAGCTTAGTGAAAACCTACAATAGACACTTTTATGTATCACCAAAAAAAAATCAAAAAACTCAAAAAAATACAAAAAAATTGAAAAAACTCTTGAAAAAATCTACCAAGTGGTGAAAACCTAGAAATAGGTGCTACTTGAGACCCTTGCACCTATGTCTATTAGTCTCAATCACCCACTCCACAACACTTTTCTTGGCTTGGAATTGTTCCTTGTCCTTGTCTTAGGGGAATAACTACTTAGCCTATTGAGGTCTCCTTATGCATTAGGGTTTCTTTTCTGATTCAAAAAATAGTGTTTCTTAACACTACCCTCTTTGACATCAATTATTTCTCAAAACTTTTCAGATAATCTACCTACAATCTCTAATCTCATGATATTTCTCATTATCAGAATCAAGTCTTGAAGAAATCACAAAGTGACTTACACACATGCACTTAAACATTTAAATTATTGAGCTATGATGAATTTTATCTTCTTTACGTATTATCTATGATGATTTCTTTTCTATGTGTTCCCTCCCTAATAGTCTTTTGATGATGTCATGGACTAGAAGACTAGGGGAATGAGGCATGTTTTACATTCTTTCTGCTTGTGGGTATATTTTGTTAGTCAAAGGTGTTTAGAGCATTCATGCTTGTCCTACTTGACACTTTAGGCCTATAATGTATCATCCTTGTCTATTTTTACAAGACCACACTTAGGGGTTATCCTAGTGCTTATACCTTGATAAAAGTGTTATATTTCTATACCAAACTTAGGCAATCTAACTGCATAGTCATCTTGACCTACATGCCTTTGATTCTTAGGTTGGATTTCCACACTCCTATCTAATATAAATCAGATTCATATCTTCATAGGTCATCCTAGTGATGATTTTATGATCTTTCGATGTCCCTAATAAGGCTTAATGATAAAAACTAGGACCTACTTATTTAATCCTTACAACACACATTTTCTTACTAGCTTGCATTCTAGGGTTCATTCTAGCTTAGCTTTGCATTTTGCATGTTGAGAGAGCTTTCCTCTTTATCTTTCATGGATGTGTTAGCTAACTAAATTCATCCTTCTCTTGCCTCTTCTTGATATTATCTTATCTCTTCTTTCTTATTTCTTTCTTCTTTTCTATCTTACCATCTCATATATTCTTTTGACCTATCTTTTCTAATCTTGACATCTTGGATCCACTTTTGGGATTGGAATCCAAATTAAGGTTCATCTTGCTAGTCAAAATTTCCTCCTTCTTCTATGTAGTTTTCTAACCTATTGAGGCTTAATCTTCAAATCTAGTTGGGGAAATCATCCTTTCTTCATTTCTACTATCTTCCACTCTTCACTTTCATTTCTATTTTATCTCATTTCATCTTTCTTCTTTCTTTGACCTAGTTATTATGCTTTAGATTTTTTGGTCAAACTTAGTCAAATTGGGGAATATCTTCATTTCTTGGTGGTCACTCTTTGGTCTTAATATCTTATCTATCATCATGAACTTTTCTTTTTCCTAATTTGATCAAATCTAACTTATTTCTGCATCTCCTCTATCTCATTTCAATTTCAATCTAAAGCGGGCAAGAATAATCCATCATTGTTGCAAATTTCTTTCTGCTACAACTATCTATTTTCTCTCAATCTATTTGCTTTCATTTCTAGACATTTCAATGCTCATCTCAGGTATTGATATCTTCTTCTCTCTCCAAATGTTCAGTATTGATGCTAATAAATTGTGCATTTAGGATCTGTTATCTCTTTGTGCCTTATTCTTTAGAGTAATATCTCTCAATCGTCTTGGTTTCTTAATTCTTTGAATAATATGTTCCTAGATAGATCACACATTAGTCAAAGAGAGTAAAATGTATGAGCCCCCTTTCTAGAATTTTTGCATAATCTTTCTAATGTATATCCTTGATCAAATATCCAAAAATTCATTTATGTGATTTTATCCTATAGTCCTTTTAATTCAATAAAATTCCCTACTCATATCTTATCCTAAGTTACACACACAAAAGTACTATTCATATTTTAGAGATAAAAGAAGAGGCATTTTTGTGTACACATGAATGCACAATTTTCTAGGTAGAAGGAATCTTCTATTTTAAAAATAACTTTGATTCTCCTCCACACATTTTAAACCTTCTCAAAAGTCAACTCTTTATGGAAATTGGTGGAGATGCTTTGTGCACATGGATCACTCAAGATGCATTCTCCTCCCTTGATTATACCTTCTTTGCCTCATGATCTCTACCACCCATTTTTCCTTAAAAGGGAGGGCTTTCTCCTCATTCAAAGATCTTAGTTTCTCATTCTATTTTTATGTTTTAGGTTTTCTTGGTTATTTTGAAGACTTGGAGCATTCTTACATTTTTGCATTTTAGTTGAGCACTCATTCTACTTACATTATGATATACTTTTTAGATTAGTTTCCTTTATGCTTTACTTTAGTTCACTTTGTTAGCTTTTATTTTATTTAGAATAGGTTATATTTGCATTACATTCATTCTAGATTATTGGATGCCAACATTCTTGCTCTCATCTTTTAATCTCTCATTCTATGGTGCACCTTGCAAGGGTTGCATAGTTTGTCTCATTTGAGAGCCAGCATCTCATAACCTTTGCACATCATACATAGAGAGCTATAAGCCACTTCTTGAGATTCCCTCTTTCATGGTTATTCTCAAGAATAATGGTTTATATAAGTGTGATATTTTTATAGAAGTATGACCAAGAATTGATGGTTAGGTCAAGTGTGGTTAAGGATGTGTTCTACACATGTGTCCTAATGACCTAGTTAAGTATGCATATAGAGAGTCAAAGATATGCAATAGATACACTTGATTTATAGAGATCAAAATTAAAATAAATTACCTAACAAAGAGTTTCTAATGGTTAGATTATATCTCCTAACAAGGATAGAATTTAGATGTAAAATGATGTATAGTGATAGTATAAAGTCTGATGATGACCTCAAGAAGTGCGTAAGGTCAAGATTCATGCATGTAAAAATTTATAAAGAATGTGATCTGATAGTGTTGTGTAATTTTTAAATAATTAATTATCTTAATATGATCCTATTATAATAAATTGGGATAGCCTCAACACCAACTCAAGGAATTTTTTTGAGGACATTGTATAAAGGAAGCTTATTTTCCTTTTGGTGATGTATATAATTGATAAGTGATATGTGAAGTATTTTGGTAAATGTGAGTAAGAAATCCAAGGCATTATTGGATGCAAAGTTGGTGATCTAGTATTGAGATCAGAAGAAGGAGAATAAGTTTTGTTGATAGGACAAAGGAAGAGGAAGTATAAGTATAGTTCATTTTTATTATTCTACAAGGAATAATATAGTGATTATTTGGATAGTGTATTGAGTGATCTTGTCCTTGAAGTTGTTTTGACAGTGGGTCCATTTAACTTTTAATACTTTGAAAAGGGTTGGCATAACCCTAACATGGTTAGAATATCTTGACAAGGTTTCAAAGTCTCCTAACAGGGAAAAATATGTACTGAATGTTTTCCTTGACTCCTAATAGGGTCCATCCTCTAACAAGGAATATTTATATTAGTACATCATCTTGTGGGTACCATTCCCACTAGTGTTTTCTCTATGATCAAGGGTTTCCCTAGTTAACATATCTGGTCTTATTGTGTACAAGTATCTTGTTATGGTTGTTGGTCATATTACTCTTATTGCTAAGGGTTAATGAGGTTCATAATTGTTATAATAGCTGGATAAATAATTCAACCACCCCTTGCTCTTGGTTATATAGGTAGAACTTACTTTCTAACAAAGTTGCCTTGGGTGAAGGGGTTAGTTGTGACCTCCATGAAAGTGTAGATTCTCTTTTCATGGAGAAGAGGGAACATAAGAAAGGTGTGTAAGTCCTATCTTTCCAATTATTTCTTATCTCATTTGGGGATGATAAGGAGAGAATATGTATGGCAAAAATGTGATTACTATGAGCCTTGTAAAAGCTTGAAAGTTTATCTTTTGGCATTGGCATCATCTTCATGGTTGATCCACCTTCACCCTTCTTCATGGTTTCTTAGGTAAAATCCATAGTGAATCCTTGGATTGGTTGTTCTTTGTATGTTCTTGTATTTTTTGTTTGATTATAGTTGTGAGCTATTTAGAATTCATTCTCCTAGCTTGGTAGGTGCTATCTTTGATGCCTAGGTTAGGAGGTGAGTTCTCCATGGTTTCATTCATTGTTATTTGTAGGTTTTTTGGATTCTTGTTGGATAGATTAGGATTCTTTGAGCCTCCTATTAGAGCCTTGTAAAGAAAGGAGTCCATTATTGTTTCTAATCTTTCCATGTACTATAATGAGTTGAGCATTGAAATTCTCACTCCTTATGTAAATATATTTGTATTAGATGTATCATTAAGTTGGGCCAAAGATGCATTTTGATATTATTGGTTTCAGTTCTTGTATTAATCTCTCTCTTAGGTTGTAGTAAAAATGAAAGAAAGCTTAATAAATTCCATTATGAAGTTAATTGATAATATTTGAAGTTTCAAATTTCTATTCCATTGAAATATATAGTGCATGGAATGAATAAGTTTTTTGTGATTTGGATATAAAATAGAATTAATAAGAGAAATAAATTTGATGTTAAAATGAAGTTTCCACATTGTAGTGAAAATAAGATTTTGATGAAATAACTATATTAAGCAGATCACACCATCAAGCCTTGATAAAATGTTAATCTTTTCATGTCAAATAATGTGCTTGGCTAAGCTATCAAGTTCAATAGAATTCATATGTTGAGGTAATTAATATCATGTTTGTTGAATTGCATTTCTATAGTTTTGACCATTACATTTAAATGATTAAGAAAATTCATTGGAACAAATATGTATTAGTCTTTAGTAAAACATTATCTTAATAACATAGAATCCCCACCAACTAAATAAACCCCATAGATACTAAGAAAATATAAGCCAAAAATGAAGAGTACTAGTGAATTAGAAATATGCCCATACATTTTCTAGGCAAGAAAATTTTCTCTCTAGAAAATGTATGAAGCATAATTTAATTCTCCAAAAGTTATAATAGAGAATATCCCATAAGAATATTCCTTTTTAAAAATATATGCATGCATATTAAAAGAAAACACAAAAGAAACCTTTATAAATATAACTTGTAAAATACCCCCCCTTAATCTATCAAAAATATATATAAATAAAAATTAAATTTGCAAGTGGAGGGGATGGGGATGTTACCATGTGGGCCCGACATCCCACCCACCTCCATTTCCTCCTTATCCTCATGCTGATATAGGAAAATTTTATTAAGGAATCCATAATAAATGTATAGGAGGCAACCCTTGGTAAGGTGCCCTCACCCCCTAATTAACCCTTCCTTCTCCTTGAGTGCCTAACTTCCCCACCCAACACTGCAAGCATTGTCTCCCTATAGTACAAGTGTTGACATGTCTTAAATAGCTCTATGAAACATTGGTAAACCACCCACCTCCACTTTCATGAGTGATGGGAAGTGTGAAAAGTGGGCTAGGATATAGGGAAGGTGTTAGGAGGATTAGAGTGGGATGGATAGTTAAGTGTAGCTTGTTAGAAAATAGGGTATGTAGTTAGAAAATACTTTTAAATGGTAAAGTTAGCAAATTTTTATTTTAGTATGATAATATTTTGTGTTTTAGTTGTTTAAGTTATTTGAGTAAGTAGTTAATTAATGATATTAGTTAGTAGTAAGGTAGAGTAAAGTACTAATAAAGTAGTTACTTAATATAATTTTTTTGTTTAGCTTTATTTAAATGTTTTAATACATTAGTTAATTAGTAATTTAATAAGCGAGAAACTAGATTAAGTTTAAATTTAAGTTGGTAACTAATTTTAGTTTATGAGTGAGTGCATTAGATTAGATAGTAGAGTAAAACATTAGTTAGTCATTAGTGAACGTATATTGGTATAGTAAGTAGGAAAGTTTAATTTATGATATTGTTAATTAGTTCTCTTATTTAAGTTGTAAGAAATCTTATAGTACTAAGAAATATAGTTACTTAGTAGTTGAGTTTTTTTTTTATTGGTTTGTCAAAGTAACATATTTTGTATAGTCTTTTTTTTATGGGTATCTTATTTAAGTTGAAGTAATATAGTTTTAAGCAACATCAATTACATTTAATATCTTTAGGTGTTCCAAATCACTTTGTCACATGAACCCTAATACTATTACCTAGATATTTACTACTAAAAATAATTATTCAATTGTATCTTGTCATTGATGTTACATAAATGTTATATTCTAATTGAGTAGTGGCAGTAGTAACCAAGCTCATAAGACTCTAGTATCAACTCACAAGAAGTTAAAAGAAGCCAAGTTCAGTGAACAAGTGAAAATTGAGCTAGGTTAGTCATTGAAGGATTCCTATGTAAACTGAGTCAGGTTGGTTACCAAAGGGGTTCAATGTAAACTAAGTTAGGTTGGCTACCAAGGAACTTAGTGGTAACTGAGTGACCCAATTTCACTATCAGTCGGCCTCTAGTACAATATTTTTGTTTATTATTTTATTTTTGTAAACTAACTTAGTGGGTATTAATTATTTATTTGTAACGGTATTCAAGCTGACTTGATATTAGATTACATACATATGAAAGGTCAAGTTGTTGATTGAAATATGAAGATGTAAAAGAAGATAAGATGTGAATAAAGAAGGATATCTGATTAAGAGAAGAAAATCCAAGGAATTGCAAAGAATATTATGGTTAGGAAGGATCCAGAGGATTAGCCTGAATAGTGATCTGAATCTGCAAAATAGTTTCTTCAATAATCAAGTCAATCATTATTACTCTCTAATAATTGTAGCAATGAAGAAATCCCTTAACAGAGTTAACTTAACAATCATTCTTGTAAATCCTCTAACAAGGTTGCATTTCTAGATTGAAGTGTCTTAAGATCTCTAACAAGGACACTCCTAATAGGGTGATTCAAATCATTTAATAGAGTCAAACCTAACTATGTGTTTTGAACCTTTAACAGGTTTGGATCCTAATAGGGCTAACTTTAGAAAAGTGAAAAGTTATAACTAGTTGCATGGGTGGTTTTTCCAAATTGGGTTTCCACATTAAATCTTGGTGTTTAATGTGTTCATGTTATTTTCTTCCTACTTTATCTTTTTGCAACTAAGTTACTAAAGGTTAATACATGTTAATATCTCAACATTTGTTTGTTAACTGAGTTACATTGAATATCTAGTTCTAACTAAGTTGTGCAAGGATTTGAGTTAATAAGAAGTATGTATTGACATCTAAGGGATTTGGAATTATTTTAGTGCTAACTAATTCATCCCCCCCTTCTTAGCTGCTCCTCTTATATTTCAAACAATTTACAACATATTGGGATGTATGTATACTTCATTTTAATTACACAATATTGGAAAATGTCTAGAATCATGTTATTCTAGTTTAATTTAATAATTAGACTATAATGTGGAAAATTAAAACAAGTAAACCTTTAAAGCCAATTATCATAAGTTTGACTAGAAAGAGCATTTGAAGTTATATCAAACCTATTTTAAGAATACTTTCATAACAACCTATACATATAGTGAAATGTTACATTTAAATTTGATGTTAAGCTCAAACCTAGAAAATAAACATGGAACTCTAAAATGTGCTTTAGTATCATCATCATACTATCACTTAGGTAAAAAATGTTAACTATTAACCATTAACCAAAACACATTGTAACCTATCATGCTACCTCAAAACTTGAAAAATTGTAAATTTTATCTTACCATTAACCTACCTATATCTCATTCAAAGATTGTGTGTGTAACACATTTATACCCTTGTAAAAAAATGGTGTGTTTTTGTTTTAAATTTTGGACTTGACATTATGGTATCATAGCCTAGTTTCAACACTAGGAACCTAAACCCATTATTTTCAACTTATGTAAACTTAAACCTTTGTCTAGGATGCATATCATCACATGAGATAGACGATGAGGTATATTTCATAGAGTGGCACATGTTGAGGCAAAACATGAGGATGGAGAACCTCCACACCATTGAATACTAACAAGTATATTTTGGATGTCCTCTAGAATCCAATTTTTGTAGTGTAGTAGAGATTACCACCCATAGCCTAATAACCAGAGTAGAAGATACATGAGGCTAATAGGGTAGTCTCTAGAGAGAGGAGTAGAAATGCTCCACCTGGGCTTGTTGAGAGATATGGTGATCATGATGGTAAATCAATTCAATAGTTAGAGGAACCACCTAAGAAGGAGATATGTGTCAAAGGGAGACCTTCTAGAGATATGGGAGATAAGAGTAGGAATTTTTTTATAACTCCATCCACCCTTATTTTTGGGAGCCATAGATGGTTCAATGCTAGAGAAATGGTTACAAAGTTTACAAAAATGCTTTGGATTGTTCCCTCATGGTAGTAATCTAAAGAAGTGAATTATAGTCTATCATATGCAAGACAATGACTCTACTAGGTGGCTATATGAGGATTCAATGCATCAAGTAAGGATTGATGCACTCACTTGGTAGTCATTTGTGACCTAATTTTGAGAGGGATACCTCTCAAAGAATTTTAGATAGATATAAATAGAGAAGTTCCATGACCTTCAATAAAGAGGCCTCATAATGACTGAATATGAGAGTCATTTTCTTGAGCTCCTTCCATATGTTGATTACATGAAGGATGAGAAAAAAAAAATCCATCATTTCACTAAGGGTCTTAATATGTCTCTTTTTTGTATAATATGTTTAGCAGTTCCTACTACATTCAAAGAGACTATTGAGATGACACTAGTTGTCAAGGATATCAATACTAGATAGAAGTCTTGGTATTGGTCTTAACATCAAAACCCCTCTACTCAGTAGTTAGGACAATAGAGACCTCCTTAAAAGGGGAATTAGAGCCATTTAGCATGATTCTTTAAGGGCTAATAGTCTCATTAGTAGAGATCTTAGAAGGATTCTAGATAGAGGTCATCACATGGTTATCATGGATCTAAGCCCACGTAGTGGCAGTCTTAGGGTCCTAAATGAGATCAAAGGACACAAAACCCACTCAATAATCCTCTAGGGGTCGATCTAGTAGATCCAGTAGGACTAGAGGTCCACATAAATCAAGATCATAGGGAGTGTAGATTCAGAATTGTGACCATCTTACATTTGTGGTGGCATGGGTTACATAGTGAGAGAGTATACGTAGGGTTAGTTAGTGGGTTGTTAGGGAGGGGCTACTTAAGAACTAAAAGTAGGAGACATGGGTAGATCCCATAGAGGTTTTTTAGTTGTTGATAATCACTAGGTTGAGCATCAAACTATAGTCATTGAGGCTACAAGTATGATACAAGGTAGTATGGTTACTATTTTGTTTGATTCTAGAGCTACTTACTCCTTTATATCTCCATTTTTAGTGGATCATTTCATACTAGTGGAAGTTAGACTAGATGTTAGTAAGGAAGTAGAGTTAACCTAAGGATCCAAGGTGTTAAAATAGTCACATTAAAATTAGGGACATGTCCATGATGTTCAATCTATGTATTAACCATCTATGTTCTTATGATGTTGTCCTTAGAATTTATTTTCTTCATGCTTATAGTGCCAAAATATACTATCAAAAGAAGATGGTTGGGTGTGTAGATAAATATGGTACTCCTATGGTGATATTAAGGGTCCAAAGACTCATATCTCTTTGTATGATTTATCTTATGTAGTTTTGGTATTGCATGTGAAAGGGATGTCAGCTATTATTTTCTATCACCATAAGTGATGGAGAGGAGGATGTGGAGAGAAATCCATCCCTTGATGATTTTCCTATCTTACAAGATTTTTCAAATGTATTTCCCTTAGAGCTCTTGGGTATATTGTCACCTAGAGCATTTAATTTTCACACAGATCTTGTGCTAGGAGTTATGCTTATATCTAGAGCACCATACAAGATGAATACACATGAACTTAGTGAGATCAAGATTTAGTTGGAGGATCTATTAGAGAAATGGCATATTTTACCTAGTGTGTCACCTTGAGGTACACTAATTATTTTGTGAAGAAGGATGGATCACTTAGGTTATGTATTGATTATCAACAACTAAAAAAGGTAACCATTAAGAATTGATACCCACTTCCTAGGATTAATTATCTCTTTGATCATCTCCAAGGTTCCCAAGTATTCTTGAAGATAGATCTGAAGTCAGGTTATCAATTAGTTTAGGATTGTAGAGAGTGATATCCACAAAACTACATTTTATACAAGGTATGGCCACTATGAGTTCAATGTGATCCCATTCGACCTCATGAATGCTCTAGCTATATTCATAAGCCTCATGAATGGAGTATTTTGTAAACTCTTAAATAATTTTGTGATAGTGTTCCTTGATGATATTTTGATATATACTTATGATAAGAAGGAGCATGAATAATACTTGAGACTAGTTTTGTAGAGGTTGAGATAGAACCAATTATTTGGTAGCTTGTCAAATTGTACATTCTCTATCTTGAGGTGCTTTATTTGGGTAATATTATATAAGGTGATGGTATCTTAGTAGACCCATCAAAGATTAGAGTCATCGTGTATTGGTTAACACCCACTAGTGTTACTAAGGTGAGGACTTTTATGGAGTTAGAAAGATATTACATATGCTTTATTATGGGATTTCTAGATTGGAACACCCCATCATATACATTAAGAAAAGGGGATATAAGTATGAGTGTAAAGAGAAGTGTGAGAGAGCTTTTTCTGAGCTCAAGAGAGAACTCACAAGTGTATTGATTCTTGAAGTACCTGATCCTTTAGCAGATTATGTGGTGTGTAGAGATGCATCAATAGATGGTATAGGGGATGTTGTTATGCAGAATAAATGACCTATTTCCTATGAGTCTATGAATCTAAATACTTGTGAGCTTAACTATTCTACTCATGATCTAGAGCTTGCAGTAGTGGTACATACTTTAGTGAGGTGGCAATAGTTACTTCTAGACCATAGATTTGAGCTTCATTTAGACCATCAGAGCTTGTAGTACATATTCACACAGTCAAACCTTAATGCTAAGTAGATAATATGGATGGATTTCATATGTGAGTATGTTTTTTATGGTCATTACATCAAAAGGAAGGAAAATGTAGCTGTGGATGCCTTGAGTTAGAGATGCCATGAGTTGTTGTCTGTGACTACTTGTATTAATTTGATAGAGTTTGTTCTACATCATTTTCCAAAGGATGTGCTATATGTAGAGGTTTTTTAGATAGTCCATTCTTAAAGACCCTTAGAGGGGAAGTATTTAGAGTATACCTTGGAATTGGATGGACTATTTCACATTAGAGGACATATATATGTACCTTCCATTAGGGATTTGTATGAGTTCATTGTACTTGAGGCTCAAAGAGCACCTTATGTAGCACACCCTAAAGTAAAGAAGTTGTATGTATATTTCAGAAAATTATATCGTTTTCAAGGCATGAGATTATAGATTTCTAGCATTCTTGTGAGATGCCTAGAATGCTAGAGAGTGAAGGCAAAGCATTGTCATCCTGGTGGGCTCCTCCAACCCCATGAGATAATTGAATGAAAGTTGGTAATATTTTTGTGAATTATATTTTTTATATTATTATGTATTCCTCTATAGGATTTGAGAAAAAATGCATAACAAATCCATGAAGCCCAAGAAAACCTACATGCAAAAAAATTGTCACAGAGAAGAAAAAGACAAGAAGAGGCAAGGGTTTGATTTGAAAAACTTAGACGAAGAAGAAAAATATTATTCAATGGATTCAATAATTCACAAATAGATCAATCCTTATAAAGGATATTGAAACCAAAAAATGGTAACCTAAAGCCTTAAAAAGCTAGGGTTACACATTATAATTAATAAAATATTAATTATATGCACCTACAAGATAGCTTAAGCAAACTAGAGTAATAGGAAACTTATTTAACTAAATCAAAGTGATTTAATTAATAATTGAAAGCAACTAATTACTCTAACACACCCCCTTAAGTGAAGCTCAGGAGGTAAGCTAACCTAGCACAGCTATGAAAGTAGAAAAGTGGGTCTTGGCAACAAGGCCTGATTAGGTACCCAATACAACAAAATCTCTATAAACTGGAGAAATAGAGAAAAGCACATGGGAAGAGATAGCAAAGAATGTTCTAGAAGAAGGAACAAAGAGAGATCATGAAGAGAACCACTAAAGCATGAAAAGCTACAAAACTCTATCAAAAGGTGCTGATCTATAGAACCTCGATGGAAATAGAAGGCATGAATCGAGCATGTCCGTATGGTAGATGATCCATCTCACCAAAATTCATAGGTAGCCAGCCACTGCAATCACCTAGTATGTAGGATTAGGTACTAAATACATAGCTCATACTAATGAAACATTGAACCAAGGAAGTATTAGAACCAAAAATATAACCCCCCCTTAATGTAGACGGGGTGAGGTGACAAGCAACTAAAAAGATGGACTAAAAATCTCCTACAAGACAGGAACCAAACACATTGAGAATGAGGTACATACACCTATAAAGGAACATGTCATCAACACATCATAGGGCTAATGTCATGGAAGGGACACTCAATTGAAAAAGGAAGAGGGCCTAAGTGGCAATCAACTATCCCCCCCATGGCACTTTATAAAATAGTGTGAGTACAACAAATCACAATGATGAAAAGGATTCCAAAATGCAAGAGTGACACTTTATCTCAATGTGTTTGCATAAAGATGCTTACAATGAATATAAAAAATGATTAAAAAAAGTATAAGGCTGATACAATAGAAGGTACAACCCAAAACAAAGCATCTAAAGCAACAAAATCGATCTCTGAACCTGAAACAGCCAGAATATCCACCAGCATACAAAAACATAGAAGGCTGAATAAAATATTCCTAGAGTAGAATCTAGAACAACAACTAGCATCATTGAAAGCAGCACAAAAAGATCTTTCCAGTGATATAGATAAGTCCAAAATTGAAGATCGAATGCTAAAGATATGCCTCCTAGAGTGCAAAACAAAACATCTAGCTTTGACTGCCAAAACAAGCAACCAAATTGTATCAAAACCCAAAAACACCTATACCATAATTTTTGTCTTAGAACCAACTTTCCAGCACATTTTTTAGATAAAAAAAATACTTTTGTATGATCAAAACCCAAAAACACCTATACCATAATTTCTAATAGAGATTCCTTATTTACATCATCCTTTTGGAGAGAGTTACAGGTAGCATTGGACTCTAGGCTCAATTTTAATACAATATACCACCCTTACATAGATTGTTAGACCAAGTATGTTAATTAGGTATTTGAGGATATATTGCACATGTATGTGATGGACCATCAGGTCAAGTGGGATGAGTACCTACATCATGTCAAATTTTCGTATAATAATGGGCATCATTCATTTATAGGTATGTCACATTATCAAGCCTTATATGATAGACCTTATAAGAGACCATTGAGTTGGGATAGGATCAAGGATAGAGTATCTGTTGGTCCTCAATTAGTCATAGAGATGAAGAAACTAGTGGTATTAATTAGATAGTATTTTAGAGAGGTATAAGATAGACAAAAGTATGTATATGTGAATAGGATTGATCAAGAGTATATGATTGGAGATAGAACCTTCTTAAGAGTGTGTTTGCTAAGAGTCTAGTCTATTTTAGAAAGGGCTCTAAGTTGGGACATCAGTTCATTGGACATTCTAAGATCTTAGAGAGGATAGGACTAGTCACTTATCAACTGGCCTTACCACCTATCATATCACACATCCAAAATATGTTTCATGTTTCTATACTTTAAGGATTTATATATGATGAGTCTCTGATTATATATTGGGATGCCTTATAGGTGGAGTTAGATGGGAAGCTAGTCTCAAAGAATGTTCATATTATAGGTTGATGGACCCTTGTGCTTCAAGGAAAAGAGTTGGACCAGGTGAGGATCTAGTGGGATTGTTATGATGAGGTCATGGCTTCATGGGAGAATGTAGCACATATGAGATCTTAGTACCCATACCTTTTCTATGGAATCTATGAGGAAGTCCATGCTTAGAAGGGGAGGATGTAAGGCCTCACCCTAATCCATCATAGATCATATGAAAAATTTATTTTTCATACATTTTTATTTGAGGTTTTGAGACATGATTTGACTAATTAGACATTGGTCCATATAATTGATGCCATGTGATGGTTACTTTAGTATGTTTTACTAATGTTGCTTTGATGATATTTTATATGCATGCACTTTTATGGTTCATTCGGTAGTATAAATTGAATTGATGAATACATCATGGTGTTTTAACTATGCAAATTCATGATATTTAATCAATGTGTAGGACATTAGAAATACAATAGGAAAATTAAACTCTGAGAGGGGGGTGAATCATCACCTCAAAACTTCAACCATAAAATCATTCACCACATATCCATCTTGCAATTTTGCATGTAAACTAAAATACCAAATTAAGCATATACATCCATAGCTTGAAAAAAAATAATCATTCACAAATATGACACAAGATATGATTACCCAAAAACTCTCCAATGAGAAGGTAAAACTAGGGTGGGGATGACACCTACAAATCTTCACTACTACAGTTGTAAAGTGTATCTAATGAAGGTTACAATGTTTGATCATGAAACATGATCTACCTTATGAAAGGTATGCCCTATTAAAGGCTTGCAAGATTGTTAGAGCTTACCCGATTAAAGGATTTCAACACTCTATTGGAAATGTGATTGGTTAAAGAACTTCAAATTACAATAAAATAAGCACCTTATTAAAGGATTTACAATAGCCTATTAAGACTATTTTGTTAAGAGATTTAATAGATTCGCCTATTAAATGTCTCAGTAATGATCCTATAGTTATCACTCTACTACTAGATAAAAGATCACCTCTTTGCATGTATCCTTGATCCTCCTCTGATCAAATGTATATCTTTTATCCTCTAATTACTTTCCTCTATTATCTTTTATTAATTTTTCAATTCATACACTATCATCACTCTTCCTTAGTCACACTTGAATGCTTTTTTTGTGCATGCAAACTTCTCTCTTCACTCACACCATGTTTTAGGGTTTACCAGCCTTAAGAAGATCTAAGTGACTAGGGTTAAGTATGAATAAATTTTTTTAATTCATCCATCTCACTACTCAATTTATCCCTTTAACTAATTAGCTGCATGTAAAACATAGAGATTCTTAATTAAGATTCATTCTTATCATCTAGAATTGTAAAACAATCCTTAAGTTGGCTCCAAAATGGTTTACATAATGGTTTGTGCCATTGCAAAAAAACTATGTCAAAAATAATTTTACTCAGCATCTGAAGTCCCTGATGCTCAACATCAACTACAATTTAAATTCTATCACTCAACATCTAAATGACTCGGTACATACTAAATTCTTGACACTTGAGTAACTTGGCACTGACTATTTACTTTGCACTTAGTGAGTATCTGATGGGGACACAACCCAAGAATAGAATGGACACAACAGAAAAGGGAAATTGTATTAACTAAAAAATAAGCTAGTACATTCAGTACAGAGAAAATAAACTTCAAAACATGCCCTAAGGGCTTACAATAGCATAAAATGTGGAGATACTTTCTCCTTTCAATACCTCCTCTCAAACTCCACTCCAAATTGCCTTTTACAATGCCAGAAATCTCCTTAAATAGACCTCGGGGGGTTAAGGACTAGGAGTACATTCTAGAAAGTGCTAGTAGGCATCCACCAACCAAATAGAAGGTTCCAAAAGTGAGGTTAGAAGTCGATGGAAATCTAGAAGAATCTAGAAACGGTAATCGAACTTCCGGGAGGCATAACTTTTGAACCGTAGCTCTGAATGATGAACTATTTACATTTTTGGAAAGCTCTCAAAGTGCTCTATAGCCCTATGGACCAGCTTCACTTGTCCCCCATTTGTTGGCCCATTTTGAGGTCATTTAATGCCCATAACCTAACTTTGAAGCATTCTTAGGAGGTCTCCACAACCCGAAAAACTTCAATAACTTTCAAACCATGGGGCCTTTTGACCTGATTCTTTTTCTGGAATGCTCTAAATCACAATTACATTCATATAGCCAATTTATATCTCCTAGTTCACCAAAATGATATCCCAACTACATACTCCTATTTTTTAAAGATTTACTAGCACACTAATAGTGGAACTGTGAGAGTTGGAACCTTTATTTGACCTAAATGGGTGTCCAAAAATGAAAATACATGAAATAGAAACTAATTCTAAATATATATTTTTTGGGTGATACAGGATTGCTCTTATACCTCTGGATGCTCTTGCATCAGACACCCAGGGTAGATTGAAAAGTGACCCTGTCACTTTATGAATGGTAGAGGAAATCCCAATGGGAAACCTCAGCTACTGAAATCCAAGTTGAGTCCTTGATCGATCGTCCTTTCCATTTGACCAAATACTCTTCATACTGCTATTTCTGGTACTCCTACCCACACGATGATCTAGAATGTCTTCTATCTCCTCCTTCTTGGAAGCAGGAATCAGACATGGCTCTAACACCAGCTCCTCATCTGCACCATCATCATGATACTCTATTAAATTTGCAATGTTAAAAATGGGAGAAATGTGAATACCATATGGCAGCTCCACCTCATATGCATTTCCTGAGTCATGCTTCTTCAGAATTTTGCAGGGACCAAATTTCTTCATTTTCAGCTTGTTGTAAGTACCGGCTGGAAATCTTTCTTTTTGTAAGTGTACCATGACTAGATCCCCTACTTGGAATTCCTTATGTCTTCTCCTTTGATCAGCCCTAGCTTTATACTCTTGATTCATCTTGGTAATGTGTGCTTGAACCTCCTCATGTAGACACTTGATATGTTCAGCAAATTCCTCAGCTTTAGCACTTGTCCTCTCCCCTTGTTTTATCTTCCTCAATTCTGGTGCAGTCCTTGGGCTATTCCCATATACAATTTGGAATGGTGAATTTCCAGTATTCCTATTTATAGAGTTATTGTAAGCAAACTCTACTTGTGGTAGAATCAAATCCCATCCCTTGGGCTTATCCCCAACTAAACATCTTAGCAAATTGCCCAGACTTCTATTTACCACTTCTATTTGGTCGTCAGTCTGCAGGTGATGCGTGGAACTAAATTTTAGGTCTGTTCTCAACTTTTTCCACAATGTCCTCCAGAAATACCCCACAAATTTAGTATCTCTGTCAGAAACTATACTCCTTGGAAGACCATGTAGTCTTACCACCTCTTTGAAAAACAAGTCTGCAATATGGATAGCATCATGAGTTTTGTGGCATGCAATGAAATGTGCCATTTTGGAGAACCTATCAACCACCATGAATACTGAGTCATTACCCCTTTGTGTCCTTGGCAATCCAAGAACAAAATCCATACTTATGTCCTCCCATGGCCTTGATGGAACAGGAAATGGCTAATATAGGCCAGTATTGTGACTAAAGCTCTTGGCAACTTGACAAACCTAGCAACTCTGTACAAAATTCTTCACATCCTATGAAATTTGAGGCCAAAAATAATGTTCTCTAAGAATGGCAATGGTCTTATCTCGACCAAAATGTCCTACCATCCCTCCACTGTGTTTCTCCTTAATTAGATTTTCCCTCATGGAACTCCTTCGAATGCACAATTGACTACCCTTGAACAACATGCCATCCTGAATTAGATAGTCTAACCACTTGGTTCTATCTACAGCAGTAGGTTCTTTACAAGCTTTCCATACTTCAGCAAAATCAGGATCCTCAGGATACAAATTTTTTAGTTTATCAAACCCAACTACTTCAACTTGCATTACTGTAAGAAACAACAGTCTCCTACTGAGTGCATCTGCAACCCTGTTAGATTTTCCACTTCTATGCTTCAACACAAATGTATAACTCTGTAAGAAGTCTACCCACTTCATATGCCTCTGATTCAATTTACCTTGGCTATTTAGGTACTGTAATGCCTGATGATTAGTATACAAAACAAATTCCTTAGGCAATAAATAATGCCTCCATTTCTTTAAGGCCTAAACTATTGCATAGAACTCTTGATCATAAACAAAATACTTCTTCTTTCAATCATTCAATTTTTCACTGAAATATGCAATAGGCTTACCTTCTTGGCTTAATACAGCCCCAATAGTGCTACCACTAGCATCATAATCCACTTGGAACACTTTTCTAAAATTTGGAAGTGCCAACACAAGTTGTTCTGTTACCTTCTTCTTCAGCAATTCAAAACTTCTCACAGCTGCTGCAGTCCATTTGAACTCTTTTCTATCCCCTCTTATTGTATCAATTAGGGTGTATATATGCCACTAAAATTATTAATAAACTTCCTATAAAAACTAACCAGACCATGAAATGATCTTACCTTAGTAGCAGATCTTGGAGTAGGCCATTCCAAGATGGTTTTTACCTTCTTTGGATCCATTTTGAGACCTTCAGGTGATATAACAAACCCCAAATAGACTAACTTCCTTTTTGCAAAGATACACTTGTTCAGATTAATTAACAGTTTATCTTCCCAGGACACTACGAATATGCAATAAATGTTCTTCCAAAGTCTTGCTGAAAATTAAAATATCATCCAAATAAACAATAAAAAATTTTCCCAAGAACTTCTTAAGTACCTCATTCATGAGCCACATGAAAGTGCTTGGGGCATTCATCAATCCAAAGGGTATGACTAACCACTCATAAAGACTCTCCTTGGTCTTGAAGGTTGTTTTCCACTCATCTCCTTCTCAAATTCATATCTGACGATAGCCACTCTTGAGATCTATCTTTGTGAAGTATTGAGCTCCACTCAAGCAGTCCATAAGATCATCCATCCTTGGCAAAGGAAACCATTACTGTATGGTTATCCTATTTATAGCTCAAGAATCTGTACACATCCTCCACTCTCCATCCTTCTTTGGTGCAAGTACTGTAGGTACTGCACATGGACTCAGGCTCTCTTGAATCAGGCCCTTCCTCAACAGCTCCTGAACTTGTCTATTTAGCTCCTCTATTTTAGTAGGAGTCATCCTGTGAGCAGCCTTGTTAGGAAAACTAGCTCTTGGAATTAGATCTATCTGATGACTGATTTTCCTTACTAGTGGCAATCCATCTGGAACATTATCAGAGATAATATCTCCAAACTCCCCTAGTAAATCCAAAACTTCAAGTGGTATTTCACTACTACCTTCTTTATCTTTCCTAGGAATCAGAGCATAGCACATATGCTAATGTTTCATGCCATCTAAAAACTTCCTTTCATCAACAAGAAAAATCCTAGCACTGCTACATACCTTTTCACCTTCCTTTTTCATGGGCTTCAATTTGTGGTGAACTCCATCCTTTGTCAGAGAGTATGTGTTTGCATGTCCATCATGTACTGCATGTCTATCAAACTGCCATGGTCTACCCAATAATAGATGGCAAACATCCATCAAAATAAAATCACAGAGAACTTCATCATGGTAACTCCCAATTTTGAATTTCACTAAACATTGTTCACTTACCAGGACCTTATGATCTTCTTTTACCCAAGCAATCTGATAGGGTTGGGGATGTTTCTCCCTCTTGAGCTTCAGCTTAGAGACCATCTCTTTTGATACCAAGTTATCAGTGCTACCACCATCAATGATCATGTCACAACATTTATCCTCACACTTGCATCTGGTACGAAACAAACTCCACCGTTGTCCTGGTTCAATCTCACCACTTAGTAGGACTCTTTCATTTATCAAGGTCTCTCCTCTTTCTGCATCCTCTAAATGTGATGATTGTGCATCCTCATCCACATGAGCAACCCTAGCTTGGCCCTCAGCTCTCCTATCTATCCTTCCTTGTCGTTGAGGGCATTCAAAGGCATGATGACCTTCTTCATTGCAATGGAAATAGGTACCACAGAAGCCTCCTCTTCCTTGTCCATGTCCTCTACCTCTTCCTCTCTGATTTCCAAAGTCTTGATCATGGGAGCAGTTGAAACCCTCATTTCTCTGGTTCCTACTAGTACCCATGTCTTCATTTTTCTTTTGGGTTTCATTGCAGCCTCCAGATGATCTACCACTTCCCCTTCCTCCTTGACCACACCCTCTTTTTCTTCCTTCAAACCTTTTATTCAGCTTCTCTTCAACTCCTAGGGAAAACTGGTATGCCTCTTCAATGCTGGTCATTCTTACCAGACTTAATTCCTCCTGGATGCTAGGTCGTAACCCACTGATATAACGAGCAACCTTCTCCTTATTTTCTTCTGCATGCCTCATTGTAATCAAGAGTCGGTAAAATTCCTCTGTATATTCTTGGACTGGTCTTCCTGCTTGCTTTAACCCATGCATCTTCTTAAACAAATCAAGCTCGTAGTCCACAGGAATGAACTGCTTCTTCAATTTGTCCACCATGCGATCCAATCTTGTGATCTTATCCTTTCCTCTTCTGTTTCTTTCCAATTGAACCTCTTGCCACCAAATTTTGGCATGGCCTTTCAGTTTGGCCTTTGCAAACTTAACCCTATCTGGGTCCCTAATATCCTCATACACAAAGTATTCTTCCAGTTCATTGATCCAATTGATCAACTCATCTGGTTTCAGATTTCCTAAAAATACACCCACTTCAATTGTAGGTCTTTTCCCAAACTTAGTAATGGCCCTAAAAAGCCTTTCCTCTACATGATTTAGAACTTTCCCATCAAATTCCCCTTCTATTCCAACTTCATCTTCTTCATTTTCATCTTCACTTTCATCACCTACGGCCACAGTTGCTCCTCTACAGAGCTCCTCCTGTAATGCTTGTACCTACCTTTGGAGGGCCCTAACCTTCTTAGGATTAATAGATCTAGCCCTTTTTCCAAGCTCTCTTTGTGGAGGCATCTTTTTAATTCAAACCCACAACCACACAGTCCTGGTGCAAACTGCCTCACAGTCGGCGCTTTGTCTACACACTCAGGAAAACTAGCTCTGATACCACTTGATGGGGACACAACCCAAGAATAGAATGGACACAATAAAAAAGGGAAATTGTATTAACTAAAAAATAAGCTAGTACATTCAGTACAAAGAAAATAAACTTCAAAACATGCCCTAAGGGCTTACAATAGCATAAAATGTGGAGATAATTTCTCCTTTCAGTACCTCCTCTCAAACTCCACTCCGAACTGCCTTTTACAATGCTAGAAATCTCCTTAAATAGACCCCAGAGGGTTAAGGACTAGGAGTACATTCTAAAAAGTGCTAGTAGGCATCCACCAACCAAATAGAAGA
Organism: Cupressus sempervirens; assembly: GCA_028749045.1. Taxonomy (NCBI): domain Eukaryota; kingdom Viridiplantae; phylum Streptophyta; class Pinopsida; order Cupressales; family Cupressaceae; genus Cupressus; species Cupressus sempervirens. The sequence goes on from CM053788.1 coordinate 325,457,007, forward strand.
TTCCAAATGCTACGTTAGAAGTCGATGCAAATCTAGAAGAATCCAAAAATGGTAACCAAACTTTCAGGAGGCATAACTTTTGAACCGTAGCTCCGATTGACAAACCGTTTACATTTTCAAAAAGCTCTCAAAGTGGTCTATAGCCCTATGGAATAGTTTCACTTGTCCCTAATTTTTTGGCCCATTTTAAATTCATTTAATGCCCCTAACCTTACTTTGAAGCATTCTTAGGAGGTCTACAACCCAAAAAATTGCAATAACTTTCAAACCGTGGGGCCTTTTGACCTTATTCTTTTTTTGGAATGCTCTAAATCACAATTAAATTCATCTAGCTAATTTACACCTCCTAGTTCACCAAAATGATGGCCCAATTACATACTCCTATTTTTTCAAAATTTACTAGCACACTCATAGTGGAACTGTGAGAGTTGGAACCTTTATTTCACCCAAATGGGTGTCCAAAAATGAAAACACATGAAACAGAAACTAAGTCTAAGTATATTTTTTTTGGTGACACAGGATTGCCCTTGTACCTCTGGATGCTCCTGCATCAGTATCTCACTTAGCATGCACTATCTAGTATGTTATACTTAGCATGCATTACTTGTTTGACATGAACTAAGTTATAACTTGTAAATGACTTAAGTGTATAGATACTCATATGTCAAAACCAATCTAAGAACAATAATCTCCCCCTTTGACATGAGTGGCAAAAACACTGAGTCATGCATGAATGGTCTTATCTTATAAGCATAACTTAGATACTCACTATCTCTATTTGGTATATGTACAAAATTTCAAATTTTCAAAACGTAGCAAAACTCAACTTCATAGTCATATCTCAAAATCTTATAACTCCCCTTGAGTTGATTGTGTTATTATAAATTTGAACCAATAATCCTACTGAGTAAACATGCATATGATGAATTATGTTATACTGTGTTTCTCTCTTTGGCTCACCCTTAGTTTGGTCTCCCCCAAAACTATATTCATTCTTTCTTTGGAGTCATTGTCTCTCTCAAAAATTTTATATATAATATCTCTCACATTTCCTTATTTCTTCTTCTTATTTCTCCTCAAAACTTATTTCTCCCCCTTTTTGACACTGATGTCAAAGTGTTATACATGTATAGTGTGTTTTTCCAAGAAATTTTTATTGACCTCAAGTATTATCTTTAGAGGTACATCCTAATTATCACATGCTACCTCCAATGATTTTATTTGGATAGTTAACTTGGTAGTAAGGTGAAGTAAGCCTTCATGTGTAGAAAGATGGGGATCTTTCTTCATCAATATTTTTGCAAAGTCTAGTTCCTTGTGTAGTATCTCCTTGTGTGGGGCCAACATGGACTAGATGTTGATCAATGTAGTCTAAATTTTTTCATCTTGAGCATGTATGGATGCCAACTAACCTTGTGAGTTCATCAAATTCTTGAAGTTCTTTTGTCTCTAAGTTGGAGAATTATGTAGAGTAGAACTTGTTTTTTTCATATCTCCCTTTAGATTGTAAATATGTCATTGTACTTCTTGTGTGAATAGAGTTGTATCACACAACTTGTTGTAAAGAGAGAAAATATTCTCTAATACTTTCTTTACACTATCAATCTTGGTTGCTAATTCAACTTGACTAAGTGCAATAGCACTTGATATCTTTTCATTGACTTTGAAATATTTTTTCAGACTATTCAAGTAGTTTTACATTTGAATTCAAGTCAATATCATTAATATTTTTAACTATATTTTCCAACTACTCCATGATAGGCTGGTATTCTTTAGGTAAAGTCAAGTTGAATGCATCTAAAAAATGTCCTTGATATCTTGCAATGCTTTCTTTTGTCTACTCCCTTACGAGCAGTTCTTGGTGCTTTTTAAGTGCAAGAGAATTTTGAAGTATGCTCATCTGTTCAAAAGTGATTGTTACAAGATCAAACTCTGGAAACATAACCACTTCATCCAAGTTAACATTATATATGGAGTAACTGAGAGGGGGGTGAATTAGTTACCACAAAAACAAATCCATAGATCCCTTAGATGTCTTAAATAACTAGTTACTATTGTCACTCGGTAGCCACATAAAAAAATATTGTAACTCTGTAGATGAACTGTGTATTAAGTTATTACTGATTGTTAAGCATTCATAATTATTAATATGCATGTAAAAGTAAATAAAATAAACACAAGAGACACTAGATTTAACATGAAAACCCAATATGGAAAAAACCACCAAGTAACTAGCTACCAATTTTCACTCTTCTAAAGTGAGCCCTATTAGGAGCCAACCGTATTAAAAGTTACAAAACACAATGTTAGGTTTGACCTTGCTAGAGGATTTAAACACCTTGCTAGGAGTGGCCTTGCTAGATGACTTTTAGAAACATTCAATAGAATTGTCCACCTTGTTAGAGGATTTACTAAATGGCTACTAAACCAACTCTATTAAGAGATTTAAAATTTACCACTACAATTGTGAGAAAGTAAAAATGAGTGACCTGAATGAGATGCAACTAAAATTTTCTGATACAAATATCTATTCTACTTCAATGGATCCTCACTAATCAAATACAACTCTGCTACTCCTCAAGGATATCTAATATTTCTTCCAAATTTTCTCACACTTCTTCATAATCAACTCATTTTCATGCTCGTTCATTACAATTAGAATTAAAAACTTGACCTTTTATTTATACCTTACAAATTGTCAAGTTGACTCAATTTATAAATTACATTTACCAATAAACAATACATCAGTAGGCTATAATCATTACATGAAACAATTAAAATTTATTTCCCAAAATAATGAAATCCTTCATTGGCCAACCCTGCTCAATAAACATTGCTCTAAAAATGATTTTCAATGTTAACCAAGTGAAGCTTGGTGAACACTATGAACTCTGCAAAAATCCTTTGGAGACCAAGTGAACTCAGTAAGAATTATTTTTTCTTCACTGACCTTGTGAGCTTGGTAGAAACTATCTTCACAATGTAGAATTTAAGAACACTCGGTAGACTCTGTAATTCTCTTTGTTGACCAACTGAGCTCGGTAGAGTCTATCTGATAATTGATATGACATTTGTGTAACATCAAAGATAACACATAATTAAACAATTATATCCAACAATCTTCCTCTTTGGCATTGATGGCAACACAACATGTCATAGCAGAATGAAATTTGAAAACAAGTCTTTTCAAAACATTTCTTCCTCTTAGATTATATTCCACAAACTTCTCAACGATAGTAATCTCCCTTTGTCAAGGAATTACATAACTTCTTTTCAATCATCAAACTCTTCACAAATAAATTCAAATTTTAGAAAGCTTATGATAGTATACTCTCCCTCTTTGACAACACATGACAAAGACAACACAAGCCAAATGAGTAGCAATGTACCTTAAGTACTAACTCATATGAAATGTTCACATGATTATGCGACATCAACTAATAGATATTCAACTTGTTACTTGTTGATGCATTGCTAAAACTTTATTTTAGTGAGCCTTAGATAGGGGAATGACCCCTAACTTACCTCTTAGATACAAGAATGCATCCTTAGATAAAGGCTTGGTGAATATGTCATCAATTTGTTCCTTTGCATGGACATATTCCAATCTGATCTCCTTATCTTGCACCAATTCTCTAACAAAATGATATTTTATTGCAATGTGCTTGGTTTTTGAATCATCATTGGATTTTTAGATATCTTAATTGCACTTGTATTGTCACAAAACATAACAACTAGTTCTTTGATTCCCACCTTCATGCCTTCCAATAATTGCTTCAACCAAACAATATTAGAATAGTTTATTGTAGCTACAACATACTTTGCTTCATCTGTAGATTGGGATGTACAATTTTTCTTTTTCCTTGTCCAAGAAACCAACCTCTTTCCAAGAAATAAATCTCCTCCACTTGTACTCTTTCTGTCATCAATGTTTCCTGCCCAATCTACATCAGTAAACACTTTCAAATCTAGATTACCTCCAAATTTGTACCATAATCCTAATCTTTAGGGACTTTCAAGTATTTCATGATCCTTTTGATTGCCATCATGTAATTTTCTCTTGGTTTTGCTAAAAATCTTGCTACAATACCAACTACAAGAGCAATATTTGGCCTTGTATGAACCACATACCACAACTTTCCAATCATAGATCTATATAATGTCTGATCTACCTCATTTGTTTCATCATCCTTGGTAAGTTTCAGTCCAATACAGATAGGAGTCCCAACTGGTTTACAGTCTTCCATACCAAACTTTTTTAGTATCTCTTTGATTTATTTAGACTAAGTGATGTATATGACATTCTTACTCTACTAAATTTGAAGACCAAAAAAGAATTTGATCTCTCCAAACATTGACATCTCAAATTCCTTGTTCATTTGCTCTAAAAATTATTTGCAAAGATCATCATTTCTTGTGAGCAAAGTATCATCTACAAATATTTTTGCCAAAACAATTTTCTTATCCGGTCTTTGATATACAAGATACTATTATCATTAGTTCTCTAAAATCCAATTTGAATAAGATAGTTATGCAATCTTTCATACCATGCTCTAGGGGCTTGTTTCAGACTATACAATGCTTTGTGTAATTTGTGTATGCATGAATATGTGGCCTCTGTTTAACACACACACTTTAACATGGTCTTTGTATGTGGATTCATCTCAAGATGAACATAAAATTGTTCACTCAAAAAAAATTCGACAAGACAACCTATTGCCTTCTATCTAAAGGGACTTTTCTTATTAGATATCCTTAGATTTGAGGTGTAAGCAACTAAACCCTCTAAGAATGAAGGATTTAAGAATGCAATTAATCTAAATGAATGTGCAAAGTATTCTAGAATGAGATATGCATTTTAATCTAAGAACTTATAAAATAAACTAGATTAAATGTATGAATTTTAACTCTAAATGTCATTAATCTAGGAATGAGAATATGTAAATATAATAAGCTAGATGAGTGTATAATGCAGTAGCAATTCGATAGCAATTTGATTCAACCTTTTTTTGATAAGGAATTATGAGTCCCTTAAATAGAATTCTTGGAATCCATAATTGGTGAGATCAACTTGGATTGATGGTTAGGATTGAAGAAAAGATTTAGTTAAGATGGAAACTTCCTTATGTAGGTGAAGTGAACTATTTTTGATCTGAGTGTGATGAGCAGTCAATTAAACTTGCCATGAGTACAAGAGTAAGTTAGCTAGATTGATTCTAATTTTGAGAAGTAGTTCACTCAAAGTTTCCATTTAGAACTGAAGAGAAGAATTAGGACTTGAATATTTAATTTAATAAAATGAGATATGCTCTCATAAATACCTTTTCTTATTTAATTAAATAATTTTTTTTAATTAATTAAATATGGGCATATTTATTAAATTAAATAAATTTAATCCCATAGTACATTAGCCTTAGGAGATAATTTAATTTAATAAAGTATGAATACTTTAGATTAAATTAAATTTAAATCAAATAGGTTTAATGTGGCTAATATGAGTGAATACTATAGGAATTAAATAATAAGTATGATGAATGCAAATTAGGGTTTTTTGCCTTTGAAAATTACGTCAAGTAGAAAATATTAGAACAATAATTTGCCTAATGAAATAGGACTTTAGGAATTATCAGGATTGACTAGAATTGGTATCATGGCAATAAGCCAATTTTAGGGTATTACATTTTGCCCCTCTTTGAATGAATGTGCTAGCAACATGTTCGATTCAAAGAAAATTAGAAAGAATGATGTGAAGATCAAGAGATAAGATTGGTTTTGAAGTTGATGATACAAAGACCAATTGATAAGCTTTTAAGGACCATCTCTAAAATAGAGCTTAATCCCAAGGAATCCAAGCAGAATACCTAGATACCCAAAATTGATAAGCATTTTAAAGGTTTCCTTCAAAACAAAGTTTAACCTTTAAGGATCCAAATAGAATGTCTAGATACCCAAGATTGATATCATTTAAAAGATCATCTCCAGAATGGAGCTTAACCTTTAAGGATCTAGATAGAACGTCTAGATACCTGAGATTGATAGCATTTAAAAGATCATCTCTAGAATAGAGCTTAACCTTTAAGGATCTAGATAGAACACCTAGATACCTAAGAGTGATAAGCATTTAAAAGATTATCTCTAGAATAGAGCTTAACCTTTAAGGATCCAAACAGAATGTCTAGATACTTGAGATCAATAACAAATAACAAAATCAAATTATGAGACATAGAATCATCCCTAGAACAAGGCTTGATCCTTAGGAGTTGTGATTTAGATTGTCCTAATACCCATAATCGATTGATGACTAGATAAAATAGATGACAAAGATGCCAGAAAGAGGGAAACAAAATGCCCCTAGTGGTGTCATAAGATGGACATAAGGTGCCCCAAGCAATAAGGATTCAATGATGTAATCATCCTGCCCCCTCGAGAGCAAAATTGAAATATGACACACCAAAAATATGATATAAAGTAGTACACAAAGAGATATAGAAGAAATCCAAGATGTTGTAGAGTAAAGAAAAGATCAGAATGATCAGAAGAAAATATGAAGAGATCTAAATGATCTGAACAAAATTGGAAGTCAATCCAAAGTGATTTTGAGGTCCAAAAGATCAAGTTTGACCAAAGTTGACCAAAATTGGCCATGGTTGACTTGAGTTGACTATTTCCAAAATGGATTTTGAAAATATGAATAACTTTGAGTTGAAAAGATTCTAATAATAAAAAAGTATTAAAAAAATTGGACTGCACAAGTGTTCGATCGTATCGATCCCCAAAAATTTTAAATGCATTTTTAGGGCATTGAGGTGTGTTAGATTTTGAATTCGATCCTAAAAATGGATTCAGAATGATCAAATTAGTGGGGGGTGATTTTCACGCAAATTGGAGCACTTTGAAAAATTAGGTCAATAGCTATATAAAGGCCCAAGGGGTCATTTTCAAATCATTTGTGCATTTTGTCTTTTGTGAATAGTATCTCTAAGAGGAAGATGATAGTGAATGTATGAGATCATCATTTTGAGCACTCCCAATGGCACAACTAGTGGACTATAGACCTTCGATGAGTCATCAATATCCTAGCTTTGTACTTTTATTTTCATGCATTTTGATGTCATTTATTTCATTTGTTAGCATGTTTTAGGAAGGTCAAAGCGATCTTCACATGAGACTATCCTTTCTCATGCAAAGAAATAGGATCCACTATTTCTTCACGTATGTTGGTGGGTTTTCTTGCATGAGAGATACCCACCTCTCATGCGAAGAATGAGAAATCTTGCTCGACCTTTGTGCGTGAGACTTTCATTCTTCGTGCGACAAGGAGATTTCTCACACAAAGAAATGAAACTTCACATGAGATTTTGAGATTTTTGCGCAAAAATCCATGATAGTGGAGTTGAAATTTTTATATTCATGCGTGAAATTTGCATTTTTGTCTACATTGTTCTACCATTTTGACCTGGTATTGATCATTTTCTTGTCATTGTTGTTTGTGTGTGTAGGAGGTCTTTGATGATGTGTCATTTAGATCCCACTATCCACCATATGGAGATTTTTTGTGGAGTCTTGATTATGCTAATAGGGCACATATCATTCGATTGGACTTGTCTTATCTATGCTAGATCCCAGCAATGCTGGTGAATCATGACCTACTCACAGCCTTGGTGGAGCATTTCCATTCGGAGACAAACACCTCTCACCTGCTAGTGGGGGAGATGACCATCACCTCAGAGGATATTTGGAGGATACTGAAGATCCCTTTCCATGGAGCACATGTGATTTATGATGTGGTGCCTCGAGTAGGTATAGAGGCACTATCTATTGTGTTTGAGAGGGAGCTACAGAGGGGTCAAGTCATCAGTTGGGATGAGCTTGTGCACACCTATAGATAGACACACAGACTGGCATTAGTGTTAGTGATCTTTCTAAGTTTCTTTGTAGTGCTAGACAGGGAGTAGTATAGCTTAGAGTGTGGTTGGGGGGTCATGATTCATCAGATGGTAGAGGCCCCTGAGATATTTGGGTGGGGCTAGTGCATGCTAGCCCATATGTTCCATGAGATGCACGAGATAGTCTTCCATGGGAAGAAGACTATTGCAATAGGATTCTATGTCTTATAGATCTGGGCATGGGAGCATCTTCTCATATATAGGCCCACTCATGAAGAGGCTTGAGAGCCTGTGGAGCCATATATTTACAAATATCGGGGGCATATTACCTAGGTCTTCCTAGGTAAGATAGAGCACTAGCAAAAATGTCTTGATGACCTGGTCTTTGTCATATGGCAGCCCTAGCAAGGGATAGAGGACTAGGATGACACTCCAAGGGAGCTAGGCCGGATATTTTGTTCATGGCCATTATTGGGCCAAACATCATAGATCATAGAGCAGTTTGTGATTTTATGGGTGTGGCAGTAGTATGGCCTACCACAGGACATTTCATAGGAGTATTGCACCTACACCAGACTGGCAAGGGATGTAGAGCGGGGGTGGCCACCACAACTGGACCCAGGCTGATCTATGATAGATGTGCACAACTTCATTATGGCATAGTGGGACTACCTCCCCAACATTTCTGATGTAGGGATGATGCCTACATACCAAGCATATATGATTAGTCACCCTTTCCCATGATTCATAGACCCATTGGGGAGAGTAGTGCTAGTTCCATAGTAGGCACCAGAGTAGTAGCATTAGGCTCTCCCATCATAGGGACCACATGATCCACTACTAGAGGTGTGATAAAGGGTGAGGCAAGTAGAGATCCCTACATGATAGATGAGATCAAATCCAGGGGTTGGAGGTAGCAAGGCAAAGCATTGTTGGTGACAGAGGCCGAGGACCAAGGAGCAGACACCACAGTAGTAGGTACCACTATAGTAGCAGGCATTATCATAGCAGGAGGCACCACCATAGTAGTAGGAACTTGAGATACTAGATGAGGATATGCCTAATCAGCCTACTGCTAGTACATAGGACATAGTGTGATGCTATAGAGAGCAGATTCGTCAGGCCTCCTGGCAGTTGGGAGAGCTACAGATATAGGTAGCTATCTGTGATGCATAGCTGATAGAGTAGCAGTAGGAGATTGATCAATGGAGAGTGTGTGCTGAGACTACTAAGTAGAGGGCAGAGACATTGCAGGATGAGGTCTACATACAGTTGGCTTGGGTAGCTTACTATTTTGCTACATAATCGATAGTGGTGCCTGATGAGGCTCTGCAGATATAGCACTTTTCATAGTATGCATGACAGTTTGGAGGCGCATGATCTCCTACGAGGCTGGGCATGCCACTTCCTCCTCCTCCACCTGCTGCTCTTGCTCATCCTAGAGATGAGAGTAAAAGATAGACTTAGATGGTTTATGTCTAGCTCTTGATTTTGATCTCTAGCTATGTATCGATTGGTGTGCTAGCACCATTTTATATCATATTGATCAATAGAGCTTGAGTAGTGCCCATTTTTGTACTGACCCATTTTTTTGATAGATATATATAAGAGATTTTGAGTCGAGTATCATTGTGTACATGTCATTGTCTATGTTTTCTTCACTTTGATGTACATGAGATGTCAATATGATGATTATGAGATGTATGTTTTCCATTGATATGATGTGATTATGAGCATGTAGAGTAGATATTATGAGTATATGGATGTAATGCATGTAGAAATGGGTTGACATATCATGTAGTGTTGCGTATTTTTCTTGACAGTGATAGGTATTCTATTGAGGAGCGCAAATCAATGAAACAAATGCTTGTGTAGCCATGGACAAACCTAATATGTTTGAAGATGCCCCCAATCCTTCATCACACAAGGGAGAAATAGAATCACAACTGAATTGCATGCTTATGCAAGTGAAGCAGATAATGCAAGACTTATTTTAAATGCAACCCTAGGTCTGGTTACCAAGCCTTGACAATTTATCATCACTGGATATAGAAAAAAGCTCATATGTTATACAATTCTCACTGACATTTCAATCATGGTAATTTGAATAGACCATACATTATAGGTTTGTCAAGATTAAATGTAAGTATTCGAGGCATAAGAAGCCAAAATGACCAAAACATTTGTCCCTTTTAATATAGCAAGTTAACATTAGCATCAAAGCATAAACACTAGGATGACTAGAATGTTGCTTGCATGAAAGGCACACCAAACACACAAGAGATCCATCTTATGCTAATTATTCAATAAGTATTATGTCTGCAACTACCCTTGCATTCATAACCTGAGATAGAAATGTGCTAGGTATACTCGTAGTGACCCATATGTTCACTTAAGAGGATGTGTATCAATATATACTATAACATGAAGAGTTCACTCCAATAGACAAGGAGAAGTACCAATGTTATTGATGTACTTTTATAAAAGGAGTTGAGGTACACCCGGCCATCCAATGCGAGATGGAGGCTCTTATAGTGGACACCCCTCTCATAGGCATATGTCAACTAATCAGAGCTAAACCACAAATAGAAAGTGAAGAAAAAATCATGCCCCTAGTCATTACTTCTCTAATCAAAAATGACATCATCGAGTTGCTCAAAGGGACAAGATAAAGAAAAAACAAAGCAAACAAAGGAAAAAAAGCTCAGCATATCCAAACAAGTATGTCATTTTGAAACTATTATTTGTCATGGGATTGATGTCAAGTTTTAGTGCCTAGAATCATGTTTGAAAGAACTACCTTCAGTAGGGTGACAATAATAGGTAGACGTAGTTAGAATGACTAGTGACTGAGGTTAAAGAGGAAACTTCAAGGTGAAGAACCTAGGAGGACTAAGCAATAGTAGAGAGACACAGCTAGAACAATTGATGACTAACACAAGAGAGATCTTCCATAAAGGAATCTAGAGATGCGACCCAAGAAATAGTAGGCAGACACAACTAAAACAATTGGTGACTATTGCAAAAGAGATTCAACAAAGAAAATCTTGAGAATGAGTGACACTGGTGACAGTAGGAAAATGCAGTGAGAACCATTGGTGATTGTCACAAAGGAGATTCTATGAAGAGAATCTTGAGAATGAGTGACATTGGCGATAGTAGACAGATGCAGTGATGACCACTAGTGACTATTGCAAAGAAGATTCTATGAGGAGAATCTCAAAAAGAGTGACACTAAGGGGGGATTGCCCCAAGCTATGACAAAACTAAATCCATGGATACATGAGAAAAAGTAGTAAACCAAAGCAAGAAAGTGGAAGCAAGAAAGTGACTATACAAAATAGCCAAAAGATGCACTACAAGATGGAGCATTGGGAGTAAGAGGCACCTGTTTATCAAGTTTTCACCTTCTTGGCAAGATTTTCCATTTTTTGCTACCATGATGCCTATTTCCAGGTTTTTATCAATGGCGCTTTTTTTTTGTTTTTCAAATTTTTTTTGTATTTTTCTTTTTTTTGAATTTTTTGTATTTTTTTTTTTTTTTTTTTAGGTGTTACCAAGGTGCTATTGCTAGGTTTTCACCAAGGTAATAATTTTTTTTAGGACTTTTTTTTATTTTTAAGATTTTTTTTAAGACATATAGATATGTACAAAGAGCTACTACTATCAGATCAATTGTAAAACCGCTTCAGGTGGAGAGTGTTGACAGGTTCCTTTAGCACTCTTCCCTCAATTGTGGAAAGCTGATAGGCATTGGATCCATATCTTGAAGTAATGATGTAAGGATCGAGCTAGTTTGGTTCAAACTTTCCTTTTTGGACTCGCTGTTGTTGATTCTTAGGGTTCTCTCTCAGGATGAGATCACCTAGCTAGAAGTCACATGTCTTGACCCTTCAATTATAGCTTCTTTCCATTTTTTGTTGATATTCTTGTAGATGATCACATGTCATTTGTCAACATTCATCCAGTAACACAAGCTCTTGAAGCTAAGCTATCCTTTAGTCATCATCAGTAATAAGGCCCTTCATAGAGATTCTAAAGGTAGGAATCTTGACCTCTATTGGAAGCACACCATCTACTCCATACACCAAAGAAAAGGGAGTCATGCCCATTGGAGTTTTGATGCTTTTCCTATATGCCCACATGGCTGGATTAATTTGGAGATGCCAGTCTCTCCCTAATTTTCTGACTGTGCAATGAAGAATTTTGAGGATCACCTTATTAGATGCCTCAACCTACCCATTGCCCTGGGGGTAATAAATAGAAGACCAATGTTGTGTGATTTTAAATTTCTTGCATAGTTCCTTGAGGTCTTTGTTCTTGAATTGTCCTCCATTGTCAGTAATGATTAAGTATGGTACACCATATCTATAGATGATTTAGTTTGTGATAAAAAGTGCTATAGTTTTTCCATTGGCAACTATGAGAGGTACTACATCTACCCACTTCATGAAGTAATCTATAGCCATGATAATGAACTTATGTTCATTAGAGGAGGTTGGGTGGATCTGTCCCACCAAGTCAAAGGCACATTGTTCAAATGGCCATTTTGTAGTAGAGGGAATCAACTCTCTCACTGGATCATGGATCAGATTCCCATGTAGCTGACACTGCTTGTAGGATCTAGCATACTTGATAGCTTCTTACTCCATTTTAGGCCAATAGTAACTAGCTCTAAGGAGTTTGTGAGCTAGTGTCAGGCCATTGGAGTGGGACCCACAAATACCCTTGTGGATGTCAATTAATGTGCATTTGGACTCTTCGAGTTCTAAACACCTAAGGAGTGTTCTGTCGAGACCTCTCTTATATAGATCGTCAGCAATAATGACATAATGTGCAACATTATGGATTAAGTAACATTTCTCATTCTAGGTCGGACCTTCCACAATGGTTTGATCACGGATATAGGAATAAATGTGATGGTAGAAAGATGATTCTTGTCCAACAATAGAATAGATCATCCTAGAATCAGGAGTGTCATAGGCTGGGTAGTGTAACACTTTCACCAAGAATTCATGTTAGAGATCATTTTCAAGCCTCTATAGTAGGGAGGCCAGAGTAGCCATGGCATCAACTACTTTATTATATGCTCGTGGAACTTGCTGGAAGGTGATGTGTGCAAAATAATTCTTTCAGTGATCAACCATGCACTTGTAAGGAATTAGTTTCTCACCCTTTTTTCAGTACACATCATTAACCTGGTTAATGACAAGTTGAGAATCACCAAAGATATCTAATTGATCCACTCTCCATGCAGTCACAATTTTTAGGCCATTGATCAAAGTCTCATATTCAGCAATGTTGTTTGTACAAGGAAACAAAATCTTGTACACTTTGGGAAATGAGTATCTCTGTGGTATAATAAAGAGTAATCCAACACCTAATCCTTGTTGTGTGAAGGACCCATCAAGGAACATAACCCATGTGTGGTGTGTGAGTGTCAGAATTGACTCATCTAGGAAATCAATGTTTACTAGTAGAAGACTCTATATGGGTGCATTAGCTAGCTGATCTGAAATTGCCTATCCCTTGATAGCCTTGCATTCAATGTATTGGATGTCAAACTCACTGAGTATCATAACCCATTTAGCCAATCTTCCTATGAGAGCTACCTTACTGAGCAAGTACTTTAGTGCATCTATTTTAGCCATGAGCTGCATAGTGTGGGCAAGCATGTAGTGTCTCAACTTTTGGGAAGTAAAGACAATTGCTAAGAAAGCTTTCTTAATAATGCTATAGTTCTTCTCATAAGAGATCAGTGTCTGACTCAAGTAATAAATAGCACTTTCTTTGTTGTCATTGTCTTCCTAAGCCAATAGGATTCCCAAAGACATTTTAGTTGCTGAAATGTATAAAAGAAAAGGCTTTCCATGGATAAGAGGCATTAGGATTAGCGGATTGATAAGATATTTTTTGATCTATATTAAGCTTTGCTTACAATCTTGGCTCCAATTAAATTTTACACCCTTATGTAAGGTCTTTGTGAAGGGTTGTGATCTATCTTCCAATTGTGAGATAAACCTACAAATAGATTGGAGCCTTCCCTGTAGTCTTCTCATCTAACTGATGTTCCGAGGTGGTGGCATGTCCATTATTGCTTGTACTTTCTCTAGATCTACCTCAATTCCTTTTGTAGAAACAATGTATCCCAACAACTTCCCTGATGTGACACCAAATGCACATTTCTTAGGATTGAGAAGAAGACTGAATTTTTCCATGCGATCTAGGATGGGCCCCAAATCTTGCAGATGAGTATTGTGTTTAGCACTTTTGACCAAGGTATCATCAACGTAGTCTTCCATTGTCTTATACATCATATCATGGAAAATTGTAGTAATAGCCTGTTGATATGTAGCACCAGCATTCTTCAAGCCAAATGGCATTAAATTCCAACAAAAGCTTCCCCATGCACATGTGAAAGTCATTTTCTCCTAGTCTTCTGGCACAATTTTTATCTAATTGTATCCAGAAAAACCATCCATAAGTGAGTACATCTCATAGCCAGTCGTCATGTCAACAATCATATCAATATTAGGGAGCAAAAAGTCATCTTTAGGACATGCCAAGTTAAGATCATGGAAGTAATTCCAAACTCTAATAGATTTATCATGCTTGGAAACTAGAATGATATTGGATATCCATTCAACATAGTTAATTGCACAGGTGAAACCAGCTTTTAAAAGTTTCTCCAATTTTGCTTTGATGAGAAATGCAATGTGAGGATGCATTTTTTGATGCTTCTGTTTAACTAGTTTGATGCCTGGTGCTATGGACAAGTGATGCATGATAAGATTGAGATCCAGTCCTAGCATGTTAGAGTATGTCCAAGAAAATTTTCTTTTCTTTTCTTTAAAAAAAGCAATGAATTCTTCCTTTTCTTCAGGTGATAGTGACTGTGCCAGATGTATCATATGAGGATGTTCTTTGATGCCTAGGTTAATTAGTTGTGTTGGCTCTATCAACACTGATGATCTCTCTTGAAAGTGACTGGGAAGTGCATCAAATATCTCACCCTTGGATACATCTTTTGTTTTTACTTTTTTGGGTTTTGATACTACCACAATGTGGTTTTCACCATCAGACCTTTTGCATTTTTTCTTTTTAATTATATGACTGAGATATTTGATGTTAGCCTTAGTCATGTTGACACTCTACTCATTGGTGGAAGACATTATAGGTTCAATAGCATTTAGTTAACAGGTGAGAGCATAGTCATTCTGGAACATGGGGACTTTTCTAGATGTAGTAGGGTTCCAGTCTATAAGCTCAAGATGTGTGAGTGAGAGAGTGGTGGCTGGTTCAATTGTGTTCACAATATAGTCATTAAGTGCTTAGAACAAAAATTTGAGACCTATGGCAACCTCATCCATAGGTGTGTTCAAACACCTCTGAGTATGAATGTCAACAATTGATGACTCTAAGACACTAGTTGGATTAGACCCATGCAACATAACCCTAGATGTTTCTCCTACTTACATTTGGTTTTCATAGATATGCACTTGGTCAATGTCTTTATCAGTAGTCACTTCTAAAAGAGAGTCAAACTCATATTCCTTAGAGTCAATGCTACATTGTGAGAGACTATAGAACTCCACAATAGTGATAGGGACATACTCACCTTCATCCTCTGGGTTCTTACACAAATACTCAATATGGAATGTTTGACTAGATTCTCCCTTTTTTGAATGATATTTGAGTTGCTCAGTATTGTCCTTAGAGGAGTCACTAATATCATCCATAGTGCTAACACATGGCACAAAGTCATCTAGCTTAGCGAAGAATTTAGCGAGATCATGAGGAATAGGATGACAATAGGAATCCTAATCATCAGATTCTTCCTCTCAAGTATTTGAGTTAGCTTTTGATTCATTTCTAGATGAACTCTTAGGTGTTGGTATGAATTTATTTGGTCCCAAATGGAAAGGAACCTTCTTAAATCCTAGGCCAGTTGTATCACTATTACTTCAAGTTGTTTCTTTGATAGGATAATTAGACCATTGTTATTGCACCCAATAGGGCTAGTTCCCTTGTAACCAAAATGCTTCATAAGCCTAAGACCAGGCTCATATTTCTCAGGAGTGATTTCTTGAGCTTGCTTTGTTAAGTCTATTGGAGCCTCTTCTCTATAAAGCCATGTTGCAATGTCTCTATTTTCACTTTAATTCTCTAAGGACACTATAGCCTTAATAAAAGTGCCATTATACTTGGTCAGAGGTGTCAGTACAAATGGTTTCTTTGCCTCTGAGGGTCTCCCATAATGATGAGGAGATTCAAAAAGAAAATTCAATGTCAACACTAGTTCAATGTGATACTCTTTGATGCTAGTTTCTTTCAATTTGAATGACCACTCGATTTTTTTCAGCTTATTGTCATGATAATACATGGATTCATGGTTAACAGGGATAAAAATTTCAGCAGCCTTGAGCATATTGTAAGTGTAGCTAGTAGTGGTAGGAATAGTAACTTCAGAGCCATGAAATGGGAACTTGATGCATTGGTGATATGTGGATGGCACAACATGCATCTCATGTATCCATGGCTATCCTAATAGAATGTTGTAAGTCAAGGGAATGTAAAGCACCTGATAGGTGACATCGCTTTCTACAAGACCGATGTGAATGGATAAAACCACAAGACCTAGAGACTTTTGTTCCACTTTTTCATATGCTTTGATAGTGATCTTACATTGAGGGTCCATAGAGTCCTTAGAATAATTCAATTGTCTAAGAAGAGTAGTAGAGACAATATTCAAGCCAGTGCCATTATTGATGAGTGCTTGAAAAACATGTGTCTAATGGATCATAACCTCAATGTGTAGCGATTGATTGTGTGGGTGACTCAGCGAGTTATCATCCTCCTTTGAGAAAGGTCATAAGATAAGGTGAGGTGAGGTGACCTACCATGGATTGAAATCACTCAAGATCTAGATCTTGAGGAACATTTTCCTTAGCAAGGGCTTTGTCCATAATCTGCCTATGAGCAGGCAAGATTTTAAGTAGCTCAAAGATGGAAATTTGAGCATTAGTTCATTTCAATTGATTGAGAACAATATAAATAGTTGCCATCAAGTTTGTTATAGGTTTTTCACCTTTTCTAGATGGACTAGAAAGGGCTTTGTCTTTGTGTTGTTCAAGATCAAAAGTAGGAAGCACAGGGCCTTTGAGCACCAACTTGGTGTGAGAGTGAGTGACAGCATTAGCATAGTGTTGCAAGGGTGTATTAACCATTGCATTGAGAGTAGGTCCCCTCAAGACAAATGGTGTCTTGGGTTTGTTGTTATCTTGTTTTCCCTTAATGGTAATAATTTCGCAGTATTCAGAATCCACAGGTTCAACTATGTTGATCACATTGTCATCATTGGAATATGCATAGTTGACCTTGTTGTTGGGTTGTGGTTTCAAAGTCTCTCCTTTTTCATAGGCTGGGAAAGGCTCTTTGAATGTGTTTTGATCCAAGTTTTTGTTATGTCCATCTACCACAAGATCACATGTATCAATCATGTCCTAGACATTATGGTAGAAGTTTATGTAGTTGCTGGTTTTGTGCCCCTTATTTTGGTGATACTCACATAATGAGGTTTCATTCCACCATAGTGGATGTGGTTTTGGATCATAGGGACAATGATTTTCCATTGGTGAAATAAGCTTATGTTGTAGCAATGTTTTGTAAACCACATCCAAAGGCTCTCCCAAGGGTGTATACTCTCACTTGGGGCGTGTGGCCAATGAGTTTCTTGGTTTGTTCCCAGATGTCTTATTGTCAAGAGGAGGTTTCTTAGTGTTTTTGGCCACTTTGAGGCCGTCTGTGAGATTAAATTTCACTTTAGCAAGTTTGGGGGTGACATTGTCAACAACTCCATCATGTATTATTTCTCGATTCTTGTTGACAGGTTTGGTTTTATCCCTATTGGAAGTGGAACCTTGTTTTACGTCCCTCTGAAGAGTGAGTTCACCTTTCTTGATCATAAATTCCTCGATACAAATAGCCTATGTGATCATGTTTTCAAAGGTACATGGACCTTTAATTTGGACTCTATATCCAAAATTAGGTAGGAGGTTATCAGTGAAAATGTCAAGCTTCTCTATTTTTGGAATTTTGTAGGAATACTTAGTGTATAGTTGTCTCCACCATTGGAGGAATGTGAGAAAAGGTTCTCCAACTTTTTTCTTAAGGTTGCATAAATCTCAAATGTTGATAGGATGTTGAATGTTATGAGAATACTATTGAACAAATAAGTTGGCAATTTCATCAAACATCTTAATACCGAGAGGTAAATGTGAAAACTACTCTAAAGCTTGACCACCTAGGCTTCTAGGGAATAAACACATGAGGTATGTTTGATTGTGTATAAACTCCATAGACAAAGAACCAAATTATTGCAAGTGATCTTGGGGATCAGTGGTACCAAAGTATTTTTCATAAATGGGTAGCTCTACACCTCATGGGAAAGGCAACATGTTAATGCTTTTGTCAAATGGAAATGGACAAAGAGCATCCAATGTGAATGTTTTCGTGGGTTTCTCTTTCTCATGCATCATCTAAGCCAATTGGTCTTGCATAATTTTCAATTGCTTTTGGAGTTTAGAAGTCTCATTTTCTTCTTTGGGTGTGATAATAGTTTCCACATTAAAATGAGAGGGCAACTTTGCTCCCTCTTGGGCAAGTTTGAGAAAATACTTTTCTTTGTCTTCATTGAGAAGAATTCCCATGACCTTTTGAAAGTTTTTGTCTCTTTGACATTTTTCTATGTGTTTAGGGAGTATTTTCACCTCTTCTTGTTCATCATTGGTTTCATGGTCTTTTTCTTTCTCTTTTTCATTCCTAGGTGGTTCTTGATGTCTACTATGACTACCATGTTCAAGTTCATGATGAGTCATTGTAGGAACATGTTTATTTTTAGTGTGTTGTGTTTCAAAAGGTCCTTTGAAAAAGGAGTTAGACATCATGTTTGATGATACAAGACCTCTACTATATCAGTATCCTCTTGATACAAAGGATTCCTAATTTGTTTTAGGTTTATGGAAAATGTTTGTTGAATTCGAGGTGACCTGACAGGTGAGGGAGATTGTGAAGATGCCTCACTAGCCGAACTAGATGTAGATTGTGTAACAAAAGGTAGGCAAACTTTGCCATGATTATGACCCCTAGCATGACCTTGCCTAAGTCTAAGATGATAAAACATGTTGCCACTCCTGGTTGCAATAGTCATAGATGAGGACAAAATGCAAGAACCTAGACAAGGACTGTACTAAGACTAAGTCTCCATAGGATAAGACAATAATGTTGTATAATAAGGCATGAGTAGTCTAATTTGAAGGCTAGAATAGCCCAAGGTTATGACTAATGTAACACAGAGTATGACAAGCACTAAGGAACAAGAATCCAAATAAGTAAAAGATAAGACTAGTCAAAATGCATATCACAAATCTTCGGTTAAGCTAAATGCCACTATTCAGGATTGTGTACAGATAGAAAAAAAGATTGAACAGAGATCATAGATTGGTCAAATAGACTAATTTGATAGTTTTGGAACAAGATCTTGTGTGAAGAGTCTCTATAAGTTGCACAAGGAAGTTCACTGAGTCGCATGAAGACTCATAATAGTAATTTAATTTCACGCGAATACTTTCTATGGCTCGTACAAAGAAGTGACAAGATAGCTAAGACAGTGGAAAAATCTCACACAAGTATATGCAAGATCTCACATGAAAACCTAAATTGGCTTGTGCAAAAAGATAAATTCTTGCATGAGAAAGTGCAAGTCTATGAGTGAAAATTAGGACTAGATTAACAATAGCATTGGATTTTGAAGAGATTTTTAGACTATTTAGACAAATTGGACAAATTTGTCAGACAAATTTGATTGGACAGATAGTGAGGTTAACTCAGTAAGACATTTGAACAATGTTTCAAGATTCAATCAAGGCAACGTGTTTGAACAAGATAGTGGGAAATAAGCAGTAGTTGAATACAATCCAACTAAGGGCAAAGCAACTCAAAAGGACAAGGGAGTCTTGACTCTTAGTTTTTTTGAGGAAGTTTGGATATGTTGAAGACTCGATAACAAGCACGATTTAACCCTAGAAATAGAAAATGGTAGAGAAGGACAAACCTTTGTCCCACATCTTATGTGCATGTGTGTACCTCACATAGCCATGTCACCCCCTAGAGGGTGCCTATGTTTTTGGTATATTCAAAGGACTCAATAGTATATGCTAAATGAGCACCCTTGTCATTAGGGATGAGTGCATATACCACCTTCAAATGTCTAGTAGCATGCCTATAGTGAGTTCTACAATAGAGATTCTTCCCCCTCCTTGCACAAAGATTATGCCTCCTTTCAAAGATGAACTAGGTGGCTTCTAACTAAAGGTTTTTACTTGGATTTTGTTTGTATTAATTCCTGGTGGCTCCACAAGTGGAGTTGAGACCAGCAGCCCACACCAACATCCAAAAGTGCACACTACTTGCTCAGCAAGCTAGTGGCTGACGCTGACCAATGCACAGATAGAGCTTTCCCTTGATATGAAATATCAAGAATCAAGGGAAAGAAATTAATCCAATTTTGGAATCTTTCACTTTACAAAGCATCTTGATTATAGTGAGTTGGAATCTCTAACGAAAGGAGTGTACTCACTTGGGTCATTCCCGAAGGTTGGATCACTTTGATAGGCCCTCTAAAGGATTGACTCAGACTAGTGGTTTGATCACAAGGGTCAAATTTTTTGATTTCCCCCAAGGGGAAAGAGCATACTCCTCTACCTTACTTTCTCACCCAAACATGCAAAACAAGTTGATTTACTGACTTAGCTTAATCAATCTAGACTTGTACTTTCTCAAGATTTTGATTCCCTAAAAGGAAACCATCATCTCTTCATAGAAAGGGACCCTTACTAGAGAACCACTAAGTTGCTTGCCTTCTTCAGAATGTTGTCTTTCAAAAGCTTCTAGGTTTCTAATTCACCCTTGGTCATGACCTCCAAGTGGTGAAGAGCATAATCCCCTATTCTTCTATCTTGCACCCTAGGAAGTTCACAAGCCCCTAATTAATCTATGTTTTGGAAGAAATAAATAAGACACATTGTTTTGTGGGTTTTAAATGTGTTCTTCATCAAATGTATCTTTGGCAATCATCCCACAAGAAAATAGTTAGTCCATGTTTGAGTGGGTTGTATAAGGAATCTTTGACAAATTGTCCTACAGACAACATTTAAGCTACAAAAAATTAGAGAAATAGAGCAACACAGATTTTGGAAAAAAACATGTTAATGAAATGAGATAAATAGCCTGTTAAAAGTACAAAAATTGAACCTATTGTTTCAAGATCTCGCATATAACCGCACAAAATTCTTTTCCTACTCGCACAAAGAAATAATGTGCCGCACGAAGACTCACACAATGGGGCACTCTCTTGTGCAAAAAGGGAAGAATATTTGCATGAGAACCTAAATCCTCATAGGAAAATGTATCATCTCACGCAAAAATCTGAGGAACTGTATGGAATTGTACGGATAGAGAGCTAAAATATCATTAAAAAAAATGTAGAGGAGGCCAAAGAAATTGATTTTCTCAGCTCCATGGTGGGCTCTAGAAATGTATGCATGAATATGTGGCCTTTGTTTAACACACACACTTCAACATGGTCTTTGTATGTGGATTCATCCCGAGATGAACATGAGATTATTCGCTTCAAACAAATCTAACAAGAAAACCTATTGCCTTCTATCTAAAGGGATTTTTCTTATTAGATCTCCTCAGATTTGAGGTGTAAGCAACCAGACCCTCTAAGAATGAAGGATTTAAGAATCCAATTAATCTAAATGAATGTGCAAAGTATTCTAGAATGAGATATTCATTTTAATCTAATAACTTATAAAATAAACTAGATTAAATGTATGCATTTTAACTCTAAATGTCATTAATCTAGGAATGAGAATATGTGAATATAATAAGCTAGATTAGTGTATAACATAGCAGCATTTTGATAGCAATTCAATTCAACCTTTTTTTGATAAGGATTTATGAGTCCCTTAAATAGAATTTCTAGAATACATCAACGGGTGAGATCAACTTGGATTGATGGTCAAGATTGAAGCAAATATTTAGTTAAGATGGAAACTTCCTTGTGCAGGTGAAGTGAACTATTTTTTATCTGAGTGTGATGAGCAATCAACTGAACTTGCCATGAGTGCAAGAGTAAGTTAACTGGATTGATTCTAATTTTGAGAAGTAGTTCACTCAAAGTTTTCATTTAGAACTGAAGACAAGATTTAGGAAGAATATTTAATTTAATAAAATGAGATGTGCTCTCATAAATACATTTTCTTATTTAATTAAATAATTTTGTTTAAGTAATTAAAAATAGACATATTTATTAAATTAAATAAATTCAATCTTATAGTACATTAGCCTTAGGAGATAATTTAATTTAATAAATTATGAATACTTTAGATTAAATTAAATTTGAATCAAATAGGTTTAATGTGGCTAATATGAGTGAATACTATAGGAATTAAATAATAAGTATGATGAATGCAAATTAGGGTCTTTTGCCTTTGACAATTAAGTCAAGTAGCGAATATCAAAACAAGAGTTTGCCTAATGAAATAGGACTCTAGAAATTATTAGGATAGACTAGAATTGGTATCATGGAAATGAGCCAATTTTGGGGTATTACAAATTGCAGACCATGTCCTTCTTGTCTGGGTCAACAAAACCTTCAGGCTACTCAATGTAGACTTCTTCTTCTAGTATACCATTGAGAAATGGAGATTTGACATCCATCCAATAAACCTTAAATCCTTTATATGCAGCATAGGCAAGTAAGGTCCTAACACCCTCCAATCTTGCAATACGAGAAAAAGTCTCTCCATAGTCTATTCCTTCTTCTTGAGTGTATCCTTTGCATACCAATCTAGCTTTTTTCCTTGACACCTTACCATCTTCATTCAACTTATTTATGAATACCCACTTAGTTCCAATCACATTTTTATCTTTAGGCCTGGGTACAAGAGTCCATGTTTTGTTTTTCTCTATTTGCTCTATCTCTTCATTCATAGCCTCAATCAACTTTCATTTTCTAATGCATCTTTGACACTTCTAGGTTCAAAATCAGCAAGTACAAAAATACCTTTCAACTTAATTCTTGTCATAGTACCTTCATATTTGTCTCCAATGATATGATCTAGTGTATGACATCTCCTAACATACTTAACTAATACAGGTTCCTTGCCTTTTGAAAGCATTGCACTATCATCCTCTTGCACTTCAACTTTAGGTTCTAGCTATTCTGTCTGCTACTTCAATCCTTCAGACTCAGTAGGCATTGGCTTGGTAGCATTAGAATGTGACTTAGGTTCCTATAGCTTGGTTTGAACTTCTTGCAACTCAATTACTGAAGACTTGGGAGTAGAAGATTCCTAATTGACTAGTGTATCTGGCACTGTATCAGGTTCAATGAAAAAAAATCTTTTGTAATCTTTTGGTTCCCTTTAGCTTTCTTCTTTAGTTCTTTTTACAAACTCATCAACTTTCACATGTTCACTTTCTATGACTTTGTGAGTAGACAAATTCAAACATATATATGCTTTACTTTTACTAGAATATCCCAAAAATATTCTTTCATCACCCTTCACATCAAATTTACCTTTTATAGATTCTTTCAAAATTTAACATTTGATTCCAAATGCTTTTAGGTAACTTACATTGGGTTTATAGCCATACCATAACACATAAGGAGTTTTGAATGAGTCTTTCTTTAGCTGTACTTAGTTCAAGGTATGAACTACAGTGCTAATAGCTTCCTTCATGTATTTGATAGCAATGTTCTTTTCAATCATTAAGGTTCTTACACAATCTATGATAGATATGTTCCTTCTTTCATCTATTCCATTTTACTCAAGAGTTCTAGGGGTTGGTCTTTTGAGTCCCCTTTCAATGCAAAATTTATTGAACTCATGGGAGATGAATTCACCACCTCTGTCTAACCTCAAACATTTCAGTATTTTACCTATTCCTTTTTCTACTCTGGCCAAGTACCACTTGAAGTTCTCAAAAGCTTCTAATTTCTCTCTTAGGTATATGATAATCATCATTATAGAGTAATCATCAACAAAAAGAATGAATAAATTTTCTCCAATATAGCTTTCAATTCCAATAGGTCCACACAAACTAGTATGCACAATTTCTAAAACTTCTTCAAACTAATAGTTCTTACTGGTGAAGCCAGTTTAATTCCATCTTACCAATCTGACAATTCTTGCATAGACCAACCTCTAGTTTCTTTATACTAGGAATGCCTCTCACTTTTTTGAATTTACTTATTTTCACAAAGTTATCAAAGTTCACATGACACAACCTTCTATGCCATAACCAACTTTCTTCAATTTGAGCAATCAAGCATGAAAATTCACCAAGTTCAAGATAGAACAAGTTGCCTTTTGTTTGAATGCCTAATCCAATCAACTTTCCTTTGGCATCCAATAGTCTTCCCTTACCATGCATGAATTCCACTTTGAATCCATTATTGAGTAGCTATGCTACACTTAACAGATTGTGTTTTAGTCCTTCTACCCAATATATATTATCACATATAAGTGCTTTCATTAATGAGATTCTTCGTCTTTCTTTTATGCAACAAGGTTCATTATTACCAAGCCTCACACTACCACCATCATAGTCTTCAAAATTTTCAAACTTAGTTTTATCACCAGTCATATGATGAGAGCAACCACTATCTATAATCCATGTATCATTTTTGCTCACATGAGAGTTAAGTGTCATTTCCTCATCATTATCAGAATCATCTTTTATAGCAATATAAACAATTTCATCTTCTTCTTCATCAGAATCATTAGAATCCTTAGCCATGAAACATGTTTTCTTACCTTTGTCCTTGAATGGTTTGAAGTCTTTCTTGCCATTGCACTTGTGACCTTTTTTCTCATCCTTGTTCTACTTATTTGGGCACCTAGTAGCAATATGTCCAATTTCTTCACATGAAAAAAAAATTAGAAGAACCTTACCTTTGTATTTCCCTCTACCTCTAGAATATTTCCTTGCAAGTAGAGCTTCAACCACCTCAAGATCACTATCTGAAATTTGTTCAAATTCTTCTTCACTTTCTAACTAAGAATCCTTTATCTTCTTTCCTTTCTCCTTGAGTGAAAGCTTGGCTTCAAATGCTGATTCAATGTTCTTGGAAGCTAGAACATAGTTATCTAACTCAAATGTAGTCAATCTTCCAACTATGGCCTCTAAATTTATCTTATAATTTGCTTCACATCTTCTTTCTTTAATTGCAAAAACTCTAATTGCATAAATAGGAAGTAATATTCTAAGAACTTTACTTAAAACTATTTCCTCCTCAATATCTCCTCTAGAAGCCTTGATAGCACTGACAACTACTTTGACTCTTTCAACATACTTGGCAATGTTTTTGTCCTCTCTCATCCTCATCCAATCAAATAATCCTCTTAGAATTTCTACTTTGGCTCTTCTAAAATTATCATCACCTCCATAGATTTCTTTTAGGTTGTTCCACATTCCAAAGGTAGTTTTGTAGTTCTTAACATAATCAAAATTTTCATAGCTTAGGGAAAATGTAATGTCTATCATTATGGTGTTATAAGTCTTTTTCTCAACAATGTCATTAGCAAATAATGTTCTAGAAGGAGTTACATATGCTTCATCTAGATATTTCAATCCTATATCTCCAATGGAAGCTAGATGGAGTCTCATGAGACCTTGCCATGCTAAAAAGTTATCCCTGTTAACCCTTGGAATTTCCCTCTTGTAAGACATCCTAATCTTTAGCTTAAATCTTTGAAATCTTTCCTAGAAGCACCAAAATCTCTAAACCAATTGTTGGAATTATAGATGGAGTAACTGAGAGGGAGGTGAATCAGTTACCATAAAAAAAAAATCCATAGATCTCTTAGATGTCTTAAATAACTAGTTACTATTGTCAGTGATTAGCCACATAGAAAAATGTTGTAACTTGGTAGATGAACTATGTATTAAGTTATTACTAATCTTTAAGCATTCACAATTATTAATATGCATGCAAAAGTAAATAACATGAACATAAGAGACACCAGATTTAATGTGGAATCTCAATATGGGAAAAAATACCAAGTAACTAGCTACCAATTTTCACTCTTCTAAAGTGAGCCATGTTAGGAGCCAACCCTATTAAAGGTTACAAAACACAATGTTAGGTGTGACCCTATTAGAGGATTTAAACACCCTGCTAGGAGTGGCCTTGCTAGAGGACTTTTAGAACAATTAAATAGAAATGTCCACATTGTTAGAGGATTTACAAAATGGATGCTAAATCAACTGTATTAAGAGATTTAGAATTCACTGCTACAATTGTGAGAAAGTAACAATGAGTGACTGTAATGAGATGGAACTAAAATTTGCTGATACAAATCTCTATTCTGCTTCAATAGATCCTCACTGATCGAATACAACTCTACTACTCCTCAATGATATCTAATCCTTCTTCCAAATTTGCTCACACTTCTTCACAATCAACTCATTTACATGCTCATTCATTACAATTAGAATTCACAACTTGACCTTTTATTTATACCATAAAAATTATCAAGTCATCTCAATTTACAAGTTACATTTACCCATAAACAATACATTAGTCAACTATAGTAATTACATGAAACAATTAAACTTTATTTCCCAAAGTAATTAAATCCTTCATTGGCCAACCTTACTTGGTAAACACTACTCCATAAATGATTTTTAGTGTTAACCAAGTGAAGCTTGGTAAACACTATGAACTCTACAAAAATTCTTTGGAGACCAAGTGAACTCAGTTATAACTAATTTTTCTTTGCTGACCTTGTGAGCTCAGTAGAAACTAACTTTCATTTGTTAACCTTGGGAGCTTAGTTAACTCTAACCTCTATCTCATAATCCTTTGACACCTGAGTGAGCTCGGTAGAAACTATCTTCACAATGTAGAATTTAGGAACACTTAGTAGACTCTGTAATTCTCTTTGTTGACCAACTGATCTTGGTAGACTCTATCTAATAACTGATATAACATTTTTGTAACATCAAAGACAACACACAATTAAACAATTATATCCAACACAAATGATGTAATTTCATCTACCTTGGATGTCTTAGGACTAGGCCTTGATGACTACAATGGTGTAGCTTCTACACTTCACCTATGAAGAGCTTGACTTGGAGGAGTAGTAGTTTTTGGAAAAGTAACTAGTCCTTGTATTGCTAATTGCAACTTAGGATTGGTAGCCAATACTAACTCTTTAGTCCTATCTTGTTCTTGCTTTCAATCTTATTTGCACCTAGAGTTTTTGTTGTAGGTACAAGAGTATCTTCCTTGTTGTAAATATTCAACACTATGCTAAGTTACTAAGAGCAGAGGGGTGAATCAATAACTTCTAAAACTTTAACAATTTTCAATTCTTAATCTAATAAATCTATTAGCACATAATTCATCACATTTAATCTAATTGCATGCATGAAAAACTAAAAACATGAAATGAACACAAATATTTGGTGACCTAGAAACTTTCCAAATAGAAAGTAAAATTGGGCTAGGGATGATACCCACAAACTTTAGTACTAGAGCATAAATCTAGGCTATTAAGGCTTACATTAATAATTTCTAATTATTTTCCTTATTAGGAGCAATTAGGACTGCTAGGTCCACCTTGTGAGAGGATTTACAAACACACAATCAAGTATGCACTCAGTAAAGAGATTTAGAAAAGATTGTTATGTCTACCTTGTAAGAGGATTTTGACTAGTTCACCTATTAGGATAAAGTAGTAGATCTCTGATTTGCAACTAAGTTTGCTAATAGAGAATCCTTAGTGTACTGATCACCTTTTTGTGTTAGATATATCACTACTACTCCTTATACTATTATGGTCTTTATAATTCTTTATGTGTTGCTATCATAACTTGAACTTTATGTGTGCTCACATTCACATTCTTACTCTATACCAATCATTGGATATGATACAATATATTACATATGTATTGCATAAAAATGTAACAAAGAAATAAATAATAAGCAAGTAAATCCTATTCCTACATGTTCATGCAAACCTCAAATATGGAAGACAACATGTGAATAATGAAGACATGCTATCAAAAAAGTACAATGATTCAAAATAGCACTAATGAAAACTTCATAAAATTACCAAGTTATTGATGATTTCATTGTTGTGGGATGTGGTTGGTCACAAATCCTAAAGCATAACAATGGGCTAGATAGTACTTCATGGAAATGAGTAGAGGGCTCTCCTTTTATAAGAAATGAGATGAAAAAGATGGTTGAGATTCAATGCAAGATGAAGGGCTAGGATCTCTCGGGCTCAATGAGGTGTCCATGAAGTGGAGGCCAAGTGGACTCCATGTGAATTAGGGTTTTTTACCATTCAAAGTGGGAAAAATGCTCACACATGTGTGATAAACCTTTGAGGTGATAGGTCAATGACAAGTGTAAGAGGTGTGAGAAGCATGGTGTCTCACACATGTGTGAGACACCTTGATTCTCATGTGAAAGGGACAAAGGTGAAAGAGGTGTGAGAAGTGTGAGGGGTGTGTGAAGTGTGAGCATTCCTCACACATGTGTGAGCACACACTTGGGATTAAAGGTGGATTAGCAAGGTGATTAGGAAAATTAAGTAGGATTAAGAAGTGGGTAGGTTTAGAAGGATGGGTTGGGTTAGGAAAGTGAGGTTGGGTGAGGGTTAAAGTTAGGAGCCATGTGCTTAAATAGTATTAAATTTAATATTTAATTTCAAGTGGGACTAGAAGGGGATTAATTAAGTAAATGAAGTACTTTACTTAATTAAAGTGAATGGATTAAGATGCAAGTGGAATGAGAGGAAGTAGGTTAGGATTTTAAATTAACCTAAGTTTATTTAAATCAAGAAAAGATGAATATAATTAAACAAATGAAAATTTATTTAATTAAAGGTAGGGTAATTAAATATCTATCTAATTGGTCATGAAAAGGGGATTTGGACAATTTTAGGTGTCTACATTTTTCCCCTCTTTGATATAGCATTAGTAATGTTATATCAAAGAAAAAAAAAAATCTATCTAATTGGTCATGAAAAGGGGATTTGGACAATTTTAGGTGTCTACATTTTGCCCCTCTTTGATATAGCATTAGTAATGTTATATCAAAGAAAAAAAATATATAGTGGTTGGGAGGATAAGACTAATAGCATGATGCCCCAGTCATGGAAGAATGAGGAAGAATGACAAGGGTGGAAAGGTATGCCCCCTCAAGAGGACATGTAGGTTGGGAGAACACAAATGTTCTCTCTAAATGAAATGGAGGATGGAAGGGAGTGGAAAATGATAAGAGTGATAAAGTTATGCTGCAATGGTGTGAACAACCTAAGTTTGATATTGTATTCAACACTATACACCAAGGTATGAGGAACCAAGATGACCATGTGTCAAGTACATGATAAAAAGGGGTCTAATACAACTAGATTCCTTAGGAAACCATGATATGGAAGACCATAATTCCTTGGGACAATAGGATGGAAAGACAATGATAAATTCAAAAAATACTAATGCATACAAGTAACAAGCAATCATGCACAAAAAACCAAAAGCAAACCAACATTTTGCCCCTAGTCAAGCTAAAAACCAATTAATGGATTGATTGATGGTGATTGATTAAGGATGGCAAAGCTAACAATAAGAATAATGCACATTCAAGAATTGGGAAGGATACATCCTATGATAATAATTGAATATGGTCAATAGTTTATCAACTAATTGGGTCAAATTGATGAATTTATTAAGGATTGATGGACAAGATTGCAAGATTAGATTGACTGGATTAGTATTGATTGCACATTGATTGAGATTTTTTTGATGTTTTTTTATTTTTTTGGAGATTTTGATGAATAGATGAAATTGAAATGCAAGTGGAAAAATGAACTTGGATGAGATTGGAAGAATGATGTTGATAGGAAGAAGAATGATGAGAGTAGAATTGATTTGATGTGAAAGGATTAGAAGAAGGGAAAATTGATTGAATTATAGGATAAATGAAGTTGATTGAAGTGAGTGGAAGAATTAGATTGAATGTTATATGAATGAATGTGGGATAGAAGGGATTGGGACCAATGACAAGGGAGAGCCAAGGCATGGTAAATGAAGGAAAAGCAATGGGAATCGGTGGATGAAAGGAATGGTGAAAGGATATGAGGGGCCAAATGATATGCTATCAGAAAATGCGGAGCCATGGACCATGTTTTGAACGAGTCCAAATGCTCCATACCAAGGATAGGAAAATGGAAGAAAATATGGTGGGAAAGGATGCATGAAAATAGAAAGATGGTACAAAGGCTAGCATATGGAGGAGAGAAGGCATGTGCTCTTCCAAAGCATGTATGAACATTTTGGTATTGTGCCTCTAATAGTGATCACAAGCATGGGTATGAAGGTTGAATGAATAAGGGATATGGAGGGAGGGTTTAAAAAAGGGAGAATGATATGGGTAAAATGTGGGATATGAAGTGGATGGGATGGATGGGATAACCAAGATCAAGGACATATGAAAGGGGGATGGAAATATATAGGTGTATGGATGGAAAATGGATGAACATGACAAGGAATATGGGACACAAGATATGGATAGCATGTCAAGATCAAATATATGGAAAGATTAAGGAAGTATGTAGGATAATGTATGGATAATGCACAAGGGATATGTCAAGTGAGAATATGGAGGATGAAAGGAAAGTGAAATTCAAGATCAAAGATTGAAAAGGATAATGAACGGTAGATGGAATTATGGAAGATATGGAAGGAAGAGTGGTATGGATGGAGCTTTACCCCAGTGTAAAGTGCAAGTGGAAGAGGAAAAGTGAATGGATGGATAAGTGGAATTGGAAGACATTGAATACATGATAGGAAAATGAAGGGATGACTCAAGCATCTATTTTCATGGATGGTATCCCTTGATATTTATGTCTCTTTCTTAGTTTTTTAAAGGAATTTTTACTCGTTTCTCCTAGATGTTGGTAGGATAGTGAATGGAGGACAATATCTTATGAAAAAGTTTGGACTAAGGGGGTGGATTGGGTGGGAGGAATATATGGTTGATGGATGCTAGGTTAGAAGACTTGTGAATGAGTGGATGAAGGAGGCAGAAAGATCATCATTAGCATACACCTTGAAGGGTAATGGAAATGAGGAAATTGTGGAGGATATGTAGGAGAAAGTTTGGATTTTGGGATATAGGGACCCAAAATGGATGAAGGAGATGATGGATGTAGGATGGTGGATTTGGGTATATAAGGATCCAAAATGGATTTGGAAAATGGAAGCTTGGATGATTTATAAATGAGGGAAGCCTTTGGATTCTCAAAATTGGATGTCATTTTGAATCTTTCTTTGAGATTCATTACTTCATTAAGTAGCTTTGGAATCCACATAATTTTTGTATTTTTCATTTTTAGCCTTGTGGCCTTCTAATTTTATTTTGGATCATATTTTTCTTTTATTGGACATGTCTTTTAGAGGGGACATGTTGATCCTTGGGCTTTTGTGGATATTTGGCTTGATACCCTTTATCTTTGGCATCCAATTTGCTTCCCTTGGCCATGGTAGTGGTGTATGAGGATAAATGGTATGGAGAGCTTATGGATGAGATTATAGATGGTGAACATTGGAAGGAATTTAAGGATGTGTGCCTTTGTTGATCTTTAATAGGTATATGAGGGCTGAAGTGGAAAACATGGATATGGTGGATGGATGTATGTAAGGACCTAAAATGGATGGAAGGGATGAAGGGTTTGGCTTTGGAACATAAGGATCCAAAATGGATGGAAATGATGAAGGAATGGGAATATGGATGAACGGAACATTTGGGTTTGGTTGGAGGAATTTTGGATTTGGAAGGAGTGGAAGGTGTACCAACATCTTGAGACATTATTTCTTCAATGGGATGCTTATTATTTTCAATATGAGATGGGAGTCCATGTATATGGGGTTCATGAGTGGATTGGACAGGTGTGATAGGGTCATGTGGAGGATTAGGATCACAAGGGAGATTATGAGAAATAATAGGATTTTGAGATGGAGTGGGATCATGAAAGGAAAATGAAGGGAAGCTTTGATCTTGACTTATAAGAGGATCATGTAGCAGAATGAGTGGATCATGAGATGGAATAGGATCATATAATGGAGTAGGGTGAATGGAACCATGAGATGGAGTGATTTGATCTTGGCATGGAGGATTATTAGGGGATGGAGTGGAAGGAACTTCTTCATGAAGTGGAGGATCTATGGATGCTAACTCTTTATATGGAGTGGAATTGGTAATGTGTGTGGTACATGAAATGTCTTGATCTTGATTAGGAAAGGGGTCATGAGATGGACTAGGAGGGATAAATGGATCTTGAGGGATAAGGGAATGATGGGATGGAGAAATGTTCTGATCTAGAGGAGAAGAGGAATCTATAGTGTCATGCTTTGGAGGGAGATCTTGAGATGGAACTAGGTGTATGGCTTTGGGTCATTGGATCACTTTATTTTGAATTTTACACTTAGCCAAGAAATTGCATGATGAAAACCCATTATGAGGTGGGGATGATATTTTTGGAGGATTAGGATTTTGTGAAGGTGGAAGTATGGGTAGGGGGTTGGGATGATGGTTTTTGACATTAGGCTCAATGTATGGGGAATTGCATGGAGGGTTTGGGTTGGATGGGACATGAGGTCTATGGTGTTCAAAACATATGGCATGGAAGATGGACTTTTTCTCTTGATTTGCTAGGCTCAAGATAGAATTCCTTAGTTCCTCAATTTCTTTGGCAATGACATTTCTGTTTGAGGAATTGTGTGGGCCCTGAATGGAGTATGCAATTGAAGGATAATGAAGTGGATTTCCCTTGTCAAAGGTAGAAGAATAATGAACATGAGATGGATTAGAATTGGATATGATATTGAGGATTGATTTGATACATAGGTTGAAAGGGAGGTATAACTCCATATTTCTTTTGAAGATCATCTACCATCTAATTAAGCCAATTCTTATCCATAGATTAGATCAGAAGTGGTGAGAAATTTGATGATGAATGAAATATGAAATTTGGACTAGGAGCAATTTTGGAATTTATGTTGACTTGATTTGAATTGGATTTGACTTGATATTGATTGGATTTGATTTGATTTGATTGGATATTGATTTGATTGAAGGTTTGATGTAGCTTTGATAAAAACCTTATAATATTGCAAACAAGTGAATGTGGGATTTGAAATAAAGTCCAATGTTTATGACAATGCTCCTATGTCCAAAGTCGAAGATGTGATCCAAAGTTGAAATAGAAGAAGAAATGAATGAAATTAGAAAGATTGATTATGGATGAAGATGTAAATGGGTCGAATTAAGAATTGATTGGAAATGACTAAATTTCTTCAAGGAATTGGATTAGAAGAATGATGATGAAGCATTGGATGAGGGAATTGGAGTGTGATGTGGAGTAAGAACCATGAATAGAATGGAGATTAGGAATTAGATTAAATGATTAGGAAGAGGAGGAAATGATTTGGATGAATAGATATGATTAAGACCTCAAGGAATGGTTTGAATGATGAAGACAAGAGATGTATGAGGGTGACGAATGTGATAGAAATAAGAAGTGATGTGGAATTGATGTGGACAACTTGACTAAGAGGACTTGAACCAAGACTTTTTTTTGTTGTTTTTTTAGATTTTTTTAATTTTTTGATTTTTAAACTTTTATGATGTTTTTTGGATTTTTATGTTATATGATGTTTTTTTTTTTTTCAAATTTGAGATGCAAAAGTAAACAATGCAATATATACAAGACAAGTGTAGATGGTGTGTCCCTATCAATTGGGGAACGTTTCAAACACTCAAGAACATCAAACACACCAACAATCCTATAAGGTTTCAACTAGGATGTACAAGGATCAACTAGAGGGCATCCTCAATATATGCAAGGTATGTGAGGCCCGAATTTGTAGATGAAATAAAATAATGCCACACAGCTAGGGGGAGACGATAACTAAAATCTCCTCCTTCACTTCCCACAGGTATAAATTTCTTTGGGGCTTAGCCAAGAGTGAGAAGATTTTACTTCCAAGAGAGGTGTCTTTCAATTCATCTCTTGATTTTTATACTCTACTAGAACACTAGAGTTGAGGTCATCCCAAGGGGTGATAAAATCCCAAAGTAGGCCTCCTAATTTTTTTTTAAAAAAATACGACTTATCTCTTGTGCACCCAAGATCACCTGAAGGCATGAGGGGAGAGAATACGTAAGTGGCCTTGGGTTTTAATAGAAACTTTTTCTTTTCCAATGAAGCTTTAAGTTTTGTAATCTACTCTTGAAGACATGTATTTAAGCATACATTGTTCTTTCCAACTTGAAATATTTGTTAACATAAATGAAAAGCATGGATTCATCAACAAAAAGTAAATTGCTCATGAACATAAGAAAATTGCTGAAAATAAAACCAATTTCCTATTTGTCATTCAAGATTGTGTGAGTTCATTTTAAGCACCAATTCCAAATGTGTGCTACCCTAATAAGCATTCATGTCAATTTTCTTAAGGCATTCAAGAGTGTGTGAATTTATTTTAAGCACCAAGTCCAAATATTTTCTATCCTAGACATTCATGTCAATTTTTTTAAGGCATTCAAGATTGAATTTGATTTTTTTAGCTTTAACCATGCATTCAAAGACAAGTGTTTAACCATACAAGTTCATTCTCAAAAAAAAAATTAAAGAAAAACCTACAAGAAATATGGTTAGTGATTTCTAGAACTCTCCAACCTTCAATGCATGAGCGAGAAAAATATCCCTACAAAACCACAAGTTAGGGCATCGAAAATGTATGACAAATGTGAAACAACCCTAAAATGAAAATGTTAACAAAAAACTTTAGTCTTTGACAAAAAAAAAAAAAAAGGGATCTAAACAGCATCAAAATCTAATGAAACCAACACCATCAAAATGGGCTTGAAATCAGCTTTCTAATGATATTTTGTTTTGCAAAAATAGAGGCTATATGCTCAAGTTATGAGCAAAAAAACAAAGGTTGCACCTTATGGTCTAGAAGGGCATGTGGAATGCTAGTGCAGTGATGATGTCAGTGACCTACGGGCTTAAAATTGACTGTTAGATGCATGTCAAGAAAAAAAATTTGTTTTCTTAAAAAAAGAGAAAAATACCTATTTGCTAATGTGGAATTAGCATGTGAGATGGCAAGATAAAATGCCATGTGGTTGGAACCCTAATGGGTGCCACATGGTAGCACCAGAGGAGGCTTATGTGGGGGGTTGTTCAACAGTGGTCAAGAGGTGGTGAGCAATGGTAGAGGGAGCTTAGTGGGTGGAGAGAGTTGCAGGGATAGGTGCGAGCGAAGGGAGCAGAGGTATGGGGAGGAGGGTTAGCAGTAGCGACATGCAGGAGGAGTGTTAGTAGTAGTGATACGCAAGAGGAGGAGTTGCAGGGCCATGGGGCATGCCAAAATGTATTGCATAAAAATGTAACAAAGGAATAAACAATAAGCAACTAAAGCCTATTCGTACATGTTCATACAAACCTCAAATATGAAAGACAACATGTGAATAATGAAGACATGAAATCAAAATAGTGTAAATGATTCAAAATAGCACTAATACAAACCTCATAAAATCACCATGTTGTTAATGGTTTTATTTTTGTGGGATGTGGTTGCTCACAAATCTTGTAGCATAACAATGGGCTAGATAGTGCTTCATGGAAATGAGGAGAGGGCTCTCCTTTTATGGGAAATGAGATGAAATGGATAGTTGAGATTCAATGCAAGATGAAAGGCTAGGATCTCTTAGGATCAATGAGGTGTCCATGAGGTGGAGGCCAAGTGGAATCCATGTGGATTAGGATTTTTGACCATTCAAAGGGGGAAAGATGCTCACACATGTGTGAGAAATA
This sequence comes from Cupressus sempervirens, assembly GCA_028749045.1. Lineage (NCBI taxonomy): Eukaryota > Viridiplantae > Streptophyta > Pinopsida > Cupressales > Cupressaceae > Cupressus > Cupressus sempervirens. The sequence continues at coordinate 325,492,867 of CM053788.1, forward strand.
TTTGAGGTGATAGGTCAATGACAAGTGTAAGAGGTGTGAGAAGCCTGGTTTCTCACACATGTATGAGACACCTTGATTCTCATGTGAAGGGGAAAAAGGTGTAAGAGGTGTGAGAAGTGTGAGGGGTGTGGGAAGTGTGAGGATTCCTCGCACATGTGTGAGTACACACCTAGGATTGAAGGTGGATTAGCAAGGTGATTAGGAAAAGTAAGTAGGATTAAGAAGTGGGTAGGTTTAGAAGGATAGCTTAGGTTAGGAAAGTGAGGTTGGGTGAGGGTTAAAGTTAGGAACCATGTGCTCAAATAGGATTAAATTTAATATTTAATTCCAAGTGGGATTAGAAGGGGATTAATTAAGTAAAATACTTTACTTAATTAAAGTGAATGGATTAAGATGCAAGTGGAATGAGAGGAAGTAGGTTAGAATTTAAAATAAACCTAAATTTATTTAAATCAAGGAAAGATGAATATAATTAAAAAAATGCAAATTTATTTAATTTAAGGTAGGGTAATTAAATAAATAATAAATATCTATTTAATTGGTCATGAAAAAGGGATTTGGACAATTTTAGGTGTCTACAACATATATATACCAATCCAAATTACAAAATTACAAAGTCGATGATGACACAAGTTAACACAAATATTACAAAGTCAACCCACATGAAGATACTTGGGTTCTAAAGACTAACTTGGTGAGGTTCTTGATAGGCCAACACTGGGGCAAATAATAACAAAAGAACTAACAATTTTATGACAAAGTTCGGCTGGTCTATATGTGTCAATCCGAGAGTGTAAGCTTGTGAAAGGTGTCCGAGCAATATGCTATCAAGGGGTGCACCTTGTGATATGAGCAATTATGAATGCATCTACAACACACAAAATTGAATCTATGAAAAACTAAGGAAATCCCAACGATAGGAACTATCACTTCCTGGCGACAGGAACAAATGAAACGGAGATAAAGATTAATCTACAAAAAATAATAAAAGAAACAATTTATAAAATTAGTAATAGTAACATTAATATTTATGCAAATATAAATACCAACTCTAAATAAACTTATCTAAAAATCTAAATTAACTAATGTAGAAATCAAACAAAAACATGAATGCTGAATACACCAAAAAGACTAATTAAGAAGTAAAAATCTAAAAAAACACACACTAATGAAATACATCACCGTGTTTCACCATGGAGCGGGCCCTTACTCTTGGCTTGCATAGTGGATAGAAGAAACATTGTTTCTACACTGTAAAAATCATGCAAAGCATCCTTTTATTCATATAATATAATACCAACTTCCTCCTTTACAATATTCTACATTTTTTAATATGACTGTTCCCCCACACTCTATCTCCTACTGTTTATATATACATAGCATTATACTAGCTTTTACATAACAACTTTATAATAGAAATCTATTTTTTTTGCAGATAATAGTCATTACGTTTCAACAGAATACTCCTATCCTCATATTTAATTAATTTATGGTTTTAGTTTGACCAATAACCAATAAGTAATGAGGAGAAGATATGGTTATAACAAGAGCCACGTGTTTTCAGCATGTATCCACATAATTTGCCTGCTGCCATCTTCACGTATTCACATAGATTTTCATTCCATTTTTATCACAGTTTTGGTGAATGATATCTGCAGCAAATATATCTATTTCAAAGTGGATGGAGAGAACCATGGTTTGTTTTAGTTGAGAAATATGAATCACAAGACTTTTTAACATGCATCCACGTAAGTGCTTTTGCTATCATCTCCACATATGAATTCAGCTAAGCTAGAGAAGTTGAGCTGGTAACTGCAGCAAAAACAAACTTTGAAAATTGAAATCCAAACCCGTAATAGAAAAATCAAGTTTTGAAAATGGTCTCTAACTTTTCCATCTTGCACGCTCTAAAGATTTTGCCACGTAGGATTGTAATTGGGCATATTCTGGACAATACCCATGTTTTGGATTTTTGAGATTCATCCACATCTACTCACAAAATAAAATGCAAAACTAACTATCCTCATTTTTAGTTGGTAATTATTCCAGCTAAGTTCTTTCTCAACATACTCCTTGGTCAATAATCTTGGAAGGAATAATGCTTTAAATAATGAATTCCAGTAAGATATAGCAAGAAATATTTTTCAAAGTGGATGAAACTTTGTATTTTTGAAATAACTACAGGAAGATGTCTAGTGGGCGACAGGAAGAACCATAACTTGTTAGATAAATACAATTTCATTTATTTATTCACATATTCTATCTAATAACTATATTAAATATTACTCATAAATATTCAATCATATGCAACATAGAAGGAGAAAATGGAATAGAAGATGTGGATTGAAATGCGTGTGAAGGCTTATATAAAGGCTAAAATATGGTATAATTTGGGACATAAAATGCTCTCATCAATTCTGATACTTAACATCCACTATCACTACTTGGCATTGTCATGCTCTTGGTAGACATAGAAGCTCAATCCATACTGATCACTTTCCAGTAGTCTTGAACTTGGTCTACACTTGTGACTCAATAGATATTATTCAACTTGGAAAACACCGAATCACTTGGATACCATGAAGTAGCTCAATTAACATGGGCTTCGCATTACCTAAGCTGTGAACTCCATAGATACTGCAATGCTCAGTAAATATAGGCTTCACATCATATGAACTATGAACTCAGTAACCTCTAATAAATTTGGTATACACTAAAATGCATGGTTTGAACTAATGAACTTCACATTGACCAAATTTTCTTGGTAACCATTGGGATTAGTCCAAAAGACTTGGTTGCAACTATAGAACTTAGTGGCTATTGAATTACATGGAAAACACTGTAGACTATTCAATGAGCTTGGTAGCTATATAGAATCTAAATAAGTGTGTGTCACTAATAAAAAATTTGACTCATATGTTAACAATCTCCCTCTTTGGCATTAGTGACAAAAACAATTATTAGCCCAAAACTAAATACCTTGTATACATCACCATGTGATACTAGCATGGTCTATTTTTTGAGATTTTTCAAAATTGATCTTTGTAAGGTATCTATAGAGTAGTTCCTCACCATAGCATATTTCTCCCCCATACAATGTGATCCACTATGTACATGTAACTTTTCTCTTATATCATAACATATCTCCCTCTATATAAAAAAATTCATATCTCATCTCCCCCTTTTTGATAGTAATGCTAAAGATTTATTCTAACATATTTACATAGAGACACCAAAATGAGATAAGAATTTAGAGTGTACCTTGAGGGTGATTGCCAAGGTTTTATCCCAATTTTCTTATAAGACCTTGCATGTATGAATTGCAATTTACACTTCTACTAAAAGTTCAATCATGTGGTTAGCAATAGAGAATTTGTTATCATGGATTAGAGTATTTGAATATAAAATGTGTTTCTACATAGCATCCATGACTGGAAGGATCATATTTTGTATATCAACCAATTTTGAATGAATCCTTGCTTCTTCTCTTAACAATTCAGCTTGAAAGTCTGACAAAAATCTGATCTTCTTGAAATGTGAAAAGCTTGAACTAGGGTCAAGTTGTAGCTGAACTTTCTTTAAGATATATATCAATTTTGGAGAATTTGTCCTTTACTTCCTTTGTATACTTAGTGACATCACATAGTTTCCTAAAAAGTGATGACACATTTGAATAGGATACCTCAAGATTGACCAAAATTGTTGAAAGCTCAACTTGATGAATGGCTATTTGCTGAGAAATATGCTCTAGCACTTTATTGTTGAATTTCCTTTTATCCTTTTCAACTAGCTTTTCTTGACCTTCATTGTCCTCATTGAATTTTTGGACTGCCTCTCCAAGCTAAAACAAAATAGGTTGAGAAGAATCAACCTCAATTCCTATTGCCTTGGTCAAGATATTATTGGAATCATCTATTATCTTGTACTCTCTATCTCTTTTCTCTCTCAATAGTTGTTGTTTGGCCTCTTTCTGGAGGAGTTCACCAAATATGTGTATTTGGTCTATAGAAAGATTGTAAATATCCCATTTGGGAATTACTATTTCCTCATCCAAATCTATATCTTCATCTATCTCCTTTCTTTTCAAAAAAAATGTACTCAATTGAACCTTAGGTTCAACTATCCTCACACTTATTACTTGTGTGCCCGAAATGGAATTAATAGTAGATAAGCTTGGACTTGCAAAAAAAATTGATATAGTACTAACTAATGGAATACTTATAGAAATACTTGAAGAATCCAAAATTGATGAAGTTAAAATTGTAGAATCCAAAATTGAAGTAGATAAAATTGGAGAGCTTACCATGGATGTACTCAAAACTAAAGAAGTCAAAATTGGAGGAGTGAAGACTAAAGATCTCAACTTGGTAGATGAAGAAGGAATCTACAACTCGATGGATGAAGTGGAAGTCACTTCTATCAATGTATGTTGAGCTGAGTTAGGGAAAAGCATGATTGGACATTTGATGTATCAATAGTAGTCACAACCAAAAATTTTGAAGTTATCTACATACTTGATGTAGTGAATGGTTTTCTCAAGGAGTGAGGAAACAAGGCAATGACTACAACTAATATCTTAACTAGGTCAGTCTCCTCATCATCTTTCTTATCTTCCTTGATAGCTTCTAGACCTTGATCCTCTTCATCTTCTTCATTATCAAAATGAGTCACTTCTTCAACATTTTCCTCCTCATCTTTCTCCTTATCTTCTTCTTCATCGGCATCCTTTACATCAATTGGAAATTCACTTGGTTTATGAGGATGATAAATATTTTCCCAAGTGTTTCTAGCATTTTTAACAACATTCTCCGTGTCTTTAATCAAAACCAAACAAGTATTAAACCTTAGAGTCAATTTTTCTTCATTTTTATTTAAAGACTCTTTCACCTCAACATCTTATATGCTTGGTAGTAACTACCATAGGGTTTGTGCATATGTCTTTGACTATTTTCATAGAAAAATCCCATCTTGGCTTGATCTTCTCTAGCAATTCACTAGAGACTTGAGAAGCAATCTAGTCTAGTGAGTACTTTCACTTACCCATTTTTCTCAGCACCAATTCTTCAACTTGCTTCTATGCTACCTCTGTCCTAATTTTATATCTCAAAGATTTAAACTTTCTTATTCCAGCTTCTTCTTCTATTTGCTTCAATTTTTCTTGGAAGGTACATGGAGGTTTGTTGAATACAATGTCACTTCCTTTGTTCCATGACCTCCTAGTGATGATTCATGGTCAGTAGAACCAATTAATACTTGGTTTGTAAACCATTTGAAGACAAGCAAGTTAAAAATTAGCTCAAGTATCAAGTTCAAGCCCTTTCTTCATGCATACAATCAATGGTAGGTGATTCATTCCCAAATCCTAGTGCTTCTACGAATAAAATGGAAGATCCCCAGAAGATGTTTGGTAAAGATGTCATTCAAAACATAGGATAATGTCAGGCATATGGAAAGATGGTAAAAACATGGGTGAAGGACATAAAGGAGAAAGCCTTAAGCCTATTTGAGGAGGTAAAGATTACATATGTTAAGGTAGATCACATACAACAAAACATTCTGTAAGGTCCCTCCTCATAAGTACTTATCAAATATGAATTTCTATGTTAAATCTATTATAGGAGATTAGAATAGAAATGAAGTAATGTGTTATGTTTTAGATATATGTAAGCTTCAAATCTCATAAGCTATTAGGTGTCGATCTTGTATCAATATTGCATCAATGCCCTCACCAAAGGCATCACACTCCAAGATGAAAGGTTGGGTAAACTCTAGTAATGCAAGAACCAGTCAAGTACTCATAACTTCACATATTTTATTTTAAAATTAAGATTTGTCTCTAATTTTAGTGGTCTTAAACATTGTGTCTTATATGACTATTTTTTAAGGAAATAAAAAGTTGTCTTTTAATAGAAATTTTGAACATTTTAGTTTTTTCAAAAACTTTCTTAATAGCTTTTTAAATTTTTTTTTAATAGAATTTCTTACTTTTGTTCCACTTCTATCAGAAATTGTTTTAAAATCTTTCAATTAGATGTGATCTATAAATCATTTCTATAAAAACATTTCAATTGAATGTCATCTGTATATATTCTTTTGATAACATTTATTTACAATTTTTGAATCATTTATAACTTTTTTTCAAACTTGTTTTTGCAGAAGGTTGACTGTGGTTGTTAGATCAATTTTAGTACTACTATAGAATTCTTGACACTCATTGTTAAAGGAAGTGAAAATAACCTTCATATTGTCAATATCCAAGTCAAACTAATAATCTACAATCGGTCTACAATTTTCAAAAAAATTCATGATGTTTTCGATATTTTGAAGATTGGTCAATGTATAGTTTGTAGGGAGGATAGCTGTGTCTATATTAATAATCTACAATGGGTTTTTTTAGATTGTGGCGACTGATCAGGAAAGTACTGTACATACTTCATAAATAGTGGGGCTCGAGGCATCGCCCTAAAATTTTTTTTTTTTGGAAGTAGCCGACATGGTAGCCGACATATTATGGCTGACATATGGCCAACATGTTATAACCCTAAAGCGGTTTAATACTTGTATAAAAGGGGCTTAGGGTTGGGTATTTTTTATGTGTGGTGATATGAAATTGGTTCTTGCAGCGGTATTGATCTGTAAGGGATTATAGATTGTAATCAGGTTGTAATCACTAGATTGTAATAAGATCAGACTTGCTGTTTGGTGGATGTAGCCCAGGGATTGGGTGAACCACGTTAAATCTTGGTGCCTTGTGTTCATTTCTGTGTGTTCTATTATTTTTTGTTATTGGTTATATTTGCATGTAGTTTTTTATTTCTGTCCATGGTTTATCCTAACAAGTGGTATCAGAGCCTAGTTGTTTCTCAGTTATCCTCTGCAGAAAAGTCTCACAGTTAAGTGGGAGTCTCACGGTTGAGTGGGAGCAATGGCAGATGATGGTAAGCTGAGGGTTGATAGGTTTAATGGGTAGAACTTCCAGTTATGGAAGATGCAAATGGAAGACTATTTATATCAGAAGGATTTATGGAAGCCGTTGGAAGGAAAAGCCAAGAATCAAGGAACTATGTCAGAGGCTGAATGGGATCTTTTGGATAGAAAGGCACTCGGAAGCATTCAGTTATGTTTGGCACCATCGGTGGCATTTAATATTACAAAAGCAAAGATGACAGAAGATTTGATGAAAACCCTAGCGACACTGTATGAAAAGCCCTCCACTTCAAATAAGGTATTTCTCATGAAGCGTTTATTTAATATGAAAATGGCAGAAGGTGGATCTATTGCAGATCATTTAAATGAGTTTAATACTATTACTAGTCAATTATCTTCTGTGGGTATCAATTTTGATGAAGAAATTAGGGCTCTCTTGATTTTGTGTTCTTTGCCTGAAAGCTGGAATGGCTTGGTAATGGCGGTGAGTAATTCTGTTCCTGGATCAAGTACCCTAAAATATGATGATGTGATCGGTGTTATTTTAAGTGAGGAAACTCGTAGAAAATCCTCAGGTGGATCTACATCAGGAACTGCTTTAAATGCACAAAGCAGGGGCAGAACGACTGAAAGAGGAAGTAACTCTGGAAATCGTGGGAAATCAAGAGGAAAGTCAAAGGGGAGGAGGTCTCAATCGAGAGGACCAAATGATTGTTGGTACTGTGGGAAACCAGGGCACAAAAAGAAAGATTGTTGGACTTGAAAGAAAAATGAAGGAGATAAATTAGATGGAGACAAAGAGGCAAATGTGGTAAGTAATAAATCCGAAGAGGATGCTTTGCTTCTGTCTTTAGAGAGTGTTGATGATTCATGGGTTTTAGATTCTGGTGCTTCTTTTCATGCTACACCTCATAGAGGTTATTTCATTGATTATGTCCAAGGGGATTTTGGGCTTGTTTATTTGGGGGATAATGAACCCTGTCAGATTGTTGGAAAGGGAAAAATTAAGATTAAGTTGCAGAATGGGAATCATTGGCTACTACATGAGGTAAGACATGTTCCAAAGCTGAGTAGGAATTTAATTTCAGCAGGGCAACTCGGTGATGAGGGTTGTGTAATTACTTTTAATGATAAAAATTGGAAGGTTTCAAAAGGTTCCCTTGTAGTAGAAAAAGGTGTGAAAGTAGGCACCTTATATCTTTGTACAGGTCATATTGTTCCTTCTACTTTGATTGTTTCAGAGAAAATTGAATATTCAAGAACAATTACTGCAGTTGAGTAGGGAGAACAAATAGCTGCTGTAGATTTTGATACAGCGCTGTGGCACAATAGACTTGGGCACATGAGTGAGAAAGGTATGAAAGTACTTCATTCAAGGAAATTTTTACCAGGTCTAAAATGTGTGAATATGGAAAACAAAAGAGAGTGAGTTTTGTAAAGATAGGGAAGGAAAACAAAAAGGAGAAATTAGAGCTTGTGCATACAAATGTATGGGGACCGGCTCAGGTATCTTCCCTTGGTGGCTCTCATTATTATGTTACATTTATTGATGACGCAACTAGAAAAGTATGGGTTTATTTCCTTAGGCAGAAATCTGATGTATTTCAAACTTTTAAGAAATGGAAATGCTTGGTTGAAAATGAGACTGGTAAGAAATTAAAATGTCTCAGATCTGATAATGGTGGTGAGTATTGCAGTCATGAATTTAAAGATTATTGCTCCAGTAATGGTATTCATAGACAAAAAACTGTTCCAAGGACTCCACAGGAAAATGGAGTGGTTGAACGCATGAATAGGACTATAATGGAGCGTGCAAGGAGCATGAGGTTGCATGCTGGGTTGCCCTTACACATGTGGGCGGAGGCTTTCAATACTGCAGTGTATTTGATTAATAGAGGTCCCTCTACTCCTTTGGGCTATGTTATTCCAAAGGAAGCATGGACTGGTAAGAAGGTGAGTTATTCTTTTCTCAAGACCTTCGGTTGTGAAGCTTTTGCTCATATAGACTCTGAAAATAGAACCAAGCTAGAAGCGAAATCAAAGAAATGTGTCTTTGTTGGATATGGCATTAATGAATTTGGCTATAGGCTTTGGGATTTTGAAAATCATAAAATTATAAGAAGTCGGGATGTCATATTCAATGAAAAAGTGTTGTACAAAGATCTGTTGCAGCAACATGAGAAGAAAGAAGATGATTATGTAGTGCTGGATGATACTCCAAAAGCTGATGTTCCAGCCATTCCTCATGATGTGCAACAACTGCAACAAAAAATACCACACACACTAGTGAATGTTAGACGGTCAACAAGGTCAATTAGACCTCCACAAAGTTTTTCTCCCTCTTTGTATTCTATTTTACTTACTGATGTTGGTGAACCTGAAAGTTATGATGAAGCTGTGCAGGTGGATACTAAGATTCAGTGGGAGTCTGCAATGAAAGATGAAATGGACTCTTTGCTGAAAAATAAGACATGGGATTTGTGCAAGTTGCCTGCAGGTAAAAAGGCTTTACAGAATAAATGGGTTTACAGGTTGAAAGAAGAGGAAAGAGGTAAGAAAAGATTTAAGGCCAGGTTAGTTGTAAAAGGATTTGCACAGAAAAAGGGAATTGATTTTGATGAGATATTTTCTCCTGTTGTTAAACTGACTTCTATTCGTACTGTTTTAAGTCTTGTGGCTACTGAAGATTTGCATTTAGAGCAGATGGATGTTAAAACAGCCTTTCTTCATGGTGATTTGGATGAAGAAATATATATGGCTCAGCCACAGGGTTTTGAGGTCAAAGGTAAGGAGAACTTAGTGTGCAAATTGAAGAAAAGTTTATATGGCCTGAAGCAAGCACCTCGGCAATGGTATCTAAAATTTGACAGTTTTATGCATGAGCATGGATATAACAGGTGTCATTCAGATTACTGTGTTTATTTTAAGAGGTTGGATGATGATAGCTACATTATTTTATGTCTATATGTTGATGATATGCTTATATCTGGGTCTAACATGCATCATATTAAGGGGCTAAAATGCCAGTTAGCACATGCATTTGCTATGAAGGATTTGGGTGCAGCAAAACAAATCCTTGGTATGAAGTTTTGCAGAGATAGGAAGAATAGAACATTGACGCTATCTCAAGCTGCTTATGTTGAGAAGGTGTTGCAACGTTTCTCTATGGAGAATGCTAAAGCTATCAGCACACCTTTACCTGGTCATATTAAATTGACTAAGAAGATGTGTCCCAAGACACAGGAAGAGGAGGATAAGATGTCCAAGGTACCCTATGCTTCAGCTGTAGGAAGTTTGATGTATGCTATGGTATGCACTAGGCCAGATATTGCACATGCAGTGGGAGTCATTAGCAAGTATATGAGTCATCCAGGTTTTGAGCATTGGAATGCTGTCAAGTGGATTCTCAGATATTTGAGAGGAACATCCAATAAGTGTTTACACTTTGGGGGCTCTACTACTAATTTAAAGGGCTATGTTGACTCAGATTTGGCTGGGGATATTGATACCAGGCGGAGTACTACAGGTTATGTCTTTACTGTTGGTGGGGCAGCCGTGAGCTGGGTTTCTAGGCTACAGAAGATTAATGCTCTCTCCACTACAGAGGCAGAGTATGTTGCTGCTACAGAGGCAGCCAAAGAGATGATATGGCTTCAGTTCTTCTTGGAAGAATTGGGACATCCTCAGAAGGATAATTATTTGTTCACAGATAGTCAGAGTTCCATTCATCTTGGTAAGAATTCAGCTCTGCATTCTAAGACCAAACACATACAGTTGCGGTACCATTTCATTCGGTCAGTTTTGGAGGATGGACAGTTAAAGCTGGAGAAGATACATACCAATGAAAATCCAGTAGATATGTTGACAAAGGTTGTCACAAGGGAGAAGCTGAACTCCTCTTCAGCTTCAGTTGGTCTTTTAGACTAAATGTGAATAAAAGAACAGCAGAGTCCAGGGTGGTTTTATCCAGTGGGAGCCCCATGCGGTAGTTGTATTGCTATAGGATCAGTCTCCAAGTGGAAGATTTTTGTTTAGTGTGGAGCCTGATCAGTCCCCAAGTGGGAGATTTTTAGATTGTGGCGACTGATCAGGAAAGTACTGTACATACTTCATAAATAGTGGGGCTCGGGGCATCGGCCCGAAATTTTTTTTTTTTGGAAGTAGCCGACATGGTAGCCGACATATTATGGCTGACATATGGCCGACATGTTATAACCCTAAAACGGTTTAATACTTGTATAAAAGGGGCTTAGGGTTGGGTATTTTTTATGTTTGGTGATACGAAATTGGTTCTTGCGGCGGTATTGAGCTGTAAGGGATTACAGATTGTAATCAGGTTGTAATCACTGGATTGTAATAAGATCGGACTTTTTGTTTGGTGGACGTAGCCCAGGGATTGGGTGAACCACGTTAAATCTTGGTGCCTTGTGTTCATTTCTGTGTGTTCTATTATTTTTTGTTATTGGTTATATTTGCATGTAGTTTTTTATTTCTGTCCGTGGTTTATCCTAACAGGTTTACCAATTGGTTGAGTTTATTATACACACACTTAAAAAAGGCTAGATCTTTGAGTTGGTTATGCATGCACACATACAAAATTTAAATTACTTATACATACATGAACATGTACAAAATTTAAATTACTTATACATTTACAATTGAAGAAATATTAAATTTTTTTAACTAATATATAGTATAGTTGCCTTGTCATTATCTAATTTTTATTGCTCGGATAACTGTTGTGCTGTCTTTTAAGATTATTCAATTTTACTATGTTATTTAGTTAATAATGACTTAGATAATATTATGCTATCTATATATTTAATTAAATAAAAAATTAAATTAAATTTCATGTAGAATATATATTAAAATATATCTAAAGTTTAATTTTTTAAGGTTAATTATCTTAAAATTCTAAGTTCTAATTTATTACCTAGGTCATAACAATGTCCCACTTTAATGCCTAAGGTTCAATTTAATTTTAATTCTATCGTAACTATAAACTTAACAATGTTATTTTAAAATTCTTAATTTATACTTTTTTATTCAACTATTTCATCATATTTGGATGGTGGACCCCTTGGACTAGACATCTTGGGCCAATGCTTACATTAACACCACTTTGTAGGTGTTTTACTATAGTTAGTTTCACTACTTGGGTAATCTTGTTTTCTTGTGGATGACCCAGCATCATTCCTACACTGATCTCTCTAGGGTTCATGTGTGATGTTGGGGCAATCCTTGCATGCTTTTTTGAGTTAGTCCTATGGAATTTTGGGGAAAATGCCTTGATGTTCTTAGTAACCTTGGTAGATCCCTAAAATCCTATATCAAATAAAGTGCTCACACTACATAGTGGTACTTCCTCATGAACTACCCCATGCTCAAGCTTCCCCTATGCCTCACATTTATTTTTAGAACCCCAAGTATCCTCTTCCTTTTCATCACCTCTCTCCCTTGAACTCTCACTTTTTCCACCCTCAGAATCATTTGACTCAAATCCTTGAACATAAATTCTTGTTCATTCTCATCATGATGTGATCCCTATCATAAATAATTATCCTCTTGACTGTGAGTCTATTGGTCACTCATGCTCCAACATCTTTCTTATCCCTTTTCCTCACAAGTTTATTTTCTAGTTACCTATTATTAAGTGATATACCATTGCAAATCCAATATGAACCACCCTAAAATTTGGAGGTTCAGTCATGTTTTAGGTCACACACAACTTGGACTGATCCAATGTTCTCTAGAAATATCTAGTATTTTGATGTAGAGATAGGGTGTAATTCCTTGAGTTAACAAATAGAAATGAGAAAATTCATTTTGCATTGCTATCAAGTCATCAGACTCGGTATGTTCTGCCTCATCCTCATCATCTTCAAGATTTACTATCAACTTTCTCTTTGGTTTCTTATTTTGTTGACTCTTCTTAGCCCCTATTGTATCAGATGTCCTCTTCATAGAAATTTTCCCTTTAATGGGCCTTATGATTTTTACAACTCCTTTCTTCAATAGCTCAACAACTATAGGACTAGCTACCTTGGATCTCTACCTGATGATCATTTGTGGTGTGGTTGTGGTAGCCACCTTCTTCAAACTTTTCTTTACCTTTGGTGATTAGTAAATCTAAACTCATCTACATTATGTGATTAGACTAATGAGTGTGTCTGTGCATTTAGGGGTTTGCTCTATCACGAAAGTGTTAAGTGATTTTTTGTGATTTTGGGTTTTTGGGCTTTAAATCTTTTCAGATTTAATTTTTGGTAGCTTTGCCTTAGTTGAATTCTTGTTACAGAGAATAACCTATTTTCGTTTGGGTCAATTCAGAGTCTAGCTACTATAGTTGGTTATTTTCCCTAATCGACTATTCACTCAACAAGTGAATAAGTGTTGAAAGAGGAATTTAATTCCTTACTTTTTCTATTTTGGATTTGAGAATTTGGAGAGCTTTTTTCCAAAATCCTTTTCTGAAGGATTGGACTTTTGTTTGTTCTAGGAGCTGTGAGCATGAGATCTTTGTGAGGTTGGTCTTGTTGGATTCGACTTAGGTAGGCTATGCTTTGCCATGATTTTTGGCAGATTTGGTGGGTAATTTATTTTATTGTGTGAGTTTCATTTTTTGCCCCTTTTGTTGTCAGGGAGTGCTTTCTTTTTTTATTGTTTTTGCTTTGTTTCAGCTTATGTTTCTTGTAGCAATATGTTAGGAGGTTGAGAACCAGTGTTCCCCTCCATTTCTATTTGTTGGTTCTTCCTGGTTGGTTGGGTATGAATGTTTTCCCTATTTTTGAGATGGGGGTTTGGGATTTTGAGCTATTATGTTGGCCGCAACAGGAGCTAGAGGTGTGATCTCATCTGGAGTTGAAGAATCCAAAGCTGGAGTGATTGGAGGTAGGTAGTCTTCTGGAGATGGAGGATCACATGGATCTCCATATGATCTCCAAAGAGACCACCAAATATCAACTGGAAAATGTGCCAATCGAAGGGTTTCCCTACTCATACTACTACGCAAAAATTGAGGAAGGCTAGGAATATATGTCCAATCATCATTGAATGATAGAGAATAGAGATAAGGAAGCAACCCTGAATGTTCTCTTAGATGGTCCATTATCATAGTCTTCCATTGGTAGTAGTTCCTAGGTGTCAACTTTGGTCTAATACCAAACTTACAAATGTGACAAGACTCCATGAGATCAATCAATGAGCCCCCAAAATACCAAAGAACCCCCCCAATAAAAGATTTGGGCACTTTATATATAGTGCATTTACAATGGGCTACTTGCAAAAAATGGACAAAGTAGACTTTTTTGATTTTGCCGATTACAACCTCTATATAGAGTACAAATCTGGACTATTTTGATGCTTATGCTAATTGTTCAATTTCTAGGTACAAATATGTTTTGCAAATTATAGATGTAGAATCATTCCACATGGTATATTTTGAGTCATTGTTTACTCACACCTAAGAATCTCCATGTCAATTCAACTATTCTATTAAAATTTGTGTATATTCATATGCCTTCTTACAAATTTATAGATCACTACTTTTTTAAAGCTAATCCATATACATTTTTCTCAAATTTAACACAATCATAATAAAACCTTATCAAAGTGGTCATATTTGGACATTATTAAATTTTTTCTATGAAAACTCTATGCCAAATGGATCATTCCTATTATTTTTCTACATCATAATGAAACCTTATACGAAATTTCAAAGCCCTCAATTTTATTTGTTAGTTTTGTAAAGCCTAATTCATTCTGAGTTTTCTAAATTTTCTACCTACATAGTGAAATTTTTGTCTAGGTAACTATGATTGAGTATTGATAACTTTATCAGTCTAGATTTGTTCAATGGGAGTTTACATGAAACTATTTCTAAAATTTCTAAGAGTTTGGATAATAGAAATAATATTAGTCTTGCAAATGTTGATCCAAAAGGGGAATTGAAGGATCAAGACCATATCAAGTGTCTAATGAAGAGTTTATAGAAAATCTAGTTGTATGGATAATAGTTTAGGTAGTTTTAACACTAATGTAGATTGTACACTATCTCTAGGAATGTCCCATATTTGTCCTTATCCAGAGGAATAACATGTCATGGAAATGTGCAAGATAAGAAACATGGAAGAAGACAAAGAAATAATGAAATCTACACTTTTTCTCACCCAAGGTACGAATCTGATTACCCAAACTTTACCTTTCCTACATATACTTAACAATACTATTGTAATTTTTTTCTCTCTAATCGTAATTTAACAAGTACTATTTGGATCACTCACTAAGATTGATGCATCTAGAACATTATCATTTCAAATAAGGACCCAAGAGAGAAAAGGAAACTCAATTAATAAGACTATGTGAAGTAATAGAGAAAAAGAAGAAAGCTAAAGAAGACAAAGTCATGGTCGAAGAAGAAAAAAGATAGATGGCTACTAGACTTGAAGATATATCATTCGAGGTATAGAAGCTCACAAAAAATTAGTTGGATATGATAAATCAATTGATAATTGCTACTTAGGAAGAAGGACATCGAGATTAAAAACTTAAGGTCACAAAATGAGCAACCAAGAAATGAGTTGAGAAATTAAAAGGAAATTTTGGAAAGAATGAACAAACCAAGCAAGGCTATCAAATACTTTGAAGAATTAATGAGATCACCTAGATCAACAAAATAAACTTTTTGATTGGGTTTCATCCATTAACACCCCTACTAAGGTCAACTGAGTCACCAACATATTATAGCTTTCCATATGCTCATATATTCATCCACCTTTTTCTATTGTCAAGTAATACAACTCTTTCCACAAGATTTCTTTTTCACAAGTGATTTTTCTTGATATATATCTCACTTAGCTTTTTCCAAATCCAAAAGTTCTTTGCATTAGACATGTATGAGTAGACCTCAAGGCAGCTCATGCCAAATTTAGATGACAAAGAGGTAAAGGAATCTCTACAGAAAAATGAAGAAAAGCTTACTTTGAGATTCAAAACTTGTTTTATATTAGTGAATGACATTTATAGGGCCCATTTACTATTGCACCAAAAGCCATGACTGTTAGTGAACATGGAACACCACATAATTAACCACCTATGGGTAGGGGAGTGCATCGCATAACCCAACAATCTCCCCCTCGACGCGCTTACCAGGTGCTTACGTGGGTCGGGAAGGCACTGGGGAGATTTGAACCCATGACCAGGCCAAAACCAAGCTCTGATACCAATTGTAGGACCCATTTTCCATTGCACCGAAAGGCATGACTGTTAGTGAACATGGAACACCACATAATTAACCACCTGTGGGAAGGGGAGTGTGTCACATCACCCAAAAACATTAAACATG
This sequence comes from Cupressus sempervirens, assembly GCA_028749045.1. NCBI lineage: Eukaryota > Viridiplantae > Streptophyta > Pinopsida > Cupressales > Cupressaceae > Cupressus > Cupressus sempervirens. Next base: position 325,509,137 of record CM053788.1, read on the forward strand.
TGGAAGGTATGTTACAAATGCATGGAAGAACATTTATCTTCTTCACAAGCTAAGTGATTTTTTTGTCAATGTCAATGACAATGATGAAGGTGATGATGAATAAGAAAAGGATGAGGAAATTAATAATGAAGAAGTCACACATTTTGACAATGTAGATGATGATGAAGAGGAATAGGGTCAGGAAGCTACTGATAAAGATGTACAAGATACTAAGGAGACTGATCCAGTGAAAATTGTTGCAACTATCATACCCTCACTTGTTCATTCTCCAAGAAAAGCATTGAAAATATCAAACTTGGAGAAATCTTCAATAGGATTGATTGTGAAAAACATAGTTGGCACAAGCACTCAATCAATTTCTGCACCCATCCATTTTAGTTCTTCATTGACTAAAGTTACAAGCACTTCATCTACCAAGCAACCAACACTTCCCTCTACATCAATTTTGGAAAATCTAGGTATTTGTACTATAGGTATTTTGATAGTAAGTATAGTGTCTACAGCTAGTCCTATTATTTCTACAATTATTTCCATTCATGGAATACAATTAATAAGTGCAAAGATAGTTGAGACCAATTCTTAACTGAGCACAAGATTTTTGGGTAAAGGAAAAGAGAAGGAAGAAGACATAGATCTTGATGAGGAGATTGTAATTCTAAATTGGGACATCTCCAATCTCAATCCTGATTAGATGCATGTTTTTGGAGAAATTATTTAGAAGAAAGCCAAGTAGTAGAGGCTTAGAGAAGACAACTGAACTCACTGTCAAAATTGCTTCAGAACTCTTACACTAAACAGATCTCTTTTTTGTGGCATTTAATGCAACGAACCTCAACACCTATGTATTCAGTTGTGAATTTCTTATTTTACAAACCTACCATAACTAAATCAGAAATGTGCTCATAATCAGCTAAATATACAGAATCTCATGAATGTCAATGTCAATGTTGACTTCTCCCTCGACTATTGAAAGCTAGTAAGCACCAGATCCATACACTGTAGTGATTATGTAAGGACCAAGCCAGTTTGGTTTGAACTTCCCTTTTTGAACCTATTGTTGTTGATTCCTAGGATTTTCTCTCAGAATGAGATCACCTATCAGCTTATCAATAATGAATGTCAAGAAGCTACAATAGGAAAGTTAAGCCATGTGATTTCCACATTAATTATGTAGTAAACATCTCTTTGAATTGAATATTCATTAAATATAAACTTTACTTAAGATCAACATTTCATATATAGCGAATTTGAGTCTCTTTTAACTTAAATCACAAATAATTTTAACAAATTGACTTCTAACACAATTGAAAAAAAAGAGTTAGAAAAGGGAAAATAATTAACGATCCATTATATTAAAACTTAAATTTTTAAAAAATAATCAAATCAGAACCTTTAACTTATCGAATGTTGTTATTAATCAGTGACATATGATAATGGGATCTAGCATGTATTGAAACAAACATATCAGAAGCATTTTAATGTTACTTCATGCACTTATGTTTTTAAACATGTATGTCACAACTCAAATCCTTTCAATTAAAATAGCTCATTAGTAGAATTTGATCCATTAGTACATATAAAACAATCATTACATGACATGTGCTTTTCTTGTTCAAGATTAGAATTAATATTTGTCTTACCAATAGGATCACTTGAAAAGAAATAAACTTCATCATCTTCAAATCCAAACATGTGATCTCTTATTTCATTGATCCAATTAATATATGTGGAAGAAAAATTTTCAAAAGAAAGATGATAAAAACTAAAAAACATCTCCCTAAGCATATTATTAACAAATATTGCCATAGGGTCCTCAAGGACACTTACCTCGTTAGGCTGCTCATACTTCATATCTGTATCAAACACACCATCCATATGAATATAATTTTTTGATTCAACTTTATCAGCACAATATTTAACCTTTGGTAATTCATTAGTTATATTGTGGTCACTGCTGGATAGGAAATCCTTGTAGTCATGCATTTGATCACTCACACAAATATTTAGATTAGTTTTCTCTGCTCAGACATCTCCTAGCACACAATTTGCTTGATATTTAAACTCCAAATGCTGACTTTCTTCACAAAAAGATTTTAAAAATAGTGCACTTTCAGGAAATACAAGTTTTCCTTGATCAAGACTTTGAGTGGATATGACACTTGAAAAACTTTCAAAACTATGTTTCAAGTTCAACATATGCTCCTCTTTGCGCTTGTTTGATCTCATATCATCCTCACATATCTGATATAATTTGGGCTCATAGGATGAACTAAAAAGGTTCTTTCCTTGTGAATACATACCACACATCTTATCGACTTCAGCATTATCATTAAGCATGATATCTTTATTATTTTCATCATAGTGCTGAGATATTTGTTCCTCCAACAATGGACTCAAAAATATAGAATTCTCAAGTATATTTCCATGATATCCTTCATCCAACATTTTCTCATGTTGTTCATCTTCATCTTCACTAGATACTATGTCCAGATTCTCTATTGTTTCATTGAATAAAAGATCTGAAGTGATGTTGAAGTCCTTGGATGCCTCTTCTTCTTCTTCATGCATTAAAGTAGGGAATTCACCTTGCCCATTACTCACACTACAAGTAAGTGGATTATTTTTTGAAAGATAAGAAGAAAAGATATTGGTAACACCCATTTTATAAGATCTCTCGACTTCTTGCTTACCTTGAGTTGATCCAAGGAATGGTGAGAAGAGGGAGCCTTCCCTTTAAGGTAGGCAAGACTATGTCTCACACATTGTGGCTGGTCATCCTATTTTGCAATTGGATTTTTACCCAAAACTATCAGTTGCAAAATATCCACCCAATAAAATGCACGTTAGATTTTGGTATAGTTTTTCCTTGAAAAATTCTTAATTAGGTTAATCACTAGAAAAAGGCACCCCTCAGGAAATGAGGTTTTCCTCATCCTCACCTTTCCCCTCGATTAACAAGTGAGGTGCACTAGATTTCAGTTTGGCTATCCTTCTCTTCCCTTTGTTAACTGCCTATGGGAGCTTTATCTCTAGCTCAATTCTAGCCTTAGCCTCTTCATAGGTTCCAAAATAAGGGGCCTTGGAATCAACAGGTTCATTGACAAGGGCTTCAATGATATCCTTGCTCTCATCAATGTTCACCTCATAGCCAAGAGGTTTGACCCACACCACTCTAGGCTTAACTGCCTGGATATATAAATTATCATAGTCCACCATGAAGCACACATCATCTTTGTAGTCTTCAACTAACTTCATCAAAATCCTAAACCTATTGTTCATTTTCTCTTTGAACACATCAAAGTATTTGTCCATTATGTTGCCTTAGTTCTCTCCCCATTTTGCAATATATTCATTTATTTGGTATAGTACAGGGAAATTTTTTCTCTAGACTACAACATCTTTAGAAGGGAAGAACTTCTAAAAACAAAAGAATAAATAGGTTAACAATGAACACAATTTGCACAAGTTGTTCTTTGAAGTTCTAATACTTTCCATGTTCTTATTGAATTACCTCAACAACATCTTGGCAAGGTCATAAGACAAGTTTTTCTTCACCACTTTATATGCCAAATCAATGGCTTCATATGATACACTGTTAAGATGGCTTGAACTATATATCTTATGAGCAATAGCATGAATTCCAAACTTCAACTCTGCATAAGTAACACTACTTATTTTCATACCTCTGCCATCCCACTTGGCTAGGGTTTTCTTCTCCAATTTTGCTTGACCTAGGGTTTAGTTCTTTTGGCTCTGGCAAGCATGGGAAGGCTAGTTATTTGATGACTCATTTTCTTTTTTATCAAAATTGGCTACTCTAACCACAATTGACCATTATGCACTTGACTAAGGATATACCTAATCCATTTTATTTGAAATTCTTGGGGCATATGGGGAATATGTGTTAATTCCTTTTTCTTCCAAATGTTGATGTTCAAGTTTTAGGGTTCCATCAACACATAACTAATGTAGGGAATCATCCATCTCTAGAGTACCAATTTATTGAATTGCACATTTAAAATGAGTATGAATATCATTAACAATAAGTACCTTGGGAGGGATTTTGGATTGAGCTTTGCTTGGGTCTAAGTTTTTAGCAACCATGGGTGTGAACTTGAAATTTGGCACTTTCCATTCAATTCCTCGAACCAACATGTCAAAACCTTTCTTGATCTTATTACTACTAGATGCCATTTTTGCTTGGTAGCTTGAGAGAACTTCAAAAATCTTTTGCAGGAAATTTGCTCAAGTTGTTTGATCACATAGAAAATAGTTCTTCACAATAGCACTCAAAAATTCATGGTAAGAAATGAATTTGATTCCTTTCCTTTTGTTAAAATTTGTCCATTAATGCTTAGTACAAAGGTAGATGAGTTGACATTATGTTGACAGACTATCATCCACTATTCTATATTGATCACTTGGTAAATTCTTCACCACTCGGTAACCATAAGTGCCTATGTTACTCTCAACCTTGCTCGGTAGAGTCTATGACCCGACCTTACTCAATAGAGAAGGTAACTTGGTAATAACTAATACCAATCTTGCTCAATGATCCATTTGTATCATGTATATAGATTTGGATCTTTGTTACTTTTTAACTAGAATTGATTCCAATGTCTTCTTTGATAGCCTGGTTCTAGTTCTTCCTCGAGAACTTAATTAGGAATGGTAGAGTCACCCAATTCTTGAGTGACTTAACCATCATTACTTGGACTAGTATCCTCAGTAGACTTAGGAATCCTTTACTATCTCATCTACTTTGGGATGCATTAGCTTTTACTTTCTTCTCATTTTCAATTTTAGTAGTATTCATATAATTCTTGGCAAGCTAACCAAGTTTTGTACAAATGATACATCTTTTAGTGATATCTCTTTTCCTCATATGATGTTTAACATAATTCATAACAATATTTCCAAATTCTCCACAGTAATGACATCTACACCAAGTATTGTAGTCCCAACCAAATATTGCTTTCACAATTTGTTCTACAGGATTCAATGTCTTTGTTTTGCATTCTAATTCTTTGTGTCCATGTTTCTTACATTGATGGAAATTGCTTTTAAATCTTGGTTTCTCTTTGCATTCATTAGCCCTATGACTATATTGATTGCAATTGTAGCATTTTCCACTGAATTTTGCTTTTCCATTACGCCAACATTTATTTGATGTATGACCTATCTTACCATATTGATTGCAAGTAGGTCTTCGATTCTTTTGAGCACCTTGTTTAGAGGATTCACCTTCTTCTTTGTATCCAATTCTTGATTTTCATTTTTTCCTATAAAGGTTTTTCTCATATAGTTGATCCATTTCTGCTTGAGATTTCATCATTCTTTCATTGATTTGCTTCTTAGTTTTTAGGTCATTTCTCAATCTTTCATTGACTTGTCTTTTAGATCTCAACTAATTTTTTATTCTTTCATTGATTTGCCTTTCAGAATTTAGATCATTCCTCATTCTTTCATTTTCAAATCTTAGGCTCATGATTTCCTCATTTGCATTGTAGAGTTGATCAATAAGGTGTACTTGTTGAAGGGATTGGTCCTAGATTTCATTATTTATTCCATCCATCTCTTCTTTTATTTTGTTTCTCTATTTCAAGATTTTCACATAAGCTTACTAACTAAATTTTTTGTTCTCTTTTCAGCTTTCTCACTTCTTCTTGTAGGGAACCATTCTTTTCTAAGAGTTCTTTGATTGCGTCATTTTCTACATCTAAGTTGCTTGAAGGGTGAAAATCTTCAATTTTTTCTTCAATGTAGAGATGATCATTCATTTGATTTGTGAGTTCCTTTCTTCTTTTCAAGGATTGGGAAAGTTGCTCCTTAGCTTTCTTGAGTTGGGCAATGGCCATTTCTAGATCCAACTTTTCATTGTTAATAGCTTTGTCAATTCTGAATATCTCCATATCCTTGATCTTTTCTCAAGCTATTAAACTTTCTCTTGAGAACCACAATGCTCTAATACTGGTTGTTGGAAATATTCAAGACTATGCTAAGTCATTGAGAGGGGAGGGGTGAATCGGTAACTTCTAAAACTTTACCAATTTTCAATTCTTAATCCAATAAATCTATTAGCACTTAATTCATCACATTTGATCTAATTGGATGCATGAGAGGGGATGATACCCACAAAATTTAGTATTGCAACATAAAGTTGGCTTATTAGAGCTTACATTGATCACTTCTAATGAGCTGCCCTATTAGGAGCAATTAGGATTGCTAGGTCCACCTTGTGAGAGGATTTATAAACACACAATGAAGTATGCACTTGGTAAAGAGATTTAGAAAAGACTGTTAGGTCTATCTTGTTAGAGGATTTTGACTAGTTCACCTGTTAGAATGAAGCAATAGATCTCTGATTTGCAACTAAGTTTGTTGATAGAGAACATTAGTGTACTGATCACCTTTCTATGATAGATATATCATTTCTTCTCCTTATACTATTATGGCCTTTATAATTCTTTATCTACTACTATCATAACTTGAACTTTCTGCATCCATATTGCATATGCTCATATTCACATTCTTACTCTATGCCATGCATTGGATATGATACAATATATTACATATATATACCAATAGAAAATACAAAATTACAAAGTCAGCCATGACACAAGTTAACACAAATATTACAAAGTCAGCCCACATGAAGATACTCAAGTTCTGAAGACTAACTCAGTGAGGTTCTGATATTTGACATCCACTATCACTACTTGGCATCATCATGCTCTTGGTAAACATAGAAGTTCAGTCCATACTGATCACTTTTAAGTAGTCTTGAACTCGGTCTACACTAGTGACTTGACAGATATTGTGCAACTTGGCAAACACTAAATCACTTGGTTACCATGAAGTAGCTCAGTTAACATTGACTTCACATCACCTAAACTACGAACTTGGTAGATATTGCAATTCTTGGTAAATATAGGCTTCGCATCACATGAACTACAAACTCAATAACCATCGATAAATTTGGTATAAACTGAAATGCATGGTTTGAACTGCTGAACTTCACACTGACTAAAATTTCTTGGTAACTCCTAGGATTCATCCAAAAGAATTGGTAGCAACTATAGAACTCGATGGCTACTAAATTACATGGAAAACACTATAGATTATTTAATGAGCTTGGTAGTTGTACTAAATTTGAATAAGTGTCATCACTAATAAAAAACTTGACTAATATATCAACATTTCCTAACTTTTTTGAACTTGTGTCCCATATTTCTCATCTTTTTGATTTTCATTTTCATATTCCTCATCCTTTTCATCTTCCTTATCCTTTTCATCTACTGAGATTATTGTTACTATATCATTTTACACCATTGTGCTAATATTTTATGTTGATGTCTCCTTCCTTTGATACACAACAATAGAAATTTAAGGTTGTACTACTATAAATTAAGGAGGGGCTATAGATATTTCTTATTTTTGTGTTTTCTCCCCTATAGATGTCTTGTCTACCTTCTCAATCTCATCCACACTCACCAGTATAGGATGATTGCATAGTTGTGCCTTGCTATTGGAATCTACCAATATATTCTTCATATCTTCCTCTATTAGGGGATTTATGTTCTAAAAGAGAGTATCATAAATCTCCTTGATCTTTATTGTATAATTGTCTCCATCTAACCCATGTTATGGACTGACACTCGACTCTAGTATATCTAGTATACTTTATTCTATCTGTTGCTCAACTTTAGTTGTTGCATGTGTATCTATATTATTTTTAGTGGCTTCCACATGTGCATCTTTTTTAGTTTCATCTTTAGTAACCTCAGTTACTTCTTGCACACCTTTGTCTACACCTACCTCAATAGGTATCTTCTTAAATACCTTAGGTGTTGTTAGTCCATATATTACTTTACATATTTGGGTGGATTTCTAAACAACATCCTCAATGTAATTTAAAAAAAATTTGAATGCCCTATATTTAGGAGAAAATCTCCCTACGTACTTCTTAATGGACTTTATTATTGTGGCCTTATCCAATTATGGCATCACACTTGCTAATGTAGTCCTTCTGATTTTCCTTTCTATATTGAGACTAAACTACCATTTTTGCTCAACTCTATCATATAGACTCTTGCGTATAGAGGTTGAAACCACAATTGGAGTTTTCTTGAATGTTTCCATCATGACATATATAGACTCTTCTACTTGGTTCATTTCAACCTTTCCAAGTTTATCAAACTTAACATATGTGAATCTATATAACTCAACATTATTCTCTATATCCTCACACAAGTTGTCTAAATCAAAAGAAATATTGTAACTTATCACTTTGAGTTGGCTATTGTCATTAGATTTTGTCCTTTCTTCATCTAATTTGGCTAGATAAATGTACTTTATCCTCTATTTCTTCTTAAACTCACCTTCTTTGCTAGCTATCCTAGCTCTCTTTCCCTTTGGCTTTTTCTACTTCTTGATATTTCTTAATAGTAGCTCTTGTGTTGGCCCTAGTAGTAGGGACTTTAGGCTTAGGTTTTGTAGGTTTTACAACCTTCTTTGGTTTGCTTATTAGAACTTTAGCTTTCTTCTTTTTCTTCTCTATGGCTATAGGTGATTCATTAGCTTCTTCTCCCTTAGCACCTTCTTTAATTTCTTCTTCCTCTCCACCTTGGTCTTCTCCTTGACCTTGCATTATGGCCAATGGTGCTTGGGTAAGTACATATTTACCTTCATCGTCATCATCATCTTCATTGTCTTCTTCATCTTCATCTTCTTCTGCCCCTTCACCAAATTTTTCTTTGAGCTTCTTAACAATTTTGTTCATTTTCCTCATTAAAAAGGTTGTCTTTAAGTCTATAGTTATCTTAGACTTGGCTACATCATAATTACCAAAAGTTGTAGCATTCTTATCTACTTCTTCTATCAGCAAAGCAATAATTGTTGTAGATGTCTCATCCACATTTATTTCATTACCTAGAGGCCTTGGCCATCTCACCTTTGGAATAATAGCCTAAACATATGTGAAGTCAATATCAACTAGAAAGAAAACATCATTGAAATGCTTCTCAACTAGTGACACTGGTATCTTGATTCTTTGTTTCATTGACTTCATAAAGTCTTCAAAGTAGCTAGTCGTTATAGACTCAAAGTTTTCTCTAAGTTGCTTAATGTATTCACCTATCTGCACCATAATATATCTATTTTTCTTCCATGTAACTTTACCAAAAGAATAAAATGTTTTTTGGAGATAGAAAAATATACAAACAAGTATTAAACCAAACTTATATTGTGCATTCTTGATTTTCCTTGTGGCTCCCAATTTTTCTGATAACTGATGTAATTGTAACTCAACAAGGTCATAAGAATGATCCTGCTTGACTATCTTGTTGCCTAAGTCAAAAAAATATATAAGGTACATTTTTCAATATGCTAGATTAAAAGAATTTTTGTGCAATTATCCTTACTTCAAAAGCAATTAGGGGATCTATGATGCTATTAATTATCATTCCTCTCTTATTCCATATTGCTCCTATATTTTTCTCAATAACCTCTTTTGCATCACTTCTCATGGTCTTAGGTTTGTCTAGGGTTGGGTATCCTATTACCCTCTATACAATCATCTTAGTAATCTTGATAGGTCCATCCTCTAACCACAGAGAGTTGTCATGAATCTTTCTCAAAACAATCATTATCCATGCTGCCTAAAAAACGTTGCAGAAATGTAGGGAATGAGTTAACACTTTTCTTTCTACAATCTTATATTCCTCCTTCAATATTCTAATTTCACATAATTTTTCATATAGGTATCTAAACTCCATGTCACCTATGCTACCCATCTTACATGTATAACAACATCTTACATCTTGAATCATTAAAACTTGTGGTGGTATCATCAATAGTGCACTAGATGAGTCTTGCCTTTATGAAATTTTAGGAATTACTCTAAAGTTCAATTCTATGATCTCATTAATGACTAATGGAACATTTATAATTTCATTTCCCTCTTTAACCTTAGTAGAAGAAGAACTCGACACCATATTGATTACCTAGGGTTTGAAAAAATTCAAATAGCACAGCTTGGCATACAAAAAATACCTTTATAAATCTAGTGAATGGTGTTGAATAGTTTTTGAATCTAGTCTACAAACACTTGTAATGATCTCTTCAATTTTCCTTAAGATATTTGTTCTCTCTCCAAATTTGAATGATTTCAAATGAGTTGAAAATCAATCATATAGCCCTTAAAACTTTGCAATTAATGCTTAATGCTTACACAACTATATGCTCATCTTCAATAGTAATCCCAACTCACTCAACTTCCATGTAATTTTCTTCATGCTTGAAAAATACTAAAAGCTTGACTAAAACTATCACCTATGATAGTTTGGCATCAACTAGATTTTTCTTGGAAGCTTAAGTGAAACTTTTCATGCTCGGTAGCAACATGAAAACTAATAAAACATACAGATTTCTTCCAGGTTTTGAACAACACTTTTCATCTCTCTTCATGCATATATAATCTTTTTAAAACTAAATTCTTGGAACTATTGTATGGTATATCATATAAATACCAGTCCCAAACATACCCCTTGATTTCTTAATTAGGGGTGGTGTGATCATCTGACCTATTGGGTGAAGTGATCCCATCTAAATTTGATGTACTATAATATTCCTTCTTCTTCCATTTTTTTTTCATCTACACCTTAACTTCTTCAACATATACTATTCCTTTTCCTTTATTGAATTCACTATTTGGTGCCTTTGACTTTGTTGGACAATGTCTACTTATGTGACCAATCTTTAAGCAACTAAAACATGTAGTCTAAATTAAGCATCTACTATAATCACTTTTGAAATGCATTCTTATGTAATTCTCAAGAACATGGCCACACTGTTGAAAATAGTGACAACTGTACCTAGTATTATCATCCCAATTATAAGAGTTTCCATTGTGCATTACCTTTGTCTACTTGTTTGATGACCACTTGGGATTGAATCTGCACTCATATTCTCTATGCCCATACTTCTTAAAATTATAGCAATATCCCTTAAATCTTTTTGTGCTCATGGCTTTGGTTCTACATTCATGTGCCTGATGTCCCTACTTGTTGCACTTTTGATAGTCACCCATGAACTTCTACTTAGGATTTTTATTTGTAGTCTTTCTCCTATAGACATTAACAATATGTCCTAATTTTTCATAATTATGACAAGTAGGTTTGGATTCCTTACCTTTTTTACTTATGGGGACACAACCCAAGAAAAAAATGACCACAACAAGCAAAGGGGAATATTATTATCAAAAGTGATCTACTACTACATTCAATACAATAAAAATAGACTGCACGACATGCCCTATGGGCTTACAATGTTATCAGATTCTAGAGAAAACCCTTCTCACGGTACCTTCTCCCAAACTCCACCAAAAAATTGCCTTTACAATGCCAAAAATATCCTTAAGTAAACCAAATTAGGTTTAGGGTTAGAAATATATTTTAGAATATTCCATTCTCCATCCATTACTAAAATAGAAGGTTCTAGAAAACATGTCTAAAGTTGGTGTAAAATTAGAAGAATCCAGATATGGTTGTCCAACTTCCAGGAGGAATAACTTTTGATCTGGGACTCTAATTGATGAACTATTTACATTTCCAAAAATCTCTCCAAGTAGTCTATAGCCCTATAGACTAGTTTCACTCATCTCCCATTTTTTGGGCCTATACAAGGCCATTTAGTGCCTCAAATCTAACTTTGAAGTGCTCTTAGGAGGTCTCGAGGCAACTTAAAACTATAATAACTTTCAAACCATAAAGCCTTTTGACCTAATTCTTTTTCTAGAGTTCTTTAAATTACAAGTATAATCATCCCTCCAACTTACACCATCTAACTCATTATAATTATGGCTCAATTACAAAATAATCTATTTTCTGCATTAGCACATATCCCAAGGTGCTCAAAAACTCTAACCCAAAAAACCAATAGTGGAGCTATGAGAGTTGGAATCTTTATTTAACCTATATGGGCATCTAGAAATGAAAACACTTTAAATAGAAACTAAAACTAAGCATACTTTTGGGTGATACAAGATTTCCCATACACCACTAGATGCTCTACATTAGACACCCAGGGTATATTGAAAAGTGAACTTGTCACTTTATAGTTGGTAGAGGAAAACCCAAATCGGAAACCTCTGTTTTGGATATCCAAGTTGATTCTTCTATTGGTCATCCTTTCCACTTCACTAAATATTCATCATACTACCTATTTCTGGTACTCCAACCCACACAACTATCTAGAATTTCTTTGATCTCTTCCTTCATAGAAGTAGGAATTGGACATGGCTCTAGCATCAACTCCTCATGTACACCATCATCATGATATTCTACTAAGTTTACAATATTGAAAATAGGAAAAATGTGAATCCCATCTAGAAAATCCACCTTGTATGCATTCCTTGAATCATGTTTCTTCAAAATTTTGCAGGGGCCAAATTTCTTCATCTTTAGCTTCTTGTAGGTACCCACTAGAAATTATTCCTTCCTCAAATATACCATAGCCTAATCTCCAAATTGGAACTCCTTTTGTCTCCTCTTTTGATCTATCCTAGACTTATACTATAGGTCCATCTTGGTAATATGTCATCGCACCTCCTCATGTAGGTTCTTAACATGTTTAGCAAAGTCTTTTTCCTCAACACTTGTTCTCTCCCCTTGCTCCATCTTCCTTAGCTTTGGTGTGGTCCTTAGACTACTCCCATACATAATGTGGAATGGTGATCTACCAATACTCCTATTTACAAAATTAATATAAGCAAATTTTGCTTGTGGTAGAATCAAATCCCATCCCTTGGGTCTATCTCCTACTAAACACCTCAGCAAATTGCCTAGACTTCTATTCACTACTTTTGTTTGTCCATCAATATGTGGATGACGTGTAGAATTGAACTTCAATTTTTTCTTAGACTTCTTCCAAAAAGTCCTCCAAAAATACCCAACAAATTTAGTATCTCTATTAGAAACAATACTTTTTGGGAGACCATGTAGCCTCACTACCTCTCTAAAAAAAAAATCCACAATATGCATTGCTTCATGAGTCTTGTGGCATGGAATGCAATGTTCCATCTTGGAGAACCTATTAATCATCACAAATACTAAGTCATTATCCCTTTGTTTCTTTGGGAATCCAAGAACAAAATCCATATGTATGTCCTCCTAAGGCTTCGATAAAATAGGAAATGGCTGATAGAGTCCAGTATTTTGACAAAATCCTTTGGTTGTTTAACATACTTGAAAACTCTACACAAACTTCTTCACATCCTGTGACAATTGAGGCCAAAATTAATGCTCTCTAACAATGGAAATGGTCTTAGCTCAACCAAAGTGTCCTACCATCCCTCCACTATGCTTCTCCTTGATCAAGTTTTCCCTCATGGAACTTCTTGGAATACATAATTGACTTCCCTTGAACAAAATACCATCTTAATCATGCAATCTAGCCACCTAGTCCTATCTAGAGTAATAGGTTCTTTGCAAGCCTTCCAAGCCTCTACAAAGTCAAGATCCTTAGGGTATAGATTCTTGAGTTCATCAAACCCAACCACTTCAACCTAGATTACTATCAACAACAACTATCTCCTACTTAATGCATCTACAACCCTATCAGACCTTTTGCTTCTATGTTTTAATACAAATATATAGCTTTGTATGAAATCTACCCATTTTAAATGTTTCTAATTCAATTTACATTGGTTATTTAGGTACTATAATCTATAGTGATCAATATACAAAACAAATTCTTTAGCAAAAAATAATACCTCCATTTCTTTAAGGCTTGAATTATCGCATAGAACTCTTGATCATAAATAGGATACTTCTTCTTTGCATCATTCAATTTTTCACTAAAATAGGCAATAGGTTTACCTTCTTGGCTCAATACAACCCCAATAGCATTGTCACTAGCATCACAATCCACCTAGAATACTTTGTTGAAATGAGAAAGTAACAACGTAGGTTTCTCTATCACCTTCTTCTTCAGTAATTTAAAACTCCTTATAGATCCTATAGTCTACTTGAACTCTTTTCTATCCCCCCTCATTGTTTCAGTTATGGGTGCACATATACTACTACAATTCCTAATGAACTTCCTATAAAAACTAGCCAGACCATGGAATGACCTCACCTTAGTGGTAGACCTTGAAGTAGGTCATTCCAAGATGGCCTCCACCTTCTCTGGGTCCATTTTGAGACCCTCAATTGATACCACAACCCCGAATAGACTAACTCCCTTTTGAAAAAGCTACACTTCTTCAAATTAATCAATAATTTCTCTTCCCTCAACCTTTTAAGGAAACTATGAAAGTGCAATAAATGTTCATCCAAAGACACTAAAAATCAAAATATCATCCAGATAGACAATAACAAAATTTTCCAAAAATTTCTTTAGTACCTCATTTATAAGTTGCATGAAGGTGCTTAGCACGTTGTTTAGTCCAAAGGGCATGACTAACAACTCATAGAAACCCTCCTTGGTCTTGAATGTAGTATTTCACTCATCTCCCTCTCGTATCCATATCTGGTGATAACTACTCTTGAGATCTAGCTTTGTGAAGTATTGAGCTTTACTCAAACAGTCCATAAGATCATCCATTCTTGGCAAAGGAAACTGATACTTGATGGTTATTCTATTTATAGCCTAAGAGTCTGTACACATTCTCCACTCTCCATCCTTCTTTGGTGCCTACACTTTAGGTACTACAAATGGAGTTGGGATCTCTTGAATCAAATCTTTCTTGACAACTCTTGAACTTATCTATTTAGCTCCTCAGCCTCAGTTAGAGTCATCCTATGAGAAGTCTTGTTAGGAAAGCTAGCTCTAGGGACTAAATCTATTTGATGACTAATTTTCCTTATTGGCAGCAACCCTTTTGGAAAATTATCAGAGATGACATCTCCATACTCACTTGATAGACCTAAAAATTTAAGTGGGATTTCACTATTACCTTCCTTATTAGGAATTAAAGAATAACACATAAGTTGATGTGTCATGCCATCCAAAAAATTTCATCCATCAAAAACACATACCCTAGCACTATTTCATACCTTTTCACCCTCTTTTATCAAGGGCTTCAATTTTTGGTGAACTCCATCCTTTGTTAGAGAGTATGTATTTGCATGACCATCATGTGTAGCATGTCTATCAAACTACCATGACCTTCCCAACAATAAATGGTAGACATCCATTAGAATGATGTCACAGAGAGCCTCATCATGGTAACCCCCAATCTTGAACTTTACCAAATATTTCTTACTAACTAGGACCTTATGATCATCTTGAACCCAAGAAATCTAATAGGGTTGGGTGTGTTTCTCCCTCTTGATATTTAGCTTTGATACCATCTCCTCTGACACCAAGTTGTTAGTGCTTCCACCATCAACAATCATATCACAACATTTACCCTCGCACTTGCACTTGGTATGAAACAAACTTCTCCTTGGTCTAGGTTCAGTCTCACTACTCAATAAGACCCTTTCACTAAATAGAACCTCTCCTCTTTCTAAATCCTCTAAATGTGATGAATCTACATCATCATCCACATGAGAAACCCTTGCTTGACCATTAGTTCTTGTATCTGTCCTTCCTTGGCATTGAGGGAATTCAAAGGATCGATGACCCTCTTCATTATAATGAAAATAGGTAACATAGAATCTTCCTCTTCCTAAACCTTGTCCATGACCTCTACCTCTTCCTATCTAACTCCAAAGTTTTAATCTTGGGAGTGGTTGAAATCGTCATTCCTTTGATTTCGGCTAGTACCCATATCTTCAATTTTCTTTTGGTTCTCATTTTGGCCTCCAAATGGCCTACCACTACCCCTTCCTCCTTGATTTCACCCTCTTTGAATTCCATCACATTTTTGTTTAGCTTCTCCTCAACTTGAAAGGAAAACTGGTATGCCTCTTCAATGCTAGTCATTCTAACCAAACTTAACTCCTCCTAAATGCTAGGTCTTAACCCACTATGGTAATGAGCAAGATTCTTCTTATTTTTTTCTTCATGCATCACCCTAATAAGGAATCAAAAAAATTCCTCTCTGTATTCCTGGATAGATTTTTACCACTTGCCTTAACCCTTACATCTTTTTGAACAAATCAAGCTTGTAATCAATAGGAATGAATTGCTTCTTTAGTTTGTCCACCATGCAATCCGATCTTGTGATTTTCTCCTTTCCTCTTATATTTCTTTCCAACTGAATCTCTTGCCACCAGATTTTGGCATGGCTTTTTGTTTTGGCCTTCACAAACTTAACCCTATTAGGGTTCCTAATATCCTCATACTCAAAATATTCCTCCAGCTCATTGATCCAATTGATCAACTCATCTAGGTTTAGATTTCTTGAAAACATACCAATATCAATTTTAGGTCCTTTTCCAAGCTTAGTAATGGCCTAAAAAGCCTCTCCTCCACTTGGTTTAGGTCTTCTCTATCTCCTTCTCCTTCCTACCCAATATTTCCTTCTTAATTTTCTTTCTTACTTTTGTCACCTGCGGCAACATTCATCCCTCTACAAATCTCCTCTTGTAATGTTTGGACTTGTATATGGAGGGCTCTAACCTTGGAAGTGACAACTTTGACCCTTCCACCACACTCCCTTGATGGATGAATCTTCTTGTATCAAAACTCACAACTACATAGTCCTAGTGCAAATTGCCTCACTATCGGTACTTTGTCTACACACTCAGGAAAACTTGCTCTGATACCACTTGATGGGGACACAACCCAAGACAAAAATGACCACAACAAGAAAAGGGGAATATTAATATTAGAAGTGATATGCTACTACATTCAATAAAATTAAAATAGACTCCATAACATGACCTATGGGTTTATAATGTTATCAAATTCTAGAGAAAGCCCTTCTCATAGTACCTTCTCCCTAACTTCACCGAAAAAATTGCTTTTACAATGCCAGAAATATCCTTAAGTAAAAGAAATTAGGTTTAGAGTTAGGAATTAATTTTAGGATATTCCATTTGGCATCCACCAAAAAACTATAAGGTTCTCTAAAACAAGTTAGAAGTCAATGTAAAAGTAGAAGAATTCAGAAATGGTAGTCCAACTTTCAGGAGGCATAACTTTTGATTTGAGACTCTGATTGACAAACCGTTTACATTTCTAGAAATCTCTCCAATTTCTCTATAGCCTTTTGGACTAGATTTTCTCATCTCCCATTTTTTGGGCTTGTATAATGTTGTTTAGTGCCTCAAATCTAACTTTGAAGTGCTCTTTGGAGGTCTCCAGGCAACTTAAAACTGCAATAACTTTCAAACTGTAAAGCTTGTTTACCTAATTCTTTTCTTGGAGTGATTTAAATTACAAGTATAATCATCTCTCCAACTCAAACCCTCTAACACATTATAATTATAGCTAAATTACAAAATAACCTAATTTTTACATTGGTACATGTCCCAAGGTGCTCAAAAACTCTAACTCAAAAAATCAATAGTGGAGCTATGAGAGTTGGAATCTTTATTTGACCCAAATGGGTATCTAGAAATGAAAATACTTTAAACAAAAACTAAAACTAAGCATAGTTTTTGGTGATGTAGGATTTCACTTACACCACTAGATGCCCCTACATTAGTTGCTTCTTTCCTCACCACTTTTACATGATTCTCCTTCTTTAGTGTTGGTGTATCATAATCCATTATTATCATCATTAGATCTAGGGGATCTCATCAGTTTTTTAAAGTATTTGATGGCTTCACTTGGTTTGTTGAAACTTTTAGCAAAATCCTTTTTCCTTCTTAGATTGTTACTTAATTGTTCATTTAGTAATGTTCAGTTTGTGATCACAATGTCTTTACCATTTAATTCATGATTGGTAATCGTGACTTGATTCATTGTCTCCAATTGCATGCTTGCAATACTTTGCAATTCTGATGTCTTTTTCTTCCAATCTATTGGTCAATATCCTTTTGTCATCTTCAATCATGACTTTTTCGTCTACAACTTTATTTTTTTATTTAGTTACCTCATAGAGAAATATAGCTTGTGATTCTTGCTCTATCTTTAGATTTCTAACCTATTTTGCTAGAGTTCCATTCTTTTCCATTAGATCTACAATTGCTACATCAAATTCACTTGAGTTTCCTTCTATAAATAGTCTAGTAGTGTCAATATCTTTGTATTATGTGTCATTCTCTTCAATGTCTATATCTTTCCTTCTCTTGAGTGAATGATTTAGATCATCTCTTGCTTCATTTTTCTAATGTAGAATAAGTTTTATTTCAATCTTCTAGTTCTCAATAGTCTTTCCCAACTTATAGACTTCCATCTTCAAGATATTTTCTCAAGGATGAAAAGTTTTACTTTCTAGAGAACAATGCTATGATACAAATAATTTGAAATATAATAGGAAAAGTAAACTTTGAGAGGGGAATGAATTAGCACTTCAAAACTTCAATAATAAAATTATTCACCACAAATCCATCTCATAATTGTGCATGTAAACTGAAATACCAAATTAAGCATATACATTCATACATATGACACAAGATATGATCACCTAGAAACCCTCCAATGAGAAGGTAAAACTAGGGTGGGGATGAAACCTACAAATCTTCACTACTATAGTTCTAAAGTGTATCCAATGAAGGTTACAATGTTTGATCATAAAACATGATCTACCCTATAAAAGGTCTACCTTGTTAAAGGCTTACAAGATTATTAGATCTTACCTTTTAAAAAGATTTCAACACCCTGTTAGAAGTGTGCATGGTTAAAGGAATTCAACTTACAATGAATTAAGTACCTTGTTAAAAGATTTACAACAACCTATTAAGATTACAATTTTAAGAGATTCAATTGATTCACCTATTAGAAGGTCTTAGCAATGATCCTATGGTTAGCACTCTACTAGTCGATAATAGATCACCTCTTTACATGTATCCTTGATCCATCTCTAATCAAATGTATCTCTTTTTTCATCTAATTCCTTTTCTTTGTTCTCCTTGAACTTATTTTAAAATTCATACACTATGATCACTCTTCCTTAGTCACACTTGAATACTCTATTTGTGCATGTAAAATTCTCTCTTTTCTCACACCATGTTTTAGGGTTTACCTTCCTTAAGAAGATCTAAGTGACTAAGGTTAGGTATCAATCAATGATTCTAATTCATCCATCTAGCCACTTAGTTCATTCTTTTAACTGATTGACTACATTTACTACATAGGAATTTGCAGTTAAGATTCATTCTTATCATCTAGGATTGTAAAACAATCCTTAAGTTGGCTCCAATATGGTTTACATAGTAGTTTGTGCCATTACAAACAACTATGTCAAAATTTATTTTACTTTGCATATGAAGTCCTTGAAGCTTAGCATCAATTGCAACTTTAATGCTATCTCTTGGCATCTGAATGACTGGGCACATACTGATTTCTCAACACTCGAATAACTTGGCACTAAATATTTACTCAACTCTTAATGAGTATCTCACTCAGCATGCAATATTTGACATGTTATGCTCGGCATGCATTACTTGTTCAGCATGAACTAAGTTATAACATGTAAATGACTTAAGTGTATAGACACTTATATGTCAAAACCAATTTGAGATCAACATAGAAATGGAAAATATTAAAATAAAATTAGATATGATTAAAGTTAAATTTGATTATGCAAGTTATGTGTGTGTGAGAGGGAGAGAGATATTTTCTTGAACTATTGATATTCAAATTAAGTGTCAAGAATTTTTAACCATGGTACTAATTGGAGAACCAAGAGCTAAAACTACTTGCAAACTGTAAATCTAAAGTTGGATCTATTAAAGAGATTCAAACCTTAATGTTATGTAACTTAATTTTTTAATTATAAATTAAATGTATGTATGAGGCTAATTCCTTTTGTAATTAGCAACATGTCACTTGTAATATGTGATGTAATTTTATGGTGTCACTTCACACTTGTCATGTATGTGTAAATGACATGTAAATTAAGGTTTGGAAATGAGACACTTAGACTAAAACTAGACTTAATTAGGTTCCTAAGTTAATCACTTTTGTTTAGAGGTATCATGTGAATTCCCACCAAATAGGAATTTGCATTAAAAAATTTAGGTAACTTTTAGAGGCCAAAAAATTGTCCTAACATCTTACTTTGGTGGAGTTTAAGTTCCCATATGGTAGGGGTTTGAGTTAGGGACCTAATGTTCACCACTAGAAAGCCCAAACAACTTATGGGAATTTCCAAACAACCCATTTTCCCAAATTTTTGAAAATGTGGTAGTCATATGTCCCTACCCTCACCCACACACTTTCTCAAACTTGCAATAATGGTAGGAGACAAGAATGATGGAAAAGGACTAGGGATAAATCCAAAAACTTTTTTCTAGTAGGTAGGCAAATTTGGAGGCCTTTTTGGAGGACCTTGGAAAAATTAGTTGGTGTTCACCCACTCTCTAGTTTTAGCATATTGAAAATCTTGTTCATGCACTTTAATTATTGTTGTTTTGTGCTTTTAAAGGGTTGGTAAATGGTGTTTTTGATCTCTCTTTTTTCTTGCACTTTCTTTGAGGGATTTTTTATGGGTGTGAAGGCATTATTGACCCTTGGGAGGGAAGAAGTGGCCTTGGGTGAAGGGGTTAGTTGTGACCTCAATGAAAGTGTAGAGTCTCTTCTAATGGAGAAGAGGGAAGAGAAGAAAGTTGTCTAGGCCCTTTCTTTCCAATTATTTTTATGTCATTTGGGGGTGATAAGGGGATTATGTGTGTGGAAGAAAAGTGATTACTATGAGCCTTGTAAAGGAATGCAAATTGTATGTTTTGGCATTGGTGTCTCCTTCATTGTTGATACACCTTCACCTTTTTTCATGGGTTCTTAGGTGAAACCCATTGTGAATCCTTGGATTGGGTGTTATTGTGATGTTCTTTCATTCATGGTTTGGTTATGGTTTTGACCCATTTGGAATTTGTTCTCCTAGAGTAGTGGGTGATCTCTTTGAGGCCTGGGTTGGGAAGTGAGATCTTCATGGCTTTGTTTATTCTTATTTAAAGGTTTTTTGGATTCTTTTTGGATAGCTTGAGAGTCCTTGAACCTCCTATTAGAGACTTGTGAAGAAAGGAGTTCATAATTGTTTTTTATCAGGTGTTGATGTCAGAGAGCTCTCCATTTCTTATCCTTATTTTTCCATGTATTGTAATGAGTTGAGTGATGAAATTATCAATCCTTATGTAAATCTCATCACATTGTATTTATCATTAATTTGGAAAAAATATGTATTGTTTGATATTATTGGCCAAAGTTCTTGTGTGAATATATCTCTTGGGTAGCAGTAGAAATCAAAGAAAGGTCAATTGATTCCATTATGAAGGTTAATGATAATATTTTGAATTTACAAATTTCCATTCAATTGAAACATATAGTGCATGAAATAAATAAGTTTTGAGTGATTTGTTTGTAAAATATAATGCATAAGAGAAAGAAAATTGATGTTAAAATGTAGTTTCCACATTGTAGTGAAAGTCAAATTTTGATTAAATGATTTAATTAAATAGATCAAAACATTAAGCCCTTATAAAATATTACTCTTTTTATTTTAATAATGTGCTTGGTTTAAGCTATCAAATTTCATTCCATTCATAGATTGAGGTAATGAATATCATGTTTGTTGAGTTGCATTTACAATTTTTTTACCATTAGATTTAAATGATTAAGTAAATTCATTGGGACAAGTATATATTAGTCTTTCACCATGAACTATATAAACCCCATAGACGCTAAGAAAATATAAGCCAAAAATGAAGAGTACTAGTAAATTATAAATATGCCCATACATTTTCTAGGAGAGCAAATTTTCTCTATAGAAAATGTATGGATCATATATTTATTCTCCAAAAGTTGTAATAGAGAATATTCTTTTTTAATATATGCATTCATATTAAAAGAAAACATAAAATAAATCTTTATAAATACATGTAAAATACCCACCCCCATCCTATATGTATGTATGTATGTATGTATGTATGCATACATACATACATATATATATGCATATATATATGTATATATATGTATATATGCATATATATATATGTATGCATATATATGCATACATATATATATATATATATATATATATATATATATATATATATGCATATATACATATATATACATATATATATGTATGCGTATATATATGTATATATATATATATGCATATATATACATATATATGCATACATATATGTATATGTATATCTACATATATATGCATATGCATATATATGTATATATATACATATATAGATATATATATAAATATATATATATGTATATATATACATATATAGATATATATATATATATATATATATAGATATATATATACATACATATATATATATATATACATACATACATATACATATATATATACATACATATATATATATATACACACATACATATATATATACATACATATACATACATACATACATACATACATATATATATATATATATATATTACAAGTGGAGGGGATTGAGATGTGCCCCACATGGGCCTCACATCCCACCCACCTCCATTTCCTCATTATCTTCACACTAACATTGGCAAGGTTTTTAAGTAGCAAAAAATTATATTAAGGAAATCATAATATACATATAGGAGGGGACTCTTATAAGGTTTTGCCTATTGAGAATATATTGAAAGAGCTAATCAAAGAGGGAGATTGTTGAGAACATACAAGTATGACTAATATGCTTTAATCATTGTTTTGTCACTAATGTCAAATATGTTATTTGTTGGTAAGACAACTGCTTATAAGATTTAAGTACTATCACTTATTTGATTGATGAAGAGAATTTGATCAAAAGATGTAACAATAGCACCTAGAGGAAATGTTGAGTTATGATTATGTACAGGCATACAAGAATCAGTTAAGACAATGATAACATGATGTATTGATAATCTACATAAGTTTACAAAGGCTAGTTACACTAAGAAAGTTTAGAAGAAAAAGTTACACAAAGTTTGTCTACCAAGCTTGATCGAGTGGATAGTAGGTGCCAAGAAAAGTCAGTGCAAGCTGAGTAGAAAATTAGTTGAAGTTGAGTAAAAGTTCATTCTAGTATATGTTGAGTAGAATAGTATATGCCAAGTAGAGTTTAGTTGATGCTAAAAATGAGTAAACTTTAGTTCATGCCAATTGATGTTTACAGAGGATGTTGAGCAATGCAGTATGTGCCAAGCATTACAATGTAGATAATATTGAGCTGCTACATTATTTAAAAGATTGTGAATTCAATGGATCTGAGCCAACAAGTTTATTTTCTTAGATTATGTGAACCAAAAAGAAGATAAGATTGATGAGTTAGAGGCATAAAATTCAAGGTAAACCATTTTTAGGTGAATTCAAAGAGGATTCTAGGAGAAGTTTCTAGAAGAGATATGAAATATGGGGTAGATTCATTATATCCTACATAATTCATCCAAACCCTGAATTGGACAATGGAGAATGAGCAGCAAAAATATCTTAATTTCTTATTTATAGGAATGGCTATTCATGCAGCAAGTTTTTCATGTGCAAGAACCTAAAGAAGAGAAGGAGTCAAGGGTTTTGCTTCATCAAGTGACCTAAGAGAAGAGTTTGCAATGGTATGTTGATGCTTGATGCAGGAGCATCTTGCATGGAAAAATTAAATTATTAGGAAAAAAAATGTGGAGGAGAGAGAAAGTGATGAAAATAGAAAGAAAATAATAAAAAATAGGAAAAAAAGAGAAAAGAGGAATTTCTATTTTCAAGGTGCATAGGTGGCATAAATAGAAAAATAATAAAAATAGTTGTTATTCCATTAATCGAGGTGTATAGGTGGCATCTTAGAAGTTTGTGAAAAGTTCTTTAAAGCATGCATTTAATATTTTTTGTGATCCATAAAGAAAATGTAATTTTCTAATTGGGCCACATGGTGGTGCTTAGTTGTATTTAGGAGAAAATTTTAGAATGTTGTGGATAAATCATGCATTGGGTGGCAAGTGCCTATTTAAGGAAAGCTTATGTTCATTTGTAATCAAGCTCTTCAAGTGTAATTTTTTGTAAGGTAGCTCTCAAGGTGTAGCGAACAGGATCTTTTTTTGTAAGCTCTTCCAGTTGGAAGTCCTTAGTGAGGAATCTCTCTTATATTATAAGAGTTTGGAGTTTTTCCATTTGGAGAATATTGTAATGAATTGCAAGTATTAATGGATGCTTTATGAAGCATTTTTTCATCTCTCTTGTCTCCATCTTGTTGTGATCTTGGTTGATTTGGTATGGGTGGTGGTTTGGCCCTTCATTAGTGGTATTAGAGTAGTACTTCATTAGTGGTATCAGAGCAGGAGTTCCTGAGCATGCGGACAAATCGTCGAATGTGAGGTAGTTTGCACCAAGACCTTGAGTTGGGAGAAGTTTGTCAAGAAGTTCTTGATTGTGTAGACATATTGCCAACTATGAGGCAGTTTGCAAAAGGTTCTTGTGTTGCACTATATTTTTTTTCTAAAGACTTGATTATGGAGAAGAGAAAGAAGAAGATGACTTTTGTGATTGAATGGTTTCTGAGGATTCCTTGACTTGAGAGATTTAGAAAGAGAATGCAAGAAAAAATATTTTTGGATTTGCAGAAGAAAGTGAATGAGTTAGAAGCTAAGTTATGGAAACAAAGAGCACATCACCAGAAAAGAGATGTTGATAATTTCTTGGATGCAGAAAAGAAAGAAGATCTAGTGAAGTATCTGACATGTGGTACAAAAGAAGAGCAAGCAGATGAAGAGGAAATCATTTGCGAACCTAAAGTTGAAAAAGATGAAAGAGAAGAGGAAGAGCATGAAGATGACAAGATTTATGAACCTGAAATAGATCAAGATGATGTGAAGATTGTAGCAATGGAGGAAAAGTATAGTGCCTTCATTGGAGATCAAGCAAGTGAAGTAGTTACATTCATTATTGACAACATGAAAGAGGCAAGCAAAGATGACTATGTCAAAGAGATAAATTTCTATGAATTATATGATGCTGAATTTGTGATGAGTTTGAAAGATATTGATGATGGTTTGCATGAAGATCTTGTGCGTGGTGTATGGTATTCAAAGAAAGATTGGTATGGTGTTGCTAGGTTTATTATAGGTGTGATTAATTCAACAAGATTGAATGAACTTGGAAAAAGTTCATTGCAAAGGAGAAATTTCAACAATAGACACTTGTTTCGACTAAGTGTTGGAAAAGAAGAAAGAAGGAAATATATTGACACCAGATAATTATTCTAGCTATGTGTTGGAGGAAGAGAAAAAAATAATGTCAACAATGGCTACTTCATTTTGTGAATCCATATTCACAAAATTTTTCCTACCATGGGAGTCGAATGTAGTAGCATCATGCATCAGAAGAAATAAAATGTGAAAGATTTGCATGTTGGTTTTCTTGTCCCTATTGAGGTGGAAGCTTGTGGTGAAGATGAAGATGGTTGTATATCTTTCTTTTGGCGTCAAAGTGTGGGACACACTTTTCTATCTACCAAGGGAGTCTGATGCAGGAGCATCTTGCATGGGAAAATTAAATTATTAGGAAAAAAAAAGGGGGGGGGGGGGGAAAGTGGAGGAGAGAGAAAGTGACAAAAATAGAAAGAAAATAATAAAAAATAGAAAAATAGAAAAAAAGGAGAAAAGAGGAATTTCTATTTTCAAGGTGCATAGGAGGCATAAATAGAAAAATAATAAAAATAGTTGTTATTCCATTAATCGAGGTGTGTAAGTGGCATCTTAGAAGTTTGTGGAAAGTTCCTTAAATCATGCATTTAATATTTGTTGTGATCCATAAAGAAAATGTAATTTTTTAATTGGGCCACATGGTGGTGCTTAGTTGTATTTAGGAGGAAATTCTAGAAAGTTGTGGATATTCTAGAATGTTGTGGATAAATCATGCATTGGGTGGTAAGTGCCTATTTAAGAAAGGCTTATGTTCATTTGTAATCAAGCTCTTTGAATGTAATTTCTTGTGAGAAAGCTCTCAAGCTGTAGCAAACAAGCTCTTTTGTTGTAAGCTCTTCTAGTTGGAAGCCCTTAGTGAGGAATCTCTCTTATATTATAAGAGTTTGGAGTTTTTCCATTTGGAGAATATTGTAATGAATTGCAAGTATTAATGGATGCTTTATGAAGCATTTTTTCATCTCTCTTGTCTCCATCTTTTTGTGATCTTGGTTGAGTTGGTATGGGTGGTGGTTTGACCCTTCATCAGTGGTATCAGAGTAGTACTTCATCATATGTCAAGCAAGAAGGTTTAAGGATATGAATGCTTGAAGGGTGAACAAGCTATTAGAGCTGAAATGTATGAAGGCCAAGTAGAATGGAGAACTAAATAGTGATTTGTAATCTATAAAATAAGTTGTAAGTTGTTATCAAATCAAAGCCTTACTATTACTCTCTAACAATTGTATCAATCTAGGGTAAATCCTTTAGACTAAGGTTGTCATAACAGTCATTTGTAAATTCTTTAACCGAGTGACATTCCAATTGAATGGTCTAAAGTCCTCTAACAAGATTCACTCCAACTAGGGTGATTGAAATTCTTTAACATGGTCACATTTAACAGTGTGAATTGTAACCTTGAAGAAGTTTGGCCTTTCACAAGACATCACTCTGAAGAGTAAAAAAGAGCAACATGTTACTGGTGTTTTTTTCCAAATTGGGTTTCCACATAAATAATTATTTCAAGTGTATTGATGAATCTTTTATGTTTCATGTTTATATTTATGCAAGTTGATTTGACAATAACCTACAAGTTTTAAGTGATTGCATAATCTTATGAATGCATGCATGATGATGTTAAATATTTTATGGGTTCACTAAGTTGTGAAAATTTTTATTTATACATCTAGACCTTGGATAACTAATTCACCCCCACCCCCCCTCTTAGTTATTCTAAAGTATTCCAACAATTGGTATTAGAACCATCTCCTTAAGAGGACTAGTTTGAAGGCACTAGAAGCATAAAGATCAAGATGTCAAAAAGAGTACCCAATCTCAATAGAGATAACTTTCCAACATGAAAAATGTTTATAAAGCTATGCTTTGGAGGACTTGGAGATCATGCACAATCTACCATTACCACTAATCATGTTAATTGTACTAGTTCCCTGACTACTAAGGATATGAGAAAGAAGAAAGAACATAACTAAGAAATGTTGGAGATTGCCTCTATTCTAAGATATACTGAATTTGATGATATCAAAGATCTTAATAGTGCAAAGAAAATGTGGGATTCCCTAACTACTATCTATAGAGGAGATGCAAATGTTGTAAGAGCCAAAGCTAAAACTCTCAAAGGTTGGTTTGATGATATGAGAATGGAAGAAGGTGAAAATATTGCACAATATGTTGCAAGGATAAAAGAAGTTGTTAATGCAATAAGAGGAGCTACTAGTAAATTAGATGATGACACTATGCTAAGTAAAGTCTTGAGAACACTACTGCTTATATATGCTATTAGAGCTTCTGCAATTCAAGAACTAAGATGTATATTAGGGAATGACCTATCACTTGAAGGTATGGTAGGTAGACTCACTACTTTTGAGTTATCTAACTTTGATAATTATAGACCTGAAAGTATTGAATCTACTTTCAAAGCTAAGGTATCATTAAAAGAACTTGAAGAGAAGAAAAAGAAGAAGTATGTGGTTAGTGATAGTGATATAGATGAGGTGGATGTAGAAGCACTTGAAGAATTACTGGCAAGAAGATTCCACAAAATTAAAGGTAAGATCAAAGGTAAATTACCTATCATTTGTTTCAATTACAATGTGGTTGGTCATATTGTTGCTAGATATCCAAAAAAGAAGAATTATAGAGGTGGTAACAAATACAAGAGTAGACGAGATGAAAATAGAAAGGACTATAGAGGCAAAGGAAAAAATTCATGCTACATTACTAAAGAGAAAACAAAGGATAATTCTAATGAACATGATGATAAAGTGGTGTATGTTGCAATGAAGAATGAATCTGATGAAGATGAGGCAACTACACTTTTGACTTGTGTGAACAAGAATAATAGATGGATCATTGATAGTGAGTGTTCACATCACATGATTGGAAACAAAAGTAAGTTCATTACCTTAAATTGTTATGATGGAAATAGTGTAAGGTTTGGTAATGATGCACCATGTTTGATAAAAGGAAAAGGTTCTATCAAACTCATAGATAAGATTTTATGTGACAATGCTTACTATGTTGAAGGACTTAACTATAATCTTTTGAGTGTGTCACAACTACATAATTTAGGATGTAAGGTTGAGTTTGAAAATAAGATTGCTAAGATATATGACACTGATGAGAAATTAATTAGAAAGTGTGATAAAACTAGGAGTAATCTATTCTATCTTGATATAGAGGATGCTACTAGTCTAGTTGTAAGATTTGATGATATGTGGCTATGGCACAAAAGGTTATGTCATGTCAATTTTGATAACCTAGTTAGTATTAGTAACATAAGAAAAGTTAAAAAATTTCCTAAGTTGAAGAAGCCTGATAATATAATGTGCAAACAATGTTAGTTAGGCTAAATGACAAAGTCAAGTTTTAAGAGTAAAGCTTATACCTCTAAAGCAATACTAAAGATTGTTCATATTGACTTGTGTGGTCCAATTGATGTGCAAAGATACAAAGGCTTGTTGATGATTATTCTAGAATGATGATAGTTATGTTTCTAAAATAGAAATTTGATGCTTTCCAAATTTTTAAGTGGTACTTAGCAAGAGTTGAGAAGGAAACAAGTAAAAGTCTAAAGTTTTTAAGATTTGATAGAGGAGGATAATTCACATCAAATGAGTTTGAGTTGTTCTATAATGACAAAGGAATCAAAAAAAAGACATCTACATTTAGAACCTCTCCACAAAATGGAATAGCTAAAAGGAGGAACAAATCTATAATGGACTATGCTAGAACACTCATGATGGAGCAGAATGTTGCTTTGAAATACTAGAGAGAAGTTGTAAGTACATCTGTCTATACTTTGAATTATGTATAAGTCAATAAAGGTACTCATTCAACACCTTTTGAACTATGGTATGGATACTCATCCAATGTGAAATATTTTAAGGTATTTAGAAGTAAGTGTTACATTCTTAAAGATTTTAGGAATGGTAAACTTGATGCAAAAAGTGATGAAGGTATATTATGAGGATACTTCACAAGAAGTAAAGATTATAAGTGTTTAAATACTAACACTAACAAAGTTGTGGAAAGTGCAAATGTGAACTTTGATGAATATACAAAAGTACATGAGGCTGAACCTATGAAAAAACCAAAAGAATACAAATCATTTGTATACTTTTATGAAGGTATTCTTGTTGAAGAAGATATTACAAATCAAGCTACAAACCAATAGCAAGTTTTAGTAACTTTTGAGTCACATCTCATGAATTCTGAGTTACACTTATGAGCTAAGCTACATTCATTTTCCAAGTGTAGTGCCTACCCTCGTCTACATCTTTTCTAGACATTGTTGCTATTATTATCAAACTATATTAGACTAGCCTTATGATGATGGATTAGTGGTATTGTTTTGAGATTATCAGACATTATGTTATGGATTTAGTTGGTATATGATGAGATCATTTAGACTTTACATTTCATGTATGCATGATGATCATTACATTGCTTCAGTTATTGATGATGATTAGTTAGAAGGTTTATTATCTCATGTGTTTTATTATGGATACTTACCCCATACTTGCATGTGTATGGTGTGTGTGTTTTCTTATTGTATGGTGTTTCTGATGTGGTTAAGGGAGGGAGTCGTAGTCACCTGCTTAGTTAGGATCTACACGATGCACCACTTCCTACCATTGTCTATTTAGCTTAGCTTTATATATATTGTATGTACATGGATGGTTTTTATGCAGGTTGCAAGTACCGAGTATCGACTTCTCTGAATTTTCAGGATGAGCGTACCCTATTATATTATCTCAATGATAAGAGAAGGGAGATAAATTCTCAAGTCCAAATCCCAAACCTTTAAACCATTAGTCCTAGTGAGGTAGGACAAGTATCTGGATATTTTACCCACCGAATGTGTCGGATGACATATTTAATGTGAATTTCTCTATGATGGGTTTTCATATTTTATCTTGGAGGTCTATGGTGAATTTTCTATCAATTAAGTCTTAATAAATAGATTTAATTAATAAATTAATTATTTGGAGAAAATTAATATAAAATATCATGATCCTTGATATTTTGATTATAATTAATTAAATGAGCATTAATTGAGAATTAAATAAAAGAAAATTAGAAATTAATAATTAATAATAATTATAAAATAATAATAAAGTAATAAATAAATAATAATTAAAGTTATAAAAATTTAAATAGAAATTATATAAAAAGTAAATTGGAGTTATAAGCTTGTCTAGGAGTTAATGCACCTTTCTATTTCTCATATGTCAAAAACACGGGGGTTAGTGCATCAATTAAGCACATGGTGTCTACAACCTTATGACTCATCTAGAAGGTTGGAAAAGACACATGCTTAGTTGGTGACACCTTCTAGCTATTTCTAGAGACATTCTAGGTGTTTCCTAAGAGCTCTTTATATTCAGGCATTCATAGAAGCTTAGACATAGCATTTGGAGAGCATTTGGAGCATTGGAGGACTCGAGAACTCTGAAGAAGGGAGGAGCTTGCTCTGCGAGTTTTTTGAGGAAGAGCAAATTAGCATCAGAATCCGAGTAGATTCTTGTGATTTTACTTATGCTATTTCTGCATCTTGCATTCCCTATCTTCTTTGTGTCTTCCATATGTTTTTTGAAGATTTTTCTATTTAATTGTATGCATTCTCAATATGGGTAGTTAAATTTATTTGAGAATCTCATAAGCATATATTTGAAAAGAACATGAGGCTAGGGTCTAAATTGTAGCAAAGCCATTAGATAAATTATTGGATAAATTTGAGATCAAAAGTTTATAGGAAAATTTTGAAATTAGAATTTTTATATTTTTGAATCTGCATACACATATACATATATATATATACATATATATATACAATTATATATATATACATATATATATATATATACAATTATATATATATATATACATATATACCTTTATATATACATACATATGTATATATACATATATATTTATTTAATTAAAAATCGAATGATATCGTACCATGATTGATTGAATATGTTTTAAAAACGTTATTCAAGAAATTTTTTATTAAAAATTGAAATCGCATATAATAACCGGCGAATGAAATTGCTTATGCAATTTTTAAAAAAAAATGAAATATGTATAAGTGGGGGGGGGGGGGGGACAAGACCCACGCCCCCGTACCCACTGTGGTCGTAGTGTACCTACTATTGCAGGTACCACGATGATAGGGGTATACAGTATCCACTGATGTCGCAGGCCCTGCGACCGTAGGGTCCTACGTACCGTCGGTGGTACTCATTAATATGTATGCATTTGTATAACAGTCATTCATGTCATATATGAAATTGGATTTTTATTGTTAATAAATTTTCATATGTTATATTGTATCAATTGAAATTATTGTAATTTGATTTTATAAAATGCAATAATAATAATTATTTATATATTTATATATGTATGTATGTATGTATATATATATATATATGTATGTATGTATGTATGTATGTATGTATGTATGTATGTATGTATGTGGTATGTAAATATGTTATTAATAAATTTGAATTGATAAAGATTTATATCAAAGGTTCATTTTTATAATGGTGAACTCTTTAATAATTTTCAACTATTAAGATTTAATTGTTTTAAATTATTAAATAAAGTATATGAAATTTAATTGGTAGTTTGGTGTGGGACATTTTCAAACAAATATTATAATTGGAAGATGGATTTTTAGACCTATTAAGGAAAACTTTGATCCATCCAAAACAATACATGTGTTAGGAAAAATGTACAAAATGTTCCTCCATTCATTCTCCAAACTTGGAAATGTAAACTGAAACCTCTACATTTAATTCAAGTTTGTAAATTTAGCAAAACCAAAACATGTGTTTGCATTGTGTATTCTTTATGCTACTGTTTTGGGTTTTGAGTTGACTAGTGTTGACCAGTTATAGGACATCTACCAGAGGCTTGGGGGTGATGTGATTGTGATGTCATGATGATGTTTTAATCTCGATCTTTATAAACCCAACCATGGTTATGTGATGGAATGCTCTATGTAATGTTGGTATTTACTGTTTGTTATAGTTGAGATCCTTATGTATATGAGACACTTGACTTAACTATATTTTTGAGTCGTCGATCAATTATCCTTGGTTATTTTTTAGTCGCCATGATGGGACTAAAATGTGGTTTTATTCTTGATGATGTCATGTTGTGACATGTTTGAATCCATTTTGGAGTCTTCGGTCAGTATGATTGAGATATATTTTGGTTATTGAGAACCAATGGATACTTTTGATTATCAGTGATACTTCAGTTGCCAATAGAGAGCTGTTGTGATCATGATTTTCTATGGATGCTTGCTCATGGAGATTTGATGCTTTTATGCATATTTGATGATTTTATTATGGATTATCTTTTGTGATTTTGAGATTTATGATTCCATGAGCTTAGGGTAGGATATCTGCATGTAGTGTCAGGAAGTGGCTTGCAATGGGGGTCGGGGCCCTAAGAGGCTGCCAGGGTAACTCATTGTAAGATGGTTAATAAGTGAAAACATTCACACCTAATACTAACTAAATGAACCTAAAAAGATAATTATTTTATTCTCGCCCATGCCTTGAGTGCTTGTACAAACTAGGATGGGAGTAGAGAGAATGCATGGTTGCGACCTTGCATTCTATAGTATGCCTCATCAATATGAGAGGATACTAGTGGCCACATGAGATTAGTATGGACCCGTGGAGTTTAGCTAACTGTCAGGGTAACTTGTACATGATATATGTGATGACACTTTTCCACTTGCATAGTAGGTTCCTAAATGTCATTATGTGCCTCTAGAATTAGATGTCAGTTTTGTGCCTCTAGGATTAGATGTCAGTTTTGTGATGGAACCTTTGAGTTAGTATACTTTTAGGATTCTTGGACTTATAGAGATTTATGCTATGTGTTTTGGATAGCCTATTTGGGACTTGATATTATCTCCTCAACACAGTGGGAGTGGACCACTTAGGTACCATGCAGTCGGGTGGTAGTTTTTTTCTACTCTTATCATTTGAGATTCATTGAAACATTGTGGCTGATGCGTCCTTCGTGATGGTGGATATGTATCCTTTCATTGATGATTAGCATATGTTAGATGATGTTATCTTATGATTATATTTGCATGTTAGATTACTTTTTGCATATGATATAGTATATGTTAGGAGTGACATTCCTACTATGTTGATACCGATGATCACTTTGGTGACTTGGAATGTTAAGCACGGAGGGATGGCTAGGGCCCACGATGGTCTAATGATGCTATTAACAGTTGGGAGGAACTGTGCACTTAGTTTATTATGTTTGATCTTTATGATGGATGTTTATATTTTCTATGATGATGTATCATGTGTATCATGTGATTATCTTTACTTTAATGTATCATGGATTAGAATAGAATGATGTACCTTATTTCACATATGTATATTCTTTTAAGCTTTTCATACCCTGTGACATGTACAGTGGATGATTGAGCATTTAGAAATGTAATGTGTAAACATTGGACTTATCATTATTATTTTATGAGGTTGCTATATTAGATGGATTCAATAATTTTAGTTGTGTAGATGTAATTCAACGTTAGGGGATCCTTAAAGAATGTAATATGTTATGTATGTTATGTTTACTTTTAGATGGACATTTCTATTTCTTCCATTATTGTGTATAAGTTATATGTGGTATTTACTTTCATGTTTTAAAAAAAAAAAATGCTACCAAACTTAGTGAATTTCTAGGTTAATTCTTTGGATCCTTTGGTGGAGCATTACACCAAGTTACAGAGTAAAGTTGAATAACATTCTAATTTAGAGATTAGTATACATGAAAGAGATGTTGAATTACCTAACAAAGACATACACAATGACTTTGAAGTTGAAAGAAAAAATGAAGAAACTAGAGCTGAACCAAGATTGTCCAAATATGTAAAGAGACAGCATCCTGCTACACAAATCATAAGAGATAAAGATGCTAGACCAATGACAAGAAATAGATTGAGAAATGATACGTGTTTGTTAAGTATGAAGGAACCCAAATTAGTAAGAGATGCTTTAGAATATGTGGACTAGAGTAAATATATGGAAGAAGAGATTGAACAAATTAAGAAAAATAAAACATGGACTCTAGTTCTTAGACTAGAAGACAAAAATGTGATTGGTACTAAATGGGTATTCAAAACCAAGCTAGATGAAAATGGTGAAGTTAGAAGGAATAAAGCAAGATTAGTTTGCAAGGGATATGCACAAGAGGAAGAAATTGACTATGGAGAGACACTTGCTTCTATTTCTAGGTTGGAAGGAGTAGGAACTCTACTTATTTATTCTACATACAAAGGTTTCAAAGTTTATCAAATGGATGTTAAATCTGCATTTCTAAATGACATATTAGAAAAAGAAGTTTACGTAAAACAACAAAAAGGTTTGTTTGATGTTAAAAATAAGAATATATGTAGACTACACAAATCTTTATATGGTTTGAAACAATCACCAATAACATGGTATGAGAGTCTTCATAACTATCTTGTGAAGATTAGATTTGAAAGCACTGATGATAACAACAATCTAGACATGAAGATAGAGAAAGGAAAAGGTATTTTGTTATCTAAATTTTTTTTTTATGATATCATATTTGGAGGTCAAGATGCTTTATTTAAAGATTTTGCAAATT
The DNA here is from genome assembly GCA_028749045.1 of Cupressus sempervirens. Taxonomy (NCBI): domain Eukaryota; kingdom Viridiplantae; phylum Streptophyta; class Pinopsida; order Cupressales; family Cupressaceae; genus Cupressus; species Cupressus sempervirens. The sequence continues at coordinate 325,543,991 of CM053788.1, forward strand.
AGATGAAGCAAGAATTTGAAATGTCTATCTTTCGAGAGATCAATTTTTATGTAGGTTTGCAAGTATATCAGATGAAATATGGTATGTACATCACTCAATCAAAATATGTCAAAGAAATATTGAAAACTTTTGGATTGGAGGATTCCAAACTAGTAAGTACACCTGTGGTGACAAGACACAAGTTGTCAAAGAATAATTATTCAACTGAGGTAAATCAAACATTATATAGGTCTATGATTGGCAAATTGCAATATGTAGTACATAGTAGACCTAATATTGCATTATCTGTAGGGATAGTTGCAAAATTATCTATTAATATCAAGAAGAATCACTTGATGGCTATAAAAAGAATAATGAGATATGTGAAAGGAATAAAAGAGTTTTCTCTATACTATAAGAAGAATGAAAAATTTGAATGAAGAGCCTACACTAATATCGATTGGGTTGGAAATATTGATGACAAAAAGAAAACTAGTAGAGAAGCATTTTTCTTAAGCAAGAAGTTGGTTACATGGACTAGCAAGAAACAAAGTTGCACTTCACAATCTACTACTGAAATTGAATATGTTGATGCTACTATAAATTGTACAAACATTGTATGGATCAAACAACTACTCAAAGGTATGAAGGAAGAGCTCACCGAACCAATGATACTTTATTGTGATAATACAAGTGTTATCAATACACCAAAGAATCTAGTGATGCACACAAAGACTAAGCACATTGCAATCAAGTATCATTACTTGAGAGAATTAATTCAAGATAAAGAGGTAAAGATGAATATGTCAACACAAAAAGAGAAAATTTTTGATGTCTTCACAAAAGAATTACCTAAGGATGCTCATGAGTATCTTAGAGGTAAACTAGGGGTGATACCCTTATCAAAGGCTATCTAAGTAACAAGAGGAGTGCTCTGCATCAAACAAGTTGATGTTCATATTTTACAAATTGATGTAGAGGATCTTACTTTAGGAGCTACCTAAAGTAATCAAAGAGATGAAACTTCAAATCAGTCACAAGCAAGGTGACGAAGAGAGAAAATTAAAGAAACTAAAAAAGCTTATATCTATATGTTAAGATGACAAGTTTTTGGCATTTTTTTCAAAGAGGGAGAAAATTATTGACCAAGCTAGTATAATTGCTAAGAGATTGACTGATTAGAAGGAGAAAGAGAGATTTACTAAATGAGATAGTAGTTGATCAATAGAATAAAGAGGGAGAAATCCTAACATCTACCTAGTAAGAGGGACATACAAGAAGAAACTCAGAGGGAATTACAAGAAATAGTTTTGTAAACTATTCAAAAGATGGAATTTGTTGATAGAGGGAGAGATTTCAATACAAGAAATTATTTTATTTTTGGTATTTTATTGGTTTTACTCTTTTAGCCTAATCAATTTGGTTGAACAAGATGTTTGTCATTTGGTTGATTAGTTTGGTTTTCCATCAATGCCAAAGAGGGAGATTGTAAAGAGATATTTCTAAGAACATACAACTATGACTAATATGCTTTAATCATTTTTTTGTCACTAATGTCAAACCTACTATTTGATGGTAAGACAACTACTTATAAGATTTAAGTAGTATCACTTATTTAATTGATGAAGAGGATTTGATCAAAAGATGTAACAATAGAACCTAGAGGAAAGGTTGAGTTATGATTATGTAGAGGTGTACAAGAATAGGTTAAGAAAATTATAACATGATGTATTGATAATCTAATCAAGGTTATAAAGGTTGGTTATACTAAAAGAGTTTAGAAGAACAAGTTACACAAATTTTGTCTACCAAGCTTCACCGAGTGGATAGTAGCTGCTAAGCAAAGTCAGTGCAAGCCAAAAAAATAAATAGTTGAAGCTAAGTAAAAGTTCATTCTAGTGTATACCAAGTAAAATAGTGGATGATGAGTAAAATTTAGTTGATTTCAAGCACCAATAAACTTTATTTTGTGCCAAGTGATTTTTATATAGGATTCTAAACAACACAATATGTGCCAAGCATTAGAAGCTAGATAATGCCAAGCTACTAGATTATTTAAAATATCGTGAATTTAATGGATCTAAGCTAACAAGTTTATTTTCTTGGATTATGTGAACCAAGAAGAAGATAAGATTGATGAGCCAGAGGTACAAAATTCAATGTAAATCATTTTTAGGCAAATTCAAAGAGGATTCTAGGAGAAGTTTCTAGAAGAGATACGAAATGTGGGGTAGATTCATTGTATCCTACCTAATCCATCCAAATCCTAAACTAGATGATGGAGAATGAGTCGAAAAAGGATCTTAATTTCCTATTTATAGGAATGGTTGGTCATAAAGCAAGGTTGTCATGTGCAAAAACCTGAGGAAGAGGAGTCAAGGGTTTTTCTTCATTAAGTGACCTAAGAGAAGAGTATGCAATGGTATATTAAGCAAGAAGGCTTATGAATGCTTGAAGGGTGAACAAGCTATCAGAGCTACAATGTATAAAGGCCAAGTAGAATGGAAGATTGTATAGTGATTTGTAATTTTCAAATGAAGTTGTAAGTTGTTATCAAATCAAAGCCTTATTGTTAATCTCTAACAATTGTATCAATCTAGGGTAAATCATTTGGATTAAGGTTGGCCTAGTAGTCATTTCTAAATCCTTTACTAGGTGACATTCCAAGTGAATGGTCTAAAGTCCTCTAACAAGGTTTACACCTAATAACATGACTGAAATATTTTAATAGAGTCACATTTAACAGTGTGTATTGTAACCTTTAATGGGGTTGGCCTTTCATAGGGCATCACTTTAGAAGAGTGAAAAGGAGTAGCATGTTACCAGTGATTTTTCCAAAATTAGATTTCTACATAAATCATTTTGTCAAGTGTGTTGATCAGTCTATTGTGTTTCATGTTTACATTTTTTGCAAGTTGATTTGATAGTAACCTACAAGTTTTAAGTGATTGGATAATCTTATGGATGCATGCATGATGAAGTTAAATGTTTTATGGGTTCACTAAGCTACAAAAAGTTCTATTTATACATATAGAACTTGGATAAATGATTCAGCCCCCCTCTTAGTTATTCTAAAGTATTCCAACACTGCCTCCCCCCACCCCTTCCAAAAAAAAAAAAGAATTAACCCCTCCTCCTCCTTGGGCACCTAACTTCTGCACCCAATACCCCAAGTGTTGTCCCCCTCTAGAACAAGCACTAGCATGTCTTAAATAGGCCTAAAACCTTGGTAAATTTCCCACCTTCACTTGCATGAGTGGTGGGAAGTGTGGGGAGTGGCCTAGGAAATAGGGAAGGTGTTAGAAGGATTAGAGTATGATGGATAGGTAAGTGTAGGTGGCTAAAAAATAGGGTATGTAGTTAGAGATAGTTTTAAATGGTAAAATTAGTAAATTGGTATTCAATTTGATATTTTTTTATGTGTTTAAGTTGTTTAAGTAATTTGAGTAAGCATATTTAATGAAGTTAGTTAGTAAGAAGGTAAAGTAAAGTACTAATAAAGTAGTTAATTTTTTTTTTTTTGTTTAGCTTTATTTAAAAGTTTTAATATACTAGTTGATTAGTAATTTAATAAGTTAGAAACTAGATAAAGTTCAGGTTTAAGTTAGTAAGTTTTTTTAGTTAGTAAGTAGTGCATTAGATTATATGGTAGATTAAATCATTAGCTAGCCATTAGTGAACATATATTGGGATAGAAAGTAGGAAAATTTAATTTATGATGTTGTTAATTAGTTGTCTTATTTAAATTGTAAGTAATATTATAATGCTAAGGAGTATAGTTACTTGGTAGTTAATTTTTTTTAATATTATTTTATTAAATTAAGTTATATTTTTTATGAGTGTCTTATTTAAATTAAAGTAATATAGTTTTAAGTGATTTCAATTGCATTTTGTATCTTTAGGTGTCCCTATTCATTTTTTCCCATGAACCCTAATACTATTACCTAGATATTTATAATGTATTAGGATGTACATATACTTAAGTTTAATTATATAAGATTGGAAAATGGGTGGAATCATGTTACTCCAATTTAATTTATAAATTAAACTATACTATGGAAAATTAAAACAAGCAAACCTTTAAACCCAATAATCATATGTTCTAATAGCAATGGCACTTGTAGTTTATCAAACCTATTTTAAGAAAACCTTCATAATAACTTGTGGATATCGTGAAATCTTAAATTTAAATTTGATGTTAAGTTCAAACCTATAAATTGAACACAAAACTTCAAAATACACTTTAACCTCATCATCAAACTATCACCTTGATCAAAAATGTTAACTAGAAATATTTAACCTAAACATATTGTAACCTATCATACAATTACAGAACTTGAAAACTTGTAAACATTATCTTACCATTAACCTAATTGTATCTCATTCAAAGTTAGTCTGTGTATGTAACATGTTTATACCCTTGTAAAAAAGATGTTGGTTTGGTTTTGACCTAAATTTTTGGCATGACACATAATTCTATTACCATAACCCTAGAAAACTTTAGTAGTCTACTTAATGAAGTGTTTTGCATGTGACAAGAAGTATGCCATGATACTAGGCACTAGTTTTAAAATTTTGTCATATCCTCTATGGAGAGAAAAGGCCAAAGATGCAGATAGATTTTTCAAGGTTCCTATTTCATCAACAATCATCATTAATTTACAATACTAAGACAAAACAAAAAGAGGTATGGTACCAAGAACTTATGCACTTAATTTTGAAAATTTAATTTTCTACACAATTATGAAAGAGAGGAATCATGGTTTATATTTTTAACTGGAGGATTATTTTAAGTCCTAGGGTCAAGAAAATAAAGTAGGTACTAGTTTTTGTAAGAAAGGAAAAACCTAGGGCAAAGGACAAACAAAAACTAAAACAGAGGGTTGACATGGGTGCCTAACAACTCTCCTAAATTATTAAAATGAAATAGAAATCTAGGAAAATGTTTCCCCCTTCTAAGATTAGGCCTAAAGCCTTTGGCAAAAGTAGGTAGAGGAATTTATAAGGTTCTTTAACTTGGATAAGAAGAAAATTGTGTTCAAAGAACATTCTAAGGAACCTACCCAGGAAAATAATGTAGTTTCTAAACAAGAAAATGAGTAGCAAGCATCAATTATAGATCAATTTAATGACTTAGTAGATAACAAAAAAAAACCTCATACTAAGGGAAATGTGTCTACTAGTAAGTCTCTTATTAGGAAGTAGAATAAACTCAAGTTGAATATCATGTGAGGAATCAACAAGAACTCTCTCAGAGTCTTGAAATTGGTGAAAAGGGTAGTAATTTGAGTAAGGAAGTAAATTTTGTTAATAATTAGGAGTGCTCTACCTCTCTAAAATATTTTATTCTACAAAATGACCCTAAGCTAGCTCAAATTCTAAAGGACAGTGATTCTAGTATGGAAAATATTGAGGGAGAAGAAGAGTTTGAAGCTATATCCTCTTTAGAACCAAAATGGAGGAAGAAAAAGGAGAAGAGGTAGAAGTTTGTAGAAGAAGATAAGGGAAAGAGGTCATGGAAGAAGAATAAATTATGGAGAAACCAGTGAGAAAGTTCCTCAGGGATGATGAAATGCAATTAAGAGAATCCCTCATACTTTCACATAAAGAAAAGAAATTTGAGAAAGAAAGTAAAATAAGGAATGACATGTATGAAAAGATTATTGAAAGAGAAAGGAAAGTCCAATAATAACTAGAACATTTAGAGTCTATGAATAATACAAAAGTAGAACAACTGAATAACTATGGAAGGGAGTGCACCAAATGAAACACCAAATTTAATAAATGAAAGTTGGTTATGAAAACTAGATTGAAATACTAAGAAGTAAATTACAAATTTCTAGGGAAAAAAGGCAACAATAACCATACACATCAGGTGCTCTATAACCCCATTATTTGTCACTTAGTGCTCAAAAATATTAGCAACAAGTTACTAAATTTTAGAGACAATTAGAACAAGTGACAAGAGAAAGGAATGAAGTTGAAGTGAGAGTTGATCAATTGGCAGAAATTTCACTCCATCTAGCATGTCTTAAGAAACCCTCAAGGGTTTGTGAAATTTTTATAAGAGAGAAATGCCTAATGTGCAAGATCAACCAAATGATTTTGAAGAGAAAATTAGATTATGATAATGATTTTGAATTTATGTTAGATTATATGAACAATTCTCCCACAGTTCTTAATTTCATGTGCAAAATTTCTCCTTTATAGATTTACATTTTGTGGTCATATTCAATCTTTTCTAAATTTATATGTTGGAGATATACAAGTTGGAGCTTTTGTTTCTTTTATGAAAAATAAATTTGATTGGAAAAAAAAAATGAAAGATTCCTAAAATTTTGGGAAAGACTAGGACTCCCTATAAGAGAAGAATACCCAAAAACCTTACCCTTTAAAAGTGATTTTAAAGGATTGGAAGAAAATGACACAATAGCTTAAGTTTATCAACAAATTTTACAACAATATGTTAGAGAGTACAAAGCTATAATAAATAGTTTGTCATTTCAACCTAGAATAGCCATAAGGGGGAGGTATGATTCTACTCCATGCAAAATCAAGTATAGGGAGCCTATATACCCTCTATTGAAAATAATTGGTTAATTGTATATTGTCTTTGATGTTACACAAAATGTCATATTTCTCCCAATCAGGGTATGTCAAGCTCACTCAAGTGATGAAGACAATTTCCTGTGTCTATCAAGTATTCTAATGTTTGTTGAGTTTAGAAGACAATATCTACTAAGTTCACTTAGGTGTTGAAGTGAAGCTTGTAGAAGTTGAGTACTAACCAAGCTCAATCAATTAATAAATGAAAGTTGGCATAGAACTACTATTAAATGAGCTCGCTTATTTACCAAAGAAAGTTTTTGAATATGTAATGTTAAACAATTTCACTTGGTTAACATAAGAAAATAATTTCAATTTTAGTGTCTACCAAGTAGGATCAATGAATGAAGGATTTTCTTGTTTCGACATATTGAGTTTAATGGATTTACTTGTTGGTTCAAGCCGACTGAGAAGATGAATATTAATTATTCTAAGTTGTATTCAATTAAATTTGACAATTCATATGGTATTATTATAAGGTTAAGTTGAGGATTAAAAATTTTTAAGAATGTGTGGAAGATATGAAGATTCTTAGAAGAAGCGAATTAGGAGAATAAGTTGAATATCCTTGAGGAGCTACAAAGATACATTCAATCAAGAAGGGATCAAGTACTAAATCCATAATTAAGATTTGAAATCAAAAAAGATAATTTTGCATCAAAAATTAAGTCATATTATTGTTACTCTTTAACCATTGTAGCAGTGAACTAAGTCTCATAATAGAGTTGGCTTAACAACTATTTATAAATCCTCTAACAAGGTGGCATTTCTAGATTGAAGTGTCTAAAGACCTCTCATAAGGCCACTCCTAATAGGGTAATTAAATCCTCTAATAGGTTCAAACTTATGTATTTTATAACCTTTAATAGGGTTGGCTCCTAATAGGGCTCACTTCAAAATAGTTAAAAATAGCAACTAGTTGCAATTGGTGGATTTTCCCAAATTAGGTTTCCATGTTAAATCTTGGTGTCACTTGTGTTCATTCTACTTCTTTTATAAGTAAGGATAATCACACTTAATATCTTAAGATCTACATGTTTTGTATTTTTCAAGTAATAGTTATTAATATAGTTCTTATTGAGTTACAACATATTGTTAGTGTTAACCGAGTACTTGTGTGTTAACCAAGTTACAAAAGTTTTAGCTAAGTTTATGTTTTGTTCTAACATTCAAAGGATATTGGATTTATTTTTTAGTAGATGATTCACCCCTCCCATCTCATTTACTCCTCCTATATTTCCAACAATTGGTATCAGATCTTTTAGTGCTTAAAGAGAAGGTTTCAAGGACATAAGCTAAAGATCAAGATGTCTTATAGAAGAGAGATTCTAAAGTTGAATAGAGATAACTTTGAGGCTTGGCACAAACTTATAAAGATATATATGGCTACCATCAGTGATTTAGGTCTAAAATATTTGAATACCTAGCATAAAGCTCCTACTAGAACTATGATTGTAGAGGAAATTGTTGAAAAGAAGAATCATAACATTATGATAATTGACATTGCATCAACCCTTAACTATGATGAATTTGATGAGGTCAAAGGGTGTGCTACTACTCATGAGATGTGGACCAAACTAAATAATATCTATGGAGGTGATGATAATGTGAGGCGAGCCAAGGTAGAAAGATTAAGAGATCAATTTGATTAGATAAAGATGAGAGAGGATGGAAACATTTCAAAATATGTTGAGAGAATCAAAGCTAGTGTTAGTGCAATCAAAGCCTCTAGAGGTAAAATTAATGATGCAATAGTTATAAGCAAGGTACTTATAAATATTCTTCCTATCTATGAAATTGATGTGTCATCTATTCAGGAGATTAGATATGATCCCAATAACAAGATAAATTTAGATGTTTTAGTGGGAAGGTTGACAAAATTTGAGCTAGATAACTATGATAATTATGTTCCTAGTTCTAGTAATCTTGAGTTCACATTTGAAGCCAAGTTTTCAATCAGGAAGAAAGTTTTAAAGTCTAATGGAAAACAACCTAGAAGTGAAGAGGAAGATAGTTTTGACAGTGATCTTAAAGCCATTGAAGCTCTATTTGCAAGAAGGTACCCCCAAGGAAAAGGAAAGTACAAAGGTAAAAAAAAAATTAATCTATTTTTCTTGTGAAGAAGTTGGTCACATTGTTGCAAGGTGTCCAAATAGAGAAGACAAAGATGAAAGAAGAATAGAAAGTACAAAGGCAAGAAAGATTTCAAAAACTACAAGGACTACAAGGATAAAGGTAAGAAGTCTTGTTTCATGGCTAAATATTTAGATAGAAGTGATGACGATGAAATGACCTATATTGTTGTAAAAGATGAAGATAATGAAAACCATGTTCTATAAAAGGAAAAGTTTATATTTCTCTAACCAATTAACTTAGATGTGACAAACCTTATTAGGTTGAAGGACTAAAGCATAATCTATTGAGTGTGGCACAGTTGAATAATATTTGATTCAAGGTTGAATTCATGAATGGGAAGGCTAAGCTATTGGATGGAAAAATAAATCTAGTTGGGTCCTGTAACAAAACAAAAGGTAACCTATTCTACCTAGATTTCAATAGATGTTCATATTTCATTTCTCAAGTAGAAGAAAGTTGATTATGGCATAAAAGGTTATATTGTGTGAATTTTGATAATTTTAACAAGATAAGAAAAAAAAAAAGAGTTAGAGGTATTCCTAGCTTGAGGAAACCTTATATGGGCCTATGTAAAAATTCTCAAATAGGTAAGATGGGCAAGAAAAGTTTGAAGAGTAAGTGTAATCACCTAAAAATGGTCATCTAGACTATTAGCCCCCTTCTCAGCATTTTGGCTAAATTAATTTAATCATTTACCTAGACCAAATTGCTAATAATCAATTTATTTGATTATAACCTATAGTTTGACTATGCTATCCTAAGTTCATTATTTGATTAAAAGAACATGTCCCCTTTTAATTAAATAAAAGACCCCATTCTTCTAACCCACTTAAAGTGCACACATAAAGTCCTTTTTCTATTTTGCAATTAAAAGAAAAGGCTTTGTGACTTTTGTCTTATATGACAAGTCAACTTATATTCTATTGGTTGATTTGTGTGTGCACATGGATCACTCCTATTTTCGAATTCCACCGTTGATCATCCACCATCTTCATCTTGATCTCCACCATCCATACATCTTTAAAAGGGAGAGAGCTTTCCCCCTCAATCGATCCATCTTTTGAACATTGTTATGCTGCAGGTTTTCTAATAGGTTTCTTTGGAGCTTTGTGGAGAACTTCTATTTCTTGTCTACATTCTCTCATACCATAGCATGTTAGTTTAGCTTTTATTTTTCAATAATCTCTCACATAGCTTAATATTTGGATTGTAACACTCTCATCCATGCTTAGAATAGCTTCACTTTTCATATTCATTCTAGCTTAATCTTCATTTGCATTGCATCCTTGAGGAACTCCTTGGGACATTTGCATTCTTGCATCTTGTCTTTGGAACCTCCCATTGCATGGTTTACTAGCAAGAAGAGTATCTCTAAGGCTCATTTGAGAGCCTTCTTATTCTTAAAATATACTCTCTTGCACTCCATGGATAGGGAGCTCTAAGCCGGCATCTAAGCATTCTAACTCATGGAATCGTTTGGATAGAAGGGTTTAGAGTGTGACACAAATCGAGTGTACATTTTTGGCGCCCACCGTGGGGCTTGAATCAAATTTTCAGCTCCATTTGCTTTCATTTCTTATCTCTGGTTTTTTACAGCAGCATATTGGGTCTAATCAAATGCTTTTGTAGAATTTTCACTTTGGTTTTAAGGCCAAGCCATAAGTAAATTGGTTTGAAGGCCAAAAACTTAGTTGGTTTAAAGATTTGATCATATCTTTTAAACCGCTTAGAATTTGGTTCTGAAATTTTTTTTGTAGGTTGCGTATATGCTCAAAATGTCTCAGTCCAATTTTCAGAGCATTTTGACGTGATTTTCGGAAGTTATGATATTTTCTTTATTTTTCATAAAAAGCCGTTTTTGATCGCAAATCAGCGCATTTTTTAAAAAAATTTACATTTTCAGAAAGCTTTTTGAATTCTAATGGGGGTTCTTTCTTTGTGTTTTTAATTTTGAGATCGTATTAAGGATAAAAAATTCGATTTGATAAATTTGGCCTGTTTTGACAAAATCAATCTCTAGGGAGCAAATGAAGAGATTTTTTAAAATTTCTTGCATTTTTGGAAAGCTCTCTGATTTTTAACAGGGGTCTCTTTTTTTCATTTTCATTTTTGGATACGAAATCATAGCAAAAAAGTTCAATCTTGTTGACTAGGTCAAAACCAAAGAGTAAAAATGAAAGCATTTGTGATTAACTTGCACTTTCTTTGCATGTACTTGGTTGGAGGATAAATTAGATTTTTGAAGCAACTCACCACTTTTTATTGCAGATTTTTATGTTATTTCACACTAACTTTTGTTGCTAACAAGTTGTGATTTCAGGTTGCCATCCTTGTGAAAAAAAATTGAAACATTGCATAAAAAGAACGCATGTCAAAGCTTCAAATGCGCAAGGGCTACTAACGATTGTTTGCAGGGCTGCCCAAAGCATAAAAACTCAAAATTTCTTGCTTTTTTGTTTTCATGTGTGGCATTGAATAATTGATCATTTTTCATAGGCACATAAAACTTGTGATTGGAGTCTTTTGGTAATAGGAGAGTATGCTCTTCACCCTTGTGGTGAATCAGAAATCTTGACTTGCCATTTGGTTTCAAAAGCAAGGGGTAACTGAATCTTCTTGGCATGTTTGGGAGAAAAATGATTGGAATAGGAGAGTATGCTCTTCACCCTTGTGGTGAACCAGAAATCTTGACTTCCAAAATTTGATCCACTTTGTGTAGTTAGAATCCTTTAGAGGGCCTGCTCTCGGACAACCTGAGAGGAACGACCCAAGTGGGGACAAGTAGATTACCCGGCTCTTCCAACCCACTATAAACTCAAGGCTACCAAGGACACAAAACTTTGGTAGACATAGTGTTTGTCTTTGCCTAGTGTGATCGCTTATGGGATTTCGACCATAGGGAGATCACTAGGCAAGAATGCTTAAGGTACTCTTGTGATCGCGAGATCGGTTACTCATCGCAAGGTGAGGTGTCCCGTAATTGGGAGCAAGAGGAACACTATGAACGGAAGCCCGATCTAAAAACTCTAAGTTAGTAACTACCCTTTTTTTAGCCGCTCAACTTCTTGGTGCAAGGATTGATCCTAGTGGACTACCCGGATCACCCCAAGATTTACACTCACCATATGTGTTCCCTTGGTTATGCTTATGGCATTTCCATGACAAAGCCAATATCTCTTGTGGGAAACCACTTGGTGTGAGGCAAAGGAGCATCAAGCATGGGCCAAGTTGTTGAGTAATGAACTATGACTTCTAGGTAGATATTGCTTGATGTGTTCTCGAATGTGGTATACTTGTGAAAATCTTTTGAACATACACATGACGATAATTCTAGGGAATTCTTTTGAGACGTCACATATGCTTGTATCATGCAAGGTTGCTTTGTCCCTTGCTTGATTGTTTGAAGACTACTCCATGTGTCACTATCTTGCTTGGAAAGAAATTGCTTTTGAACATCAAACTTGCTATGCTATCAACTATTGTCAAACTTTATCAACCAAGTCAAAACATCAAATGCAAACATTTTCTTGTGTTGCTTGCTAAGAGGAGTCTCATTATTTGACTTTTATTTTATATGTCTCTAGTGCTTGAACATGCTTAAAGTGAATCTTTGGTCTTAGTGCTCATGGTCTTCCTATCTTCATGGTCTATGTTTGCTTGCTAGTTATCCTTTTGCTAAAATGGTTACCTTGATTTCTTGACTACACTCTTGGGTTGGAGAGTTGTTCACTTGTCACCCCGCTTGCTCTATCTATTTGGCTATTTGGGCATCTTGCCTAGCTATTGACTTGAGTCATTCATGTCGTAAGTTTCTTGGACATATTGTTTGACAAGTCACTTTAATCTCTCTCTAATATCTTGGCAAGTGAACACTCTACCTCCTATAGTTTCAACATCAAGTTATTTTCTAGACTATTTTATGCTTGGCTTTGCATCTAAAAATATGGGATCTAAAACTTGTGCTACCAAACTTCAACCAAATCTAGATGATCATGATATCCTCCATGTCACTAAAGAGTTTCAAGTTCTATATGCACAATACAAAGAACTAGAAGAGACAAATGATCTTTCTTACCTTCATCTTTCTAAGCGCATGATAGAAATGAAGTCTAAACTTGAGAAAAGGTTGGAGGAGAAGATTGAATCATTACATGAATCTTCCTTAAGGTCTTTACATGCATGTGAGCCACCTTCTTTGAGGTCATCCTCTTCTTCTAGGTCTACATGCTCTACTTCAAGACATCAAATGTCTTCTTCTTCTAGATCTAAAGACCTCTTTAGAGAACAAGCAAGTGATACCTCCTTTGAGCCTATGCTAAAATTTCATGATGGACCTATCTTTGACCAAGATAATGATGAAGACATGAATGCATTCTATTCACTTGAGAAACAACAAGAAGATCCTAGACATATTTTTGAGAGAACTTTTACTCCCTTCGAGCATTCTTATGATGACATTTTGCAAACACTTCTTGAAACTAAACTCATCATGTTGCCTAAGTCTAGCTCCTATGGAAATCCATTCTTGGATACCTATTGTGCCTATCATCAATCTAATGACCATGCTACTTCTGATTGTATAGAGCTGAAACATAAAATCCAAGATCTCATTGATGATGAGATTGTTGATCTTGGAACCTCTAGTGACTCATGTGGTGAAGATACTTCTCTTGAGCAAGATTACATTGATGAACCTATGTCTAGTAGTGGCTCCATTACATCTTCCACTTCTTCCAACACTCATGCATCTCCCAACACTTCAAAGCTTTCCAACATGCCTCCATCAAACAAAAAACCTAGTGCTTTCCATATGCAATATGTGTACCCTCAAGGGCTACCTCTAAAAGAAACTCAAGCTAACCTTCATTTGGCTGCAAACCTTTTCCATGCTACCAATCCTAAACATCCTCAACCTTCATGCACTACTCCATTCACTCTTCATTCTCCCTTGTCCTTAGAAGTGGCTCCATGTCAAGAGGACTCTGAAAAAGAAAAAGCTATAAATGTCAAGAAAGATCAAGATCAAGCACCCTTTCATCTCTTTCAAGATTTTTCCCCTCCATATCTTATGTCTTTTCCATCCCCCAAGTATGATGAAGATACCACTTCCATTATCTCCCTTGAGCTTACTGACAATTATGAGAAAAGTTCTCTTCATATGCTATCCAAAGCTACTTGTCAAGATCAAAGTGTCCCCTCATGTTCTACTTCTCCATATCCACTTCAAAATTTTACTCAAGCTTCAAGTGCTCCTATTAAAAATGTTGTTCCTATCAAAGCTACTCATGAGTCTATTGATGGCTTTGACCACATTGCTCACTCTAAAGATGTTGATATCCCTTTTCACTATCCATTTGAATCTCCTAAGTCTATCCTTGGTCCTTATCCATCAAAGCTAAAGCCTTCAAACCTTCCATCTATATTGGGACCTTATGTTCCTTCATCTCCTACACTTTCCACTCCTAGCTCTCCTATAATACCTCAAGATCAACAAAGACACTCATCCTTGATGACTTTTCACCCATCTATACATCCAAACCAGTCATATCATACTTATTCATCCACAAATCCCAAGTCCTTTGGAAGTGAGAATAAACATAAGAATCCATTGAAAAATGAAGATCACTATGTCCCATCTAATCGACATGTGAATGCTAAGAAGGAAAATGCACAAAAGAGACCACAAAGGTCCACTATTAAAAAAGCTAAATCAAAGAAAATATGGGTACCTAAACCCATTATTGAAGAAATGTGTTTTGAAGTATCCAAAGAAAAATCTAAAGCTATATGGATTCCCAAGTCTCTTTTAAAAGATTTGAATATTGAAAATACTTCAAAGTTGACATTCAAGCTTCCAAAGGCTTCCATTCCATCTTCTTCCAAAAATATTTCTAAAAATATTCCAAAGCCTTCCACTCCACTTTTTTCTAAATCTCTTCTACCACCTCATACATCTAAATCTCAAGCTATTTCATCCATGATTCCTCCATTGTTCCAATACCCTTCAAGGTGTGTGTCAATGTTGATCTTGTCCAATATTTCAACTACCCTCATGAAATCCTCTAAAGCTTACACTAACTTTCTATACATGAACTATTATCTTCCATATACTCTTCCTACTACCATTTCTCTTTCATCACCCTATCAACATCTTTGAGCATACCTTTCTATGGTCTTGGCTTATCATGACTTATCTTTCCTATAGGAGCACTATCTAAATTCAAAAAGCTTGAGCTCTTTCTAAAAATTCAAAAAAAAAAAAAAAAAGAAGAAGAAATAGAAAAAATGAAAAAAATGAAAATGTGCCTTGGTGAAAACCACTTCTTGTGGCACCTTGGTAGCAAAAGTAAAGAGAAATAAATTTATCCTATGGTGAAAACTACTTCTTGTGGCACCTTGGATAAGTACCATGATGAAAACCTCGCAAACAGGCATCATGCGTAATTCTTTCATCATCCATCTATCCCCTCTTCTCTCTTTGATCTTGACAATGTTGAGCTATCTTTGCATATTGGCTATCTTATCCACCAGATTTTCTATTGTGCTCTCCCATTCACTTGTAGCCTCTATCTTGAGCTTTATTCTTATTGCTCTATCCCATTGCTATACTATCTAGTTGACCCCTTGGTCTTGATCATAATAAATCAAACATGGTTCTCGTAGGCCTCTTGACATGTCTTCTCTCTTGGATTGCACACTTTCATGCTATCTCTCTCATTGGCTTCCACTGCTTATCCTACATGCTATCTTACTCATTGGCTTCCATTGCTTATCTTATATGCTATCACACTTGTTGGCTTCATCGCTTATCCTACATGCTATCTTTCTCATTACTTCCATTGCTTAGCCAAAACATGCTTCATATGTCTATTTCACCTCTTTCCCTAGCTTGGGTACTCTTGAGGAGTCAGTCCTTGAGGGTCACTTTCACTTGCTTCACATTCCTTTCTTATGCATCTTTGCTTATCTATTGGCTTATTTCTCCATCATGTCCTATTCCTTGCTAGACATTGGGAGAAAATGATGTGATCTTGCTTGAGAACTAGTGATCTCTAAAACCTTCTAAAAAATCTAAAAAATCATATATGATGCTGAAAAAAAATCCTAAAAATCAAAAAATGTCCTGAAAAAAGATCTTCTTAGTGAAAACCTAGCAATAGGCACTTTGATGTATCGCCAAAAAAAAAATACAAAATAAAAAAAAAATCTGTCAAAGTGGTGAAAACCTGGAAACAGGCGCTACTTGAAACCCTTGCACCTATGTCTATCAATCTCAATCATCCACTTTGCTACACATTTCCTAGCTTGGAATTGTTTCTTGTCCTCATCTTGGGGGCATAACTACTTAGCCTATTGAGGTATTCTTGTGCATTAGGGTTTCTTTGACAACTCACAAAATAGTGTTTCTCAACACTTCCCCCACCTTGACATCAAGTGTTTTTCAACACTTTACAGATAGTTTACCTACGGTCTCCGATGTCGCGATATCTCACTATCAGAATCAAGTCTGGAAGAAATGGCCAAGTGACTTACACACACGCACTTTAACACTTAAACGACTGAGCTATGCTGACATTTATCTATTTTGTGTGTTGTCTATGATTATTTCTTTGCCAGGTGTTCCCTCCCTAATAGTCTTTCAAGGATGTCATTGACTAGAAGACTGGGGGCATGGGACATATTTTCTTGATTTTTGCTTGTGGGTATACTTTTGTTTGTCTATAGTGTTGTAAGCATTCATGCTTGTCCTATTCAACACTTTGACTTATAAATGTATCATCCTTGATTGTTTTGCAAGACCGCACTCAGGGTTTATCCTAGCACTTATGCCTTGATATAGGTGTAATCTTGCTAAATTAAACTTAGGGAATCTAATCATGTAGTTATCTTGACTTACATGTCTCTGATGCTTAGATTGGATTTCCACATACCTATCTAATATCGATCATATTCATATCCTCATAGTTATACTAGTGATGGTTGTATGATCTCATGATGTCCCTAATAAATGCTCAATGATGAAATTAAGAGTCTAAATGTTATGCGCTTCTTGCTGGTAAACCACTTTGCATATTAGCTTGCATTTTAGGTTCATTTTCTAGCTTAGTCTTGCATTCTTGCATATGGGGAGAGCTCTCTCTTCATCTTTCTGCGGACATATCAGCTAACTCCTTTCATATATTTCTTTACTTTCTTCTTGTTCATGTCTTTTCACCTTCTTAATCTTTTGCTTCATCTCTTTTCTATCTTATCATCGCATTATATAAAGTTTTGACCTCTTAAATAATTTCAACATCCTGGATTCATTTTCGGGATCGAAATCCAAATTCGAGTTCATCTTGATGGTCAAAATTGTCTTTTAAAATTCTACTTTCTTCTGAGCAGTTAGCTGACCTTTTGAGGTCTAATCTCTGAATCATCACTGGGGCATCTTCATTTCTTCATGTCTTCATCATTTCCATACTTCATATCTACTTAAATTCACTATTTCATGTCTAAAATCACCTTTCTACTCATTTCGACCTTATTTTTATGCTATATCCTTCAAGGTCAACTCTAGTCAAACTGGGGCATTTTATCAAATTTTTTATATAGTCATTCTTGGGTTCTAATCATCTATCTGTCATCTTGGACATTGCTATATTCTAATTTTCTCATTTCTAGCCAGTTTTTGCATCCCCTTACCTCATTTCAATTTCGATCCCGAGGGGGCATAAATACTCTATCACTGCTTAGGAGCATTTGTTTGATCTTCTCACTTGCTCTCACTCTATCTGCTTTTCTAAGTGTTAGTATTCTTCTTGAATTCTAACATCATCTCTTCCTAGTGTTCAGTACTACTGCTATCAGGCTGTGCATTTAGGACTTGCTATCTATTTCTGCATTTCACTCTTCAGAATTAGACATCTATATCTATCATCGCCTACTTGGCTTCGATTTTCTTTGACATAATGTGTTCCCAGATCGATCACGCATTAGTCAAAGAGGGGCAAATGTAATCACCTAAAAATGGTCATCTAGACTATTAGCCCCCTTCTCAGCATTTTGGCTAAATTAATTTAATCATTTACCTAGACCAAATTGCTAATAATCAATTTATTTGATTATAACCTATAGTTTGACTATGCTATCCTAAGTTCATTATTTGATTAAAAGAACATGTCCCCTTTTAATTAAATAAAAGACCCCATTCTTCTAACCCACTTAAAGTGCACACATAAAGTCCTTTTTCTATTTTGCAATTAAAAGAAAAGGCTTTGTGACTTTTGTCTTATATGACAAGTCAACTTATATTCTATTGGTTGATTTGTGTGTGCACATGGATCACTCCTATTTTTGAATTCCACCGTTGATCATCCACCATCTTCATCTTGATCTCCACCATCCATACATCTTTAAAAGGGAGAGAGCTTTCCCCCTCAATCGATCCATCTTTTGAACATTGTTATGCTGCAGGTTTTCTAATAGGTTTCTTTGGAGCTTTGTGGAGAACTTCTATTTCTTGTCTACATTCTCTCATACCATAGCATGTTAGTTTAGCTTTTATTTTTCAATAATCTCTCACATAGCTTAATATTTGGATTGTAACACTCTCATCCATGCTTAGAATAGCTTCACTTTTCATATTCATTCTAGCTTAATCTTCATTTGCATTGCATCCTTTAGGAACTCCTTGGGACATTTGCATTCTTGCATCTTGTCTTTGGAACCTCCCATTGCATGGTTTACTAGCAAGAAGAGTATCTCTAAGGCTCATTTGAGAGCCTTCTTATTCTTAAAATATACTCTCTTGCACTCCATGGATAGGGAGCTCTAAGCCGGCATCTAAGCATTCCAACTCATGGAATCGTTTGGATAGAAGGGTTTAGAGTGTGACACAAATCGAGTGTACAGTAAGAACTATCATTCTAAACAAGTCTTGGAGCTAGTTCATATAGACCTTTGTTGACCTATCAGCATAGAGAGATATAGTGGAGAAAAGTACTCTTTTTTTTTTTTAATGATTATTCTAGAATGATGACTATTATGTATCTGAGAGACAAGTTTGAAGCCTTTCAAAAGTTCAAGTGGTATCTAGCAAGAGGTGAGAAAGAAACTGAAGTGTTTAAGGTTAGACAGAGGATGTGAATTCATTTCCAATTAATTTAATGAATTCTACACTAAGAAAGGAATCGAAAGACAAGTATCATCCCCTGGTACACAACAACAAAATGGTATAGTAGAAAGAAGGAATAGATCAATTATGGATTATACAAGAACCTTGATGATAGAAAAGAACATTGCAATCAAATACTAAAAAGAAGCAATTGGTACAAAATTTCATACCTTAAATAGAGTACAACTGAAGAAACACTCAAATCAAATTCCTTATAAACTATGGTGGCTACAAACCTAATGTAAGTTACTTGAAATTATTTGGTAGCAAATGTTATATCTTGAAGGAGGCTATGCAAGGAAAATTTGATGTCAAAATTGATGAAGGATTAATCCTAGGATACTCCAATAGAAGTAAAGCATACATATATTTGAATCTAACTACTCATAAGATCACAAAAAGTGTACTTGTGAAGATTGATGAGTTTGTAGAAAAGAGTGAAGAAGAGAGCACCAAAGAACCTAAAGATTACATAAATTTTATTTATCTTAAACTTGATACATTGCCTAATCTAATTGGAAGTTAGAGAAATTCACCTTCTGAGTCCCCAAAATCTCTAGAAGCACTTGAGTTGCAGCTAGTGCAACCTAAGTCAGAATCTGAAGGATCTAAATCATAATAAAAAACTACCGAGTTGCAGCAAGTGCAACCCAAGTATGAATTTGAAGGACCTAAGTCATAGATAATGGGATCCAAGCATAATGTAGAAGATCATGATGAGGCAAGTGGAACAATTTCTAAATCCAAAGTGCTTGTCTTAGTAAGATATATTAGAAGGCACCATGCACCTGAGTAAGTCATTGGAGACAAGTTAGAAGGTACAATGATGAGGGACAAATTGAAAGGTACATGTTTTCTTACTAAATTTGAACCTAGAATAGTTAAAGATGCTTTAGCTAATAAAAGTTGGATTGAAGCAATTAATTAATAGATAGAATAGATAGAAATGAATAAGACCTTGACTCTTGTTCCTAAACCCAAAGATAAGACTATAATTGGCACAAAGTGGGTGTTCAAAAATAAGTTGAATAAAGATGGAGAAGTTTCAAGAAATAAAGTAAGGTTAGTATACAAAGGTTATTCTCAAGAGGAAGGAATTGATTATAGTAAAATTTTTGCTCTTGTTGCAAGATTAGAAGGTGTTAGAACTTTACTTTTTTATGTTTCACATAAACGATTTAAAGTATATCAGATGGATATGAAATCTACATTCATGAATGGAATTCTAAAGAAGGTCTACATAGAGAAACTTGAAGGTTTTGTAGACCCTAAAAAAAAAGATATGGTAGGTAAACTACACAAAGCATTGTATGATCTCAAAAAAGCTTTTAGAGCTTGGTATGAAATCCTTCATAATTATTTGATAAAGATTGGTTTTCAAAGAACAAATGATAACAACAAATTATACATCAAAGAAGGACTAGACAAGAAGATTGTTTTGGTAGAGATCTTTTTGGATGATACACTATTTACTAGAAATGATGATTTGTGCAAATCTTTTTAAGAGGAAATGAGTAAGAAATTTGAGATGTCAATGTTTGGAGAAATCAAATTCTTTGTTGTCTTGAAAATTCAACATAAGAAAGATGGTATCTACATTACTAAATCTAAATATATGAAGGAGATACTAAAGAAGTTTAAATGGAGGATTCAAGACCAGCTAGAATACCTATGTCTATTGGACATAAGCTTTCCAAAAATGATGATTCTAAGGAGGTAGATCAGACCACATACAGATCAATGATTAGAAAATTGAAATATATAGTGCATACAAGGCCTAATATTGTATTAAAAGTTAGTATGGTGGCAAGACCTTCAACTAGTCCTAAATAAAATCATATGATGGAAATAAAGAGAATCATGAGGTATCTAAAGGGTATTGAGGACTATGGATTATGGTACAAGAAAGGAGGCAAATTTGATTTGAAAGCCTTCCCTAATTTTGATTTGGTAGAAAGTGTTGATGACAGAAAGAGCACTAGTGGTGGAGAATTCTTTATTGGTAAGAGACTAGTGTATTGGACAAGAAAAAGGTAGAATTGCATTTTTCAATCTACACTAGAGGTAGAGTATGTTGCAACAGTAGTTAATTTTTCCAATTTTGTTTGGTTCAAGCAACTGTTGGCAGGTATGAAGGTAGAAATCAAGGATCTAGCGGTTATCTTTTGTGATAACATCAATGTAATTAATATATCAAATAATTTTGTGATGCATACCAAGATGAAGAACATTGCAATAAAATATTATTTTCTAAGAGAATTGGTGCAAGACAAAGAGGTGAGATTGGAATATGTGAATACTAAAGAACAAATTCCAAACATATTAATGAAGTCATCAACTAAGGATGCATTTATATCTAAGAGGTAAGCTAGGGGTTACTCTCTTATCTAAAGCTCACTAAATGAAGTTTAGTGATGCATCAACAAGAGCATGTGGGCATGTGCAGGATCATGGTGTACCAAACTATGGCCTTAAGTGGCAGTGAAAAATTAGTAAATCAGGATTATGTCAACTTGACACATAATTTTGAAGTGGTTATGGACTTTATATCAAAAAGTTGTACGAAAATAATCTATAAGAAATTGAATGTAGTTTCTAAACTACTAGGCCTTATTAGGAGAAAAAAATAATTGATTGGTCAAAAGTTTGAATTTCAATGCAGTACTACGAAAATTTTAGCGCAAAAATAAAAAGTAGGTGTATGTCTGACCACCTTAATTAAAATCAAATGATAATATTTTTTTAATATAATTATAGATATGAAAAGTAGGCTTATGCCCGGATGTGACACATATTTTTTGTTATTTTTATTCCAAATAAATAATTAAATATGAATTTTCTACCAAAATATTTTCGAAAAAAAAAAGTCCCATGTCTGACCACCTTAACTAATAGAAAATTTTACCAAATTTTATTTTTTTTATTTTTTTCTTATACTAGGAAAAGCATAGAATGTGACGCAACTTTTAGATTTAAAAAATGTTATATCATTTGAAAGTTATAGCTATTTTTCAATCAGTATGTCAATCAACACTTTACAATAATCTTCATTGATAATTAACTAATAAATATTTATCGAACTCAGAATTTGACAAAAATTATATCGATGAAATCTCAAGAGTGATATTAAAACACCATTTTCGTTTCATTCAATTTTGATCAAAATAACATTGTCAGACGGCTACCCGAAGTTTGAGTATTACTAAAATCCTCTTCAAACACGTATTTTGGGTTGACCGGGTAGGCTTGGTAAATACCAAGCCTAATCAGATATCTGATTTCAAATCGGATATCAGATATGACTCGGTGAATTTTGGTGAGAAATTTCAAATCCCAACCCATTTTGGAGGGAAAACTGAATTTAAGAGTTATAGCCTATGATTTATAAATTACTTTTGTTATATATATATATATATATATATATATATATATATATATAATGTAAAGATATAACATATAATATATTAATATATTATGTTATTATTATTATAATCTATAAATATAATTTATATTATTCTTATTTTTACTAAATGTAATAACATTATATATACATATATATATGTAATATTTTTATTAAAAATAATAACGTAATATATATGCTATTAATATATATAATAATGTAATATTTTTATTAAATATAATAACGTTATATATATATATGTTATTAATATATATTATTATATTAATATGTATGTTATTAATATATATGTATATTATTAATATATATGACTCAAAGGGGGTCATAGGTTGACCTATGACCCCTTTCGACCAATTACACAACGACATATGTCCCTAGGGGTCCTAGGACCCCTAGTGACATATTAGAATCGTTCTTATGGGTCGAAGTGGGTCATAGGTTGACCTATGACTCCCTTCAACACATTACATGACGACATACGCCCCTAGGTGTCCTAGGACCACTAGGGACATATTATAATCATTCTTATGGATCAAAGAGGGTCATAGGTTGACCTATGACCCCCTCCAAACCATTAAATGACAACATACGTCCCTAGGGGTCTAGGACCCTTAGGGACATATTAGAATCATTCTTATAGGTTAAAGGGGGTCATAGGTTGACTTATAACCCCCTTCCGCCCATTAAATGGTGACATATCTCCCTAGGGGTCCTAAGATGCCTAGGGACATATTAGAATCATTTATATGGGTCAAAGGGCATCATAGGTTGACCTATAATCCCCTTCCACCAATTACATGATGACATATGTCCCTAGGGGTCCTAGCACCCCTAGGGACATATTAGAATCGTTCATATGGGTCGAAGGGGGTCATAGGTTGACCTATGATCCCCTTTGACCCATTATATAATGACATATGTCCCTAAGGGTCCTAGGACCCATAGGGACATATTAAAATCGTTCTTACGGGTCGAAGGGGGTCATAGGTTGACCTATGACCCCCTCCGACACATTACATGACGAAATATGTCTCTAGGGGTCCTGGGACCCCTAGGGACATATTAGAATCATTCATATGGGTCAAAGGGGGTCATAGGTTGACCTATGACTCCATTATACCCATTACATGAAGACATATGTCCTTAGGGATCCTAGGATCCCTAGGGACATATTAGAATTGCTCATATAGGTCAAAGGAAATCGCAGGGTGACTTATGACTCCCTTTGACCTATTAAATGATGACATATATCCTTAGGGGTCCTAGGACCCGTAGGGACATATTAGAATTGTTCATATGGGTCAAACAGGGTCATAGGTTGACCTATGACCTCTTTTGACCCAATAAATGATCACATATGTCCTTAAGGGTCTTAGGACCCCTAAGGACATATTAGCAATTTTCATATAGGTCAAGGGGGTCATAGATTGACCTATGAGCCCCTTCAATCCATTAAATGATGACATATCTCCCTAGCGGTCCTAGGACTCTTAGGAACATATTAGAATTGTTCATATGGGTCAAAGGGGGTCATAGGTTGACCTATGACCTACTTTGACCCATTCCATGATGACATATGTCTCTAAGACCCCTAGGGACATATGAGAATCATTCTTATGGGTCAAAGGGGGTCATAGGTTGACTTATGACCCCCTTCGACACATTACATAATGAAATATGTCCCTAGGGGTCCTAGGACCCCTAGGGAGATATTAGAATTGTTCATAAGGGTCGAAGGGGATCATAGGTTGACCTATGATTCCCTTTGACCTATATGAACAATTCTAATATGTCCCTAGGGGTCCTAGGAACCCTAAGGACATATTAGAATTGTTCATATGGGTCAAAGGGGGTAATAGGTTGACCTATGACCCCCTTTGACCCATTACATAATGACATATGTCCCTAGGACCCCTAGGGACATATGAGAATTGTTCGTATGGGTCAAAGGGGGTCATAGGTTGACCTATGACCCTCTTTGATGCATTACATGATGACATATGTCCTTAGGGATCCTAAGACCCCTAAAAAAATATTAGAATTGTTCTTATGGGTCAAAGGTGGTCATAGGTTAACCTATGACCTGCTTCGACCCATTACATGATGACATATGTCCCTATTAGTCCTCATAACCCTGGGGACATATTAGAATCATTCTTATGTGTCTAAAGGGATCATATGTTGACATATGACCCCCTTTGACCCATTACATGATGACATATGTCCCTAGGGGTCATAGAACCCCTAGAGACATATTTGAATATTTTTTATGGGTCAAAAGGGATCATAGGTTGACCTATGACCCCTTTCAACCCATTATATGACGACATATGTCCAAAGGGGTTCTAGGACCCCTAAGGACATATTAGAATTGTTCTTATGGATCAAAAGGGGTCATAGGATGACTTATGACCCCCTTTGACCTTTCAAATGATGACATATGTCCTTAGGGGTTGTAGGACCCCTAGCGACACATTAGAATCATTCTTATAGGTCAAACAGGGTCACAGAGTGACCTATGACAACCTTTGACCCATTACATGATGACATATGTTCCTAGGGGTCATAGGACACCTAAAGACATATTAGAATTGTTCATATGAGTCAAAGGGGGTCATAGGTTGACCTATGACCCCTTTCGACCCATTAAATGATGACATATGTCCCTAGGGGTCCTAAGACACCTAGGGACATCTTACAATTGTTCATATAAGTCAAAGGGGGTCATAGGTCCTTTCACTCATTACATGATGATATATGTCAATAAGACCCCTAGGGACATAGAGTCATTCTAATGGGTCAAATGGGGTCATAGGTTGACCTATGACCCCCTCAACCTATGACCCCCTTCGACACATTACATGATAACATATATCTCTAGGGGTCTTATGACCCCTAGGGACATCTTAGAATTGTTCATATAGGTCGATCGATTAAAAGATGAGATATGTCCCTAAGAGTTCTAGGACCCCTAGTGACATATTAGAATTGTTCATATGGGTCAAAGGGGGTCATAGGTTGACCTATGACCCCCTTTGACCTATTACATCACAACATATGTCCCTGGGACCCCT
The DNA here is from genome assembly GCA_028749045.1 of Cupressus sempervirens. NCBI lineage: Eukaryota > Viridiplantae > Streptophyta > Pinopsida > Cupressales > Cupressaceae > Cupressus > Cupressus sempervirens. Next base: position 325,569,360 of record CM053788.1, read on the forward strand.
AGGGACATATGAGAATCATTCTTATGGGTCAAAAGGGTGTCATAGGTTGACCTATGACCCCCTTCGATGTATTATATGACAATATATGTCCTTAGGGATCCTATGACCTCTAGAGAAATATTAGAATCATTCTTATGGGTCAAAGGTGGTAATAGGTTGACCAATGATCTGCTTCGACCCATTACATGATGACATATGTCCCTAGGGGTCCTCGAAAGCTGAGGGACATATTAGAATCATTCTTATGGGTCTAGGGGGTCATAGGTGTACCTATGACCTATTTTAACCTTTTACATGATGACATATGTTCCTAGAAGTCCTATGAGCCCTAGGGACATATTAGAATCATTCTTATGGGTAAAAAGGGGTCATAGGGTGACTTATGACAACCTTCAACCCATTATATGATGACATATGTCCTTAGGGGTCCTAAGACCCTTGGGGACATATTAGAATCATTCTTATGGGTTGACAGGAATCATAGGTCAACCTATGACCCCCTTCAATCCATTAAATGATGACATATGTCCCTAGGGGTCATAGGACACCTAGGGACATATTAGAATTATTCATATGGGTCAAAGGGGGTCATAAGTTGACCTATGACCTTCTTCAACCCATTAAATGATGACATATATGTTCCTAGTGGTCCTCAAAACCCTAGGGATATATTAGAATCATTCTTATGTGTCTAAGGGTTCATAGGTTGACATATGACCCCCTTTGACCCATTACATGATGACATATGTCCCTAGGGGTCCTAGAATCCTTATGGACATATTCGAATTCTTCTTATGGGTCAAAGGGGATCATAGGTTGAATTATAACCCCTTTCGACCCATTACATGATGACATGTCCAAAGGGGCCCTAAGACCCCTAAGAACATATTAGAATTGTTCTTATGGGTCAAAGGGGGTCATAGGTTGACCTATGACCCCCTTTGACCCTTTGCATGAGGACATATGTCCCTACGGGTCCTAGGACCCCTAGGGACATATTAGAATCATTCTTATGGGTCAAAGCGGGTCATAGGGTGACCTATGACAAACTTTGACCCATTACATGATGACATATGTCCCTAAGGGTCCTAGGACCCCTAGGGACATATTAGAATCATTTTTATAAGTCAAAGGGAGTCATAGGTCAACCTATGACCCCCTTCGACCTATTACATGATGACATATGTCCCTAGGGGTCATAGGACACCAAGGGACATATTAGAATTGTTCATATGGGTCAAAAGGGGTCATAGGTTGACCTATGACCCCCTTTGACCATTTAAATGATGACATATGTCCCTAGGGGTCCTAGGACCCCTAGGGACATATCAGAATTGTTCATATGGGTCAAAGGCCTTTCATCCATTACATGATGACATATGTCCCTAGGACCCCTAGCAACATATGAGAGTCATTCTTATAGGTCAAATGGGGTCATAAGTTGACCTATGATCCCCATCGATACATTACATGATGACATGTCCCTAGGGGTCCTATGACCCATAGGGACATATTAGAATCGTTCATATGGGTCGAAGGGGGTCATTGGTTGATCTATGATCCTCTTCGATCCATTAAATGATATTATATGTCCCTACGGGTCTTAGGACCCCTAAAAGTATCTTAGAATAGTTCATATGGGTCAAAAGGGGTCATAGGTTGACCTATGATCCCCTTTGACCCACTACATGATGACATATGTCCCTAGGACCCCTAGAGACATATGAGAATCGTTCTTATGGGTCAAAGGGTGTCATACGTTGACCTATGACCACCTTCGATGTATTACATGACAACATATGTCGCTATGGGTTTTAGGACCCCTAGAGAAATATTATAATCATTTTGATGGGTCAAAGATGTTCATAGGTTGACCAATGACCCGCTTTGACCTATTACATGATGACATATGTCCTTGGGGGCCCTCAAAACCCTAGGGACATATTAGAATCATTCTTATGGTCTAAGAGTATTATAGGTTGAGCTTTGACCTCATTTGACCCATTACATGATGACATATGTATCTAGGGATCCTAGAACCCCTAGGGACATATTCAAATGCTTCTTATGGGTCAAAAGGGGTCATAGGTTGACCTATGACCCCCTTCGACCTATTACATGATGACATATGTCCAAATGGGTCCTAGGACCCCTAGGGACATATTAGAATCATTCTTATTAGTCAAATTATATGACGACATATGTCCCTAGGGGTCTTAGGACCCCTAGGGACATATTAGAATCATTATTATGGGTCAAAAGGGGTCACATGTTGACCTCTGACCCCCTTCGACCCATTAAAAGATTACATATGCCCCTAGGGGTCGTAGGACCCTTAAAGACATTAGAATCTTTCAAATGGGTCAAAGAGTGACATAGGTTGACCTATGACCCCCTTCGACTCATTACATAATGACATATGTCCCTAGAGGTCCTAGCACCTCTAAGGACATATGTCATCATTTAATCGATCAAAAAAGGTCATAAGTCAACCTATGAACCCCGTTGACCCATATGAAGCATTCGAATATGTTTGTAGGGGTCCTAGGACCCCTAAGGACATATGTCGTCATGTAATAGTTTTAAGGGATGACCTATGACCCCCTTTGACCCATAAGAATGATTCTAATATGTCTTTAGGGGTCCTAGGACACCTAAGAACATATGTTGTCATTTAATATGTGACCTATGACCCCATTTGACCCATATGAAGCATTCTAATATGTCCCTAGGGGTCTTAGGACCCTTAGAGACATATGTCATCATGTAATGGGTCGAAGGTGGTCATTGATCAACCTAGGACCCCTAGGGACATATATCATCATGTAATGGATCGAAGGTGGTCATTGGTCAACCTATGACTCTTTTTGACCTATACAAATGATTCTAATATGTCCTTAGGGGTCCCAGAAACTCTACTAACATATATCATCATTTAACGGATCGAAGGGGGTCATAAGTCTACCTATGACCCCCTTTGACCCATATGAATGATTATAAAATGTCCCTAGGGGTAGGACCCCTAGGGACATATGTCATCATGTCATGGGTCAAAGGGGGTTATAGGTCAACCTATGACCCCCTTGGACCCATATGAATGATTCTAATATGTTCCTAAGTGTCCTAGGACCCCTAGGGACATATATCATCATGTAATGGGTCAAAAAGGGTCATAGGTTAACCTATGACCCTGTTTGACCCATATAAACTATTCTAATATGTCTTCAAGGGTCTTATGACCCCTAGGGACATATATAATAATGTAATGGGTCATGAACAATTCTAATATGTCCATAGGGGTCTTAAGACCCCTAGGGACATATGTCATCATGTAATGGGTCTAAGGGGATCATAGGTTAATCTATGACCCCCTTTGACCCATATTAACAATTCTTATATTTCCCTAGGGGTCTTAGGATCTCTAAGGACATATGTCATCATTTAATGCATGGAAGGGGGTAATATGTGACTCTATGACCCCCTTTAACCCACAAGAATGATTCTAATACATCCCTAGGGGTCCTAGGACCACTAAGTACATATGTTGTCATTTAATGAGTCGAAGAGGGTCATATGTCAACTTATGAAACCTTTTAACCCATATGAAGCATTATAATATGTCCCTAGAGGTCTTAGGACCCCTAGGGACATATTTTGTCATATAATGTATCAAAGTGGGTCATAAGTCAACCTATGACCCCCTTTGACAAAGAATGATTCTAATATGTCCCTAGGGGTCCTTGGACTTTTAGAGATATATGTCATCATGTAATGGATTGAAAGGGGTCATAGGTCACCCTGTGAGCCCCTTTGACTCATAAGAATGATTCTAATATGTCCCTAGGAGTTCTAGGACCCCTAGTGACATATGTCATCATGTAATAGGTCTAAGGGGGTCATAGGTCAAGCTATGACCCCCTTTTACCCATAAGAATGATTCTAATATGTCCTTAGAGGTCCTAAGAACCTTAGAGACATATGTCCCCATGTAATGGGTTGAAGCATGTCATAGGTCAACCTATGATCCCCTTTGACCTATATGAACAATTCTAATATTTTCATAGGGATCCTAAGAGTCTTAGGGACATATGTCATCATTTAATGGGTCGAAGGGGGTCATAGGTGAACCTATGACCACCTTTGACCAATATGATGGAATCTAATATGTTCTTAGGGGTACTAGGACCCCTAGGGACATATGTCATCATGTAATATGTTGAAGGGGGTCATAGGTCAGCTTATGACCCCCTTTGAGCCATAATAATGATTTTAATATGCCCCTAGGGGTCCTAGGATCGCTAAGGAGATGTGTCAACATTTAATGGATCGAAGGGGGTCATAGGTCAACCTATGAGCCCCTTTGACCCATAAGAATGATTCTAATATGTCCCCAGAGATATATGTCATAATTTAATGGGTCGAAGGGGGTCATAGGCCAATCTATGACCCCCTTTGACCCATATGAATGATTCTAATATATCCCTAAGAGTCCTTGGACTCTTAGGGACATATGTAGTCATTTAATGGGTCGAAGGGGTTCATAGGTCACCCTATGACCCCCTTTGACCCATAAGAACAATTCTAATATCTCTTTATGGGCCCTAGGACCCCTAAGAACATAGGTCCTCATGTAATTGGTCGAAGGGGGTCATATGTCACCCTCTGAGCCCCTTTGACCCATAAGAATGATTCTAATATGTCCCTAGGCATTCTAGGACCCCTAGTGATATATGTCATCATGTAATTGGTGTAAGGGGGTCATAGGTCAAACTATGACCCCCTTTGACCCATAAGAATGATTCTAATATGTCCCTAGAGGTCTTAGGAACACTAGGGACATATGTCATTATGTAATAGGTCAAAGGGGGTCATAGGTCAACCTATGACTCTTTTGGACCCATATGAATGATTCTAATATGTCCCTAGGGGTCCTAGGACCCTTAGGGACATATATCATCATGTAATGGGTTAAAGGGTGTAATAGGTCAACCTATGACCCCCTTTGATCCATATAAAAGATTCTAATATGTCCTTAGGGGTCCTAGGACTCCTAGAGACATATGTCGTAATGTAATGGGTCGTGAACGATTCTAATATATCCCTAGGGGTCCTAGGACCATTAGGGACATATGTCATCATGTAATGGGTTGAAGGGGGTCATAGGTCAATCTATGACCCCCTTTCACTCATATTAACCATTCTTATATATCGCTAGGGGTGCTAGGTCCCGTAGGGACATATGTCATCATTTAATGGGTGGAAGGGTGACCTATGACTCCCTTTGACCCATACAAATGATTATAATATGTCTCTAAGGGTCTTAAGACTACTAGGTACATATGTCATCATTTAATGGGTCAAAGGAGGTCATAGGTCAACCTATGAAACTTTTTTACGCATATGAAGCATTCTAATATGTCCCTAGGGGTCTTAGGACCCCTAGGGACATATGTCATCATGTAATGTGTCGAACTGGATCATAAGTCAACCTATCACCCCCTTTGACACAGAAGAACAATTCTAATATATCCCTAGGCATCTTAGGACCCCTAGAGACATATGTCATCATGTAATGGGATGAAGGAGGTCAGAGGTCACCCTATGAGCCCCTTTGACCCATAAGAACAATTCTAATATGTCCCTAAGTGTTCTAAGACCCCTAGTGACATATGTCATCATGTGATGGGTTTAAGGGGGTCATAGGTCAAGCTATGACCCCCTTTGACCCATAAGAATGATTCTAATATCTCCCTAGGGGCCCTAAGACCCCTAGAAACATAGGTCATCATGTAATTGTTTGAAAGGGGTCATAGGTCAACTTATGACCCCCTTTGACCCATAAGAACAATTCTAATATGTCCCTAGGAGTCCCAGGACCCCTAGAGACATATGTCATCATTTAATGGGTCAAAGGGGGTCATAGGTCAACCTATGACCCCCTTTGACCCATATGAAGTATTTTAATATGTTCGCAGGGGTCCTAAGACCCCTAGGGACATATGTCATCATGTAATAGTTCGAAGGGGGTAATAGGTTACCCTATGACCCCTTTTGACCCATAAAAACAATTTTAATATTTTTTTAGGAGTCCTTGGACCCTTAGAAACATATGTTGTCATTTAATGGGTCAAAGGGGGTGATAGGTCAACCTATGACCTGATTTGACCTATATGAAGCATTCCAATACATATGTCATCATGTAATGTGTCGAAGGTAGTCATAGGTCAACCTTTTACTCCCTTTGACTCATACGAATGATTCTAATATGTCCTTAGGGGTCCTACGACCGCTAAGAAAAGATGTCAATCATTTAATGAGTTGAATGGGGTCATAGGTTTACCTATGACCCCATTTGACCCATTAGATGATGACATATGTCCCTAAGGGTCCTAGGACCCCTAAGGACATATGTCGTCATCTAATGGGTCAAAGGGGGTCATAGGTTAACATATGACTCCCTTTGACCCATATGAATAATTCTAATATGTGCCTAGGGGTCTTAGGACCCTTAAAGACATATGTCATCATGTAATGTGTCATGAACGATTCTAAGATGTCCATAGGGGTCCTAAGACCCCTAAGGACATATTTCATCATATAATGGGTTACCTATGACCCCCTTTCACCCATAAGAACGATTCTAATATGTCCCTAGGGGTCCTAGGACCCCTAGGGACATATGTCATCATTTAATGGGTCGAAGGAAGTCATAGGTCAACCTATAATCCCCTTTGACCCATATGAATGAATCTAATATGTTTCTAAGGGTCTTGGGACCCCTAGAGACATATGTCATCATGTAATATGTCAAAGGGGGTCATAGGTCAACCTATGACCCTCTTTGAGCCATAAGAACGATTGACCCCTAGGGAGATATGTCATTATTTAATGGTTCAAAGAGGGTCATAGGTCAACCAATGACCCTCTTTGACCCATATGAATCGTTCTAATATGTCCTTAAGGGGCCTAGGACCCCTTTGGACATATTTCATCAAGTAATGGGTTGAAAGAGGTCATAGGTCACCCAATGACTCCCTTTGACCCATTAGAAAGATTTTAATATGTCCTTAGGGTTCTTAGGACCCCTAGGGACATATGTCATCATGTAATGGGTCGAAGGGGGTCATAGGTCATCCTACAACCCCCTTTGACCCATAAGAACGATTCTAATATGTTCTTAGGGGTCCTAGGACCCCTATTGACATATGTCATCATTTAATGAGTTGAAGGGGTTCATAGGTCAACCTATGACCCCCTTTGTCCCATAAGAATGATTCTAATATGTTTCTAAGTGTCTTAGGATCCGCAGGGACATATGTCATTATTTAATGGGTCAAAGGGGGTCATTGGTCAACTTATGACCTCCGTTTGACCCATATGAATGATTCTAATATGTCCCTAAGGATCCTAGGACCCTTGGGGACATATGTCATAAAAGAACATGTCCCCTTTTAATTAAATAAAAGACCCCATTCTTCTAACCCACTTAAAGTGCACACATAAAATCCTTTTTCTATTTTACAATTAAAAGAAAAGGCTTAGTGACTTTTTTCTTATATGACAAGTCAACTTATATTCTATTGGTTGATTTGTGTGTGCATATGGATCACTCCTCTTTTCAAATTCCACCGTTGATCATCCACCATCTTCATCTTGATCTCTACTGTCTGTACAACTTTAAAAGGGAGAGAGCTTTCCCCTTCAATCCATCCTCATTTTGAATATTGTTATGCTACAGGTTTTCTAACAGGTTTCTTTGGAGCTTTGTGGAGAACTTCTATTTCTTGTCTACATTCTCTCATCCATGGCATCAACACTCAAAAGTGTCCCACTCTAAACCCTTCTATCCAAACGATTCCATGAGTTTGGAATGCTTGGATGCTAGCTTAGAGCTCCCTATCCATGGAGTGCAAGAGAGTATATTTCAAGAATAAGAAAACTCTCAGATGAGCCTTAGAGATACTATTCTTTCTAGTAAACCATGCAATGGGAGGTTTCAAAGACAAGATTCAAGAATGCAAATGTCTCAAAGAGTTCCTCAAGGATGCAATGCAAATGAAAATTAAGCTAAAATGAGATGCAAAGTGGAGCTATGCTAAAACATGTATGAGAGTGTTACAAAACCAAATTTTAAGCTATGTGAGATTAAACTACATGTAAAAATAAAAGCTAAGCTAAGCTAGAATGCCATGATGCCATGGATGAGAGAATGTAGACAAGAAATAGAAGTTCTCCACAAAGCTCCAAAGAAATCTGTTAGAAAATCTGTAGCATAACAATATTCAAAATGAGGATAGATTGAAGGGGAAAGCTCTATCTCTTTTAAAGTTGTACGGATGGTAGAGATCAAGATGAAGATGGTGGATGATCAATAGTGGAATTTGAAAAGAGGAGTGATCCATGTGCACACACAAATCAACCAATAGAATATAAGTTGACTTGTCATATAAGACAAAAGTCACAAAGCCTTTTCTTTTAATTGCAAAATAAAAAAAAGATTTTATGTGTGCACTTTAAGTGGGTTAGAAGAATGGGGTCTTTTATTTAATTAAAAGGAGACATTCTAGAGATCAAGATGATGGTGGATGATCAACGGTGAAATTTGAAAAGAGGAGTGATCCATGTGCACACACAAATCAACCAATAGAATATAAGTTGACCTGTCATATAAGACAAAAGTCACAAAGCCTTTTCTTTTAATTGCAAAATAGAAAAATGATTTTATGTGTGCACTTTAAGTGGGTTAGAAGAATGGGGTCTTTTATTTAATTAAAAGGGGATATGTTCTTTTAATCAAATAATGAACTTAGGATAGCATAGTCAAACTATAGGTTATTAGCAATTTGGTCTAGATAAATGATTAAATTAATTTAGTCAAAATGTTGAAAAGAGGGCTAATAGTCTAGATGACCATTTTTAAGTGATTACATTATGTACACTAGAAATGTGTCACACTCTAAACCCTTCTATCCAAATGATTCCATGAGTTTGGAATGTTCGGATGCTGGCTTAGAGCTCCCTATCCACGGAGTGCAAGAGAGTATATTTCAAGAATAAGAAGGCTCTTAGATGAGCCTTAGAGATACTATTCTTGCTAGTAAACCATGCAATGGGAGGTTTCAAAGACAAGATTCAAGAATGCAAATGTCCCAAGGAGTTCCTGAAGGATGCAATGCAAATAAAGATTAAGCTAAGAATGAGATGCAAAGTGGAGCTATGCTAAAACATGTATGAGAGTGTAAATCTTGGGGTGATCCGGGTAGTCCACTAGGATCAATCCTTGCACCAAGAAGTTGAGCGGCTAAAAAGGGTAGTAACTAACTTAGGGTTTTTAGATCTGACTTCCATTCATAGTGTTCCTCTTGCTCCCAATTATGGGACACCTCACCTTGTGGTGAGTAACCAATCTTGCAATCACAAGAGTACCTTAAGCATTCTTGCCTAGTGATCTACCTATGGTTAAAATCCCATAAGCAATCACACTAGGAAAAGATAAACACTACATCTACCAAAGTTTTGTGTCCTTGATAGCCTTGAGTTTATAGTGGGTTGGAAGAGCTGGATAATTTTCTTGTCTCCACTTGGGTCGTTCCTCTCAGGTTTTCCGAGAGCAAGCCCTCTAAAGGATTCTAAACTACACAAAGAGTGGATCAACTTTTGGAAGTCAAGATTTTTAATTCACCACAAGGGTGAAGAGTATACTCTCCTATTCCAATCATTTTCTCCCAAACATGCCAAGAAGATTCAGTTACCCCTTACTTTTGAAACCAAATGGCAAGTCAAAATTTTTGATTCACCTTGAGGGTGAAGAGCATACTCTCCTATTACCAAGAAGACTCCAATCACAAGTTTTATGTGCCTATAAAAATGAACAATTATTCAATGCCACACATGTAAAAGTAAAGAACAAGAAAAATTAGGTTTTTATGCATTGGGCAGCCCTGCAAACAATCATTAGTAGCCCTTGTGCATTTGAAGCTTTGACATGTGTTCTTTTTATGCAATGTTTCAATTTTTTTTCACAAGGATGGCAACCTGCAATCACAACTTGTTAGCACCAAAATTTAGTGTGAAATAACATAAAATAATGCAATAAAAAGTTTTTATTTTTCTCAAATATCCAGGTTATCTTCCAATCAAGTGTATGCAAAGAAAGGGCAAACTAATCACAAATGCTCTCATTTTTTACTCTTTGCTTTTGACCTAGTCAACAAGATTGAACTTGTTTGCTATGATTTCGGATCCAAAAATAGAAATGAAAAGAAGAGACCCCTACTAAAAATTAGAGAAATTTCCAAAAATGTAAGAAATTCAAAAAAATTTCTTCATTTGCTCGCTAGAGATCGATTTTGTCAAAACAGGCTAGATTTATCAAATCGAGTTTTTGATTCCTAATATGACCTCAAAAGACAAAAAACAAAGATATTACCACCCTTAGAATTCAAAAAATTTTTTGAAAATGTAAGTTTCTCTAAAAGATGTGCTTATTTGCAATCAGAAATGGCTTTTTATGAAAAATAAAGAAAAAATCATAACTCTCGTAAATTACATCAAAATACTCTAAAAATTGGACTAAGACATTTTGAAAAAATACCCAACTTGCAAAAGAAATTTCAAACCCAAAATCCAAGCGGTTTAAAATATATGATCAAATCTTTAAACCAACTAGATTTTTGGCCTTCAAACCAATTTACTAATGGGTTGGCCTTAAAATCAAAGTGATAATTCTACAAAAGCACTTGATTAGATCCAATATGCTGCTGTAAAAAACTAGAGATAAGAAATGAAAGAAAATGGAGCTAGAAACTTGATTCAAGCTCCACGGTGGGTGCCAAAAATGTACACTCGAAAGTGTCCCACTTTAAACCCTTCTATCCAAATGATTCCATGAGTTTGGAATATTTGGATGCCAGCTTAGAGCTCCCTATCCACGGAGTGCAAGAGAGTATATTTCGAGAATAAGAAGGCTCTCAGATAAACCTTAGAGATACTATTCTTGCTAGTAAACCATGCAATGGGAGGTTCCAAAGACAAGATGCAAGAATGCAAATGTCCCAAGGAGTTCCTCAAGGATGCAATGCAAATAAAGATTAAGCTAAGAATGAATATGAAAAGTGTAGCTATTCTAAGCATGGATGAGAGTGTTACAATCCAAATATTAAGCTATGTGAGATAGATTATTGAAAAATAGAAGCTAAACTAACATGCAACATGAATCTAAGCTAAAATGCTATGGTATGAGAGAATGTAGACAAGAAATAGAAGTTCTCCACAAAGCTCCAAAGAAACCTGTTAGAAAACCTACAGCATAACAATATTCAAAATGAGGATTGATGCTTTGAGGGGGAAAGCTCTCTCCCTTTTAAAGATGTACAGATAGTAGAGATCAAGAAGGAGATGGTGGATGATCAACGGTAGAATTTGAAAAGAGGAGTGATCCATGTGCATATACAAATCAACCGATAGAATATAAGTTGACTTGTCATATAAGAAAAAAGTCACAAAGCCTTTTTTTTTAATTGCAAAATAGAAAAAGGACTTTATGTGTGCACTCTAAGTGGGTTAGAAGAATGGGGTCTTTTATTTAATTAAAAGGGGACATGTTCTTTTAATCAAATAATGAACTTAGGATAGCATAGTCAAACTATAGGTTATAATCAAATAAATTGATTATTAGCAATTTGGTTTAGGTAAATGATTAAATTAATTTAGCCAAAATGTTGAAAAGGGGGCTAATAGTCTAGATGACCATTTTTAGGTGATTACATCTTAGGACCCATAGGGACATATGTCATTATTTAATGGATCAAAGGGGGTCATTGGTCAACTTATGACCTCCGTTTGACCTATATGAATGATTCTAATATGTCCCTAGGGATCCTAGGACCCTTGAGGACATATGCCATCATGTAATGGGTCAAACGGGGTCATAGGTCAACCTATGACCCCCTTTGACCCATATGAATGATTCTAATATGTCCCTAGGGATCCTAGGACCCCTGGGGACATATGTCATCATGTAATGGGTCGAAGGGGGTTGTAGGTCAACCTAGGACCCCCTTTAACTCATATGAATGATTCTAATATGTCCCTAGGGGTCCTAGGACCCATAGGGATATATGTCATCATTTAATGGGTCGAAGGGGGTCATAGGTGAAGCTATGACCCCCTTTGACCTATATGAAGCATTCTAATATGTCCCTAGGGGTCCTCGAACCCCTAGGGACATATGTTGTCATGTAATGGGTCAGAGGGGGTTATAGGTCAATCTATGACCTTTTTTGACCCATAAGAATGATTCTAATATGTCCCTAGGGGTCCTAAGACCCCTAGGTACATATGTCATCATTTAATGGGTTGAAGTGGGTCATAGGTCAACCTTTGACACCTTTTGATCCATATGAAGCATTCTAATATGTCCCTAGCAGTCTTAGGACTCCTATGGACATATGTCGTTATGTAATGTGTTGAAGTGGGTCATAAGTCAACCTATGACCCCTTTTGACCCATAATAAAAATTGTAATATGTCCCTAGGTGTCCTAGGACCGCTAGGGAGATATGTCTTCATGTAATGGGTTGAAGGGGGTCATAGGTCACCCTATGAGCCTGTTTGACCCATAAGAATGATTTTAATATGTCCCTAGGGGTCCTAGGACCCCTAAGCACATATGTCATCATTTAATGGGTCAAAAGGGGTCATAGGTCAACCTATGACCCCTTTCAACCCATATGAAGCATTCTACTATGTCCTTAGGGGTCCTAAGACCCCTAGGGACATATGTCGTCATGTAATGTGTCAAAGGGGGTCATATTTGACCCTATGACCCCCTTTAAACCATATGAAAGATTTTAATATGTCCCTAGGGGTCTTAGGATGCTTAGGGACATATGTCACCATGGAATGTGTCGAAGGGGGTCATATTTCACCCTACGATCCCCTTCGACCCATATGAATGATTCTAATATGTCCCTAGGGTTTGTGGGACCCCTAAGGACATATGTCATTGTGGAATGGTGGTCATAGGTCACCCTATGACCCCCTTCAACCCATATGAATGATTCTAATATGTCCCTAGGTGTCCTAGGACCCTTAGGGATATATGTCATCTTGTAATATGTCGAAAGGGTTCATAGGTCATTCTGTGACCCCCTTTGACCCATATAAACTATTCTAATATGTCCCTAGGGGTCGCAGGATCCCTTAGGAACATATATCATCAAGGAATGTGTTGAAAGGGGTCATAGGTCATCTTGTGAGCCCTTTCAACCCATATAAATGACTCCAATAGAAATAATATAGTAAAAATAATAATTATATATATATAATATTTATAGATTATAATAATACTAACATAATATATTATATATTATATCTTTATGTTACGTTATATATATATAATATAATAGTTTTATATAATATATAGATTATATATTATTTTATATATAATAGTTATGTTATTATGTTATATATTTATAGATTATATATTATATCTTTACATATTTCATAACTCAAATTAGTTATATCACTTAGAAATTCATTTTTCCCTCTAATTTTTGTGTCTTTTCTCTCCAATTCTTATGCCTCCGGTATCGAATATCAGATCTCATATCAGATATTCGATATGAGATCTGATATCCAATATGAGATCAGCTATCTGATCTCATATCAAATATTTGATCTCAAATTGAATATCCAATAAGGCTTGGGAATTACTTTCCAAGTTTGGTATTTGGATAGGTGAAAAAAAGTCAGAGCGGATTTTGAAGCGCTTTTAGATGTGTTCAAACTCTATTTTTTGTATATCGCCACTTTTTGGCACACCATGATCTTGCACATACCCATGTTGAAGAAAAGTCAAGTTGATGTAGTAATGAAAGGGAAGATTACATATGAATTTGTATAGTAGGTATAAAAAAATTCACTGAATATTGTCTTTGGCATAAGATGTCAAAGAGAGAGAGTTTTCTATCATATCATAGAAATTTTCTAAAGAGGGAGAGTTTCACTATCATATCATGGAATTTTTTTTGTTTGAAGATATGAAGGAGAACTTGGCCTAATATCAAAGTGAGACAGTTTTCTATTAGAAGAAGATGTTGAAGATAGAGTAAACTTGCAAAGTTTTCTAATAGAGAGAGAAACTGAAGTTAGATGGAGTTCACATTGATAGTGGGAGTTCTCATGGATGAGAATAATAATGAAATTATGGATATTATCTTTACTATTTTAATTTTTTTTAATTTCATTATATTATGACATGTTGTGTTGCCATCAATGCCAAAGAGGGAGATTGTTGAAAAAAGTTGGTTAATCGTATATTTTCTTTGATGTTACACAAAATGTCATATCTCTCCTAGACAATGTATTCCAAGCTCACTCAAGTGATGAAGATAGTTTCTTGTGTCTACAAAGCATTTCAGTGTTTTCCAAGTTCACTCAAGTATTGAAGATAAGTTCATAGAAGTTGAGTGTTAATTGAGCTCACTTAGTTAACAAAGGGAATTTGTCATGGAACCAATGTTAACCAAGCTCACTCGGTTACAAAAGAAAGTTTGCAAAGATGCAACATTAACTGAGTTCACCTGGTTTGCATAGGAAAATCATTTTAATGTTAGTGTCTTCTGAGCAGGGTCAGCTAATGAAGGATTTTCTTGTTTCGACATATTGAGTTTAATGGATTTGTTTATTGGTTCAAGCTGATTAAGAAGATGAAAATTAATTGTTCTAAGTTATATTCAAGTGAACTTGACAATGTACATGGTATAAGGTCAAGTTGAGGATTGAAAGTGTGTGAGAATGTGTAGAAGATAAGAAGATGTTTAGAAGAAGTGAATTGGAAGGATAAGTAGAATATCCTTGAGGATCTACAAAGATGCATTTGATCAAGAAGGATCAAGTACTAAATCTAGAATTGAAATTTAAAATCAACAAAGATAATTTTGCATCAGAAATTAGGTCATATCATTGTTACTCTTTAGTAGAAATGAACTAAATCTCTTAACAGAGTTGGCTTAACAGCTATTTGTAAATCCTCTCACAAGGTGACAATTCTAGATTGAAGTTTCTAAAGACCTCTCACTAGGCCACTCCTAATAGGGTGATTAAATCCTCTAATAGGGTCACACCCAATAATGTATTTTTTAACCTTTAACAAGGTTGGCTCCTAATAGGGCTCACTTCAGAATAGTGAAAAATAGTAACTAATTGCAATTGGTGGTTTTTTCCAAATTTGGTTTCCATGTTAAATCTTAGTGTCACTTGTGTTCATGCTATTTGTTTTATGTGTATGAAACTATGTTAAGGATAATCACACTTAATATATTAAGATATGCATGTTCAGTATTTGTTGAGTAATAGTTTTTAATACAGTGCTTTCCGAGTTATAGCATATTGTTAGTGTTAACTAAGTTATAGTAGTCTCAATAGAGTTTATGTTTTGTTCTGACATCGAAGAAATCTTGGATTTATTTGTAGCAATTGGTTCACCCCTCCCCTCTTAGTTACTCCTCCTATATTTTCAATACCCTCATCATTTTATTTGATCTCAAACTAGAGCTTGTGAAATATATGAATTAATTGATATTTAGATATCCAGATGGATTGGTATGTTGTTTAGAACTCCACTGATAATTTTTCATCCATTGGCATTTAACGCAAAAAATAGGTTTGATGGTCTAACACTAATAGATTCAGGGATTGTTGTTGCACAAGATAATGGATACCACCTAGAACTATCCTATAATGAGTTCAACTTTTGGGGGCTCTGTCTATCAAGCTATGTTGAGGATCAAAATAGGAATTTTCTAGACCCATGATTAGAACATTATGGAGATCGAAAAGGAGAGAAAATAATTAATATTGGAAAATACACTTTAAATTTATTTAAATATTAACCTAGCAACATCTTTTAAATGTTAAATATGTATAAATTGGTAGTATATAGATACTTTTACTTAGATTAATGATACTTTGGTTAATTTTTGACATATGAATTAATGCTAGTATTTATATAATATTACCCATATTTTCTTTGATATATTATTGATAAAATATTATAAATCTAAGTTATTTCTATGCATGTTCAACACTTTTATGATTTATGAGTAATAAAAAAAATTGGAACAACAATTTTTGAATTTGGTGCTAGATGAATCTTGAAATCTTGAGTTGACTTTATGGTTTTTTATGAACTAGGAGTGGTCATCTTGATCAACTAAAGGAATATTGAAGACTCTTGATGCATCAAAAAGTCACCAAGATGTGCCATTATGATTTTATAAACATATGTTGTCATATCCCTTCCATATGTCCACATTTCTCTCATGTAAATGCCAAAATATTTAGTTCTATTCTTTTTAGATGTTTATTCCTTATTATAGGAGATCTCTAGTTTTTGAATTCAAATAAATGATACCTTCTATACATATTTTATGGTTAGTCTTATTTTGAGATAGTGGTTATTTAGTAGTAGGAAGTATCTAATTAGTAGTTCAAGTTGTAGGGAATCATTTTTTTGTTTTTACACTATTTTGATTAGAACTTGTTTTTGTTGACTTTACTTTGAAGTCTAGGATAATATAGATTACTAGTTTATTTTTTTATTTTGTGTCATGGAATATTTGTTTTGGAGAAGTTACAACATTTATTTGATAAGGAAAGGTAGTTTCTATGGTTGTTAGTTATGAATTTAATCATTTTCAAATGCATAATGTAGGTATTTTTCAGGTTTATTTGTTAATTTAAAATGGGTTAAGTAGGAATTATCATTCTTCATAATATTTTTCAAGTTATGTCAATAGTTATTCCTTGTTTTAATCTAATTAAAATTTGAATTGAAAAATGATATGTTTTGATATAGAGCATATGTAATATAGATTTATATGGATTCAGAATCATTAGATTTACTATTTTATTTCAATTCTTCAGAATCAGACAAATTTCATAAAGCAAGAATAGATTAAGAATCTTGTGATTTTGTATCATAGTTTAAATAGTTAGTTTGCAAACATCTTAACTTAAAATTTTCTTTTATATTTATCTTAAAGTGTTGAAATTGAAAAGAAACTATTCGCAATCTATTCTAGGTTCAAAGTTTAAGGTTGTTAGTTCATAATTAAGCTATTCTCATTAGAATATAGGAGAGTTAGGAGAGGTCCTAATGGCTTCGAGTATTGCCAGAATTCCAAGTTAGTCACTATTTTACAATATAAACCCCCCAAAAAACTACTGAGTCTAATCAAGGATCCTTATAGAAGATCACCTTGTACACACCCTTGATGATATTGAATTAAAATTAAATGATGCAAGTGGAAAAAATAATGATCTTGCACATCAACTAATGAAACATGCCTTTTTTTTTTAATAATCTTTCTTATATTTTGATTAGGTCATTTATCCTTTGCTCTAGTATAAGAACTTGGCTCATCAATAAGAAAACATTCTTACCTATAAGCCTACCCAATTAACCTATAATATCATATCACTTTAAGCTAATTAAATCATCTCAATATCTTCATAAACCATGTCCAATAATCAAATCAACAATTCCTTCACAAATTTAATAAACCATTCACATCATTCAAATACTATCATTGTTATATTCCAACTATTGTTGAAATGAGATTATTGAAGTGAAGAATAATGATGAAGTTATTAATGGAACAATCATTATTTTGTCATTGATGTCAAACCTACTACTTGTTGGTGTGACAATTGCTTACTTTGGTCTAAATGCTATCATTTGTTTGATTGATGAAGAGGATTTGAAAAGAAAGGATAACAAGATAACCTAGAGAAATGTTGACTTATTTGGTGTATAAAAGAACCACTAAGACCAAGAAAGACATTGATGATATAGTGCATTAATTATCTACTTAAGTCTATAAAGAAAGTATACTTGAAAAAATACTAGAACAAGGCTAAGTAAACAAAAGTTTCTACCAAGTTTAATTGAGCAAAGTTAGTGCACGCCAAGTAGAAAATAGTTGAAGCCAAGAAAAAAAGTTTAGTATGTGTCGAATGAAGAAAGCTAGTATGAGCCAAGTAAGAGAAATCTAGTTGGTACCAAGTGAAGATAGTTAGTATGTGTTGAGCACTAGTAAAAGACTAGTGGATGTTGAGAAACCCAGTGTTGGCCAAGTATTAGAACACAGTGTTTGCCAAGAAAATAGAGTGTTATTTCCAAGTGCCAATAAAATGTGTTAGATCAAAAATCTAATGAATCTGAGATACCACAGTTGATTTCTTGAATTGTGGCATAGAATTCAAGATAAAGAATTTTGAGGCAAGTTCAAAGAGGATTATAGAAGAAGTTTATAGAAGGGACTAAAATAGAAAAGTTGGTAGATTTATTTAATCTTACCTAACCCTAGAATGGTCGATTGTGGGTAAGTAGAAAAAGACCTAAATTATCTATTTATAGAGATAGTAGGCCAAAAGCAATAGTTGTCATGTGCGAGAACCTAAGGAAGACAATAAGTCTAGGGTCTTGCTTTATATGGTGGCCAAATAGAAGAGTCTACAATTGGCATACAAGGGAAGAAGGATTAAGAGATTGAAGGCTTGAAGGGTAAACAAGCAATCAGAAATGAAGGATATAAATGCTAAGAAAAATGGAGGACTGAACTAGAGATTTGCAATCTTCAAGTGCATTGTGTTTTATTATCAGATCAAGTCCTACCATTACTTTCTAATCATTGTATCAGTTTAGATTAATCCTTTGGATTAAGGTTGACCTAATATTCATTAGTAAATCATTTAACAAGGTGAAATTCTAATAGAATGTTCTAAAGTCCTTTAACAAGGCTCACTCCTAATAGGGTCATTTAAATCCTTTAACTAGGTCACATTTAATAGTGTGCATTATAATGTTTAATAGGGTTGGCTCCTTACAAATTTCACTTCAGAAGTGTGGAAATTGGTAGCATGTTATTAGTGGTTTTTTCCAAAATTGGTTTTCTATGTAAAATCCTTGTGTCAAAATGTGTGATTGATTTTGTGGTTTTGCATGTTTAAATTTCTACAAAGTTATTTTGAGATAGGACAACAATATGCATATGTTTAATATATTGAATGGTCAAAGCATGCATAAGGATAAGGTGCAGTACTGAAAAGTTTTATTTGTACATTTGGACCTTGGATAACCAATTCACCCCCCTCAACTATTCTAAAGTATTCTAACAGTTGGTATCAAGGCACCAAGTTCTTGTGAAGAGAAATTTGGAACATACTTAAAGCTAAAGATCAAGATGTACAAAAAGGAAGTTTCCAAGTTAAACAAGAAAATAATTTCCTAGATGGAAAAGCTTGATGAAGCTAAATATAGGAGGTCTTAGAGATTATGTACAGTAAACTATCACCACTAAGCATGTTGATCCAAATGGAACCCCAACTACTAATCAATTAAAATAGAAGAAAGAACATAATCAGGCAATGTTAGAGATTTTGTTTTCCCTAAGCTACTCAGAGTTTGATGACATCAATGGATGTGATAGTGCTAAGAAGATGTGGGATTCCCTACAAGTGATCTTTGGAGGAGACAAGAATGTGTTGAGAGACAAAATTGAAATCCTTAGAAGAAAATTTGATGAAATGAGAATGCAAGAGGGTGAGACTATAGTCTATTATTGTGCAAGAATCAAAATATATTGTTAATGCTATTTGAGGATATTATGGAAAGATTTAAGATGAGATTGTGATCAGAAAAGCATTGAGAACCCTATTGCCTATCTATTCTATTAGAGTCTCTGTTATATAAGAATTGAGATGTACCCCTAGTAGCAATCTAACTCCTAAAGGACTAGTTGGTAGACTAACTACTTTTGAACTTTCAAATATTGCTAATTTCAAATCTGAAAAATGTTGAATCTACCTTTAAAGCTAAGATAACCCTAAAAGAGCCTAAGGATAAGAAAAAGAAAAAAGCCAAACTTGCTACAAGTGACAATGATAGATATGATAAAGAGCTAGAAGAACTGGAAGCATTGTTGGCTAGGAAGTTTCACAGATGAAAAGGAAAATACAAAGCTAAGTTACCTACATATGGTTTAATTGTCATGAGGTAGGTCATATTGTTGCGAGATATCTTGATACGTCAAACAAAAAGAATGAAGGAAATTTTAGAAGTAGAAAAGGTGATGGCAACAAAGGCCATAAGGAAAAGGGAAAGAAAGCTTGTTACATTGCTGAAGAAGAATCCAATGATGAATTTGAAGATCATAATAATGAAGTTGTCTATGTTGCTATGAAGGATGATTCTGATGAGGATGAGGTAACTACATTGGTATCTTATGTGAACAGAAGTGATAGATGGCTCATTGATAGTGGATGTTCACATCACACGACTCTAGACAAAAGTAAGTTCATTACCATTGAGTATTACAATGGAAATGGTATTAGATTTAGTAATTATGTACCTTATCTAATTAATGGAAAAGGATCAATAAGATCCTATTTGGCAATTCTTACTATGTGGAAGGACTTAACTATAATCTATTAAGTGTGTCACAATTGAATAGTTCAAGTTGTCAAGTTGAATTTGATAACAGAAAAGATAAGATCTATAACACTAAAGGAGAACTAATTTTAAGTGGAGATCAGAATAGAGGTAATCTATTTTATTTTGATATTAATGATGTCTGGCTATGGAACAAGAGGTTATGTCATGTAAATTTTGATAATTTGGTTAATATTAGTAATGAATTGTGCTAGAATACTAATGATGGATAAGAATGTTGTTTTGAAATATTGGAGAGAAGTTATCAATACAACTATTTATACCTTGAACCAAGTACAAGTCAAGAAAGGTACAAATTCCACACCTTTTGAATTATGGTATGGATACTCACCCAATGTCAAATATTTTAAGGTATTTGGAAGAAATTGTTACATTCTTAAGGATAATAGAAATGGTAAACTTGATGATAAAAGTGAAGAAGGTATATTTTTAGGCTATTCCACAAGAAGTAAAGCTTATAAGTGTTTAAATACTAAACACTAAAAAAGTTGTGGAAAGTGAAAATGCTAAGTTTGATGAATATATAGAATTCCATGAAAATGAACCAAAGAAGGAACCTAGAAACTATAGAACCTTCATGCACTACTATGAAGACATGTCTACTAATAATGATAATTCTACAAACCAACTTTCTAATAAACAAGAATCAATTATTGTTGAGTCAGATACAATGGATGTGCTGAGTTGGAGTGAAGAGCCGAGTTGTATTTAGGAGCTAAGTTGTAGTTAGAATTGGAGGTACATTCTGGTATTGAGATTAGTGTACATGAAAGGAATGTTGAGGTACCTAATAGAGAAGTTAAAAGTGATTCTAAAATTGACCAACCCATTGTAGAAAGAAGAGAAAAACTAAGATTTTCAAAGCATTTCAAAAGAAATCATCCTCTTGGCCAACTTATTTGAGATAAAGAAGATAGGCTAATGAAAAGGAATATGTTGAGAAATGATACATGTTTGTTAAGCATGCATGAGCTTAAGTTACTGAAGGATACATTGAAGGATACATTAGAGAATGAAGATTAGAGTAAAGCCATGAAAGAAGAGATTGATTAGATTGAGAAGAAGAAAACATGGACTCTATTACCTAGACTAGAGAACAAGAATGTGATTGGAACCAAGTGGGTGTATAGAAACAAACTAGATGAGAATGGTGAAGTCACAAGGAATAAGGCAAGAATAGTTTGCAAAGGATATGCACAAGAAGAAGTAATTGAATATGGAGGGACATTTGCCCTAGTTTCAAGATTGGAAGGATTAAGAACTCTACATACAAAGGTTTTAAAGTTTATCAAACAGATGTGAATCCATCATTTTTGAATGATATACTAGACAAGGAGGTTTACATAAAACAAATAGAAGGATTTGTTGATCCAAACAACAAGAACATGGTATGTATATTGAATAGAGCTTTATATGGTCTGAAGCAAGTGCAAATAGCATGATACAAGATACTTCACAAATATCTTATGAAGAATGGTTTTGAGAAGACTCATGATAAAAACAATTTGTACTTGAAGATGGAAGGAGGTAAAGAGATTTTACTAGCTGAAATATTTATTGATGATACCATATTTGGAGGACAAAATGCATTGTGTAAGACATTTTCAAATGAAATGAAAAAAGATTTTGAGATGTCTATGTTTGGAGAGATAACGCTCTTTGTTGGATTGCAAGTATATCAAATGAAATATGCTATTTACATCACTCAATCCAAGAATATGAAGGAAATACTAAAACTTTTTCTATGGAGGATTCAAAACCTATTAGTACTCCTATGGTGACAAGACACAAACTATCCAAAACTAATGATTTTGTTGAAGTAAATCAAATAGTTTACATGTCTATGATTGGAAAATTTCAATATGTAGTTCATAGTAGACCTAGCATTGCATTAGTTGTTGGGATTATTGCAAGGTTTTTTGCAAATCCTAAGGAGAAACATTTAATGGTTTTTAAAAGGATCGTGAGATACTTGAAAGGAATAGAAAACTATGGTCTATACTAAAAGACAAATGGAAAGTTTGAATTAAGAGCTTGAATTGATGTTGATTGGGTTGGAAACATTCATGATAGAAAGAGTACAAATGGAGGAGAATTTTTCTTATGAAAGAGATTGGTCACCTAGACCAGTAAGAAACAAAATTTTATATCATAGTCTATTGATGAAGCTGAATATGTGGTTGTTGCAATGGATTGCACAAATATGGTATGAATCAAATAGTTACTCGAAGGAATGAAGAAGGAATTTACTAAACCTATGGTACTTTATTGTGGCAATACAAGTGCTATAAACATATCAAAGAACCTAATAGGAGGACAAATTCGGCTAACAGGCTTAGTCTGGTAGAAAAAAGGATACATAACCTAGAGAACTACAACCACAACCTTGCGAATCAGATGTTCTCTTTGTTAAGCTCCATTAACAACAATATCATCTCTCTTATGGGTTGGATCAAAGACAAAAATGTAAGAAGATGAGGAAGGAAAAGATAGGGTTAAAGCTAGAATGGAGGATGACTCTGAAAATGACAACTCCAATTCTTGATCAGGACCAAGGAAACCAAAGGGTGCAATAGCTGGAGGTGAAGAAGAATCAACTGGCCTTTGAGGTTGCTTAGGTTATGCAAGAGTTGGAGTGAAAGAACGAGGAATAACTCTCACCCGTTCTTTTGTTTCTTGTTGTCTTTTGGCATTTTTTTGGCTTTAGGCCATGGCTTTGCCTATCTTTTTTCTTGGTCTTTTCTTAGAACTCTTCTTTTTGGCTGGGCTTTATGCTTATTATCAGCCTTTGAACTTATACTTTTTTGGCTAGGCTTTCATGCTTATTATTAGCCTTTTATGTTTTAACTATTAGGTTTTAGGTTCCTTGTAAAACCTATTTATCTAATCAAAAACATATCAAAGAACCTTATGATGCACAAAAAAACAAAGCATATTGAAATAAAGTATCATTACTTGAGAGAGGTTATTTAAGACAAATAAGTTAGAATGGAATATGTGAATACAAAAGAATATAGAGTTGATATATCCACAAAAGCTTTACCTAAAGATGCACATGAATATCTAAGAGATAAAATAAGGGTGATATCCCTATCAAAAACTACTTAAGAAAGAAAGAGTAGTGCCCTACATCAATTGAGTTGAATGTGTTGACATAACAATCAAGTTTGTTATTAGTGACAACATTTATTCAGATTTTGTATGGCTACCGAGCTCATTGAATAGTCTATAGTGTTTGCCATATAATTTAGTAGCCACCAAGCTCTATAATTGCTACCAAGTCTTCTGGACTAATTTTAAGTGGTTACCAAGCATTCCAATGGTTACCAAGGAAATTTAGTTAGTGTGAAGTGCAACAATTCAAACCAAGAAAAATTAGGTAGTGTGAAGTCTAGCAGTTCAACCCAAGCACTCTAGTGGTTATCAAGCTTTGTAGTTTCTATTGAGGTAGTAGTTCATGTGATGTGAAGCTAGTGTTAACCAAGTAATATGCAAAGATAGTGTTTGCTGAGTGAAGTCATGGTAAACTAGTGATTCAATTTATGCCAAGTGATACAGTATCTACCAAGTCACCAATGCAGACCAAGTTCAAGATTACTTTGAGGTGATCAGTATGGACCAAGCTTCTACTTCTACTAAATGCATGATGATGTCGAGTAATGATAGTGGACACCGAGTATCAGAACTTCACCAAGTTAGTCTTCAAAACTTGAGTGTCTTCATATGGGTTGACTTTGTAATATTGGTGCTAACTTGTATATTGGCCAACTTTGTTATTATGTAAATTGGATTGGTAAATATGTAATGAGTTGTATCATATCCAAGTAGTAGTGTGTGAATATGTAATTTATGAACATGTAAGAATGTGAATGAGATCAAGAAATAGATAAAGTATATATATTAAAGGCCATATTAGAAAAGGAGTAGCAGAGATATATCCATCAAAAAAGGTGATCAGTATAATCAAGGAATCTCTATCAGCAATTCAATTGTAAGTCGGAGATATACTATTCCATTCTAATAGGTGAATTAGTCTAAATCCTTTAACAAGGTAGATTTAACAGTCTTTCTCAAAATCTCTTTACTAAGTGCATACTTCATTGTGTGTTTGTAAAAACCTCTAACAAGGTGGACCTAGCAGTCCTCATTGCTCCTAACAAAGTAGATCATAAAAGTGAACATTGTAAGCCTTAGCAGTCCAACTTCATGTTGCAGTATTGAAGTTTTGTGGGTATCATTTCCACCCCAATTTTAATTTCTATTTGGAAGGTTTCCATGTCACCAAATTATTGTGTTCAAGAGTTGTGGATGCTTTTATGTTTTCAATTTCTCATGCATGCAATTAGATCAATAAATGATAATTGGTATATTTCTATAAAGTGTTGAATTTGATAAAATTTTAGAGGTTACTACTTCATCCCTCCTCTCTTAGTAACCTAGCATAGTCTTGAATATTTCCAATGTTTAGGAGAAAGTTTAACAACTTGAGCAAAGATCAAGAATATGAAGATATTTAGACTTGATAAAGAAATTGACAATGAAAAGTTGGATCTAGAAATGGCCATTGCACAACTCAAGAAAACTAAGGAGCAACTTTCCCAATCATTGAAAAGAAGGAAGGAACTTGCAAATCAAATGAATGATAATTAGTACATTGAAGAAAAAATTGAAGACTTTTTCCCTTCAAGCAGTTCAGATGAAGCAAATGATGCAATCAAAGAACTCCTAGAGAAGAATGGTCCCCTACAAGAAAAAGTAAGAAATCTCAAAAGAGAAGAAGAAATTCAGTTAGTAAGGCTATGTGAAATCTTGGAATAGAGCAAGAAGATGAAAGAAGAAATGGATGGAAGAAACAATGAAATCTAGAACTAATCCCTTCAACATGTAGATCTTATGGACCAAATCTCCAATACAAATGAGGAAATCATGAGCCAAAGATAGATCAATGAAAGATTAAGAAATGATCTAAATTTGGAAAGAAAAATCAATGAAAGAATAAGAAATGAGTTGAGGTTTGAAAAGAAAATCAGTGAAAGATTGAAAAATGACCTAAACACTAAAAAGAAAATCAATGAAAGAATGATCAAATCTCAAGTAGACATGAATCAATTAAATTAACTAAATGAGTAGAATCTCTATAGGCAAAAGGGTAAAGCAGGAATTGGATACAAAGAAGAAGGTGAATCCTTTGAATAAGGTGCTCAAAGGAACCAAAGACTTACTTGCAATCATTGTGGTAGGTTAGGTCATATATCAAACAAATGTTGGAGTAATAGAAAAACAAAATTTAATGGAAAATACTACAATTGCAATCAGCATGGTCATAGGGCTAATGAATGTAAAGAGAAACCAAAATTTGAGGGCAAGTGTCACAAGTGCAAAAAACAAGGTCATAAGGCATCAGAATGCAAAACTAAGTTATTCAATCCAATAGAGCAAATTGTTAAAGAAATATTGAGTTGGGACTACAACACTTGGTGTAGATGTCATTATTATGGAGAATATGGACACATTGGCATGAATTGTGTTAAACATCACACAAGGAAAAAAGATACCACCATAAGATGTTTCACTTGTACCAAACTTGGTCATCTAGCCAAGAATTGCATGAATACAGGTAGAGTTGAAGATGAAAAGAAAGAAAAAGTAGATAACATTCAAAATTAGATGAGGTAGCAATGGATCCCCAAATCTACCTAAGATGCTAGTTCAAGTAATGATGGTCATGTCACTTAATAAGTCGGTGACTCCACCATTTTCAACTAGGTTTCCAAAGGAGAACTGGAACTATATTATCAAGATCACATTCAAATAGTTCCAATTGAAAGGAAAAAAAGATCCAAATTAGTATTTGAGATACAAAATAATCATTGAGGAAGATTGGTATTAGTTATCATTGAGTTACCTTCTCTATCTAGTAAGTTTGGGTCATAGACTTTACCAAGCAAGGTTAGGAGTAACAAGTCACACATGGTTATGGAGTCATGAAACCTTCACCGAGTAATCAATAAAATAGTGGATGACAACCTGTCGAGCATAATCTCAAGTGTGATGTCAACCCAACTACCTTTGTACAAAGCATTAATGGAAAAGTTTTAACAAAAAGCATGAAATTAAATTCATTTTCACCATAAAATTTAAGTGCTATTGCGTAGAATCAAAATCTAGTGCAATCAAGTGACTTTAAGAAAATTTGTAGCAAGGTTTTCAATGTTTTGATAATTTATCGAGTAATCATGGCATCCAGTAGTAGTAGTAGAAAAGAAAAGAAAGGGTCTGAGATGGTTGTTTGAGGAGTCAAGTGGAAAGTATTAGACTTCAAATTTGTGCCCGTAATCATAGAAACCCTCAACCCAAGTGGAGCTCAATCACAAATTCCACCTAAGGTACTCCTTATTAATGATATTCAAACTCATTTCAAGTGTTCTATCTAGGAAATTAGAATCCTAGAAATGGATGATCCCCTAGGTGAATTATGTATTAATGGTATTCTCAAACCTAAGCATAAACATTTGGAAGACAAAGGTTTGACCCACATTCCTCACATGCCCCAAGGTTTTCAAGTAAAGTAGATCATATAATTTCTAAGTTGGGTGCATAATGATCAGATATGGCTTGAGAAACTAGTTGTAATCACAAAGAAAATGATTCATCACATCACCTACCTCCCCATGCTCACTAAAACCAAAACCACCAAAACCCTAGGTTGGGTTGAGCTAGAAAAGAAAACCCTAGCTGAGTGGGATGGTAGAGGCATGAAAATTAGTAGTGTAACTGATGCAAAACTAAAATTTGAGATACATGTGATAGCTCACAATATAAATAGTTTGAACCACCTCAATAGTCTATCATGTAAACCTATGGAATTAGCCTACAAAGTTGTGAAAAACAATTTTTCTTATAACTTGGTAGATCTATTGTTGAAGCAATTCAACAAGAACATGGAAAGTATTCAGACTTCCAAGAACAACCCCTACAAATTTGGCTCTCTGTTGACTTGTTTGTTCTTCTATGTTTAGAAGTTCTTCCCTTCCAAAGGTATGGTAGTATAGAGAAAAGATGTACCTATACTATACAAAATTAATGAACACATTTCAGAAATGGGAGAGAATTTTGTTAGCATTATGGACAATTACTTTGAATTTTTCTAGCAAAATATGAATAATAGATTGAAAATTCCTAAGAAATTGGTAGAAGATTATAAAGATGATGTTTGTTTCATGGTAGACAGTGACAGAGTTCACATTCAGACAATAAAACCCATAATTGTATGGATAAAACCTCTTCCTTATGAGGTAAATATTGATGAAGCAAAGGATATTGTTGAAGCTTTGATTAATGAACTTATAGATAAAGCTAGAGATAAATCAAGCTAGAGATAGAGCTAGAGATAAAGCTCTCACAAGTGGCTAACAAAGGAAAGAGGAGGATAGAAAAACCAAAATCAAGCACTCCTCTTATGTTAACCAAGGGAAAATGAGAAGATATAGATGAAGAGGCCGAGGATGAGTCTCAAAAGGAAGAAGAGCCCTTAAAAAAGAAAGGCAAGGTGGTCATCACCAAGCCACCAAAGCCATCCAGTGTAGTCTTCTTAAGGAGATGTAGGAAGAAA
Organism: Cupressus sempervirens; assembly: GCA_028749045.1. Taxonomy (NCBI): domain Eukaryota; kingdom Viridiplantae; phylum Streptophyta; class Pinopsida; order Cupressales; family Cupressaceae; genus Cupressus; species Cupressus sempervirens. Next base: position 325,597,489 of record CM053788.1, read on the forward strand.
GGCAGTGATATTGTCTTTAGAAAACCTCCTCCCACCTTCCAAGAAAAATTGAAACAAATGGAAGAAGGTGCAGGTATAACCAACTTCAAATCCTTGAAGTATGAAACTAGGTTAGAGGTAGAGAAAAAAATAGGTTAAAGAATTGGTGTTAACTAAAATGGGAAAATGGAAGTATTTGCTAGACCAAATAGCCTCCCAAATCTCTAATGAATTATTAGAGAAAATTAAGCCAAGATGGGACTTTGCAATTCCAAAAGAAAAAGATATTTATGCACAAACCCTGAGGCAATTTCTACCTAGCATGACAAATGTTGAGGTAAAAGAGTCCTTAAAGAAAAATGAAGATAAGATGACTCTTATATTTAATACTTTTTTAGTTTTGATAAAAGATATAAAGCATGTGGTTAAGAATTCCACAAGTATATGGAAGAATGTTTATCATTTTTATGAACAAAGTGACTTCCCAATAGATGTTAAGGATGATGACAGTGATGGTGATGAAGAAGAAACTTACACTGAGACCACACATTTTGACAATGAGGAAGTTGAAGAAGATAAAGAGGAAGAAGCTATTGAGGAAGACAAAGAAGATGATGAGGAGACTAACCCTATGAAGATAGTAGCCACATTCATTACCTCACTTCCTCACTCTCCAAGCAAACCAGAAGCTACATCAAGCTTGGAGATAGCTTCAAAAAGTTTGATTGTGACAACTATAGGTATCTTTATGAAGCCTTTGTCTAAAGATACATTTGAATACTTGGTTGGTATGCTTGGGATTATGCCCCTACCTACTTCTAAGTAGATGATGCAAATATTGCATTAGTCTAGAAATATAGAGCACTATTATTTGACTAGACTAAATGTTGGTGCTTTGTGTATGGGGAGAATCTAAGATGATTAGTAGAGTTATCAAGGACTCTTTGTAGTTGGTATAGAATAGTGTCTTTGGGAACTTGATCTAATTGAATAATTAGAGTAGATGACTGGCATAATGAAGCCCTAATCATTGATGTCAATGGAGGACAATATGCATGAAAAACATATCTTATGTATGAATGGGAGATAGATTGCCTAAATGAGGGACAGACTCATATCTCCTATGTATAAGGTCTCAATGGGGAGATAGATTGAATGTGGGAGAAATAAAGAGTTTCTCAGTGTAAAAAAATGATGTTGATCCTAAAGGAAGAGATGCAGAATAGAGGAGTGTTCTAGTGAGGTTCAAATTTGATTGATGAAGAGGATTTTAAAATAAGAGAACATCAATAGAAGTAGTAGAGTATTTATTTGGTATTCTTGGAACTTAGATTTTTTTCATCTATGTTGCCATCAATGCCAAAGGGGGAGATTTTTAGCATGAACATTCATGGTATTCCTTTGGGGGAGTATCCTATACATTTCCAGAGCATGAGGAGATTGTTAGTGTGATTGACATGTTGTATTCATGATTGTGTTTGTCATTGATGTCAATATAATAGTAATTATGTGAAGACACACAAAGAAGAAAATAGAGAATAAGGTCATACAAATAGAGATTTGATGGTCAAGTCAAGTTTGGTTAAGGATGTGGTTGACACTATGTCCTAATTATAAGGTTAAGTGCAAATCAAGTAAGGAAAAGATATGCTTGATTTACAAAGAGAAGTATACAAATAGCGTATCTAAGGAGTAAGTTATGATGATTTATTTCTATCTCTTTACTAAGATACAATCATGATGTGTGAAGTTAGATAGTAACAAAAGATAGTCTGATAATGATATTAGCAAGTGCACTATGTGTTGTAAATGTAGTATAGATTGGGCAAATGAGAGAAGGAGGGGTGAATCAGGAACCAATAAAACTTGTACTTTAACTCACCAATTAAATCTTCACAATATATTCTGATCTAATTACATACATGAAAGACTAAAAGAAATAAAATATTCATAACACTTGATACAATATTTCATAACCTAGAAACCTTCCAAATAGAAGGTAAAACTAGGGTGGTGATGATACCCACAAGCTTTATTACTGTAGTGTAAAGTTAGCCTATTAATGCTTATAATTGATCACTTATGGTGATCTACCCTATTAGGAGCAATAAGGACTATTAGGTCCACCTTGTGAAAGGATATACAAGATACAATGAAGGATGCACTTAGTTAGGAGATTTGGAAAAGACTGTTAAGTCCATCTTGTTAGAGAATTTGATTGATGTACTTGTTAGGATGAATTAGTGGGTGATCTTTGATCTACAACTCAGTTTTCTAAATGAGATTCCTTTGAAATACAATGGTCACCTTGTTGTGATAGATAAGACTCTAATTTTTCTTATACTTCTTGTAGCCTTCTTGAATCACACTCATACTACTTCTTACTTGATTTACTTTGATGATTTGGATATATATATATATATATATATATATATATATATATATATATATATATATATATATATATATATATATGTAATACATCTTATCATAAATCAAGTAAGAAGTAGTATGAGTGTGATTCAAGAAGGCTACAAGAAGTATAAGAAAAAGTAGAGTCTTATCTATCATAGCAAGGTGATCATTGTATTTCAAAGGAATCTCATTTAGAAAAATAAGTTGCAGATCAAAGATCAGCCACTAATTCATCCTAATAAGTACATCAATCAAATTCTCTAACAAGGTGGACTTAATAGACTTTTCCAAATCTCCTAACTAAGTGCATCCTTCATTGTATGTTGTAAATCCTTTCACAAGGTGGACCTAATAGTCCTTATTGCTCCTAATAGGGAAAATCACCAGAAGTGATCAATTGTAAGCATTAATAGACTAACTTTACACTACAATAATAAAGCTTGTGGGTATAATTTCCTCACTTCCTCACTCACCAAGCAAACTAGAAGCTACATCAAGCTTGGAGATAGCTTCAACAAGTCTAATTATAACAACTATAGGTAGTTTAAATGTCCAATCACTCTTTTCCCCCACACAGCTCAACACATCATTGATAGAAGTGACTACCACTTCACCTACTAAGCTAAAACCTCCCACTTCTTTAGCTCTCGAGTTGTAGTCATCAATTATGAATATAGTTGCTTCTACAATTTTGAGCTCTTCAAGAATAAGTACTTTAGTTTTGAATACTACAATTTTGTCTACTTTAGTAATGGATACTACAATTTTGACTTCTTTAGCTTTGGATTCAACAATCATTCTTGTTAGTATTCCATCAGTAAATATTATATCAATTTTCACAACAAGTCTTAGTATATCTACAATTATTTCCATCTCGAATACAAAGGCATTAAGTACAAGGATAGTTGAACCTAAGGCTCAACCAAGTACAAGATTTTTGAGTAGAGGAAAGAAGATAGATGAGGACATAAACCTAGATGAGAAAATAGAAATTCCCAAATGGGATTTTGATAATCTCACTATAGATAAAATGCATATAGCTAGTGAACTCCTCCAAAAAAAGGCAAGGTGGAAGTAATTGAGAGAAGAAAGAGATAGGGAATATAAAATTATTGATGATGCCAAGAACATTTTGTCTAAGGCAATAGGTATTGAGATAGATTCTTCTCAATCTATTTTATTGCAAGTAGAAGAGGTAGTCCAAATTTTAATGAGGACTCTAGTGGTCAAGATAAGTTAATTAAGAAAGAAAAAAATAAATTTGATAATAAAGTGTTGAGCACATTGCTCAAAAAATTCAACAAGTTGAGTTTTCCTCAATTTTGACCAATATTGAATCCTCTTGCACCAATGTGAGATCAATTTTTGTGAAGTTATGTGATGTTACCAAGTTCACAAAGGAAATTAAGAGTAAAGTGAAAAAGATTGATGAGGATCTAAAAGCCAGTGCACAAAAATTGCAACTTGACTCTAGTTCAAGCTCTGTACATCATATAAAGATCATATTTTTGTTAGACATGCGAGTAGAATTGTTGAGAGAAGAAGCAATGATCCGGTCTACATTGATGAATATTCAGAATAGATCCTTCCTATCATTTATACAATGAAAAAACACATTGTTTACTCAAAAACCTTGATCCATGACAATAACTTCTCTATTGCAGATCACATGATAGAACTCTTTGTAGAAGTGTAAATTGCTCTCCATACATGCAAGATTTTGCAAGAGAGTTGGGATAAAACTCTAGCACTTATTCTTAAGGCACATTTTGAGTTTCTATCTCATTTTGGTCTCTCCATGTAAATAAGTTTTGAATAAATATTTGGCATTATTGTCAAAAAGGGGGAGAGACCATGTATAGTAAAACTCTATATATGTTGTATGGGGGAGAATCATGAAAAATGAGAAAATGTATTTAACAGAGGAGAATTTTGCAAATATGTTGTATAGTACACTGTACACACTTACAAAGACAAATTTTGAAAAATCTCAAAATAGTATATTCTACCAAGCCAGTATCACATGGTGATGTATATAAGTTTTGGCTAATAAGTGTTTTTTTCACTAATGCCAAAGAGGGAGATTGTTGACATATCAATCAAGTCTGTTATTAGTGACAACACTTATTTAGATTTTGTATGGCTACTGAGCTTATTGAAAAATCTATAGTGTTTGCCATATAATTCAGTAGCCACCAAGCTCTACAGTTGCTACTGAGTCTTTTGGACTAATTCTAAGTGGTTACTGAGCATTTCAGTGGTTACCAAGGAAATTCAATTAGTGTGAAATGCAACAGTTCAAACCAGGCTTAATCAGGTAGTGTGAAGTCTAGTAGTTCAACCTAAGCACTCCAGTGGTTACTAAGCTTTGTAGTTTCTATCAAGCTTGTAGTTTACGTGATGTGAAGCTAGTGTTAATTGAGCCATATGCAAAGATAGTGTTTACCAAGTGAAGTCATGGTAAACTAGTGATTTAGTTTATGCCAAGTGACATAGTATCTATTGAGTCACCAATACAGACCACGTTCAAGACTACTTTGAGCTGATCAGTATGGACCAAGCTTCTACTTCTATTGAATACATGATGATGTTGATTAGTGTCAGTGGATGCCAAGTATTAGAACTTCACAAAGTTAGTCTTCAAAACCCAAGTGTCTTCATATGGGCTGACTTTGTAATATTGGTGTTAACTTGTATATTGGCTGACTTTCTTATTATGTAAATTAGATTGGTATATATATAATGAGTTGTATCATATCCAAGTAGTAGTCTATGAATATGTGATTCATGAACATGTAAGAATGTGAATGAGATCAAGCAACAAATAAAGTACATATATTGAAGGCCATATTAGAAAAGGAGCAGCAGAGACGTATCCATCACAAAAGGTGATCTATAAAATCAAGGAATCTCTATTAGAAATTTAGTTGTAAGTTAGAAATTTATTTCATTTTAATAGGTGAATCAATCTAAATCCTTTAACAAGGTAGACTTAATAGTATTTCTCAAAATATATTTACCGAGTGCATACTTTATTGTGTGTTTGTAAAAACCTCTAACAAGGTGGAGCTAGTAGTCCTAATTGCTCCTAACAGGGTAGATCATTAGAAGTGATCATTGTAAGCCTTAACAAGCCAACTTTATGCTATAGTATTGAAGTTTTGTGAGTATTATCCCCAACCCAATTTTACTTTCTATTTGGAAGGTTTTTGGGTCACCAAATTAATGTGTTCAAGTGTTGTGGATGCTTTTATGTTTTTAGTTTCTCATGCATGCAATTAGATCAATAAATGATTATTGGTATATTTCTATAAAGTGTTGAATTTGATAAAAAAATTAGAGGTTATTGATTAACCCCTTCCCTCTCAGTAGCCTAGCATAGTCTTGAATATTTCCAATAGAATGACATATTTTACAACTTGATGTAGTGGATCTTACTTTAGGACTTACCTCAAGTAAGAAAGGAGCTGAAATGGAAGATTTATAGTCACATGCAAGGTGAAAAATGGAGAACCTCAATTGATTATATCAACATGTATAGATGATAAGTCTTTGGCATTGTTTTCAAAGAGGGAGATATAAGAAAGAGGCAGAGCTTACTGAGAATAAATTGATGGAGATATTAGAGAGATTAGAGATCACATGAAGGAAGACATATTGATAAAGGGAGGAATTTCAATACGAGGTATAAAGTTTCCTTTTGGTATTTTTTTTGGTGTTTGTTTTCCATCAATGCCAAAGAGGGAGATTTTTGAAATGAGATTGTTGAAGTGACGATGATTGATGAAACTATCATGGAAAAATCATTATTTTTTTACTAATATCAAACCTAATTCTTTTTGGTGAGAAAATTTCTTACTTTGGTTTAAATCTTATCATTTGTTTGATAGATGAAGAGGATTTGAAAACAAAGGATAACAAGAGAATCTAGAGAAAGGTTTATTTATTTGATGTATAAAAGGAGCACTAAGATCAAGAAAGACATTGATGATATAGTGTATTATTTATCTACTCAAGAGTATAATAAAAGCATATCTAAACAAAGACTAGAAGGTGGGTAAGTAAAAAAAAGTTTCTACCAAGCCTAACTAAGAAAACAGTGCAAGCTAAGAAAAGTTAATGTAGGCCAAGAAGAAAATAGTTGAGGCTGGACAATAATGTTAAGTATGTGGTGAGTGAACAAAGTTAGTATTGTAATCACCTAAAAATGGTCATCTAGACTATTAGCCCCCTTTTCAACATTTTGGCTAAATTAATTTAATCATTTACCTAGACCAAATTGGTAATAATCAATTTATTTGATTATAACCTATAGTTTGACTATGCTATCCTAAGTTTATTATTTGATTGAAAGAACATGTCCCCTTTTAATTAAATAAAAGACCCCATTCTTCTAACTCACTTAAAGTGCACACATAAAGTCCTTTTTCTATTTTTCAATTAAAAGAAAAGGCTTTGTGACTTTTGTCTTATATGACAAGTCAACTTATATTCTATTGGTTGACTTGTGTGTGCACATGGATCACACCTATTTTCGAATTCCACCATTGATCATCCACCATCTTCATCTTGATCCCTACCATCCGTACGATTTTAAAAGGGAGAGAGCTTTCCCCCTCAAAGGATCAATTCTCATTTTGAATATTGTTATGCTGTAGGTTTTCTAACAGGTTTCTTTGGAGCTGTGTGGAGAACTTCTATTTCTTGTCTACATTCTCTCATACCATAGCATTTTATTTTAGATTCATGTTATATATTAGTTTAGCTTCTATTTTGTAATAATCTATCTCACATAGCTTAATATTTGGATTGTAATACTCTCATCCATGCTTAGAATAGCTCCACTTTTCATATTAATTCTAGTTTAATCTTTAGTTGCATTGCATTCTTGAGGAACTCCTTGGGACATTTGCATTCTTGCATCTTGTCTTTGGAACCTCCCATTGCATGGTTTACTAGCAAGAAGAGTATCTCTAAGGCTCATCTGAGAGCCTTCTTATTCTTGAAATATACTCTCTTGCACTCTGTGGATAGGGAGCTCTAAGCCGGCATCCGAACATTCCAACTCATGGAATCGTTTGGATAAAATGATTTAGAGTGTGACACAAATCAAGTGTACATTTTTGGCGCCCACCATGGGGCTTGAATCAAGTTTCTAGCTCCATTTGCTTTTATTTTTCATCTCTAATTTTTTTACAGCAGTATATTGGATCTAATCAAATGCTTTTGTAGAATTATCACTTTGGTTTTAAGGCCAACCCATAAGTAGATTGGTTTGAAGGCCAAAAACTTAGTTGGTTTAAAGATTTGATCATATCTTTTAAACCGCTTGGAGTTTGGTTCTAAATTTTTTTTTATAAGTTTTTTATGTGCTCAAAATGTTTCAATCTGATTTTCAAAGAATTTTGACATGATTTTCGAGAGTTATGAGTTTTTCTTTTTTTTTCATAAAAAGCCATTTTTGATCGTAAATCAGTGAATTTTTCAAAAAAACTTACATTTTCAGAAAGGGTTTTAAATTCTAATGGAGGTTCTTTCTTTGTTTTTTGAATTTTGACGTCATATTAAGGATCAAAAACTTGATTTGATAAATTTGGCCTATTTTGACAAAATCAATCTCTAGAGTGCAAATGAAGAGATTTTTTAAAATTTTTTGTATTTTTGGAAAGATCTCTAATTTTTAACACAGGTATCTTCTTTTCATTTTTATTTTTAGATACGAAATCATAGCAAAAAAGTCCAATCTTGTTGACTAGGTCAAAATCAAAGAGTAAAAATGAGAGCATTTGTGATTAACTTGCACTTTCTTTGCATGCACTTGGTTGGAAGATAAATTGGATTTTTGAGGCAAATAACCACTTTTTATTGCATATTTTTATGTTATTTCATACTAACTTGTGGTGCTAACAAGTTCTGATTACAGGTTGCCATCGTTATGAAAAAAATTAAAACATTGCATAAAAAGAACGCATGTCAAAGCTTCAAATGCACAAGGGCTACTAACGATTGTTTGCAGGGCTACCCAATGCATAAAAACTCAATTTTGCTTGTTCTCTACTTTTACATGTGTGACACATACTAGTTATTTATTTTTAGGCACATTAAAACTTACAATTGGGATCTTTTGGTGATAGGAGAGTATGCTCTTCACCCTTGTGGTGAATCAGAAATCTTGACTTCCAAAAGTTAATCCACTCTTTGTGTAGTTTAGAATCCTTTAGAGGGCCTGCTCTTAGACAACTTGAGAGGAACGACCCAAGTGGGGACAGGAAAATTACCCAGCTCTTCCAACCCATTATAAACTCAAGGCTACCAAAGACACAAAACTTTGATAGACGTAGTGTTTGTCTTTGCCTAGTGTGATCACTTATGGGATTTCGACCATAGAGAGATCACTAGGCAAGAATGCTTAAGGTACTCTTGTGATCGCAAGATTGGTTACTCATCACAAGGTGAGGTGTCTTTTAATTGGGAGCAAGAGGAACACTATGAACGGAAGCCCTATCTAAACACCCTAAGTTAGTAACTACCCTTTTTAGCCGCTCAACTTTTTGGTGCAAGGATTGATCCTAGTGGACTACCCAGATCACCCCAAGATTTACACTCAACATATGTGTTCTCTTGGTTATGCTTATGGCATTTCTATGAAAAAGCCAATATCTCTTGTGAGAAACCACTTGGTGTGAGGCAAAGGAGCATCAAGCGTGGGCCAAGTTGTTGAGTAATGAACCATGTCCTTTAGGTAGATATTTCTTGATGTGTTCTCAAATGTGCTAGACCTGTGGAAATCTTTGGAACATACACATGACAATAATTTTAGGGAATTCTTTTGAGACCTCAGATATGCTTGTATCATGCAAGGTTGCTTTGTCCCTTGCTTGATTGTTTGAAGAATACTCCATGTGTCACTATCTTGCTTGGAAAGAAATTTCTTTTGAACATCAAATTTGCTATGCTATCAATTATTGTCAAACTTTGTCAACCAAGTTAAAATGTTAAGTGCAAATATTTTCTTGTGTTACTTACTAAGGGGGGTTTCATCATCTGGCTATGATTTGTTATGTTTCTAGTGCTTAAACATGCTTAAAGTGGCTCTTTGGTCTTAGTGCTCTTGGTCTTTTTTTCTTCATGGTCTATGCATGCTTGCTAGTTATCCTTTTGCTAAAATGGTTACCTTGATTTCTTGACTACACTCTTGGGTTGGGAAAGTTGTTCACTTGTCATCCTGCTTGCTCTATCTATTAGGCTATTTGGACATCTTGCCTAGCTATTGACTTGAGTCATTCATGTGGTAAGTTTCTTGGACATATTGTTTGACAAGTCACTTTAATCTCTCTCTACTATCTTGGCAAGTGAACACTCTACCTCCTATAGTTTCAACATCAAGTTATCTTCTAGGCTCTTTTATGCTTGGCTTTGCATCTAAAACTATGGGATCTAAACCTTGTGCTACCAAACTTCAACCAAATCTAGATTATCATGATATCCTCCATGTCACTAAAGAGTTTCAAGATCTATATGCACAATACAAAGAACTAGAAGAGACAAATGATCTTTCTTACCTTCATCTCTCTAAGTTCATGACAAAAATGAAGTCTAAACTTGAGAAAAGGTTAGAGGAGAAAATTTCATCATTACATGAATCTTCCTTAAGGTCTTTATATGCATGTGAGTCACCTTCTTTGAGGTCATCCTCTTCTTCTAGGTCTACATGCTCTACTTCAAGACATCAATTGTCTTTGCCTACTAGATCTAAATGCCTTTTTAGAGAGCTAGAAAATGATACATCCTTGGAGCATACGTAAAAATTTCATGATAAACCTATCTTTGACCAAGACAATGATGAAGACATGTATGCATGCTATTCACTTCGGAAGCAACCAAAGGACTCTAGACATACTTTTGAAAGAAATTTTACTCCCTTGGGGAATTCTTATGATGACATTTTGAGAACACTTCTTGGCATCAATCTCATCATGTTTCCTAAGTCTAGCTCCTATGGAAATCCATTCTTGGATACCTATTGTGCTTACCATCAATCTAATGACCATGCTACTTCTAATTGTATAGAGCTGAAACATAAAATCCAAGATCTCATTGATGATGAAATTGTTGATCTTGGAACCTCTAGTGACTCTTATGCTAAGGATACTTCTCTTGAGCAAGATTACATTGATGAACCTATGTCTAGTAGTGGCTCTATTACATCTTCCACTTCTTCCAACACTCATGCATCTCCCAACACTTCAAAGCTTTCCAACATGCCTCCATCAAACAAAAAACCTAGTGCTTTCCATATGCAATATGTGTATCCTCAAGGGATACCTCTAAAAGAAACTCAAGCTAACCTTCACTTGGCTGCAAACTTTTTCCATGCTACTAATCCTAAACATCCTCAACCTTCATGCACTACTATGCCTAATCCAAGCACTACTCCATTCACTCTTCATTCTCCCTTTTCCTTAGAAGTGGCTTCATGTCAAGAGGGCTCTCAAAATGAAAAAGCTACAAATGTTAAGAAATATCAAGATCAAGCACCCTTTCATCTCCTTCAAAATTTCACTCCTCCATATCCTATGTCTTATCCACCTCCCAAGTATGATGAAGATACCACTTCCATTATCTCCCTTGAGCTTACTAAAAATTATGATAAAAGTTATCTTTATATGCTATCCAAGGCTACTTGTCAAGATCAAAGCATCCCCTCATGTTCTACTTCTCCATATCCACTTCAAAATTCTGCTCAAGCTTCAAGTGCTACTATTAAAAATGTTGTTCCTATCAAAGGTACTCATGAGTCTATTGATGGCTTTGAACACGTTACTCATTCTAAAGATGTTGATATCCTTTCCCACTATCCCTTTGCATCTTCTAAATCTATCCTTGGTCCTTATCCATCTAAGCTAAAGCATTCAAACCTTCCATCCATTTTGGGGCCTTATGTTCCTCCATCTCCTACATTCACTCCTAGCTCATTCTCTAGCTCTCCCATCATACCTCAAGATCAATAAAGACACTCATCCTTGATGACTTTTCACCCATCTATACATCTAAACCAGTCATATCATCCCTATTCATCCACAAATCCCAATTCCTTTGGACGTGAGAATAAACATAAGAATCCATTGAAAAAGAAAGATTACTATGTCCCATCTAATCAACATGTGAATGCTAAGAAAGAGAATGCACAAAAGAGACCGCAAAGGTCCACTACTCAAAAAGCTAAACCAAAGAAAATATGGGTTCCTAAATCCATCATTATACAAAGGCACTCTCAAGCACCCAAAGAACGAGGAAAATCTAAAGCTATGTGGAATCCCAAGTCTCTTTTAAAAGACTTGAATATTGAAAATATTTCAAAGTTGACATTCAAGCTTCCAAAGGCTTCCATTCCATCTTCTTCCAAAAATCTTCCTAAAATTATTCCAAAGCCTTCCACTCCACTTTTCTCCAAATCTCTTCTACCACCTCATACATCTAAACCTCAAGCTACTTCATCCATGACTCCTCCATCATTACAATACCCTTCAAGGTGTGTGTCAATGTTGATCTTGTACAATATTTCAACTACCCTCATGAAATCCTCTAAAGCTTACACTAACTTTCTATACATGAACTATTATCCTCCATATACTCTTCCTACTACCATTTCTCTTTCATCACCTTATCAACATCTTTGAGCATACCTTTCTATGGTCTTGGCTTATCATGACTTATCTTTTCAATAGGAGCATTATCTACATTCAAACAGCTTCAGCTCTTTCTAAAATAAATGAAAAAAGAAGAAAAAAAAAAATTTAAAAAGAAAAAAAATGAAAATGTGCCTTGGTGAAAACCACTTCTTGTGGCACCTTGGTAGCAAAATTAAAGAGAAATAAATTTATCCTATGGTGAAAACTACTTCTTGTGGTACCTTGGATAAGTACCATGATGAAAATCTAGCAAACAAGCATCATGCATAATTCTTCCATCATCCATCTATCCCCTCTTCTCTCTTTAATCTTGACAATGTTGAGCTATCTTTGCATATTGGCTATCTTATCCATGAGATTTTCTATTGTGCTCTCCCATTCACTCATAGCCTCTATCTTGAGCTTTATTCTTATTGCTCTATCCCATTGCTATACTATCTAGTTGACCCCTTGGTCTTGATCATAATAAATGAAACATGGTTCTCATAGGTCTCTTGACATGGCTACTCTTTTGGACTACACACTTCATGATATCTCACTTGTTGGCTTCATTGCTTATCCTACATGCTATCTTGCTCATTTATTCCATTGCTTATCCAAAATATGCTTCATATGACTATTTCACCTCTTTCCCTAGCTTGGATACTCCTGAGGAGTTAGTCCTCGAGGATCACTTTTACTTGCTTCATACTCCTTTCTTATCCATCTCTACTTATCCACTGGCTTGTTTCTCCATTGTGTCCTATACCTTGCTAGACATTAGGAGAAAATGATGTGATCTTGCTCTAGAACCAGTGATCTCTAAAACCTTCTAAAAAATCCAAAAAATCAGAAAAAGTCTTGAAAAAAAGATCTTCTTAGTGAAAACCTAGCAATAGGCACTTTGATGTATCACCAAAAAAATCAAAAATACAAAAATTCAAAAAAAAAAATTGAAAAAAGTCCTGAAAAAATCTGTCAAGTGGTGAAAACCTGGAAACAGGCACTACTTGAAATCCTTGCACCTATGTCTATCAGTCTCAATCATCCACTTCGCTACACATTTCCTAGCTTGGAATTGTTTCTTGTCCTCATCTCGAGGGCATAGCTACTTAGCCTATTGATGTATTCTTGTGCATTAGGGTTTCTTTGACAACTCACAAAACAGTGTTTCTCAACACTTCCCCTACTTTGACATCAAGTGTTTTTTTTAACACTTTACAGATAGTTTACCTACGATCTCTGATGTTGCGATATTTCTCACTATCAGAATCAAGTCTTGAAGAAATGGCCAAGTGACTTGCACACACGCACTTTAACACTTAAATGACTGAGCTATTCTGATCTTTATCTACTTTGTGTGCTATCTATGATGATTTATTTTCCATGTGTTCCCTCCCTAATAGTCTTTCAAGGATGTCATTGACTAGAAGACTGGGGCATGGGACATATTTTCTTGATTTCTACTTGTGGGTATACTTTTGTTTTTCTATAGTGTTGTAAACATTTGTGCTGGTCCTATTCAATACGTTGACTTACAAATGTATCATCCTTGACTGTTTTGCAAGACCACACTTAGGGTTTATCCTGGTGCTTATGCCTTGATATAGGTGTAATCTTGATAAATTAAACTTAAGAAATCTAATCATTTAGTTATCTTGACTTACATGTCTCTGATGCTTAGATTGGATTTCCACATACCTATCTAATATCGATCATATTCATATCCTAAAAGTTATACTAGTAATGGTTGTATGATCTCATGATGTCCCTAATAAATGCTCAATGATGAAATTAAGAGTCTAAATGTTATGTACTTCTTGCTGGTAAACCACTTTGCATATTAGCTTGCATTTTAGGTTCATTTTCTAGCTTAGTCTTGCATTCTTGCATATGGGGAGAGCTCTCTCTTCATCTTTTTGTGGACATATCAGCTAACTCCTTTCATATATTTCTTTACTTTCTTCTTGTTCATGTCTTTTCACCTTCTTAATCTTTCACTTCATCTCTTTTCTATCTTATCATCACATTATATAAAGTTTTGATCTCTTAAATAATTTCAACGTCCTAGATTCATTTTCGGGATCAAAATCCAAATTCATGTTCATCTTGATGGTCAAAATTGTCTTTTAAAATTCTACTTTCTTTTGAGCAATTAGCTGACCTTTTGAGGTTGAATCTCTGAATCATCACTGGGGCATCTTCATTTCTTCATGTCTTCATCATTTCCATACTTCATATCTACTTCAATTCACTATTTCATGTCTAAAATCACCTTTCTACTCATTTTGACCTAATTTTTATGCTATATCCTTCAAGGTTAACTCTAGTCAAACTGGGGCATTTTATCAATTTTTTTATAGTCATTCTTGGGTTCTAATCATCTATCTATCATCTTGGACACTGGTATATTCTAATTTTCTCATGTCTAGCCATTTTTTGCATCCCCTTACCTCATTTCAATTTTGATCCCGAGGGGGTAGAAATACTCTATCACTGATTGCTACAACTATCTATTTCTTAGGAGCATTTATTTGACCTTATCACTTGCTCTCGATCTATTCACTTTTCTAGATGTTAAAATTCTTTTCGGATCCTAACATCATCTTCCTAATGTTTAGTACTACCGCTATCAGGCTGTGCATTCAGGACTTGCTATCTATTTCTGCATTTCATTCTTTGGAATCAGATATCTATATCTATCATCGCCTACTTGGCTTCGATTTTCTTTGACATAATGTGTTCCCAGATCGATCACACATTAGTCAAAGAGGGGCAAATGTAATCACCTAAAAATGGTCATCTAGACTATTAGCCCCCTTTTCAACATTTTGGCTAAATTAATTTAATCATTTACCTAGACCAAATTGGTAATAATCAATTTATTTGATTATAACCTATAGTTTGACTATGCTATCCTAAGTTCATTATTTGATTAAAAGAACATGTCCCCTTTTAATTAAATAAAAGACCCCATTCTTCTAACTCACTTAAAGTGCACACATAAAGTCCTTTTTCTATTTTGCAATTAAAAGAAAAGGCTTTGTGACTTTTGTTTTATATGACAAGTTAACTTATATTCTATTGGTTGACTTGTGTGTGCACATGGATCACACCTATTTTCGAATTCCACCATTGATCATCCACCATCTTCATCTTGATCTCTACCGTCCGTATGACTTTAAAAGGGAGAGAGCTTTCCCCCTCAAAGGATCAATCCTCATTTTGAATATTGTTATGCTGTAGGCTTTCTAACAAGTTTCTTTGGAGCTTTGTGGAGAACTTCTATTTCTTGTCTGCATTCTCTCATACCATAGCATTTTAGTTTAGATTCATGTTACATGTTAGTTTAGCTTCTATTTTGCAATAATCTATCTCACATAGCTTAATATTTGGATTGTAACACTCTCATCCATGCTTAAAATAGCTACACTTTTCATATTCATTCTAGTTTAATCTTTAGTTGCATTGCATTCTTGAGGAAGTCCTTGGGACATTTGCATTCTTGCATCTTGTCTTTGGAACCTCCCATTGCATGGTTTACTAGCAAGAAGAGTATCTCTAAGGCTCATCTGAGAGCCTTGTTATTCTTGAAATATACTCTCTTGCACTCTGTGGATAGGGAGCTATAAGCTAGCATCCGAACATTCCAACTCATGGAATTGTTTGGATAAAAGGGTTTAGAGTGTGACACAAATCAAGTGTACAAGTATGAGTCGAGTAAGAGAGATCTAGTTGGTTCTTACTAAAGACAATTAGTATGTGACGAGAACTAGCAAAAGACCTAGTGGATGTAGAGAAACCTAGTGTTGGGTGAGCATTAGAACACGATGTTTGCTAATAAAATTGAGTGTTATTGTTGAGTACCAATTAAATTTTACTAGTAAAAGATGTAGTGGATGTCAAGAAGCCTAGTGTTGGCTGAGCATTAGAACACAGTGTTTGCTAAGTAAATAGAGCGTTATTACTAAGTGTTAGTAAAATGTGTTAGATCAAAGATTTAATGAATCTAGGCTAACAAAGTTAATTTTTTGAATTTTGTGAAGCATGTGGAAGATTTATATGATGATTTTATTGTACAAACTTCTAGATAAACCATTTTGAGGTGAGTTCAAAGAATATTGTAGAAGTTTCTAGAAGGTACTAAAATGGAAAAGTGTGTAGATTCATTAAATCTTACCTAACCCTAGAATGGATGATTGTGGTTAAGTGGAAAAATACCTAAATTCTCTATTTATAGAGATAGAAAGCCAAAAGAAATAGTTGTCATGTGCAAGAACCTAAGGAAGACAAGAATTCTAGGGTGTTTCTTTGTATGGTAGCCAAATAGAAGACTCTACAATTGAATACAAAATAAGAAGGCTTAAGAAGTTGAAGGCTTGAAGGGTGAACAAGAAATTAGATATGAAGGGTATAAATGCCAAGTAGAATGGAGAATTGAACATAGATCTATAATCTTCAAGTGAGTTATGTCTTATTATTAGATCAAGTCCTATTGCTTCTTTCTAATCATTATATTAGTTTGTATATATCTTTGGATTAAAGCTGACCTAATAGTCATTAGTAAATATTTTAAGAGGGTTACATTCTAATGGAATGTTCTAAATTCCTCTAATAAGGCTCACTCCTAATAAGATGATTGAAATCCTTTAACCAGGTCACATTTAATAGTATATTTTGTAACCTTTAATAGGGTTGGCTATGCTAGTGTTTTGTTTAGGAACTACCAGGTTTGTCGAAACCAATAAACCCAATTCTAGGATGTTGTAGATGAACACAATCATAAGGACTAGCTAGATCCCATATTTAGTAGGGCCAATCTCAACTTTGGACCAACTTCAACAGAGTGCAAAAGATTGTCTACACTTTAGGCTCTATAGGGACAAGGTGGGTTCACCTTAAGGATTTGAATATGACTAGTTATTTTGATATTCTTTAGATACTTTTTTACTAACAATTCTTATTTCAGATTTATTTCATATAGCAGATAATTGTCAATATTCTTCTTTGATTTTCAATAAACTCCTCAATTACAAGAGCTAGTTATAACTAGAAGGAAAGCTATTACAAATAAGTGTTGACCAAAAAATTTAGTTCTTCATTACATAAATGGAAAATTGATTTTTGATAGATATATGTATTGCATAACAATTTGAACATATCATTTTGTGACTAAATTAATTGATTAGTGCCTGATCTATTTTTATTCGAGGTCAAAATTAGTAACTCTAGACCTATTTAATTGACTTGAAATTAAATTTTTTAGTTGTTAACTTTGAACTTCATTCTTGTGACATCCCTCTCATATAGTTAAAACTCTATCAATTATTGAAAGCATTTACTTAGCTCTTTTAATTAAAAGTAATTAATAAAATATATACAATTCATCCAAACTTCACAAAACTGAAAGAACTTTGTTCATTTCAATCCCAAGATTGTAAATATATAAGAATGGACACAAGACTTAGACACAGATATGCAGAACTTCCTTTTGTATTAATTTCTTTTGAAAACAAATATAGTACTAATATCAAATCAAAATATAACCTAGAACTCGACAAACTTAATCAAGGCATACTTTAAGAAACCCCCCTTTGGGAAAGGTGTTAAAACATGGCAAAAGGTGTAAAACACCTAAAAATAAAATTAATTTTTTTGGTAAAAAATTGTCAATTTACAAAGAAAAAATAATAATCTCTATTGGTGAATCATTCATAGCCTCTCAAACAATGTGTAAAATCTAGATGAATTGTGTTACTTTTAAAACCACAAAAATATATGCATTGGTGAATAAAATTCATTTTCTCACAAATTATTAATTTTGTGGATGAATTATCTAATTGTACTAGACTTAAAAAATATACATTTATGATTAACAGTTTTTCAAAATTAAACATTAATTTTGTGGGCAAATTGATTCATTATGCTAAACATAAAATATATACATTCCAATTAAATTGTTAAATTTTATAATAATATTACAATAAAATTAAATTAAATATTTTTTTTACAAAATAAGTAAATTAAAAAATTTATAGCATTCCTACCTATTTACTTATCTAGATACATTGGGTGAACTACTCAATGCAAAATGGAAAATTATTGGCAAAATACATTGAGAAAACTATGCATACACATGCAAATCTAATAGATTAAGGGATGGTGAACATTGCATCAATGAGGATAACCAGGACAGTTGCATGAAAGGTAAATAATTTTACCAAAGAAGTTAGATGTGAATACATGCTTGGTGATGAAAGGAGTAATGTCCCACTAACCTTGATAAAATTAGGTGATTGGGCCACCATGTAATGGCTCAAAAATCACCAAAATTAACACTAAGAAATCCCAATATTTTCTAAATTATGAATATTCACCACTAAAAAAACCCTAAACTTAATTATTCAATATTAATTGTATTCTTAGATTTTCAAGATTGAATACATTCATACAATTCACAAAAGTTGGATCAGCTATGAATAACATAAAACACTAAAAATTCTATAGACTTTGGACCTCTACTCCACATCTTGGAAATCCTTGTATAGAAGAATTGCAAAAAGATTCAAATGGGAGGACACATGTCAAAACTATAATGGAAATAAGAATAAAAAGACATGTCCAAAAAGTTACAATTAAAACATTTTTTTTTAATTGAACAAAAAAAGGAAGGTAGTTGCAAAATTAGTAGGTGACATTTACTACAGGAGTCTCCACTTTAATTTCTTTTGTCTTCTACTACCTCTAACTTCTTTAAAAGCTTCAAACAATTTCTCCATTCTTAATGGGCCACTCATTAAATCTAATCTTATTAAATCTCTTTCTACCCTGAATCACATAAATCTTTAATTACTCCCTGCTAGTAGAGCCCTAATTTCTCCAACCACTTCCCAAAGATATATTTCTCTTTTCATAGGCCATATAGTTTTCTTAACTTCATCTAATTATTTTGTGGCTTTAATCCACCTAGCATTTGTTGTATCTTTTGATTCAAATGAAAATTTATTTAAGTCTATTTCAACTTTAAATAAAGAATCAATCATATTATTGAAAGGAGTATCACTGCTATCTTCAAAAATTAATGTTGTGGTTTCCTGAGTTAGTACTACACCAAAATAATTAAACCACTCCTGCTAGTCTCTCAACTTGTTTTTAGCATCCAAAATAGGAGGAATGTAGGGCTCAATTCCCTATGATAATGCTTTCATCTTCCCTTCTATACTTCACAACTTACTAGTAAAGGAGCCTATAAATTCTTTTACTAGCTCTAGGCCCTCCTTTACTGTAATGATTTTGTCAAGAAAATCTATCTTTTTTTCCATTAACATTATTAGCCTCTCCAAACAATGAATCTATGGCCCCCATGTATTAAAAGGGGTTGATAACCATGCAAGTGATTCATTGCAAACATTCTTAGCATCTTGTAAAGAAATAAATAAAGCATGGGTCTATTGAATTTTTTTAAGAGTTTCCACTCCATGCCCTATCATACTTTTATGGACAATTATCCTTACCTCAACACCCTATTGTGGAGGTGGAGCATCAATGCTCATCCTTTTAGGTTTTGCTTCCTCTATTTCTAGCTCCTCTATTTGAGTAGTTATTTATGTTGTGACACTAGTTGGTCACTCTTGGATGCCCTATTCTTTTCTATGTTATGCACTAGCAAGTTTTTCTACATTAGATGATTGCTCTCTTAAAGATACAACTTCTATCTCTATCCCCTAAACTTTAGCCTCCAATTCTTCTATCCTTTATTTCTACAAATTACTCTTCCTGAGTTCTTCCTCATAAAGCTTCCTAACATCAATATAGTCATAGAAAGCCTTAGAAAATCTTGTCTCTATGTCCTCCATTTTGACCTCATTCATGAATGAAAAATGCTTCATTTCCTTGGAGATTTTTGTACCTGAGGTGCCCTATAAAATCCATATTATCATATTTTATTGATCTCTTCTCTAAACATCCATCAACTTAGGCTTATTTGTTGTAGGATCCATGCCCCACACTACCAAAGATTTAGAATTAGTGTCGAATCATGATCCCCTTTGAAGTCCACTAGCACCATATGCCTCATATGATATTGTATTTTCTTGTCTTCTAATCTAGTCAAGCATAAATTCTTTTTCCAAATCCTAGCTATGCACTAACTCCTTTGCACTAAATCTCTAGCCTCCTCAAGAGTCATCACCTCACTCTCTAGATCATAGGCATGAAGCTTGTCTATTAAGTTTTCTTCTCCTCATTAAATTCTCCTTAGTTCCACTTCAGTACTAGTTCACTCTACTTAATCTTGTGGAGGAATCTCTTGAACTCAATTGATTTGATGAATTCATCATATTCAATGAACTACTGAGCTTGGATGATCCTATCATCTATTGTTGTTGCTACTAGCTCCAAATCAGTCAGAGAATTCTTTGTTGCATTTATTTTATCTAAATTTTTGTAAGATTAGCAAAATTTTGATTCCTTCCAAGAATTATTTGTAGTGACCTATACTTTACCCTTTCTATTATGTGGACTATCTTTTGCCTTTTTTTACCCTTGGTAACCCATGATGCCTCAATAGGCTCATCCTCTTCAATTTCTAAGGTTACATCAGGCTCTAGGCTATCAGGATTTACCCTTTCCTATTCTCCT
This sequence comes from Cupressus sempervirens, assembly GCA_028749045.1. Lineage (NCBI taxonomy): Eukaryota > Viridiplantae > Streptophyta > Pinopsida > Cupressales > Cupressaceae > Cupressus > Cupressus sempervirens. The sequence continues at coordinate 325,618,194 of CM053788.1, forward strand.
ATTGGCCCCTTTTGCATCTATTCCATGATTTCAGCATGGTTAATAACCATCTTCTTTATCCTTTGTGGATAAGGGATATCCATATAAAAACCTTTGAAACTTGGATCTACCCTCTTTAGCTCCCTCTCCACCCTTAGAACATCATCAAATTTTGCCAATTTTTCAATAGCCACCCCTTAGAAACAATCATGGGAATGAGGTCCTCATGAGGCAATTCCTTGGTGCTTGGCAACACATAGTTTCTAATTTCTTTGAGCGTATTCCTCTAGTTTCTAATTTCTTTGAGGGTATTCCTCATCCAATTATCAGGGTCATACATTCTATAGGGAGTAGTGGATAAATTTAAATGGTGGAGGAAGGAATGTATTTGATCTAAGGATTCTTTTCCAATTAGAAAGTCTCCTATCCTAAAGCACCTACACAAAAATGTGCCTCTATGCACCTTAGGTCCTAGGTATTCTCTATTCACAATGAGTAACTGCCACATGAATTCAATGATGACCAGTCTATGGGGAATATATTTGGGCAATATGTGGGGAGGCTGAGGGTAACCATATAATCCTATAAGGGAAAAAGTTGGGAATAGGAAGGTGTGTCCCCAATTATAATATAATCTTTTATTTCTAGGTAGTAAGGCTGGTCTCAAAAGACTTTTCAAAATTTTAGGGGCCCTAAGTAGGTAGGCTCTAACATCTCCATTCTAACAAAACTAAAATTGTTGAAAAAAGAAACTAAGTCAAAGTAGTTATAGAACATATCCCATATTCATGTCCATAGTTGAATTGGCAAGTCTGCATTTGCATCAAATGTGTGATCAATGAAATCCTAGCTAATCTACCCTATGTTCTTGTATAGGATCAAGTGCATCAACAATGAGTAATAATGGAACTTGAAGTTTCCCATCTCCCCATTTTGTGTCAGACCTATGTTATCTTTCATCTTCTCTAGAATATACTCCACATAGTCATATTCTCCACCATGGTAGGATTTATGTACATCTCTAGCAATAATAAACTCTATCATATAGATGATATCAGATCCATCCTTTTGTACCACCTTGTGGACACCATATACTATCTTTACAAAATAATTTTTGAATTTTTCCAAGGGAATCATCTTGTCCACTTTCTTAGGGTAATCACCTACTTGTTTGGGTTCCATTGGGGTATGGTGTAGCATAGACTTCCCTATCTAAGCCTTGGTATTCCTTTCAAACTTGCTTTGAAGATCAATTAGGTCTACCAGATCACTCATTCCACCCTCCAGTCAAAAGGCTTCAATGAAAGAAGTATGGTCCAATGTACATAAAATGGTCCCATCATGTCTATATAATAATTTGGTAGCTGGGTTGTATGATTTAATAAGGGCTTTTACTAGATCAACCTCCAAAAATACTTCTAGAAAGATGAACTTTTCTAGATTCTTCTTCCATGGATTGCAAACAAGAATTTTATCTATTCTATTGTGATAGAAGTACCTAAAAAAAATTTACCCATTGGCACCAAGGCATATAGAGTCTCTACAAAATGCATAGGGTCTCTAAAATCATGGTCATTTGCAAAGATGGTGTTGGAGGATTCTAGGAATAACTTAATCCATTCATCTACAAACTAGTTTAGCTTCCTCTACCTCTTTCCTCCTTTTGTAGTAAAGGTTTCTAAAATTTCCATATATGAAGCTTGGGTCTCCTCAACCTCTTTGTTAGACACCTCAACTATATACTAAAAACACTAGAACACTTTGTAGTTAGCACTAAAAATAATAATCCTTTGCATTGAAATCTCTACAACTGTTGGAAATCTCTTCTCTCTACAAATGGTAACCTATTACTAGCTTAGAGAATGTTTTTATGATATGTGTACTTCATCAGCCTTCTCTATGCATTGATACCATGCATTATCAAGCCTTAAATTTAGTGTTTTCTATCACCTCAGATGGAGCATCCACATAACTATCTAGCTCAAAACCTCATGTACTTTATCAAATCTCATTGGTTAACAATATATATCATTATTCCAGCTCATAAAAAGAAAATGTCATTTTCAAGTCTTACTTTGGGTTTTCAATCGTACAATCAACTTTGAAATGTGACCCCTTTGTATCATCTTTGGTGGGGAAATTTGGCTTTACAATTTTACAATCACATGGAAATAAAACTCTTATTGAATTTTCATAAGCCTAGAGAATGGCCTTTACGATCCTATGATATACCGTTTACCATGTTTTTGAAGCTCACCCTTAAGTCTCTCATGATCTTATGAGACACAGCTTAGCATAACATTGAGATTAAACTTTTCTTAACTTACAATCTCATGATCGTAGTCAATTATTACTTCAAAAGTTACCTTTAACTACTACCACTGACTTACAACCACATGTTGGTTATTATCCTTTCATCATCATAGCCTCAGAAACCTTAACCTTTATGTTTATTGTCTTATGATCTAGCATTTCTTCATAGATTTGGAAATATCATGACTTTCCCTTGTGATCTTATGATCTACTCTTTGTAGCATTAGAAGATACTAGTTTCCACGTGTCTCAAAAAATCTTAATGCTCATACACCTGGCCTCAACTTGGGCTACTATATCACTTATCATTTTGATCCTTACCATCTTACAATCACTTCCTTATCATGTCATCAAGAAACTCATAATATTATCCTATAATTTTACACTCACAACTCTTGTAGTGCCTCTTTGATGCAAAGATATCAAAAACAACAAATTTGTTTGTAAAACCCTTGGTTTTCAAGAAAATTCAGACCTTTTGTCAAAGATTTTATCATATCTCACATATCCTATCATATCAAGACTTCAAATCTGATTCATTTGAAAGTTATTCAAACCCCCTAAACATTTATGAAGGAATAAAACCCTTATCATTCTACACAAATATGTGACAAATCTGAAAACAAGAAAAAAAGTGAAGAACAATACCCATAATTTTAACCACTATTCAATAAATTTTAGTTTTCTCACTCATATGGAAGAGTTAGAACCTCCAACTAGATTTTTTAGAAAGATAATTTGAATATCTATCCAACCATATAATTTTTAGACCTTAAGCAAGTCACATATACAAATGGGAACTAGACAACGGCAAACATAATTTCAAAAATCAAAAAATCTATCTTGTTTCTATATCCAAACTTGTCAAAAAAACCCTTTTTCGTTGTTCATACATTTTCCCTATGATATAATTCAACCAAAAAAGCATATATAAATGTGATTCTTGGCCTTTTGATTTCTTCTATATTTAAAAGACTCTTATAATTCTAAAATTTCTAGAATTTCCTAGTTTTAAAAGTGCAACTTTGTATTATGCAAGCAATATTAAACTACCATGCATTTCTATTTGTGTGACCCCTATGAAACACTTAGATGATACTAATATTAAATTAAATGAACTAATTAAATTCTTATAGGCTAGTTGAAAAATTGAACATTATGGCTTATAAGTGTGCCAAATCATGTAAGTGCCTTACATAATAAGCCTTTATTATAACTAAATGCAATTAAAAGACTAGATGACATGAACACAACCTATCAAACATGAATAACATGAACTATCCTAATGCATGATGGACATATGTACATGTGGTAATGAAATTTAAAAACTCTTTATGTAGGTGCTCTTGCACCATACACCTCAAGAAAATTTATCTCAAGCCCACTTGAGATGAGCTCTTGTATAGTGGTACCCTTCTTCTTTATATCTTCCTCTTGTCATCCATACAACATCTACATCAAAATAGCCTCTGATTTTTACCAAGTACTACTAGTACTCCTTTCCTCTTGTCTTCTTCACTACTTTTGTGTCAAGTATCTTCTCTAGCTTTGGTGCCTCCTTTAATGGTAGATCTTTAATTTATTTACATCACTAATCTACCATGTATCAACTCCTTCATTGGCTACTTTGAATGGTGTGAGGTCTGCTATGTTGAAGATGGGAGAGATTCCAATCTTAGGTGGCAATTGAATCTCATAAGCATTGATTCCAAACTTCTATACTATTCTGCAAGGGCCTAGTTTTCTCAACATGAGCTTGGTATGTTTACCTTTTGGTAGCCTCTCTTTCTTGAGATTAGCCCACAATAATTCTCCAACTTCAAATTTTAAGTGTCTCCTTTTCTAATTTGCATGCTTCATATACTTTTCAAAGGTTTTTCGGAGTTGTGCTTTGACTTCATCATGGTATCTTTTATGGCTATAGCAAACTCCTCTCCTTGTGCACTAACTTGTTCTTGTGAACTCATATCTCTTAACTCCAAGATCCCTCTAGGATGAATTCCATACACCACTTAAAATGGTGAATTTCCTATACTCCTATTGATGGAGTCATTATATGAAAATTCAGCTTGGGGTATGATTGCATTCCACTTTTCTCCATGTCGCCTTGTGAGTTATCTCAACAAATTTCCCAATGTTCTATTAACTACCTCTATTTACCCATCAGTTTGAGGGTGATAGGTTGATGATAATGATAAATTGGTTGCAAATTTTCTCCATAAAGTCCTCCAAAAGTGTCCCACAAACTTCACATCCGTATCTGAAACTATTTTGAGAGGTAGCCCTTGAATCCTTATGACTTCTTTGAAAAAGAGATCTGCTATATGGGAAGCATCATCGGTTGATTTATATGGTAAGAAGTGAGTCATCTTGCTAAACCTATCCACTACAACAAACACACTATCATGTCATCCTTGTGTTCTTGGTAGACCCATTACAAAATCCATTGTTATGCTTTTCCATGGCCTAGATGGTATTGGAAAAGGGTGACAGAGCCCTACATTTGTAGTCCTCCCTTTGGCTCTTTGATAAATCATACATGTTTCCAAAAATTTTATAACATCATTCTAAAGTTTATACCAATAGTAATACCTCCTAACCAATTCTAAGGTTTTATCCAAACCAATGTGTCCACCCATTGTTCTAATATGCTTCTCTTTTATAATATTTGACCTCATAGAGAACCTAGGTACACATAGTTGCCCTTCTTTGAAAATAAGTTTTTCTTGTATCAAAAAATTAAAAAAAACAACATGGTATCTATCACCAAACTCCATACATACCTTGTAGATTTCACCAAAATCTAGATCTAGTAGATACATGTCCTTTAGTGCTTCAATTCCCACACTTTCTAGCTGAATTTGGGAGAAAGTCATGTTCCTTCTACTAAGAGCATCAGAAACCTTGTTTTCTATACCCTTCTTGTGCTTGATGGTGAAGGTATAGGCCTACAAAGACTTCACCCATTTCATATGCCTATGACTTAGCTTGTCTTGGCTATTCAGAAAACTAAGTGCTTGGTTATCCGTGTACACAACAAAATCCTTTGGTAACAAGTAATGTCTCCACCTTTTGATGACTTGAACCAAAGCATACATTTCTAAGTCATATGAAGAGTATTTTTTCTTGGCTTTATTTATCTTTTCACTTGAGAAAGCCACTAGTTTTCCTTCTTGACTAAGAACAACCCCTATAGCAACCTTGGTAGCATCACATTCTACATGGAAAACTTTGTTAAAATTAGGTAAAGAAAGAATTGGTTGCTCACTAACCTTTTTCTTAAGCAATTAAAAAGCTTCATTTGTTTATTGACTCCATGTAACACTTCCTTCGACCTTTAATAGTTTCTCACATAGGAGCACATATATCACTAAAATTTCTTATGAATTTCCTATAAAATGTAGCAAGACCATGAAAGCTTCTAACATCTCCAACTATTTTAGGAGGTGGCCAAGATAGCATAGCACTTACCTTATCTTTATCCATCTTCAAGGTACCTTGGGAAATAACAAAAGCAAGATATGTCAGTTCCTCTTGCATGAACAAGCACTTTTCCAAGTTTATCACTGATTTCTCCTCGTGAAGTCTTCTGAAAACCATGTCAATGTGCTCTAGGTTTTCTTCCATTGTCTTTCTGAAAATTAATATGTTGTCCACATATACTATGATGAACTTACCATTGAAGTCTTTGAGCACTTCATTCACAAGTCTTATGAAGGTACTAGGAGCATTAGAGAGTCCAAATGGCATTACCTTCCACTTATACAATCCATCATTGGTTTTGAATGTTGTCTTCCACTCATCTCCAACCCTTATCCTTATTTGATGGTATCCACTCTTTAGGTCGATCTTGGGGAAATACCTTGCACCTCCCAAGAAATCAAGCAAATCTTCAATTCTTGGCATTGGAAACCTATATCTGATTGTAATCTTATTAATGGCTCTTGAATTAGTGCACCAACTCCATGTTCCCTCCTTCTTGGGTGCCAAAGTAGCAAGTATAGCACATGGAATCAAACTTTTTTCAATTAAACTAGAATCTAGCAACTCCTTTACTTGTCTAGTAATCTCCTCATTTTGTTGAGGTGTAATCTTGTATGCAGCCTTATTTGGTAAAGTAGCTCCAAGAATTAAATAAATAAAATAACCAATTTCTCTTATAGGTGGTAAAGACTTTGGCATACCTTCTGAAATCAAACTTTCATACTTATCCAAAAGTGCTTTCACTTCACTAGGAATTGCCTTCTTTGTTTCAACCTTCTTCTTGTCATTTTCAATTGATCCTTGTGTTTGTGGTTTAGGTATCAAAAGAAAACAAGGCTTAGGTTCATCCTTCATGTCTTGTAAGAAATCCTTCTTATCAACTATCATAATTTTGGCTCCCCTCTCTTTATTCTCTTCCACTTCTTCATGATCAACAAATGGAATCAATCTAATCACCTTTCCATCCTTCTTGATGGTGTATACATTAAATTTTCCATCATGTTGTGCCTTCAAATCATATTTCCAAGGTCTACCAAATAGTAGGTGGCATGCATCCATGTCAACTATATCAAACAAAATTATGTCCTTATACTTTCCAATCTAAAAATTAACCCATGATTACTCATTTATAAGAGTTTTTTGACCCTTTGTTAGCCATGAAACCTTATAGGGAAAAGGATGAGGAACTCTCCAAATATTTATAAACCATATCAAGAGAAACTAAATTTTTATTAAATCCTGAGTCAATAATGACTTTACATACCTTACCTCCTAATTTGTGAGCAGTCCTAAAGATGGTCTTCCTTTGTGGTGGCTCCATGGTAGTAGGAACCTTCAAAAGTGTTCTTCTCATCATCAAAATTTCTCCTCTTTTAGGTACACTATTTAAATCAGCCATCTCCTTCTCTTGGTATTTATCATCTTGTACCAAATGTGTTCCTCTTTCACCTTATGAACTTGAATTAGCTCTATACGGGCACCTAGATGCATAATGTCCCTCCTAATTGCAACTGAAAAAAGTTATTGGACTTTACCTTCTACCACCAAACCTACCTCTTGAATTGCCTCTTCTACCTCTAAAGTTTCCTTCACTTTGACTAGTTTCTTGCTTTATCTCTGTTGGTGTAAATACGTATTTACTTATTACACTTAGTTAAGTTTACTTAGGTTAATGCATTATTTATTTATTTTGCATTATTTTATTTGTGAGAAACTTAGGATTTTGTGCACTCTTGTGTGTTTTCTTGATGACATCACAAGGGTCCACACCTCTTTTAAGCACATGGTGTCTACAACACAAAAATCTTTTACACACATGTGACACTTTGTCATTCTTATCCATTCATCTAGAATGTTGGATAAGGTGCTTAGTTGTCTTATCTTCTGGTTGTTTCTAGAGACATTCTAGGTGCTTCCTAAGAGGTTTTTATATATAGGCACTCCTAGTGTGTTGAACATCACATTCTGAATAGAGCAATGTATTCAGACATACTCTGATTAATTGATCATATCCATTTTTGATCTACTGTGTACTTGTGTTTGAGTTCTTAGTTCTTAGGTGAATTTTTCCCTTAGGCAAATTCTTACATGGTATTAGAGCAACTTGGAGACTTTATCATCACATAGCCATTTGAGACCACACTTGCTTCATCACCTCAGCCTGAATCTGGAGTGCTGGAGAAATTGGGAGTGTCTAGAGCCAAATCTAACCTCACCATTGCATCTAGAATGCTGCACCGGTGAAAATTGGCTACAAAGCTACCTACCTTAGGCCAAAGTTGATTGTGAGGAAAATTATTTTTGCAAATTGGCAATTGAAGGACTGATTTGCAGAATTGGTATGATCATTTTAGATCTGTACATTTAATTTTTAGATCTACATTTTTTCATCTGCATCTCTGCTATTTTTTCAAATCTGCATTATTTTTTGGAATTTTTTTGGCCATAGGGCCATAGGAGAGATTTTTTGGAGGTGAATATTAAAGCTTGTTGGTGCAAATCTGATATTTGCATCACATTCAGAATGTCCAAAAACCCCTAGATTAGATTTTGTTTCATCCAAATTGGACATCTGAGGCAAAATCTAGAGCCATTTGTTTTTTGGAGGCATGGTGGTGATTCAGAAAAAATAATAGCAACAACAATTTTTAAACAGTGATATCTTCCTCATACATGCTCCTTTTTGTGAGCAATGTCTTTTGTTTTGGGGTAGGATTTTGTGATCTACACATTGGTGCAGGTGGTTTGAGATCTCTATTTCTGAATTTTTCTGCACCTCCAAAATCTTAAATTTTGCCACTTAAAATGCTTGGTATGGGCTCATCTGGACTCCAAATCAAGTCTCATTTTTTTTGAAAGTGCATTTTTTTTGTCTACTTTCCAGATCTGCAATCACATTATAGGTTTTTTAGGTAGAAATACTATTTTTAGAAATAGGCCCTAAATTGGCAAGTGGCTTTCAAGTGCCAACAACATCTTTTTCAAGGGGGTTTTTTTAATTTTCTTTGATTCTTTGGGGGTTCATTGATTGATCTCATGGAGTCTTGTCAGATTTGTTAGTTTGGTATTAGACCACAATTGACAACAAGGAACTATTACAAATGGAGGACTTTGATAATTGACCATCTAAGAGAACATCTAGGATTGCTTCCTTATCTCTATTCAATGCCACCATATTTTGATTGGACATATATTATCAAGATTAATCAATTTCTACATAAAAGTATGAGTAGGGAATCTGTTGGTCCTCTTAGATTGGCACATTTTCCTTGTGATATTTGGTGGTCTATTTGGGAAGCATATGGAGATCCATGTGATCCTCCATCTCTAGTGGACTTTCTACATCCAGTCACTCTAGCTATGGTTTCTTCAACCTCAAATGAGATCACACCTCCAGCTCCTATTGCTCCTATTGATCCTATTTCAGCCATAGATGCTTCAAAATTAGTGCAATAGGATACTTTATGTCTTCCTACTCTACCTTCATGCAAATACTTCCTTTTAGACATTGCATAGTTGTTCATGGAGTCTCACATTGAAGATGTGGGAGACATTATTGATGACATTCATCTTCTTTTTGAGGTGGATATTCCATCCTTTGCCACAATGATAGATTCATGTACTTCAGCACTGTAGGGTACACATGGTCTTCCAGGTGATGATTTATTTCCAAACATTTTAGCTCTATTCTTGGAGTCACACACAGTAGACATGGGAGACTTTTATGATGATTTCTTACTTCTCTTTGCTGAGGCAGATTCTTCTACAGTTATTGCACATTCTCTACATGATCAATCCCTCCAAGTTGGCATGATTGTGGATTCTTATGTATAGCATCTACAGGAGGCCTCTTTATTAGTTGAGAAGATTGTTGGTTTCCTGAGATAGGTTCTACCACACTCCTTGTTCGATCTGCACTTCTCTTTAGCAGTTTTGGAGGAAGCCATCATCAATATCGACACAAGGACTTTTGAACAGATTTTAGAGACACTGATCATCATAGAGATTCCTTCTCCATATAGGGGGCATATCTTGCAGGTACCCTTGCTCTTGTTTCTCCCAAAGGGGAGGAACATCATCCAAAGGTCATGGATCAGCTTCTACATAGGATCATTCTTCACTAATTGGCACACTACTTTTAAGGGGGGGGGGGGACTACCTTGTCTCCTTCTTCTCTTTCTTGGGGGCACTTTTTCCTCATAGGAGGTTTTGTCCTTCTCCATTCTTTCTTGTATATACATGGATGTATGTCGTAATGGGGGGGTCTTGATTACTCCATCCATCAATGCATCCTTAATTATCTCTCTTTTTGGGGAAGATTTTTTCCCATGAGGGTTTCCCTCTTTCCCTGCTTTATGGGAGATTGCATCTTCATTATGTACATGGGTACCTAACATGACCTAGTAGCTGGGACCCATTCTACATCTTCATCCTAGTTTTGTAAGCTTAAGGGCATTCCCCTAAGTTGCACTTAAGGGGGGGTGTTGGTGTAAATAATTATTTACTTATTACACTTACTTAAGTTTACTTAGTTTAATGCATTATTTATTTATTTTACATTATTTTATTTGTGATACACTTAGGAGTTTGTGCACTCTTGTGTGTTGTCTTGATGACATCACAGGGGTCCACACCTCTTTTAAGTACATGGTGTCTACAACATAGAAATCTTCTACACACATGTAACACTTTGTCATTCTTATCTATTCATCTAGAATGTTGGATAAGGTGATTAGTTGTCTTATCTTCTAATTGTTTCTAGAGACATTCTAGGTGCTTCCTATGAGGCCTTTATAAACAGGCACTCCTAGTGCATTGAACATCACATTTTGAACAGAGAAATGTATTTGGACATACTCTGATTGATTGATCATATCGATTTTTGGTCTACTGTGTACTTGTGTTTGAGTTCTTAGTTCCTGGGTGAATTTTGCCCTTAGGAAAATTCTTACAATCTCCTTATGATCCTCATGGATTTTTCCTCTTCCTTGTAAGTTTTCTCTTCCCCTTTGGTTTCTTCCTCTTCCTCTGCTATTTTTCTCTTGTCTTCTCTTAAATTTGGCTTCCACCTTGAATGCTAATTGATAAAATTTCTAAACTATATCAAGACACAATAGATTAAGTTCTACTTGAATGTTCAACCTCAATCCACTGAGGTATCTAGCAACTTTTAAACTTTCACATTCACTCTGTTTTTTCCCTTAGGCTCAATTTTTGGAATTCTTCAATATATGCTACGACATCTAGCTCATTTTTTCTTAAATTTTTTCTTCTTCTATGTACATGGATTTAATAATCCTCGGGTAGGTAAGTTTCTCTTACCTTAGCAATCATCCTGCCCCATGAATCTGTCATGTTCTTCCCTTCTTTGATCATTTCTCCTTGGGTGAAATTCCACCAGGTGAGGGCTGCTCCATTCAACCTTAACTTGGCAATCTTTACCTTATCTTTTTTTGCTACATTTTGACATTCAAAGTGGGTTTTCAAGGATTATATCCAATCCACAACAACATTAGCACCCATCTTTCCTAAAAAGATGGGTAAATCACCTTTGGCATCCTTCTTGCCAAATCTTTCAAGGGCTTGTATGAAGAATCTTTGGTCTATAAGCAAGCTAACCACCTCCTTGTCAAGGGAATTTTCTTATTTTCCTTCTTCCTCTTTCTCTAAGGAAACCTTTACTCTTTTCTCCATCTTCCCCTTCAACTTCTCAAGTTCATCCAATAACCACTTATTGGTTTTCTCATGTTGTTGCATCTTCTTTGCCAATTCAGCATTGGTGACAATGTTTGATGTCTTTGCTTCAGACTCTAATTCTAACATTAAAAAAAAATTGTTTTAGGAGCTTTCCCCAAGTTTTGATACCAATAATGATGCAGACATATCAAAAACAACAAATTTCTTTGTAAAACACTTGTTTTTCAAGCAAATTCAGACCCTCTATCAAAGATTTTATCATATCTCACACATCCTAGCATATCAAGAATTCAAATCTGATTCATTTGAAATATATTCAAATACACTAAACATTTATGAATGATTAAAACCCTTATCCTTCAACACAAAAATGTGACAAAGCTGGAAACAAGAAAAAAAATGTGAAGAACAATACCCAAAATTTTAACTATTGTCCATTTAATTTAAGTTTTCTCCCCCATATGAAAGAGTTTGAACTTGTAACGCCCTACCAAGGCATCCAAAGAATTAACCTAAAGTTTCACTAAGTTTGGTAGCATTTTTTTTTTTTAAATACATGAAAGTAAAAACCATTTACAACTTATACATATGATAACAGAAGCAATAACAATAGTACAAGTGAAAGTAAACATAGCATACATACATAATAAGTTACATTCTTCATGGATCCCCTAATATTGAATTACATCTAAATTAACTAATCATCTAACATCACATCCTCATGAAATAATAATGATACATCCAATGTACTTAAACAATATACAAGTGTCCTTTAAGTGATTATATTTTAGATTGCTCAATCATCCACTATACATGTCACAAGGTATGAAAGGTATAAAAGAATATACATCCGTGTAAATAAAGTACATCATCATCTTAATTGTAATGCATTAATGAAACCATACATCATACGTGATACATCATCATAAGAGATAACCATAAGCAATCAAACATAAATATCTAAGTGCATGGTTCCTCCCAACTGTAAATAGCATCATTAGACCATTGTGGGTCCTAGCCATCCCTCCATGTGTAACATTTCAAATCACCGAGGAGATCATCGATATTAACATAGTAGGAATGTAACTCCTAAACTATACTACATCATATGCAAAAATTAATCTAACATACAAAGTAAAGCATAAGATATCATCATCTAACATATGAAAATAATCAATATAAGAATACATGTCCACCATCATAATCATGAATACATCAGCTACGGTGTTCTAAATGGATCTCAAATGATAAGAGTAATAAAGCACTACCACCCGACCATGTGGAACCTAAGTGGTCCATTCCCACCGCCCTGAGGAGATAATCTCAAGTCCCAAATAGGTTATCAAAATCACATAGCCTAAATACTCTCTAAGTCAAGGAATCCTATAAGTATACTAACTCAAAGGTTCCAATCACAAAATCGACATATAATCCTAGAGGCACACAAAGACATGTAGGAAACCTACTATGCAAGCAAAAAACTGTCATTGCATGGATCACGCTAGAGTTACCTTAGTAGTCTCCCAATAGACCCTAGACCCCTAGTGATCTGTGTGTGGCCACTAGTATCCTCTTATACAGACAAGGCATACTACAAAATGCAAGGTCACAACCAAGCATTCTCTCTACTCCCATCCTAGTTTGTACTAGCACTCAAGGCATGGGTGAGAACAAAACAATTATCTTTTTAGGTTTATTTAGTTAGTATTAGATGTGAATGTTTTCACTTATTAAGGAAACTTACAATGAGTTAATCTAGTAGCCTCTTAGGGCCCTGACCCCCATTGCAAGCCACTTCCCCACACTACAAGTAGATAACCTACCCTAAGCTCACAGAATCATAAATCTCAAAATCACAAAAGATAATCCATGATATAAAAATAAAATCTCCATGAGCAATTGAAAAGCATCATTGATAATCATGACCACAAGAGTTCTCTATTGGCAACTGAAGTATCCCTGATAATCATCATAATCATTGGTTCTTAATAAGTAACCAAAATGCATCTCAAAATAATATTGATCAAAGACACCAAAATGGTTGATTCAAACATGTCACAACATGACATCATCAAGATCAGATAACAATTCAATTCCATCAAATGACTGGAAAGTAAACCCATGTATAACTGATCGATGACTCAAAATGGTTAAGTCAAATGTCTCATACATATGAATCTCAGCTTCACATAAGAAGACTGAAAAGAAATACAAACATTTCATAGAGCATACCACCACATAACCATGGTTGGGTTTATAAAGATCAGAATCAAAAGACATCATCATAACATCGCAATCATAACCCTCGAGCTTTTGGTAGACATCCTACAACTGGTCAACACTAGTCAACCCAAAAACCCAAAATTGATAGCATAGAGAATACACAATGCAAGCACATGTTTTGGTTTGCTAAAATTACATAGTTAAATAAAGTGAGGAGGTCCCAGTTTTCATTTTCTAATTTAGATATTGAGTGGAGGAACATTTTGTACGTTTTCCTAACCCATGTATTGTTTGGTAGATAAAGGTTTCTTCCTGTAACTCTTAAAATCAATTTTCCAATTATTCTAATGACATTTTGTTTATATAAATGTTACTTAAAAATGACCCGCATCAAAATTAAATAATAAATGGAAATTCACCAAATTCTTTTCGTTATCCTCTTTTCTAAAACAATATTGGATTCAAATAAACATTTAAACTAAACTTTTGTTATAAAAAGATTAATTTATTAAAAGTAGTTAAGCTTGAAATTTATTTATAATAAAATTTATAATGAATGATTTAATATATAAAAATTTATTAATATTTAATTTTACACACACACACACACACACACACACACACACACACACACACACACATAATATCTAATGATACAAATGTTTAATCGAATTGTAAATTTGATTCATATCATAACCAAAAAAAAGTATATGAATTATTTATAACTACGACTGCAATACTATCGTCACCATACTAAGTGATAGTGTCATGGTTATAACAAAGTTTTGGCCGCAAGCTTTTTATATATTATGTGGCAATGCTGTGCAGGGCTGCTGATGCAAGCCTGCGATAGTATACTGTCGCAAAGCCTGCGACAGCAACACTGTCGGCCTCTACTTTATTTGAAGTGGGGTAGGGGTACAGGTTCATCCCTCCCTGCCCCATTAAATTTTTTTTTTAAAAATTTTATATATAGCATTTTTAAAATGCTTTCACCATATGCAATTTTGGATTTACAAAAATATTTTCCACTATGAAATATAAGCAGCATTTATATAAATATATATGTTTATATATATATATATATATAAACACACACACACATATATATATATACATATATATATACATATGTATATATATATACATATATATATATATACATATGTATATATATATATATATGTATATATATACATATGTATATATATATATATATACATATATATATATATACATATGTATATATATATATATGCATATGTATATATATATATATACATATATATATATATACATACATATATATATATATACATATATATATATATACATATGTATATATATATATGCATATATATATACATATGTATATATATATGTACATATATATACATCTATATATATATATGTATATATGTATATATACACACAAAATATTATTAAACACTACAGCATAACATATATATATATATATATATATATATATATATATATATATATATGCAAATTTTTAAAAATATATAAAAACATGCATAATTCTAGAGAGAACATATACACAATCTTTTTTAAAAGCCTTCCATTTTTAAGAATTTCCTATAAAGTATTTCTTCTCTAAATTTACCCAATAATTCTCCTAATAGGTTTGATTATAAATTTTAACCATAGTCCCATAATTTCTTTAGATCTACACATAGGAAGTTTTCTCATAAAGAATTTAACTACCCATAACAAAAGCATGCAAGCAAGATATGTAAAAATTCTCAGAAAGCATTTAGAAGACATGAAGAAGATAGGAAATGCAAGAAGCAGAAATATCATGGGAAAAATCACAAGAGGCTACCTAGATTCTGATGCTAATTTGCTTCTCCTCAAAAAATACAGAGCAAGCTCATTCCTTCTCCCACATTTCTGAGTCCTCCAAAAATGCTCTCCAAATGCTCTCCCTAAGCTTCTAGGAGTGCCTGAATATAAAGAACTCTCAAGAAGCACCTAGAATGTCTCTAGAAACAACCAGAAGGTGTTGATAACTAAGCATGAGTCTAGTCCAACCCTCTAGATGAGTCATAAGGTTGTAGACACCATGTGCTTAATTGGTGCGCTAAGTTCTGTATTGTTGACATATGTGCAATCAAGAAGTGTGTTTACTCCTAGGCAAGCTTATAACTTTTATTTTAATTCTCTTATAACTTTTATTATTATTATTTATTTATTACTTTATTATTATTTTATAATTATTATTAATTTTAATTTCTAATTTCTTTTATTTAATTCTTTTTCTCATTTAATTAATTAAAATCAAAATATCTAAAGGTCATGATATTATATTAATTTTTTCCAAATAATTAAATTATTAATAAAATCTATTTATTAAGACTTAATTAATAGAAAAATCCACCATAAACCTCCAAGATAAAATATGAAAATCCATCATAGAGCAATCCATACAAAATCAGTCTAAAGGGTTAAAAATCACAAATTATGTCATCCAACACATTCAGAAGGTAAAATATCTAGATACTTGTCCTACCTCACTAGAACAAATGGTTTAAGGGTTTGGGATTTGGATTTCAGAATTTATCTCCCTTCTCTTATCATTGAGATAGTGTAATGGGGTACGCTCATCTTGGCAATTCAGGGAAGTTGATACCCAGTACTTGCAACTTGCATAAAAACCACACATGTACATACAATATATATAATGCTAAGCTAAATAGGCAATGGAAGGAAGTGGTGCATTGTGTAGATCCTAACTAGCAGGTGACTATGACTCCCTTCCTTAACCACATCAGAAATGCCATACATAAGAACAAACACACACACCATACACACGCAAGTATGGGGTAAGTATCCATAATAAAACACATGAGATAATAAACCATCTAACTAATCATCATCAATAACTGGAAACAATATAATAATCATCATGCATAGATAAAATGTAGAGTCTAAATAATCTCATCATACATTAACTAAATCCATAACATAATATCTGATCATCTCAAAACAATGCTACTAACCATCAACATAAAACTAGTCTAACATAGTCCGACAATAATAACAACAATGTGTCCAAAAAAATGTGAATGAGGGAAGGCACTACATCCACCCCCACTTGGATTAGGCTTACTTCTAGAAGCCTACAAACAAGTAGGGTCCCATTGGACCCTTACCTGCTCGATGGTTTGACCCCTGAGGTTCAACTCCCACTGCTTCAGAATAGGAATTGGCTCCAAAGCTAGCTGTCTATCCTCTACCTACAATGCATTCCAATCAAGAACATATACAACATTAGGAATATACTACCTAAGTACTGAATCATGGAAAACATCATGAATGTGAGCTAGGCTAGGCGGTAGAGCAACGCGGTAAGAAACTGGGCCAATCCTCTCAAGAATCTCGAATGGTCCCACAAAGTAAGGTGCTAGCTTTGAACCCTTTCCATATTGGATCAGACTCTTTCGCAGATACACTCTCAAGAAAACCTTGTCTCCCATAGGAAACTGCTTATCTATCCTATGTGCATCAGCATACTTTTTTTGCCTATCCTGTGATGTAGTCAAATGCTCAAGGATACACACTACCTATTGCTCCATATCATGAAGCATCTCAGGACCCAACAAGATGCAATCCTCAAGACTATCCCAACTTAAAGGTGTATGACAAGGATGTCCATATAAAGCCTAAAATGGTGCCATGCCAATAGAATTGTGATACCCGTTGTTGTAAGCAAACTCCACTAGGTAGAGATAGTCCTCCCAATGTGTCTACCTATCCATCACATACATCCTTAACATATCTTCCAAAACCTGATACACCCTCTCTATCTAACCATCTATCTCTGGGTGATATGCCAAACTGAAGTTCAATTGAGCTCCAAGCTCATGCTATAGCGATGTCCAAAATGCAGATGCCAATATAGGATCCCTATCAGAAATGATCTTTTAGGGAATGCTATGTAATCTCACAATGTCATGCATTAAGACAATAGCTAAAGAAGCTGCTATATAGGAAGACCTGATTGGTGAAAAATGTGCCACCTTAGTCAACTAATCAACATTGACCATGATAGCATCATGATGATAAATAGTCATAGGTAATCCTACTATGAAATCCATGGATATGATGTCCCACTTCCATGAAGGAATAAGATTTAATTGAAAAAGTCCTACTAGGTGCTGGTGTTCTGCCTTAACTCTCTAACACTCAAGACACCTAGCCACATAATAAAAAATGTCTTGCTTCATCCCAGACCAATAGAATAAATGCCACAAATCAACATGCATCTTCTTGACACCTGGATGTGCCGAGTAGGGTGTAAGATGGGCCTCTGCTAAAATCAAGATGTGAAGCTCATCTTGTAACGACACATAAATCCTTCTTGAAAGTCTCAAAAGAACATTTGATTCTCAGATGTATCCTGCAAACTTACCCTCCAAAGGCCTTCCTGAATCTATCTCTCTGCACACCTCCTAGTACCAAGAATCTGTAGGAAGTGCCTGAAGAATCTGACTCCTCAAATCAACACTAAGAGTCATAGATGATATCACATGTCTCCTATGACTTAAAGCATCTGCCACCACATTCTCCTTTCCCTAAATGTACTTTACCTCAAATTCATACTCACATAGAAATTCCATCCATCGCCTTTGGTGAGCATTCAAATTAGGTTGAGTGAAAATGTACTGAAAACTACGATGATCACTATGTAGCTCGAATCTATGCCCCAACAAGAAATGTCTCCACCTTGTCAAAGCATGAACTACTACTGCTAACTCAAGATCATGTGTAGGATAATTTAGCTCATGATCCTTGAGCTTGCATGATTCATATTCAATCACCTATCCATTCTACATCAAAACTTCCCCAATCCCTTCTCGGGAAGCATCTATACACACCATGAAATCACCTCCTGAATCGAGTACTACTAAGATCAATGCATTGGTCAAAAGCTCCTTGAGCTTCTGAAATGCTTCCTCACATTTCTCTGTCCAAATAAACTTCTTTCCTTTCCTCTGAAGGGAAGTGATAGGATGTGCTATTCTGGAGAATTTTTGGACAAATCTACGATAATAACCAACTAGACCCATGAAACTATGAATCTCTAACATATTAGTCAGTGTAGACCAATCTACTATTGCCTAAATCTTTGTAGGGTCCACTAAAATACCATCACCTGAGATGACTTGCCCTAAATACTAAATCTCTGACTTGAAGAATTCACACTTTGCTGCATTGGCATAAAGCTAATTGTCTCTCAAACATTGTAAAACCTATCACAAGTGTTCCTCATGCTCCTTCTAAGACTTAGAATACATCAATATATCATCAAGAAACACAAGTACAACCTGTCAAGATAAGATTGAAACACCCCATTCGTCAAAATCATGAAAACTGATGGAGCATTAGTCAACCCAAAAGGTACCACTGTGAACTCATAATGCCCATAGCGCATTCGAAAGGTGGTCTTGTGAATGTCAACTTCCTTAATGCGAAGCTAGTGGTATCTTGACTTAAGGTCAATCTTGGAGAATACTGTAGCTCCCTTGATCTAATCAAATAAGCCATCAATCCTAGGTAGAGGATACCTATTCTTAATTTTCACCTTATTCAACTATCTATAATCAATACAAAGGCACAAAGAACCATCTTTCTTTTTCACAAAGAGCACTGACGCTCCCCATGGTGACACACTAGGTCAAATGCTCCCTTTGGCCAAAAGTTCCTCTAGCTGAAGACACAACTTACCCAATTCCTATGTAGTCATGCAATAAGGAGATTTAGAGATAGGCTTTACTCTTGGAATTAGGTCAATGCTAAAGTTGATTTCCCTCTTTGGAGGCATGTCTGGAATCTCACCTGGAAAGACATCTACATACTCCTATAAAATTGGTTGATCTAAAGTCTTCCTCACAAGATCTTTCTCAACAAGATCATTTACCATAACAGCAAATATCTAACATCCCTTATAGAAACTTTGCTTCAATTACATAGTAGAAATCATCTGTAAAGATATAGGCCTTGGTAACCCAACAATCATCACATCATTCCCTTGGTCATCTTGGCACATTATAATCTTCTTCCTGCAATCTATACTAGCTCTATGAGAGCCAAGCCAATCCATACTCAGAACCACATCGTAGGAACCAAGGGGTATAACTCAAAGATCAACTATAGTATCAAATCCTCCTAGACCAAGCCCACGCTTAAGAACTATAGAATCTGTAGAGACCTTAATACCTGAGGCTAGTTCCACTTGCCAACCATGATCTTGCTTCACCACATCCAGCTTACACTTAGCAACTATAGATGGAGAAATAAATGAATCTGTAGCTCCTGAATCAAACAACATTGAAAGAGATGTACCTTGAATAGCCCCTATGGTTTCAACCACTATTCCCTAATGATCTGCTTGACGGTGATCTACTGCTGCAAACACTCTATGAGCTCTTCCTGCATCTCCAACTGTAGGCTCGGATGTTGTTGGCCTAGGGCCTGAATACTGAGGTGCTCACTATGGACAGTGAGCTACAAAATGTCCAATCTACCCACATGAAAAGCATCCTATATTTCTACCAAAACCTCTACCCATAGGTGGTGCATTTGATTGCTGTTGGCTATTTCTACTAACAAAAGACTGACTACTCTGAGCTGGCTGATTGGGTTGATTCTGTTTATTATGCTGAGCATTGTGGTTGTTCTTGGAATTAGAACCTCCACCACCACCTTAAGCCTGAGAGTTAAAACCCTTTTGTTGTTGTGTCTATTAAGACTGCTGCTAAAACTATTTCCCCTTAGAAAAAGGAGGCTTCCTGATACCACCTAAGTTCTAGTTGCCTTTCGATCCTGATGCTGTGTGTGCTCCTACAAAACCTCCCTGACCAAGGTTGACACTTTTTTCAACAAGGATAGTTGATCATACCACATCCTTGAGGGTTTTTGGCTCAAATACCTTGACACCTCCAATTATATGGTTGTTCAAACCCCTAATAAAGTGTTGTGTCAACTAAGCTAAGTTTTCACTGAATCCTAAAAAGGACACAAGCTCATAGAATTTGTGCTCATACTCTGTCACAGTTATAGAATACTGCTTGAGATTATGGAACTCATCTGCCCTTTTCTACTTCCATTCCTCTGGTAGGAATCATTCGCAGAAACTCCCTAAGAATAGCTCCCAAGTGACACTGCTCATATCTATACCCAGCTTCTTTTCCTCAATTGTCCACCAAGTGGCCCCAAAATTCTCCAAATTAGTAATCACAAATCTTTCCTTAACATTACTATCAAAGTCTTGCATAGAAAAAATCCTTTCAAGGGCAATAAGCCACTGTTTGACCACATAACCAGAACATTTCCTATTAAAGGGCTTAACCTTGGATCTCGAAAGGTCCTTCATCTGAGTAGATACAATAGATCTCTATTGATCCTTCTAAGGGCTCCTAGACCTGGGTCTATGCTCTTGTTCTATCTGATGTGCTCTATGTTGTTCATGAGTAGGAGGTAGATGATTAAGAATGGTCTGCATCATCTATCTCAAGTTAACCTCCACACACTCAACTTGGTCCTCTCTATGGCTCTCTTCCTACTACTTACTAGCATGCTCTCCTTCACTCTCTTCATGAGAAAATCCCCCATGAGTAGACTCATGGACACTGATAGTTCTACCACAACCACAACCTCTACCATGGCCTCTAACAGAAGGCCTAGTCCCAGATACCATCCTACAATAGTACAAAGTACTATTACAACCAAAAGACACATGTTTGCAATAGACTAAGTTCAATTTCAGTTTTTCCTATGTTTAGGTTTAAGTAAAAATTTAAGATTTGAAACCTAAGTGTTGAAGTATGAAAAATATCCAAATAATAGTTTTAAGTTCTATTGTAGTTCACCTAGTTTGTTCCAAAATACCCAAAGCTCCCAATGTAGAAACTCGAGCTCTGATACTAAATGTAATGCCCCGCCAAGGGATCCAAAGAATTAACCTAAAGTTTCACTAAGTTTGGTAGCATTTTTTTTAATTTTTTAATTTTTAAACACATAAAAGTAAAAACCATTTACAACTTATACATATGATAACAAAAGCAATAACAATAGTACAAGTGAAAGTAAACATAGCATACATACATAACAAGTTACATTCTTCATGGATCCCTTAATGTTGAATTACATCTAAATTAACTAATCATCTAACATCACATCCTCATGAAATAATAATGATACATCCAACGTACTTAAATAATGTACAAGTGACCTTTAAGTGATTACATTTCAGATTGCTCAATCATCCACTGTACATGTCATAGGGTATGAAAGGCATAAAAGAATATACATCCGTGTAAATAAAGTACATCATCATCTTAATTCTAATGCATAAATGAAACCATACATCATACATGATACATCATCATAAGAGATAACCATAAGAAATCAAACATAAATATCTAAGTGCATGGTTCCTCCCAACCATAAATATCATCATTAGACCATTGTGGGTCCTAGCCATCCCTCCATGCATAACATTCCAAATCATCCAGGAGATCATCGGTATTAAAATAGTAGGAATGTCACTCCTAAACCATACTACATCATATGCAAAAATTAATCTAACATACAAAGTAAAGCATAAGATATCATCATCTAACATATGCAAATCATCAATATAAGGATACATGTCCACAATCATAATCATGAATGCATCAGCTACGGTGTTTCAAACAAATCTTAAATGATAAGAGTAATAAAGCACTACCACCCAACTATGTGGACCACTTCACTGAGGAGATAATGTTGAGTCCCAAACAGGTTATCAAAATCACATAGCCTAAATACTTGCTAAGTCAAGGAATCCTAAAAGTATACTAACTCAAAGGTTCCAATCAAAAAATTGACATCTAATCCCAGAGGCACACAAAGACATGTAGGAAACCTACTATACAAGTGAGAAATTTTCATCACACAGATCATGCTAGAGTTACCTTGGTAGTCTCCCAATAGACCTCGGCCCCCTAGTGATCCCTGTGCGGCCACTAGTATCCTCTCATACAGATGAGGCATACTACGAAATGCAAGGTCACAACCAAGCATTTTCTCTACTCCCATCCTAGTTTGTACTAGCACTTGAGGCATGGGCGAGAACAAAACAATTATCTTTTTAGGTTCATTTAGTTAGTATTAGGTGTGAATGTTTTCACTTATTAAGAAAACTTACAATGAGTTACCTTGGTAGCCTCTTAGGTCCCCGACCCCTATTGCAAGCCACTTCCCAACACTGCAAGTAGATAACCTACCCTAAGCTCATGGAATCATAAATCTCAAAATTACAAAGGATAATCCACAATATAAACATCAAATCTTTATGAGCAACTGAAAAGCATCATAGATAATCATGACCACAACAGTTCTCTATTGACAACTGAAGGTATACCTAATAATTACCATAATCATTGGTTCTTAATAAGCAACCAAAATGGATCTCAAAATAATACTGATCAAAGACTCCAAAATGGTTGAGTCAAAACATGTCACAACATCACATCATCAAGATCATATAAAAATTCAATTCCATCAAATGACTGGAAAGTAAACCCAAGTATAACTGATTGATGATTCAAAATGGTTAAGTCAAATGTCTCATACATATGAATCTCAGCTTCACACAAGAAGACTAGAAAGCAATACAAACATTTCATAGAGCATACCATCACATAACCATGGTTGGATTTATAAAGATTGGAATCAAAAGACATCATTATAACATCACAATCATAACCCCTGAGCCTCTGGTAGACGTCCTACAACTGGTCAACACTAGTCAACGCAAAAACCCAAAATTGATAGCATAGAGAATACACAATGCAAGCACATGTTTTGGTTTGCTAAAATTGCATAGTTGAATAAAGTGAGGATGTCCCAGTTTTCATTTTCCAATTTAGATATTGAGTGGAGGAACATTTTGTACATTTTCCTAACCCATGTATTGTTTGGTAGATAAAGGTTTCTCCCTAGAACTCTTAAAATTGATTTTCCAATTATTCTAATGACATTTTGTTTATATAAACATTGCTTAAAAAGGACCCCCAGCAAAATTAAATAATAAATGGAAATTCACCAAATTCTATTCATTATCCTCTTTTCTAAAACAATATTGGATTCAAATAAACATTTAAACTAAACTTTTATTATAAAAATATTAATTTGTTAAAAGTAGTTAAGCTTGAAATTTATTTATAATAAAATTCATAATGAATGATTTAATATATAAAATTTATTAATATTTAATTTTATACACACACACACATAATATCTAATGATACAAATGTTTAATCGAATTGTAAATTTGATTCATATCATAACCAAAAATAAGCATATGAATCATTTATACCCATGACTGCAATACTGTCGTTGCCATACTAATCGACAGTATCGCGGTTATAACAAAGTTTTGGCTGCGAGATTTTTATTTATTACATGGTAGTGTTGTGTAAGCCTGCTGACGTAGGCCTACGATAGTATACTGTGGTAGAGCCTATTGCAGCAGCACTATCGGCCTCTTCTTTATTTGAAGCGGGGTAGGGGTATGGGTTCGTCCCTCCCTATCCCATTAAAATTTGTGATTTTTTTTATATATAGCATTTTTAAAATGCTTTCACCATATGCAATTTCAGATTTACAAAAAATATTTTCCACTGTGAAATATAAGCAAGGTTTATATATATATATATATATATATATATATATATATATATATATATATATATATATATATATATATATGTATATATATATATATATATATATATGTGTATATATATATATATGTATATTTATGTATATATGTATATATATATATATATATGTATATTTATGTATATATGTATATATATATATATATATGTATATTTATGAATATATGTATATATATATATATGTATATATATATATATATGTATATTTATGTATATATATATGTATATTTATGTATATATATATATATATATATATATATATATATATATATATATATATAGACAAAATATTATTAAACACTACAGCATAACATATATATATGTATGTATGTATGTATGTATGTATGTATGCAGATTTTTAAAAAAAAAATATAAAAACATGCTTAATTCTACAGAGAACATATACACAATCTTTTTTAAAAGGCTTCCAATTTTAAGAATTTCTTATAAAGTATTTCTTCTCTAAATTTACCCAATAATTCTCCTAATAGGTTTGATTATAAATTGTAACCCTAGTCCCATAATTTTTTCAGATCTACGCATAGGAAGTTTCTCATAAAGAATTTAACTACCCATAACAAAAGTATGCAAGCAAAATATGCAAAAATCCTCAGAAAGCATTTAGAAGACACGAAGAAGATAGGAAGTGCAAGAAGCAGAAATATCATGGGAAAAACCACAAGAGTCTACCTAGATTCTGATGCTAATTTGCTTCTCCTCAAAAATTGCAAAGCAAGCTCTTTCCTTCTCCCACATTCCCGAGTCCTCCAAAAATGCTCTCCAAACACTCTCCCTAAGCTTCTAGGAGTGCCTGAATATAAAGAACTCTCAAGAAGCACCTAGAATGTCTCTAGAAATAACCAGAAGGTGTTGACAACTAAGCATGAGTCTAGTCCAACCCTCTAGATGAGTCATAAGGTTGTAGACATCATGTGCTTAATTGGTGCACTAATTGTTGTGTTGTTGACATATGTGCAATCAAGAGGTGTGTTTACTCCTAGGCAAGCTTATAACTTTTATTTTAATTCTCTTATAACTTTTATTATTATTATTTATTTATTACTTTATTATTATTTTATAATTATTATTAATTTTAATTTCTAATTTCTTTTATTTAATTTTTTTTCTCATTTAATTAATTAAAATCAAAATATCTAAAGGTCATGATATTATATTAATTTTTTCCAAATAATTAAATTATTAATAAAATCTATTTATTAAGACTTAATTAATAGAAAAATCCACCATAGACCTCCAAGATAAAATATGAAAACCCATCATAGAGCAATCCATACAAAATCAGTCTAAAGGGTTAAAAATCATGAATTATGTCATCCGACACATTCGAAAGGTAAAATATCTAGATACTTGTCCTACCTCACTAGGAAAAATGGTTTAAGGGTTTGGGATTTGGACTTGAGAATTTATCTCCCTTCTCTTATCATTGAAATAGTGTAATGGGGTACGCTTATCCTAGCAATTCAAGGAAGTTGATGCTCGGTACCTACAACTTGCATAAAAACCACACATCTACATACAATATATATAATGCTAAGATAAATAGGCAATGGTAGGAAGTGGTGCATTGTGTAGATCCCAACTAGCAGGTGACTATGACTCCCTTCCTTAACCACATCGAAAATGCCATACATAAGAACAAACATGCACACCATACACATGCAAGTATGGGGTAAGTACCCATAATAAAACACATGAGATAATAAACCATCTAACTAATCATCATCAATAACTGGAAACAATATAATAATCATCATGCATACATGAAATGTAGAGTCTAAATAATCTCATCATACATTAACTAAATCTATAACATAATATTTGATCATCTCAAAACAATGCTACTAACCATCAACATAAAACTAGTCTAACATAGTCTGACAATAACAACAACAATGTGTCTAGAAAGATGTGAATGAGGGCAGGCACTACAGAACCTCCAACTAGATTCGTTGGAAAGATAATTCAAATTTCTATCCAACCATATAAGTTTTAGACCTTAAACAGGTCACATATACAAATGGGAACTAGACAGTGGCAAATATTTTTACAAAAATAAGAAAATCTCTCTTGTTTCTATATCCAAACTTGTCAAAAAAACCTCTTTTTCCATTCATTTATTTTCCTTATGATATCATTCAACAAAAAAAGTATATATAAATGTGACTCTTTTCATTTTGAGTTTTTCTATATTTTAAAAGACTCTTATACTTCTAAAATTTCTAGAATTTCCTAGTTGTAAAAATGCAACTTTGTATTATGCAAACAAGATTAAACTACCATGCATTTCTATTTGTGTGAACACTATGAAACACTTAGATGATCCTAATATTGAATTAAATTAACTAATTACATTATTATAGACTAGTTGAAAACTTTAACATGATAGCTTATAGGTGTACCAAATCATGTAAGTGCCTTACACAATAAGCCTTTATTATAACTAAATGCAATTAAAAGACTAGATGATATGAACACAACCTATCAAACATGAATAACATGATCTATCCTAATGGATGATGGAAATATGTACATGTCAAAATGAAATTAAAAAAATCTTTATGTAGGTGCTCCTTCACCACTCTCCCATTTGATTTCTGTAAGTCACCCTGATGGATGCAACCTTGTTGATCTTTCATTGTGATGGATCATGATTATGACCATGAGTGGTCTACACTATTGAGGTGATTGAATTTATGT
Source organism: Cupressus sempervirens (assembly GCA_028749045.1). Lineage (NCBI taxonomy): Eukaryota > Viridiplantae > Streptophyta > Pinopsida > Cupressales > Cupressaceae > Cupressus > Cupressus sempervirens. Next base: position 325,645,355 of record CM053788.1, read on the forward strand.
TCTGTATTAGTTACATTGATTATGATTATGGATGATTTATGTGATTATGATGTGATTCATGGTTCACTAAGGTTTGTGCTAGTGGTTACTAGGATTGATGTGGTATCATGATGTTGTTATGTGATTACCCTAAGATGTGTGTAGAGATTACACTATGTTCTATTACTGTGCTACACTAGATTAAGTTCCTATAGTAGTGGTTAGTCATGTTTATTACTATGTTCTCTTATGTGTTTTAAGTGCCTTTTAACATTTTGTAAACTACCATTACTAAATGCTTAAATAATTAAAAATGGATTGTCCATGTTGGTTTATTGGTTATGTGTTGTGGATATTTACCTTGTTATACTTTGATCCAAGAGATATTTGTTATTCATGTTATGTTTTACATTTGAGATGACCTAAGGGTCAAGTATTAAACTTGATTTTAGTCTCTTAAATGTTACACTACTAACCTGCTCAGTTGATCATATTACATGATGATGTCATTTTGAGATGACCGTGTGTTTTATGATGATTTCTAGTTATCTGGTATTTGCACATATCTTTGATTATGTTATGTGATGGATTTAATGCTCTAGTTATTTACTTCATTCTTTCTTCCTTATTCTATATGAGAACATGAGTTATGTAAATAGATTATTTCAGTATAACTGAATAAATTATTAAATTAGTCATTTAATACATTTTTTGCTTTAGCTATGTTATTATATGCAATTGCACTTGATCATGACATTTAGTGTACACGATTTATATCCTCGGTAGTGGCACATGGAGTTAGTGACTTAGTCATCCATATTTTACCAATTTCATCCCTATATGGTTGACGTATCCTTATTTTAATTGTTTAATTAATCTATTCGGTGATTGTTAGATCTAAACTCATTTCATTATGTAATTAGACCAGTTAGTGTGTCTATGAATTTAGAGGTTTTCATTATCATTAAATTTGTTAAGGAAATTTATGTGTATTTGGATTTTTGGGCTTTATTTAATTAATTTTTAATTTATGGCAACTTTTCCATAAATGAATTCCTATTACTAGGAATAGCCTATTTTCATTTTGGTTAATTTGGGGTTTAACTAGGTTGGCTAGTTATTGGCCCTAATCAATTATTCACTCGAAAAGTGAATAAGTCAAACCATTGTTGCACTTTTATGTTTGCATTGGGATATGTGTTGCATGCATACTTCTGACTTGGTATTCAGTTGAGTGTTCTTATACCTAGTGTTATTATTTTCTTTGGGACTTTGTTATTGTTTCATGGACACTAGGATTCATGTAGAATCCATATTGCTAGATTGAGGCTAGTTGGGTGAGTTCATGATGTTTAGTCTTTTTGCATCATTGGGATTTGTGTAGAATCCATACTCCTAGATTGAGGCCAGTTGAGTGATTTCATGATGTATGGTTTTATTGTCTTTAGGATTCATGTAGAATTGTGTTCTCATCCAGTCCTTGTGTTATGATCTTTTTGATGGCGGTGCACCACACACAAGTATGTACGTGTACACTGTCGAGTGACTTGCAAGGCCTAATATTCCATTGTACTTTTGAAAATTATGATCATTAGGGTTGGGATGGGAATTTACATGCCTATGGGCACTCATCATTGGATGAGCATGGGTAGGGTAGCATATGGAGGGGGGTTCTTTTCCATGACTTGGTGCCTATTTCCCAAGGGTTAGCGTGCAAAAGTTTTAATCAAGTGATAACTAAAGAAAATGTGTGAGTGCTAATAAAACTTAAGATTATTAAATGCATGTGTAGGGCCCTCCATTGAGGAGTTGAAATGCACAATCTAAGCTTGGGTTTATCAAAGCCAAGTGACTCTCCATTATGTCAGCCCCTACTTAGTAGCCCATTGAGTGTCTTACCAAGACCTCTAGTTTATGCATTGTTTATGTTCTTGGTTTTAGTCATCATACTGTATGGCATGAGTGTTAGCCATGGACATTATTCTTTATGTATTTTTGTGGTTGGATCATTATCTCCATCAGCACTATGGGTGTAGACCTATGGGTTGCACATGGTTGGGATGTATAGCTACCTATACTACTACTAGGGACTGGTGTATAGAGATAGTCTGTTGTCCTAGTGTGACCATTGCTAGATGTCTTCACTTGGTACTTTGGGTTCTAAAGTATGATTTCTTGTGATTATGCTTTCATTGAAATGCTTGGATATCATGTTTAGATGATGTTAGTTTATTTGATGCATTTTTATATTATGATGTTTAGCATAAGATTAGATGATGTGTCTTTCTTCATTGGAGTATCTATTACTTTGGTTTAGCATGTTAGATTTTCTATTTTTATGATGTTTAGCATATGATAGATGATGAGTTTGATTTGTAGGATCATCTTCTACTTTACTTTTAGCATGTTGGATTTCCTTATTCTTATATTATAGCACATTTTACTAGTGACATCCTCATAAGATAATATTGATGATTTGGTCAATAGTTTGGGATGTTACGCACAGGGGATGGTTAGGACCCATGATGATCTTATGATATTATTGATGGTAGGGAGGAACCATGTACTTGGTTGTTTTGTTCAGTGCAATGTTTCTTCAATTTATTGTGATGTTGTTTTAGTACCTTGTGATGTTTCTTTCTATACTTTCCCTTCACTAATTTTTAGATGGTTAGATTGTGTTTCTATCTTTAGTATCATGTTTTAGTGTTTATGCCTCGAATTGTGGATCTAGTACTCCCCAGTCTGGAGGTTTTGAACTATATTTGTCTCTTTAGTTTTCCCTTTGAGTTATTTCTTTCATTCCTTGGTGACCATTTATCAGCATGGGGCAATACAATTTAGTATCACACACTCAATATAGATCTATCATACAATCCCTGATTATATCACACATCTCTTAGAGAAATGTGATGTGATACTTTTCAGTATCACACCCCCATTGAAGAATTGTCATACGATACTTGTAAATTATTTCATGCCACTTAGAAAAGTGTCTCCCAAACCCTAATAATGTTGCATCCATTCTTGTGAAAGGTTGTATGATATTGGAAAGTATCACCCAGTGTTGATTTAAAGTATTGCCTAGTAATTGCAAAAACCTGTCTAGGAAGATAGTGGGCACTTTTTGATTTGACCCAAACTTTTTAGGAAGTGTTTTGGCTACTCTCTTAGGTGTTCTTCAATCCTTTGGCATTGTAATTTGAATTTAGGATGTTTTGATTCAAATTCAGTTGTGCATCTTCCATAGTTTGTCATTCTATTTGGGTGTGGCATTTGGAGACTCTTTGGTTGCTCGGATTGTTGGTAAATTCTTCTATTGTGATATTTGTGATCCCTATATAATGTTGTCATTTACATTCATACTTGTAAAAAATATCTTGGCTTGAATTAAATCCCTGTTCCAAGGATCTCCACGTGGGGCATTACAATTCTTCGTATCTTTAGAAATCTCCTTGAAAGCCTTTATGATTATGTGATCTCCATTTATCCTAGGATCAAAATTCTCCACAATATCTTCACTTTATATACTTGTGATCTTATGATCCCTTTTTTTTTGTATGGTCATGGGTCTCCCTTTTTTCCTTTGCAATCCCACACTTACCTGCTTGTCATAACATCTTATAGCTTAACTTCAAACTCTTCCATGAGACACTTAAGATGACCCAACAAAAGGGTAATTGTAAATTCAGAATCTTCAATGTAAACACTCACGATGCTATGACCATATAGCATATCTTAAGATCTTAACTTTTATCATTTTCTTTTATGATCCTTCACTAACCCTTACATCATAAAATTAGGAGATGGAAGACTTAAGCATACAAAAAGATGCTTGAAATCTTGATTGTACGATCATATCATATGATGAAATTTTTTAAAATGACATACAATCCCCACTTGAAACAAAACCAAGGGTAAAGTTAAAAAATGATTGCATTTTTTTAGAAAATTATTTTCATGATAGGGTAAAGAAACAACCTTAGGATATCAAACTATCTAACTAGGGCACGATTTTCAACACTGAGCTAGGGAAAAATAATCATGTTAGGATTATATTCTAGCAAATTGATAACAAATAAAGAACAAACCCTAATAATATAACACATTTCAAAATATTTTCACAATAAATTTCCAAATTTTTGGCATAATGCAAATAAGGGATATCAAGCTCCTCACAGAGCTCACTTCATAAGAGTGAAAATTGGTAGCATGTTATTGGTGGTTTTTCCCAAATTTGGTTTCCACATAAAATTCTTGTGTTAGAATGTGTGATTCATTTTTTAGTTTTAAATGTTTACATTTCTACAAAGTTATTTTGAAATAAGATAGTAATATGAATATATTTAATATATTGAATGGTCAATGTATGCATAAGGATAAGTTATAGTACTTAAAAAAATTATTTGTACATTTGGACATTGGATAACTAATTCACACCCCCCCCCCCCCCCCCCAAGTTGTACATTTGGACATTGGATAACTGATTCACCCCCCCCAACATGTTATTCTAAAGTATTCCAACAACTATTACCCTATTTGATTTCCATCTTCAAACTTTTCACATACCTTTACATAAAATATTTTTAATATAACTCATCTTTTAACTTATTCTTTCTTCCTATATATATGTGGTCACATATCAAAACATGATCCCAAATAGTTTGACATCACTGACTATAAATAATTAATTTTCCTAGTTGTGTCAGCCTTATACCATTAATCAAAATTATCCATGCTAAAATTTTCACCTACAACTATACTTATCCAATTAGCATATTTAGTTTATTAATCATCTTATTAATTAGTTTTTCCAATAGATAGGTCTCCAGTTAACATTAGAAATGATCTTTCAATCCCAAGAGTTGTGAACTATGGGAGTCCAATGCTTCAAAATCATCTCATTTCTACATATCCCATCCTATTCATGGAAGATTTAGATAGATTATGGGATCAAATTGAAATCATTGAGATGAATATGGTGCTTCTAATGACATTATTTGAGATTATCAACCCTTATAATGAGAAATAGCTTCATACTTATTTTGAGGCAAAAAGCATCCTTTGGGATGCTATTAAGGATTTAAGGGAATTAGTTTGCATTATAGGTTAAAGGGAAACATCCTGATACTACTATATCTATTTTTATTTTGTAGAAAATATATGGATGTTATAACACATAGCTACGAAGTTTGTGAAACTTCTTAGAGGGACTTGTCATTACTTGCCCCTTTCTTTTGGTTTAGAAAATGCAAATGATGGAACAATGTGTGGTATATTTTTTGGTGACATGCTTTTACTTATTATATGAACTTATAAGGATGTTTAAACTAATATAGTAATAATAGTCATTATAGAGGAAGATAGACACTTTAATTATTATTCTCTTTTCATGATAGTTATAAGGAGTTAATGAATGGACCTTTTAAACTCATATACTATGCTTTATAAATTTTTGCTACTATGATTGTGAATTATTAAGAAATGAAATAAATATTTGCAATCAAGGATGAAATTATGAATTAATGTATTTTAGTCATTCACAAAATGGATAAATTATACCTTTAGACCATAGATATTTTTTTTCCTTCCTCAACAATAGAAATTTGTGAAAGTTGTATAAATATATAGGCTCACAAAGTCCAACTGATTACGGAATTCAGAACTATTATTTTCTCTATAGCTTTTTTATTATAATTTCTCTAGAAGGACTTTTACCTTATCCAAGGCAACAAGTAATTCTTAATAGCCATAAAGAGATGAATGATATGTATTCTTTACAATAGGATTAGATAGTGATTCCATTTATCTAAGTAAAATCTTTTACAAATATTTAGTCACTCTTGATGGTGGTATTATTATTCACAACCTAAAATATTGAGAAAAGGATTAGTATATTATAAAGTTAGGCATTCATAGAAGTTAAGGTTAACTAAATTTATACCTAATTTATGCAAGATGTATAGTATGCATATGATAAGTTGTAACCTTTAATACAAGCATTGATACCTACTTTTTTTTAGAGACCATTGTAATAACTTATAATGTGTATAATTAAAATGAGAGAAAATATCTCATGAGGGAAGATAGAATTTTAGTTTTTTAATTATTGACTAGATTTTACTTTTCAAACTATATTAAAGAATCATAACTTTAAGGATTAGCATAAGGGACCTTTTCTTTCAATTAATATATGTTTATATGTCTCCATTGTATTGATAAAAACAAGAAAAGGAGATCAATGAAGAATGTATAATTATCAATGAACTAATGGCAAGCCTTCATTTGGTCCATCATGACTTACCAATCAAAGAATGAATTAAGATGTCTAATTTCCATTATTATTAACCCATATAGTCAATGGATTCAAAGATTACATTTGATAAATATAACCTCAAGACTTCACAATATAAATTAGAGGATCTAATTTGGCTTTAAATTTTGTAATCCTTATTTACATTACTAGCAAGAATATAGTATAACTTTGTTTTATGTACTTATAAACTAAGATTTACTATAGTTATATATGGATTATCTATATTTTTGGATATAGAACTTTTCTAATCAATAATAATGTAAAGAAAAAGGAAATGTCTTTTTGGTATTTGATTATTAAAGATAATATGATAAAGTTAGTTTTCCTTTTCTTCTATAATAATCTATCTTCATTATTAATCCTTGGTCAAGAGGTGTAGAAAGATTTTCTTGCAGATAGATTAAGAATCATCATAGTTAAGAGATGGATTTGGGTCTGAATACTGTGGGGGAGATGACTTGGTTAAGAAAAGAGGGTAGATCCCCTACCTTGACATTCTACCTTTAGCAATTAGTATATGTGTATACGTTTGTTGTAAAAATTTAGCAATACTCAATATTGAAGGCTAAATGAGAGAAGTCTTAAACTATTTTCTGTTAAATAAAGTCCATCAATGTATATTTATAAATATGAACATTTAATGATAAATTTTGGTTATTAGTTAATTTTGACTATCTGTCAAGAGTGACAACATTAGAATTATAACCTAGATTTGTATTACAAACTAAATAAGTCTAATGTAAGACTAGAGGTTTGATTTACTCTAATCTTTCCTATTAATGTCTATGCTAAATGAAGATAATAACTTTATTTCTTACATATTAATAAAATATATTATGGCCTTGGCATTTTATCGATAAAATAAAATATGTATTTTGAAAGCATACCAATTAAATTGAAATTAAACACTAATTCTAAATTAAAAGGTTGTGTGACTTGACTTAAGACCTTTTTTGTTAAAATATTATATTGCTTTTTGCATGTTGAGTTTTTTAATTTTAGAAACCTAGTGTAGTCCTTTATATGGAGGTTTTTGGGGTTATTATTTCATTACATCTATTAGGTATTGGAGAGTGATTTTTGGTTCTTGAGGTGAAATAATTATTTTCAAATCTATATTTTGGAGTTTTTTGTTTGACCTTTTTTTTTTAATGCCAAAAGTAGAATCTATTATACATATACACACACACACACACATACATATATACATTTACACACACATGTGTGTGTATGTACATACATACATAAGTATATATATACATATGTATATAAATAATATATGTATATATACACATGTATATATGTATATGTTGAAAATACAAGATAGGCTAGCTTACTTAGATGGAAGAGGTGTATTAGTAATCAATAAAACTTAATCTTAATTCACCAATTAATCCTTCATATGTATTTTGATCTAATTGTATGCATAAAAAATTGAAAGCATTAAAACATTCATAACACTTTGACACACAATATGGTACAACCTAGAAAGTATTTGGCATTAGATCATGTTTGTTATTAGTGAAAACACTTATTCAAATTGTGTATGGTTATCGAGCTCTTAGTTTAGTCTCTAGTGTTTTCTGAGCAATTTAGTAGTTACCAAGTTTCACAGTTCATACAAAGCATTCCAATGGTTACCAAGTGAATATAGGTAGTGCAAATTCTAGCAGTTCAATTCTTACAAGCAATCAATGGTTATTGAGCTTTGCAGTGTCTACTAAGTCATCAATTCTTGTGATGTGAAGCTAGTGTTAATCGAGTGATGGGATGAGTAGTGTTTACTGAGTGCAGGCATGGTAAACATGGTATTCAATTTTTATCGAGTGACACAGTATCTACCAAGTCTCCAGTGTATATCAAGTTTGAAGCTATGTTGAGTGATTATTATGGACTGAGCCTCTACTTCTACCAAATGCATGATGATGCTAAGTAATGCAGTGGATGTCGACCACCAAAAATTCACCAAGTCAACTTTCAGAACCTGAGTTTCTACATTTGGGCTGACTTAGTAATATTGGTGTTATCTTGTTTTTTGGTCAAACTTGTAATTATGATAATTAGGTTGGTATATATGTAATGTATTGTATTATACCCAAGTGAGGAGAAGTAATAACATTAATGATTTGATGCATGAGAATGTGAATGTGAATCAACAATAGAGTAAAGTGTTGTGCAAGGTCAAATTAGGAGCAATCAGGTTACATCTCTCACAAAGAGGTGATCAATACTTCATAGATCTTAATCAAAAATTTAGTTGTAAGTCAGATCTATTGTTTCATCCTAATAGGTGAATCAACTTCAAATCCTTTAATAGGGTAGACTTAATAGTCTTTGCTGTAAATCTCTTTACCGATTGCATACTTCATTATATGTTTGTAAAACCTCTAACAAGGTGGACCTAGCAATCCTAATTGCTCCTAACAGGGCAAATCATCAGAAGTGATCATTGCAAGCCTTAATAGGCCAACTTTATACTATAGTATTGAAGTTTTGCGCGTATCATCCCCACCCTAGTTTTACTTTCTATTTGGAAGGTTTCTAGGTCACCAAATATTGTGTTTAAAGTGTTGTGTGCTTTCAGTTTATCATGTATGCAGTAGTTTAGATCTATTAATGGTGAATGGATTATGTTATTAAGTGTTGAATTTGTCAAAAGTTTTGAGGTTATTGATTTACCCCTCCCCTCTTAGTAACCTAGCTAGTCTTGATTATTTCCAACAAAAGCTTCCAAATAGAAAGTAAAATTGGGGTAGGGATGTGATGTAGGAGCATCCAGAGGTATAAGGGCATTCCTATCTCACCCAAAAAAATGTACTTAGATTTAGTTTCTATTTCATGTGTTTTCATTTTTGGATCCCCATTTGGGTCAAATAAAGGTTCCAACTCTCATAGTTCCACTATTAGTGTTCTGGGTTAGAGTTTTTAATCACCTTGGGATATGTGTAAATGCCAAAAAAAATAGGAGTATGAAATTGAGCCATCATTTTGGTGAACTAGAAGATGTAAATTGGCTGAATGAATGTAATTTTAATTTAGAGCATTCTAGAAAAAGAACCAGGTCAAAAGGTCCCATGGTTTGAAAGTTATCGCAGTTTTTTAATTTTTGGAGACCTCCTAAGAATGCTTCAAAGTCAAGTGAGGGGAATTAAATGACCTCAAATAGGGCCAAAAAATGGGAGATGAGTGAATCTGGTCCATAGGGCTATAGAGAACTTTGAGAGCTTTCCAAAAATGTAAACGGTTTGTCAATCGGAGCTACGGTTCAAAAGTTATGCCTCCCAAAAGTTCGGTTACCATTTCTGGATTCTTCTAGATTTGTGCCAACTTCTAACATGGCTTCTGGAGCCTTCTACTTGGTCTATAGATGCCAACTAGCACTTTCTAGAATGTATTCCTAATCCTTAACCCTTTGGGGTCTATTTAAGGACATTTCTAGCATTGTAAAAGGTAGTTCGGAGTGGAGTTTGAGAGAAGGTACTAGGAGAAGAATTTATCTCCAAATTTATGCTATTGTAAGCCCTTAGGGCATGTTTTGAAGTCTATTCTCTCTGTACTAAATGTATTAGCATATTTACAAAGTTAATAAAGTTTTCCCCTTTCCTATTGTAGCCATTATGTGCTTGGGTTGTGTCCCCATCAGGATGATGCCCATAAGCTTTAGTACTCTAGTACAAAGTTGACCTATTAAGGTTTACAATGATCACTTCTAATGATCTACCCTACTTGGAGCAATATTGACTACTAGGTCCACCTTGCAAAAGGATTTACAAACATACAATGAAGTATGCACTTAGTAAAATGATTTACAAAAGACAATTAAGTCTACCTTGTGAAAGGATTTAACTATTCCACCTATTAGGATGAACCAATGGTTGATCTCTGATCTGCAAATTGTTTTGTTGAATGAGATTCCTTTGGAGTGTAATGATCACCTTGCTATGATAGATAAATATTTGCTACTCCTTATCATTTGTGTAGCCTTCTTACTTTACACTTCTGCTCTTTTTTATATTTCTATATTTGTACATTACACACATTGGATGTGATACAATGTATTACATATATACCAATCCATTTTACAATTCATCAAAGTTGGCTACAATACAAGCTTCACCAAAATACATAAAGTTGACCCATTTTCAAGTACTTAGGTTTTGAAGACAAACTTAGTGAGGTTCTCACACTTGACAACCATTATCCAAACTTGACATCATCATGCACTTGGTAGATATAGAAACTTGTCTCATACTAATCACTTCCATGTAGTCTAAACTCAATCTACACTAGTGACTTGGTTAACACTACAAAAATTGGCATATAAACATGTTGGAATACTAGAGAGATTGTTGGAAAATTCATTTGGTGATGATATATTACATTCATGACTGAATTTTTCATTCATGTCAACATAGCATATTTGATGACTTCTATGGTATCTAATAGAAGAAAGTTAAAAAGATCAAGTTGGTATGGATAGCCAATTGAGCATGATAACCACCCAAGGTTATGAAAGATACTTTGAAGTATCTAGTATATGCAATTAATGTTAGAAGCAGAAAGGAGAAGTCTAGAAGAAGTTATGAAAGTTTTAGTGATGTTTGTTCTAAGATAGAGTTTATAGAGGCATGTTCTGGTAAACTTGTTATATCTCTTAGCAAAGTTTATATCTTGAGGATTGAGGTTGAGAAAATGAATAATAAATGTTGAGGATGGTGTGGCTAAGCTTGCTCATCATAATATTATGTGTACAAAAAATTATTCAAGTTGCAAAGTAGAAGATTAAGGTTATTGCTAAGTGTAACATGTTCTTAATGTGGTCCTATAATAATTAATTAAGGACTAAAAACCAACTTAGGGAATTTTTTTATGGACTTGGTATAAAGGAAGGACGTCTTCCTTTATCATGACATATGTGGATATGGATGATTGCAAATTGAGAATGTTTGATAAGTAGCAAAGAGTGCAAAACACAAAGTTGAGCAGAGTAGTGCAAAAGTTAAGGAAACTTCATTGCCAATGTTTTTCTGAGTGATCCAAGGTTTGGTCTTTAGATCAAAGGTTTGTGACCTAGTCTACAAGATCTGATAGTGATTGATTTGGTTGATAGAATAGAGGAAAGGACAAAGGAAAGAAGAAGATATCATTGAATTACTTTATTGAGCAATGAGCTATTCTTGTAGTTGAAAGTTAATGTTTGGGTAGTGGGCTCTTCTTGAATACATTATACCACAACTCCTAATAGGGTTGGAATCTCCTAATAGGGATTCAAAGTCTCCTAATAGGGACTTATTTTACTAAATGTCATAATATACTCCTAATATGGTCCATCCTCTAACAAGGAATATTTATATTAGTACATCATCTTGTGGGCATCATTCCCACAATGGTTTTCCCTCTGATCAAGGGTTTCCCTAGTCAACATATCTGGTATAATTGTCTATGTGCATCTTTGCATTTTTTTTTTTGAATGGTTAATTTTTTTTAAAGAATATAAATGTTTTAATGGTCAGATAACTAATCCACCCCCCCCCCCCCCCCCCCCCCTCTCAATTATATTGGTAGACTATTGTTTCTAACAAAACTAAATCACTTGGTTCACACTACATAGCTCGATCAATACTACCACTATGAGCTCAATATAAACTGAATCACTTGGTTGACATTGTATAGCTTAGTCAATAGTAGATTCACATTATTGAAGCTATGAACTTGGTAAACACTAGAAAACTCAATTTGCACTAAGAAACATGGTAAACACTATGAAAAATCAGTTTACATTGATAATCATCAACTTGGTAGATACTTCTTGGTGCAAATTGAATATTGTTCCTAGAACTTGGTAGCAATTGTAGAACTTAGTATAGCATGAATTACTTGGGTAACACTATAGATTACAAGATAAGTTTGGTAGCTACTAACTATTTGATTAAGTGTGTGTGTCACTAATAAATAAACTTGACTAAAATGTCAACAATCTCTCCCTTTGGCATTAGTGACAAAAACACTTTATCAATAAAAACTAAATTTAAAACAATCTTTAGTCTCCATCTTGTGTCTTCAACTCAGCAATATACTTTTTTTTTAGATTTTTCAAAATTACTTTTGTAAGAGATGTTTATCTAAATATATGTACATGTTTATGTATAATATTATGATACTCCTCCATACATATATAGTCAACATACTTTACATATTATACATCTTCTCATTTTCTCCCTTTTTATTGCATCATCACATATTCTCCTCTTTTTACATATTCTCCCCCTTTTTGACATAAATTCCAAAGGTGTATGCTATACAATTATTCCAAAATGTGATAAGAAGTCAAAATGTACCTTTAAAATTAGTGGCATTGTCTTGTCCTAATTTTTATGCAACACCTTTCTTGAATGCAATCTAATTTGAACTTTTGCTGATAATTCCATCATGTGATCAGCTATGGAGAATTTGTTATCATGGATGAAAGTTTTGACATGTGCAATGTGTTTCTACAATGCACCCATGTTTAGAAGAATCATGCCTTGAATATCTACAAGTGTGGCCCTTATCTTGGCTTCTTCCTTTAGTAATTATGCTTGCATATCAATCAAAAATATGATCTTTGTGTAATGAGTAGAACTATAGCTTGGGTCAAGTGACAGTTGGTGTGAACTTGCCTTCAGATCTTCATCTATCTTGGATAGTTTATCTTTGATTTCCTATGTAAAGATAGATGTATCACATAGTTTACCAAATAGAGAAGTGAGATTTTTGGTAGAGGTTTCCAATGAGCTAAGAATAGTAGACAAGTCTACTTGGCATATTTCAATCTTATGTGCAACTAGCTCCAATACTTTATTTTCAAAATTCTTCTTTTCTCTTTGCAAAAATTTCTCTTGCCCATTTAGATCTTCATTAAATTTTTTAACCACTTTTGCTAATTGAGCCAAAAATAGGTCGAGAAGTATCAACATTAGTGCTGAGTGCATTTGCAAGAATGTTCTTTGCATCTTCTAGCACTTGGTGTTCTTTGTTTCTCTCCTCTGTGAGCCTCTATTGCTTGGCTTTCTTCTACAAAATCTCTCCTACTATATGCATTTAATTAAGATTAAGAATAGAAATATCCTAATTTGAAATAACACTGTCTTCTTCCTTATCTTTGCCTTTGCTAGAAACTTTAGTACTCAGTTGAGGCTTTCTCTCAACTATCTTTGCATTAACTATTTTCATACTTGGAATAGTAACAATAGTGGAAATGGAAGGACTGGAAAAAAAAAGTAGATATTGCACTAATTGTAGAAATACCTTGTTGCTAAGTAGTCAAAATTGATGAATGAGGAAGCACTGATTTCTTAGTAGATGAAATGTTGGTCACTTTAGTCAATGAAATACTAGTTGAGTGCTTAGATTTGTACGGTTTTTCACAACTAATTTGGCAAAAGCTTTCTCTGAGCTCGATGGCTTCAAATATTTTCTTAGAGAGTGAGGAAGTGAGGCTATAACCACTGTTGCAATCTTTTCAAGGTTAGTTTCCTCAATTATTTGAATCTCAGGGAGATTCTCCTCAGTGGCTCCTTGCCATCTTTATTTTCATCAATTGTTTCTTCTTCATCAGCATTGTCCTCTTCTTCCTTGCCATCTTCATCATCATCTTTATCACTGATATGAACAAAAAAATCACTCTTCTAGTGAAGATTGTAGATGTTTTTCCATGTATTAGTGGCATTCCTCACCACATGTTCAATGTCATTGATCAATATCAAGCAAGTGTTGAATTTCAAGGTAAATTTTTCTTCATTCTAATTCATGGACTCTTTCACTTATTTATCATTAAATCTTAGCATGAGTTGCCTAAGAGTCTGCTCATATATGTCCTTTGCACTTTTCATGGCATGTTCCCATCTTGGCCTAATTTTCTCCATCAATTCATTGGGAATATGTTGTGCAAGTTGGTTAGGTGAATATTTCCATTTTCCTAGCTTAGACATAATCATTTCTTCAACGCGCTTCTTCTCTTTTACATTCTACTCTCATACCTTAATGATTTCAAAACAATATGCTAGCTCCAAAATCAATCTCTTTCAATTTCTCTTGAAATGTAGGTGGAATCCATTTTAAAATCACATATTTTTCTTCTTCACCTACTTTCAATTTCTTTCTAGATGTTCTTCTTGTAAATACCACAGTCAATGACTTTGTAGGTTTAGTTATGATAACCTTACCTATCTTCTTGATTGGCTCTTCTTCTTATTCTAATTTTGTTTCATCTACCTCATCCTCTACACCATCTTCAATCACATTATCTCCTTTACCTTCTATCAATAGGAGAGTAGAACTAGTTTGTCTTAGTTTTGCTATCATTTTCTTTCCTTTACTAACAACCTAATGAAGTTTCATCTCTAGTTTAATTCTAGCTTTGGCTTCATCATATGTACCAAAATATGGGGCCTTGGGATCCACAGGTTCATTCAAGAATGCCTCAATAATGTCCTTGGTATCATCAATATCAACCTCATAGCCTAGAGGCTTGACCCATACCACTCTAGGTTTGACTAGTTGTATGTATACTTTGTCACAATCTACCATAAAACAAACATGATCCTTGTAATCTTCTACAAGTTTCTTTGGAATTCTAAATTTTTTATTCATCTTATCCTTGAATGAATCAAAATAATTGTCCATGATACTGACATAATTTTCACCCATCTCTACTATATACTTATTTATCTGATATATAGTACAAGTACATCTTTTCTCCATACAACTGTACCTTTTGATGGAAAAAATTTTGTACAAAGAAAAATAAACAAGTTAAAAGTGAATCAAACTTACACAAGTTATTCTTTGAAGTTTTGATGCTTTCCATATTTTTGTTCAATTGGTTCAACATTAGCTTAGCAAGGTTGAAGGACATGTTCTTCACCACTTTGAAAGCAAGATCCACTACCTCACATGATACACTTTTGAGATGATTGGAGCAATATATTTTGATGAAGGGTGCTCCTCTTAATACTATAAATCATAATAGAGAAAAAAGAAACAACAATGAATGTGAGAACAAAATATGGACTACTTATTTGTGCCACAGATATGAAATTACAAAATTCACAAGTATAATATGCTAACCCACATGGGCACCTTCATTACAATAATCTGCAAGACAAGCTACGAACTATCACCCAAAGTTGTCCGAGACAATGTTTAGGCCTTTTTTAAATAGGAAACTTTATGTTGTATAGGAAGGTTCTAGACATTGAAACTTAATAGCTAGGGTTGACAAACCCTAACAATACACATAGAGTCAGCCAAATACATCTTTGATAATTATTTTAGATATTTTGGGTAGGCCAACTTTGAAAGGCCATAACCCTCAACCCATTGCTCTAATTGGCTATTATAACCACATTTTGGAAACACCAACTCCTGATCTAGAGGCTCTAAACTATGCTAGCACCCTTCCATTGAGTTTTTGGACCTCATCCAAGCACTCTAAGGCCTCCAACAATGAGCCTAAAGATTTTTCTACAAATTTTTCCACCGAAAATCCATAATAACTTCTCAGATACTTATGCTCGAGAAATAAGATTTTTTATGGTAGGTTTACAACTCTAAAATAAACATTCTTGTAGAAAATTAAAACATTTTGAGCTCATATGAAAAACTTACTAAAAATAGCAAGTTCCCATAAATAGTAACCACCCTATCTACTAGTCCTTATTAAAATAGAAAAGACTAAAATAAAAAATATTTTTGGGTGAAGCAAGATTTCTCTTATACCTAGGATGCTCTTTCATCATATTTTATGTGCAATTACATGAATTTCAAACTTCAACTCCATTTCAACTACATAGCTGATCTTCATACCTCTTCCATCCCATTCAGCAAGAGTTTTCTTTTCTAGTTCTACCTAACTTAGGGCTTTGGTGGTCTTTTCCTTGGTCAACATTGGGAGCCTTGTAATTTGATGAATCATTTTCTTTGTTATGAGAATAGGTTGCTCCAACCATAAATTCCTGTTATTCACACAACTAAGGATAAATCTTATCCATTTTATTTGAAATTCTCAAGACACATGTGGGATGTGGGTTAAATCCTTGGCTTCCAAGTGTTGATGCCCAAGTTTTAATACACCATTCACACATGACTTTTCCAAAGTTTCATCCATTTCTAGGGTTCCTATTTCTTGAATTAAACAATGAAAATGTAAGTGAATGTCATTAACCAATAGTACCTTTGGTGGAATCTATGACTAAGCTCTAGTAGGATCAAGTAGGATCAAGCATTTCTACAATTGCTAGACTCAACTCAAAATTTGGTGCTTTCCACTCAACTCCTTGAATCAACATTTTAGATCCCTTCTTGGTTTTATTGCTAGAGGATTTCATTGCTTGGTAGGGTTTATGAAAACATGAATAACTTCAACAAAAAATCACACAAATCTCTTAGATGCACAAAAATCACTCTTCACATAAAGCTCTTGAAAATTCATGGTGACAAATGAATTCAATTTCAACCTTTTTAACAATTCCATTTTCCAATTTCCATAAATGCTTGGTACATTTTCTTGCTTGATGACAGATTGCCTTTCACTTGGTTTGAATTAATTGCTTGGCAAAGCTATTCATGACTTAATGTCCATAAAATGACTTAGTTACTCTCACCCTTGCTCAGTAGGGTCCTACAACCTGACCTAGCTTGGTAAGTTCTAGTATTTCTTTAGATACATGGTGACCCCTTCGCATCTTGAATGCTAATATGGATCTTTGTTTTTTCTGACTAGAACTAATGTGAGATATCTACTTTAGAATCTTAGTTCCAATTATCCTTGTAGGAGATCAAGTAGAAGTGTTTGAGTCACCCATTTCTTGAGTAGCATGTGCTTCATTGCTCAGACTTGCAATCTCAAAAGATTTTAGAATCCACTATTGTCTCATATAATTTCTAATTTTATTAGCTTTGGCTTTCTTTTCATCTTCAATTCTTCTAGTGTTCATACAGTTCTTAGCAAGATGGCCAAGTTCTATACAAATGAAACATCTTCTAGTGGAGTCTCTTGTCCTCGTGTGATGCTTTACACAATTTATTCCAATGTATCCAAATTCTCTATAGTAATGACATCTGCACCATGTATTCTAGTCCCAACCAATTATAGCATTTACAATTTTTTCTATTGGATTCAATATCTTAGTTTTTCATTTAGAAGATTTGTGCCCATGCTTCTTACATTCATGATATGTGCCTTCATATTTAGCTTTCTCTTTTCATTCATTGGCTCTATGACCATCCATATTACAATTGTAGCATTTTCTATTGAATTTAGCTTTACTATTACTCCAATATTTGTTTGATGTATGATCTAGTTTGCATTGCAAGTAGGTCTTTGATTCTTTTGAGCTCCTTACTTAGATGATTCACCTTCTTATGTATATCCAATTCCTACTTTTCCTTTATGTTTGTATTGGATTTACTCATTTAATTGATCCATGTCTACTTGAGATTTCATCATCCTCTCATTGGTTTTCTTTTCAATGTTTAGATCATTCTACAATCTTTCATTCTCTGATCTTAGATTCATTATTTCTTCATTTTCATTGGTAAGATGATTAATAAAGTCTGCATGTTGAAGGAATAAATGTTGAATTTCATTGTTCTTTCCTTCTAACTCTTCTTTTATCTTATTTTTTTCTAGAAATATAAGAGGAGTGATCGAGAGGGGAGGGGTGAATCAATTACCACAAAAATAAATCCCAGATCCCTTTAGATGTCAGTACAAAATAAATTCTAAAAATTGAATACTACCAATGCTCGACAAACACACATAAAATGTTGTAACTAAGTAAATACTGAATATGCTTAGTAAGTAGATAACATGCAAATCTTAGATGTTATCTTTGATTATCATTATTTTAGCTTAGATCGAAATACATAAAAGAAACTAGCATGAACACATTTGACACTAGGATGTAATGTAGAAACCCAATTTGGGAAAACCACCAATTACAACTAGTTACTATTTTCAATCTTCTAAAGTGAGCCCTATTAGGAGCCAACCTTGTTAAAGATTACAAAACACACTGTTAGGTGTGACCCTATTAAAGGATTTAATCAACTGTTAGGTGTGACCCTATTAAAGGATTTAATCACTCTATTAAGAGTGGCCTTGTTAGAGGTCTGTAGAAAATTTAATAGAACTGCCATCTTGTTAGAGGTTTTACACATAGTTGTTAAGACAAATCTATTAAGAGATTTAGATCACTGCTACAATGGTTAGAGAGTAATAAGGAGATGACTTGATTTCTAATGCAACTAAATTGCTAATTATAGATCTCTATTCTAGCTTGTACTTGATCCTTCCTAGTCAAATATATTTTTAGCTTCACAAGGATATTTTGCTTATCCTTTTGATTCACTTCCTTATTGCATCATTAGATCTTCAAATCTTCTATGCATTCACACTCTTACACACTTTCAAATTCTCAACTTGACCTTATACTTATATCATTCATATTGTCAAGTTAGCTCATATACAACTTAGAATAACTAATATTCATCACCTCAATTAGCTAGAACCAATAAATAAATCAATTAAACTTAATATGCCAAAATAAGAAAATTCTTTGTTAGTTGACCCTACTTGGTAGACACTAACTTAGAAATGATTTTCTTGTGTTAACCAAGTGAACTCATTTAAAACTACATATGTGCAAAGATCCTTTGATAATTCAGTGAGCTCGGTTAACATAGGTTCCATCCAAAATTTCTTTCATTAATCAAATGAGGTCAATTAACTCTCATCTTCTATAAACTTTCCTTTGGCACCCAAGTTAATTCGATAGACACTACATTCTAAACTAGACAAATACAAGAATTATCGATAGACACAGAAAACTATCTTCACTACTTGAGTGAGTTTAGCATGCACTAACTAATAATGATATGACATTTGTGTAAGATCTAGGACAATACACAATTAATTAATTGTATGCAACAATCTCCCTCTTTGGCATTGATGGCAACACATGTCATAACATAATGAAATTTTTGGAACAAGAATAAAGTAAGGAACACATCCTTAGTTTCATTTTGATTCATATCTATGAGGACTTTCTCTATAGTATGAACTCTTTCTATTTTCATTTTCTTCCTCTGTCATAAAACTTCTCCTTCTAATTAAAATTTCTTATGAGATATGACAATAAATTTCTCCCTCTTGACAAAACATCCCAAAGAAACATCTCTATTAATATCAATGTACCTTTAGTACTAATTCATTTGTAATATACCCTTCTCTATTGCACCATCTGGTTGATCTTCAATAAATTTTGGTTGATGCATCACTAAACTTCATTTAGTGAGCTTTAGATAGGGGAATGACCCCCTAGCTTACCTCTTAGATATAGAAATGCATTCTTAGGTAATGGCTTGGTGAATATGTCTACAATCTATTTTTTGCGTTCACATATTCTAATCTAACTTCCTTATCTTGCACTAATTCTCTTAAGAAGTGATATTTTATTGCAATGTGCTTTTTTTTGGTATGCACCATTGGATTCTTTGATATATTGATTACACTGGTGTTATCATAGTATATGATTTTTGGATCTTTGATCTCTATCTTCTTTCCTTCCAACAACTATTTAAACCAAATAATGTTAGAACAATTAACTATTGCTACCACATATTCTACCTCTACTATAGATTGAGAGATGCAATTCTATTTCTTGCTTGTCTAAGACACTAGTCTTTTACCAAGAACGAATGCTCCACCACTAGTGCTCTTCTTGTCATCAATACTTCTTGCCCAATCAACATCAATGAAAACCTTTAAGTCCAAATTGCCTCCAAGTTTTTAACATAAGCCATAGTCTTTAGTACCTTTCAGATATCTCATGATTCTCTTGATTGCCATCATGTGATTTTCTCTAGAATTTACCAAGAATCTTTCTACCATACCAACTGCTAATGCAATGTTAGGCCTTGTATGTACTACATACTGCAATTTCCTAATTGTTGATATGTATGTGGTCTAATCTACTTCCTTTGAATCATCATTCTTGGAAAGCTTATGTCCAGTAGACATAGGGGTTCCAACTGGTCTTGAATCTTCCATTCCAAATTTTTTTAGTATCTCCTTGATATACTTAGATTGAGTGATGTAGATACTATTTTTGTTCTACTAAATTTGCAATCCAACAATGAATTTTATCTTACCAAACATGGAAATTTCAAATTCTTTACTCATTTCTTCTGAAAATGATTTGCATAAGTCATCATTTCCTATGAATAAGGTATCATCAACAAATATTTCTACCAACACAATCTTCTTGTCTGGTCATTCTGTGATATATAGACTACTATTATCATTTATTCTTTGAAAGACAATTTGTATCATATAATTATGAATTCTTTAATACCAAGCTTTAGGAGCTTTCTTAAGACCATATAATGCTTTGTGTAATTTTTAGACCATGTCTCTTTTGTTAGGATCTACAAAACTATCTAGTTGTTCAATGTAGACTTCCTCATCAAGAATTTCATTGAAGAATGTAGATTTAACATCCATTTGATTCACTTTGAATCCTTTATGTGTTGCATATGCTAGCAAAGTTTTAACACCTTCTAATCCTGCAATAGGAGAAAAAATTTCACCATAATCAATACCTCGTTCTTGAGAATAGCCTTTGCACACCAATCTTGCTTTGTTTTTGCAAACTTTTCCATCTTCATTCACCTTGTTTCTAAACAGCCATTTTGTGCCAATTACATTTTTATCCATGGGTCTAGGAATGAGGGTCTAGATTTTTTTCTTCTCTATTTTTAATATTTCTTCATTCATTGCTTCAACCAAAATTTCATTATCCAAAGAATCTTTAACATTTCTAGGTTCAAATTCAGCAAGTAAACGTATACCTTTTAATTTGCTTCTTGTCACTGTTCTATTAGATTTGTCTCCAATGATCTGATCAAGTGCATAATGCCTTCCAACATATCTTACTAACATAGGTTCTTTGGATTTGGAATGAGTTCCGCTTTTTTCATCATGAACTTCAGTATCTAGCTTGGATTTCACTATCTGTGACTCGGGTCAATCAGACTTGGTTTGAACTAGCTTGGTAGCTTTTGAATGCAACTCAGGTCCTTCAGACTATGACCTAGGTTGCATTATCTATAACTTGATAACTATTGGAGATTTTGGGGACTTAAGGGGTGAAGCTTCCTTTCTCTCAGATAGATTTAACAACATATCAGGTTCATAGGAAACAAATCTTATGTAATCATCTAGCTCTTTGTTGCTTTCTTCTTTGCTCCTTTCTACAAACTCATAAATTCTCACATGTGCACTTTCTATGATTTTATGAGTAGAAAAATTCAAACATTTGTATGCTTTACTTATGTAGGAGTATCCTAAAAATATGTCTTTATCACCCTTGACATCAAATTTTTCTTTCCTAAATTCTTTCAAGATATAACATTTACTACCAAATAATTTCAACTTACATTAGGTTTGTAGCCATACCATAGTTGATAAGCAGTTTGATTTGAATATTTCTTCAACTATACTCTGTTCAAGGTATGAATTGTAGTGCTGATAGCTTCCTTCTAGTATTTGATTGTAACATTCTTTTCAATCATTATTTTTCTTGCACAATCCATGATGGATCTATTTCTTCTTTTAACTATACCATTTTGCTGAGGTGTACCAGGGGCTGATACTTGTCTTTTGATGCCTCCTTCAATGCAAAAATTATTGAATTCATTGGAGATGAATTCACCACCTCTGTCTAATCTTAAACATTTCAATCTCTTTCCAGTTTCTTTTTCTACTCTTTCCAAATACCACTTGAATTTTTGAAAAGCTTCTAATTTTTCTTTTAGATACATTACAATCATCATTCTAGAATAATCATCAACAAAAATAATGACAAAATTTTCTCCACTATAACTCTCTATTCCAATAGGTCCACATAAGTCTATGTGCATAAGTTCTAAGACTTCTTCTAATTGATAGTTCTTTCTTTTAAAACTAGTCTTTCCCATCTTACAAATTTGGCAATTTTTGCATAGACCCATATCTGGCATCTTCAAACTAGGAACATCTCTTACTCTTTTATGTTTTCCTATCTTAACTAGATTTTCAAAGTTTATATGAGATAATATTTTGTGCCATAAATAGCTTTCTTCTTCTTGAGTAATAAAACATGAACTTTCACTAAGATCAAGATAAAATAAACTACCTTTTGTTTATTTTCTAGATCCAACCAGATTTTCTTTACCATCCAATATTTTGGCCTTTCCATCCATGAATTCTACCTTGAATCCAATGTTATTCTACTATGCCACACTCAATAGATTATTGTTTAGTCCTTCAACCCAATAAGCATTGTCACATATAAGTTCTTTAGTTAAAGAAATACATCCTTTTCCTTTTATGTTACATGGTTCATTTTTTACAAATCTCACACTTCCTCCATCATAATATTTCATGTGCTCAATTTTTGTTTTGTCTCTAGACATATAATGTGAACAACCACTATCAATAATCCATGTATCATTTTTGCTAACATGAGAAATAAGTTCCATTTTATCTCCTTCATCATCAAATTCATATTTTACTATAATATATACCATTTCATCTTCAATGTTATCATAATATTAGCCATAAAACAATATCTCTTACATTTTTCCTTGTAGGTCTTATAGCTCTTTGAATCCTTCCTACCTTTCTGCTTATTGCTTTTCTTTTCATAATTGTTTTCTCTATTTGGACACCTTGTAGTAATGTTACCAACTTCTTCACAAGAAAAGCATATCAAAGGAACTTTACCTTTGTACTTTCCTCTACCTTTGGAATATATTCTTGCAAGTAGGGCTTCAAAAACTTCAAGATCACTGTCTAAGATTTCTTTTGTTTCTTCTTCTTCACTTCCTCATTGATTGGACTTTGATTTCCTAATCATTTTCTTGAGTGATAGTTTAGCTTCAAACACAAACTCAGTAACTTTTGAACTAGGAATATAGTTATCAAAGTTATTAAACTCAAAAGCTATCAATCTTCCAACTAGAGCATCCAAAGATATTTTATTATTTGGATCATATCTCATCTCTTCGATAGAAAACACTCTAATTACATAAATGGGAAGAAGAGTTCTAAGTACCTTGCTTACAGCCATTTTTTCTTCAATATCTCCTCCAGATGCTTTGATTTCTCTCACACTTGCTTTGATTATTTCCACATATTTTGCAATGTTCTCATCTTATCTCATTTTCATCTAATCAAAATGACCTCTAAGACATTCAACCTTAGCTCTTCTTACATTGGCATCTCCTTCATAAATGTCTTTTAGTTTGGACCAAATTTCATGAGCAATTTGGAAATCTCTTACTTCATCAAATTCATCATACCTGAGAGCAGATGCAATATCAATCATCGTGATGTTTTGATTCATCTTTTCAGCAATATTTTCAACTGATAATGTTCTAGTGAGAGTCTTATATTTACTATCAAGATATTTACAACCTAGATTATTGATGGTATTCAAATGAAACCTCATAAGTCCTTGCCATGCTACAAAATTGTCTTTGTTCAACTTGGAAATCTCTCTTTTGTAAGACAACTCGATCTTTAGCTTAGGTCCTTGAAAGCTTCTCTACAAACACAAAAATCTCTGATGCCAATTGTTGGAAATATAAAAGGACTAACTAGGAGGGAAGGGGTGAATCATTAACCACAAAAATAAATCCCATATCCCTTTAGATGTTAGTAAGAAATAAAATCTAAAAATTGAATGTTGTTGATGCTCGACAAACACATATAAAATGATGTAACTTGATAAATACTGAATATGCTCGATAAGTACTTAACATGCAATTCTTAGATGTTATATGTGATTACCATTATTTTAACTATATGTAAACACATAAAAGAAAGTAGAATGAACACATTTGACACCAAGATTTAACATGGAAACAAAATTTGGGAAAACCACCAATTGCAACTGGTTACTATTTTCACTCTTCTAAAGTGAGCCCTATTAGGAGCTAACCCTGTTAAAGCTTACAAAACACACTGTTAGGTGTAACCCTATTAAAGGATTTAATCACCTTGATAGGATTGGCCTTGTTAGAGGTCTCTAAACAATTCAATAGAACTACCATCTTGTTAGAGGTTTTACAAATAGCTATTAAGACAACTTTGTTAAGAGATGATGCAACAATTAGGAAAGTCTTATGTTTGAGCAATAATAAGACTTTCCTGATTGTTGCATCATCTTAGTAAGAATGCAAAGCTTTGTGAATCAAAGTAAATTGTATGACTTCATGATTCATAAATTATCATAAAAGTTATTTATGAACATACTAAGAGGGATCACAAAGTTTTAAACAACTTAGAGTTGAACATAAATGTTGATCCTTGTCCAAGCTCAAGTATGTGATCGACAAAATAAAAACCATCATGTACCATC
Organism: Cupressus sempervirens; assembly: GCA_028749045.1. Lineage (NCBI taxonomy): Eukaryota > Viridiplantae > Streptophyta > Pinopsida > Cupressales > Cupressaceae > Cupressus > Cupressus sempervirens. The sequence continues at coordinate 325,670,096 of CM053788.1, forward strand.
AGAAGAAATTGGAATTTACAATCTGGCAAAGTGAAATAGAACATTGTCTAATCTCTACAAGTCACAAACAAGTGATTGAATTATCTTTTCATGAGAGTGTTAATGGACTCATATCTTTATAGGGAATGAACATGAGGTATCACAAATAAGCTTTCATAACCATTGGAGAATCTGATTGAGATTAAGACCCATCTCTCCTGCACATGGGATTTGTTAAAACAAACTTCTTCTTGTGACCACGGCAAAGATGGAGGCAAAAATGATAAGAGCATTAAGTTTGATGCATGGTTCTGATGCAGGAGCATCTTGCAAAACTTTATTATTATTAAAAAAAAAGAAAGAGAAAAAAAAAGGGGAAAAAAAAAATTGTGGAGGAGCGAGAAAGTGACGAAAATGGAAGGAAAAATAAAAAATAAATAAAAATAGGAAAAAAGGAGAAAAGAGGAATTTCTATTTTCAAGGTGCAAAGGTGGTATAAATAGAAAATTAGGAAAAATAGTTGTCATTCCATTAATCGAGGTGTGTAGGTGGCATTTTAGAAGTTTGTGGAAAGATCCTTAAATCATGTATTTAATATTTGTTGGGTGCTTAGTTGTATTTGGGTGGGAATTTAATATTTATTTAAAAGTAGTTGTATTTATCTTTTATCCCACATTGGTTGTGTTTGTAATGTCTTGGGTTAGAAGTGCCTATTTAAGCAAGGCTTATTATCATTTGTAATCAAGTTGGAGAAATAGAAGCTCTTCAAGTAGAAGCTCTTTGTATGTAATCTCTTGTAAGGAAGTTCAAGAAATGGAAGCTCTTCTAATGGAAGTTCAAGAAATAGAAGTTCTTGAATTGTAAGCTCTTCAAATGTAATCTCTTCTAATGAATTTTCAAGTATTAATGGATGCTTTATGAAGCATTTTTGTCATCTCTTTATCTCCATCTTGTTGCATTTTTTTTGGTTGTGAGTTGGTACAGGTGGTGTGGCCCGTCATCAGTGGTATCAGAGCATACCTTTTGTCCATGTTAGCAGAGCATATGTAAATCAAAGTTGCAAGTCAAGATCAGTCAAAGGAAGCTTCAAAGCCACACTTTGAGCATAAAGTGAAAGTCACAGACCAATGGATAGGGTGATGCCAAAAATGAGCCACCAATTTAAAAGAAATTAGACCATGCATTGAAGGAGATTCATGCTTGATAGGGGAGCTCAATGAAGGATAGGCGGCAACAGGTATTAAAGAACCAAAGGCAGTCAAAGTTTGAAGAATCTGCATGTAGCATTAAAATGAAGGCCATGCAGTAGTGTAGAGATTCATCTTGCAAGAGGAACATGCCAGTCAAAAGAAAATGAAACCACACCAAATGCTAGAAGGAAAATGATTTCCCATACCTCACTAGGAGGGTCGGATTCCAAGGTGCATTGAATTTCACTGTCAAGAACTTTGATAAGATTCTCATCTGTTTTGGATGTGGCAATAACTAAAGAATTAAAAGAGGCATAGAACTTAGTCAACGGATTCCACTTGCTTATTTACTGCATATAATGGCTTGCAATGAAACTCCCTAGGGTTGAATGAATTGCCCTCTGTTGGCTCAAGGTTTTAAAAGCCATTGCCATTAGAATAATGGCATTTCCTATTTTTTGCATTATTTGAAACCAAGCCATTGTTTAATTGCTGAAATTCTATAGAAATAACTTCGATAGGAACACTGAATAAGAATCCCCAAGAATAGAATAGTGTTGCTGAATAGGCATCTACAGGAGCAACTTTAGAGAATAGAGTTCCTGAGTTGGATGATAAGACTGTCCAAATGGAGACTAACGCTAAGGTCAAAATGATTAATGTTAGAAGAAACCACTGCCCCAAGAGGAAACCTCATGCAAGTAAAAGGATGAAACTAGAAGCCATTAGAGAAAGATTCGAATGCCATGTATAAAAAATGAAGAGGTAGCGAATGGCGAAATGTAGAATAGAGAAAAATCCTTTAGATAACATTTGTCCCACATTGGGTGGACAAGGAAACTTTTTATTGTTTAAATACAAGAGTCCTCAATATGACTTGTGTCTAAAGAAAGACACTTTTTCAAAAGTTTTTTGGATGCATGGGGGTCACACTGATGATATTAGCTAGTAGGTCACCTAAATCAAATTTTGAAAGAGAACACATGTGCGATGATGTGGCACATAGAATGGAGATTGCATGAGATTTAGGCATGTGACCAATCTGATGATCAGTGCACACTGGATAGATATTGCAAGAATGTGAGATGCTACCATGTGGTAGCAGGTCCCGTGCATAATGAGGTGGCATTCTAGAGTAGGGTCAAAAGTGAAGCACAGGATCATGACACATGTCACAATCTGATGGTTGGTGCAAGCCTGCTTTCTAGAGTTGCTAAAAAGATTAAAAATGCGAGAGTGCAGGAAGGTGACACGTGGCACTAGGTTTGGGCAGATGGTGATGTGGTAGATGATGCAGATTAGGTAGCTAGTCAAGAGGTGCCATGTGGCACCTGGTCAAAGGAAGCTTGACCCCCAAGTTTCAAGGAAAGGGAATTTTTTTAAAAGTCATAAAATTTTATTATTTTAATTTTCTCCTCAAGTGGGTGATGTGGAGATCTCTTTTAATTCAAATGACATTTAAACTAAAGTTTAAACTTTAGTTTATTTTAAATTTTTAAAATTTAAATTCAAAAGGTGTGCAGACCTTAACTTTATACCAGGAGGGCATTTTTTAAACTGGCTTTTAAGGGTTTTTTGGAAGGCAAAATATGCAATGTTATATATCACCAAAATTAAGAGAATCTAAATTTTCTAAGTATGCAGTTAGTTTTTACATAAGAAGTAGTCTATTCGAGCTATAGGAGGTTTTCTTCCAAATACTTATTGTGCAATTGTATTTAGGTGAGGAAGTTCAAAACTAATTTTTGGTATGGAAATGACTTAAATATGGGTAAGGGACAATGAAAATGTAGTTGGGGTCATTTCTAATTAGTTAAACCTTAATTCCTCTAGCATTTCTTGATGCATATCAGATATTTGGCAAGAAAAAGGGTTTTCATCATTAAACAAGATATTTTCTAATCAATTACATGGTAATGATGAAAATAAATCATATCAAGATGGGAGAAGGAAGAGAGAGGTTATTTAGTTGTAGAAAATTGGATTCCAAGTGGACACATGTCAAGCATAGATCAGATCCAAGAATTCTTTCTCTCCTATATCTTTCTTTCTCTCATTCATTGTGGTTGTTAGTAGTTTTGCTCTGGGTAATACCAATAGTGTTCCAATGTTTTACTATGAAACCATATTCTTTCAGTATATTCTCTCTTCTATGAATAGTAGTAGGAAGGATAATACAGATAGTTCAGATCTGTTTGGTGTTTTCATGTTGAATTGTTTCAAAAAAATGAATACAAATGAACAAGAATTTCATTAGTTTCATTCTGATTCTTGTCTCTTATCTCAGTGAATTTCCAATGTTTTATGGTCTTTGAACAAAGAGCCTAAGTCATAGTTGTAGTCCCTTAAGGCTATATATTGTTTCATTGTTTCTTATAACCCAAGGGGTTATGTAAATGCTTCAGAGAATTTAATAGGGTTGCAAGTTTACTGAGGGGGATATCATGTAAGAATGAGGTTCAAATTGAGCACAAATGTTTATTTACAAGGTAAATATATAGATTGTATATTTGAATATATAAATAAGTATCAGATATCCATATGTATGCATTTGATTCATGGATTTTCCCAATGGTTAAGGCACTAATCAATTATAGGGTCACTTAGTTCTTACTACTGCATATCTGAGGTTTTTTTGAAAATCAACATTATTAATCAAACGTTCTTTCCCTTTAGTGTTGAAGGACCTAAATGTGATGCCCTCACTCAGCTTATGAATTTCATAGATTTGCACCTAGCTACCGTAGATCTATGTCATTTCATGGGTTATTAGGAGATATAAGGGGTTTTCATCTATAGTAAAATAGATTCAAGGATATTTTTTGCACTAGTATGATATCAATTAATTCTAAGGTCTACTCACCTAGGTCTTGTAGAGCCTAAAGTAGAAGAAGGAGTTATGCCTTATAGTTGGCCCAAGACTGCAGTCAAGTGTATCTGTCATAGGAATTTGCTAGCCTTAGATACATTCATCTAGTTTCTTGGTATTTTTCAAAACTATTAAATTAGGAGCCAATAGGAGACACCCTAAGGAACATTTTCCTATGTTCGCAAAGAGATTGGAGTTATCATGTTAAGGTTTGAGTTGTTTATCCTTATTGTTGGAGTTGTGTTTTCCTAGTTTCTGGTTTCCTATTGTGGGTTGTTAACTAATTCTAAGCAATGAGTTAGAGGCTAAAAATTTCAAGAATTGAAAGAGAACATAGATTACTCCCTTTAATCAAAGGTTTAAGTCCTAATTCATTATAAGTTGGGAGATATGGAAAATCTCCTAGAGTATTGATTTATGGCAATTTGCATGACGGGTTTCTATGCATAACTATGAGGATGGATGCATAGATATCCCTAATGAATCAGCCTTTACACCCTTAAGGGTTTGTAGAGGACCTAAATTACTATCTTTAGTGTGAAGTAAAAGTTCTAATTTAATTAGATCTAGGAGATATCACAATTTTTCTTGGGTATCAATTTTTGGACATTTAATTTCTATTGGAGGCTGACTTGTGGTTCTTCAAGTATTTAATGTTAGGTTTATTTAGTTTTTAGCATTCTAAGCTAACTTGTGGATTATATTGGTATAACTAGGGGTTTTGGTGAAGTCTTTAGTGATTATTATTCATCCATCTTGAAGAATGGAGATGATAGAAGGAGGATAGGAAATGAAAAGCATATGTTTTTGGAAATCCAAACTTGAAGCTAGATCTTGGGTTTGAATGAATTTTGTATCTGATCATAACCCAAAAGGCCTTACAAATGGGCATGTATGATGATATTTTCATGAATCAATAAAGAATGTTGTTCTCTCTCGATGGTTTTTTTCTCTTTTGTGTCTGTTTCCATTGTGTTAACTCTTGTATGGTGGTTTGGGTAGCTGAGTGTACCAATTGGCCTTAGTTACTCACACCTCCCTACGTTAGGTGGTATCAAAGCTCAGTTGTTCCTGAGCATGAAAGAACATCACTAAAGTGTGAGGTAGTTTGTACAATGAATTTGGATCATAGAGAACCCTAATTTGGATTTGGTTGTAGGGTTGTAGATCTATGAATTTGACCTATAACTTGCAGAGGGTTATGAACTTGCAGGAACTTGATATGTAATGATGGTTTGTGGTAGAGGAAATGCTGATAATGCAATATTAGACACATTGATCAAAATTAACTCTAAGACATTTAGTCTTAACTCTTCTTACATTGTCATCTCCTCCATAAATGTCTTTTAGTTTGGCCCATATTTCATGAGCAGTTTGGCAATCTTTTACTTCATCAAATTCATCATAACTAAGAGCAGATGCAATATAAATCATCATGATGGTTTGATTCTTATTTTTAGTAATATTTTCAACTAATAATGTTTCAATGGGAGTATTTTATTTACTATCAAGATATTTACAACTTGGATTACTAATGGTATTCAAATGTAACCTCATAAGTCCTTGCCATGCTAGAAAATTGTCTTTGTTCAAATTGGAAATCTCTCGTCTGTAAGACATCCTAATCTTTAGCTTAGGTCCTTGAAACCTTCTCTACAAACACCAAAATCTTTGATACCAATTTTTGAAAATATAAAAGGAGTAATTGGAAGGGGAGGGGTAAATCATTTACCACAAAAATAAATCCCATATCTGTATTAGGAGCCAGCCCTGTTAAAGGTTACAAAACACATTGTTAGGTGTGACCCTGTTAAAGGATTTAATCACCCTATTAGGAGTGGTCTTGTTAGAGGTCTCTATAAAATTCAATAGAACTACCATCTTGTTATAGGTTTTACAAATAGCTATTATGTCAACTTTTTTAAGAGATTTTGATGCAGGAGCATCTTGGGTTGCATTGTTATCCTACATGTTTTAATTTTTCTATTTTTTTCAAGTTGCAATGTCTTGTATTATTAAGCTTTAAATACTTTTTGAGCATTGGAGACACCCTAGGAAAAATTTTCCTATGTTCTCAAAGAGATTAGAGTTATCATGTTAAGGTTTGAGTTGTTTTTACCTTATTATTGGAGTTGTGTTTTCTTAGTTTCTGGGTTCCTATTGTGGGCTGTTAACTAATTTTGAGAAATGAGTTAGAGGCTAAAAATTTCAAGAATTGAAGAGAACCTAGAGTAATCCCTTTTTTCAAAGGTTTAAGTCCTAATTCATTATAAGATGGGAGATATTGAAATTTTCCTAGAGTATCAATTTCTAGCAATTTGCATGATGGGTTCTCTATGCATAACTATGAGGATGGATGCATAGATATCCTTAATGAATCAGCCTTTACACTCTTAAGGGGTTGTAGAAGACCTAAATTATTACCTTTGGTTTGAAGCACAAGTTTTAATTTAATAGGAGCTAGGAGATATTTCAATTTTACTCGGGTATTGATTTTTGGACATTTAATTTCTATTGGAGGCTGACTTGTGGTTCTTCAAGTATTTAATTCTAGGTTTATTTAGTTTTTAGCATTTTGAGCCAACTTGTGGCTTATATTGGTATAAGAAGGGGTTCTGGTGAAATCTTTAGTCATTATTATTCATCCATCTTGAAGAATGCAGATGATAAAAGGAGGATAGGAATTGAAAAGCATATGTGTTTGGAAATCCAAACTTAGTGCTAGATCTTGGGTTTGAATGAATTTTGTATCTGGTCATAACCCAAAAGGCCTTATAGCTGGGCATGTATGATGACATTTTCATGAATCAATAAAGAATGTTGTTCTCTCTCTATGGTTTTTTTCTCTTTTGTGTTAAATCTTGTATGGTGGTTTTTGTAGCTGAGTGTACCAATTGGCCTTAGTTACTCACACCTCCCTAAATTAGGTGGTATCAAAGCTTGGTTGTTCTTGAGTGTACAAGAAGATCACCAAAGTGTGAGGTAGTTTGTACCAAAACTTTGGATCATATAGAACCCTAATTTGGATTTGGTTGTAGGGTTGTAGATCTATGAATTTGACCTATAACTTGCATAGGGTTATGATCTTATAGGAACTTGATCTGTAATGATGGTTAATGGTAGAAGAAATGTTGATAACGCAATATTATATACATTGATAAAAACTGGAGCTAGATTAGATGTTGTGGAGATAGCCCAGAGAAGAGGAGCACATCTTGATGATGTGAGTGATGATGAAGCAATAGCTCCTAACCCTAATCCAAAACTTGAAGAAGATCAAGATGAAGCAAGGTTGCTAAGAGTGTTATCTAGGGAAAGTTCAAAGCCTATTGTAGAAGTAGTTCCTTATGATGGAAAATTTGATACTAATGTTGTGTTAGATTGGATCTCAGATATGGAGAATTTCTTTGAGTATGAAAATGCTCCTGATAATAAGAAGGTGAAGATTACAATTACTAGGTTGAAAGATCATGCTTCACTATGGTGCGAGTATTAGCAAATTGATAGACAAATGAGAGGAAAGGAGAAGATCAAAACTTGGCTGAAGACGGTAAACAAGGTAAAGAAAAAATTTGTTCCTGTTGATTACCAAGTTAGCTTATTGAGAAAGGTGCAAAATTTAATACAAAATGACATGACCATGAAAGAGTATACCAAGGAATTGTATAGATTGGACATTAGAGACATGTGGATGATGATGTTGAGAAAATTTCATGGTACATAAATGGATTGAGGTATGGAATTCAAGATGAAATAAGTTTTGTGAAGTTGGAAAGTGTGGAAGAAGCATATCAATTTGCCTTGAAAGTTTAGGAGATCTTGACAAAGAAGCATGAACAAAGATAAAGAGGTAGAGGTGGTAGATTCCAAAGAGGGAGAGGAAGATCTTATGATGAAGGTGGTAGATCTGATAGTTTTGTGCAAGATAGAGGAAAATCTAAATGGAAGAATGATGACAAAGATAATTTTGAATGGAAAGGTGGTAGTTCTTACCAAGGAGGTACTAATTCTTACCGAAGAAGAGGTAATTCATATTCTAGAGGTAGTTTTCATGGTAATTGTTTCAAATTTGGTAAAGAAGGGCATAGATCTTTTGAACATAGATCTTCTAAAAGTGGGTAGAATAATAAAAATGTTGTGATTGAAGGAGACATTGAGAGTTCACCAAGTGGACAGAGGCTGAAGAAAATCTAATGGTGAGAAGAACCTTATGTAATAAGTGAAGTGAAGAGGAACCTATTTTAAGAAGAAGTCTTTTCAAGACTAGATATAGGATGGCTAGAAAATGCTACAAAGTGGTAATTGATAGTGGAAGTTCAAAAAAAATGGCATCAAAAGAGTTGGTTACAAAGCTCCAGTTGTAGAGGCTGAAACATCCCAAACCTTATCATGTTTCACAGATCAAATATGAGCACAAGATATTAGTAGGTGAGCAATGTATTGTGAGTTCAAGATTAGACATTACTTTGACGAAGTGTTGTGTGATATAATTCCTATGGATTATTGTCATATTTTGTTGGGTAGACCTTGGAAATATGGTAGATATGTTGTACATGATGGAAGATTGAATCAATATACTCTTTGGGTAAATGGGAAGAAGAAAATATTGTTGCCTTTGATTGAAAGTTTAGATGAGGTTAGTTGTACTATAATAAAAGTTTTCATGGTTAATGGAAAGAAATTTTAAAAGGAAGTAAAGAAGAATCAAGTTAGTTTTTGCTATAGCTCCTAGAGGACCAAGTGTTGGTAGTAATGACTGAGCAGCAGAAGCTAGTAATGACTGAGTGACAATAGATAGTGGTAGTTGAGTACCAGAAGAAATACAATATTGTTGAATGAGTATAAAGACATTATTGTAGAGGATACATTTGATAGTTTTCCTCCAATGATAATTATAAGTCATCATATGGACCTAATTCCAAGAGCTAGTTTTTCAAACAAGGCACCATATAGATTGACACCTACAAAGAATGAAGAACTTAATAGACAAGTGCATGAGTTGTTGCAAAAAGGTTTGATCAATGAAATTTTGTGTCCATGTATTGTACCTATTGTATTAGCACCTAGAAAGAATGGAGAATGGAGAATATGTATTGGCTCTAGAGCTATTAAGGGTCTCATTCTCAAAATTAACATTTCTATTGGACTCTTCTCCAAAAAAAAATTTTGACTCTAGATAATTTGCAAAACAGAGGTATAAATTTGGTTAATAGGTGTTCTTTATGCAGAAAGGGTTATGAAGATAGAGATCATATGTTTTTGAGTTGTTCTTTTTCTCAGGAAATCTGGACTAAAATTTTGAACTTTTGGGGCATGACATGGGTTCATCAAAAAAATGTGGAGCTTGCTTTCAAGAGCTAGAGATGTACCTCAAAGGATCTTGATGCTCAATTTCTTTGGAAACTAACACTTCCCATCTTTTGTGGGGTTTATGGAAAGAAAGAAATAACAGGATATTCAAAAGCAAAGATCTTCTAGGTTGGGTGCTGGGTCAAAATATTATTAGAGCATGCAAGGAGAATTTTTTTTCCTAGAGGGAGCCTGCTCAGACCTTCCAACTTGATCGTCCTTTAAGATCTCAAGATCCTAAGTTGAAAACTGATAATCCTAGATCGATTATAAAATGGCTTGCTAATGGATGGATCAAATGAAATTTTGATGGAGCAGCCAAGGGCAACCCGGGAAGAGCAGGATGTGGAGGTGTTCTTAGATATCACATGGGAAATGTTATTGATGCTATTGCAATCCCTATTGGTCACTTGAATAGTCATATTGTTGAAGCTAATGCTGCCCTTTATACTACTAGTTTAGCTGTTGAGCTGGGGTACTCCAAATTATGGTTGGAAGGTAACTCTTTGAATATTATAAATATCCTTAATAAAAAAAATACTACCTCTTGGTCTATAGAGGAAACGGTTATGAAAATCAAAACTCTTTTTCAAAATTTTGAAAAGGTGGTCATCTCCCATACTTATAGAGAAGCCAACAGTGTTGCTAATTGGATAGCTAATCACACTATTCAAATGGGGCAAAAGATGAGGTGGCTCAATGACTTGCACAAAAAAGTGGATCTTAAAGTGATCATAATTATGATGTTATTCATTCCAGAGTGGGAAAGATTTGCTTGGATTAGAAATTTAATGATTTGTAGGAGTGGCCTTACAATTTTTATTTCAACATTCCCTAGGAGGTACGTTCATGTGAAGGCTAATTGCTCTCTGTACGTATCCTCAAAAAGGCATTATCAATATTGTGTCATCAAACAATGGTCTCACTTCTTTCTCTCGACATTTGATATATGGGTGTCTCTAGTTTTTTTTCTTCTCTGCAATATGGGAGATGAACTGAGGAAGTAAGAACCCAAAAAATGTGATGATTGGAAGGCTAGGCAAGACATTTGGAAGATTCTCTAGAACGGGAAGGTGGCCAGCTACCTAGAGCGGTTGCATGGATTCAAACCCCATGTCACCACTGCCTTCTTTAAAAATTGGTTGGATGACAAAGTTACCCTACATGGAGTGTCTGTTAAGCTAATTGAGGAATTAATTGCTGAAGTCACTAGTCTTCCCATGAAAGGTATCAAGTTTTTGAAGTAGACTAGTATTTCCAACGTGCCTACAAAAAAATCCTAAAGATGGAAAAAGAAGAACTGCAATTGGAAAAGAGTGGCAACTTCTTTGATGTGCAATAAATAAAAGGTATTTGGCATGATGTGCTTGGTTGCATTCACGAATATTTCATCCTTGATGGTAGCAGTAAAAGGGTGCACAAATTCCATTTTGTTTTCCTTAACCATTTCAGGTACAAGGATAGAATCTCCTTCCCTTTCTATTTGCAATTTTCTTTGCTCCAAAGTTTGAATGCCCATAAAAAGAAATAGTCTCGACCCATATTACATGAAGATCTAATTTTTCTCATTGAGGGGTTTTGTAAAAATAAGTCCATTGCTTCATCCCTCTCGACTGCCATAAATAAGAGTCCTAATCCCATTACTGGAAAAATGGATGAGAGTGTTAAAAAGATAACAAAGGTCAAACTGAAACCCTCTAGTTCTCAAAGACATATTGAGGAAGAGGACACTAAGGTGGAGAGCACTGATGGCTCTGATAAGGAGGCCCCTAAGGAAGAGGAGGGGACGGATGTTGGGGAGTTTAGCTCTAACCTGGATGGTTACTTGGACTTGAAAGACAATAATGAGGAGGGGAGAGAGGAAGATACTACGGAGGTGAATTTGGAACAAAGCAAGTCTGAAAATGAGGACACTCATCTCGAGTCTGGGGGAGGTGAAAAAGAGAAACATAATAACGATTTAGCCATTTTGAGTGAGGAGGAAAACATGTGGAAGGCTTCCACTCCTCTAAAGAAGATTGAGGGACATGATAAGGTGGGATAGAGCCACCATACTCAAGAGGAGCTTGGTGAGATGGAACCGTTCGACGGGGGGATTCATATTGATAAAGGTGGCCCTATTCCACACACCATTGTTGATGATGCAAGTGACTCCCTAGAGAGGGAAACCAGTCTTTCCTTCCTCCACTCTACTAAACAAAAAGCTGACTCTTTCCTTTAGGTCAATTCCTAGTTATATAGTGAAATCATGGGGCTGAAGAAGAAAGTGGATACATTGCAACATAACCAAGAGGCTAACTAGGCTATTATTCAACACATGGAGGTGCAAATGGGAGATATTCCAAAAAAACTAAAGGACTATGAGTAGAATGTTAGACTGCTCATTAGAGAAAGTGGAACAAAAATGGAGCAAGTTACCTCTAGCATCTATGCAGCTGCGGCAACTCTAGGTAAAAGAGTTAACAAAGGAACCATATCTTCAGAGGGCCCAAGCAAGAGGACAAGATAGAGTTCAAGGAAAAAAGCTTTGATTGATGCTACTTCTTCAGCTGCTAACTCCATCCAAGATATGGCTAAGATTGGTAAGGAGGCTGTGAAGATGATTACAGAATTGCAATAGTTTCCTAGGTCTTCTTTTCTGGTTGGGTTCCTGTGCTGGTCCTATTTGCTGGCTAGTTCTTCTGGTTCCTATGTTTGGTCCTAGTTTTTGGTTTTTAGTTTTTTATATATACTATCAGTTCTAGGTCCTTGTAAAACCTAGGTTTATTATTTGGACTTTAATAGTGGTTTCAGGTCCCTGAAAAACCTAATTTTGATGCTACTTTTTAGTAGGTTTATGGACTCTTTCCTTTTGGTTAGTGTATTTTTTCCTTTTTTGAAGATGTAAAAGGGTTTCAGGGTCCCTTCAAACCTTGTTTTTATCGTAATCTAAAACAACATTATAGTGAAATATAGGTTTCTTATACCAAGGATGGGTAACATTATGGATTATTTGAATGGAGCAAAGTATTTTACCAAGATTGACTTAAAGAGTGGATATCATTAGATTAGAATTAGAGAAGGTGATGAATAGAAGACTGCTTTCAAGTCAAAAGATGGTTTGTATGAATGGTTGTTTATGCCTTTCGGTTTGACTAATGCACCTAGTACTTTCATGAGATTGAAATTAAATTAAAGAAAAATATAGTGGTGGATTGGTTGGACATTTTGGAATTGATAAGACACTAAGTTTGCTAAAGGATAAGTATTATTGGCCACAAATGTGTAAGGATGTTTAGAAATTTGTAAAGAGTTGTGGAGTTTGTCAAGTTGCAAAAGAAGTAAGTTAAAACACTAGTTTGTATACACCTATTACTATTCCCAAGAAACCTTGGAGTGACATTAGTATAGATTTTGTTATTGAATTACCTAAGATAGTGAAGGGATATGATTTTATATTTGTTGTAGTGGATAAATTTTCTATGATGGATCAATTCAAACCATGTAAGAAGACATCATATGTTGAGCATGTAGCTGAACTTTTCCTTAAAGAGATTATGAGATTGGATGGACTACCAAGAAGTATTACTTCTAATATAGATACTAAGCTTTTTGGTTATCTTTGGAAGACTTTGTGGAAGAAGATAGGTACTGAGTTGAATTTTAGTTCTACATTCCATCCACAAACAGATGAATAGACAGAGGTTGTGAATAGAAGCTTGGGTAATTTGCTGAGATGTTTAGTTGGGAATAAGCCAAGTAATTTGGAAATGGTATTGGCACAAGCTAAATTTACATATAATAATTCTATGAATAGGAGTACAAGGAAGGCACCTTTTGAGATTGTTACTAGAATGTAGCCTAGAGGTATACTATATTTGAGAGATATTGCTGGTGAGAGAAAGAGAAGTGCTGCAGTATGAGAATTTGTTGATTTTATGAAATCTTTACATTAGGAAGTGAAGTTGAGGATATTAGAAAGTAATCAAAAGTATAAGTAGAATGTTGATCAGAATATTGATCAATCCAAGAGACATCATGATTTTCAAGTTGGTGATTAGGTGATGGTTCATTTGAAGAAAGGAATATTTCCTATTAGAACATATAGTAAGTTGAAGATGAAGAAGTTTGGACCTTGTAAGATCTTGAAGAAGTTTGACAATGGAAATGCTTATGAAATTTAGTTACTTGATGACATGGATATATCCCCTATATTCAATGTTTCTAATTTATACAAGTATCATGAGTTAGACGATAAAGGTTTTGTATCAAAGGATTATTCTAAGAAGAAAATTGAAGAACTTGAATAGATATTGGATCAGAGAGTTGGTAAGAGCACAACATGAAAATATTATTATGAATATCTGGTGAAGTGGAAGAATAGACCTATGAAAGATTCTTCATGGATTTTTCAATCTCAGTTGGATATAGCGTGCTTAGGTTGGAGTAGTACTGGGATGGGTGACCTCTCGAGAAGTCCCAGTGTTGCACCCCTGTGAGCATCACCTAGATACAATGAGTGTTAAGTGTTCCATTTATTCTTATGAGAGATGGATTCACGTTGAATCACTACTCATGAAATATGGTTCAATGAGTTTGACTCAAAAATCACATAGTTAAATCCTGATAGCAATATCACAATGATACAACTGCTGAGTGATATTTGAGTGCTGAGTCACAAATGATGCCGAGTAATACAAAAATGAAACAAAAGCTAAGTAAGCCAATTTTTTACATGTGTCGAGAATATGGAATCGATAAGTGTCGAGTAACACACAATACACATATGAGTTTGTAACTTTACTAATTCAGATATAAACTATTTTCATGGCTGACATATGATGAATCTCAAAGGATTAAATGATAAGATCAAATCTTTTGTGTTTCCTATGCAATCTACATGCAGCCAATAAGAAAAATGGAGAAGGCATGCAACCAATAATAAAAGTGCAAGGAATTAGCGGGAAACAAAGATTCAACATGGATTGTAGATCCACATCTAACCCTACATCTTCGAATGTCTTTATAAGGAAGACTAAATATTATTGTAAATGTGAATGGATGAAGGTGTGTAAGGGAAACTATTTTTAGAGTGAAGAATATCAGATCTCAGAGGATCAAGATTAGAGAAAGCATATCAAGTTCCTATATTCAGTAATCAAAGGATTGTAAGCTATCAAGTTTATTACACCTAATACTCTCTAGCAATTGTATTAAAAAGGAAACCCTATGGTGATAGGTTAACTTAACAGCTATTTTGTAGATCTTTTAAATAGGTGATTAAATCCTTTAATAGGGTAACACTTCATGTAAAGTGTTTGTAAATCCTCTAACAAGATCACATTTAAAAATGTGTTGTAGCCTTTAACAAGGCAGATCATCAGAAGTGGTCAAACATTATTGCTGTAGTAATTTTTTGGGTATCATCCCCACCCCATTTTTACCTTCTTATTCCTAGAGAGTTTCTAGGTTACCAAAATTTCAAGTGTTATGTGATGATGCACATGTGTTTTTCATAATTGCTTAATGTTGATATGCATGCATGTACATTTCAATATTATGTTATTAAGGATTTGTGAAAAATAGGTTAAAAGCTAGTACTTCTGATTCACCCCCCCCCCCCCCCCCTCTCAAGAGCATTTTTTCCATTAAGAGATTTGAACAATTGGTATCAGAGCTTTAAGGTTCTCACAAGGAGAAGTCTAACAACTTGGAGAAAAGGTCTAAATATGGAAGTCTTCAAACTTGAAAAGATTATTGACCATCAAGTGATTGATGTGCAACTGGCTCTACACAAAGTAGAGGAAGCCAGGGAGGAACTAAGAAAATCTTTGAAAAGAAGAAAGGATATAGCCATAGCTGAAAATGATATAAACTACAAGGAGATACCACAAAACTATTTGTCAATGAAGACACTAAAGAGTTTGATGCAGCAATAGCAGAACTGATGGAGAAAACCAAAGTTCAAGTAGAAGAGATAAGATCTCTCAAGATGGAACATGAATCACAGGCCATAATGTTATGTAAAATCACTGAACAAAAGAAAAGAGTAGTTGAGGATAGAGTCATGATGGAAGATGACAAAAGAAATCTTGCAAACAGACTTGAAGAAAAATGTACTGAATTAACAAGGATCTCAAACATGCAGATGGATACACTTGCCCAAATGATGAACCTTCATCATGAACTCAATATGAAAGATATTGAGATCTCTACTTTGAAGATACAGAATGAATAGCTATAGAATGAATTTAACAAAGAAAAAGAGGTAGCAGAGAATCTGAACAAGTCAAGTGAAGCCATCAAGTACTTTGAACAGTTGATGAAATTTCCAAGATCATCCCATCATACATTAGGACTTGGATACAAAAGCACTGAAATTGGAGAATCATCAAAGAATGTTGAGCATAAAGGTGAAAAAGGTAAGGATTCTAAACCCATTTTTCATTACTATAATAAAAAGGGGCATACTGCTAATATTTGTAGGAGTAGAAGATTCAATCAGCTAAGCACATCCAAGAGCAAGAGTTACTATCACAAGTGCAACATGCAAGGACATATGACACAAGATTGCATATCCAAAGTCACAAGGACACTAAAGATTTAATGGACATTGTCATAATTGTAAGAAGTATGGACATAGAGCATTTGAATGCAGATCAAAGCCTATGTGGGCATTAAATCAACCAGCAAAAACAAAAGGAAATGAAAGTCAGTACCATTGGGATTACAACACCAGGTATAACTATCATTATTGTCAAGAATATGGACATACACCCCAAAATTGCATAAGAAAACATTTCAAAGGGAACTATAAAAGATGGTTGAACAAAACCACATGTTTTAGTTGCTTGAAAACTGGTCATATCAGCAGAAACTTTCCTACAAGGTCCAGAGCACCAAAAATTGAATCCAACAAAGAAAATAAGGGCAAAGAAAAGATTGATGTTGAAAAAATAAGAAGAAAAATGAATAAGACTTGGAAGAAGAAAGATGAGTGTGGAACATCAAGTGGAGGGATCACTTCATCCAATGGGTCAAGTGATCACACTTTATCAAACTAAGCATAAGAGAAGTGTATGGGACTGATATGCAAAAATACATCATACATTAGTCCCAAGATAAAGAAGTATTGAAAAGTAGAAATAAGCATGAAACAAGATGCCAAGACAAAATTTTAAATGATGATGCTGAGCTATCTTTGGATGGCGAGTAAAACTCCAATACATGTCGAGTTCCTAACAGCGACCGAGTTGATAGCTAATGTTGAATTGAGTAACTCCTATGGAAGCCAAGTAGAGTGGAGATGTAGTGTAAGCCGAGTAATGTTAAAATCCTTTAGAAGCTAAGTTGGCAGTTGAACATTTAATGTGATGGAAATAGGGTATATTATCATGATTTTAATCATTCTTCCTCATCGCGATCAAGAAGAAAAGAAGAGAAAGAGAGCAGAGCAACTTCATAATAGAGAATCTAGCATTCTAAGTAGATTACAACCTCTTACAATGCATTTTCATTGATCTTGAGGTATTTTCATTTGTGCTAAGCTATGCAGTTTCATATTTCTATGTAAAGGAAACCCTAGTTTGCATAAATGGCTTCGAGTTTTAAGACAACCCAAGATAAAGAATCATTTGAAGTCCAACTAGTATCTAATGAGGTTAGGCAGCCTAATTTTTTCCCTATCCCTGAAGTTGCATACAAGAATGATCCCATCGGAGCCCTTTCTTGCATATCCCCAAATGTTATTATGGTTCAAGATGTAAGGAGATGCTATAATTGTAAGATAGGAGCCATAGGAGATATGGAAATAAGAGAAGCCTTTGCGAAGCTTTGTGTCGATGGAGTCTTGAAAGATGAATACAAAATTGCTGAAAGGAAGGGTTTAACATGAGTTTTGAGTTTTCCCACCATATTTAAAATAGAATGGATCAAACTTGTGTTGAGCATAATTCATGATGGTAGTATGTGGTTAGAAGATGTCCCTATCAAAATCACAAAAAGAATCATTCATAGGGTAACTAGATATCCTACCCTAGATCGGTTCAAGACCTTGAGAAGTGAATCCAAGGAGTTATTGAAAAGAACATAGGTGCTCAGTGGAACAAAAGAGGAATGACAATTCACACCATTTAGGATCCTCTAGTTGAGTTTGTTGTTAGAGTTATTGTCCACAAACTCTACCAATCCAGTAGATTCAACAATGTGCCATGTATTGTAGTAGATATAGGCTACAAACTAGTGAAAAATGATCATACTTATGATCTTGTAGAACTACAACTACAACAAATTAATGAAAACCTAGCAGCCATAAGAAGGACAAAGGGTGCTCAATGCAAATTTGGAGCAATTCTAGTTTGTGTATTCTTTTATGTTCAAAATGAATTTCCCTCTTTTGGAAAAGTTACATAGAGAAATGATAGAACTATCATATCCCAAAAAAATTAATATATAGAACAAATGGGAGACAATTTTGATACCCTGATGACAAGCTATTTTGAAGATTTTAAGAAATCCATGAAGTAAAGGGTGAGAATGCCAATTCCCTTAGTGGAAAAACATATTAATGATATATGCTTCTTGGTTGATATTGACTTCACCTATATCCAATCAGAAATTCCAAGGGTGAGATGGCTAAGGCCATTTGGTTATGAGATCAACGTAGATGAAGCATCTGTAGAAATAATTGCATTATTGATAGAAGAGACAAATAAGAGTGTCCCACACTTTGGCACTTATGATGTGGTAAGGTCAAAGATAAATATGGAATTAAAGACTACCTCCACATTGAAGAAGAAAGATAAATTGATGAAAAAAATTAAGAAGAAATTTGGTGAAGGAATTGAGGCTGAAGCAAAAGAAGATGATGATGATGACAATGATGATGATGAGGATGAACAAGAGAAAGGCCTAATGGAATTAACTCAAGGCCTAGGTGAAGACAAGGAGGAAGGTGTTGAGGAAGAAGAAGCGAAGGAAGCACCAACCCAAGCCAAGCCAAAGAAGAGAAAGGCAACAGAACAACCTCTAGCTCAACCCAAACCAAAGAAAAGTGCCATGCCATCACCACAAAAGTCAACAACCAGAGCTGCAACAAGGGCCTCCACACAAAATTATAAAGAGGAAGCTACAAAGAAGAAAAAAATCAAGAAGACACAAGAAGAGCCAAGGAAAAGAAGAAAATATGTGGCTCAACCTGAAATTGATGAAGAAGATCAATCTGAAAAGGTAAGCTATTTTTCAGTTGATACATTATGTAAAAAGACTGGAAATGGAGACTTAATCAACATAAATAAAGTTGATTTCAATAATTTCACTAAAGATGAAAAAAATAGAATAGAAGAATCAGTTTATGGAATGGTGACACAGTTAAAGTATACTCCTCTTGAACTAGATGGATAATTTCCAAATGAACTGTCTAAAGTTGTAGAAGACAGATGGCATTTTTGTTTGAAAATGGAGAAGGAGATGAGAGAATCAACCCTAGCAAGCATGTTGCCTGATTTGACTAAGGAGAAAATAGAGAAAGTAGTGAAAAGGCATAATACTAGGTTTACACCTAAGTACATAGCATTCTTCATTCTCCAAAACAAAATGGAAGAAATTGTACAAAGAACAACAAAATCATGGAAGAACTTGTACAAAAAGGTTGAAGATTTTCTTGAAGAAGAATACAAGGAAGAAGCTACTACTCCACTAGAAGAAAGAAGAAAAAGGAGAGAAGAGAAGATAGAAGTAGAGTAAGGAAAAAAAGAAAAGAAGGAAGAAGAAAAGAAATAAGAAGAAGAGAAGAAGGAAGAAGAAAAGAAAGAAATAGAGGAGGAGACACAAAAGCAAGATGAAATGTCAATAGTTGAGCAAGAGCAGCAACAAGACCAGAGTGTGCAAGACACACAATTGCCACCTACTAGCCCTCCTCATGTACCCATCACACCTGTAGAAACTGTAATAGTACAAGATGTTCTTGACACTTTTTCTCAAAACATCAATCCATTAACTACAGAGGATCTCAAAAGAATCCTTGACCAATCCAAACAACAAGAAAAATTATGTACAGATCCAGTATTGGTCAGTATGGATGAATTACAAAAACTAGTAGAAAACATAGTTAGAGATAAGGTGAATCCACAAGAACCACCTTCCTTCATCTCTACAACTACTAGTGGTCAACTTTAAATGCCAATAGTTGTTTCATCAGGCATAGTTGACACAACAATACAAAAGCTAAGTGCAGTAGCAGACAAAGAAATAGAACAAATAGGACAGACTATTACATCTAATCCTACAGCACAAACACAAGGTGCACTTCCTAAAATTACTATAATTGATCAAGGTAGATAGCAGGAGGAGAAAATAGAGGAAACCCCTTAAGAGCAAGAGGCAATACAAACATTGATAAATTTGCCTACCTCGAGGACTCCTTCACAACAGCCATTGCAAATATTAGCACCAAGATCAAGTTCTACAAAAGTTGCAAGGGTACTTCACCGTGGAGACCCTAAACTAGATGAGGAAATAGTCATACCAAGTTATGACTCAAAAAATAATAAACATTGATCAAATCAATGAGGTGCAGGAAGCATTAACTACAGGAAAGAGGCAAGAGATACTCAGTAGGATATCAACAAAAGAAAACTTTACATGAAATTAAAGACATCTTTATGGATGCTTTCAATATTTAGTCACCAGGTGAGTCAAAGCATATCATGGAACAAGTGACCAAGAGACGAATGCAAAACTTATGGAGTGGTTTGAAAGAAAATTTCAAGGGAAAGTTAATGAGAAAATATCTAGTGAAATAGCACTTTCACAGGTTGAATTGGAAAAGGTAATAGACAAAGTAAAAAAGGTACTTGAGAATATATTCTCATTGTACAAAAATTTGTGTGACTTTTCATACTTCACATAGGAGAAAAGTCAAAAGATAATGAGCATGGAAAGGAATTTGAATATTTCAAGCATGCAACTACCCAAAGATCTAGCTCAAAGTGAAAAGCATTTTTCTCAAATGCTTCACACTCAGAAAGAAATAGCTATATTAATAGTAGAAGAGGCCACCATCAAGGAAAAACTAATACAGCTCCAATCCTCCATTACCCCACATTTAGAAGTACTCCATAAAGAATAGGTCTATGTTGAAACTATTCTCAAGAAAGATCCTAATCTTTCTACTTTAGAAGGACTTATTCACCTTGCTGCAAAGACTGCTATCCAACACAAGTCATTGGAAATTGCTTTTTATAATTTGGATGTAGCTCTCAGGATGATTATGGAGGTAAACAACACATTTTTGGTAAAATATGGTCTTAACCCTTAAAACCCTTTGACAAAAGTGTCAAAAAGGGGGAGACAAGATGAATGGGGAAGACAAGATGAATGAGGGAGACAAACAGACAAGTTAATAGGGGGAGACAAGAGAAAAAAGGGAGCATGATATACAACATAAAATTTTGGTTACTAAGATAGTGCAGATAATGGCACAATCAACTCAGGGGGAGTTACAATAATTTTGAGGTATATATTGTAAGTCACAAAATTTTGATCAAGGTTTTAAAACATCTGTATGTATATCAAGTAGATTAGTGAATGTACTCATAACGTCAATTAAGTGTTTTTGTCACTCATGTCAAAGGGGGAGATTGTTAGTCTCAAAATGGTTTTGACATTTGAGTGCCACCACATTTCCATTTTCTACATTGGAGCTAAGCACACTATGTATTCCGAGCCACAACATGAGCCGAGTCAGGAAATCCAATAGGTGTCAAGTGGTCTTCAAGTGTCGAGCAATCTTCAGGTGCCGAGTAGCCTTCAGGTGCCGAGTGAAGAACAAGTGTCGAGTGACTCTAGGTGTCGAGCATGATACAACTGTCGAGTGATATTTGAGTGCCGAGTCACAAATGATGTCGAGCAATACAAAAATGCGACAGAAGTTGAGTAAGCCAATTTGTTACATGTGTCGAGCATCTAGAATCAGTAAGTGCCAAGTAACATAGAATACACATATGAGTTTGTAACTTCACTAATTCAGATATAAACCATTTTCATGGCCGACATATGAAAAATCTCAAAGGATTAAATGATAAGACCAAATCTTTTATGTTTCCTATGCAATCTACATGCAGCCAATAGGAAAAATGGAGAAGGCATGCAACCAATAATAAAAGTGCAAGGAATGAGTAGGAAACAGAGATTCAATATGGATCGTAGATCCACATCTAACCCTAAGTCTTCGAATGTCTTTATAAGGAAGACTAAATCTCATTGTAAATGTGAATGGATGAAGGTGTGTAAGGGAAACTATTTTCAGAGTGAAGAATATCAGATCTCAAAGGATCAAGATCAGAGAAAGTAGATCAAGTGCCTGTATTCAGCAATCAAAGGATTGTAAGCTATCAGGTTTATTACACCCAATACTCTCTAGCAATTGTATTAAAAAGGAAACCCTATGGTGATAGGTTAGCTTAATAGCTATTTTTTAGATCCTTTAAATAGGTGATTAAATCCTTTAATAGGGTAACACTTATTTAAAGTGTTTGTAAATCCTCTAACAAGGTCACATTTAAAAATGTGTTGTAGCCTTTGACAGGACATGCCTTTAATAGGGCAGATCATCAGAAGTGGTCAAACATTATTTTTATAGTAATTTTGTGGGTATCATCCCCACCCTAGTTTTACCTTCTTATTCCTGGAGGGTTTCTAGGTTACCAAAATTTCAAGTATTATGTGATGATGCACATGTGTTTTTCATAATTGCTTAATGTTGATATGCATGCATGTACATTTCAATATTATATTATTAAGGATTTGTGAAAAATAGATTAAAAGTTAGTACTTCTGATTCACCCCCCCGCCTCTCAGAAGCATTCTTTCCATTAAAAAATTTCAACATATATATATATATATATATAGACACACACACACACACACACACACACACACACACACACATATGTATATATGTGTATGTATGTATATATATATGTATGCATTTATATATATATGTGTGTGTGTGTATGTATATATACACATGTATGTATATAAATTTGTGTATGTGTGTGTGTGTGTGCATAATCAAAATAGGTTTAAAGAGATCTTGAGGAAAGAACTAGAAAGAAAACCCTCATTCATTACTCATAGAATACAAATAAGATAAAAAAAGTCATTTCCATAATTTAGCCAAGCTAGTAGAGCCCAAGATATACTCCAAAAGTCACCTATAAATATCATTGATGCTATAATAAATCCCTATTTATCATATGGAGCTAATCCCTTTCTTATTTCATATAGAATCCCTATTCAGAAATTTCTATACATTATATAAATACATACCAATTATCAAGAAAAAATTAAAAAAAGTGAACTCTACAATCGATTAAAAGTGCTAATTGGGAGTCCCAAACAGTAACCATAAACTTGATATGTGAATGCCAATGCCCTATGACTATCTAGAAAAGTTGATTCTTGAAGTAATAAGGAATGTGACTAACAACCATTATCAATTCCATGAAGGGGACCATCGATAAACACCATAAGTTAGCTTTAGAACTTGATGAACATTATAATTCCCTAAAGCCATAAAGAACTTGGAAATCCTTTGAATGTGCCCAAAATATAGAGTAATATGTGTATTATTGTTCTATAATAAGATTATTATATTCTATGCATACTCTATTTTTCTCTCTCAAAATATGCACATAACAAGCCATCTTAAAAGGGTGGGGATGACATCAAGTGCAAGGTGATATATAGCATGTAGTCTATTAATAATGAAATACTTGAGCTTAGATTTTTTATATGCTCTTATACCAATTCTACCTATGTTTGGGCCAAGAAAACCTCAAGTCTAATAGTAGATTTACTGATTATTGAAAATAAATCTTGTACTAGACTTGTTCTATTTTAATTACTTGATAGAAAATAGATAGTTTTTCCATGTTGGACTTCCAATAGTAGAATCAATATTTAATCCATTATATCCCAAGTTCATTAACATGTTTGCAACCCTATTGCCTTCTCAAAGTGTATGAGAAATGATACACTCTATGAAGGTATCCATTAAATCCCATATTTGATTTAGTATAAATGCTAATTTTCAATTGTCTAACTTCCTAAAAGTTCATGAATTTTCTATAATCAAGATCTCTCATTCAATGTGAGTGTTTCTAAAGTAGATTTTCTTGGCTAGAACTAAGCCCAATAATAAATCTTATGCTTCAGCTATATTTTTGGTGCTAGGAAGAATTTTCTTTGATTGAAAAGATTGCACAACACCCATGTAATCTCTAATATTAATATCAATTCTTGACTCACTAGGCTATATGAACCATCAAATTTTATCTTGCATAAGGTTATACAAGTGGAGTCCACTTAACCTTGGATCTATCTATAACTTGTCTATCATTACTTGATCTAATTAGAAAAGTAGTTGTTAGTATCCTTGACCAGTTCTTAAAATTAAAATATCACAAGATGAGATGTAAATAAGGGTAGTTCTATTTCTAATGTAAGATAAATCTACTTATGATATTGTGGCTTCTATACCTTCTAAGACTATTTCTATTGACAAAGCCACATTCCTAAATGTATACTTGTTTCATTCCTGCCAAATTGACCAAAGCACTAAGGCTAGAGGAATCTTCGATAAGAAAAAAAAATAGAGTGAAGGAGACAATATTGGCCAATCTTGAAACAATTCCCATACCATGTTGGGAAGGGACATACATAGATTTAGTTTATGTATAAGAAAAAACCAACATTTTTGAGAAAAGCTACATCATATAAATAAATGATTAATCATTTCAATGTCTAAATGATATAAAACACATTTTAATGATTTTGTAACATTCAATCTTTTGAACTTGTCACTTGTAAGAATGTAATATTTTAAAAACAACCAAGAAAATTAACTCTCTTTGTGTAATACCAAGTTATTCCAATAGAATAAAAAATCTTTATGTTTTGTTCTTTGAACCCCCATATACCTAGGTGAAATATATCCAAATTTGATAGAGTATTGACCATTCTTTGAAGTTACCCAAATGATCCTATTGTGGCATCCTAAAATAAATGCTCTTCTAGATAAGAAAATAACACATAGGACGTTCTTATGGTTGGTTGAAATAGGTAATTATGAAGGGTATTTCCATAATGCTCTTCTAGAAAACATCTCTACTACATTAGTTTAATCAACTATTATAATTCCCTAATCATCTTTTAGAACTTGAATAACAACAAGTGAAAAAGAGTTTTGAATTAGAGGTGGCTTGGCATTTCATGAATCCTCCCAAAATAATGCACTTTTCCCATTGTGTATTTTCCAAGTGATATATATAGTAATCATTATTGGATACATTTTTCTAATTGTGTGTTGTCTTTGATGATACAAAAATGTCATAATAGTGGGGAAACAGTGCTTACCAAGCTTAGTTGGTCAGCAAGGCAATTTTTTGTGTCTACCGAGAATATTTGAAAATTACTCTGTGTAGACAGTGTCTATCGAGCTCACTCGAGTGTTGAAGGAAATTGTGGCAAAAAGTAGTGTTAACTAAGCTCTCATGGTTAAGGAAGGAAATTCAATGTCTACCAAGTTCACTCAGTTGCCAAAGGATTTTGCAAGATCACAGTGTTAACCAAGCTTCTCTTGGTCAACACTAGAAATCATTTTAGATTAGTGTTTACTGAGCAAGGTCGGCCAATGAAGGATTTTTTTGATTTGAGAAATGAAGTTTAATTATTTCAAGTATTGATTCTAGCTAACTAAGGTAATGATTATTGGTGATTGTAAGTTGTAATTGGGCTGACTTAATAATCTGAATTGTATAAAAGGTCAAGTTGAGATTCTAAAGTGTATAAGCAAGTATGATTGTTTGAGAAGAAAAGTGAGAAAATTTGAAGAATGGTTAGATATCCTTGACGAGTAGCAAAGTTATATTTGATCAAGTAGGATCTAGTGTGAAGTAGAATAGAGATCTATAATTAGCAATTTAGTTGCATCTCATTTAGGTCATTTCATTGCTACTTTCTTACCATCGTAGCAGTGATTCCAAAATCTCTTAGTAGAGTTGGTTTAATAGCCAGTTGTAAATCCTCTAACTATACACTCGAAAGTGTCCCACTCTAAACCCTTCTATCCAAATGATTCCATGAGTTGGAATGCTTTGATGCCGGCTTAGAGCTCCTTATCAACAGAGTGCAAGAGAGTGTATTTCAAGTTCAAGGGCTCTCAGCTGAGCCTTAGGAATACTCTTCTTGCTAGTAAACCATGCAATGGGAGGTTCCAAAGACAAGATGCAAGAATGAAAATGTCTCAAAGAGTTCCTCAAGAATGCAATGCAAGTATAGAAACTAAGCTAAGATGAGAATGCAAAATGCAGCTATGCTAAAACATGAATGAGAGTGTTACAATCCAACTATTAGACTATATGATTTAAGCTAAATGTAAAAATGAAAGCTAAGGTAAGCTAGAATGCCATGGATAAGAGAATGTAGACAAGAAAGAGAAGTTCTCCACAAAGCTCCAAAGAAACTTGTTAGAAAACCTACAGCATAACAATATTTGAATGAGGGTGGCTACTTTGAGGGGGAAAGCTCTCTCCCTTTTAAAGTCATACGGATGGTGGAGATCAAGATGAAGATGGTGGATGATCAACAGTGGAATTTAAAAAGAGGAGTGATCCATGTGCACACACAAGTCAACCAATAGAATATAAGTTGACTTGTCATATAAGACAAAAGTCACAAAGCCTTTTCTTTTAATTGCAAAATAGAAAAAGGACTTTATGTGTGCACTTTAAGTGGGTTAGAAGAATGGGGTCTTTTATTTAATTAAAAGGGACATGTTCTTTTAATCAAATAATGAACTTGGGATAGCATAATCAAACTATAGGTTATAATCAAATAAATTGATTATTAGCAATTTGGTCTAGGTAAGTGATTAAATTAAATTAGCAAAAATGCTGAGAAGGGGGCTAATAGTCTAGATGACCATTTTTAGGTGATTACATTTGCCCCTCTTTGACTAATGCGTGATCAATCTGGGAACACATTATGTCAAAGAAAATCAAAGCCAAGTAGGTAGTGGTAGATATAGATGTCTGATTCCAAAGAATGAAATGCAGAAATAGATAGCAAGTCTTGAATGTATAGCCTGATAGTGGTAGTACTAAACACTAGGAAGATGATGTTAGGATCCAAAAAGAATTCTAACACCTAGCAAAGTGAATAGATCGAGAGAAAGTGATAAGGTCAAACAAATGCTCCTAAGAAATAGATAGCTATAACAATCAGCAATAGAGTATTTTTGCCCCCTCAGGATCGAAATTGAAATGAGGTAAGAGAAAGCAAAAACTAGCTAGACATGAGAAAATTGAGATATAGCAATGTTCGATATGACAAATAAATGATTAGAGCCCAAGAATGACTATAAGAAAGTGATAAAATGCCCCAGTTTGACTAGAGTTGACCATGAAGGACACAATGTAAAATTAGGTCAAATCTAGTAGAAAGATGATTTTAGACATGAAAAAGTTCAATTTTAGTAGATATGAAGTATGGAAATGATGAAGACATGGAGAAATGAAGATGCCCAGCGATGATTTGGAGATTAATTCTCAAAAGGTCAACTAACCGCTCAAAAGAAGGAAAAATTTTTAAATGCAATTTTGACCATCAAGATGAACTCAAATTTTGATTTTAATCTTGAAAATAGATCTAGGATGTCAAAATTAGCTAGGGGTGCAATTTTTGCGCAATTTTGAGGAGTTTGAAAATTAGGTCAAAATGAGGTCGGAGGCTATAAAAGGGGTCCAAGTGTCATTTTCACTATTCATTTGTCTTTTTGTGATTTGAGAGATTTTGTGAGTGGTCCACATAGCATCATGGCTTAGGTGAACATTCCTCTTCATCGACACCATTTTGAGCATAGTTAGTTGCACAACCAGCCAGAGCGATATGGGGCACCAGTAAGTAATTACTTTTTTTTTGCTTTTTCGAGCTTTTGGTGAGCTTTTTGCACATTTTAAGGTTTATTTGAAAAAAAGTCGCGTGATACTTTTAAAGTATCGCACGGGTATTGAAATACTATCGTGCGATACTTTTTTTTCAAAAAAAGTATTGTACCGCTTAGTGAAATGTGTCGCTTCGGCTATACCCAAATGTTGCACGAAATGGTGTGAAATGTCGCATGAAAAAATTATGTCACACAGCCTCAGAAAAAGTGTCGTAGGATATTGTTGCAGAAAATTGTGTTGCACGATGCATGTAAAAAGTGTCGTACTAATTTTTTTATGCTTTTCTTAATGTTTTTTACATCATGTAACTGTTACTGATGGTTATATGTTTTACCTAGACAAGAGGTATTCCTGGCATCACAAATCAGAGCTCCCAGGGTAGTAGGTTTGCACATTGTGGAGCATTTGAGTGATATGAGGAGATGGCTCTAGTGGCTATGGGCTTGCAATGGATTGTACAGACGCCCCATATTTGAGAAAACTACAGTTTGCTGACTATGCTAGCAGAGAGGTGGCATAGTGAGCATAACACCTTTCACTTACCGATCGGCGAGGCCTCTATTACCTTGGAAGATGTATATCATATTCTATGAGTGCTATGCCATGGTGAGTTGATAAGTTTCTTGATTAGTAATTTTTTGATTTAGAAATGTTGATGTTGGATGCTAGGTGTACTAATGTCAAGTTTGATGATGGAACAGGTGTACTATGATATGACCCTGACAGAGGGGCAAGCGCAAATGCAAGAGCTATTCTAGGATGTGACCATTTTGGACCTTCACCTAAGTTGGGAGATATTGATGACAAGTATGGATATGATTATCCTTTTCCCAACTTGTTATGCTCTTTGTTAGCCCAGACCCTAGTGACAGATCGAGGCCAGAAGGGCTTCCTGCTAGGATGGGGTCGATTGGTGTATGATTTGATCTTCCAACCATGTAGGATGGCATGGGAGCCTGCCATATTGGCAGAGATGTACTATGAGCTCCATGAGATAGTAAACCATGAGGGTGGGTCATGGGCATGCAAAATAGTCTTAGCATAGATTTGGGCTTGGGAGCACATTTTTGTGATCCGACCGCGAGTGCAGCCACAAGAGCGCAACCAACCTTTCATTTTTTGCTATAGAGGTTTCATCCCATAGAGACATAGTGGAGATGTGACCTACTACTAACACGTGTTTGATGAGCTAATGGAATTTACATGGTGACCATACCAGGAGTGTCAGTGGTGGTCAAATTCATGGGAACTAGACTATATGTGGTATAGCAGACCACTGGTGGGTCAGAGTATGGACATTGTGGAGCAGTTTGTGATCAGTCATGTATGGTGATAGTTTGCAGAGTGGAAATTGGTATCGATGGAGACCACCACCTATGCCCAGATGCACATAGATGAGGGATTGGGATGGCTACCGATGCTAGACTATCAGATAGCAGTTTGGGATACAACGGCACTAGTAGCGACTCCCTGGGATTATTGCCCAGATGTGGCAGATGCAAGGATAGATCTAGGGTATCTTCATGAGATGTAGAGACACCCATTCACTTGATTCACAAATCCAGATGTGGCACCTATAGGAGTGGGAGGTGGAGGTGGCAAGGGAGGAGGAGGTAGAGGGAGAGGGAGGGGGAGAGGTGGTAGGAAGATGGAGGGGGAGAGCTCCTAAGTAGGGTAGAGGAGGACATGAGCACAGATGATGTAGGAGGAAGAGGAGTCATCAGCTTCTAGTGATGATGATGGTGGGGAGGAGGAGGTGCCCCTGAGGAGATGGCGAGCAGTGAGAGTAGAGGCACCTGCAGAGAAGCTAGTATGAGGAGAGGATCAGGGTGCAAGCATTCATGCCTTAGAGGCAGAGCTGCAAGCATCTCGAGTGACTATCGTAGTATGAGATCAGCAGCTAATGGATGAGTGGGCACAAGTAGATGAGCTGCACCAAGAGTGGGATATTGCAAGGTGAGAGGAAACACATCATGGTGCATGAGCTAAATATTATAATGCTACCTATAGGAATGTGGTACCACCAAGACAGGGTCTTCTTGACTATTTAGAGTGAGCGGGTAGATCAGAGGGCACAGTGCAATGATCGGATAGGAGACAAGCTCCTCCACCAGGGCTAGCACTAGCTGCAGAGGGTGGTAGTCAGACATAATGTTGAGCAATAGCTGTGTTTTGATTGTACTTCATGTATTTTTGAGACATATATCTAGATTTTGTATCCTATATTTGTATATGTACCACGACACATTTGATATATATATGAGATATAGGATTTATTGATATCCTTATGTACTTGTCTCAAAATGTATGTTTCAGCTTTCATGTGGTGTTTCAGTTGTTGTTTTCAGCTTATGTATGTGTATATGCTCATGTGTATTGATTTTGATCTCTCATATGGATGGTAAAGACTTAAATGTGTTTGTGAAAATATGTGACACTTGGATAGATTGTATGTGATGTTTTTGGATTAACCCCTTGTGATGATAGGATAGCAAAGAAATGTAGAGAAAGATTAAGGAGATGAAAAGATGAAGAAGTGAAAGATGAAAGAAACTAGCTGATATGTCCGCGAAGAAAAAAATATGAAGAGAGAGCTCTTCCCACATGTAGGAATGCACAACTAGATTATAAATGACATGAACCTAAAATGCAAGCTAATATGCAAAGTGGTTTACCAGCAAGAAACACATAACATTTAGACTCTTAATTTCATCATTGAGCATTTATTAGGGACATAATGAGATCATAAAACCATCACTAGTATAACCATGAGGATATGAATATGATCGATATCAGATAGGGATGTGAAAATCCAATCTAAGCATTAGAGACATATAAGTCAAGATAACTATATGATTAGATTCCCTAAGTTTAATTTAACAAGATTACACTTGTATCAAGTAATAAGTGTCAGGATAAACCCCAAGTGCAGTCTTGCAAAATAGTCAAGGATGATACATTTGTAAGTCAAAATGTTGAATAGGACAAGCATAAATGCTTACAACACTATAGATAAACAAAGTATACCCACAAGCAGAAATCAAGAAAATATGTCTCATGCCCCCAGTCTTCTAGTCAATGACATCCTCGAAAGACTATTAGGAAGGGAGCACGTGGCAAAGAAATCATCATAGACATCACACAAAGTAGATAAAGATCAGCATAGCTCATTCATTTAAGTGTTTAAAGTGTGTGTGTGTAAGTCACTTGGCCATTTCTTCAAAGCTTGATTCTGATATGAGAAATATCGCGACATCAAAGACCGTAGGTAAACTATCTAAAAAGTATTAAAAAACCACTTGATGTAAGGGTGGGGGAAGTGTTGAGAAACACTTTTTTGTGAGTTATCAAAGAAACCCTAATGCACAAGAATACATCAATAGGCTAAGTAGCTATGCCCCAGAGACAAGGACAAGAAACAATTCCAAGCTAGGAAATGTGTAGTGAAATGGATGATTGAGACTGATAGACATAGCTACAAGGGTTTTAAGTAGCACCTATTTCCAAGTTTTCACCACTTGACAGATTTTTTTAGGACTTTTTTCAAAAAAAAAATTGTATTTTTGTATTTTTGAATTTTTTTGGTGATACATCAAAGCACCTATTGCTAGGTTTTCACTAAGATGATCATTTTTTCAAGACATTTTCTAATTTTTTAGGATTTTTTCAGCATCATGTATGATTTTTTGGATTTTTTAGAATAATTTAGAGATCACTAGTTCTCAAGAAAGATCACATCATTTTCTCCCAATGTCTAGCAAGGTATAGGACATGATGGAGAAACAAGCCGATGGATAAGCAAAGATGCATAAGAAAGGAATGTGAAGCAAGTGAAATTGATTCTCAAGAACTAACTCCTCAAGAGTACCCAAGCTAAGGAAAGAGGTAAAATAGTCATATGAAGTATTTTTTGGGTAAGCAATGGAAGTAATTAGAAAGATAGCATGTAGGATGAGAAGTGAAGCCAACAAGTGCGATAGCATTTAAGATAAGCGATGGAATCCAATGAGTAAGATAGCATGAAAGAATGTAATCCAAGAGAGTAGACATGTCAAGAGGCCTATGAGAACCATGTTTTATTTATTGTGATCAAGACTCATGGGGTCAACTAGATAGGACAATGATGGGATAGAGCAATAAGAATAAAACTCAAGATGGAGGCTATGAGTGAATGGGAGAGCACAATAGAAAATCTCATGGATAAGATAGCCAATATGCAAAGATAGCTCAACATTGTCAAGATCAAAGAGAAAAGAGGGGATAGATGGATGATGGAAGAATTACGCATGATGCATGTTTGCCAGGTTTTCATGATGATACTTATCCAAAGTGCCACAAGAAGTAGTTTTCACCATAGGATAAATTTATTTCTCTTTACTTTTGCTACCAAGGTGCCACAAGAAGTGGTTTTCACCAAGGCACATTTTCTTTTTCTTTTCTTTTTTCTTGTTTTCTTTTTCTTTTTGAATTTTTAGAAAGAGCTCAAGTTGTTTGAATGTAGATAGTTCTCCTGTAGTAAAGATAAGTCATGATAAGCCAAGACCATAGAAAGGTATGCTCAAAGATGTTTATAGGGTGATGAAAGAGAAATGGTAGTAGGAAGAGTATATGGAGGATAATATTTCATGTATAGAAAGTAAGTGTAAGCTCTAGAGGATTTCACGAGGGATGTAGCTGAAATATTGGACAAGATCAACGTTGACACACACCTTGAAGGGTATTGGAATGATGGAGGAATCATGGATGAAGTAACTTGAGGTTTAGATGTATGAGGTGGTAGAAGAGATTTGGAAAAAAGTGGAGTGGAAGCCTTTGGAATATTTTTAGAAATATTTTTGGAAGAAGATGGAATGGAAGCCTTTGGAAGCTTGAATGTCAACTTTGAAGTATTTTCAATATTCAAGTCTTTTAAAAGAGACTTGGGAATCCATATAACTTTAGATTTTCCTTTGGATACTTCAAAACACTTTCTTCAATAATGGGTTTAGGAACCCATATTTTCTTTGATTTAGCTTTTTTAATAGTGGACTTTTACAGTCTCTTTTGTGCATTCTCCTTCTTAGCATTCACATGTCGATTAGATGGGACATAGTGATATTTCTTTTTCAATGGATTCTTATGTTTATTCTCACTTCCAAAGGACTTGGGATTTGTGAATGAATAAGGATGATATGACTGGTTTAAATGTATAGATGGATGAAAAGTCATCAAGGATGAGTGTCTTTGTTGATCTTGAGGTATCATAGGAGAGCTAGGGAATGAGCTAGGAGTGAATGTAGGAGATGGAGGAACATAAGGCCCCAATATGGATGGAAGGTTTGAATGTTTTAGCTTATATGGATAAGGACAAAGGATAGACTTAGGAGATGCAAATGGATAGTGAAAAGGGATATCAACATCTTTAGAGTGAGCAACATAGTCAAAGCCATCAATAGACTCATGAGTAGCTTTGATAGGAACAAAAATTTTAATAGAAGCACTTGAATCTTGAGCACAATTTTGAGGTGGTTATGGAGAAGTAGAACATGAGGGGACACTTTGATGTTGACAAGTAGCTCTGGATATCATATGAAGAGAGCTTTTCCCATAATTTTTAGTAAGCTCAAGGGAGATAATGGAAGTGGTGTCTTCATCATACTTAGGAGGTGGACAAGATATAGGATATGGAGGGGAAAAATCTTGAAAGAGATGAAAGGGTGCTTGATCTTGATCTTTCTTGACATTTATAGCTTTTTCTTTTTGAGAGTCCTCTTGACATGGAGCCACTTCTAAGGACAAGGGAGAATGAAGAGTGAATGGATTAGTGCCTGGATTAGGCATAGTACTGCATTAAGGTTGAGGATGTTTAGGGTTAGTAGCATGGAAAAGGTTTGTAGCCAAGTGAAGGTTAGCTTGAGTTTCTTTTAGAGGTAGCCCTTGAGGATAGGCATAGTGTACGTGAAAAGAATTAGGTTCTTTATTTGATAAAGGCATGTTAGAAATCTTTGAAGTGTTGGGAGCTAAATGAGTTTTGGAAGAAGTGGAGGTATCAAGGAAACCATCACTAGAAATAGGTTCATTAATATGATCTTTCTCAAGAAAAGTATACTCATAACATGAGTCATTAGAGGTATCAATAATTCCATTATCAATAAGATCTTGGATTTTATGTTTCAGCTCAATGCAATCTGAAATACTATGCTCATTATGTCAATGATAAGCAGAATGGATATCCAAGAATGGGTTTCCATATGAGCTAGACTTAGGTAACCTGATGAGCTTGGTGCTAAGAAATTTTTGCAAAGTGCCATCACAAGAATCTTCCAAGGGAGAAAAAGTTCTATAAAAATTATGTCTAGAGTCCTTTTTTTGTTTCTCAAGTGAATGGTATGCATCCATGTCTTCATCATTGTATTGGTCAAAGATAGGTCCATGATGATATCTTGGAATAGGCTCAAAGTAGGTATCACTTTCTTTCTCTCTAAGGAGGTCTTTAGATCTAGAAGATGAAGATGTTTGATGTCTTGGAGTAGAATATGTAGACGTAGAAGAAGAGGATGACTTCAAAGGAGGTGACTCACATGCATGTAAAGATCTTAAGGAAGATTTATGTAATGATGCAATCTTCTCCTCTAACCTTTTCTCAAGTTTAGACTTCATTTTTTTCATGCACTTAGAGAGATGAAGGTAAGAAAGATCATTTGTCTCTTCTAGTTATTTGTATTGTGCATATAGATCTTGAAACTCTTTAGTGACATGGAGGATATCATGATCATCTAGATTCAGTTGAAGTTTGGTAGCACAAGGTTTAGATCCCATAGTTTTAGATGCAAAGCCAAGCATAAAAGAGCCTAGAAGATAACTTGATGTTGAAACTATAGGAGGTAGAGTGTTCACTTGCCAAGATAGTAGAGAGAGATTAAAATGACTTGTGAAACAATATGTCCAAGAAACTTTCGACATGAATGACTCAAGTCAATAGCTAGGCAAGATGCCCAAATAGCCAAATAGATAGAGTAAGCAGGGTGACAAGTGAACAACTCTCCAACCCAAGAGTGTAGTCAAGAAATCAAGGCAACCATTTCAACAAAAAGATAACTAGCAAGTGGACATAGACAATGAAGATAGAAAGACCAAGAGCACCAAGACCAAAGAGTCACTTTAAGCATGTTCAAGAACTAGAGACATAGGAAATAAAAAATAAAATGATGAGACTCCTCTTAGCAAGAAACATAAGAAAATGTTTGCATTTGATGTTTTGACTTGGTTGACAAATTCTGACAATAGTTGATAGCATAGCAAGTTTGATGTTCAAAAGCAATTTCTTTCCAAGAAAGATAGTGACACATGGATTAGTCTTCAAACAATCAAGCAAGAGACAAAAAAACCTTGCATAATACAAGCATATGTGAGGTCTTAAAAGAAAGCACTAAAACTATTGTCATGTGTATGTTCCAAAGATTTCCACAGGTCTAGCACATTCGAGAACACATCAAGCAATATCTACCTAGAAGTCATGGTTGATTACTCAACAACTTGGCCCACACTTGATGCTCCTTTTCCTCACACCAAGTGGTTACCCACAAGAGATATTGGCTTTGTAATGAAAATGCGATAAGAACAACCAAGGGAACACATATGGTGAGTGTAAAATCTTGGGGTGATTCGAGTAGTCCACTAGGATCAATCCTTGCACCTAGAAGTTGAGCAGCTAAAAAGGGTAGTTACTAACTTAGGGTGTTTAGATAGGGCTTCCATTCATAGTGTTCTTCTTGCTCCCAATTACGAGACACCTCACCTTGCAATGAGTAACCGATCTCAAGACCACAAGAGTACCTTAAGCATCATTGCCTAGTGATCTCCCTATGGTCAAAATCCCATAAGTAATCACACTAGGAGAAGACAAACACTATGTCTACCAAGATTTTGTGTCCTTGGTAGCCTTGAGTTTATAGTGGGTTGGAAGATCTAGGTAATCAGCTTGTCCCCACTTGGGTTGTTCCTCTTAGGTTGTCCGAGAGAAGGCCCTCTAAAGGATTCTAAACTACACAAAGAGTGGATCAACTTTTGGAAGTCAAGATTTCTGATTCACCACAAAGGTGAAGAGCATACTCTCTTATTCCAATAATTTTCTCCCTTACCTGCCAAGAAGATTCAATTTCCTCTTACTCTTGAAACCAAACGGTAAGTCAAGATTTCTAATTCACCACAAGGGTGAAGAGCATACACTCCTATCACCAAAAGATCCCAATAGTAAGTTTTAATGTGCCTAAAAACAAATAATTAGTATATGCCGTGCATGAAAAAATTAAAGAACAAAAAAAAATGGTTTTTATGCATTGGGAAGCCCTACAAACAATCGTTAGTAGCCTTTGTGCATTTGAAGCTTTGACATGCATTCTTTTTATGCAATGTTTCAATTTTTTCACAAGGATGGCAACCTGAAATCACAACTTGTTAGCACCAAAAGTTATCATAAAATAACATAAAAATTTGTAATAAAAAATGGTTAGTTGCCTCAAAAAGCCAATTTATCTTCCAACCAAGTGCATGCAAAGAAAGTGCAAGTTAATCACAAATGCTCTCATTTTTACTCTTTGATTTTGACCTAGTCAATAAGATTGGACTTTTTTGCTATGATTTCGGATCTAAAAATAGAAATGAAAAGAAAAAACCCTACTAAAAACTAGAGAGCTTTCCAAAAATGTAAGAAATTCAAAAAAATATCTTCATTTGTGCCCTAGGGACCCATTTTGTCAAAACAGGCCAGATTTATCAAATCGGATTTTTGATCCCTAATATGACTTCAAAATTCAAAACACAAAGAAATTACCCCCTTAGAATTCAAAAAAAAAATTGAAAATGAAATTTTTTCTAAAAAATATGCTGATTTGAGATCAGAAACAACTTTTTATGAAAAATAAAGAAAAAATCATAACTTTTCTAAATCACGTCAAAATACTCTAAAAATTGGACTGAGACATTTTGGACACATACCCAACTTGCAAAAAAAAAATTAGAATCAAAATCCTAGTGGTTTAAAAGATATGATCAAATATTTAAACCAACTAGATTTTTGGCCTTCAAACCAACCTACTTATGGGTTTGCCTTAAAACCAAAGTGATAATTCTACAAAAGCACTTGATTAGATCCAATATGCTACTATAAAAAATTAGAGATAAAAAATAAAAGAAAATGGAGCTAGAAACTTGATCCAAGCCCCACATTGGGCACCAAAAATGTACACTCGAAAGTGTCCCACTCTAAACCCTTCTATCCAAATGATTCCATGAGTTGGAATGCTTGGATACCAGCTTAGAGCTCCCTATCCACAAAGTGCAAGAGAGCATATTTCAAATTCAAGGGCTCTCAGCTGAGCCTTATGAATACTCTTCTTACTAGTAAACCATGCAATGAGAGGTTCCAAAGACAAGATGCAAGAAATCAAATGTCTCAAGGAGTTCCTCGAGAATGCAATGCAAGTATGGAAACTAAGTTAAGATGAGAATGCAAAATGCAGCTATGCTAAAACATGTATGAGAGTGTTACAATCCAACTATTAGACTATATGATTTAAGCTAAATGCAAAAATGAAAGCTAAGCTAAGCTAGAATGCCATGGATGAGAGAATGTAGACAAGAAAGAGAAGTTCTCCACAAAGCTCCAAAGAAACTTGTTAGAAAACTTGTAGCATAACAATATTTGAATGAGGGTGGATGCTTTGAGGGGGAAAGCTCTTTCCCTTTTAAAGTCATACAGATGGTGGAGATCAAGAAGAAGATAGTGGATGATCAATGGTGGAATTTGAATAATGAACTTAGGATAGCATAGTCAAACTATAGGTTATAATCAAATAAATTGATTATTAGCAATTTGGTCTAGGTAAGTGATTAAATTAAATTAGTCAAAATGCTGAGAAGGGGGCTAATAGTCTAGATGACCATTTTTAGGTGATTACACTAAATAGGTGATAGTTCAATTGAATTGTTCTAAAGACCTTTTTTAAGGCCACTCCTAACAAGGTGATTAAATCCTCTAACAAGGTCACACCTAACAGTGTGTATTGTAACCTTTAACTAGTTTGGCTCCTAACAGAGCTCACTTCAGAAAAGTGAAAATTAGTAGCTAGTTACTTGGTGGTTTTTCCCATATTAGGTTTCTATGTTAAATCTAGTCTCTCATGTGTTCATGTTATTTCTTTTATGCTTGCATGTTAATAACTATGAATGTTTAAGATCTATTAAAGTATAACACACACTGCATTTATCAAGTTACAAAAAATTCTATATGTTTACTGAGTGACAGTAGAAACTAGTTTTATCAGACATTTAACACATCTTTGAATTTATTTTTATGGTAACTAATTCACCCCCCTTCTTAGTTACTCCATCTATATTTTCAACAATTGGTATCAGAGCTTTTGGTGCTTATAGGAAGGGTTTCAAGGACCTAAGCTAAAGACCAAGATGTCTTACAAGAGAGAAATTACAAGGCTTAATAGAGATAACTTTTTAGCATGGTAGTGTCTCATGAGACTTCATCCAACTTCCATTGGTGGTTTAGGATTGAAATACCTTGATGAAGAAAGCACAACTCATTCTGGTACATTATCTATTGGTGACATTGCTAAGAAAAAGACTCATAACACCATGATGATAGATATTGCATCTACTCTAAGCTATGAAGAATTTGATGATGTTAAGGACTGCAAAACTACCTTTGCAATGTGGAACAAGCTAAATGATATATATGGTGGTGATGAAAATCTAAGGAGAACCAAATCAGGAAGCCTCAAAGGACAATTTGATCAAATGAGAATGAGAGAGGATGAAAACATTGCCAAATATGTTGAAAGAATCAAAGCAAGTGTCAGTACAATCAAAGCTTTTGGAGGAGAGATCAAGGAAGAAACAGTTGTAAGTAAAGTTCTTAGAACATTGATTCCCATTTATGCAATTAGAGTATCTACAATTCAAGAAAAAAGGTGTGAGACAAATCATAAGATAACTTTAGATACCCTGGTAGGAAGATTGATAGCTTTTGAGCTAGATAACTATGACAATTATGTTCCAGCTTCCAAGAGTATTGAATCTGCATTTGAGGCCAAGCTTTCACTTAAGGAAAAAAGCAAGAAAAAGGACACTCAGTCAAAAAGTGAAGAAGAATCAAAGGAAAGTTCTAACAATGATCTTGAAGTGTTGAAACTCTACTCACAAGGAAATATTCTAGAGGCAAAGGAAAATACAAAGGTAAAGTTCCCCTAATCTATTTTTCATGTGAGAAAATTGGTCATATTGCAACTAGGTGCCCAAACAAGCAAAGCAAGGATGAGAAGAACGGTCACAAGTGCAATAGCGAGAAGGATTTCAAATCATTCAAGGATAAAGGTAAGAAAACATGTTTTATGGCTAAAGATTCTAATAATAGTGAAGATGAAATAGTTTACATTGCTGTGAAAGATGAATCTAATAATTATGAAGAAGATAAGATGACACTTATCTCTCATGTGAGAAAAAATGATAAATGGATCATAGATAGTGGATGTTCACATCATATGACTGGTGAAAAAATAAATTTTGAACATTTTGAAGACTATGATGGTGGTAGTGTAAGGTTTGGAAACAATGAACCTTGTTGCATAAAAGGAAGAGGTCGAATCTCATTAACCAAAGAACTTGTATGTGATAATGCCTATTGGGTTGAAGGACTAAAACATAATCTGTTGAGTGTGGCACAACTAATCAACATTGGATTCAAGGTGTAATGCATGCATGGCAAGGAAAGACTGTTGGATGACAAAGGAAAACTGATTAGATCAGGCAAACAAACAAATGGTAACTTATTTTATCTTGATCTTGGTGAGTGATCATGTTTTATTGCTCAAGTTGATAAAAGTTGGTTATGGAATAGAAGGTTATGTCATGTGAATTTTGATAACATGGTGAAAATAAGAAAATTTAGGAAAGTAAGATGCATTCCTAGTTTGAAGAAACCTGATGTTGGGTTATGCAAGAATTGTCAGATTGGTAAAATGGGAAAGACTAGCTTTAAAAGTAAAAACTATCAGTCTAAAGATATTTTGGAAATTGTGTATACTGATTTGTATGGACCTATTGGAATTGAGAGCTATACTAGAGAAAATTTCTTTATTCTTTTTGTTGATGACTACTCTAGAATGATGACTATTATGTATCTAAGAGATAAGTCAAAAGAATTTGAGAAGTTCAATTGGTATTCGGCCAAAGTAGAGAAAGAAATAGGAAAAATATTGAAATGTTTAAGATTAGATAGAGGTGCTAAATTCATCTCCAATGAATTAAATAACTTTTGCATTCAAAGAGGAATCAAAAGATAGGTATCAGCCCCCTAGAACTCCTGAGCAAAATTGAATAGGTGAAAGGAGGAACATATCTATCATGGATTGTGTAAGGACTCTAATGATTAAAAAGAACATTTCTATCAAATACTAGAAGGAAGCTATCAACACTACAATTCATACCTTAAACCAAGTACAGCTGAAGGACTCATTTAAAAATCCCTATGAGTAGTATGGTTATAAACCCAATGTAAGTTACCTGAAAGTATTTGGAAGTAAATGTTGCATCTTGAAAAAATCTAGAAAAGGAAAATTTGATGTGAAAGGTGATGAAGGTATATTTTTAGGATATTCTTACAAGATTAAGGCATATAGATGTTTGAATTTGTCTACTCAAAAAATCATAGAAAGTGCACATGTGAAAGTTGATGAGTTTGTAAAAAGGACTAAAGAAGAAAGGAAAAAAGAACCAGAAGATTACTAGAGATTTCTTTACATTGAACCTAATACATTGGCAGAAACATCTATCAATTAGGAGACTTCTACTCCCAAGTCTTCCTCAGTCACTGAGTTGCAAGAAGTTCAAACTGAATCATAAGGACCCAAGTCACATTCACCAAGTCTAAGCAACCAAAAATTGAAGTTGAAGTTCAAGAGGATGGAAATGCAATTCATTTAACATGCAAGGAACTTGTATTGTCCAAGTATGTTAGGAGGCATCATGCACTAGATCAGATTATTGGACACAAATTAGAAGGTACTATGACAAGAAGTAATCTAAAAGGTACATGTTTACTTGCTAATTTTGAACCTAGAAATGTCAAAGATGTATTGGAAAATGAAAGTTGGATTGAGGCTATAAATGAAGAGATAGAGAAAATAGAGAAGAACAAAACATGGACTCTTGTACCTAGGCCTAAAGATAAAAATGTGATTGGAACTAAATGGGTATTGGGAATAAGTTGAATGAAAATGGTAAGGTATCAAGAAACAAAGCTAGATTGGTATTTAAAGGCTACTCTCAAGAAGGCATAAATTATGGTGAGACTTTTTATCAAATTGCAAGATTGGAAGGTGGAAGGTGTTAGGACCTTACTTGCATATGCATCACACAAAGGATTTAAGGTATATGAAATGGATGTCAGATCTACATTTCTCAATGGTATTCTTAATGAAGAAGTCTACATTGATCAACCTAAAGGTTTTGTTGATCCAAAAAAAAGAGAAATGGTCTGCAAATTACACAAAGCATTGTATGGTCTAAAACAAGCCTCTAGAGTATGGTATGAGAGATTGCATAACTACCTTATTCAGATTGGTTTCCAAAGAACTAATGATAATAGTAGTTTGTACATCAAGGAAGGACCAGATAACAATATTGTTTTGGCAAAAATATTTGTGGATGATACTTTGTTTATAGGGAATGATGATCTATGCAAAGAATTTTCAGAGAAAATGAATAAAGAGTTTGAAATGTTTATGTTTGGTGAGATTAAGTTCTTTGTTGGTCTTTAGATACAACAAATAAATAATGGTATCTACATTACTCAGTCTAAGTATATCAAGGAGATACTCAAGAAGTTTGGTATGGAAGATTCAAAACTAGTTGGAACCCCCATGTGTACTAGACTAAAGCTTACCAAAGATGATGACTCAAAAGAGGTAGATCAGACTTTATATAGATCAATGATTGGAAAATTGTAGTATGTAATTCATACAAGGCCTGATATTGCTCTTGCAGTTGGTATAGTGGCAAGATTCTTGGCAAAACTTAGAGAAAATCATATGATGGAAATCAAAAGAATCTTGAGATACTTGAAAGGCACTGAAGATTATGGCTTATGGTATAAACTTGGAAGAAATCTAGACTTAAAAGTTTTTACTGATGTTGATTGGGTAGGAAACATTGATGATAGAAAGAGTAAAAGTGGTGGAACATTCTTTCTTGGAAAAAGGTTGGTATCTTGGACAAACAAAAAGAAAAATTGTACATTTGAATCTACAGTAGAAGCAGAGTATGTTGCAACAATAGTGAATTGTTCTAATATTGTTTGGTTTAAATAGTTGTTGGAACGCATGAAGGTTGAGATAAAAGAACCAGTTGTTATGTTTTTTGATAATACAAGTGCAATTAACATATCAAAGAATCCAGTGATGCATTCCAAAACCAAACACATTTCTATAAAATACCACTTTGTCAAAGAATTGGTTCAGGATGTAGAAATCAGATTAAAATTTGTCCATTTAAAAGAATAGATTGCAAACATATTTACCAAGCCATTACCTAAGGATGCATTCTTGTATCTAAAAGGTAAGTTAGGGGTCATTCCCCTATCTGAAGCTCATTAAAATAAATTTTTAGTGATGCATCAATAGGAACCAAGTTGAGGATCTATCAGTTGATGCAGCATAGTCAAGGGAACATTGCATATAAATTAGTACTCAAGGTACATTGTTACTTTTTTTGGTATGTGTTGTCTTTGACATGTGTTGTCAAAGAGGGAGAGTTTACTACCATACCTTTCTGAAATTTTTTTGAGGGAAAGTTTACTAGAGGAAGTTATGTAATTCCTTCATTGAGGGAGATTACTATATTAGAGAAGTTTGTGACATAAAATCTAAGACGGAGAAAATTTCTATCAGATAAATATTTGTTTTCAAATTTTATTATGTTATGACATGTATTTTCATCAATGCCAAAGAGGGAGATTTTTGGATACAATTGTCTAATTATGTGTTGTCTTTGATGTTACACAAATTTCATATTAGTTGGCAGACAATTCTTACCAATCTCAGTTGATCAGCAAGGCAATTTTCTATGTCTACCAAGCATTCCTAGAAATTACTCTGAAGACAGTGTCTACTAAACTCACTCAGGCATTGAAGAAAATTGTGGCAAAAAGTAGTGTTAATTGAGCTCTCATGGTTAATGAAGGAAATTCAGTGTTTATCGAGTTCACTTGGTTGCAAAAGGATTTTGTAAGATCATAGTGTTAACCGAGCTTCTATTGGTCAACACTAGAAATCATTTCAAATTCATGTTTACCAATCAAGGTTGGCCAATGAAGGATTTTGTTGATTTGAGAAATGAAGTTTAATTATTTTAAGTATTGATTCTAGCTGACTGAGGTAATGATTATTGGTGATTGTAAGTTGTAATTGGGCCAACTTGATAATATGAATGGTATAAAAGGTCAAGTTGAGATTCTAAAGTGTATGAGCGAGTATGATTGTTTGAGAAGAAAAGTGTGAGAAAATTTGAAGGATGGTCAAATATCCTTGAGGAGAAACAAAGTTATATTTGATTAGGAAGGATCTAGTGTGAAGCAGAACAAAGATTTATAATCAGCAATTCAGTTGCATCTCATTCAGGTAATTTCATTGTTACTTTCTTACCATCATAGTAGTGATTCCAAAATCTCTTAGTAGAGTTGGTTTAACAGCCAATTGTAAATCCTTTAATAAGGTGATAGTTTCATTGAATTGTTCTAAAGACCTTTTGCAAGGCCAATCCTAATAGGGTGATTAAATCCTTTAACAAGGTCACACCTAACATTGTATATTGTAACCTTTAACCAAGTTGGCTCCTAACAGGGCTCACTTCAAAAGAGTGAAAATCAGTAGCTAGTTACTTGGTGGTTTTTCCCATATTGGGTTTCCACATTAAATTTGGTGTCTCATGTGTTCATGTTATTTCTTTTATGCTTACATGTTAATCACTATAAATATTTAAGATCTGCTAAAGTATAACATACACTACATTTACCAAGTTACAAAAAATTTCATATGTTTACTGAGTGACAGAAACAACTAGTTTTATCAAACATTTAAGGGATCTATGGATTTGTTTTTGTGGTAACTAATTGACCCCCCCTGAGAGTTACTCCACCTATATTTCCAATAATCATAACCCAAGAAAAAATCACAATGTTCTAGATATATGGTCCCTTTAGTGGACCAAACATAGTTAGAATGCAAACAAGATCACTAGAGTCAAGTTAGTTTTATTGTATTAGATGACACCATATTTTGGGAGCATTTATACATCTACAA
Organism: Cupressus sempervirens; assembly: GCA_028749045.1. Lineage (NCBI taxonomy): Eukaryota > Viridiplantae > Streptophyta > Pinopsida > Cupressales > Cupressaceae > Cupressus > Cupressus sempervirens. The sequence goes on from CM053788.1 coordinate 325,713,819, forward strand.
AATCAACTTCCCTCCAAATGCCTTGTTTCTTTTGGATAAATATAGAAGAGAAATTCCTCCTACCACTTTACAAAATGATATATCACTTAAGGAAACCAAAGGTATTTTATATTCACCTATCATATTGCCTAATAACCCTACATAGTGCTTGAAGAAGTGAGAAATAATAATTAGTAATTACCTAGAGTACTGATTTAACCAATAGGATTCTACCTAATAGGAAAATAAAATTTACTTTCTATGTAGCAATGCATGAATTAATACTATCAATGATGTTCTTTTAGGATTCTAATTAATTAGATCCAATAAGAAAAGGAAAACCTAGATAAGATGTGTTGGAAACTATAATTGTAAAAATTGTTGTATTGTCATTGATGTCAAACCTTATTAGAAAGACATTTTCTAATAGTGTAGAGCTCCATTTTAGTTGACTAATGAAGATGATTTTAAAAGATAAATAACAAGGTGGACTCATAAATTTTTTGAGTAAAGAGGAGTAATTATGATGGAATTACAATGGGAAATTAATCAATTAGTATTTGACAAGATAATGTGTTTTTTGATCATTATATTAAGTGTAGAAGAAAGATGAGTTGAAGTGTAAAAGTGGTGATTGATAGATAAAAAGAAGTTAAGTAAAACCAAGCTTGGCTAAGTGACATTTTACTAAGTCAATGAAGAATTTGAAGTATAAGATTAAGGAACTTAAGTATCAGCCGAGTAAAATAGTATTAGCCAAGTATTGGTAATGGTTGAGGTAGATAAAGAGAAAATTGTAGTATCAAATGAGCATGATGAAGGTTGAGGATGCAAATGTAAGCCAAAGTGAGATAGATCAATAGAGAATGAGCTACCTAGTGGTAACCAAGATGAAGAACATAGTGGTGACTGAGTGTAAGCAAATTAATAGTTTGAGAAAGAAAAAAATTTGAGGTTGACATAGTTGAGTTTATGAATTGGTCAAAATGTGTAAATGATAAAGATTGATGAGCTAGAGTATTTAATGAATGAATTTATTTTGTTAAGAAATATAAGGTGAGAATTGAATGATAATTTTCCAAAATTTTCAAGAAAGCTCTAGAAGGACAAAATTATAGATAGATTCAATGAATTTGATCAAACCCTAAGATCTATAGTTTTGTTTAAGTGGCAAAATATTAAACCCATCTATTTAAGGAGGCACAAGAGATGTTTCATGTCAGTTATTAGACAAGAAAATTTTTGTAGAACTTTTAAAGAACAAATTTGTAGAGAAAAGTGACAATTTGGTGAAGTGAGATTTCTTGAAGGTTTTCCAAGCAATGAGAGATGGAAAATGTAATGAAGCTTAACCAATAAACAAGGAATGAGCCAAATAGAGATCTAAACTTGAAAAGTGAGTTGTATTTTATCATATCAACCTAGTTGTTACTTTCTAACCATTGCCGCAGTAAAAATCCTTTAATGGAGGTTGACCTAATAGTTATATTGTAAATCCTTTAATCAAGGTGTCATTCTAATGAAATGTTCTTAAGACCACTAAAAAGGTCACTCCTAATAGGCTGATTAAATCCTTTAATAGGGTCACACCTAATAGTTTATTTTGCAACCTTTAGTAGGGTTGTCTCTTAACCAAGCTCACTTCAAAAGAGTGAAAAAGTGGTAGCATGTTACTAGGTCATTTTTTTCCAAATTAAGTTTTTGTATTAAATCCTAGTGTCATACTTGTGTGAATGTTGATTTAATGTTTCATGTTATTTACTATTATATATTTATTTTATTTGACATATACTAAACAAAGAGCTAAGTGATGATATGATTAGTTGGATTACTGATGAATTACTATACTGGCTAAGTGGATTTATGAGTTTGATTAAGTTGTTTGAAGTTGTTAAAAGTTGATTTGGTAAGTCTAGATTTGAGGATAAATGATTACCCCCTTTCCCCTCTTAGTTATTATAAATATTCTAACAATTGATATTGGAGCTTTGGTTCTTGTAAGGAAAGTTTGGAGGGACTTAAGCTAAAGATAAAGATGTACAAGAGAGAGGCATACAAGTTGAACAAAGAGAACTTCCTAGTATGACAAAATTTGATAAGATTGCATCTATTTGGAGTGAGATATTTTTCATTATACTACTTGGAAAATGAATACATTAAAGAACCTAGACCCATGACAATTAGGAAAATAAAAGAGAACTAGGAGCACAATCAAATGATGATAGATTTGGCATCTTCCCTAGGTTATGTTGAGTTTCATAATGTGAAGGATTGCACCACAAAAAAAAAAATGTGTGATAAGTTGGAACAAATTCATGGAGGAGACAAAAAAATTTAAAGGATAAAGAAAAAAGTTTGAGAGGCAAGTTTGATGGCATAAGAATGAAAGAAGGAGAAACTATTGAATAGCATTGTAGCTAAGTAAAAGATGTGGTGAATGCAATTAGTTGTGTTGGAGTAGAAATATCTAGAGAAACTATGATCAGCAAGGTAATGAGAACTTTACTTCCTATCTATGCCATTAGAGTATCTACAATACAAGAACTAAGATGTACACCTGATAATGATTTGATCATGAATAGTCTAATTGGTAGATTCACTACATTTAATTTATGAATTAGTCAAGATGTATAAATGATAAAAATTTAAAAGTTTGATTATTTAATGCATGAATTGAGTTTTTTAAATGATCTAAAGCATGGATTGAATGAGAAGTTTCCAAAATTTTTAAGAAAGATGTAAAAGGACAAAGTGATGGATAGATTCAATAAATTTTATCAAACCCTAATATCTACAATTATGTTTAAGAAAAAAAATATTAAACCTATCTATTTAAGGAGGCACAAGAGATGTTTTATGTTGGTTGTCAGACTAGTGAATTTTTGGAAAACTTGTGAACAATAGACTTCACTTTTTGTTCGCACAAGAGATGTTTTATGTTGGTTGTCAGACTAGTGAATTTGTGGAAAACTTGTGAACAATAGACTTCACATTTTTTTCATATACAAATCCAAGTTTGGAAAACTTAGACTTCACTTTTTGCATCATAATTTTTTTATTCTTTATTTTCCATTATTTTGGTTTGATTTGGTTATTAAAATTTTGATTCAAATATTCTCTTGAAACCAAGTTTGAGAAACATAGATTTCAAAAGAAAAAAAAAATAGTTGTATTGAATTTATTTAAAATTATAAGGATTTTATTAAATAAATTTGAATTGGGTAATTTAAGTATAGAAGGGTATTTTATACCATCACATTAGTGAATGATTTAATTTAATTATAACTAAAGAAGATATTAGGTATCTTGTTCCATAAAAATTCAATTTGCAATCACAAACTAAAATTGAAGCTCGATCTTATCAACCATTAATTTGAGCTTCTTATTTTTTATGTGTTGAACTTGAAACTCAAAAAAATGTACACCCTTCACTAACAAAAAAAAGACCTCTAGCTAAATCATAGACAATTATTCCTATGTGGAAATAAGAATATTTATCATTGATATAGTCATTTTAGTATTAGAAGCACTTATTTTGTTGGGTGTTATCTTTACATTTGTCTAAGAACTAGATATTGAAACAATATGGGCTACATTGTCAAAATCAAAAAATCTTAGAATAAGGAGGCTCAAATTTGCAACCACAAAAAGCCTAAAATTTTCATAGGAACTTAGAATCATGAGAGAGAAATCAAGCAAACAAAGTTTTCTATATAGGAAAATTGATACCTACAGGTAGATCTATATTCATACATATAGGTTGATCATATACCTTCAGAAAAATATATTGGTAGATTGATTCATATTTGACAAATTGATACATATTAGTGATCAATTCATATTGAAAGATCAATAAAAATGTATTATAGATCAATATATATTTGTAAATTTTTAATTAGATTAGTAGATCAAGATTAAGGTAGTATATAGGTAGTCAATTACTTCGTAGGTACAAAATTTCTCCAAGAAATGAAGTGAAATATTTTATGAGAGGTGACAACCAGAAGGAATCCAAATCAACATTTATAGTTTCTATAGGCCCATAATCATTTACCACAATATGCAATAATAAATTAGGAGATTTATAAAGGAAGTGGATTCTATTGTAATCAAGGCTACATAATATATTTAGTTAGTAGAAAGTGATCTCAAAATTTAGTAACGACCTAGTCTCATTTAAGGTAATGAATCTCATTTAATTTGGGTAGTAAGTTAAGACTAGTTAGTAAACAATAATTTGGTGCTGAAAAGAAACAAATTTCCAGCCATAATATTGAACATGGAAGAATAATTTTTGAAAAATTTCAAATTTCCAAAAGATTAATCAAAATATCTTTATTTTTTAATGATAAAATGGTTATGCCTAATCATGCATTTGTATCTAATAGAAAATGAGGGAATCATAAAATTTGATTTTCAATTCAATAAAATATGTGATTGAGCTCTCTAAAATTAACATGGAGAATGGGTTTCCCCATCCATAGATGAGAAATGATGCTAGCTAGACTATGGTAATTTTGAAAAAGGTGATATGGGAAGAAAATAAGAGGATAAACCCTAGTAGAAAGTCAAATTTCATGAAACCTAAGTATATCATAATTCAATCATTACAAAGGGAGAATAAATTTGAAATCCTACAAATATCAAGGAAGGTTAACTAAAACCAATTCCCTATCCATATTTAGCCCAAGATTTTCTCAATAATACTAAGAATATAAATTCACTTAGATCTAATAATATTAAGGACTTTCAACATAAACCTAGGGGTTTCTAAAAAAGAGCCATAACGGCTAAGGTATAATAATGGCTTGAGTATCCATACTCATGGAAAATCCCCTGGAAGAAGGAAGATGTTAAAAATTCAAGATGTCTTGATGAAAAGAACATGAGACTTATGAAAAACCCTTATTAAGAAAATAGTTGTCAAAAAAAATGTAGGTATGGTTATTCTTTCCAATAATTTTCTATATATAGATTGTAATAGTAAAAAATTGAAAATGTTTATTTTATCAAGAAATACTCCCTATTTTAAAATATTTCCCTTTATCCTTTTATATTGAAAATGAAATTTTAATCTGATAAATTTAAAACATTTCAAAGTAGGTGTTGGGACTCAAAATTGAAGCCTCAATTTTGAGTACCATTGAGAAAATCAAGCCCTTTAAACACTTTTAAATGCATGTATACACAGCTACCCATTCAAGGCCTAAAAGGTGTTTAATTTTGATTAAACCCTTACATTTAGTACATCTATGTGTTCCATGATGATAAATTGCCGTTCTGAGTCATTTCATGAAGTCTCGTTTGAGCAATGTCCAATTCTGCATTTTTGCCTAAGTGCCAAACAGTGATAGGAGGCTATGTTTGCATTTGACTATGTTGCACTTAGTAATTTTTCATGACTCACCACTTTGGAAATCTCTAGTGTTCATACCAGAGAACCTATATTTCAGATTTCAAGTCATTTTGAATTTGATTGACTAGGTTTTGAATCTCTCTAAGTTGGTCATTTATTTATGTCATACTAATGTGAATTGTTTAGAATTCTGAAAAGCCCTATTTGACTTGTTATAACTTTGACCTAGTTGAAAAAATTAAGAAAATTCCTTTTGTGTTACATTTTAGAGGTCAAAGGCTTACTATGTTTCAAATTTGAGCTTATGATGAATCCGTTTGATGAGTTTTTGAACACGATTCCAAATGCAGCTTCTAACTTTTTACTGGTGTCTGTAAATGCACACTTGTTAGTACCCATATTCATGATATCATATCTCAAAATTTGTGATAGGTGAGATTGAATAGATTGTACCATTGTGTTTAGTGTGCCAATTTTAAAATCTTGATGAATCCATCTGCACACTTTCCCAGGTCAATTCCATGTGCAAAAAATGCTTTTTTGTTAGTGCTTTCAAACTGCAAATTTTTAGTAGCCCACTTTGACTACTTTCCAAATGTGTTATGTTATTTTTTGTGAGCCCAAATGATAGATTTATACTCTCCTCATGAAAGTGAACCAATGTCCCAATTTTCATGCCCCCGAGTGTCAGTTTACCTAGTTTTTGAAGCCAAACTTGAAAGCATTTTATTATTTTCAAACATGTTTTCTTGCAAGCAATTTTAAAGGGGTAATTTTGACAACGAATATCTTTTGACTAAGAATTCATCATGAGATGAGACTTGAAAGGGTGTAAGTATGTAGAATAGAGAATTAGAATGTTTGATTTCATAGTCTTCTTAGGTGTTTGGATTAGTTTTTAAGGCCAGTCAAAGAACCTCCTGGCATAAAGTTGACAAGTTGTAGAAAGATGTCAAATGAGTTTTAAAGGTCTCTCCAATCATTGAATTTTCCTTGAATCAGTATTAAGTGATTAATGGATCAATTTGAGATCTTAGTTGTTTGAAAATGAAAAAAATTTAACCAGACCCACTTTGGGGTCTGACTGATTTCTCCAGATTGATAAGGGTACTAGAATATATGATTTGGAAGCATCAAAAGGGTTTTTACAATATTTCAAACTCATTTTTGAAGCATTATCATAAAAAATAAAGGGATGTATGAAGGAATATATTTGATAATAAATGATTAAAATTAAGGCACAATAGCTAACAATTGTGTGAGAACTGTAGTCAAGTAGCTATGGATATTGGCATTGGAAGCAATACAAATGGTGTTAGATTTGACTAATAACAAATGAATTAATATAAATCTGCTCTCAAATTTGGTGGATGAAATGGAATCCAGAATTGTATTGGGTCCTTGTCTAGGTAGTTCCACCAATGGTCCTAGAGAGAATTCCTCCTCTTTCATAGAATACAATCATCTTGAGGAATCATTTCCATCTACTAAGAATAGCTTAAAATTAATGGGATCAATATAAACAAGTAATTTTCCTAAAGTTCTCAATATAGGCACGTTTTCTATATTCCTAACAAGGGTATTGATGCAAAGGTTGAAAATTTTTTAAGTCCTGATGAATGTGAGGCATTTATCAGAGGTGCAGAATCCCATGGTTTTGTGCATCAAGGTAGCCTAGGGCCAAAACATGGAGAAACCATTATTTAAGGAGGTAAAACCATCAAACAAGACAAGGGAAATGCATGGAGAAGCCACAATAGCTTAGAAGGAGGCAATCCATATCAATGCAAGGTAGGTGTAGGAGAGATGCTCACGTAGGGAGCCAAGTTAGAAGGAACTTCCATGTAAAGAGAACATCGATGTACATAAAGGCTAGCCCACAACATGGCACAAGAAAGCAGCATGAAAGAAGAAAAACCCAAGAAAAAAGATAGGGTAGCATGCAAAAGAGGTAGAGATGAAAAGAACATACCATTGTGCAGTGAAAAGAGAAGGAAAGACATAGCTAGGGTCTATATACATTAATCCCTTTTCTCCAATTGAATTTTGAAACTATAATATCAAGTGGTTAATCAGTCTAACTTTTTATACAACCCAAGTTCTACACTATATTGGAGATTTTTGCATGATTTTTTTTTAATATGTCGACAAGTACAATCAATGCAATACTAGAGAAGGTTATTGGAAAGGATAAGGATTATAGATATATGACAAAATCTAATCTGTTAAATAAGCTGAGCAAAAATTCATTTAAAGTAGATAATGAATTAGAGAGAAAGTAACATATGTTGTGCTTGAACAACTTGATGATGCAATTGGTGATGTCTTTTGACTTGCTATAAAGTGCCTTGTTTCATTGGTTAAAAAGATCAATGAGGATAGAGTTGTTGACATGACAAGTACATTGTGTAATAGATTATAGAATAGAAGGGAGACTCATGGCATAAGTAGAGGAGGACTAAGAAGTTGTTTGAAGATGGCAGGCATGTCGAGGAGAAGGTGATGTAGAGAAGAGGAAGCCACTAGGGGTGAAATGGAGGCATCAATATGCACATTTCAATGTGGCAGAATGATCAATCAACCACAACAATATAGGGGAAAGCCCATGGCAAGAGAGAGCTCCATGACTATTGAGAAAGAAGACCATCACAAAAAAATAAAGGAGAGCATGTCCACTACATAAAAATGTAATCCACAACATTTAAACCCCCATGGCAAAGAAAATCCATAGGTAAAGGAGGAAATATGCACACTAAAAAATAATGCCAAAGTGGAGAGACAAAGGAAACCTGCATGCAAGGAGTGGAAGCTGGAGCTTAAGAGGAGCCGCCTTGCAAGAGATAATCCAAGGAAATATTGAGAGGTCACAAAAGATTGCAAGCACTGGAGCCACAAGAAAATTTTGGAATAAGGTGCTACCATAGCAAGGGAAAAGAGAAAAAAATGTTAAGCGATAAATCCCACATCACTTATGCAAGGGACTTTTTTATTCTTTAAATAAAAAGGCACACACATTACACAATGTCTACAAGATAGAAGGCTTTTACAAGCCATAGCCTATGTGGTGGGCTTGACTTAGTCATTAACAACAAGAGAAGAATAGGTAAAATTTTGGACGAATACACTAATGTCATCACCAAATTCTGGTAGGTGTTATGTTGCTACTAGAAAATAGTGAGGTTTTCTTGAATACAACATAGTGAACTACCAAAAAACCTTAAAATCTAGCAAGAAGGTCATGGGTCCTATCTGGGTGATGTGGCAAATTAGATAATGACAAGTGGTCACTTGAGAATGAACTAGAGGAAGACAAGTGGTAGCCGAGTGATGTGGTGCTAACATGTTAGGCTAAGGTGGATGGTGATTGGACACCAGTTAGTGATGAGGTGGATAAGTCCAAAACTAACTTGTGGCAAAGGTTTCTAACATGGCAAAGAGTGACACATGTCACGAGGTCACAATGTTGCTAATGATGTGCCATAATGTTGACTAGGATAGTGACATAGTGACTAATGACTTGGAGCAATGATGTGGTGAAATAGAGGACCAATGAGATGGTGTCATGTGGCAACCAATTTGAGGGGTTAAATGACTATGCAAGAAATGAGAAAATCAAAATATGACATGTGTCAACATGGTCAAAATAGATTTGACTCGAATGAAAAATAGAGCAAAATTGAAGATTGCATTAAAAAAAAAATTAAAACTTTTCTCTAAAAGTCATGTGCAGTTCCTTTCTAAATAAAGTTGCAGTTATTCTATAGTTTAAAACTTTATAAAATGTCAATTTTTTGTAAAATGTTAAGCAAACCCATGAAAAAGAGCTTGAACTTCAAATGGCTGCCACAGGGGAAATTTTTGTCTAAAATGGGGACTTTAATATATTTTTAGAACTAGGAGGAAATCAACTTTCCAAATATGGACTTAGTTTTTGCACAAATATCCACCAATTTTCGCTATAAGTAGATTTATGTTTTCTGGGGCATTCTCAGCAAAATGAGCAGTTTTCACCATTAAGCATCAAATTTGGTTAGGAGGTAGATATAAAAGCTTGTTGAAGCTTGATTATGAAAAAAAATGATTCTAATAATTTTATTATGCCTTTAGAGACCATTTAACTAATTTTTCACTTTTAACTTGAGTTCAAATCTGGCATCAAAATCTGTTATGTTCTTTCATCAAAGATTCTGAGATACTATATGCTTGTGGGAGGAAAAATGATCAAAGATTTGATATGAAATTATAGAGAGAGATTAGAGAGATTCTTTTAACTTGTTGAGGAGGTTTTTCAAGTGGATAGATGTTAGATGCAAAACAGATCTGTGAATTCCTTCCTCTATATCATTCTCTTTCTTTCTCATTGTACAGGTTCCAGTTTTGAAGAAAAAAAAGACTCACTAGTGTGATACCATAGGGGTTCCAATCTTGAGTTTTCTCAGATCTATGAGACCAATGGTTCTAGATTTGATGTGTTTTCATCACTGTGACACCAATTTCCTTCAACATAATTCTCTTATTTGAATAGCAATAGTGAAGATTATAGAGAAAATTCAGATCTATTAGATGTTTTATGTGTTGATTTCATGCATTTGAATGTATTGTTTCAAAGAAATGAATACAAATGAGAAAGAATTTCATTAGTTTCATTTTGATTCTCATATCCTATCTCAGTAATCTACAGTCTTATGTGGTCTAAGGGAAAAGAATTAAGACCCATTTGCATCCCCTTAAGGTTGTATGCCTAATATGTTTTGTTGTTGGAACAAAGAGCCAAGTAAATGCTTGATGTGTTTGACAGGGTTGTTGATTATTTGAGAATGAGGTCTAAAGGAACATCGATGTCTGATTCACAAAGTGATAGGATAGATCTGATGTCTTGGTGTATGAAATGTGTCATTGATATCATAGATGCATGCATCAGATTCATGGAATTGCCCAATAGATAAGGCATTGATCAGCTAAAGGATCAATTTGTTCTTACTGCTATATATTTGGGGTTTTTTTGAATTCAACATTATTAATCAAATGCTTTTCCCTTTCATGTTGAAGAGCTAAAAAGGATGCCCTCACTCAGCTTGTGAATTTGATAGATTTGCATTTAGATATTGCAGATATATGTTATTGCATGAGTCATTAGGAGAAATAAGGGTTACATCTACTGATTATAGATTCAATAATATGTTTAGCATTGGTACCATATAGATTGAATCTAAGGTCCACCTACCTAGGTTTTGCAGAGCCTAAAGTAGAAGATGGATCTAGCTTTATAGTTGGCCTAGTGTCTAAAATGATATGTTGAAGATGGGAGTTAGCTACCCCTAGATATGTCTTGTTCTCATCGAGGTAATTTGAAACCCATAAAGTTTCAAAATGCCAACAAAATGGTGACTCTATTGGGGGGATAAGATGACAATACATTTTGTTACAATGACATGAATCTCTGGTGTTAATTGAATATTTTTAGTCCTATTTTCAGTATGGTTTAGCTCATCTGAGACACCAACAAAATGGCAACTCTGGTGGGGACTATATTGAATTCGAATGACAGACAAACCTTGAGAATTTAAAAAGGAAATTCAATACAATAGGAGAAGTGCATGAAAAAGTTTCAGGAGTAAGTTCTCTGATGTGTTTTTCCAATTTTCTTATTCAAAATGTCATGCATCCCAGTGATGCTTTGTTCAAGACAGTAGTAGCTTTGAAGGATTGAATGTAGATTGTGTTATTACTAAGTTTTATTTTCAGTCAATTTAGTTGGTTGTGGTTTTCAAAGTGCTATTGTAAATTTAGAGTTGGAAAATTTTTAAGGTGGTTTCTCTCTTCTAAATGTTTAATGATTTGCAAGTTCTATTAGTTAAAAGTTCAGTTTAGATTTTTCATGCTATGAATCATGTCTTAATTTTTTCTCACAATCGTGAGTGGTGAATCTCTAAGAGATCTTTGTACCAGTGTAGAATAGTTACATATAATTATTTTTAGGACATTCCAACTAAATTAAGAAATATGGAAGTTATGTTAAGTTTTAGACAAGAAGAGAGAGTCTATGAGTTCCTGACTGATGAGTTTTAAAGTGTTAATTGATTTTTTGTCATAAGAAATTTAAATGTTAAAATGAATCACAACAGTGATTTCATTTGGTTCTCCTCAAGGAGATGGCAGCTCTATAAGGATTTGATTAGTGGTGTGAAAAATTAAGACCAACACCTATGCCAATCAGCAGATCAATTTTTTCATATAGCAATATTAAAGGTATTTTACACTTTCATGTGATTTCATTTCTATGAAAGTAAACTCCACAAAATTTTCTCCACCAAGTGGTAATTTTAGCACTAAGTAGGAGATTGTTTTGGTACATTTCAACATACTTTGTGAGAGATAGATTCAGCAAAAGTGTTTTTACATTTTGAAGTATGTTCAAAGTTTTGAATTAGTAGAAAGAATTTTGGATCTTTTGCAAGTAATGAATTCTAAAAGTATTTATGGTGAATTAGTTTTAAGTTTGAAGAATATCAAGTTTCTTTTCATCAAGTATGTAGCTAGTTAGTGAGAATTATAGATCTGTTTCTGCCAAGAGATATATGTCATTAAATTTTGATGGCATTCACGGTTTCCTAAACTCTGTACTGTATAATCTCATAAACTATTTGCCTAAGTTTAGTGGGAACCATGAAAATTCATGCAGTCATCATGTTCAGATGTTTAGTGACTTGATTGGTGATTTTGAAATTGCTCATGAAGACATTCATATGAAGTTGTTTGTCCAAACTTTAGAAGGTGATGCTAGGGATTGGTTTTCCTTTCTACTAGCATGCTCAATTTCATCATGGGATGAATTAATTTCAGCCTTCATGAAGCAATTTGAGGAAAGAGTAAGTGTCTCTAATTATTTTGATAAGTTCTTGAGAATCCAAATTAGGAATGGTGAGTTAGTTCCTAAATTTAATGGCATATTTGTAAAGGTTTTTAATGAGATTCTTGAAATCTATAAGCCGAATGATCAAGTGTGTCTAGTTGTTTATCTTGATGCATTTGACAAGAAGATAAGTTACTTATTGAGAGATAAGGAACCTAAGACTTTGTATCAAGAATTCATGACAACAATAGAGATTGAAAACAATATAAAATATGGCTTAACTCAGAGTCAGTTCTCTAGGAATGTTTGCTGGCAAGATGAGGTTCCTAAGCACAAATCAATGTCATAAAGAGTATTTGATTTCAGATCAGCAAATAGATACTATTGTTTTTGTAAATAATTTGGTTGAAACTTCAAAATTAAAAACATGTGGAGATGAAGTTTCTTTGTTACAAAGAGAAGATGATTCCATCCTTGCTAAATTGAATGTGCATGTTTCCAGTATTACAGCAATAGAAGATAAAGTTAGTTACTTGATGAGTTATACATGCAAGATTTAAATTCAATCATTCAATCTCCCATTGGTGATTTGCATTATGTTAAAAATATAACTAATCATGAAGTTGAAAGGTGTTCATCATAGTATGATGATGAAGAAGATGGAAGTGATGTGTCAAGGAATGAAAGTGAAGTTGTTAATCAGATTTATTATGAAGAAGCATCATGTGAAGACAATGATGAGAGTTGTTGTTCATATCAAGAAGAGGATAGTGCTAGTACATGTTCATCTTCACATGAATCTGATGCAAATTGGGAAGAAGAAAGAAATGATGAAATTGAGTACTCTTACATGAGTAAAGGTATGAGTTCTTTTTCTAAATTTGAATGTGAAGTTCCATTTCAGAATTATTAAAATCAGCCTGAGATTGAAAGTTGTGAAGAAGAATTGTCTACACAATATGAGGATAAAGAGATCATTTATAAAGATGAATTGGTTAGTTGTATGGATGAATGTCTTGAAGATATATGTAGTAGTAACCAATAGTGTACAAATGATTCTAAGGTTAATGCATCAGCACCTAATGATGATTGGTTTGCAAGAAATTTGAATCACCTTCATGAAGACAATGCAACTAACATTGAATATATTTTCTACATGCTTCATTGATGCAGTAGAAAGTGATTCTTCATATAGTTCTAATTTTTATTCACATGCTGAAATTATCCATGAAGATGAAATGGGTAGTGAGTTCAAAGTGTGCACTAACAATTTATATGATGAAGATCTTGATGATGATCATCCTATATTTTGTCAAGATGTTCAAAAAGGATCATTACATGGAGTTATCAATCCATAATTTGAAGAAGACATGGAATGTTTAGATTTAGTTGAGGATGATTTTAATGATGATACATTATCCTACTGCTATAAGAGGTCAGATTGTTCTTCTTCTAGATGTAATAGTGATTGTGATAATGATGTTGCATCTCTTGATGTGGCTAACAAAGTGTTTGATGAAGTTATTGTTGAAAATCAACATGCACCTTGTACTAAGTTTTATGATGAATATTCTAATATGATGACTGATCTGTTTGTTTATTTTAAAGGATCATTTGAAGATTCTAGATTAGTTTTATATTATGATATTGATGATATTTGTTAGTACAAATCTAATTGCTTGTTTGAGTACCATCCAGTTATGCACATAGATATACAATTTGAAGGTATGTGTGATTCTTTTCCCCAAGTTGAGTATGAACCCTTCATGTTCAAGACTAATAGCATGCATGATTCATTTGATGAAGGATATTTTCAGTTTCAATCTGATATTTTTTAGCATGCTAATTAGAACTTTCATAATGAGCAAGTCATAGAAAGTGAAGCTAGTTTTTATATACATTATGAAAGTCAAGGTGTAGATTCAGTTCTGCCAAGTGGTGTGTTTCAAGATGCTAATTTGATTGGAAAGACTAATATGAATAATATTTCTAGCTTACCTCATGTACATTCAGATGAAAATCAGATTTATGATAGAGGTAAAAGTTTTTGTTGAAGTTTAGTGGCCTGAGGCCATCGTTTGTACATAGTAGGAGTAGTTGTTTCTTGCTTTCAATAAAGCTGTTTGAGAGAAGTTTTTGCTGTCAAGTGTGTGGTCTACTTCTTTCAAATATTTGAATCCTTTCCATGCCCACAAGGGACAAGCATCCCTACATAGAGCCATTGTTGGGACTCAAAATTAAAGCCCCGATTTTGAGTACCATTGAGAAAATCAAGCCCCTTAAACACTTTTAAATGCATGTATACCTAGCTGTCCATTCGAGGCCTAAAAGGTGTTTAATGTTTTTAACACCTTCCATTCAGTATGTCTATGTGTTCCATGAAGATAAATTTACATTCTCAATCATTTCGTGAAGTCCCATTTTGAGCAATGTCCAATTCTGCATTTTTGCCTATGTCAAACAACGATAAGAGGTTGTGTATGCATTTGAATATCTCACAACTAGTAATGTGTCATGACTCACTGATTTGTAAATGTCTAGATTCCATACTAGAGAGCCTATGTTTCATATTTTGAGTCATTTGAATTTGTTTTTCTAGGTTTTGAATCCCTCAAAGTTGGTCATTTATTGTTGTCATGCTAATCTGAATTGTTCAAAATTTTGGGAAGCCCTATTTGACTTATTATAACTTTGACCTAGTTGAAAAAATTGAGAAAATTTATTTTTTGTTACATTTTAGAGGTCAAATACTTACGATGTTTTAAATTTGAGTTTATCATGAATCCGTTTGATTAGTTTTTGAACACGATTCCAAATGCAACTTGTAACTTTTTACTAGTGTTAGTAAATGCAGATTTGTTAGTACCCCTATTCATGATACCATATCTCAAAATTTCTGATAGATGAGATTGAATGGATTATACCACTGTGTTCTACTCGAAAAATGCTTCAAGTGTGCCAATTATCAAATCTTGAAGAATCGGTCTGCACACTTTCCCAGGTCAATTTCATTTGAAAAAAATGCTTTTCTGTCAATGCTTTCAATCTACAAATTCTGAGTAGTCCACTTTGACCACTTGCCAAATGCATACTATTATTTTTCATGAGCCCAGATCATATATTTATACTCTCCTCATGATAATGAACCAATGTCCTAGTTTTTGTAACCCCAAGTGTCAATTTACCCAATTTTTTAAGCCGAATCCAAAAGCATTTTATTTTTTGACATGTTTTCTTGCAGGCAATTTTAAAGGGGTAACTTTGACAACTAATATCTTTTGACTAAGAATTTTTCATAAGAAAATATTTGATAGGGTGCAAGTATGTGGAATATAAAATTAGTATGTTTGATTTTAGAGTCCGATCAATTGTTTGGATCAATTTTTAAGGCCAGTGAAAGAACCTCCTAGCATAAAATTGGTAAGTTGCAAAAAGATGTCAAATGAGTTTAAAAGGTCTCTCTAGTGGTCAAATTTTCCTCAAATCAATATTATGTGATTAATAGATCAATTTGACATCTTATTTGTTTGAAAACAAAAAAAAAATAGCCAGACCCACTTTGGGGTCTGATTGATTTCTCCAGATTGATAAGGGTACCAGAATATAGGATTTAGAAGCATCAAAAGGGTTTTTACAATATTTCAAACTCATTTTTGAAGCATTATCATAGAAAATCAAGGGATGTATGAAGGAATATATTTGATGAAAAATGATTAAAATTAAGGTGCAATTGCTGACAATTGTAGGAGAACTATAGTCAAGTAGCCATGATATTGGCATTGGAAGAAAAAAAAATGGTGTTAGATTTGACTAATAACAATTGTATTAATATAAATCTACTCTCAAAGTTGGTGGATGAAATGGAATCCAGAAATGTATTGGGTCCATGTCTAGGTAGTTCCACTAATGGTCCTAAAGAGAATTCCTCCTCTTTCGTAGAATACAATCATCTTGAGGAATTGTTTCCATCTACTAAGAATAGCTTAAAATTAATGGGATCAATATAAACAAGTAATTTGCCTAAAGTTCTCCATATAGGCACATGTTCTATGTTCTTCACAAGGGTATTGATGCAAAGGTTGCAAATTTTTTAAGCCCTAATGATTGTGAGGCATTTATTGGAGGTGCAGAATCTCATGGTTTTGTGCATCAAGGTAGCCTGGGGCCAAAACATGGAGATATCACTCTTTAAAGAGGTAAAACCATCGAACAAGACAAGGGAGATGCATGGAGAAGCCACATCAGCTTAGAAGGAGGCAATCCACATCAATGCAAGGTAGGTGCAAGAGAGATGGTAACGCAAAGAGCCAACTTAGAAGGAACTTCCACGCAAAGAGAACATCAACGTACATTAAAGGCTAGCCCATGACATGGCACAAGCAGGCAGCATGAAAGAAGAATAGTGCAAGCACAAAGATAGGGCAGCATATGGAAGAGGCAAAGACAAAAAAAACATAACATTACATGACAAAAAGAGAAGAAAAGATATAGCCAGGGTCTATATACACGAACCCCTTTTCTCTAATTGAATATTGAAACTACAATATCAAGTGGTTAATCAGCTAAACTTTTTATTCAACCCAAGTTCTACACTATATTGGAGATTTGTGCATTTTTTTTTTAATATGTTGACAAGTAAAATCAATGGAATAATAGAGAAGGTTACTAGAAAGGATAAGGATTATAGATATATGGCAACATTTGATCTATTAAATGAGTTGAGCAAAGATTCATTTAAAGTAGATAATGAATTAGAGGGCAAAGTAACATATGTTGTGCTTCAACAACTTGATGATGTAGCTGGTGATGTCTCTGGACTTGCTGCAAAGTGCCTTGTTCTGTTGGTTAGAAAGGTTGGTGAGGATAGAGTTGTTGACATGACAAGTACATTATGTAATATATTATAGAATGGAAGGGAGACTCACGGCGTAAGTAGAGGAGGACTAAGAAGTTGTTTGAAGATGGCAGGCCTTTTGGGGAGAAGACAACATAGAGAAGAGGAAGCCACTAGGGGTAAAATAGAGGCATCAATATGCACATTTCCACATGGCAAAATGATCAATCATCTGTAACAATGTAGGGAAAAACTCATGGAAGGAGAGAGCTCCATGACTATTGAGAAAGAAGACCATCATAGTGGAATAAAGGAGAGCATGTCTACTACATAAAAATGTAATCCACAACATTTAAAATGGTAGAGTAGATATGTAGGTAAAGGAGAAAGTCTCCATGCCAAAAAATAATGCCAAAGTGGAGAGACAAACGAAACCTGCATGCAAGGAGTGGAGGTTGTAGCTTAAGAGGAGTTGTCGTGCAAGAGATAATCCAACACAATATTGAGAGGTCATAGAAAATTGCAATCACTAGAGGCATAAGAAAATTTTAGAATAAGGCACTACCACAGTAGCAAAAAAGAGAAAAAAATATTAAGTGATAAATCCCACATCACTTTTGCAAGGGACTTTTTTGTTCTTTAAATACAAAGGCACACACATTACACAATGTCTACAAGATAGAAGGCTTTTGCAAGCTATAGCTTGTCTAGTGGGCCCGCCTCAGTCATTGATAGTTGGAGAAGAATAGGTAAATTTTTGGATGAACACACTAATGTCATCACTGGATTCCAGTAGGATCTATGTCACTGCCGAAAAATAGTGAGGTTTTAAGGCATGAAACACAGTGACCTGCCAAAAAACCTTGAAATTTGGCAAGAAGGTCATGAGTCGTTTCTAGGTGATGTTGTGAATCCAGATAATGACAAGTGGTAGTTTGAGAATAAACTAGAGGAAGACATGTTGCAGTCGGGCGATGTGGTGCTAACATGTCAAGCTAAGGTGGATGGTGATTGGATGCCAATTGGTGATAAGTTGGACGAATCTGAAACTAATACATGGTAGAGGTTTCTATTGCAGCACACTTCTCTAGGTGCTAACGTAGCAAAGAGTGACACATGTCATGAGGTCACTATGTCACTAATGATGTGGCATAATGCTGACTAGGATAGTGATATAGAAATTGATGGTGTGGCATAGTTATGTGGCAAAATAGAGGACCAATAAGATGGTGCCACATGCCACCCAGTTAGACGAGTTAGATGACTGTGTAAGAAACAAGCAAATCAAAATATGACACATGTCAACAATGGTCAAACCAAGTTTGACCCACATGAAAAATAGAGGGAAATTGAAGATTGCATAAAATTTATTTTTTAAAAACTTTTCGCTAAAAGTCACATGCAGTTCCTTTTTAAATAAAGTTGGAGTTCCTTTTTAAATAAAGTTGGAGTTATTCTATAGTTTAAAACTTTATAAAATGTCATTTTTTTGTAAAATACTATGCAAAGCCATGAACATGAGCTTGAACTTCAAATGGAAGCCACAGGGGTAATTTTTTTTTGAAATAGGAACTTTAATATACTATTGGAACCATGAGGAAATAAACTTTCCAAATATAGAGTTAGTTTTTGCACAGATATCCACCAGTTCATGCTATAAGCGGATTTATGTTTTCTAGGGCATTCTCAATAGAATGAGCAGTTTTCACTATTAAGCATCAAAGTTGGTTAGGAGGCAGACATAAAAGCTTTTTGAAGCTTTATTATGGAAAAAATAAATTTTGATAAGTTTATTGTGCCTCTAGAGACCATTTAACTGGGAGGCAAAATGATCAAGGATTTGATATGCAGTTGCATAGAGAGATTAGAGAGATTATTTTAACTTCTTGAGGAGGTTTTTCAAGTAGACAGATGTTAGATGTAGAACAGATCTAGGAATTCCTTCCTCTGTATCATTCTCTTTCTTTCTCATTGTACAAGTTTCAGTTTTGAAGAAAAAAAGGAGTCATTATTGTGATACCATAGGGGTTCCAATCTTGAGTTTTCTTAGATCTATAAGACCAATGGTTTCAATTTTGATGTGTTTTCACCACTATGACACCAATTTCCTTTAGCATAATTCTCTTATATGAACAATAGTAGTGAAGATTATAAAGAAAGTTTAGATCTATTAGGTGTTTTATGTGTTGTTTTTTAGTCATTTGAATGTATTGTTTCAAAGAAATGAATACAAATGAACAAGAATTTCATTAGTTTCATTCTGAATCTCATCTCACATATTGGTAATCTGCAGTCTTATGTGGTCTAAGGGTAAAGAACTAAGACCCATTTGCATTCCCTTAAGGTTGTATGCCTGATATGTTTTCTGTTGGAACAAAGAGCCAAGTAAATGCTTGATTTTCTTGATAGGGTTGTTGATTATTTGAAAAGGATATTTCATGAGAATGATGTCTAAATGTACACCGATGTCTGATA
This sequence comes from Cupressus sempervirens, assembly GCA_028749045.1. NCBI lineage: Eukaryota > Viridiplantae > Streptophyta > Pinopsida > Cupressales > Cupressaceae > Cupressus > Cupressus sempervirens. The sequence continues at coordinate 325,733,316 of CM053788.1, forward strand.
AAAAAAGTGATAGGATAGATTTGATGTCTTGGTGTATGAAATATGTCATTGATATCACAGATTCATGTATTAGATTCATATAATTTCCCAATAGATAAGGCACTGATCAGCTATAGGATTAATTTTTTCTTACTGCTACATATTTGGAGTTTTTCTAAATTCAACATTATTAATCAAATGTTTTTCCCTTTCATGTTGAAGAGTTAAAAAGGATGCCCTCACTTAGCTTTTGAATTTCATAGATTTGCATTTAGCTATTGCAAATATATGTTATTGCATGAATCATTAGGAGAAATAAAGGTTAAATCTAATGATTATAGATTCAAGAATATGTTTAGCACTGGTACCATATAGATTGAATCTGAGGTCCACCCACCTAGGTTTTGCAGAGCCTAAAGTAGAAGAAGGGTCTAGCCTTATAGTTGGCCTGGTGTTTGAAATGATATGTTGAAAATGGGAGTTAGCTACCCCTATATATGTCTTTTTCTCATCAGGGTAATTTGAAACCTATAATGTTTCAAAACACCAATAGTAGGTATCTCTATCTTGTTACCAAATTTACTAGTAGGGCTTCTCAATAAAGAGATTATTTGTAGAATAAATAATAGTATAGGAAAATATGTAGGTTTTATGGAAGAATATTTTTAGGTGGCTAATAATTTTATTTTATCAAATTAGATATTATCCAAATAGAGATATTTAACCTATAGAACTTCAACCCATAGAATCTTCTTTCTTGAAAAAACCTAGGTTCTATTACGAAATACTTGAGTTAGTGAAAGAGGAGACTCAGATCAATGAAGATCCCCATATAAGGAAACCACCAAGAAATTATGGAATAGAGATTTAGTTGAATTACCATCAAGGGGGATTCACCATATTAGATAAGGAGAAACCCACAAAAGAAGGTAGGGAGGTTGAGGAAAGAGAAATCATGGGAGATAAGGATAGGGAAAATGTAATTCCTAAATATTTAAAGTGGGAAAATGTTAGTGTAAATAAGTATTTACTATTTACACTTACTTAAGTTTACTTAGGTTAATGCATTATTTTATTATTTTGATTATTCTATTATTTATTTTGTGAGACACTTAGGAGTTTGTGTACTTTCATGAGTTGTCATGTTGACAACATAGTTATTTGCATTCCTGACTTAGCACATGGTGTCTACAACATAAATTTGCATGCTACACCTTTGTTGGCTTATTCTCTCATCATCTCACTTACTTCTATGCTTAATGAAGGATAACCCATATATGGTGGACATGTGCTTGGTTATATCACTTATCATGTTGTTGATTCCTAGGCATTCTAGATGCATCTCAGAGGCCTTTACATATAGGAACTCCTAGTGTACTTTCACATTGAATTGAATATATATTGATATTCTAATCATACTTTTTCTGATCTACTATTGTTCTTGTGCTTGAGTTCTTTGATCTTAGGTGAATTTTTCTCTTTAAAAAATTCTTACATGGTATCAAAGCCACCATACATCTTCAGGATTGTTGTACCTTTTCCATTATTTCTTCCAAAGGGGAGGAACATCATTCAACATTCTTGGACCAACTTCTTCCTTGGAGCAGCAATCACTGGTTGATGTTCTTCATTTGGGGGGGCAGGGAGGGGGGGGGGGACTACCTTGTCTCTCTTCCTCTTCTTTCTTATGGGAGGAATTTTTTCCTCTTATGAGGCCTTATTCTTCTCATTCTTCACTATTGTATATACTTGATGTATGTCATAATGGTGGGGTCTTGATTACTCCATCCATCCATGCATCTAGTCTTTTCATCTCTCTTTTTGGGGGAGGGTTTTTCCCATGAGGTGTTCCCTCTTTCTCTACTTTATGAGAGATTTGTAAAGAAACTTAGCAAAAAAGAAATAATAACCGTTTCCACATAACCCATAATAGATCTAAAATAAATACAGAATTAAAATTCACATGCAAGAGAATAGACAACATACCCACAAAATTGTGACACAAGATATACCCTGGAAAACTCTCATTGAGGGAAAAACCCAACTTCCTAAAAAGCATCCATCACCATGTATTATTCAGCAAAAATACCATTTTCATACAACCATGGAAGCCTTCATGGCCATAGCCACAACCAAGCAAACTATGTGAACAAGCATGAATCCACACATCCCATGCCATGCTTTCAATCTTCACAAATGCTCCCTTGGCTAACCTGTCAAGCCTTGTCCCACTTGACTCTTGCCTTTTTCTCTCTCACTCTCTACAACAACTACCCTTGTGGTTGCTTATATAGTAGAAAGTGCCACAAAACCACTAAGTGGTATTACATAAACCATGTGCTAAAACCATGTGCTACCTAACCCACTGACCCCACATTTAATATTGGGCATTTAATTCTTTTCTCCAATATTAAATAATTACATAAAATATTATCACAATGTTACAATACAACTCATCAAGAATATTCCATGGGAATCTTTACATGTTGCACGTCCATCTAGGCACAACATTACATAATAAAATATAATAATAAAATATAACAATATTATGAAATGTGTGCAACACCCATTATCTCAACAATCTCCCACTTGTTGTATACATTACATAGGGTCAATCCGTAGCCACATAAATGAACAAGGGAAAAATCCCTCCCATCACATCCACCATCATGGATCAAAGTACATCAAGTGCTCCATCCTGGTACCTGCAACAAAATCAAAGTATCCAAGATCTCAAACATGAGTGGTGCCACCTCCTATTATGCCACTACCACTGGACATACATAGAAGCCATCCAAAGAGAAAGCCACCCAACCTATCGCATTAGAAGATCATAAAATCCTATACTAACTAAAATTTCAAGCACAAAAAACCTAATCCAAAGGTAATCACATCTATCTGTAGTTGTGAAAATATATCCATAGCTGAAATAGTACCCACAGCAAGTGCCAAACCCATCCAACTATCCATACCTCAAAGGTATAACAAGTGAATCTCATATCATCAACATATCCAATCTATAACCTGCAATCACAAACCTCAAGAGCAATACTTGCCACATATATACCAAGAAGCTTCCACTGCAAAAGATAATGTCAAATCTATAACCAATCCACTCACAACATCTCAAAGAAGTGAATCCATGTAGTATCAAGGACATGCCCAATACATAAACTAATATTCTACAAGAATAACTCTCATAACCAGTGTCCAATAGTCTCCCAAATTCTCCACAACCAATAGAGGAAAGAGATAAATGAATAACCATGTCATCTCTCACATGACATACATGAGCACAAACCAGTGATCACAATCTCTAGCCAATCTCAAATCCAATGTAAGAAAAATTGAACATCCAAAAAGATAACTAAGACCAAAGAACTATGCAAATCACAACTTATATCATGTCCTTCTACACACACCTCTAAATGTAAACTGTGCAAGTATGATCTCCTCCATAAAACCCCAACAAGAATCCTCAACAACACTCAAGCCATACCATATAACTAATCATGGATGTAAGCTTCTCAAAAGAAGATCAAACTCAAAAACCATTCCTAAACCAAGGAAAATCCATTCCTAATCCAAGAAAAATGCCCAATATAAAACCATCTCCCAAACTCAACCAGCATAACAATATATGCACATAGAGATAACCAATGCTAAACCATCTCTCAAATGAACCCTCTAGAACTAACTCATGTACCATAGCTCAAGATCCATATCCATGAAAGACAAGCATAAATATAATGCACTTGAGAAAAAACAATGGGCTATACCTCTCAAGTAGAAAACCACTGAGTGGACCAAGAGTGGGGAATGAGAATGCTCATCAAGATACCCAAGTCTCCAACCAAGACTCGTCTAAGAACAATCTCCTCTCAAGTCCATATCAGGTGACTACCTCTCGAACTTCCTGCTAAAACCATCAACCATTCCAACAAATACTTTTATAATCCAAGAGAAATTAGCATCACCACCATCTCTAAGTATCCATGAGCACCTATAACTATTCAATCCATGCCAACTCCAAATGCAACATAGCACTATCATGAAGTATTTAGCTTATGATTAGTGTACTCAATACCAAAAAACTAAACCAAGATCAATGTCAAAGTTCCAACCATAGCCTCAAGAACATAAATATGACAACATAATCTAACCATCTTAACCAAAGAGATAACATGCTCCACATGAACATACTATAACCTGTCACAACTCTAAAAGCATATCAAGAGTATACCATGACATAATAATGAAACCATCCTCATACCAAGGATAACATGCCAAATAAAAGCATAAACTGCATCTTTGCCAAGAACCATGTGAGTCCTCAAGATGCAACCATCTCCACACACCATGAAGAAAACCATCTCCACATACTAGGAAGAACCATCTCCACACACCATGAAGATAACCAAGAACTCCATGAGTCTTCAAAATCTAACCATCTTCACACACCATGAAGATAACACGTGCACAATGCAAATGTAAAAGATGCTTCTGCAATAATAGGATCTAAGACAAACCTCCAACATCTACAAACACTCAATAAATATATCAATGCAAAAAAATCTCACTCAACTGTAGTACCAAGTCACCTATGGCATCATAAAATCCATCTCCTACATGAAGATCCAAACCAAACCAAGAACTAATCCTGCACTATCACCCCATCACTGTCACAAGCTCCCACTTAACCATGTATCCAAGCTATCAATGACATAATGATGAAAAAACCATCCTCCAACTATGAGAATCAACCAAGGCATCCAACCATCAAAGAACTCAAAGTGCACATCATGAGCTCCTCAAAAGAAACCAAATAACCATGATCCTCAACCAAGAAGATATACCACCATAACCAAATCAGAAATCTAAGCTAATGAACATCAAGGATGTACCTATTTAACCAATCATATCATGCCAAAATCCATGGCACCATGATCACATCCATGAACTGAGCATCTGTCTCTCAATATGTCAAACCTGTCAGCATAAAATAGTCAACTACAATCCTCCACCATGACTGTACTTGGTAATGACATCTCATCCCTTCTACATAAAGAAAGAATCAGAAAATCATGTGACTTCAAGCATAGACAACCCAAATCTAAGCCACCAATCTGAATATGCATCAATAATGAAAGATCAATGGGCAAAGACAACCCATAACCAAGCTATAAATGCAACCTATAAGTATAGACCACTTGCAACACTGCACACCTTGTAGACCCAACAAGTCATCATACATATTCAAGCCAAATGCTGATAGCCATATCATCATGAGACCAAACTTGAGTATACAATGACATCAAATCTTAAATCTCCAATGCCATAAACTCACAATGTTACCATAGTCAAAATATATCTATAAATTGTTCAAATCAATATATCACTAAATAAATCATGCCAAACCTACACCAAAAACCAATGTGTAGAGCTCTCCAAGAGCTTTTTGTTGACTACTCGAAGTCAAAAATCTGACTCTGTATGCCCAAGTTATGCCTTAATCTGTGCTCAAAATAAATAACATCTACCTTTAGGGATCTTAAAACATAAAAAATTATCAAAATCATAGAACCAAACCTATACCATGTTGTAGTGATCTAAATTAGCTTTTCAACACCTATAAGAACTCTGAAATCCGATATTCTGAGAGAAAGTTATGGCCATTTTACTAAGACAGTCTTTTTACCAGTTTCACTGCGATTTTCCATTTTTTTAATTTTTTTTTGTAACGAAAATTCTAACGGGATTAAATTTGATGGCCATCATGGGCTGAAAACAAAAAACTCTTTCATTTCCTCTTAACATGGCCAAACTAGGGCATATTCTATATCAAAATTTATGGAAATGTTGACCCGGATCCAATGGTGAGGTCTATTTTTACCCAGGAGGTCATTTCTGCAAGTTACCCTCCAAAACCCTCATTTAAATGAACCATCCAAAAAAATTCTTTTGTCCAACAATTTCACATGCCCAAATCTTTTAACATCCCATCATAACAACAAATCCAAAACCCTTAAATCTGCACTAAATCACTCATATATCTTGCCTTTTTCTTTTATCCTCTCATGCATTCCCATGGATTCAATCAAGGGTTACAATAATAAAACCATAGCTCTAATACCACTTGTAAGGAAATTTGGCAAAAAAATAATAATAACTGTTTCCACATAACCAATAATAGATCTGAAATAAACATGAAATTAAAATTCACATGCAAGAGAATAGACAACATACCCACAAAATTGTGACACAAGATATACCCTGGGAAACCCTCATTGAGGGAAAAACCTAGCCTCCAAAAAAGCATCTATCACCATGTATTATTCAACAAAAATACCATTGCCATACAACCATGGAAGCCTTCATGGCCATAGTCACAACCAAGCAAACTATGTGAACAACCATGAATCTACACATCCCATGCCATGCTTTCAACTTTCACAAATGCTCCCTTGGCTAACCTGTCAAGCCTTGTCCCACACGACTCTTTCTTTTTTCACTCTCACTCTCTACAACAACTATCCTTGTGGATGCTTATATAGTAGCAAGTACCACAAAACTACTAAGTGGTATTACATAAACCATGTGCTACCTAATCCACTAACCCCACATTTAATATTGGGCATTTAATTCTTTTCTCCAATATTAAATAATTACATAAAATATTATCACAATGTTACAATACAACTCATCAAAAATATTTCATGAGAATCTTTACATGTTGCACGTCCATCTATGCACAATATTACATAATAAAATATAACAATATTATGCAATGTGTGCAACACCCATTATCTCAACAAGATTGCATTTCATTATGTACATGATTACCTAACATGGCCTAGTGGCTAAGACCCATCATGTATTTCATCCTAGTTTTTGTAAGCTTAAGGGCATTCCCCTAAGTTGCACTTAAGGGGGGGTGTTGGTGTAAATAAGTATTTTCTATTTACACTTACTTAAGTTTACTTAGGTTAATGCATTATTTTATTATTTTGTATTATTTTGTTATTTATTTTGTGAGACACTTAAGAGTTTGAGTACTTTCATGAGTTGTCATGTTGACAACATAGAAGTACGCAACCCTAATTCAACACATGGTGTCTACAACACTAAAGTTTGCATCATTCATTGAGTTGTCATGTTGACAAAACAGTTATTTACACTTCTAATTTAGCACATGGTGTCTAAAACATAAATTTGTGTGCTACACCATGCTTAATGGATGATAACCTATATCTAGTGGACATGTGGCTGGTTGTATGACTTATCATGATGTTTATTCCTAGGCATTCTAGATGCATCTTAGAGGCCTTTATATATAGGAACTCCTAGTGTACTTTCATGTTGAATAGAATATAGATCGATATTATGATCATACTCTTTTTGGTCTATTGTTGTGCTTGTGCTTGAGTTCTTTGATCTTGGGTGAATTTTTCTCGAAGGAAAATTCTTACATGGTATCAGAGCTTGGAGAATCTCTCTTCACATAGTCATTCAAGACCATTGTTGCTTTAGCACCTTGGCCCAAATCTAGAGTACCACAAAAATTGGTGGCATCTAGAGCTAGAACGGACCTCACCATTACATCTAGAATGTTGATTTGGTGAAAATCAGCTATTAATATGCCTACCCTAGGCCAAAGTCAATCATGAGGCAAAATTTTTTTGCAAATCAACAGGCCTTGATTTGCAACATTGGTATGGTCATTTACAAATTCAATTAATTATTTTTTAGATCTATAATTTTATTATTTTGTGTGCTTTTTTTGATAGAATTTTTTTTTTTTTAAATTAGGCTAGGTGGCCCTACAGAGAAAAAAAATTTGGTACAAGTACTGGGTAATCACATCTCGGCCCTAAACCCTACATAGAATATTCTATAAAGAATATTCTATTCAGATTGAAGTGAATTTTATATTTTTGGTTGAATTTATTCAACATCAGTTTAATCCAAAGCCAGTGACTAACAACTAGCAAATACCACGACTAGTGACTACCTTTTCCATTCTCCTAGTGGCCTCTTCTTTATTTTCCATCCATGACCAGAAGCTTTTATCCAACATTGATTGCCCAACTCCAATTGATGTGGGATTATTATTAATCCCTTGGTGCCTGTTAAATTTTGCTAGTAGCTTTCAAAGAGACATCCCGGCCTAGCACTGTACCGTAGAAGAAAACCCCAGCCCAGCATGGTGATCAACCAAATTTCAGCAATGCTAAAGGGAGTTCTAGTGGCAGCAGTACATCTATTCCACAACAACCATGCTTTCCCTTCCTGGTGGATGACAATCTTACATCTATGCATTGTGTTGAGACACATGGCCACACTCACAAAAATCCACACGTCCTCTGCTCTAAAAGCCTACAAAGACATGTGGAGCACTCCTGAGCAATCATCATAACCCACATCCACCATGCGGACACTATACTTTTTCCACTTCTGCATTCCAATAGGATGCCACCTTAGCTACCCACAATCTAAGTACAGGGCCATGTGTACTTTTCCACATAGACCTTATCGAAGGCCCATGTTAGCATGTTGACTTAGAGACACGTTCAATGCCATGAGGACTACCAAATCACTTGCCATGTCACTTTTTTTACTGCACATGTGTCACATCTATACAGTACGATATGTTCAGTTAGTTGCCATGTCACCCTAGGTAGTTGTTTTTCTACTAACATCAGCCAGATACGCTATTAAATTTGATAATTTTTAACCATCATCCTAGGGATTTTCTAACTATAGTAATAGCTATTTGACTCTCAAATTTAAGCTCATAGTTTTCTACATAGACCCTTGTTCAAGTGTGTTTTTTATTTGGTAGCCTAACTTTGAGAGGCCATAACTTGGTTGAAATTTTTAATGGTGGTGTTCTTTTCTAGTTTTGGTGCAAGGATTTGTCAAAAATTGCATTTTTTTGCAACTATACCTGTTCAATAATGCATTTCACAACTTGAAACACTCTGTACGGGCTCATCTGGACACATTTTCAGGTTCCATTTTTTTTGAAAGTGTGTTATTTTTTTTCTACTTTCCACATCTATAGTCAAATTCTAGGGTTGTGTGGACATAAATCTCACTTTCAAAACTAGGGCTTTTTTCTATATTATCTTGCTTTGATTACTTTTTAGAATTGTTGTACATCTAAGCAACAGTGCTTAGTGATAGATTTGAGCCTCAAAAGGTAGTTTTAAATAGCAAAATTAGAAGTCCACTTTTTTAATTTTGAAAAATGGTCTATTGTATATGCACTACATATAAAGTGCCAAAAGCATCTTTTTTGGGGGGTCTTTTGAATGAGTGAAAAAGGGGGGGGGGGGGGGGGGTGTATTGTGTTTTTGTGACTCTCTTGTGTGTTATTTTTCATTATCCACATCATGGGTTCACCTAAAGCTCCACTTCTAACTTTACACAATTATTCTACATGGAAAGATATTATATGGAGTATATTAATGGAAAAAGGCCTAAAACTTTATGTTGATGTTCCAATTCCAAAACCCACTAATGCTAAAGAACTCATTGATTGGAAAATCATAGACAAGCAGGCTTTAGGAATTATCAGGAGTTGCATACATAGAGATCTCTTCTTTCACATTGCTAGTTTCAAGGAAGCCAAACTTGCATGGGAAAAAATTGAATCATTGTATGGTAAGGTGGATAAGGAAAAACGATTCCAGATTGAGGACAATTTACTTCTATTGGATCCAAAGAACTTTGACACAATTTAGGATTACATCAACAAAGCCAATGAGTATAAGGCACTACTTAAATATTATGGTAATCCCATGAAGGATGAAAAGTTGATTTATTACATCCTTAAGAGGCCACCTTCAGAGTATGCTTCCTTTGTTTCAAGTTATAATACTCACAGATTGACCATAGGAAGTGCTTTCCAAAACCCTACTTTTGATGCATTTGTAGAGATGTTGATTCTTGAACAATCTCACTTGATAGATTTGATACTTCTCATGACATCAAATACCAAAGCATTGGTGGCTAGTGATGAGCACCAATCAATTCAAGGAAGAAGAAGTTCTAACAACAACAATAAGAAGTAGTGGAAGCAAAAATTAAAATCTAAGACACAAAAATCCTCCTCACAACAAGTCAAATCTTCTTCAAACAAGAAGGGAAATAGTAAAAAGAAGGACAAACCTATTTTTGCATATTGCAAGAAGCCAAATCATGATGAGCATCATTGCAAGATTAAAAGAATTAATGAGTTGGAAAACCTACTTAGGAAGAACAAAATTCAAGTGCCAGGTACTTCCAAGGATTCAACTCCACCCACTTCAAAGGGAAAAGGGAAAGCACTTATGGAAAATAAAAGTTCATCAGAATGGATTCTTGACTCAAGTGCCTCCTATGATATGGGTTCTTCAAAGGGGGCTTTTCTTCATTGACATAGTCACAGGTACTACACATCTTTATGGGAGATGATACCAAAATGGAAGTTTAAGGGAAAGGACATGTAGAGATGGAAAATTGAGAATTCAAGGACATTCTCTATGTTCCAAACCTAAGCTCTAATCTCCTCTCAATTTACCAAATCACTCACCTTGGAGATGGTAACAAAGTTGAGTTCCTTCTAGACTCAATAATGGTGCAAAGTCTAAAAGATGATTCATTGGTTGCAGTGGGGAAAGTCAATCATGACAAGAGGATTTATTCTTTCTCCAACTTTGTGCCTAAGTCTTCTTCACATGCCTTGTTGACTCAATCACATCCACAAATCAAACTATGAAATGAGTGGTTTGGTCATTTTGTCTTCTACTATCATCAACAACTTTGCTCAAAACACATGGTCAAAGGTTTACCTAATATCAACTTTTCTAAGGGTGAGTGTTCATTATGTTCAGTACATATGCATCTCAAGAAGAAGTATGATAAAGGGAAGTCTTTAAGAGCACCAGTTGTTCTTCAGTTGGTTCACATGGTTTTAGCAAGTCCTTTTGCAGTTACACTAGCCAACCAAGGCCACCACATCCTTACTTTTTTTTATGACTTTTTACACTTTACATGGGTCTACTTCCTTCATCACAAGAATAAAGTGGTCAATAAGCTTCAAGACTTCAAGTTTCATGTCGAACAGAAATCAAGGAAAGCCATCAAGGTTCTATAGATGGACAATGAAAGCATATATGTGGATAGAAGACTTAAATATTTTTGCAAACTTGAGGGAATTGATCTTCAAAAATTACTAGCATTAAGTTAACACAAGATAGATGTTCCAGCAATGAGAATGAGAACTCTTCAATCCATGGCAAGTTGCATGATACAAACCAAGTCTCTTGATCCAACACTTGAAGTCAAAGCTATTAGTAGTGCCACTCACATACTTAACAAATCTCCTCATAATGCCTTAGATGGGAAGACTCCTTTTGAGTCATGGTGTAGTAGAAAACCAATTGTCAATCACTTAGAGTCTTCAATTGTCCAACATGGGAAAACATATCTTCTAAGAGATGTAAGGCACCAAAACCTAGGCCTTGTACTTTCATAGGATATAAAGATGGTGTTAAGGCATACAGACTTATGGATCCTGAGACTCATGAGATTTTTGTGGAGAAGGATGATCACTTTGAGAAAAATTCACCAATCTTATCCTCTACTCCTCTTCGCACTTCATATACTATGGAAACTAATAGTGACATCAGTAATAGTGCTTCGATAGATTCAAATACATGGGGTTCTATCAATAGTTGTAGAAAGAGATCACGACATCGCTATAGTTCATATGCATATATTGCCATAGTGATAAGTCTAGCACAATAGGGTACACTTTTTCTTCTAGCTCCAGCAACAGAAGATGACTACATGGAAGACATTACAGGTTTGTTCATGGAGTCACACATCATAGACTTGGGAGATGACCTTGATGATTTACATCTTCTCTTTGATGAAGATGATCCTTCTACAATTGTTGCAAGAGCTCACTTTGACCCTCATGTCCATTCTCTACATAATCAATCTTTATAGGTTGACATGATTGTGGATCCTTATGAAAAGCAGTTGTCAGAGGTCTCTTTATTAGTTGAAGAGATAGATGGTTTATTGGGATAGGTTCAATAAACATCCTTGCTAGATCTGCATTTGTTCTTTTTAGAAGTGTTGGAAGGGGAAACCATCAACATCAACATAGGGACACTCAAGTAGGTTTTAGGGCCACCATACATCTTCAAGATTGTACATTTTCCATTATTCCTTCTAAAGGGGAGGAACATCATTCAACATTATTGGACCAGCTTCTTCCTTGGAGCAGAAATCATTGGTTGGCATTCTTCATTTGGGTGGGAGGGGGACTACCTTGTCTCTCTTCCTCTTCTTTCTTATGGTGTGGGCTTTTTCCTCTTATGAGGTCATGTTCTTCCCATTTTTCACTATTGTATATACTTGATGTAAGTCATAATGGGGGTGGGGGGGTCTTGATTACTCCATCCACCTATGCATCTAGTCTTCTCATCTCTCTTTTTGGGGGAGGATTTTTCCCATGAGGTTTTCCCTATTTTTCCAGTTTATGAGAGATTGAATTTCATTATGTACATGAGTACCTAACATGGCCTATTAGTCGGGACCCATCATGCATTTCATCCTAATTTTTGTAAGCTTAAGGGCATTCCACTAAGTTGCACTTAAGGGGGGGTGTTGGTGTAAATAAGTATTTACTATTCACACTTACTTAAGTTTACTTAGGTTAATGCATTATTTTATTATTTATTTTGCGAGATACTTAGGAGTTTACGTACTTTCATGAGTTGTCATGTTGACAATGCAAAAGTACACAACTCTAATTCAATACATGGTGTTTACAACATTAGAGTTTGCATTATTCATTAATTTTTCATGTTGACAACATAGTTATTTGCACTCCTAATTTAGCACATGGTGTCTACAACATAAATTTTCATGGTACACCTTTGTAGGCTTATCCTCTCATAATCACACTTACTTCTGTGCTTAATGGAGGATAACCCATATCTAGTGGACATGTACTTGGTTGTATGATTTATCATGATGTCAATTCCTAGTCATTCTAGATGCATCTCAAAGGCCTTTATATATAGGCACTCCTAGTGTACTTTCACATTGAATCAAATACAGATCAATATTCTAATCATACTCTTTCTAGTCTACTATTGTGCTTGTTCTAGAGTTCTTTGATCTTGGGTGAATTTTTCCCTTAGTAAAATTCTTACAAAAACTAATTTAGAGGATAGAGTGGTAAATAAGGAAGGAAAATGTAATATATTTTTTGATACATAAAAATAATAGTTAGAAGATGGATTGGGAACACAAAAAGAAACTAGTAATTAAGGCACAAAAGAGAGGTTCCACAAGGGGAGTGACCAAAGGATGTTATGGGGAAAAAAGGAAATATGATCCTAGGGAACAAGATATAGATATTATTGAATATAAGGAATCTCTAGAGGACATCCTAAATCAATTAGAAGAGGTAAAGGGGGTGGTCACTCAGGAATGAGGAATATTAAGAAGGGTGATATTTAGACATAATGGGATATGGATGTTGGTAGTGGGCCAGCATCCCTTGTAGGATTCACGATATGGCTTAATCTCCTCTTGTGGTTCTATAAGACTATTAGTTATATCATGCATTGATAGGTTAATCTTTTGGTGCAACAACAACCTTGACCTTTCTAAAAATTGGTATCAAAGCTTGGTTACAAGTTTGAATCTTGTAAGCCATGGAGAGTGATGATGGGAGGGCAACTTTTGGAAGTGGGCTAATGTCGCTCTCAAGATTCATTGCATGGCTTAACCGACTCCTATGGTTGTATAAGACTATTGGTTGTATCAGGCATTGATAGTGTAATATTTTGGTGCAATTCCAACCCTAACCTTTCTAAAAATGGATCAATCTAAAGAGACCATGCTTATATCTCAAGAGGAAGAGGAGGCAAAAAGAATACTAGGAAAGGATCTTTGGAGTTCAAAGGAAAATGGAATTCTAGGTTGTGAAGAGGAAGGATGAGAAGAATAAGATTATTTTTTAGGATTGGATTTGATCTCAAAAGGTTATCAACATAAAATTCATGAAGTTCTTCAAAGAGTAGGTTTTGCACTTAATGAGGAGGATGAGATAAACTTGGATATAGATAATAATCTAGAAAAGCATATGGAGTGAGGTAGTAAGCCTAGTATATCATAGTATAGAACAAAAAAAAAAGGTTATTCATGCCAAGATTATTAGGAGGAGAGGAGGAAATCATTAAGTGATCTAAGGAAGGAAGACATGTAGATAATAGGCCAATCCAAGATAATCACAATATATTTTGGAAAGGGGAAGTGCCTTTATAATGATTCATCAAGATTTTAACCTATAATTTTAGGGGTTTTAATTTCCCTAACAAATAACACTTAATTAAGCTTTGTATGAAGACATTTAAGGAAAACATATATGTTGCAAGAAACTAAGTTAGATTGTGTTGATATAGAAGAATTTAGTAGAAATTTATGTATATGAAAGCTAATTAGACAGATAGCAATAGGAACCTCAATAAGATTGGGTATTCTTTGGAACCCTAGGATGGTATTTTTCCTCAGAATTAAGAATGGAAGGTTTTTTAGAAATAAGAATTACTAAGAGGGGGTGAAAAATTAATTTACAAACTTTAGTCACCAACTAGATATTATTTCTTACTTTAAACCATACATAACGAAATAATAAAGTAATGTTGAATAGTAATAGCAACCATGCACAAAGATAACTCATAACACCATATTTTGTTAACTAGAGAAACCCTAGCCAAGGGAAAACCCCAGTGGGGATGATATCCACTAGGTAATATACCGATATATAAATTCCTTATTAGAGGATGGACCCTATTAGGAGTCTATGAGAAAATTTGGTATAGAGAGTCCATGTTAGGAGACTTTGAATCCTTGTTAGGAGATTGCAACCCTATTAGGAGTTGTGCTAACCTTGTTAGAAGTTGTAGTACAATAGATGAAAGATGATCCCACTACCCAAACATGCACTTCCAATTACAAGAAGCGCTCACTACCCAAACAAGTAATTAGACTTCTAGAATATAGATTATTTCTCAGTTTGATCTCAGATCACAAATTAGATTCACAAACTTCACATATATCACTTTCATAAAATTTTGCGTACAATTGCTCAACACAATTTCTCCAAGATAGCACACTTGAATTCACAAGATGTCCTTTGCATAAATATCATGCCTTTACACAAATTATTTCTAGGACCACAATACACTTTTCCAACTTAGAGTAAACATCTAGGATGTCAGCCCTAATTGGACAAGTAATTATTTTGTAAATAAAATAATTCCTTTCCTTTAATTCTCTTGTCTTGTTACATTGGTAAAACATGAATATCTCTTTTCTATATAGTTTGTACTAACTTCCAAGGTTATACATATCATCATCAACATCTATAATATCTCCATCTAACTTTTCTACTCATAATATGACATCAACAAGAAGTTACAAACAAAACAATCCACTGTTGTATACCAAATTCATACTTAGACAATTTTCTAAGCTAAGTATCTTTATTTCCAAGGTTTCCTATAAGCATGTACATCATGTGTTGCCATAAATGACAATAATTACACATCCTCATTAGTCAATTGTCAATAGGTTTTGGATAGAAGCACAAGTTAGGAGAATAACCAATAAATTGAATTTTATGTTGATTAATACTTACATATCTATTATAATCCAAGATAAAATATCAGTATGAAGAGATAAGGGGATATGTTTTCAACCTTATCTAATCATAATTTAATTTTCAAAGTGTACTTTAATTCCATTCAAATATTTAATGATAAATCTGAGGGATTATCCAAAAAATCCCAAACCCTGATAGAGTTTAGAGAACGAGTTTACCTATGTGAGTTGTTGGAATTTAAGGCATAGAATTACATCTACATTTGGACTAACAGATTCTTATGATTTAATAATATTTTAGAATAACTAGATAGGTTTTTATTTAGAGGATATTTTATTAACTTTAATAAAGAATTATATAACTTTATCCTTCATTCCTCGAGCTTAAATCATTACTCAGTTTCACTTGTGATAAAAGATATGGTCAAACCCATGAGATGCCCCTTGAATTTTGAGAAAATGTGTTTAAATAAGTAAGGTTCATGAAATTTTTGTAGGGATAGTGAAAGAAAGAGAAATTTTAAGGCTCCAAAGCTTTTGAATTCATATCAAAATAGAAAGTCTTAGAGGGTAAGTTGAAAAAATGGAATAAGGACCATTTTGGAAATATTTATTTTACAAAAACACAAATAGAGAAGGAATTAAAGGACCTAAATGAGAAGGTTCTTAAGGAAGGGATAGATCATGTTTGAAATGTAGAATATACTAGGTTATTGGTGGGGGGGAGGGGGGAGGGGATGGGGTGAATCAAAATCCAATAAGACTTTAACTTCTAACTCACCAATTAAACCTTCACAATATAATCTGATCTAATTGCATGCATGAAACACTGAAAGCAATAAAACATTCATAACACTTGACACAATATTTGGCAACCCATAAACCTTCCAAATATAAAGTAAAACTAGGATGGGGTTGATACCCACAAGCTTTATTAGTGTTGTATAAAGTTTACAATTGATCACTTCTAGTGATCTGCCCTATTAGGAGAAATAAGGACTATTAGGTCGACATTATGAGAGGATTTAAAACATAGAATGAAGTATGAACTCTATTATGAGATTTGGAAAAGATTGTTAAGTTAACCTTGTTAAAGGATTTGGTTGATAAACCTATTAGGATGAATCAATGGTTGATTCCTAATCTGCAACTCAATTTGCTAAATGAGATTCCTTTGAAATACAATGATCTCCTAATTGTGATAGATAAGACTCTACTTTTCCTTATACTTATTGTAGCCCTCTTAATGCATACTCATACTACTTGCTTGATTCACTTCTATGATACTATGATCATTTGGATATGATTATATATATATATATATATATATATCGATCCAATAAATTACCTTCTAGAGTTGGCTACAACACCTAATTCAAACAATCTTAACTAAGTTGGCTTATTGTTATAATTTGGGTTTTGAAAAAAACTTGGGTGATATTCTAACATTCAAAAACACTGTCAACTTGTTAAAATCTTGCATTTTTTTGACACTAATGCTCAGCCCATATTGATCACTCGAAGTAGTGGGAACTTGGTTAGCATTGGGTGACTCAGCAAATACTAAAGAACTTAGTTGACATTGAATGGCTTGATCAACACTACCTTCATTCATTTTGTTAACACTACTAGCTTAGTAGACACTACAGAGCTTGGTTAACACTACATCCATCATTTCTTATATGGAAGAGCTTGGTAGCAATTGATAAGCTTGGCTTGCACTACACTTTTCCTAAGAATCTCAGTAGACACTATGAAGCATGACTTGCACTATATTTTTTCTTAGATGCTCGATAGACATTGTGAAGCTTAGGAGGCTCTTCTTTATACATATGGAGCTTGGTAGAAATGTAAATAGTTGACTAAGTGTTAAGTCACTAATGTAATAACCTAAAAATGGTCATCTAGACTATTAGCCCCCTTTTCAACATTTTGGCTAAATTAATTTAATCACTTACCTAAGCCAAATTGCTAATAATCAATTTATTTGATTATAACCTATAGTTTGACTATGCTATCCTAAGTTCATTATTTGATTAAAAGAACATGTCCCCTTTTAATTAAATAAAAGACCCCATTCTTATAACCCACTTAAAGTGCACACATAAAGTCCTTTTTCTATTTTGCAATTAAAAGAAAAAGCTTTGTGACTTTTGTCTTATATGACAAGTCAACTTATATTCTATTGGTTGATTTGTGTGTGCACATGGATCACTCCTCTTTTCAAATTCCACCGTTGATCATCCACCATCTTCATCTTGATCTCCACCGTCCATACATCTTTAAAAGGGAGAGAGCTTTCCCCCTCATCAATCCATCCATCTTTTGAACATTGTTATGCTGCAAGTTTTCTAACAGGTTTTCTTTGGAGCTTTGTGGAGAACTTCTCTTCCTTGTCTACATTCTCTCATCCATGGCATTTTAGCTTAGATTCATGTTGCATGTTAATTTAGCTTCTATTTTGCAATAATCTCTCACATAGCTTAATATTTGGATTGTAACACTCTCATCCATGCTTAGAATAGCTGCACTTTTCATATTCATTCTAGTTTAATCTTTAGTTGTATTGCATTCTTGAGGAACTCCTTGGGACATTTGCATTCTTGCATCTTGTCTTTGGAACCTCCCATTGCATGGTTTACTAGCAAGAAGAGTATCTCTAAGGCTCATCTGAGAGCCTTTTTATTCTTGAAATATACTCTCTTGCACTCCATGGATAGGGAGCTCTAAGCCGGCATCCAAGCATTCCAAACTTATGGAATCGTTTGGATAGAAGGGTTTAGAGTGGGACACTTTCGAGTGTACATTTTTTGGCGCCCACCGTGGGGCTTGAATCAAATTTTCAGCTCCATTTGCTTTCATTTCTTATCTCTGGTTTTTTACAGCAGCATATTGGGTCTAATCAAATGCTTTTGTAGAATTTTCACTTTGGTTTTAAGGCCAAGCCATAAGTAAATTGGTTTGAAGGCCAAAAACTTAGTTGGTTTAAAGATTTGATCATATCTTTTAAACCGCTTAGAATTTGATTTTGAAATTTTGTTTTCAGGTTGCGTATATGCTCAAAATGTCTCAGTCCAATTTTCAGAGCATTTTGACGTGATTTTCGGAAGTTATGATATTTTCTTTATTTTTCATAAAAAGCTGTTTTTGATCGCAAATCAGCGCATTTTTTGGAAAAACTTACATTTTCAGAAAGCTTTTTGAATTCTAATGGGAGTTCTTTCTTTGTGTTTTTAATTTTGAGATCGTATTAAGGATAAAAAATTCGATTTGATAAATTTGGCCTGTTTTGACAAAATCAATCTCTAGGGAGCAAATGAAGAGATTTTTTAAAATTTCTTACATTTTTGGAAAGCTCTCTGATTTTTAACAGGGGTCTCTTCTTTTCATTTTCATTTTTGGATACGAAATCATAGCAAAAAAGTCCAATCTTGTTGACTAGGTCAAAACCAAAGAGTAAAAATGAAAGTATTTGTGATTAACTTGCACTTTCTTTGCATGTACTTGGTTGGAGGATAAATTAGATTTTTGAAGCAACTCACCACTTTTTATTGCAGATTTTTATGTTATTTTACACTAACTTTTGTTGCTAACAAGTTGTGATTTCAGGTTGCCATCCTTGTGAAAAAAATTGAAACATTGCATAAAAAGAACGCATGTCAAAGCTTCAAATACACAAGGGCTACTAACGATTGTTTGCAGGGCTGCCCAAAGCATAAAAACCCAAATTTCTTGCTTTTTTGTTTTCATGTGTGGCATTGAATAATTGTTCATTTTTCATAGGCACATAAAACTTGTGATTGGAGTCTTTTGGTAATAGGAGAGTATGCTCTTCACCCTTGTGGTGAATCAGAAATCTTGACTTGCCATTTGGTTTCAAAAGCAAGGGGTAATTGAATCTTCTTGGCGTGTTTGGGAGAAAATGATTGGAATAGGAGAGTATGCTCTTCACCCTTGTGGTGAACCAGAAATCTTGACTTCCAAAATTTGATCCACTTTGTGTAGTTAGAATCCTTTAGAGGGCCTGCTCTCGGACAACCTGAGAGGAACGACCCAAGTGGGGACAAGCAGATTACCTAGCTCTTCCAACCCACTATAAACTCAAGGCTATCAAGGACACAAAACCTTGGTAGACGTAGTTTTTATCTTCATCTAGTGTGATCGCATATGGGATTTCGACCATAGGGAGATCACTAGGCAAGAATGCTTAAGGTACTCTTGTGATCGCGAGATCGGTTACTCATCGCAAGGTGAGGTGTCCCGTAATTGGGAGCAAGAGGAACACTATGAACGGAAGCCCGATCTAAAAACTCTAAGTTAGTAACTACCTTTTTTTTTAGCTGCTCAACTTCTTGGTGCAAGGATTGATCCTAGTGGACTACCCGGATCACCCCAAGATTTACACTCACCATATGTGTTCCCTTGGTTATGCTTATGGCATTTCCATGACAAAGCCAATATCTCTTGTGGGCAACCACTTGGTGTGAGGTGAAGGAGCATCAAGCGTGGGCTAAGTTGTTGAGTAATGAACCATGACTTCTAGGTAGATATTGCTTGATGTGTTCTCGAATGTGCTATACCTGTGAAAATCTTTTGAACATACACATGACGATAATTCTAGGAAATTCTTTTGAGACATCACATATGCTTGTATCATGTAAGGTTGCTTTGTCCCTTGCTTGATTGTTTGAAGACTACTCCATGTGTCACTATCTTGCTTGGAAAGAAATTTCTTTTGAACATCAAATTTACTATGCTATCAATTATTGCCAAACTTTGTCAACCAAGTCAAAATGTCAAGTACAAAAATTTTCTTGTGTTGCTTGCTAAGGGGAGTCGCATCATTTGATTTTGATTTTCTATGTCTCTAGTTCTTGAACATGCTTAAAGTGACTCTTTGGTCTTAGTGCTCTTGGTCTTTTTGTCTTCATGGTCTATGCCTACTTGCTAGTTATCCTTTTGCTGAAATGGTTGCCTTGATTTCTTGACTACACTCTTGGGTTGGAGAGTTGTTCACTTGTCACCCCGCTTGCTCTATCTATTTGGCTATTTGGGCATCTTGCCTAGCTATTGACTTGAGTCATTCATGTCGTAAGTTTCTTGGACATATTTTTTGACAAGTTGCTTTAATCTCTCTCTAATATCTTGGCAAGTGAACACTCTACCTCCTATAGTTTCAACATCAAGTTATCTTCTAGACTATTTTATGCTTGGCTTTGCATCTAAAACTATGGGATCTAAATCTTGTGCTACCAAACTTCAACCAAATCTAGATTATCATGATATCCTCCATGTCACTAAAGAGTTTCAAGATCTATATGCACAATACAAAGAACTAGAAGAGACAAATGATTTTTCTTACCTTCATTTCTCTAAGCGCATGACAAAAATGAAGTCTAAAATTGAGAAAAGGTTAGAGGAGAAGATTGCATCATTACATGAATCTTACTTAAGGTCTTTACATGCATGTGAGTCACCTTCTTTGAGGTCATCCTCTTCTTCTAGGTCTACGTACTCTACTTCAAGACATCAAATGTCTTCATCTTCTAGATCTAAAGACCTCTTTAGAGAACAAGAAAGTGATACCTCCTTTGAGCCTATGCCAAAATTTCATGATGGACCTATCTTTGACCAAGATAATAATGAAGACATGGATGCATTCTATTCACTTGAGAAAAAACCAAAGGAATCTAGACATACTTTTGAGAGAAATATTACTCCCTTGGGGAATTCTTATGATGACATTTTGAGAACACTTCTTGGCACCAAGCTCATCATGTTGCCTAAGTCTAGCTCCTATGGAAATCCATTCTTAGATACCTATTGTGCCTATCATCAATCTAATGACCATGCTACTTCTAATTGTATAGAGCTGAAATATAAAATTCAAGATCTCATTGATGATGAGATTGTTGATCTTGGAACCTCTAGTGACTCATGTGGTGAAGATACTTCTCTTGAGCAAGATTACATTGATGAACCTATGTCTAGTAGTGGCTCCATTACATCTTCCACTTCTTCCAACACTCGTGCATCTCCCAAAACCTCAAATCTTTCCAACATGCCTCCATCAAATAAAGAACCTAATGCTTTTCACATTGACTACGTGTATCCTCAAGGGCTATCTCTAAAAGAAACTCAAGCTAACCTTCATTTGGCTGTAAACCTTTTCCATGCTACCAATCCTAAACATCCTCAACCTTCATGCACTACTCCATTCACTCTTCATTCTCCCTTGTCCTTAGAAGTGGCTCCATGTCAAGAGGACTCTGAAAAAGAAAAAGCTATAAATGTCAAGAAAGATCAAGATCAAGCACCCTTTCATCTCTTTCAAGATTTTTCCCCTCCATATCCTATATCTTGTCCACCTCCTAAGTATGATGAAGACACCACTTCCATTATCTCCCTTGAGCTTACTGAAAATTATGAGAAAAGTTCTCTTCATATGCTATCCAAAGCTACTTGTCAAGATCAAAGCATCCCCTCATGTTCTACTTCTCCATATCCACTTCAAAATTGTGCTCAAGCTTCAAGTTCTTCTATTAAAAATGGTGTTCCTATCAAAGGTACTCATGAGTCTATTGATGGCTTTGACCATGTTGCTCACTCTAAAGATATTGATATCCCTTCCCACTATCCCTTTGCATCTTCTAAATCTATCCTTGGTCCTTATCCATCTAAGCTAAAGCATTCAAACCTTCCATCCATATTGGGGCCTTATGTTCCTCCATCTCCTACATTCACTCCTAGCTCTCCCATCATACCTCAAGATCAACAAAGACACTCATCCTTGATGACTTTTCACCCATCTATACATCTAAACCAGTCATATCATCCTTATTCATCCACAAATCCCAAGTCCTTTGGAAGTGAGAATAAACATAAGAATCCATTGAAAAAGAAAGATCACTATGTCCCATCTAGTCGACATGTGAATGCTAAGAAGGAGAATGCACAAAAGAGACCGCAAAGGTCCACTACTCAAAGAGCTAAATCAAAGAAAATATGGGTTCCTAAATCCATCATTGAAGAAATGCAATCTCAAGCACCCAAAGAACAAGGAAAATCTAAAGCTATATGGATTCCCAAGTCTCTTTTAAAAGACTTGAAGATTGAAAATACTTCAAAGTTGACATTCAAACTTTCAAAAGCTTCCATTCCATCTTCTTCCAAAAATCTTTCTATAAATATTCCAAGGCCTTCCACTCCACTTTTTTCCAAATCTCTTCTACCACCTCATACATCTAAATCTCAAGCTATTTTATCCATGATTCCTCCATTGTTCCAATACCTTTCAAGGTGTGTGTCAATGTTGATCTTGTCCAATATTTTAGCTACCCACATGAAATATTCTAAAGCTTACACCTCCTTTCTATACATGAACTCTTATCCTCCATATATTCTTCCTACTACCATTTCCCTTTCATCACCCTATCAACATCTTTGAGCATACCTTTCTATGGTCTTGGCTTATCATGGCTTATCTTTCATATAGGAGCACTATCTACATTCAAAAAGCTTGAGCTCTTTCTAAAAATTCAAAAAAAGAAAAAATGAAAATGTGCCTCGGTGAAAACCACTTCTTGTGGCACCTTGGTAGCAAAATTAAAGAGAAATAAATTTATCCTAGGGTGAAAACTACTTCTTGTGGCACCTTAGATAAGTACCATGATGAAAACCTAGCAAACAGGCATCATGCGTAATTCTTCCATCATCCATCTATCCCCTTTTCTCTCTTTGATCTTGACAATGTTGAGCTATCTTTGCATATTGGCTATCTTATCTACCAGATTTTTCTATTGTGCTCTCCCATTCACTCATAGCCTCTATCTTGAGCTTTATTCTTATTGCTCTATCCCATTGCTATACTATCTAGTTGACCCCTTGGTCTTGATCATAATAAATGAAACATGGTTCTCATAGGTCTCTTGACATGGCTACTCTTTTGGACTACACACTTCATGCTATCTCACTTGTTGGCTTCATTGATTATCCTACACATTATCTTGCTCATTTCTTCCATTGCTTATCCAAAACATGCTTCATATGACTATTTCACCTCTTTCTCTAGCTTGGGTACTCTTGAGGAGTCAGTCCTTGAGGATCACTTTCACTTGCTTCACGCTCCTTTTTCGTCCATCTTTGCTTATCCATCGGCTTGTTTCTCCATCGTATCCTATACCTTGCTAGACATTGGGAGAAAATGATGTGATCTTTCTCTAGAACTAGTGATATCTAAAACGTTCTAAAAAATCCAAAAAATCATATATGATGCTGAAAAAATCCTAAAAATCATAAAATGTCCTAAAAAAATGATCATCTTAGTGAAAACCTAGCAATAGGCACTTTCATGTATCACCAAAAAAATTCAAAAATTCAAAAAATTGAAAAAAAAGTCCTAAAAAAAATCTATCAAGTGGTGAAAATCTGGAAACAGGTACTACTTGAAACCCTTGCACCTATGTCTATCAGTCTCAATCATTCACTTCGCTACACATTTCCTAGCTTGGAATTGTTTCTTGTCCTCATCTTGGGGGCATAGCTACTTAGCCTATTGAGGTATTCTTGTACATTAGGGTTTCTTGGACAACTCACAAAATAGTGTTTCTCAACACTACCCATACCCACTTTGACATCAAGTGTTTTTCAACACTTTTCAGATAGTTTACTTACAGTCTCCGATGTCGCAATATTTCTCACTATCAGAATCATGTCTTAAAGAAATGGCCAAGTGACTTGTACACACACACTTTAACACTTAAACGACTGAGCTATGCTGACATTTATCTACTTTGTGTGCTGCCTATGATAATTTCTTTGCCATGTGTTCCCTCCCTAATAGTCTTTCAAGGATGTCACTGACTAGAAGACTGGGGGCATGGGACATATTTTCTTGATTTTTGCTTGTGGGTATACTTTTGTTTGTCTATAGTGTTGTAAGCATTCATGCTTGTCCTATTCAACACTTTGACTTATAAATGTATCATCCTTGACTATTTTGCAAGACCGCACTCAGGGTTTATCTTGGCACTTATGCCTTGATATAGGTGTAATCTTGCTAAATTAAACTTAGGGAATCTAATCGTGTAGTTATCTTGACTTACATGTCTCTGATGCTTAGATTGGATTTCCACATACCTATCTAATATCGATCATATTCATATCCTCATAGTTATACTAGTGATGGTTGTATGATCTCATGATGTCCCTAATAAATGCTCAATGATGAAATTAAGAGTCTAAATGTTATGCACTTCTTGCTGGTAAACCACTTTGCATGTTATCTTGCATTTTAGGTTCATTTTCTAGCTTAGTCTTGCATTCTTGCATATGGGGAGAGCTCTCTTTCAAAATCTTTTTGTGGACATATCAGCTAACTCCTTTCATATATTTCTTTACTTTCTTCTTGTTCATGTCTTTTCACCTTCTTAATCTTTTGCTTCATCTCTTTTCTATCTTGTCATCACATTATATAAAGTTTTGACCTCTTAAATAATTTTGACGTCCTAGTTTTATTTTCGGGATCGAAATCCAAATTCGAGTTCATCTTGATAGTCAAAATTGTCTTTTAAAATTCTACTTTCTTCTAAGCAGTTAGCTGACCTTTTCAGGTCTAATCTCTGAATCATCACTGGGGCATCTTCATTTCTTCATGTCTTCATCATTTCCATACTTCATATCTACTTAAATTCACTATTTCATGTCTAAAATCACCTTTCTACTCATTTCGACCTTATTTTTATGCTATATCCTTCAAGGTCAACTCTAGTCAAACTGGGGCATTTTATCAAATTTTTTAATATAGTCATTCTTGGGTTCTAATCATCTATCTGTCATCTTGGACATTGCTATATTCTTATTTTTTCATGTCTAGCCAGTTTTTGCATCCCCTTACCTCATTTCAATTTCGATCCCGAGGGGGCAGAAATACTCTATCACTGCTTAGGAGCATTTGTTTGATCTTCTCACTTGCTCTCACTCTATCCACTTTTCTAAGTGTTAGTATTCTTCTTGAATTCTGACATCATCTCTTCCTAGTGTTCAGTACTACTGCTATCAGGCTGTGCATTGAGGACTTGCTATCTATTTCTGCATTTCACTCTTCGAAATCAAATATCTATATCTATCACCGCCTACTTGGCTTTATATTTTCTTTGACATAATGTGTTCCCAGATCGATCACGCATTAGTCAAAGAGGGGCAAATGTAATAACCTAAAAATGGTCATCTAGACTATTAGCCCCCTTTTCAACATTTTGGCTAAATTAATTTAATCACTTACCTAAGCCAAATTGCTAATAATCAATTTATTTGATTATAACCTATAGTTTGACTATGCTATCCTAAGTTCATTATTTGATTAAAAGAACATGTCCCCTTTTAATTAAATAAAAGACCCCATTCTTATAACCCACTTAAAGTGCACACATAAAGTCCTTTTTCTATTTTGCAATTAAAAGAAAAGGCTTTGTGACTTTTGTCTTATATGACAAGTCAACTTATATTCTATTGGTTGATTTGTGTGTGCACATGGATCACTCCTCTTTTCAAATTCCACCGTTGATCATCCACCATCTTCATCTTGATCTCCACCGTCCATACATCTTTAAAAGGGAGAGAGCTTTCCCCCTCATCAATCCATCCATCTTTTGAACATTGTTATGCTGCAGGTTTTCTAACAGGTTTTCTTTGGAGCTTTGTGGAGAACTTCTCTTCCTTGTCTACATTCTCTCATCCATGGCATTTTAGCTTAGATTCATGTTGCATGTTAGTTTAGCTTCTATTTTGCAATAATCTCTCACATAGCTTAATATTTGGATTGTAACACTCTCATCCATGCTTAGAATAGCTGCACTTTTCATATTCATTCTAGTTTAATCTTTAGTTGTATTGCATTCTTGAGGAACTCCTTGGGACATTTGCATTCTTGCATCTTGTCTTTGGAACCTCCCATTGCATGGTTTACTAGCAAGAAGAGTATCTCTAAGGCTCATCTGAGAGCCTTTTTATTCTTGAAATATACTCTCTTGCACTCCATGGATAGGGAGCTCTAAGCCGGCATCCAAGCATTCCAAACTTATGGAATCGTTTGGATAGAAGGGTTTAGAGTGGGACACTTTCGAGTGTACAACTAATAGATAAATAATTTGACCATAAGGTTAATAGATCAAATGAGCTACCCAAAAGATAAAGAGTTACTTAGGAATCATAAAGACATATTAGAAAAATAACAAATCTTTTGGGACAAAATCTAGGCAGATCTAGATAGAAGAAGGGGACAAGAATGCTAAGGTTTTCCATGATAGCAGCAAAATCCAAAGGAAAGAAACTTGATTAAGTCTATCAAGAGATAAATGTGAATATGGTGAAATATCCTGAGGGGTTAGTGAAAGAAGGATCCAAATATTTTAATATTATATTAAATAATTAGGAAGGATTTTAGAAGAATTCATAGGATGATTTTCCATCCTTCATTTATTAAAAATGGTATTCCTTCTTAGGTTAGGAGGTAACAAAGGTTATCAAGAGTATTCACAATTCTAGTAAACTCTTTAGAGAGGTAAACAATATTCTGATAGCCCTCATCCTGAAGAAGGAGAAGGTTAGTAGTTGGTAAGACTATAGACCTATCTCCCTTTGTAATAATTTACATCAATTCCTAACCAAATATATGGCCAAAAGAATCAAATGATTTTTTCCTCTAATTTTCTATGATAAGCAAATTGGATTTTTCCTAGGGAGGTCCATTTAGATGGGCTAATAATAGCTCAAGAAGCCATTTATTTAGTGAAGCATAATAAGGAACCTAATATATTGATTAAGTTATGTATTAAGAAGGCTTACAATTAAGTAGACTAGAGATTTATCTATATGTGTCTTAAATCCATAGGGTTTTCAAAGAAATGGATTAACCTTGTCTATGAATGCATCTCGACCCCAAAAATATTGATTTTAGTTAATGATACTCCAAAGGGTTACTTTATTAACTCTATAAGACTTAGGTAGGGGGTCCCCCTACCCCAAATCACTTTATCATCATGGTAGAAGCACTAGGTCATTAATTTTTGAAGGCTAGGGATAAAGGGGAGATTAAAGGTATCAAAATAAATAATGAATTAGAACCAACAACTCATCAACAATTTGTAGATCAGGGATAACTTTAAGAAACTCCACCTAAGAAAAATATATAAAATGTTGGTGAATCCAACATTTAATGTGAAGAAAAAAATTAATCAAGGGTGATTTTTTTTTTGAGGCAAGGCAAAAAATTATTTTCTATTGGTGAAATTTTTCTTTCTATATCAAAATTTAATAATAATTTTGGGAAATTATACAAAAATAATTTGCAAGAAAATAAATGTAGGCGATGTTTTTGGTTGGTCATAGACATTTTGTAATGTAAGAGGTGAATTAATTATTTTATACTGTACAAAATATTAATACAATTGGCTAATTTTTCAATTGCTACAAAGAGATTATTTAGTTTTGTAGTGAAGTTATAGAGTCACAGGTGGGTCATGGCCCATATTCCAAGTGCACAATGTACAATGTATTTGTAGTCTACCAATCCATTAAGATTCAATTAATAATCTGTCCTTTCTATTGGAATTCAAGATAAAGTAACTGAGAGGGGGGTGAATCAATTACAAAAATTAATCTACAAATCTCTTAGATGTCTTAATCATCTAGTTACTACTTTTAACTCGATAAATTAAACTATTACAATCATGCATGTAACTGAAAATAAAGTGAACACAAGAGACACCAAATTTAACGTGGAAACCCAATATGGGAAAAACCACCAAGTAACTAGTTACCAATTTTCACTCTTATGAAGTGAGCCCTGTTAGGAGCCAACCCTATTCAAGGTTACAATACACACTGTTAGGTGTGACCCTATTAGAGGATTTAATCACCCTATTAGGAGTGGCCTTGCTAGAGGTCTTTAGAACAATTCAACTAAACTGTCACCTTGTTAGAGGATTTACAAAATGGCTATTAAACCAACTCTGTTAAGAGATTTGAAATCACTACTACAATGGTTAGAAAGCAACAATGAATTGACCTGAACAAGATGCAACTGAATTTGCTGGATATAGATCTCTGTTCAGCATCATTAGATCCTCTTTGATCAGATATGACTCTACTGCTCCTCAATGATCTTTGATCATTCTTCAAATTTTCTTCCACAATAATCAGTCTTTATATCACGTTAACTTCTCATATCTCCATACCATACTTCTTTGAATTCACAACTTGACTTCTTACTTATACCATTCAGATTGTCAAGTTGGCTTATTTACATGTTACATTTACCAATAAACTATTCAACAGTCAGCTACAAATATTATTCTTTTAAACAAATAAATGTCCTTTACTAGCCGACCCTACTCGGTAAATACTACTTTCATGAATTTCCAGAGTTAACCTTCTTGACTCGGTTAACATTACAATATCTTAAAATCCTTTGGCTATCAAGTTTACTTGGTAAGAACTATTTCTGTCATATTTTCTTCTATTATCGAGTGAGCTTGGTAAGAACTGCTTTTGTCATATTTTCTTTGATTATCGAGTGAGCTCAATAAGAACTAAATTTCTTTGATTACCTTGAAGGCTCATTAACCAATTGTCTACTTGGTAGACACTACAATCTATCTTTACTAACCTTTTGGGCTCGGTAGTCACTATCTATTTCCTTGTTGAGCTTCTGAGCTCGGTAGACATTGTCTATTGCCTTGCTGACCTTCTGAGCTTGGTAGACACTGTCTATTGCCTTGTTGACCTTCTAAGATTGGTAGACATTGTCTGATGACTGATATGACATTTGTGTGACATCAAAGACAACAC
Source organism: Cupressus sempervirens (assembly GCA_028749045.1). Taxonomy (NCBI): domain Eukaryota; kingdom Viridiplantae; phylum Streptophyta; class Pinopsida; order Cupressales; family Cupressaceae; genus Cupressus; species Cupressus sempervirens. The sequence continues at coordinate 325,762,815 of CM053788.1, forward strand.
ACAATTGAACAATTATATCCAACAATCTCCCTCTTTGGCATTGATGGCAACACAACATGTCATAATTGAATGAAATTTGAAAACAATTCCTTTTAATGACAAAACTCCCTCTTACATATAATCTCTCCCTCTTACACAAACTCTTATTATTTGCAAATTTTAGAAGGAAAATTTTAGAAAGATATGACAATATATATTCTCCCTCTTTGACAACACATGCCAAAGATAACTCAAAACAACTGAATAGCATTGTACCTAATGTACTAATTCATATGAAATGTCTTCATTGGTTTGCTACATCAACTGATAGATCTTCAATTCTGTTCGTGTTGATGCATCACTAAAACTATATTTTAGTGAGCTTCAAATAGGGGAATGACCCCTAACTTACATCTTAGATACAAGAATGCATCCTTACATAAAGGCTTTGTGAATATGTCAGCAATTTGTTCCTTTGTATGCACATATTCCAATCTTATTTCCTTTTCTTGCACCAATTCTCTAACAAAGTGATACTTTATCGCAATATGTTTGGTTTTTGAATGCATCACTGGATTCTTGGAGATGTTAATTGCACTAGTGTTATCAAAAAACATAACAACTAGTTCTATGATTTCTTGCTTCATACCTTTTAATAATTTTTTTAACCACACAATGTTTGAGCAATTTATTGCTACTACAACATATTCAGCTTCTGTTGTGGATTGAGATGTACAATTCTACTTTTTTCTTGTCAAAGAAACCAACCTTTTTTCAAGAAAGAAAGCTCCTCCACTTGTGCTCTTTCTGTCATCAATATTTCCTACCCAATCTGCATCAGTAAACACCTTTAAATCCAATTTTCCTCCAAGTTTATACAATAATCCATAATCTTCAGTTCCTTTCAAGTATCTTATGATCCTTTTCATTGCCATCATGTGATTTTTTTTTGATTTTGCTGAGAATCTTACTATAATCTCTACTGCAAGGGCAATGTCTGGTCTTGTGTGCACTACATATTGCAACTTTCCAATCATAGATCTATATAGTGTCTGGTCCACTTCCTTTGATTCATCATCCTTGGTGAGTTTTAATCTAGTATACATAGGAGTCCCAACTAGTTTGCAATCTTCCATACCAAAAATTTCCAGTATCTCCTTGATGTATTTAGATTGAGTGATGTAGATTCCACTCTTGTTCTATTGAATTTGAAGACCAACAAAAATTTTTATTTTACCAAACATTGACATTTCAAATTCCTTGTTCATTTGTTCTGAAAATTCTTTGCAAAGATCATCATTTCTTGTGAACAAAGTATCATCTGCAAATATTTCTGCCAAAATAATCATATTATCTGGTCCTTCCTTTATGTACAAACTGCTAATGTCATTAGTTCTTTGAAAACCAATCTAAATAAGATAGTTATGCAATCTTGTGTACCATGCTCTTGGGGCTTTTTTAGACCATATAATGCTTTATGCAATTTGTAGACCATGTCCTTCTTGTATGAATCAACAAAACCTTTAGGCTACTCAATGTAAACATCTTCCTCCAATATACCATTGATAAATGCTGACTTGACATCCATCTGATAAACTTTGTATGCAACATATGCAAGTAAGGTTCTGACACCTTCCAATCTTGCAACAGGAGAAAAAGTTTCTCCATAGTCTACACCTTCTTCTTGAGAGTATCCTTTGCATACTAGTTTAGCTTTGTTCCTTGATACCTTACCATCTTCATTTAATTTATTTCTAAATACCCACTTTGTTCCAATTACATTCTTGTCTTTGGGTCTAGGTACAAGAGTCCATGTTTTTTTTTTCTCTATCTGTTTTATCTCTTCATTCATAGCTTCAATCCAAATTTCATTGTATAGTGCATCTTTGACATTTCTAAGTTCAAAATCAGCAAGAAAACAAGTGTGTTTCAACTTACTTCTTGTCATTGTTCCTTCTAATTTATCACCAATGATCTGATCTGGTGCATGATGCTTTCTGACATACTTGGCTAACACAAGCTCCTTTTCTTTTGAATGACTTGCATTTTTATCCTTCTATATCTCAACTTTTGGTTCTAATTCTAGTTGCTCAGGCATGGTAGATGCTAACTCAGTAACTTCTGTTTGCAACTCAGGTTCTTGCAGCTCGGTAGATACTAACTCGGTTTGAACTTCTTGTGACTTAGTTAATGAAGACTTGGGAGTTGAAGATTCCTAATTGATAGGTATACTTGGTATTGTATTAGGTTCAATGTAAACAAATCTTCTCTAGTCTTTAGGTTCCTTTTTGCTTTCTTCTTCTATTCTTTCTGCAAACTCATCAACTTTCATATGTGCACTTTCTATAACTTTGTGAGTAGGTAAGTTCAAACATCTATGTAGTGCCTCTCATGTTTGCAGTCTGTACCTTGTCTATTTTGATTCGAGAAATATTGATACTCTTATTTTGTACCGTATGATGACCCAAGGGTCGGATGTTATACTTTGATTCAGTACCATAGATTTTATATTGCTATGCTATTCAGTTTACCATATTTGCATGTTGATGCTACTTTGAGATTATAGTGGATCTATGATGATATCTAGTTACATGATGTATTGGACATGTTGTTGATTATATTATGAGATGAATTCTATGCTAAGGTCATTTACTTCATTTATGTTCTTTACGCTTCTGTGAACATGAGTGATGTAAATGGATTAAATATGCATTTTAATACATGTTGCTTCAGCTACGCTATTATATGCAATTGCACTTGATCATGTGTTATACTGTGCAAGAATTATATCCCTGGCAGTGGCATATGGAGTTAGTGATTCAGCTATTTATATTTACCAATGTTGTCCCTGTATGGTCGACGTATCCTTATTTTATCCTTATTTTAATTATTTTAATTAAAACCTTTCGATGATTAGTAAATCTGAACTCATCTACATTTTGTAACTAGACCAATAAGCGTGTTTGTACATTTACAAGTTCGCTTTTGTCGCAAAAGTGGTTAGTGTTTTTCTGTGATTTTGGGTTTTCAAGTTTTAAAGCTTTTCAGATTTATTTTCTGACAGGTTTTCCTTAGGTGAATTTCCATTATGGATAATAACCTATTTTCATTTGGGTCAATTAAGAGTTTAGCTACTCTAGCTAGCTATTTTCCAAAATTGACTATTCACTCAAAAAGTGAATAAGTATTGAAAAAAGTGAATTCATTATTCACTTCTCACAATTTGAAAATAGATTTGGAGAGCAAATTTGGAAATCCTCTTCTGAAGGATTATTGTTTTGTTTGTTGTGAGAGCTGTGAGGGTGGGATCTTCACGAGGTTTCTCTTGTTGGATTCAGCTCGAGGAGTTTTTTCTTTTCCGTCAGTTTCAGCAGTTTCGGCAGAATATTTATTTTATTCTATGGGTTTCAATTTCAACCCCTTTTGCTGTCAGGTAAGGCCTTCCCATTTTAATGTTTTTTCTCTATTTCTACTTTTGTTTCTTGTAGCAATATGTTAGGAGGTTGTGAACTAGTGTTCCCCTTCGTTTCTGTGTGCTAGTTCTGCCTGGTTGGTCGGGTATGAACATTTTCCCTATTTTTGAAATGGGAGTTTGAGATTTTGAGCCGTTATGCTGGCCATTTTTGCATACGATGTCTGATTTCATTTATTTTTGGATTTTTGGGGTTTTTGAACCCAAAGGTCAAATGGGTTTTAATTTTGAAATTTTTCCAAATTTTGGAGTTTTTACCTTGTTTTGTGTGTCGCCTTATTTTTGCAGCACATTATGGTTTGTGGACCTCAATGATCCATTTGGATACTAGTCAGAACACTTTTACATCTTTTATTGCTTTGGGATGCGTGTAGCATCCGTCATCCTGCATTATGCTTTCGATCGATTGACTTCTATTTGCATTCTCATCCTGTCCTTATGTATGATCTCTGTGATGGTGGTGCACCACACACATGTACATCTGTCAGGTGACCTGTGGGGCCTGATCTTTTGTGGTACTCCCAGAAGTTGTGATCATTGGGGTTGAGTCAAGAGTTTGCATGCCTATGGGCACTCATCATTGGATGAGCATGGGTAGGGTAGGGTAGCATATGGAGGGGCTTCTATCTTGCAACCTAGTGACTATTTCCCGGTTGGCAGAGGAAGTTTTATATACTTGATAATTAAATTAAAACATTGGGTGGTAATAAATACAAGATAATAAAATGTGTGGGTTGTGTGCCTTCTGTCATGAAGAGTAGCTGCCCTAGGTTGTGTGCCTTCTGTTGAGAAGAGTAGTTGCCTATACTAGCTTGGGCTTGTCAATGCCAAGAAACTCTCCATGATGTCAGTCCCTACGTAGTAGCCCATTGAGATGTTTGACTAGGACCTATAGTTTATGCATTGTCTTTGTCTTGGATTCAGTCATCATACTGCTTGGCATGTGTGATAGCCATGGTTGTTGTTTTGTGTGTGTGTGGTTGGATCATTAACTCCATTAGCACAGTGGGTGTGGACCTACAGGTGCCACGTGGTTGGGAGGAATAGCTACCTTCACCACTGCTAGGGATCAATGTACAGAGATGGTCTATTATTCTAGCATGATCATTGTTGGATGTGTCACTTGGTACTTTGATTTGTGGAGTATGCTTTCTAGTGATTTATGCTTTCATTGGGATGTTGTTTCCATGTTTACATGATGTTGGTTTTACGCATTCCTTATTATGATGTTTAGCATATAGTAGATGATGTTATCTAATTATAAGGTTATCTTATGCTTTCTACTAGCATGTTAGATTTCATTTACTTATATTGTAGCATGTTTAGTAGTGATGTCCCTATCACGACAACACCGATGATCTGATTGGTAGCTTGGGATGTTACGTGCAGGGGATGGCTAGGGCCCATGATGGTCTTATGATGCCATTGATGGTTGGGAGGAACTGCGTACTTATTTGGTTATTCTGTTCTTTGTGATGTTATTTCAATTTTTGTGATGTTTTGTTTTTGTACTATTCCTTTACTGTTTGTTAGATGGTTAGATTCCCTTTTTTTTTTGTATTTTAGTTACTCAATTTTGGTTTGAGTGTTCTAGCCTTGAAGTGTGGATCCGGTACTCCCTAGTGTGGAGGTTCTTTGGTATGTTTTTCCCTTTTTTGAGTTCTGGAAGTGTCTTTTTTTTCTATGGGCGACATTTGTTCAGCAATGTGCGACATTTAAAAAGTATCACATGCCCATACAAATTGTATCATATGATACTGTAAAGTATCGCACGCCTTCTTGAGAAATGTCGTGCGACACTGGAAGAGAACACGCCCTTTTGAGAAGTGTCGTGTGACACTTTCCAGTATTGCATGCCTCTTAGAGAAACATTGTATAACACTATTAAAGTGTCGCACACCTTAATGAAAAGTATTGCCCAATCCCTGAAAGTGTCGCACTCCTTGAAAAATGTCACACGACACTTTTCTATGCTGCATTAAAGTATCACACAGTTTTTGTAAAAACCTGCACAGGTTGGTAGCGGGCACTTTTTGAGTTGATTCAAACTTTTTGAGAGTTGATCTGGATACCCTTTTGGATGTTCTTTGATTCTATATTGTTGCATTTGATTTCAGATGGTTTATGTTGAAATTCAATTTTTGGGTTTCTATTTTAGTTCTTCGGGGTTTAAAACATATCATTTAAGTATAAGATATTTCTTATACTTAAGATCTATTTTAATATATGCAACGATTCATTTGAGATGGGTTTCAGACCTCTACAGGCTAAGATATAGATTCTAGGAAATTTTAGGGCTTCAGAATTCAAACTTAGCCATTTTTCAGGGGTCTATTTTGATCTTTTAGCTTGGTTAATCTCTTATGTTTTCTTGTTTTTGTTTTGGATAGTGGTGACATTTGGAGATCCGTTGGGTGTTAGGATAGTCATTAAGTCTTTTGTTGCAATCTGTATGATCTGTGTATGTTGCTGTCATGTGCACTTACACTTGTTAAAAATATATATATATATATATATATATATATATATTCTAGCTTGTTTTCATCCTTGTTTCCAAGGATCTCCAGGCAGGGCATTACAATCTATATGCTTTGCTTTTGCAAGAGTATCCCAAAAATATTCTTTCATCACTTTTTACATCAAATTTACCTTTTCTAGATTCTTTCAAAATGTAACATTTGCTTCTAAATACTTTTAGATAACTTACATTGGGTTTGTAGCCATACCACAACTCATAGGGTGTTTTGAATGAGTCCTTTTTCAGCTGTACTCAGTTCAAGGTATAGTAATACCTTTCTCAATCATTAAGGTTCTTTCACAATCCATTATAGATCTATTCCTTCTTTCTACTATTCCATTTTGTTTAGGAGTTCTAAGTGCTGAAACCTATCTTTTGATTCCTCTTTCAATGCAAAAGTTATTGAACTCATGTGAAATAAATTCACCACCTCTGCCAGACCTTAAGCATTTCAGTCTTTTTCCTATTTCCTTTTCTACTTTGGCCAAATACCATTTGAACTTTTCAAATGCTTCTGATTTCTCTCTAAGGTACATGACAGTCATCATTCTTGAATAATCATCAACAAACAGAATGAAGAATTTTTCACCAGTATAACTTTCAATACCAATAGGTCCACACAAATCAGTATGCACAATTTTTAAAACTTCTTTAGTCTGATAGTTCTTGCTTTTAAAACTAGTCTTTCCCATTTTACCAATTTGACAATTCTTGCATAGACCAACCTAAAGTTTCTTTATGTCAGGAATACCTCTTACTTTTTTGAATTTACTGATCTTTATTAAGTTGTCAAAGTTTACATGACACAACCTCCTATGCCATAACCAGCTTTCTTCAATTTGAGCAATGAAACATGAACATTCACAAAGTTCAAGATAAAATAAGTTACCTTTTGATTGAGTGCCAAATCCAATCATCTTTCCTTTTCCATCCAGCAATCTTGCTTTTTCATGCATGAATTTTGTATATGTGAAAATGTGGCCTATGCTAACACACACTTCAACATTGTCCTTATTTGCAGATTCATCCCAGAATGAACATTGGATTGTTCATCCAAAAATCAGTCGACAAGGTGACCTGTTGCCTTCTATCTAAAGGGATTTTGCTTGTTAGATATCAACAAATTTGAGGTGTTAAGCAACCAGACCCTCTAAGAATGAAGGATTTAAGAAATAAAATTAATCTATATGATTGTGTAGATTAATCTAGAATGAGAAATGCATTCTAATCTAGGAACAATTGAAACAAAACTAGATTAACCTATGCATATTAAGCTAAATGAATTTAAACTAAGAATGCAAGATGTATGCAAAAATTTGAGCAAATGTGAGTATGAATTTCAATAGCAATTCGATGCAAATTCTAATTCTTCTCCTAAAAATGAAGAGATGAGGGTCTCTTAAATAGACTTTCCTAGAATCCATCAACGGTTGAGATTGATTTCAATCAATGGTCAGGATTGAAGATGAAGTTCAGTCATAAAGGAAGATTCTCAAATTAAAGGGAGTTAACTAACTTAGATCTAAGTGTAAGAGTCAGTCAACTCAAATAGATTTTAGTGTCAGAGTAAGTGATCTGAGTCATTTTCAATTTGATCAGTAGTGAACTAGGAATTTCCCTTTTCTGAACTGAAGAGAGATTTTGGAGAGATATTTAATTTAATAAAATGAGATATGCTCTCATAAGTATATTTTCTTATTAATTAAATAATTCTATTTAATTATTTAGAGACACTTTTCTTATTTAATTAAATAACTTCATTTAATTAATTAGGAATGACTTTCCATTTAATTAACTAACTTTGCTTAATTAATTAGAAATAGCTTCTCCATTTAATTAAATAATTTTTTTTAATTAATTAAAAATAGGGATGTTTATTAAATTAAATAAATTCAATTCCATGGTACATTAGCCTTAGGGGATAATTTAATTTAATTAAAGTATAAATACTTAATAATTAAATTAAATCTTAATCAATAGGTTTAATGTGACTAATGTAAGTCAATACTATAGGAATTAAATAAAGAGTCTGATTAATGTAGATTTAGGTTTTTTGCATTTGACAATTAAGTCAAGTAGCGAGTAGCAAAATAAGAATTTCCTAGTGACATAAGACTTTAGAATCGATCAAAAATATACTAGAATTGGTGATCGTGGCAATAAGCCAATTTTGGGGTATTACAAATTCTACTTTGAATCCATTATTGAGTAGCTGTGCTACACTCAACAAATTGTGCTTTAGTCTTTCTACCCAATATGCATTATCACATACAAGTTCCTTGGTTAGTGAGATTCTTCCTTTTCCTTTTATACAACAAGGTTCATTGTTACCAAATCTTACACTGCCACCATCATAGTCTTCAAAGTATTCAAACTTAGTTTTATCACCAGTCATGTGATGAGAACAACCACTATCTATGATCCATGTATCATTTTTGCTCATATGAGAAATTAGTGTCATTTCCTCATCATTATTAGATTCATCTTTTACAGCAATATAGACAGTTCCATCTTCTTCTTCTTCATCAAAATTATTGGAATCTTTTCCCATAAAACATGTTTTCTTACCTTTATCCTTGAATGATTTGAATTCTTTCTTGCCATTGTACTTGTGACCTTTCTTTTCATCTTTGTTCTACTTTTTTGGGCACCTAGCGGCAATATGTCCAATTTCTTCACAAGAGAAATAGATTAGAGGAACTTTACCTTTGTATTTTCCTTTGCCTCTTGAATATTTTCTTGCTAGTAGAGCTTCAACCACTTCAAGATCACTGTCTGAACTTTGTTCTGATTCTTCATCACTTTTGGATTGTCATTCCTTCATCTTTTTCCCTTTTTCTTTGAGTGAAAGCTTGGCTTCAAATGCTGATTCAACATTCTTGGCTACTAGAACATAGTTGTCATAGTTGTCTACCTCAAATGTAGTCAATCTTCCAACTATGGCCTCTAGATTTATTTTATGATTTGTCTCACATCTCCTTTCTTGAATTGCAGAAACTCTGATTGCATAAATAGGAAGTAGAGTTCTAAGAACTTTACTTATAACTGTCTCCTCACTGATATCTCCTCCAGATGCTTTGATTGCACTAACACATGCTTTAACTCTTTCAACATACTTTGCAATGTTTTCATCCTCTCTCATCCTCATTTGGTCAAATTGTCCTCTCAAACTTTTTGCTTTGGCTCTTCTCACATTATCATCTCCTCCATAGATTTCTTTTAGCTTGTTCTGTATTTCAAAGGCAGTTTTACAATCCTTGATGTCATCAAATTTTTCATAACTCAGAGTAGATGCTATATCTATCATCATGTTATTGTGAGTCTTCTTTTTAGCAATATCATTGATAGATAATGTACCAGAAGGTTCTTCATATTTTTCATCAAGGTACTGCAGCCCTGTATCACCAATGGAAGCCAAATGAAGCCTCATCAATCCTTCCCATGCTGAGAATTTGTCTCTATTAAGTCTTGAAATTTCCCTTTTGTAAGACATCTTGATCTTTATCTTAGATCCTTGAAATCTTTTCTTGTAAGCACCAAAAGATCTGATACCAATTGTTGGAATTAAAGATAAAGTAACTGAGAGGGGGGTGAATTAGTTACTTACAAAAATTAATCCATAAATCCCTTAGATGTCTTAATGATCTAGTTACTCCTTTTAACTCGATAAATTAAACTATTACAATCATGCATGTAACTGAAAATAAAGTGAACACAAGAGACACCAGATTTAACATGGAAACCCAATATGGGAAAAACCACCAAGTAACTAGTCACCAATTTTCACTCTTCTGAAGTGAGCCCTATTAGGAGCAAACCTTGTTAAAGGTTACGATACACACTATTAGGTGTGACCCTATTAGAGGATTTAATCACCCTGGTAGGAGTGGCCTTGCTAGAGGTCTTTAGAATAATTCAAATGAACTATCACCTTGTTAGAGGATTTAAAAAATGGTTGTTAAACCAACTCTGTTAAGAGATTTGAAATCACTACTACAATGGTTAGAAAGAAACAATGAATTGACCTGAACAAGATGCAACTGAATTTGTTGGATACAGGTCTCTATTCAGCATCATTAGATCCTTCTTGATCAAATATTACTCTGCTACTCCTCAATGATCTCTGATCATTCTTCAAATTTGCTTCCACAATAATCAATCTTCATATCACATTAACTTCTCATATCTCCATACCATACTTCTTTGAATTCACAACTTGACTTCTTACTTATACCATTCAAATTGTCAAGTCAACTTATTTACATGTTACATTTACCAATAAACTATTCAATAGTCGGCTATAGATATTATTCTTTTAAACAAATAAACATCCTTTACTGGCTGACCTTGCTCGATAAATACTGCTTCCATGAATTTCCAAAGTTAACCTTCTTGACTTGATTAACATTACAATATCTTAAAATCCTTTGGTTGTTGAGTTTACTTGGTAAGAACTATTTCTATCATATTTTCTTCGATTACTGAGTGAGCTCAGTAAGAACTACTTTTATCATATTTTCTTTGATTACCGAGTGAGCTCGGTAAGAACTAAATTTCTTTGATTACCTTGAAGGCTCGGTAACCAACTATCTACTTAGTAGACACTACAATCTATCCTAATTAACCTTTTGGGCTTCGTAGTCATTTTCTATTGCCTTGCTAACCTTCTGAGCTTGGTAGACACTGTTTATTGCCTTGCTGACCTTTTGAGCTCGGTAGACACTATCTATTGCCTTGCTAACCTTCTGAGCTTGGTAGACATTTTCTATTATCTTGTTGACGTTCTGAGCTCAGTAGACACTATCTAATGACTGATATGACATTTGTGTGACATCAAAGACAACACACAATTGAAAAATTGTATCCAACACTTTCTAGTTTCTAAGTCAGTACTTTGCATGTTATCATTATTCTCGTAAAAGGAATTGATGTAGACCATCAACATAAGATAGATCAATGGCCTTAACTCTATTTTGGGCCTAATTTTAAACATTATAAAATAAATTGTAACTCTTCCTAGAATCAAGATACATGTCCCAAAGTCCAAAATATAAAATAGTTGACTAAACAGGGGTAGTTGGAGATACGCATCAATAAAATGGTAGGTGGCACTTGGCCCTAGGGAAAATATTATTTTATTCTAAGGGTGAAATGACATTGTGCAATAAGAAATCATTAGGTAAAGGCTAGGAAATATTTTAAAATAATTGTATCCTAAATATAGATTACATTGGTGATTGGACTTGGATTTGGGACCAATTATGTGTAAACTAATGGGTGATTAGCTTGGGATTTGGACCCAAATTATTTAATATATTGGTGACCTATTTGACCCCATAAGTAGGTTTTATTTGCCAAATTGTGACTTCCCAAAGAGATAGAATTGCCAATTGGCAAAGATTTTCCACTAAAAAATAACTATTGTAGATGATAAAATGTTGTGTGTTGAGGCAGATATGTAAGAGGCTAAGACTATAAATGCAATATTTGAGGCTTATTCTTCAACATCTTGTCAAATGATACATAGAAATAAAATGAACATTTTCTTTTTTAATAGTTATGGCCAGAGTGCATAAGATATTTATCATATCTTGGACTTTAGAAAAGGGAACCTACTAAGAAAATATTTGTAAATACCCTTAGATAAAGGATCCCTAAGAAATCAAATTGTGAGTAGTATTCTTAATAAAAATGATAAGAAAGTAGAATCTTGGAAAACAAAGTACTTATCCTCAACTGAAAGATTAACTATGCCAAAATTGGTTCTCTATTCTCTACCTATATATCATATATCCTATTTTAAGATACCTTTTAGTGTGAATACTAAAATTATTTAGAAATGTAAGAAATTGGCAAGGTTAATAGATAAGGTGGGATTTTTCCTTATTGCATGGGATAAGATATGTATATCTAAAGAAGATGGGGAACCATGTATCAAAAACATCATAGTTCAATCTATATTTAGAAGTGAATTTATTTTGAATAATATTTCAAAATCCATGTCCCAAATGGTTTAAGTTACTTAGATACAAGTATTTAGAAGATAGCAATAATATTAGCATTTTCACAAAAAATAATTTACCCAATGGTTATAGAATATGGAACTCTATGAAAGAATACAGGGGTATCATTAATGAAGGCATCTTTTGGAATATAGGAGATAAAGGTTCAACCCTTTTTAGGGATTAATCTTAGGGGGAGCTAACCCACTATCTCTTTCATCATATTCAATCAACAACCTATCAATAATCTTAAGAACCAACAATGTTTTTAAGTTAGATCTTATTTACTTAGGGGGGAAATAATAGCAATGAGTTTAACAATTTAAATAAGATGAGATGAATTCATTAGTTAAATTTGTTCACTATAAGTTATTCGATAAAGGAGGAAGAGGATATTCCAAAACAACTCTGAATATAATTCAAGTTAGATTAGGAAAATCCAAATACGATGAAGGGATTACTAAACCCAAATTATATTAAGGAGGTACACAAGTCCTCTTTCATGCAATGTTCATTAACTTTAAATGTGCAATATGAATGTAAATTGAACCATTTGATTAAATGAAAAATATGGCCTAGATCTAGGATTTATATGTATGTAATTAGTCTAATAAAAGTATGAAAATATATCTATGATATTATATGTTAAAGGAGGTAGAAATTTGACCTTAAAATGTGCAAGGGAAAGTGCATTTCTTATTAGGAAGTCATGGATTTGAAAATGCTACAAGAAATTTGACTATGAATCAGGAATCAAAACATAAAACCCTAAGAATATCAAATCTCTAGGTATAGGTTGAATTGGATGATGTATACTAGAAGGTTTATGGGATGACATACATGTTCCTAGGGAATATAAATAAAGTTGACCTAGAATATTCCAGTATCTTCCAATTGTAATTTTATGGATCTAAATTTGAAATTCTAATAACTTGTTCTTACACACAATAAATTTTGATTTTTGTTGGGGGAGGGGATTTCCTTGGTCAAGCCCCACTTTAGGAATTAATATTGAAAGAGAAAAATGTGAGAAAAAAATTCTAAATAGTAAGAAAAATACAATGATTCTCATTACTTGATGAAACCTTTTGTTAGGAAGAGTTTTCTTATTGCTAGATGTTTTTGATGTAGAATCGTTAGTATGAATGTAGGAAATCTCCACAAATACAATAGACCTCGTCAGTGTAATGCCCTGCCAAAGAATCCAAAGAATTAACCTAAAGTTTCACTAAGTTTGGTATCATTTTTTTTTTTTTTTTTTTTTTTTTTTTTTAAAACATGAAAGTAAAACTATTCATAACATTCGCGGAAGCAATAGTAACAATACAAGTGAAAGAAAACATAAACATACACACATAACAAGTTTCATTCTTTATGGATCCCTTAATGTTGAATTACATCTAAACTAACTATTAATGATTCCATGTAATACTACATCCACATAAAATAATAATGAAAAGTCCAACGTTCTTAAATTACATTTTTGTTTGCTCAATCATCCATTGTACATGCCATAGGGTATGAAAGGCTTAAAAGAATATACATCCATGTAAATAAACTACATCATCATACTAACTCTAATCCATGATGCAATAACATAAATGAAACCACAAATCATACATGATACATCATCATAGGAGATAACCATAAATTACAAACATAACTAACTAAGTGCATGGTTCCTCCCAATCGTAAATTAGCCATTGCTCTATGCGTAACATTCCAAATCACCGAAGAGATCATCGGTATTAACATAGTAGAAATGTCACTCCTAAATCATACTACATCATATGCAGAAAGTAATCTAACATGCAAAGTAAAGCATAAGATAACATCATCTAACATATGCAAATCATCAATGTGAGGATACATGTCCACCATCATAATCCATGAAGATAGATGCCAACAAAGAATGCATCAGCCACGGTGTCTCAGACAGATCTCAAATAGTAAGAGTGAAAAAGCACTACCACCTGACTGCATAGAACTTAAATGGTCGACTCCCACTGTGTTGAGGAGATAATCTCAAGTCCCAAATAGGATATTAAATCACAAATATCAAATCACATAACACAAATACTCTCTAAGTCCAGGAATCCTAAAAGTATACTAACTCAAAGGTTCCAACACAAACTGACATCTAATCCCAGAGGCACACAAAGACATGTAGGAAACCTACTATTCAAGCGGGAAAGTGTCATCACACGCATCATGCTAGAGTTACCTTGGCAGTCTCTCAATAGACCCCAACCCCCTAGTGATCCCTGTGTGGCCACTAGTATCCTCTCATACTAATGAGGCATACTACAAAATGCAAGGTCACAACCAAGTGTTATCTCTACTCCCATCCTAGTCTGTACTAGCACTCAAGGCATGGGAAAGAACATACAATTATCTTGTTAGGTTCATTTAATCCCCATTTAGTGTAAATATTTTTACTTATTAAAACAACTTACAATGAGTTACCCTAGCAGCCACTTAGAGCCCTGGCCCCCATTGCAAGCCACTTCCCGACACTACAAGTAGATAACCTACCCTAAGCTCATGGAATCATAAATCACAAAAATCACCATAGTCCTATACAAGCGACTAGAAAAATACCAAAAGAATAATCCATAATAAGAGCATTAAATCTCCATTAGCACATGAAAAGAATCCATAGATAATCATGACCACAACAGTTCTCTATTAGCAACTAAAGGTATCATTGATAATCAAAAGTATCCATTGGTTCTCAATAACCAAAATATATCTCAAAATCATACTGATCGAAGACTCCAAAATGGTTGAGTCAAACATGTCACAACATGACATCATCAAGCAATAAATCAACATTTTAGTCCCATCATGGCGATTGGAAAGTAATCCAAGGATAACTAATCGATGACTCAAAAATAGTTATGTCAAGTGTCTCAAATACAAATAACTCAGCTTCACTCAAGAAGATTGATAAGCAATAACAATTAGTAATTACAAACATCTCATAGAGCATACCATCACATTACCATGGTTGGGTTTATAAAGAATCGAGATCAAAAGACATCATCATGACATCACAATCATAACTCTTGAGCCTCTAGTAGATATCCTATAACTGGTCAACACTAGTCAACCCAAAAACCCAAAACAAGAAGCATAGAGAAAACACAATGCAAGCACATGTTTTGGTTTACTAAAATTACATAGTTGAATTGAGTATGGAGGTTTCAATTTTTGTTTCAAGTATACTTTCAAGAGTATAAGATTTATCATTTGACCTACAAGTCAACCCGTTTGTTCCCTTGATAACATTATCCTTCCATTATTTAAAATTACATTCTAAGAATTAACTGAAGGATAGATATTTACTCATTAAACTAATCTTCATTGTCCCTTAATTAATATTGTTCACTTTATTAATTAATCTTAATTAAATCAATTAACAATGAACATAGGTATGACTCTTTATCACTCTAACAATACTTAATTAAAACTCAACTAAGTATTACTAAAATTTAGGTCTCTGTAATTTAATCATTATAATAATTAAATCATCACTAATAACTATTAAAATATCTAAATTCATTATTCAAGTCATTAGAATAAGACTTATCAACTTCGATGTAGATACTTAACAACTTCACTAAAAGAATCGATATTAGCATATCAATTAAAAAGTCTGTTACATAACTTAATTATTAATTAAATTTAATCAAATTTAATTAATTAATTTAATTAATTATATATATCCATATCAATGACCTAATGAATATTAGTTGATTAATGACTAACTATAATTTATAAGTTAGAAGTCAACTATAAACCAATTCTCTGATATTAATAGTTCAATAATGACTTGTTATTATTTAATAACAAGTTATATTAGAAATCTTATTAATAAATCTATAATGACTGCATTCGTCACACTTTTCAATGAATACTAATATTTCCTTAACAAATTCGTATTGTCGATAAACATTAGACAACTATTACACAATCTAAATTACCATCTCTAGATTAAATAATATTTAATAAAATTAATTAAAAGTCCACCATTTTCTAATCCCTTAATATTCAAATTAATAATTTAAATGAATTCAATATCTCTTTCCATCTATTCTATATTATCTATAATCGTTTCCATTAAAAATCTCCATTACATAATTTAATTATTTCATTTAAAACATTCTTATTAATCTTAATTAGACTAAATTCTAATTAAGTAATTTGATTAATTTAAAACTGTATATTATTTATTTATAAATCTTTGAATATTAAAATTGCATTAATATTTTATATATATACATACATATCTATATATATCAATAATATATATATATATATATATATATAAACATATAACAATATTTAATAATGATAATTACCTAATAACATATATATATATATATATATATATATATATATATATATATATATATATATATATATATATATATATATATATATATATATATATATATATATATATATATATATATATATATATATATATATATATATATATATATATATATAATCGAATTATACAATCGATTTATTAATACAAAAGCAAATATGACATATGCTTTCATCGTCGTACCCTGCACATTGTTGACTTTGGGCATGGGTACCGAGGACTGTTCACCCTTACAACCTCTGTACCATCTGTGACTGTTGTCGTTGCCTTTAATGGCCAAGCTGCATCTTTCGTCTGTTGCCGATCGTGGGTACACTATACCTTCAACTTCCAATTGTAGGTCGGGGGGGGGGGGGGGGGGGGGGGTACAAAATTTGTCCCTCCCCAATATTAATATATATATTTCAAAATAACATTTTTAATAAATGCTTTTCAAAGTGATTTCCCTTTCCTTTTTAATAGGTTTTAAAATAAACACTTTTACCATATGCAAATTCAAATTTTATAAATAAAGTATCTCACTGCGATTTACACAAATATATACATATATGTATATAGGTATATATATATATGTATATCTGTATATGTATATATATATATGTATATATGTATATGTATATGTATATATGTATATATGTATATATATATGTATATATGTATATATGTATATATACATATGTATATACATATATATATATATATATATATGCAATTTTCTATCAAACATTATTGCAATTTATAATATATATATATATATGTGTGTGTGTGTGTGTAGATTTTATATGTTTAAAAGAGAACACATATATAAATTTTTTTTAAAAGGGTTTTCTAATTCTTTAAATTAAGAATTTTCCCTTTAATCGTTCTCTAACTATACCTATTAATCTATCTAATAGGTTTGCCTATAAATTTTAACTTAGAATTCTTCATTAAAATACAAACCCTTGTCTAATCAAATCCTCGATTCTATTACAATTCGAACCCAAATCCGATTTAAAACTAATTTCTTTCCTAATTGGAACTAGGGTTTATCCTACTTGAGCTCTCTGTTGATTTCTTCACACAAGGAGAGAATCAACATGCAAATCTGAATTAAACATTCATCACAAGAATTATCCAAGCAGTCATCTAGCAAACACGATGAAGACAGGAAGAGAAAGCATGCAAAAAAGGAATATGCAAAAATCACGAGTGCACCTAGATACTAATGCTAATTCCCTTCTCCTTAGAATCCACAGAGCAAGCTCCTTCCTTCTCCCACATTCTCGATCCTCAAACCATGCTCCAAACGCTCTCCCTAAGCTTCTAGGAGTGCTTGAATATAAAGAACTCTCAGGAAGCACCTAGAATGTCTCTAGAAGCAACCAGAAGGTGTTGACAAATAAGCATGAGTCTTTCCCAACATTCTAGATGAGTCACAAGGTTGTAGACACCATGTTCTTAATTTGTGCGCTAACTCATGTGTTGTTGACAACACATGCATAATTAGAGTGCAAACTCCTATGTTGCCTACATGACAACTCCCGAGAATTTGCAAACTCCTAAATATTAAAATAATGCACATTAATTTATTTAATATTCACTTTACTCTTCCCAATTTTGTTTATTAATTTTTATATCTTATGCACTCACTTTAATAACTCCACTTGTTTTATCTTAATATATTTATATTTTAATCACATGCACACATCATGCAACCTATAATCTTTTAATAATTTTAATATCTTTTCCACTTTTAAATTCATTTTCAAAACTTAATTTCTAGAATATTTATTAACTTAAATAAATATTATCACATTCCAACTTTAAAATTATAACTTTTATCTTCAAATTTAATTATTTTATTTAATTAATTTCCCAATTAATTAAATAAAATAAATATTAAAATACCATATTAATTTTTCATTAAATTAAACCATTAATTAAATCTTTTAATTAGGCTTAATTAATAGAAAATACACTAAAGACTCATAAAATAAAATATGAAAAACTCACTATAGCAAAACACATACAAAATCAAACCAAAAGGGTTAATATCATGAATTATGTCATCTAACATATTTGAAGAGTACTCGACTCAGATACTTGTCCTAGCTTTCAATTAGGACAAATGGCTTAAAGGGTTGGGATTTGGACTTGAGAATTTATCTCCCCTCTCTTACCATTGAGATAATGCGATAGGGTATGCTCATCCTGGCAATTCAGGGAAGTCGATACCCAATACCTGCAACCTGCATAAAAACCATGCATGTACATACAATATATATATATATATATGCTAAGCTAAACAAGCAATGGCAGGAAGTGGTGCATCGTGTAGATCCCGACTAGCAGGTGACTATGACTCCCTTCCTTAACCACATCAAAAATGTCATCTAAGAACAAACACACACACCATACACATGCAAGTATGGGGTAAGTATCCATAAGAAAACACATGTGATAATACCATTTAACTAATCAATAACTAAAAATAATGTAATAATCATCATGCATACATGAAATGTAGAGTCTAAGTAATCTCATCACATATCCACTGAATCCATAGCACAATATCTGATAGTCTCAAAATAATGTTGCTAACCATCAACATAAAACTAGCCCTAAAAGAGTTCAACAATGATAACAAAAATGTGACCTAGGGGCAGGCACTACAATCAGTACCAAATCATGGATTCGTGGATGTAGATGTGCAAAATGGAAGAATAATATGAATGATGTAATGTATATCTCCTCCCTTGATGGACAAAAAATGCTAAACCTTGAAGAGGAAATACTTACACAAGATCCTTGAATCTTGAGAAAAAAATATATGCTTGAGTCTTGATCTATAGTGGTTGTTAAAATTAGGTGGCCATGATTCCTTTTATACTTTTTTTTAGCTCAAAAATAAAGCAAGCCAATGGGAAATAATTTTCAAAATTAAATTCCCAAGACAAAATCGGCCCCAAGATAAAAACTCCCTAGGGTATAAGACAACTTGGCTGACCTATAACAATCTAGCTCAACCTAGATGACCTATTCTAGTAAAGGTCAAGTGAGTCAAGGTATATCAGGGTTATACTAAGGAGGAGAAACCCTAATGTCTCAAAAACTTTATAGACCAAATTGAAAAGGAGGAAATGGTTTAGAACAAAGAGTCATTTGAGCTTGAATACATCTATGGTCTATAAAAACACAAAAGGATGGGAGCTATAAGGTCTTAAATGATTGATGCTTCCATTTTAAGATGGTATAATTAGCCCCCACTTTTGTGGGAGTATAGGGGCCTACCTCATACTCATGGTAAAGTAGATCAAAACCAAGAGTTGATCTCTTCATGACTAAGAAGATAAAGAAACTATCAATATCTCAACTGACTTGAGTCTTCATCATATCCAAAGTTATAACAAGAGAGGTTTCATTGATTAAAAAAAAAAAAGATAAAGAAAGGGTATATTGTCAACTTTCCCAATAAATTTTGTGTTCCTTATTGTGGATGATATGTAATGCCCTACTCAGGAACCCAAGAGAAATAAACCTAACATATTATAATGTTTACTAAACTATTTTTTAAATTTTAAATAATATCAAAGTAACAATGCAGATAAAATATACACAAACACAACATTTACACAATAGCAATTACAATGCAAATTTCATTCCTAAAGGGTTCCCTTGCATTGAGTCACATTTAAGAAAGCTTAATTAATAAGTTTAAATCTCAATTACGATGTCCATAATCATAAAATGAATAAACATATACATAATCTCATATAAACATACATAAAAAAAATTGATATGATAAAGTATGTTTAGATATCATCATCCACTACACATGTCGTAGGCTATGCAATAATAAATGAAAGTACATTAATATACAATACAACATCTTGTAGGATCTCACAATACAAGATACGTAATACATAGATATATAATATGAATATAACTCTCAAAGATAATAACAAGAATGATAAAGGCATGACTATATCCACAAATATCCTATAATTTTCAATTCGTGGGGAACCCAAATAGTAAGAAGTCACTACCTCCTAACCATGTTGTCACCTAATTAGGCTCCTGCTCCCACCATGCAACAGAGATAATGTATGATCTACACATAGATAATCAAATCATAAAATAGTCTTAGGCAAGGGATCCTCATAGGCAAATCTACCTCAAGGGTAACTCAAACTAGTGATAAAGAAAGGATAACCATAGTCAAAAGACACTCATCCAAACCAACATCACATACCAAAATCAATAACAGATACCAAGTACAAATAAAATATCAAAACAAAAAAGATGCAACCACCTCCAAATCAATATCAAGTCTCACAAGTACAATAACCAACTAAAAACAATTTTCATAAATATAAGTAAACTAAATTAAATAAATAAATACTACTAATTTTCTTATAAGTGAGTTTTTAATATTATTATTTTTAAACTGTTAGTGGGTTATAACTTGTTATATATTTATTAATGCAGGTGGAGTTATAAGTTAATAAATATATATTTTGGTGTAGTTATATTTTAAGAATAGTTATAGTGGAGTTCACTATATAATCTAGTTATGAATATTTAATATTATGAGAGAAATTGCAGATAACTTAATTAAAATTATAATTTCAACTTTGAGTTATCTCTAGTTGCATTATGAATTAAAGGTAAAGAAAATATTAATATTAGACTTAGATAGAAGTCATATTAATATCTTAGAAATGGAATTGATATCAAAATTTAGTCTAATTGCATGATATTTTATATGCACAAAGAGATTTCATAATTAAATACTTATTGATATAAAATAAGTATATTAGCATAAAAATTTATATTTACATGTATATTCTTAATTTATTTTTAAACACATCTTTATTGCCCAAACTAAAGAATAGAAAATAATGGAACTAAATCATATGGCTGAAAACTATGTATTTTATTAAATATTCTATTTATAGTCTTGTGATTTTTTTTGCATGATGGTTTTCTTTGTGGGTTGTTTAGTTGGCCAAGTTAGGATGTGTACCAGAGGGTTTTTTTGAGATTTATTTTATACTTATTCGATTGGATGTCATGATGTGTTCTATGATTTAAATTAAAATTTATTTTAAGATATTTATTTTAATGAGCACTTTTGTGAACTTGGATTTTGAGAACCAATGTTATTTTTTAGTTTCATTTTAAGGAACTAAATTTGATCAATACTACATTTGTTGTATGGGACACAATTGTGGTTTGTAAGTTTTGGGAAGGTAGTCTAGGTGCAAGTCTATAGGAGTGGCTTGCAATGGGGGCTAGAGCCCAAAGTGGCTGCTAGGATAACTCATTGTAAGTTGTGTAACAAGTGATGACATAGTAATTAAAATACATTCTTCCTAATGCTTTCAGATAAGTTTAAAAGATAAGTTAGATATTTTCATCATCCATGCCTTGATTTCTTGTGTAGGCTAAGGATGGGAATAGGATGATACCTTGAGAGGTATGATTGGTTTCCTCATCTTCAATAGGGGACATTTTGGTTCCACAAAGAGTCACTAGGGGGTCAAAGTCCTAAGAGATGAGAGTTGGCTCGTGTAATGACACTCCATAGTATGTAGCCTGAGTCTCCTTCATATTTTCTTTATATTTTCCTTTGGTGGTGTATTTATTGGTGATGTATTTCTTGATAGTGTACTTATTGGATGTTACTTTTGATGGCATATTTATTGTGAGTTATTACTTATTGATTGGATGACAATTATTGTTGACAATTGACTTTTATTCATGAGGGTCAGTTATTGGTGGTTTACTTTTATTGATGATAGTTGTTACTTTTTGGTTATTATGCTTGTGACACTTGATATTGGCTTGGAGGTTGTTGTATCTTTTTTGTTTTGATATTTGATTTGTACTTAGTATTTTTGTTGATTTTGGTATGTGGTGTTGGTTTGGATTAGTGTCTTTTTTACTTTGGTTATCTTTTCTTTATCACTAGTTTGAGTTACCTTTGAGTTAGATTTGGCTATTAGGATCCCTTAGCTAGGATTATTTTATGATTTGATTAAATGTGTGTGGTTCATATATTATCTCTCCTATATGGTGGGAGTGGGGGCCTAGTTAGGTGAGCATGCAGTCAAGAGTTAATGACTTCTTACCACTTGGGTCCCCCACAGATTAATAGTAATGGGGTGTTCATGGATATAGGTGTACCTTTATCATTCTTATTATTGTCTTGGAGACTTCTATTCATTTGATATATATCTATGTATTGTGTATCTTGTATTTTGAGATCCTACAAGATGTATTATATATTGATGTACTTGTATTTATTATTGCATATCCTACAATAGGTGTAGTAGATGATGATATCTAAATTTACTTTATCATATCAGTTGTTTTTATGTATGTTTGTATGAGATTATGTATGTTCTTATTAATTTAATGATTATGGACATTGTGATTGAGACTTTAAATTATTAATAAAACTTTCTTAAAGTAACTCAATGTGAAGGAACCCTTTAGGAATAAAATCTGAATTATAATTTTTTTTTTATAAATGTTGTGTTTGTGTATATTGCTTCCACATTGTTACTTTGATATAAACCTTTTTTTAAATAGTGTATTAAACATTATAACATGTTAGGTTTATTTCTCTTGGGTTCCTAAGAAGGGTGTTACATGATATGGAAAAGGTGTGTTGCAACAAAAGATAGTGTTGAATGCTCTATAAAATGTGTGTAGCATGTTAGTAAATCTATCAAATATTTTTTCTTAAGGAACCCTATGTCGTAAAAGGAGAATATGAAAAAATGACCTAGACATAAGTATGTGTGTATCCTTTAAGGGATCAAAAATAAGATCATTATCCTAGACTATTAGTTATCCAAAGAAGGATCCAAAAGAAACAATCAGGCCTCCCAAACTATTAGTAATCCAAAGAGGGTTTGAAAGAAAGGATCATGCCTCCCTAATTTTTAATAGTTTGATAAAGGAATTCAAAAAGAGTTGCAAGAATCAAGCCCCTTGAACTATTAATAGTTTGGTAGAGGGAACCCAAAATATCTATAAAAATAAAACTATCAAATTGTATGTATACACAAGTGAGTAGAGCATATTCCCTAATGTCAAAATAATTATAAATACCTCAATAGGTGAAATGGCTTTAACAGAATCCTACATGCATTTACTAGAAACATCTATAATATGAAATGCCCTACGAGAAAAACACATCAAGGGGAATAAACATATAACAAAAAGAGAGAGCACAAAAGGGACCTACCAACTTTTGGGTCAATATGATCATATGGTGATATGTAATATCATATCAAATATAAAATGTCATCATTCCCCAAAGGAAGTATAACTACAACACAACATATAAAAAGAATGTAAGAGATTTGAAAAAGAGTCTTTTGAGTTGGCATCACAAAGAAGAAAAGAATTGGTGCTACTATGTTGTAATCATCCAAAAAGACTACATAAGTGCACATGTAGTAAAAATAACATGTATATAACACAATATGTAATGACATGGAGAAGAGAGATACATATACAAGAATGTGTACAATATGTTTAACTACTTGATCACCTTGTGCTTATGGAGAAAAAAGAATCATCTTAAAAAAATTCAGACAAAATATATAACAAGAAACAAAGTATATGGGAAACACAACACAAAGCTTACCAAGACTACTATGCTAGAGAAATCCACTTCAATCATGTCACCTAACCCCACCCCACCCCCACCCCCACCCCCATCAATCTCAAATTTAATCATATGGAAAGGTGAGAAACTTGCAAGAGGAAAATATGCAACACATTGGGAACAATAGCCAAATCCAAATAAGGACTCAAGTGGGAGTCAATGTACTTGATATGAGGAGTATGTATTAGCTATTTAGAAAGCATGATAGGAAAATCATGATAAACATCAATAGTCTCATATTCATCATCACTGACATGTGAATTTTCATTAGCATCAATAACCTCATCATCAAGAGTATCTTTCTGATCAAGATTAATCACAACATAATATAAGATACAATTATAATCATGTTATTCTTATAATCAACTTCCTTTAATGGATCATGTATGCATTGATAAAAATAAGAAGATAACATAGTATAAGAATAAATAATGTGGGATTTGGTCTCATATTGATGTCACTTATGATTCTTATGAGCTTGTTGATTGCAAATAGTCTTACAAGATAAAGTTGAAAGATTGGGATCAACTAGAAAAGGTTTTGAATAGGGAAAAGCTATGGGTTGAGAGATGTTCTATAAAGGAGGAATAGATGAAGTGAATAATATGGATAGAGAAGGTTCAACCTTAAGGATACTAAGCTCAAAAATATTTTCTACTTTGAAAACCCAATAGGAACAATAAAGATAATTAGGAAAATTAGGTGGCTTTTGGGATAGAGAAGGCTAAAATAAGCCCATTTTTGCACAATTGACTTGAGGGTGAGAAGGTTGATAAAGAGATTAATTGCAATGATCTCTTTATTATGGGTAAAATTAAGGAATCTATGATAAGAGAAGATGCATCTTGTATGGAAGAAATCCATGGGATACCAAGCTTAACATGAAATTAATTAGAAGTAGGAATGAATTCAAAGATAGTATTCATAATTTTACCATAAGGGGTCACAAGAAGAGATATAGAACCTTAAAGGTAATGCAGAAACAATTACAATATTAATGCCATACTTCATATGTGTCATATTAATCCTCATGCAATTATTTATTAAAAATATGTTCTTTAGAGATAACATAAATTGTGGAAGAAGGATCAATTAAAACACTAATAGTAATGTAAAGAGGACAATCAGAGGTTGCAATAATCTTAGAATAATCAAAGGTGATAGGTAGTGAAGATTAAGGTATAGGTGGAAGCAAATTCAAAAGTTGAGATTGAGACTCAATATAATTAATCACATGATTGGATTCTTTGATTCAAGAGTATCGAATGGTGTAAGGGCAATCCTATATCACCAAAAAATAGGCTTAGTTTTAGCCTTTATTTAATGTGTTTTCATTTATAGATACCCATTTGGGTTAAATAAAGATTCCAACTCTCATAGTTCCTCTATTGGTTTTTTGGGTTAGAGTTTTTTATCACCTTGCAATATGTGCCAATGTGGAAAATAGGTTTTTTTTAATTGAGCCATAATTATAATGAGCTAGAGGGTGTAATTTGGAGGGATGATTATACTTGTAATTTAAAGCACTGCAAAAAAAGAATCAACTCAAAAGGCTTTACAGTTTGAAAGTTATTGCAGTTTTAAGTTGCCTAGAGACCTCCTAAGAGCAATTCAATGTTATATTTGAGGTACTAAGTAGCCTTTTATGGATCCAAAAATGGGGGATGGTTGAATTTGGTCCATAAGGCTATAGAGAACTTGGAGGGCTTTCCAAAATTTTAAATGGTTAGTCAATCAGAGTCTTGGATCAAAAGTTATGTCTCCCAGAAGTTGGACTACCATTTTTGGATTCTTCTAATTTTACACCAAATTTTGATATGTTTTCTAGAACCTTCTACTTTAGTAGTGGATTCCAAATGGCATATTCTAAAATTTATTCCTAACCCTAAACCTAATTTGGTTTACTTAAGGACCTTTCTAGCATTGTAAAGGTAGTTTTTGGTGGAGTTTGGGAGAAGGTACTATGAAAAGGGTTTTCTCCAAAATTTGATAACATTGTAAGCCCATAGGGCATGTCGTGGAGTCTATTTTTTTTGTACTGAATGTAATAGCATATCATTTCTGATAATGATATTCCCCCTTTCTAGTTGTGTTCATTTTTGTCTTGGATTATGCCCTCATCATTCTTCCACCTTATTATCATTAGTAATCATAGTAATAGGAGAAGGTTGACTAATAACATTTGTTGAATATAAAGGTAAAGGATTGGTGTATATTAGAAATTTTTTATTATGAGGTGTAACAACTTTATTTTTACTATCAACCTTAGCATCAACAAATATAGTATCAAAATCAATAAGGTCTTGAATAGAATTTTATAAAGCATAGTACCTTTGACTATCTTGGCTAGGTTGATGATGATATTAACAAAAATAATTTTGATCAAATGACTTAGAGATTAGTTTTCTAGTATCAATAGGTCTGATAGGAGGAAGATTAATAATATTAGCATTAATTAACTTTGGCATCATTCCATACAAAGGTTCAGATAGAGCAATGTATTTGTGATTAGGATGATACACAAATAAGAAATTATTAGTACATTTAGATGTGCTATTTGTTAGGATTAGTTAGAAAAAAATAACAATTACATGCAAATATAACCAATTTCAAAAAATAATAAATCACATAGAAAATAATACAAGACACAAATATGTAATGTGGATCACCCAATCCCTAGGGTTATGTCCACCAAATACTATGTCCAATATTCTTATTATCCAATGATTACAACCTAATTACAATTTGTAATCCCTTTATCGCAATACCATTGCAAGAAGCTAAAATATCATCATACATTATAAAATCCCTAACTCTAAGCCTATTTATAATAGAATTTTCTACATACAAAATTAGGGCAATAGAAAAATAGCATTCAATGCCTTTTACAATAATAAAATTAGTCAAGATTTCAAGGATCTTTCTCCTAAAAATCCCCTCAGGTGCATCACCCCTTGACCCAACCTTATACTATGACAAGGGGTGTACCTAAGGATTTCCCCTAGGACCTCGCAAGGTATGCTACCCCCAAACCCCCATAGTAAAATCTAAGGGGAAATTGGGTTGAACAAAGTGGAAAAAATTTAACTCTAAGTTTGATTAGGCTCCACATCAAAATAATCTCCCACTTGGAGACTGACCAAACTCTACAACAATAACCTCCCACTTGGAGACTAATTAGACTCTAGAAACAATAACTTCCCACTTAGAGACTGGTCATAGCATCAGTAAACCTATAGCTCTTGTTGGAATGTAAAACCACCCACGCTATGTTATTCTTTTATTTTGTTCAATCTAGAAGATGAACTAAAACTGAAGAGGATTCTAGCTTCTCCCTTATCATTACCTTTGTAAATGTATCTATTGGGTTATCTTTTATATATATCTTCTTCATATTTAATTGTCCATCATCCAAAATTGAGAAAATGAAATGATACTACAACTATATGTTTTTTGGTCTTTGAATGTAGAGAAAATTTATTTTTAAGATGAATGACACTCTGGTTATTTGTAAAAAAATTATTCTCCCTCTATGGCTATCCCAATTCTTCCATGAAAGGTTGAAGACATATTATCTCCTTGGTTTCCTTTGTAGAAACAACATACTCTATCTTTGTAGTGGATAAAGCATTAACCTTCTACAACTAAGAAATCCAACTCACTTCTAACCCACCAACAATAAATATATATCATGTAGTATTCCACCTAATATCTAGATCCCTACTAAATCTAAGTCAATATAGCCTTGTAAATCAATGGTAAATCCTCCAAAATGTAAACACTTATTAGATGTTCCTCTCAACTATCTAAGAATCCATTTGACTACATTCCAATGCTCAATCCTAGGATGAATCGTATAGATATTAAAAACTCCCACTACATGTGCAATATATGGCCTAGTACATACCATGGCATACACCAAGATCCCTACAGCTGAAGCATAAGGTACCTTGGACATCTTATCCTCCTCTTCTTTTTTATTTGGACACATCTACTTAGTCATTCTCCAATGACCATGCAAAGGTGTATTGGTAGCTTTGGCATTCTCCATAAAGGAATAGTGTAACAACTTCTCAATAAAATCAACTTGAGATAATTTCATTTTTCTATTCTTCTTATCTCTTCAAATTCGTATACCAAGGATTTTTTTTCTACCCCTAAATCCTTCATAGAAAATGAATGTGCTAATTATTGTTTCAACCCTTAATTTGATCCATGTTAGACCCAACTACAAGCATATCATCAACATATAAGCATAAATTTATGTAGTTTTCATTATCCAACCTCTTAAAAAAACACAATAATCTAAATGACACCTAGTGTATCCATGTCCATGCATAAAACTATCAAATTTAAGATACCATTGCCGAGGTGTTTGCTTCAAGCCATATAAATGTTTCTTCAATCTACACACTAAATTCTCCTTACTTTTGACCTCAAGTCCCTATGCATGTGCCATATATATATATATATATATATATATATATATATATATATATATATATATATATATATATATATATATATATATATATATATATATATATATATATATATATATATCTTCATCCAAGTCACCATGAAGAAAAGCTATTTTAACATCAAGTTTCTCTAAATTTAAATATTAAATAGCCACAATACTCAAAATAGTATGAATAGAAGTCATTTTTAAAATTAGAGAATATATCTCATCAAAATCAATGCACTTTTTCTATGCAAATCCTTTTAGAACTAACATGGCCTTAAGTATTTTCTTACCTCAATCCTCTTCTTTCAACTTTTAAGCCCATTTATTTTGCAAAACCCTTTTGCCTATAGGAAACTTACATAAATCCCAAGTCTAATTTTTTAGCAAAGAGTCCATTTCATCTATCATCATAGACTCTCGCTAAATATTTGCATCCATTTGCATAGCTTCATCACAACATTCAAGTTCACCATCATCTATTAATAAAATAAAATACAAAGAGGGAGAAAATCTTTTTAGAGGTCTACTTAACCTTGTTGACCATTTAACTTTCACTGGAGTTTGTGGGATTTTTTGTTGTTGTTGCAGAGCATAGGGAACTACTATAACATCACCTTTTAGAGTATCATACAATACTACATATGTTGGAAGGATTTAATGGGAAATAAGATACTGAGAAGGGTGGTGAATCAAGATCTTAAACTTTTACTTATAAAACCAAACTACTAATTTCACGGCTCATACATCTCATATCTATCATCAAATTTGTAATTCTAAAATAAATTAAAACATCACATCCATGAAAATACTCAACACATAACACAAATGATTTGGTTACCCAGAAACACTTCAATCTAAAGGTAGAACTAGGGTGGGGATGAAACCCAAAAATCTTCATTGTTGCAATAATAAATTTAACCTATTAGGGTTACAATGTTTGATTATAATATATGATCTACCCTATAAGGCATTTTCCCTATTAAAATCTTTAAGAATGTTAGGTTTTACCCTATTAAAATATTTACACTTACAATCAAGTAAGTACTTTGTTAGGAGATTTACATAGATCTATTAGGGTCACTTGGTTAAGCAATTTTCCCTGATGCAATCTATTAAAACTAATTTAGTACCTAACCCTTAATTTTATCTAAAATTTTATTTTGGATCCCCTATGTTCAATGTCTCAATTTTATCTCTTAATCCAATATCTTCATTATGTCCTTTACTACTTGAATTTCTCTATCTGATCTCCTTTTATACATAGCCTTTCTTGCTCTATTCTATCCATGTTCACTCCTTCACTTGTGCATTCACTTTTTCATTCACACACATGCTTCCTCTTATTTTTTATTTGACTCTATGGTTAGAACCCTCTTTAAATAGGAAATCTTCAAAAGTTTTGGATCATAATCAATGGTTTACAATTCATCTCTTTTTTCATTTCCCTTCTAATTTTCTAAATGGTTGATTTATTTTCCTTGGGATTAATACCTCTTGTAAATATGTGTAAGCTCCATCTTAATTGTCTCTATAATCATTAAATGCTAAATATAAGTTGGCCAAAAATAGTTTACATAGGTTTTTATGTGATTACAAACTCATATGACTAAATTAGTTTTCTTAAAATCTGAATGTTCTGATGCTCGGTCATTATGAACATCCATGTTGGCACTTGGCTTCTACACACTTGATCTTTCCTATTTACTTACCAAAAAGTATCTTTCAATTTACTTAGTCTTAACTATATAAGCTCAGCTTATATATGCACTCGGTCTCAAGTGAGGTGCTTTATAATCTCTAACTTTCTCAACATGTTATGCAAAATAAACAAGTCCTTATCATAATGACTCAGCCATAGTGATGACTATCCATCCTTACCTAGTAAATGACTAAGTGTTTGGATACTAATAGGGAACTTAGTCATAGAGATCAAAAACCTCCCCCTTTGACATTAGTGGAAAAAAAACACTTTGTCATAAATTATCATTTCATACAGTAATCCTCCCCCCTTAGACTATAATTTGTATCTACAATCTTTATTTACTAATGTTGTTCCATCTAATGTCTCTAATGAATCTATGGCATATCTTTAGTTTATTTCCCCTTGTTATATTTTCCTTATCTTCCCCTTTATTATACTCTTATATTTTATTTCCCCCTTGTTTTTGTCACTTATGGATTGGGGTTTGTTGGGGATATCTTATATTTCCCAAAAAATGATTTGTGGCTTGCCAAAAATTTTGCAAAGCCTTTATTCTGCTGCTCCATTATTTTCTCCAAAACTTGAATTTGAATTTCTAACTCAATAGCTAGATCAATTATGGTTTTAATTTTTACAAAATTGGTGTCTTTCTTCATGATATTATGTGCTATACACACTTCCTTTTGAATAATCTCTAAATGTGGTAGTAACATGAATTAAATTAATATTAGTTTGTTCATCATGTCACTAACTCAATATTTGAGTATAGCTAACCTCTATTCTCCAAATTTTAACTTATTTTGTAAGGGTGATCTTTAACTTGCATTCTTTCCCAATGAAACTATACATGTCCTCATGTCAACATTTATTAAATCAATAGATCATCGATTCTCCAATGTGAAAAACTCAACATCATGAAGATTCATATACAAAGTACGAATAGTCTTCAAAATTGCTTCTAACACCATGACTAAATTAGAAATCTCTACTTGTCTAGTTACAAGATCTCTAGAAATTTTCTCCAATACTTTGTGCTCAAATTTTCCCTTAGACCATTGCAAAAATTTGTCATTGGTCTCTATATCTTCTGATTGAACCTTGTCAATTATGTTCACTAACTGATCCAAAATTTGATGTTGATTATTCAATTCAATTATTTGAAATGCTTTGACAAAAATTTCTTTAACAATATGTAGTATATGTTTCTTCTTATGCTCTCTTCTTAGTTGTTCTTGCTTTGTCTTATGGCTAAGCAAAGTTTGAAACTCCTATATTTTCTCCAATGTCAAATTTTTTAAGTCATACATGTGTAAGGTGATTACCTCATCTATACTTATTGACTTATATTTCATCTCTTTTGATTGAGTCATAATCTAGGATCATGGGGTTATATCATTAGGTAGTGATATCTACAATTATTTACCCTTCTCAATCGATCTAGGTACCTTTTATTACTCCTATTGAGTAGGTGTCACCTGTTGTTCAAGTGTTCTAGTTAATAGTTTTGATGGATTTGCACTTGGAAACTATATAAGAGCTTGTGTAGCTTCTTTCTCTTTTGATATCTATTTTTTTGGTTGACTCTATTAGCTTGACCTATGTGATCTTCACTTTAGTCTGAAGTATAGGCATACAAGTAGATTATAGAAACACAAGTATAGCCTTGCCTTGTTTCTCAGTACTTGTATCCTCAATGACTGATGTAACCTTAGAAATATCATTCTTTGCATTTTTAATGCTTAGATAATCTATTATGTGTAATAAGACTAGATTGGTTTTGGGTAGAGATGTGCTATGCTCAATATTTGATAGGTCTTTGTCTATTAACAAATTATGATCATGTGCTAGTAACCAATTTTTTGCTTCTAAGGGTTGACCCCCTAGTTTTGGTCACTTTTTATTTCAAAA
Organism: Cupressus sempervirens; assembly: GCA_028749045.1. Taxonomy (NCBI): domain Eukaryota; kingdom Viridiplantae; phylum Streptophyta; class Pinopsida; order Cupressales; family Cupressaceae; genus Cupressus; species Cupressus sempervirens. Next base: position 325,794,926 of record CM053788.1, read on the forward strand.
AAAATTCTAATCATGTGGTGATGAATTAGAAATGTCTTCAATAGTTCCAAAATCTTGTTGTCCACACCCTTCTATAAGTTTCATGATTTCCTAAGTGAGTTTTTCAACTTCTATTGCATCATCTTCTTCTTCTTTATTGACTTCTCCACCTTTTTCCTCTACCTCTTCATCTCCTTTATTGACTAATAGATTAAACAATTCAAATTATTCTCTCTACACAATAATACTCACATCAAATTTTATATGCCCTTTCTTTTGGCATGAACTTCTTCACAAAATCCTTTAGGAAAATAGGCATATGTGTCTTTCCTAATTCGAGTATTATCTATGCTAAAGTGGTCTCCTTTATTTGTCTCTCTGTAGATAATGTCCACTTCTACTAAGCATCAACCTTATTATAATTTTTTTGTGGAATGCATTTTCCTAACTCCATAGGTGTAGCCTTAAATTATATTTTCATTTCTATTAAAGATTTTTTAATTTTTTCTTGATCTTCTTTATCTAAGGAATCAAAATTGATGTCTTTAAATCCTATCAAGCTTGTAATTTTAGTGATTTCTTGACATACCTTATCAAAAATTATAGGAGGTGGTCTTGACACAATCTGTAATTTACTCAAATCATTAGACTCAGTCTCTTCATCATCTTCTTCCTCCTCATCTACAACTAATTTTCTCTTCAGCCTCTTAGGAATGTTTTTCTCGAGTAAACTAGCATGTTTCCTCTTTTCTTGATTTCCTTTTGTTTTGATAGCTTGGGGTTGGGTTGTCTTTGATCTCATCATTATTATTTTTTTGAGTTCTTGAGGTGTAGCAACCTTCTACACACCTTTCCTAAGATCATCTTTAACCTTGGATCAATAATTATTACTTTCTTTTTTTTACTTTCCTTAGGCTTGGCAAAAACTAGCTATTTACATTTTCCTTCCTCAACTCCAAATGTTTGTTTGGATCCTTTTTCATCATCATCTTCCTTTCCCTTCTTCCTTTTATTTTCTAGCTTAGCCTCACTTGACTATGAATTCATTTGATCATTCACTATTTTATATGTGTCGAATGGCTCAGCATTATCATCAATATCTTCTGATAAAAGTGTAGTCACTTCTATTGTGACTTGATCAACATTAAACTCATAAGGCATAGGCTTTAACCATGCAATTATAGGTAAAACTACCTATGCATAAAATAAAATCTATGTCTACCATGAAATATATCTCATCAAAATATATATCTACAACAAATTTGGGAATCTTCATTCAATTTTTCAATTATTTTTTTAAATTACTCAAAGTAGTTGTCCATGATTGCTTTAAAATTATCTCCCAAATAACTTATCAATTCATTTATATGTTCCATAGTTGTCTTATGCCTATCCCATACTATTGTACCAACTATAGGAAAAGAGTTATGTACATAAAATAAATTATAGACTAACAAAGGCCCAAGCTTACATGATGTTTTCTTTTCTTTTCTTATTGCTCCCAAATTCATTGTTAGTGCTATAGTTGTAGCTTAACAAGATTATAAGTATCATAATTTTTAACATTTTGTTGTCTAGGTCTACTATGATGTAGTGTGAATTTGGATGTACCCCAAAATGAGGTGAACTAGAAACCAGAAAAAAAACACAATGGAAAATGAATAAGAGGAATGAGATTCAGATCCAGGGAGACAATATTTTGTATATTTGAATCAAGAATTTTGCATCCAACATGATTACTTGTATGGCCTTTCAGGTTATGGCCATTACAAAGAAGAACAGATCTCCAGACTCAAATGTGAACTCCTATCTCCAAGCTAATCTATGTTAAGACTCCACAATCTCAAAATTATCTACATCTATATGCTTGAATAATAATGACTAAGACTTTACCCAAGACCCCTTTAAATATGTGTATAGCCACAAGTTGACCTATTAAAAACTATCAACTAAATAAACCCTTACATTAAATGCATAACCAATCCACAAGTTGGCTCTTAACAAATATTAAATACCCATCACAAAATTAAATATGCACAAGGTCGGCCCAAACTAGAACCAAACACAAAAAACTTGGCAAAAGAAGAAACAAAAATGATAACACTTGGCATCAACAAGTTCACTCAACACATAACAAAAAACTTGGCCAATACTGGCTAACTTAGTATACACTAAAGAACTTGGCACACACTACATAACTCAGCACACACTACAGAGTAAAATGGGATAACACGCTAACCCAAGGGTTAACATGATGTTGGAAAACTTCAACTTGGAAATGACTGAATAATTATTGGCACTAGGAAATGTCTTTAACTTAGTAGTAACCAACAAAATGAGTGGGATAACATGATGCCCAAGATGCACTTACATTAGATTACTAGGGTAAATAGAAAAGACCTCAGATGCTACTGCATTAGACTCCATAGGTAAATATAAAATTGTGTCCCACATTTTGCTTCCAAAAGAAAATTTTGTGGACAACTTCATCTTCACCAAAGGCTTCTAATCCATCAAAGTAAACAGATCAAATTTGAAAATCAATCATCTATGCTTCATCCATCCAAAAATTAGAATCTCATCCAACTAATCAACATACATACTCAACTGAAATCATAATGCTTCATCTACAACTTATCATTATAATCACCCATAACATCACCCTCATACATGAAAACTAGATCAACAAAAATATCCAAATCACAAACCCAATAAGAAACAATATATGAACTCAAATCTAGTTCATAATAGTAGTAGCAATAGTATTTATATTAATTTCTCCACCAACATACAAATCAACAACATCATCAAAATCCACATCAATAGCAACATCCATATTCTTCAGCTACTCAATAGAAACATATAATTTCAGACCCATATCATCAACAACAAAGCCATGAGAATCCACATCAATAACATCTTTGAAACCCTCAACCACATTACCAAATATTAAATTCATCTTCTTATAACAAGAAACATCCAAATCAATAACATCCATAAAAAAATAAACATATAACTCTCGATTAGCAATTAGAACAATAGATAAGTCCTTAATCACATTCATTTCAACATTAACATCATCTTGAACAATAGCAACTTCCAACTCCTTAGAAACATAAGTGAAACTCTCCTATTTAGTAATCTCATTGTGCACAATAAGATGCCCTACAATTTCCATGTTAGATCTATCCATCTGCTCATGAAAACTAAAAGCACTTCATCAATTTCAGAAAAATCATCATGCACTTCCATGATCTATCTTCTTTTCTTCATAATATCTTTAATTGGCCAACAAAACTTCTTTCTAATGCTCAAATGCCAACTAAAATTAGACTCTTCTAGATCATCAATCCTTTCATGTAATTCATCCCAAAATGAATAATATTCATTGCTCTCAACATCATCAACATGTCTTCCATGATCTTGTGCTAACTCAATAGCTTCTACTCTAACTACAAGTTTCCTCAATATGTCAAATAATTTCTGATCTACATCTCTCCTTCCACAAACCATCTTTTCATAAACAACAATCAAATGGCAAGTCCTCTTCAAGTGCAGGCCAAATTCATAGATCTACCACCGTACACCAAATTCACTAATGAACCAGGACTTCCAAAATCAAAATCTTCTCAAATAAAATTAACCCAACCAAGGTCTTGACACAAACTTCCTCACACTTGGGTGATCTACTTATACACTCAGGAACAAATAAGCTCTGATACTACCTAATGTAGTTTAAATCTAGATGTACCCCAAAATGAGGTGATCTAAAAACTAGCAAACAAACACACAGTGGAAAATGAATAAGAGGAACAAGATTTAGATCTAGAGATACAATATTTTTGTATATTCAAATCAAGAAATTTACATCCAACATGCCCAATTGTGTGGCCTTCTAGGTTACGACCATTACAAAGAAGAATACATCTTTCAAAAAAAAATAGATCTCCAAACTCAAATGCAGGCTTCTATCTCCAAGGTACTCCATGCTAAGACTTCACACTCTCAAAATTATCTACATCTCCATGCTTGAACAATAATGACTAATACTCTACCCAAAACCTCTTTAAATACTTACATGGTGACAAGTTGGCCTATTAAAAACTACCAACTAAATAAGTACTTACATTAAATGCATAACCAAGCCTTAAGTTGGCTCTCAACAAATATTAAATACCCATCATGAAATTAAATATGCACAAGGTATGCCCAAACAAGAACTAGACAATAAAACTCAGTAGAAGAAGGAAAAAAAATGTTGATGCTCAGCATCAAAAATTTCACTCGGCACATGAAGGAACACTCAACCAATACTGGATAACTTGACACACACTAAAGAACTTGGCACACACTACAAAACTTCTCACACACTGCAGAACTTGTCACACACTGCAGAGTGAAATGGGATAACATGCTACCCAAGGGTTGATATGACATCAAAAAAACTCAACTAGGCAATGATTGAATAATTACTAGCACTCAACAATTTTTGGAATTTGGCAGCAACCAAAAAAATTAGTAGGATAACACGATGGCCAAGATGCTCCTACAGTAGACTACCAGGATAAATAGAATAGACCTCAAATGCTCCTACATCATATTGCAACACATAGCACACTATTAAATTTTTTAGATTGAAGGAATTTGTGTTCTATCACATGTACTACAAATTTAATCATAGGATCATTAATCTCATCAATTGGCATCCCTTAACCACTCTAGTTTTCTTTAGTAGACTTTACAATCTAATATTGTTTTGTGCTCCTTATGTGTAGGACCAAAAAATGGCCTAATATCTAACATACTATGGGAAAATCACAAACTTAATAAGAATATGTTAATACCCTCTAGTCTACCATGAAAGCCAAATAAACAAAGAAAGCAACATAAATTAAAAACCCCCTCTTTCATTTGTAGCTCTCATGTCCTTCTTTCATCTCCATATGATGTAGCTCCAATTTCCTATAATGTACACAATTGAAAAGAAAAATTTTATGATAGGATAATGTTATTGAGAATACTAGAAGATGTGATTTGAATCTTGATGATTATAGACTTAGGCATTAGGACCATAAATGAGAGGAAGAATGCTCAATTTATAGTCATTAAACAAGAGGAGAGAATTGGACATGTCACCTTGGATATGCAACTTGGCAAGAGATTCCTTTAGGAAATCCATGACACATATGACACAAGATTCCAAATGTAGGATTGTATGATGCTTGGAATTCAAACATGGCTAAAAATGGTGGAGGATCTATGATGCATCGTGTGGCACCTCAAAGCCACTTAAAGCCAAGAATCTATGACAATGATGGCTAAATATAGATGTGTAAGGGAATAAGAATATATGGATAATGACATTTCTTAACCAAGTATAAATGGAGAATCCATGAAGTGAGATGTCCATGTGTCATGATGTTTTTAAGATTGTGTCAATATTATGTGGAATATTTAAATTAAAAATTCGTTATTCCCCACAAATGGAAATTAGTAATTTGGAAATTAGAGGAGGAAAATATGAGCTAGGAAATTGAGAATTTCCATGGTTTGTGAAGATGAATCAATTAATTAATGAAATTAATTAATTGATGATTTTAATTAGGAAGAATTATTAGCAAATGTGAAATGAAAATGATTGGAATGATATAGGATTAAATCATGGGTTTTTTAACCCTATAAAGAAAATTAGTGGATGATTGGCCAATTTGATTAATAAATGTGATGATTATGAAAATCAAATAAGATGATGATGGGTACACCAAAGCCATGGACAAATTGATTGATTGACTAAAATTGATAACATGCCAAGGACACATGACATAGATTAAGGACATGTAACATTTAATTAACATTATAAATGCTATAGGATTGAGATTGATTGATATGGTTGACCATAATAACATCGATGGACACTGTCAATGTTACTAAAATGGTTGATAATGTCATGATCTAACCTTGAGGGACTCACCAATCTCATGATCTAACCTTGAAGGACTCACCAATATCAATGATCGAATGACAAGAATAATAGTTTCACCTAACACTGAGAACCATGACAATACTAAGGTTGGATTGATAGGTTTGATAGATTTATAGGTTTTTGAGGCACTAAAAGCCACAATAATGCCTAGGATTAGATAGATGATTATTGATTTAAAGTATCTAACATGTTTCAGGTTGATTAGGACTGATTCTAGGTGATTTCAAATAGATTTGGGGTGATTTTGGGTTGATTTGTTATGATTTTGATGATGTTGAAATGGTTTTGTGTTGATTGGATATGATTTAGAAATTATCTACAATTGATGTGAAAATGGATACAAATGATGAACAAAATTGTTGAGATGTAATCATGTTCACCAAAAGATCAGAATTAGTGAAATGAGAAAATGGGACAAATTAGTGCAAAAATGTGATTAAACCATAGACGCGAACTATTTTTGAGCATCTACATTTTTCCCCTTTTTGATACAATGTGATTTAGAGCATTGTGTCAAATAATCCTGATGAAAATGTCATAAAATCATGCCCCCAAATGGTCGTATACATTGGTGTCCCCTTAAGAAATTGTCCAACATGGACATATGATAGTTTGATTTCATTGACAACAAGGAATGAAATCCATAACAACTAATGGATCACAAATTGAAGATAAAATGTGAAAGTTATGAGGTCCTAAGTGAAAAAAAAAGCCATCGCATCCAACATAGAAGGTACCTCTTTCACATCCATCTAGGCAGTAATAGACTATAAAAGGGATTGGAGAGGGTTTGAAAGTCATTTTCACTCTCACATTTGGTTGAAAAGAGCTCTAGAGCAACCAGAATGGACCAGTTACCAAGGGAGCAACATTGTGGTGAATGAGTGCATACCTACCAATGACAGGAAGATTTAGGACCTTTAATGAGTACATCAAGGTTGTATTTGTGTATTTTATTCTTTGGTATACTTTTAATGCACTTATGGGTCAGACGGCGGTCAAGCAAGGTCACAAGGCTAGTTTAAGGCATTAAAATGCCCCAATTGCATCAAAATGAATCCAATTGCACAGTGTATACACTTGGCATGACCAAGTACACACTAATCACACTTGGCATGACCAAGTGCACACTAAGTGCACTTGGCATGACCACATGCACAATGGGTGTAATTGGGGGGCCCAACTATGCCCTAGGATGCTCTTGGGCTCTAAAAAGGGTCCAAATGAGCCTGGATCGACTTGAAACTAGGGACACACTAGAAAAAACCTAGGTTGAGGTTAGAAAAGGGTTATGACTTATTAAAACATGGCCAAAGTCATCAAACTTGGTTTAACTTAGGATGGATGTAGATCAAGACTAGGTGAATGTTGACAAAGAGCAATGTGTAGGACCTAAAAAGGTTCAAACAGACTTGGAATGACCTAAAACTTGGACCACATTCTTAAATCCCTCAGAAGAGTTGAACATAGAGGCCAAATTAGGCCAACATGGTCAAAAAAGTTAAACCTGGCTCAAATTGAAGAAAAAGTTGATGAGTGGATAAGTAGAGGGTCAAAATGATGCAAATAAGCTCAAAATGACCCAAAACTTGGTAGACATATTCAAAACCCTAGAAAGGGTTCAAAACATAGATCAAATTAGTAAAATATTCTTTAAAAAGTCAAACTTAGTCAAAGAAAAGTCAAACAAGGTCAAACTTGGGTCAAATGTAGGTAAGACTTGATATAAAGCCATAGAAGGTTGACATAGGCTACATGATTATCTAGAAGGGTCTGCCCCTATTGCGGATAAGGGGAAATATTCCTTAGAGATTGATGTTATGTCATCAAATGACTATTAGTGAGTGAGAGATGTTACTGACAACATTGACATAGAGATGGCATTCAAGGACTAGTTCTTTCCATCTGCCAATGTGGGAGGCTACTGTAACCTTGGAGGATGTATGGAACATCCTTAGTATTCTAATTCATGGAGAATTTATTGTTTATGACCTAGCTACTGGGTGAGAAACACTACACCAATTATTTGGATGTGGAGATGCAGAGCTGGGGGTCTAGGATTATGAGATTAGATAGGAGCTATTGGTAGCACACCATGAGAAACTAATAGTGATGATCTATTGGGTTGTTTTTTGACTACTAATACCTAATAGGAATGGATGTGGGTTTTTATTTGGATGGTTTAGAGTTCTTGAGAGGATGGTCATGGATGGGACTGTGTTTTCCTAGGGACTGTGCATGTTTGGGATGTTGTACTAGGTAGGATACAGAGGTGGACTGACATTTAGTAATGGAGATAAACTACTACAAATCTGGGCATATGTGCATATTATAATGTTTAGACCACTCATAGAGAGAGAGAGAGAGAGATATAGTGGAGGATATGCCTTATTCATACAACTATAGAGGCATACTAGCACGAGGAGTGTTGGGGTACACTCATTTTTTTAGGCATCATTTGGATACTATGATATAGTTCATTTAGAGACCATACAATGATTTCCTAAGATGGGATGATGATGAGATCCACCTACCATACTATAGGTAGGAGCACTATCTGGTAGGGCATATAGTTATTGGCCATCTAGTGATATAGATGTACCTACTAGAGTGGGTATGAAGGTAGTTTTGGGAGTGATAAGAGGCACCAAAAGGGATAGCATTGTTCAAATAGTCTAGAGTAGAGATTCGAGAGTGGGGAGTGCCTATCAGGATGTAGGTGGCTTATGCAAAGTTAGAGGAGCTATAGTTCAGGGTATGGGAAGAAACAACATATGTGGTGTACATAAGTATGATAGTAACATATGATAGGTGGTTTGTGTAGCATCATTTGAGGCCATTGATAGATCTAATAGTTTTAGTACCATAAGTGAGACTACATGAAGAGCAGGGTGAGGAGGATGATTAGGAGAAGGAGGGGGAAGAGGATGAGGGAGACATTGAGGAGGGAGGAGATGAGGATGAAAATGGGAAGGAGGGGGAGGATGGAGAGGAGGCTACTAAAGTAGGGGATGATGATTCAAGGGATGATGATGGAGAGGATGAGGGAGGTGACGGTGAGGAGCATGGGGATAGTAGGGGTGGAGATGGTGGTGGGAATGGTGATAGGGAATAGGATGTAGATGATAATGAGGAGGGTGGGGGTGATGATGATGAGGGAGGTGATGAGGATTACATAGGTTTGGAGGCAATGGTGATGGATGTTGAGGGGGATCTAGAGGATTACACCAGGGGGATGCTAGTACCAATACAAGTAGGGCCTAGCTAGTTAGATCTTATGGAGGTGATTAGAGGGATTTGGAGTTAGTTAGACTAGGTTATAGAAGAGAGAGATGCAATAATATTAGGTAAGATATAGTGATAGTAGAGAGGGATCAGGCTATGGAAGAGAGGGATGTAATGGTGTGCAGGACAAAGAGGGTAGTTTAGGAATCACAGGAGTTCATTAGCAACATTAGAGATCCAAACTTCTGAGAGATAGCTACAATGATGACTAGGGCACATGTGGAGACACAGTACTAGAGGGATCATTATGAGATGGTAGTGCCACCAAGGCAAAGGGTAGAGAGCTTTCATGCATTGAGATTTCACTCACACTGGACATAGAGGACACAAAGCAATGCAGGGGTGATGGGACATGTTGGTGTTTTAAACTACCAAGTAACAAAATACTTGATACCAAGATGGAAAAGAGAAAATTATTATAAGGATTAGCTATTTCCTATGCTCAACTAAGAATTCCTCAAATCTCCATCCAACTTCAACAAAATCATAAAGATTTTCTACTCTTTAGGCTCTACAAAACCAAGGTGGGTGCACCTGAGGGATACAATGATTCAAAACTTAATATTATCTGCACACTTCATTTATTTATTGATATTCTCTTACAATACTCACCCCTATAGTAGATGTTTGATCATAATTTTTTTCATATTTACATGTAATTTTGGGCAGCAACAGCTAAATAATATATAGAGATTAAATGCAATCAAGTACTAACTAGCTATGATACTCTTCATATATTTAAAGCAAAATTGATTTGATTTTAAGATTTTTCTTGATTCTTAGGTGTGATCTCTTCATATGAAAACTAAAACAATTGATCAATGCCTCATCCATTGGGATTTAGATCCTACCCAACTATTTTGACCTAATTGATTATATTACAATCAATTTTATTAGCAATTTTCCCTAAAACTCATTCTTATGCATGTGTTTTTTACTACCTAGAAATCCTATCATATTACTAAAGAATTTACTAAATTAATTGAATTAAAAGAAATAGAAAAATGATATACAACCTATCCTAGTTATATTAAATTGAATAAGCTTTTCTCATACAACCTCAAGATAATGAGTCAGTAAGAATGGAGACAAGACTCGAAGAAAATAGATATGGTGGTGATTCATCTTTGTGTCAATTTTCATTGAAAATCATATAACATTTGGAATAAAACTCAAAACAACTTAGGAAAAGATAACATGATCCTTAAATGTTAATGTATCTTCAAAATTGTAGAGAAAATACATCAAAAGATTGACATTAAGGAAACTAGACTGAATGTAAATCTAGCAAAACCTAAAAATTATATAATAGTTCAGACCCTTTCTCTATCCTTGGAGTCTCATTTATATAGCATGAGATGAAACAAGCTTTAGCTCTAGAGAAATTTGGCAGTGTTCTTGAGATACAAAGATATTTATAAAATTTACTATAACAAAAGATGAAAATTGGTGCAATATAATGATTTACATCATGAATATTCCTATGTGGGACCACTTTTGCTATGGACTCCTCGTTGCTGGGGAATTTTGTGATTGGCTTTGATATAGTTTTCATTCCTCAAAGTGTGTGACCATTGGACTTACTTGTGATGGACTAGGCTCTAATATTTGAAAGCTAGGTTTAACTCATGGTTCTCCATCCAAGACATCTTGTACTAACAAACTAACCATTATACTTGATTCTTTTGCTGCCAAGTCATCGGTTTGAACCTCTATGCTTGTTGGTGCAATTGATTGTTTATCTTTTTGTTCTTCTACTTTAACTAATGCATCAATTATTTGTAACCCATCTTGGTCCACCTCATCTTCATTAGTTTCACCAAGTACCAACTATTTTGAATGTACAAAACCTACCATCCACTTGTCAAAAAGTGTCATCTAGCCAATTAAAACTCAATATTTCACATTGCTTCTTCAAAACAAAATCTCCTAACTTATTTATTTTAACAAACTCTTCCCTAAGAGAATCATAGAATAGTTAAACTTTAAAAAAATCCTCAATTTTTTTTTCCCATCATACATGCCCCTTTTTGTTTATGATCTCATTAATTCTAAGGAATAACAAATCATCTAATTCTTTAGCCCATTCTTCCTTGTCTTTTAATTTATCTATTTTCTTGAGTGCATGGGGGAAAAGTTTAAATTGCTCAACAAGATACTTTGAGATACAAATTATGATTCTCTTCTACATTGTAACCCTCTTATCATCAAAATAAGAGAGGTCATCAGTCATGTCAAAGGTTTTTTCTATCTGTTCACAAGATAGACTAATGATTGAAAGATAGAAAAGAGTGACATCTTTATCCCTGCTACCCCATTTATTCATAATTGGCTTCAAAGCATCCTCACTATCTTTTATCTCATTATACATGTCCATTATATTTACCAATTTCTCATAAAATATGGGCCAGCCAATTTTATCTACCAAATACAAGATTGTTTTTTTGGTCTTATCCTCATATTGGTCATTAAATTCCATATGTAATGCCCAAAGTTTGTTCTTCTCCTCTTCAAACTCCTTAGTTGTATTAAATTTTGGCCTATATAGAATATCTAGTAGCTCTATGAGGGGATTTGACTTGAAAGGTTCAATTGGGGAATGATGAGGATAAGCAATCCTAGGTTGGCTAGATTCTCCCACTATTCTCTTTCCAAGTTGCTTATCAATTTGGACCACCTGAGCCTCCAATTGATGTATCCTATTTCTTCTTTCCTCATATGCTTTTAGTATCTCTTCAAATCTAGCATTGAGGTCCAAGAATTTATTCTCATCTTTTGTGGCAATAACAACTCCAAAATCCACCATTTCTTAAGTCATTCTGGATACCTTTTCACTATCTATCTCTTCTACCCTATAGACCATGAGTCTACCTATAAGTTCAGCATCTGAAGCTTCTTGCATCTTAGTCTTATCCCTTTTCTCAATAGACCATATCAACAATGCCTGATGATCATCACTATATTTCAATCCCTTATGGGCCTACAAGACCTCTTCTTCAATTTTAAACTATGTGTCTTTTTCTTTTCTCATAGTAATAAAAATCATGGCATTTACAATGTCCCATTTAGGTAAAATCAAAATTCCTAAATCTTTTGACAATTGTCTCCCAACTTCAGGGGTTATTTATGCAAACTCTTCCATGAAACTATCTTTGACTTCCTCTTCAATTTTAGAGTCCTTTTTGTTGGGTTGCTATGATTTGAAAATTTTACACTTGGCCTCAAAATTGTCAATATTTATTCTCCATAAAAATTGAGCAAATTATCTAGAATTGACAAAACTCTTGATGCAGGAGCATCCAGAGGTATAAGGGCAATCCTGTGTCACCCAAAAAAAATGTACTTAGACTTATTTTCTATTTCATGTGTTTTCATTTCTGGATACCCATTTGGGTCAAATAAAGGTTCCAACTCTCATAGTTCCACTATCAGTGTTCTAGAATAGAGTATTTGAACACCTTGGAATACATGTAAATGCCAAAAAAATAGGAGTATGTAATTGAGCCATCATTTTGGTGAACTAGGAGGTGTAAATTGGCTAGATGAATGTAATTTTAATTTAGAGCATTCCAAAAAAAGAATCAGGTCAAAAGGCCCCACGGTTTGAAAGTTATCACAGTTTTTCAAATTTTGGAGACCTCCTAAAAATGCTTCAAAGTCAGGTTAGGGGCATTAAATGACCTCAAAAAGGGCTGAAAATGGGGGATGAGTGAAGCTGGTCCATAGGGCTATAGAGAACTTTGAGATTTTTTCAAAAATGTAAACGGTTCGTCAATCGGAGCTACGGTTCAAAAGATATGCCTCTCAAAATTTTGGTTACCATTTTTGGATTCTTCTATATTTGTGTCAACTTCTAATGCAGCTTTTGGAGCCTTCTATTTGGTCGGTGGATGCCTACTAGCACTTTCTAGAATGTATTCCTAGTCCTTAACCCTCAAGGGTCTATTTAAGGACATTTTTGGCATTGTAAAAGGCAGTTCAGAGTGGAGTTTGAGAGGAGGTACTGAAAGGAGAAATTATCTCTAGATTTATGTTATTGTAAGCCCATAGGGCATGTTATGAAGTCTATTTTCTCTGTACTGAATGTACTAGCTTATTTTCACAGTTAATACAATTTCCCTTTTCCTGTTGTGTCCATTCTATTTTTGGGTTGTGTCCCCATCAACTCTTATCATCAATAAAAAATTTAGAAGCCTATGCTATTATAGGATATACTTCCTTACCTCTATAATCTCCCATAGTGAGAGATAGTGTTTTCATAGAAGGTTCCTCAAGTACTCCTTTTATATTTGTAATTATAACCACAATATCCCTCTTCCCTCCTATTTGTCTCAACTATTCTCTCTAGGATACTTCATCATCTATCCTGAGTGGGGTATAGGTAGGTGAATATTCTTCTTTCTTAGAAGATTATCCCTGCTCCAATTTTTGTTTCTTAGGTGCATGTGTAGTAGATGGGCTTTTATAGCATGGTCTTTTATATGGAGGAACAAGTTGTATTGCTTGCCACTATGTACCTAGCTCTTTTCTGCATTGGTATGGCCCTAGGTTCAAAATAATTTTATTTGTCAATGTCTTCTCCACCTCAATGACCTTGTCAAGGTATGTTTATGTCATAATTTCCTTCTTTTCATTCAAATTTTACATAATCCTAGCAAAGTTATCCATCAACATATCTACTTTCATACCCCAATATTTTCTATCAGCTAGGGGATCATAGTCTAGCTCAAAAGAATTTATAAAATCTAGAACTTTGTTGTATACTTTCCATTTCTCCTTCCTAAGTTCTTTCTCTTGTAATGAGAACTTATTCCTAACTATATCCTCTAGAAATTATACCATTTTTTTATGAGCTCAGGCCTTGGTCCTTTCCCTAAATAGATCATAAAATCCCTCCAAGTCTATAAAATGGGCATGGGATTGAGTGATTTGATATTTTTTTTTTAAATTATCCAAGTGTCTCCATCCATTCTTGACAAAAAGAAAGTTGTGATTTGGGGAAAGAAAGTACCTTTAGATTTTCCCAATAATTCTCCTTCTTCCACTAGTCCTATCTACCATAGAATATCAGCAATCTCTTCTTTCAAAGGCACTTGATAGGGTAGCACATGTGGTTTTCCAAGAAAACCATAAACTTTGAAAATAGTAGACACTACATATGGGATGATGTCTCCCCAATTATGGCTCACCATCAAACCTTTAGCATGATATTTTGGTCTAATTAAATCTAGTAGAGGTTGTGGTATTCTAGGGCTATCCCCTTTTAACAACATTCTAAGCTTGGAAGCAACATACTTGTCAAATCTAGAAAAACTAATATTAGTCACCTCACATGTCATATATGGATGGACATGGAGCTTTTCTCCATCTCTTTCTGATCCCAACTTCATTTCTTTAGAGAAAAATTTTACTCATACAAACATATGTACATAAGTATGGAGTACCAATAGAAGGGCTTATTAACTTTATCCTTTGCAATACCTATTAACCTAGTATGAATTTCTTCTACCAAGAGAGTAGAAAAGTCAAAAATAGAACTCATACCATATTGAAAGGTTTGAGAAATGATGAAGATAATGGAACCTAGGATGTGGTCTTGTTCATCCATGCCAAAGAATTTGTAGAGAGAGAAATATAACACCTATGCTCTAGGGTTGAAATATTTTTTCAACAAAGGCTTTAGAGTGTTTAGTGGAACTGGGTGAGATGATCCTATTCTAACAAAATTATCTTGTAATGGTCCTCCCCTTAGATATACTCTTTGTGTATCATACCTAGCCTAGAGGTCTTCCATTTCTATCTTCTCATGGACTGCATGGTTAGGGTTTAATTAAAGAACCTCTCTGATCAATTCTGGTGAAATCCTAAAAAGATTATCACCAGCATGATACTTTACAATCCTCATAATTGGATCATATTTCTTCGACATTATTGCAAGAAAATCATCATCAAAGAAAAATCCTAGGATAACTAATTTGCCTATGTCAAATCCCCATACATTATTCAAGGGAGTATCTAGTATTCTTTCTACAAACCATTTTTAGAAAAGTCTAATCCTCCATGACATACTTTGACATCCCTGAACCAGTTTTCTTTGTCATAAAAACCCTCACTGACCAATAACCTAGGGTTCTTCAAAATAAACTCTTCCCCCTAGCAAGCTCATTCATGGATTTTGGTATTTTCTCTAAGAAATCATCATGCATGGGTCTTTTTAAACAATCTACCTTCCCTAAAAAATCTCTTCATGGAGGCATGTTTGATAATTATCCTACAATGAATATAACTTCTCAATTTTTCAGAAACCCAAAAGACTCACTTAATTTTCTTGTTATTTTCTCTGAAAATTGCTTAGTAGTAAATCAAAACCCTTGGAAAAAGTTTTCCTTAGCTCTAAAAATCCTTTCTCTGTGAGAAATCTACAACCTTATTGTTCAATAATGGAAAATTGGAATTCTTATTACCAAATTAACCTTGCAAAAAATAGCATTGAACAAAATTAATGATCCAATAGTCATATTTCATGTCATTCCATGAAATTTGAAAGTCAATCATTGATCTTCTCAAATCAAATGATTTAGCTTTAAACTCATAATGATTATGTTACATTTTTGTGAAACTGGCCACACATCAATAAGGTACTTCATCGCATTTGCTAAAGTTTGGATACTTTCATATTGCAGGAAAGCACTAATCATAGAGCTTTATAAGATCAACAATCATGAAAACCTTTGGAATTTTCTATGTCCACTTTTAATATTTTGGGCCTACTTACATAGTCACCCTCCAACTTAGTAAATAGGTAGACCACTCAACAAATTGGCATAAGATATTTCAGCATGTGTCCCAACTCAACATGACTAAACAACTATTTGAACAACTAGCCCCACATATCCATATGTTAATCAGGTACTTCCAAACATTCATTAAACATCAAACATCTCTATAATGTGGAAAATTTCTCTTTATTAATCTTCAAATGATCGATGATCTCATAAGATTCACCTTGTTTGCAATATACTTAGCAACAACAACCAATAAAAATGAATTACCTTTTCCAACATGTCCAGACATTTTCCAACTATTCCAACACCTTTTCAAACCATGGGACCATGACCTCACTAGGTACACATGTCACTAGGGTGTGTTCCTTAATTTCATAAAGCTCACACATCTTCAAATTATGAGGAAGCACTCACTGTTGATCTTTAAACAATCAATGGTGCGATGTATTTTAAAAAGTAATCTCAACATCCAATTCAACCAATGAAATGGCTCAATTTTTCTAACATGTCCTAAAAAACATCTAACAACTCTAAACTTGTTTTGACATGTACAAATTTTTTGGCTCATCAAAGAACTAACATCATCAGGTACACATGTTATACAGGCACTTCCCCGCATTTGCTAAAGGTTGAGTAAATTCAAATTGCAGGAAAGTACTCATTGTTGATCTATCTTTGATCAATGGTTTGCAAAGGTAAACCCTACTGTGGTTAAAACCACTTTCAAAGATGATAAAGGAATTGACATAAGGTTAAAATCATGGTTAAAGAAAAGGTTAACAACAAAAGTTTTCTAGGAAAGTATTTTAAATTAAACACAGAAAAAGGAAAAATAATTTCTTAAAACAAAAAGCCTCCCGAATAATTTTCAAAATAAAATAGTACTTTCAAAAATTTTGAAAACTAGGGCATAACAATAAGGATTTCATGAAACTTAGAAATTTCATCTAGGCTTTCAACACATGTTATCTCTCAAAAAACATAAATCCATTGTATTTTCACTATAAAGTACAACAAAATTATGAAAGGTGAAAAACCAAGCCAATAGGACTGATGAGACCACCACAAATAGCAAAGGGATCATCCACAAGGCTAGAGGCAACACAAGGAAACATAGACATGCTCATGTATAAAGGGGTTTCTCTATTTTTTTCTTTCAATTATGTTTTCTCATGGTTCACACCTACAAGAAGTTAGTATTGATGTAAGACATGGTCATGTACTTTAAAACTTTTGTGAAACATTTATGAGATGTACTTATGTTATGATGATTATGTGAGATGGATTATGCATGTGTGTTATATGCTTTATATGGATGCATTTATGCTATTTATGTGGACTTTGATATGATGACATCATGCATTGATTTATCCCATGTTATGCTTAGGAAATGACATCTTTATTTTTGCCACATGTTTTTCTCATGAATGAATGTCTAATGAAATATAACATGATATGGAATGAATGCAAATGAAATGTAAAATGATATGAATGCCAAGTTTATGTATATATGCATTGCTTTGGGTTTTTCTAGACTTTTGACAAATGTAGGATGATGACAATTTTGGTGTATGAGAGTACCAAACCATGGTGGCGGATGAAGGAGATGCAAAAGATAGAGGAGATGAGATGAGGAATAGCTAGTATGAGGTAGGGACTTTTTCTTTCAAAAAGTGCACTATATGTTATTGGAGCTTTATTTTGATAGGGAAAATAGAATGCAACACATCATGGCATAAAGGTCTAGAGCACAAATGCAAACCTTTTGCAAAAGTAAGAATGACATAGATAGAAAATGACCTTATCCTTCCTAAGGCATACACATGCCCCAGACTCTCAAAGGTACATGGATTGAATAGACAAAAATGAAAATATGACCATGAACCATCCTAGCCACTCTCATAGATTAGTTTATATTATTGAGTGACATAGGAACATGATCAAAGAAATACAAATAAAAAATAAACCACTCACTAAATAACGTGAGCCAACAACTATTCATGTTCATTATTACTTTCTTTTTAGGTTTTAGGTTTGCAGATAGTGTTTGACAGGTTGATCATGTGATAGCTTTGTTTATTGATTTAGTTGAGAGGTGTGTAGTGACACGTTGGATTAATTTTTGGTTCACATTACTTAGATAGTGTGATTGTCATTCAAGTGTAGTGCTTTGGGTTGTAGTTTACAAAAGTATGAGTGTTTAAGAAAAAAGGGTGATTATCCATAGTGAGTATTTACAAGGTTTATTACAAATTTTGTTGGGTCTTATGATTTTTATGGTTTTGTGAGGATATTTTATGTTTTTTTGTTACATATTTCTTTAGGACATTTTACAATTTTTAAGGTTTACTTTAGGACATTTTATGATGTTTAGTGATTTTTTCAACACATTATATAATTTTTATGCATTTGGTCAGGATATTTTATGATTTATTTTTATTTTGTTTATAGGACATTTTACAATTTTTATTAGGACGTTTTACAATTCTTATGAATTTACTCAAGACATTTTATGATTTTTAGTGATTTTGTTCAAGACCTTTTATTATTTTTAATCATTTGTTCAGAATCATTTTTGAAATTTTTAGGAGTTTTTTTAGGATCGTATTTGAATTTTTTAGGAGTTTTTTAGGATCTTATTTTGAATTTTTATGATTTTTTCAGGATCATAAAGGATTCACAAGTGTTAGCTCCAATTATATGTGTGATAAGTCTAATGGATAAAAAGTTCTTAGGGATATGCTCCTTGTATAAGTTCAAACGCATGCACTATGTAGGTAATATGCCTCCAGAAAAGACATAGACTATGTACAAAGGCCAAAGACAAAATATTTATAGACTAGTGATACTTGGGTAAGATAACAATGGACATTAACTAGTTCATGGGCCATGATCAATGACTAGGGATGTCTTTAAATATGAAGGATATGATCAGGGAATGACAAAAAAAGGGAGAAAATCTAGATGGGATACCAATAGATGAAGGAGCAAAAATTGATTACACATGGTACCTATTTGGCAAGTTTTCACCATGGTACTTGCCCAAAGCACCTAATTTTCAAGTTTTCACTTTTGGACAAAATTTTTCTCTTGACTCAAATTTTTGTGCCAAGACACTTGTTTGCCAAGTTTTCATCAAGGCATCCATGATGTTTTTCACTTTTTTTTCTTTTTTTTTCATGACTTTTTCCTATTTTTTTAATATTTTTTAAGGAGTTTTTGCCTCTCTTTTTTGATATTTTTTCAAGACTTGTTTCCATTTTTTTTATTTTTTTTCAAGACTTTTAGATAGAATCAAGTATAGTACTTATGGAGATGCATGTTTTTGATGGACACAAGCAGTGATGTACCCTCTTGAGTCACAAGCTGATATACTCAAGACCCAAATTCTATAGTAACTACATGAGATCCTTCCCAATTTGGTTCAAATTTGCCTAGTTTTTCTCTATGCTATTGAGTCTTGTAGTTCATCTTCAAGACTAGATCACTGATATCAAAATCATGAACTCATACTTTCTTATTATAGGTTTGTTTGAGTCAGTTTTGGTAAGCTTGTAGATGTGTCAAGGTAGCTCACCTCCGCTCATTAAGCATTTCAAGTTAATGAAGTCTATATATTTTGTAGTTTTGATCATCAACAACATCTTTTAGGGAGACTCTCAATGATGGAATTTCAACTTCAATGGGAAGTATTGGCTTAGTGCTATATAAAACAGAGTATGGTGTTATACTAGTGGGAGTATACACACTTGTTCTATAGGCCCAAAGAGTTGGATTTAATTGTAGGTGCTAGTCTTGGCTAGAATCATTGATAGTATTCTTGATAATTTTAACAAAAGCCTTATTAGATTCTTTTGCTTGGCCATTTCCCTATAGATGATAAATACTAGAATATCCTATATTTTTCATAGAGATTATCCACATCTTTGTTTTGAAATGAACTACCATGATTAGTAATAATAGCTAAGGGGACTCCATACCAACATATGATATAGTTTAGGATGAACCTTGAAATCTACTTTCTTGTGGTGAAAATCAAAGGGAAAACTTCCACCCACTTGGTAAAATATTATGTTGTTGTGATGATGAACTTATGGCTATAAGAAGAAGGAAGAGAAATAGCTCCAACAAGATCAAATGCCCACTATGAGAAGGGCCATGGAGATATGACTGGTTGTAGTTCTTGTGCTAGTGCATGGATCATATTACTATGTATCTAGCACTTATGACCATTTTTGGAAAAATCATATGCATCTTATTCCAAGGTGGGCCAAAAATATCTAGCTTGTACTAGCTTCTTGGCTAGGCTCAAACCATTGAAATGACCTCCACGTATACCTTCGTGAACCTTGTGTAAGGAAATTTTAGCTTCTTATGAGTCAAGGCATCTAAGAAGAGTTTGGTCAAAGGATCTCTTGTAAAGGGTTTCACTGATGATGACATATCTAGCATCTTGGAAAATAAAGACTCAATGTTCATTTTTGGATAAGTTAGGGGGTAGGATTTATGCATGTAGGTAATCATAAATGTCTTGATACCAAGGGGAATTGGGACCAACAAGTTCATGCATGAACTCATATTGAGAGAGTTTGAATGATGAAATCAAAAGTTGCTCAACTAGGAACTTACAACACTTCACATATTGAGGCATATCAATAATAGAAGCAATGGTAGCCATAGTGTTAGCTTTCTTGATGTGTACTCTTGGTAGCTAATGAAAAGAGATACTGACAAATTTAGATTTAAGGAAGTCTTCGATCTACTTGTAATGCATTAATTTTTCATCTTTAGATTCATAGTTATCATTAACTTGGTAGATGACTAACTAGAAATCACCAAAAACTTGCAAATGTTGTATGTTCCATTGGATAGCTAGCTTCAGTCCTTTTATCATTGCCTCGTATTATGTTATGTTCTTTGTACAATTAAATTCTATCTAATATCATTTTAGGATGATGTCTCCTTGTGGATTGATAAAAATAATGCTAGTTCTTGAATCATTTCTTGTATGTTATCCATCAAAGTAAAGCTTTCATTCATTAGCTATATCTATGTTAAATATGGCTTCATTTGGAAAGTCTATCAACATGGGATGATCATCTACCATAGGTGCTTCTACTAGCTAATCCACTATCACTTGCCCTTTGATTTCCTTTCTATCTACATATTCAATGTCAAATTCAGTAAGGATTATAACCTAATTGGCTAAGTGCCATGTGAGAGCAATCTTTATTAGGAGATACTTTAATGGTTCAATCTTGGAGACAAGCATAATTTTCTAATGGAGCATGTAATGCCTCAGCTTTTGGAATACAAAGACAACAACAAGGCAAGCTCATTCAATGAGTGAATAGTGTAGCTCATCTCCCACAAGTGTTTTCCTGATGTAATAAATGGTCCACTCTCTTCCTTGTTCATCATTTTGTGCTAAGAGAGATCCTAATGTTGTTTTTGTAGCAAATATGTATAAAATAAATGATTTTCCTAGAATAGGAGCCACTAAAATTGGTGGATGTAGAAGATATTCTTTAAGCTATTGAAAAGACTCATCACACTAGTTGTTCCATTGAAAAGATACT
The DNA here is from genome assembly GCA_028749045.1 of Cupressus sempervirens. Taxonomy (NCBI): domain Eukaryota; kingdom Viridiplantae; phylum Streptophyta; class Pinopsida; order Cupressales; family Cupressaceae; genus Cupressus; species Cupressus sempervirens. The sequence continues at coordinate 325,816,537 of CM053788.1, forward strand.
CCCTTACATAATAGGTGTTGAAACGAGTGGCACTTGTCTACTAGTTGTGCAATAAATTTATGGATAAATTGTAGTCTCCCTTGTAGACTGCTTAATATTCTTAGATTTGTTAGAGGAGGCATTTCAAGTATTGCTTTAATTTTCTCATAATCCACTTTGATGCCTCATTGAGAAAAAATATACCCTAGGAGCTTTCTAGAGACAACTTCAAATGCACATTTTTTAGGATTCAAACAAAGCTTGTAGCCTTCCATTCTATTGAATATTTCCTCTAGGATGCCCAAATGATCCCTTCCTCTGGGGGATTTGCAAAGTAAGTCATCTATATAGTCTTCCATTAGGATTTGCATGAAATCATGGAAGATGGTAGTCACTCTTTGATATGTTGCTCCAACATTCTTGAGGCCAAATAGCATAACATTCTAGCAGTATGTTCTCCAAAGTCATGTGAAAGTTATTTTGTGTTGATCTTTAGGAGCTATTCTTATCTGATATGTAACCAAAAAATCCATCCATTAGTGATAACATCTCATGTCTAGATATCATGTCTATAATGATATCTATATTTGGTGAGGGGAAATCATCCCTGGGACATTTCTTGTTAAGATCAAAGAAATTAGTGCATTTCTAGATGCTCCTAGAGTGTTTTCTTACTAGTATTAGATTGGATATCCACTCTACATAATCAATGGGTCTTATGAAGCTGATATCCAGTAATTTCTTCAATTTAGCTTTGACAAGGAGAGCAACTTGAGGATGCATCTTTCTCAACCTTTGCTTTACTAGTTTTACTCCTAGTTTTAATGGCAAGTGATGAAGGACTAGTTTAGGATCTAATCCAATCATGTCTACATAAGACCAAGTGAATTTTATCTACCTCTCTAAAAAGAATCTAACAATCTCATCTCTTTCTTTTGATGATAATGAGGCTGCAAAATGTATGATCTTAGGGTTGTTAGGTGTTCCCAAATTGATCTCTTTTTTCATTTCCACAAGTAATGTTAATCTTTCCTTCAATGAGGTTATATCTAATCTTCCATCCTTGGGTTCCTCTAAGAGGTTTAACCCTTGGATACATCCTTTATTTTCACTTTTTTATTATTTAGTGGTTCCTTTTAGTTTTCACCAAGAGACCCACTTTTGTCATTTTTGTTATTTTTCCAATTTTGCGACAGAAAGACGGAGTTGACTCCTCAAAGTATGACATGATGTTTAGGTCAATGGAACATCTTGACATGTGATCTCCTCATGGTAATTCTTCACAAAGCTCAAACAATTCTATGATGGTATCATCATTTTCAAACTGGTCAAATGTTGGTGGTCCTTGTTGGTCCCAATCAATAAGTTTGGGATAAACTAGGGAAATGCCATCATTAGTGTTGAATAAGCTTTGGTCAAAGGAAAGGATGCAAGTATTGCTATCAAAAAGGTCATAAGTGCCATGTTCAAAGGTAGGAGGGCTTAGGTCCCACTGTATTTCATCGCAATATTTTGGACAAACTAAAGGGCCAATAGAATTGCTAGTGATGTGCTTATCCTGTATGGATAGTTCATCAAGATTATAAATGTGGTCAAAGCCAAAGGAGGTATCAATTTTATTAATTTTGGATGTAGGTTCTTTGGTCTTAGGTTGGGTGTTCTCAGATTCTTTTTCATTAGTTGAAGCATTCAAATTTTTAGATAAGCATGACTCATTATTAGGGAGACCCAAAACAAATGGTTTAAATCCAAGTCCCAAGCTGCGAGGTCATCTTGATGCAGTGATGAGCTGATTAATGTCTTACTTTTGAGGTCCCAAGCCACTACATCCATCATATCTTTTTTTCTACATGATGATGAATCCATGTCCATACTTATCTAAGGATATAGGAGTGGGTTCCTATTCTACTTTATCCTTTTCAATCCACATAGATGTGTTTTCATAGATATATTCTTTGTGCAGTTCACCTCCACTAGTGAAAGCCATGGAAGCTTTCTTCTAAAATGTGAATTTAGACTTGATCTACATAATTTTTGGTTTATTGTATGACTTGGGAGAGAGAGAGAGAGTTTGCAAATGTGAAATGCATGTGACATGGAATACTCACTGCAATCTTGGTCTTAAATTTTGAGCTCTCCTTTGAATACAAGTGTGAGTGTAGAAGGATCAACATATTTGGAGTACTCGAGTGGATTTGTTGCATGGTTTATCAAGACTTGATATGTATTAGTTCCTCTAAAAATGACATAGAATTAGAATGGGTTTGGATTGCCAGGGATGGTAATATTTGCATTGTTATAGGAAAAGTTAGAGCATTAGTAGTATGTAGAGGGCACTAATTTCATAGCATGGATCCAAAGGCGTCCTAGTATCATGTTGAAATTCATTTTTATCTCTAGGTCCTTGATGGGGACACAACCCAAGAATAGGATGGACACAACAGAAAAAGGGAAATTGTATTAACTAAAAAATAAGCTAGTACATTCAGTACAGAGAAAATAAACTTCAAAACATGCCCTAAGGGGTTACAATAGCATAAATGTGGAGATAATTTCTCCTTTTAGTACCTCCTCTCAAACTCCACTCCAAACTGCCTTTTACAATGCTAGAAATCTCCTTAAATAGACCTCAAAGGGTTAAGGACTAGGAGTACATTCTAGAAAGTGCTAGTAGGCATCCACCGACCAAATAGAAGGTTCCAGAACCTGCGTTAGAAGTTGATGCAAATCTAGAAGAATCCAAAAACGGTAACCAAACTTTTGGGAGGCATAACTTTTGAACCGTAGCTTCGATTGACAAACTGTTTACATTTTTGGAAAGCTCTCAAAGTGCTCTATAGCCCTATGGACAAGCTTTGCTCGTCCCCCATTTTTTGGCCCTTTTTGAGGTCATTTAATACCCCTAACCTGACTTTGAAGCATTCTTAGGAGGTCTCCACAACCCAAAAAACTGCAATAACTTTCAAACCGTGGGGCCTTTTGACCTGATTCTTTTTTTGGAATTCTCTAAATTACAATTACATTCATCTAGCCAATTTACACCTCCTAATTCACCAAAATGATGGCTTAATTACATACTCCTATTTTTTCAAGATTTACACGAACACTAATAGTGGAACTGTGAGAGTTGGAACCTTTATTTGACCCAAATGGGTATCCAAAAATGAAAACACATGAAACAGAAACTAAGTCTAAGGATATTTATTTTGGGTGACACAGGATTGCCCTTATACCTCTGGATGCTCCTGCATCAGACACCCAGGGTAGATTGAAAAGTGACCCTATCACTTTATGAATGGTAGAGGAAATCCCAAATGGGAAACCTCAGCTGCTGAAATCCAAGTATAGTCCTCGATCAGTCATGCTTTCCATTTGACCAAATACTCTTCATACTACCTATTTTTGGTACTCCTACCCACACGATGATCTAGAATGTCTTCTATCTCCTCCTTCTTAGAAGCAGGAATTGGACATGGCTCTAACACTAGCTCATCATCTGCATCATCATCATGATACTCTGTTAAGTCTGCAATGTTGAAAATAGGAGAAATGTGAATACCATCTGGCAGCTCCACCTCATATGCATTTCCTGAGTCATGTTTCTTCAAAATTTTGTAGGGGCCAAATTTCTTCATTTTCAGCTTGTTGTAAGTACTGGCTAGAAATCTTTCTTTTCGTAAGTGCACCATGACTAAATCTCCTACTTGGAATTCCTTATGTCTTCTCCTTTGATCAGCCCTAGCTTTATACTCTTGATTCATCTTGGTAATGTGTGCTTGAACCTCCTCATGTAGATGCTTGATATGTTCAAAAAAATCCTCAGCTTCAGCACTTGTCCTCTCCCGTTGTTCTATCTTCCTTAGCTTTGGTGTAGTCCTTGGGCTACTCCCATATACAATTTGGAATGGTGATTTTCTAGTACTCCTATTTATAGAGTTATTATAAGAAAACTCTGCCTATGGTAGAATCAAATCCCATCCCTTGGGCTTATCCCCAACTAAACATCTCAGCAAATTGCCTAGACTTCTTTTTACCACTTTTGTTTGGCCATCAGTCTGCGGGTGATGTGTGGAACTGAATTTTAGGTCTGTTCTCAACTTCTTCCACAATGTCCTCCAGAAATACCCCACAAATTTAGTATCTCTGTCAAAAACTATACTCCTTGGGAGACCATGTAGTCTCACCACCTCTCTGAAGAACAAGTCTGCAATATGGACAACATCATGAGTTTTGTGGCATGGAATGAAATGTGCCATTTTGGAGAACCTATCAACCACCACAAATACTGAGTCATTACCCCTTTGTGTCCTTAGCAATCCAAGAACAAAATCCATACTTATGTCCTCCCATGGCTTTGATGGAACAGGCAATGGCTGATATAGTCCAATATTGTGGCTAAATCCCTTAGCAACTTGACAAACTTGACAACTTTGTACAAACCTTTTCACATCCTGTGACATTTGGGGCCAAAAATAATGTTCTCTCAGAATGGCAATGGTCTTATCTCGACCAAAATGTCCTGCCATCCCTCTACTGTGTTTCTCCTTAATCAGGTTTTCCCTCATGGAACTCCTTGGAATGCACAATTAACTACCCTTGAACAACATGCCATCTTGAATCAAATAGTCTAACCACTTGGTTCTATCTATAGCAATAGGCTCTTTACAAGCTTTCCATGCTTCAACAAAATCAAGATCCTTAGGGTACAAATTATTGAGTTCATCAAACCCAACTACTTCAACCTGCATTACTGCAAGCAACAACTGTCTCCTACTTAGTGCATCTGCAACCTTGTTAGATTTTCCACTTCTATGTTTCAACACAAATGTATAGCTCTGCAAGAACTCTACCCACTTCATATGCCTCTGATTGCCCTTATACCTCGGGATGCTCCTGCATCAGTCCTAGAACAATTTATTCTTGGTAGCTGACCAACTCTAATGGGTAATATGATGATGCCCTTTGAGAAGCATTCATCATCATCACAGGTCTTTATTGTGATTCTAAGAGAGGATTCTACATCTTCTTTAGAGTAACTTAGACCCTTGAAAACTATAAGGGTATAGATGTTCATTCCTACTCCATCTATCAAAATACATCTAACCTTTACATTATGGATAAAGACTTTGAGATGAAGGGGGTCATTGTGGTTCAGTTTTTCTTTAGGAATATCCTGAGGGGAAAAGGTGATATGTTGGGATGTAGATAAGTTCCAAACCATGGCCTAGAACTGGGAAACATCAATGTTACCTAGGACTATTGACTCTTTAAGGGCTTGATCCAAGATCTTTTGATGTTGGGAGATGCATGCACTAGGTCCAAGATGGAAATTTGCATAGGGGTCTTGTCAAGTTGTTCAACAAGGTTATAATTAGATGAAGTAGGAGCATTAAATCTACTAGGGGGTATAGGTCTTGGTATGACATGTAGTGATGGTGCAACAAGGGTATTCAGCCTTTAAGGTAAATGTGGATATGTGGGAGTGAGACTCATTGAAGCAATTTATGGTGTAGTCATATCCAATGTATGTGTAATTCA